>OW971891.1:0-2500000 GCA_943193645.1 Acentria ephemerella
GGGAGAACCTTGCACTGGATCAAAGCACACGCAGGACTCCCTGGTAACGAGCGGGCGGACACCCTCGCCAAGGAGGCAGCAGTTTCGTCGCGGAGGAAGCCGGACTACGACCTCTGCCCTGTCTCATTCGCCAAGAGATGCATCCGTATGGAAACTCTTGGGGAATGGGACAGGAGATATGGGGGTGGAACGACGGCCTCCGGGACGAAGCTGTTCATTCCGGATGCAGTGGCGGCGTACAGCTTGGTCAGGAAAATAAAACCGACGGGTATCCTAACCCAGGTTTTCACGGGGCACGGTGGGTTCGCTCAGTACCTGTACAGGTTCAGGTGCAGGGAGAACCCATCGTGTGTCTGTGATCCTGACCAGGAGGAAAGCGTCGAACATCTGCTCACAGCATGCCCCGCATACATGATGGAGAGGCACGACTGCGAGGAAAGGTTAGAAGTAATAACCAAAGATAACTTAGCTGAAATACTATCCAACAAAAAGACCAGGAAAGCCCTCCTTACATTTTGCATGGTTGTGGCCAACAAAGTAATAAACCGCAATAAAACTAGGTAACAGATAGACTGACTAATTTTAAGTATATTTTAAGTATCTCGCATCCATCTCTTATTTTAATTTGTATTATTTTAATTATTGAATTTGAATTTGAATTTATTGTTTTTATTTTTTATGCACTGTGATATTAGGATTAGAATTATTGAATGTTTATTGTAATTATTTTAGGGTTTAAGGAATTTATTTTATTTTATTGTTTTATTTTATTGAATTATTATGGCTTTTAAATGTATTAATGTAATTAATTGTAATTATTTTAGGTTTTTAAGACATTTTATGTAATAATAATTATTATTATTATTGTATTAAGTAAGAAATTTATTGTAATTAATTTTGAAATTGTATATTATATCGTATTATTTTAAATAAATATTTTATTATTTTATTTCATTATTATTGTTCATATTGTTTTTAAATTCCGATGTATTATTGTAAAAAAAAAAAAAAAAATATTATTAGTAAAATTATACTGTCTAAATTATTTAAATAAAGAAAAAAGAACCCAAACCCTAAAATAGTTTTAAGTAAATTGGTGCGAAAGAGATGAATGCGAGAAAGATACAGTATGAAGAATGAAAGTACGAGAAGTAGCACATGCGGGAACTGGTATGAATGGTATAGATTAACAATGACTCGGATTATGTCCGAGGGTGTGTAGGCTTAAAAAAAAAAAAAAAAAAACCTAACCTTTATAATTTAACCCTTTATATCATTATAGCACAAACCTTAACAGCGCTCGTTATGATCGGTTAGGCTTGTCATTCAGTTGGTCGCGTCGGGTCGGGTCGGACGGCCGGTCGGGTCGGTCGAGTCGGTCGGTCGGGTTCAGTCTATTCGGTGTATTGGGTCGGTCGGGCGGGTTTGTCGGTTTGGTTAGTTGGTCAGGTCATTTGGTCGTTTATCTGTCGGTCGGATCGGTCCGTTATTCGGTCGGTCCATCGGCGTCATATATCGGGCGTGACAGCCTCGTGTCTTCCACCTCGTTGTGCTCAGTCGGTTTTTATTTGTTTTTTTTGAACTAGTGAAATTAAGTTGTTTAATGATAACCAGTCAGCTCAAAAGCTGTGTATGTGCATCGCGGACCAAGCATATAGAAAGTCGTCATCACTTTATTAGAGAGGTAATTGTTGATATTTCCTACATACCTACTGATGAGATGTTAGCGAATTTCTTAACAAAACCTTTAGGTAAGGAGAAATTCACAAATCGCAAGAGTTTTGTCGGTTCACTACTATTGTTTAATACATATCTTATATTATATTTCCAACTGTACATTCTGTGGGGAATTCCGGAAAAAAAAAAAACCGGACTGAGCAGCCTCTGCAGCCTCTTTACAAGCATCACTTGAGACATTCTTTCTGTTGATTTCATTTAATCACACTTATTTTATATTTTATTCTAATCGCAGTTAATATTACCTTACATTTACAATTCAGTTTCATCTACAAATAGTCTCATACAATGTATTATATATGATTCAGCATACATCACATAAGAATGATATGGGTGTTCTTGTTTGTTGTTAAGTTAAAACTGAAATCGATAATAAAGGGATTAGTGATATAATCATATAAGTAAATAGCATATATATAGGTACGTGAAGTACTTCACGAATTCCGAACGGGTACTTTGTGTCTCACCACAGTAAAATTAAAAAATTAGCATAGTTTCATGTACTCCTGATCTTATCTCGTCGATAAAGAAAACATCAAATTAATTTATAATGGAACGTATCTGAGGCGTTCATGATAAGATAATCGAACAAATAAAACAAACTCTCGCAATCGACATCCGCAGAAGGTTAGTAAAGTAGTCCAAATGTTGTCGTGGCGAGCGGCCCTGCTGCTGGTAGGTTGCGCGGCGTTGGCCGCGGCCGAGCGACGATACCACGCCGATACCTCGTCCACCCGGCCCCGGCTCGCCTCCGGCCAGGACCCGGACGAGATCACAGCTGAGTACTGGCGCGCCGAGGCCTCGGCCGCGATCCGTCGTCGTGTCGCGACGCACGGGCCCGCTGGGGGTCGCGCGCGGTCTCTCGTCATGTTCCTGGGCGACGGCATGTCCGTGCCGACGCTGGCCGCGGCGCGCACACTGCTGGGTCAGCGCCAAGACCGCCCCGGCGAGGAGGCGCAACTCTTCTTCGAGGACTTCCCCACCGTCGGCCTGGCGAAGGTTAACTCTTTCGCTAGTATCATATTAAACACTGATAAAAAAAAAAAAAAATAACGAACGATAAAAATTGCTTAACTCAGGTGTACGACTGATAAACTTGTACTATGACAACAGTTAGTAAATCGTCGCTGCCATCGTAAATATAGACTTATGTTTAAAACTTGTGTGATCGATTCTTCCGTGGATTTAGACTTAACCCAGCGGAGACGTATACGATTTGTACTTTATACTCCGTTTCACTTTAGACGTACTGCGTGGATCAGCAAATCCCTGATTCCGCATGCACCGCTACCGCGTACCTCTGCGGGGTGAAGACCAACTACGGGACCCTCGGCGTGACGGCGCAGGTGCCGCGCTACGACTGCGAGGCGTCCCTCGACCCTGCGACGCACTTGGAGTCGATCGCCGCGTGGGCTCTCGAAGACGGCAGAGATGTTGGTGAGTTAGTTGTGACACGAGACTGCAATTGTTGAGGTATCTACGGGCTCGAATAATTTTCACGACATTATTTGAGTTTTGTTTGTACACGATACATTTAGTTTTGAAGCTTGAGTTAACAAATTCTATTATAAAATTTATCTTCTATACCACAGGTATTGTAACGACAACTCGGATAACTCACGCATCTCCTGCTGGGGTTTATGCCAATACAGCAAATCGCAACTGGGAAAATGACGCGGATATCACATCAGCTGGTTTTAACACAAGCAGCTGTCCAGACATTGCCGATCAACTTATTAATATGGAACCTGGAAAGCGGTTCAAGGTGAGTTAAAATAGTGACATGTACATTCACTACTCAAAATTAAAGCTCCTATTTTCGAAAATCCTGCACCGATCTGCAGGTGAGCAAGCATTAGCATATGTATAATTAACAACAACTGTATCCAATCGGCTTACCATTACTCAAGTTATTAATATTATAGTTTTTAGCTTTGATCCTCCTCTTTTAGACGGTGACACACAACTGAGTGTTCTGGTCCCGTGATATCTCTCCACCTGTGGCTGTGATACAGTAAAACGTGTCTTAATTTTGGTGCCCAATTGTTCTGTAACTTGATCGTGTCATCTCTACGGGTTTCTGCAACTGGACCTTCCCTGATCTTTCCATTATTGACACGTTGGTTCTAAAGTCTGCCCATGGAATACGCAACGTATACATGAGGTATACCTCATGTATCACATTTTAAACGCATCGTTGTGTCATCTGTCCATAGCTGTTACTATCAAGGAAGAGTTCTTAACAATAAAATGACATTGACACTAACTACTGCTGATCTTGTTGTATGGCGTAGCCGATTTCCAGGAAAATCCAAGGCCTATGAGGTGGAAATTGTTCTTGAGATGTAACATTAGCAAATCTCTCAGAAAGTGGACCAACGATCTGGTAATGATTGCTAGAAGCTGCTGGATACGGATAGCCCAGCAGTGGGAGTCACTTGAATGATATAATGATTATTTACTGACTAGCCTGTTGTAAGCACGGCAATAGTTCTACCTATTCTGCATCATTAGTGTTGTATTTTTACCATATCTCAAGTTCAGTTTTTTTTTTGTCGCCAGTATCACGCCACTTTTCCATCTCTCTAGCGTTGTGATGAGCTGAATCACGCGTACATGTATGCCTATATTTTTTTTATTTTTTTTAAGCATATTCTTCAGATGTTCCACTTTCAAATAAAGTCAAAAAGCTATTTTATAATTTACTTAAATGTACTTAATTACTAAATTCTTTTTAATTGTCACAATTAAACCCTATCACCGCTTCGACGAATATTTTATACTTATTTACGAGTGCTTTAGATGAGTTTTTCCTTAACATTTCTTTAAAAGTTGTAATTATAAAATATTACTGTTTAGTATTAAAAGGATTTAATATATTGTCTTCTTTCAATTTAAGGTAATATTGGGAGGAGGAAGACGAAATTTTCTTCCAAATAATGTTACAGATGATGAAGGATTTTCGGGATTTAGAGGCGATAACCGGAATTTAATTGAAGAATGGATAAATGATAAAATACAAAATAATGTAGATCACAAGTATGTATGGGATCGACAGCAATTGATGGACATGTTTGAGTCTCCGCCAGAATATCTCTTAGGACTTTTCGAAAGCAACCATTTGCAATACCACGAGGAAGCCAACAAATTAACGGAACCTACGCTCGCGGAACTAACAGAGATAGCGATTAGGTCTCTGAGCCGAAACGAGAAAGGTTTCTTTCTGTTCGTGGAAGGCGGGCGCATTGACCACGCTCACCATGACAACTACGTGCACCTGGCGCTGGACGAGACGCTGCAGCTGAGCGAGGCGGTGGAGCGGGCGGCCGCCATGCTGCCCGAGGACGACTCGCTGCTCGTGGTCACGGCCGACCACTCGCACGTCATGGCCTACAACGGCTACAGCCGTCGAGGCAACAACATCCTCGGGCCCTCCGACGACTCGGGCGATGACAACGTTCCTTATATGACACTCTCCTATACTAACGGGCCTGGTGCTCGCCCGCGACAGAGCAGTGAACGTACAAACGTACTAGACGAAGAGAATTTTGGTAATTATTTTGAATGAATCAAATGCAATATAAACAAATCGTGTGAACGATAAGCAATTAGTGATGTGTGATTCTGTTCCGCAGGGACCCTCCGCTGGAGGTCTCACGCCGAGGTCCCGGTGGAGTCGGAGACGCACGGCGGCGAGGACGTGGCGGTGTTCGCGCGCGGGCCGCAGCACGGCATGTTCTCGGGCCTGTACGAGCAGAGCCAGCTGCCGCACCTCATGGCCTACGCCGGCTGCCTCGGCGCCGACCGACACGAGTGGACCCACTGTAACTCTGCGCACGTCATGCGACCCTCCTTAGTCACTGCAGCATTGATCGCGTTCTGTCTCTTGTTACGCTCGTGTCACCTTATTTCATGAAATGAGTAATTCTACTTAGATTTTAAAAGAGATGACACGGGTGATGATTTAATCCCGATAAAATCATCTATATTAACAATATTCTTTGGTGAATATTGAATGTAGATGTGGTGAGATTTTATACAAAAAAAAAAAAACTGACTTTTTAAATTATTTATGGCTGTGAAAGTATATGATCGATATTTATATGTTTATGACTTATCAATTAAACAGAGTTATTAAAATATTACAGTTTATTTATTTTCTTATATTATGATTATGATATTATAGGTCACCAAAGCTTGATCTGAGTAACAAATAACATATTTCCGACATCAAAAAAAAAAAAAATCTTCATGTGTCATTCATTTCCACTCAAAATCAAATCAAAGCTTTGGAAGAAATACCACCATCTATGAACTCGAGGCGTTAAGTCAGAGTAAGATTTGGAAGCTGTCACAATACTGCAATGACCAAAGATTGCCAAGAGCTTTGTTAACAGCTTGTTAATATACGGATGGTGTATTTTGGAGACCAAACGGCATTATTGCATATTTAAATTTCCCGTCGGGCGTAACAAAAGCGGATCATTCGATCGAGTCAGGGTGTACATGAATCTGGTGGAAGCCACTTGCTATGTCAAAGGTAGAGAAATATTTGTCGTCTCCCTTCTAAAACACCAATCAAAGTCAATGCATACCTATTTGGAACTGTGTTTGTCATCAATTCGTGGTAGTCTACTCAAATACGATCAAATCAAAACAATCAATCAATCTTCACAGTCAATCATAGCAAAGCACATAAACTATAAAGCAAAAGTAATAAAGATTTTATCATAAAACTGAAACCTGCTGAAAAAAAAATGCCATTCAAATCAAATAAATTTTTATTTATTGCACAATTGTAAAATTACAACGTAGTATAACAAATAAGTCCCTAACAAATCACCCATATGAGGCATACAATAGGCAATAATTAACCAATAATTAATAACAAACGAATTTAAGTAGCAAAAAGCAATTTTATCGTTGGTAATAATAGAAAATCAGATATAGTGTATAATTTTTGAACAAAATTGGATAAAGTGTAACAAACTTCTGTATGCCAGGTTCTGGTCACCATAATGTCATAGATAAAATAAATAAAAAATTAGGTTTTGATAAATAATGATAATTTTAATGAGAAATAGGGGCAATTTAAACAAAAAAAAAAACATTTATAAGCTATTGTGAATATTTACTTAGTTAAAACATAAAACAAAATTGTTATGTTTACATTGCCTTACTGTCATTTTTCTGATAGGTTCATAAACTTATTTAGATCTTTCAATCTTTTTCGCACTTTCTTTGAACCTACTAGGATTACACCCACATCAGCTACTTGCTTGGATAATTTTTTTTATAATTTTTATGTATTTAATTTATCAATAGTAAACTGTGTATACTCAGATCATAGTGGACAGCAAATCACTTTTGAACATCATCATGTTAATAAAACTAAAATTATCACTTATAAACCGGTTTCAGAGAATCTCTTGATGCATTTTGAAAATAATGTTCGAAATAGACTTAATAACTTAGAAGAATTTGATTGAATTTGTTTTTTTGAGTTGTTATATAACAATTTATTTAATCATATAAATGTTGAATTCAAAAATTTTTTCACTCAAAAAACGATTTCAGGTAATACTAAAATAAAGTTTAGCGACTGGGCAACACCGGGTATTTATATTAGTAGAAGGAAACTATATGATTTATATTATTAGAAGTACATTTCTAATGATCCTCTTTGTATCAATTATGTCAGAAAATACTTTGATATCTTTAATAAACGTAAAAATAAAGTAACTGAAAGATCTTTTAAATTTAATTTGAATGGCAATAATATAGAACAAGATGATAAAGACCTTTGAGTCTTTCTTCTCTGAAATGCCTATCAAACTTACTAAAGAGTTAAATTCTTGCACAAAGGTCGCCCTTGATCTATTAGAAGCAAATATCAAAAAGTGCGTATCTCTTTTCAATTTTCAGGAAATAAATATTCACACGATATTAGAAGCTTTCAGATCCCTAAATATGAAAAGAACTTAGGATTTATGGGGTATGTCCGTTACCATCATAAATTCAATAATCAATGTTATTTCTACTCAGTTATCAGTTATAATTAATCAATGCATTAAGGATAGCGTGTTTCTTGATAATATGAAAATGAGTAAAATAATTCTTTTATTTGAAACGGGAGATAGTAGCGACTCCACCAATTTCTGCCCTATTTTGATTTTACCTACCCTCAATAAAATATATATATAAAAAAAAATAACAATAATAAAATCAATTGCTGTCGCACTTTAAGAGTAAGCAATTATTCCATAAGAGGCAATTTGGATTCACTAAAGGCAAAAATACCACAGATGCAGGGATGGCGCTGAGAAAGACTATATACAATGCTTGGGAGCATCGACAGGATGCGCTAGGTATTTTCTGCGAGTTGTTTAAGGTGTTTGACTGTGTTGACTTAACTGTGTTAACTTTACTGGGTAAATTAAAACATTATGGTGTATCAATAAATTCTTTGCAACTTGTTGAATCATAAATTTAAATAATCGCATGCAAAGAGTGGTTGTAAGTAAATCTGAGTCATCGGGTGCACTTATGAATATGGATGTTCCTCAGGGATCCATTGGTTTTTTTTAAATTTATATAAATGACCTCCCTTGCTTTACAACGGATCTGTGTGAGACGTTGTTGTTTGCAGATGACAACTCATTAATTTTTAAAATTAACAGAAATAAAATTGACTATGAGGATGTAAGCAATGCCGTTTCAAGCGTGGTGAGCTGGTTTGAAAATAATAATTTATTGCTTAATTCAAGTAAAATAAGTGCATCAAATTTTGTTCACCAAATGTAAGGCAGGTTGATATACATATTAACATCAATGAAAATAAAACTTGAATGTGTTGAAAGTACTGTATTTCTGGGAATTAAATTAGATTCACGACTTCAATGGTATCCTCGTATTTCATCCGTCTCTGGAAGACTTAGTCCAGCTTGTTGCGAACTCCTTTAATGTTTAAAAATAATATTTTATTGTTGAAATATTGATATTTTGACATGTGACATAGAAAATTGATGAGAAAAATTACATTTTTTTGAAGACGAATAATTATTTTATTTAAGTTTCTTATACAGCTTTATGCTGTTAAGAGAATCAGGTCTTTATGTGATGTTAAAACAGCAAGACTTGTATATTTTAGTTATTTCCACAGTGTTATGTCATATGGCTTGATATTGTGGGATTGTGGGGTACGGCTGCTGACACTGAAAATATTTTTATTTTATAAAAAAAAAGGCTGTGCGTGTCATTTACGGACTCAAGCCACGTGAATTACTCAGGGATTTAATTATAATAAATTAATACATTGACTGTAGATTCTCAATATATATATATATATGAAATATATATATATATATATATATATATATATATATATATATATATATATATATATATATATATATATATATATATATAATATCTCGTGTGCTCACAAATATTTACAAACCTTTTCAAAACGTAGTGATTCTCATTGCTTAAATACTAGATTAAGAAATAAACTTTCTGTTCCAAGCATAAATCACTGACTTCATAAAACAAGTCACTCATTTATGGGGCAATGTATACATATTTATAACAAAATCCCGCCAATTATAAGACACCAAAGAACACTTAATTAAAAAAGGCTACTACAAAGTTCAGAAATATTTAGGCAATAAGAATGCATGCATGGACTATTTAAAAATGATTTTTCAATAAACTTAAGCTGTAATCTAACTGTCATCTGATAATTACTGAAGGTGTCCAAAACCGTAACATCGAAGTCGGAGACCAGTATTCTCATTTAACCTTAAGTAATACCTCGGAATTAACCCCTTCCGTGCTAACGAATTGTCTTTATCGTTCGGGCTCTGGTACACAGTCATCAAACCTTGGCTGCCCCGACGCATTGAATCCATTACAATATTACGTAAAAAATAATAATTACATCTTTCACTGAACGTAAATAATAAGTACACACACCAAAGTGCAGTAGGACACTGACACTGACACTGACTTGGTCACTAGTCTACAAATCATTGTTTCTTTCTGGCGTAAGTTCCCGCCCACTATCATCATACAGTATTATTTTATGTTGATTAGTTTTACTTTATAGCTTAATATGACGTATTTGTTTTATAATGTCTGTGCTGTCCTAGTATTTATCAAACAAAACTAAATTGTTAAAGGTACAGGATGGCCGAGTACTTTGGTAACTAAAATAATAGTTGATAGTTAATACAAAACTACTGATAGTTAATCAGAATTAATGGCTGTAGAAATTCTTAAAAAAGGCATTCGTTAACACAATTTTTTTAGGTTTTCTTTTTCTTACTTTACACGGTTTGAACGTTATTGAAGATACAAGGGTGCTTCAGAAATATATCATAATCATTACTATTGACATACTATTTATTAATGATACAAAGAAATGCCAAAACCCTAATACAACATGGTATCCTTGGATCAATTGTGACGTTTCATGCACACACTTAAATTATCAAGTTTAAGTTTTATCTTATCTTTCATAACAATTCAACTACAAAAAGATAGAAGACAGCTGACTTCAGACTTTTGAGAATTTGAAAATTATGTCATAGAATAGAAATAGAAAAAAGTCAAATTTACTATGTTTGAAATCTGACGATACATATCTCCTACAATTAAAATCTATTTAATCAATAAATAAGTAAAACTCAATACTTTAAATTAAACTTTATTTTAAATTAAAGTGGTATTGAACAGCTTCTTGTCTGGCGCTAACAAAATCAAGACATTCAACGGCTGGGACCTGTCCTGCTTAGAACTAGACGCCTTGAATCGGAAAGTCTGCACAACTTTGACACTTCATGCACAGGACACAGGATGCTCCACCCGAGACCTTCAGTGATGAGGCTGTATTGAAGGAATGGTGGACGCGGATTGCTGTGTGCGAATACCGCGCACAACCGCTAAATATGACATTATGACGTGCTTATATAGTTTTGTTATTGAGCATTTTTATTAAAATTAAAAGGATGTTATATAATGAAACAAATTTCAGAATTTTTTTATTAACAAGATTAGTCTTACTAAGTTGTTTAGTCAACGTAAGACAGTACTCGATGGACTATAGATATATAAATAAGCAAATGTTTAGGACAAAGAACGATAGCTTACGGCAATATTATTTAATTGATGATTGTATATTATGTGAAATATATTATATTAATCTTATATATATTATATTTAACTTCTTTTATTAATTGAAATATTATTAAAAATCGTTGTTTGTTGTGATTGTGTATTTTTAACCGACTTCAAAAAAAGTAGAATCCGTCGAATTGATAACCATTTTATTATGATTCTTTTGCAATTTCTCTGTCAATTGTGAACAGATTTTCAAAATTCTTAGTTTTTTCTAAAAAGTATACCAAGTCAGGATGGAATCGTAGGGAAATAAAAAGAAATAAAAATAAAAAAAAACTTAATTTTTTTATATTTGTTTGTATAATAGTGACGACAAAAATGTAAGTCGACAATCTGATGATCACCCATCTAACTTTGACCTTAGAAGCTAAACACTCAAAATTGTGAAGAAAAATTTGTTCATAGGGCTATAGTAGCCCGTGACTGAGGCTGTAGACAGACGATGGTGGTGCGAGGCGGGCGGCGCGATGGCTGTCTATATTTCATCAAAGCTCCATTAAGCCCTTAGTAGAACCGTCCCAGAATAAGTCTGGATCTCTCAGTTCGTCTTCGTGGCGCGGGTTAATGACCCGGCAAAATTGGCACAAGTTGCGAACTAGGAGTTTTTATAGCGTCACACTACTTACATCTATCTCCAGGCAATAAACACGGAACATTTCGGTATGCGACGAACACACTTCTGGGTTTTTAAATAAATATTATTTTTTGTTTATCTTACCGTTTCAATCAAATGGTTCGGATAAGAGTTTGTCAGGTTGTCATTGAACTTTGATAACATGATCTGAATGTAGAGATGCGATCAGTGATTTGCGACGAGCCGTGGCGGTCACACCTCAGGATGCTGCGATCATGTCTGCTGCTGCTGGGCCTCATGGCATCAGCACATTTATCTTTAGGTAAAAGTTTGTTAGTATATTAATAAATTTGGGAAGTTTTTTTTTAAATAAGGAGATTATCGAGTGATTGCTTCTAAATGTTAGGGGTTGTGTTCCTAAAATAACTAATTATTTCTTGATTGGTGGTCTCAAATAGTAGTATACGTGACAATGGTTCACTAAATCATACGTACGGGAAGATTTACATTATACATTATATTTCAAACTGAATTTGTTATTTTGACAATCGTCTATCCGAATCGTAAATACACCTAACTACAGGTTATTTGAGTAGGATAGCGGGCGTGATACACAGTAGTATTCGTTCTCGGGTCATGGCTGTTCTTAATAAAAAAATATGTACAATATTAACAATATTTATCCCATATCAAGTGTCTCCAAAACAAGCTCTTAATGATGCATAATTTGGTGCTAGGCTTTAGTGCAGGTGATTATAAGAAAATATAATCATAATTGTAGGTCATGATAGCTACCACCGGTCCCTGGGCGGCGGCCGAGCCCCCGGGAGGCGCGCCGACCTCGCCGAGCTGGACCCGGAGCACTGGTGGCTGGAGGCTCGCGGCGGCATCGAGCGTCGCCTGGCTCGAGGCGCCGGGCCCGCCGGGGGGTCCGCGCGGGCCGTCGTCATGTTCCTGGGGGACGGCATGTCGGCGACCACCCTGTCGGCCGCGCGAGCGCTCAGGGGTCAGACCCGCGGCGAGCCGGGGGAGGAAGCACGGTTGTCGTTCGATGACTTCCCTACCGTCGGCCTCGCTAAGGTACTTTATTTGCAATGGAAATTATAGGGTTCGTTGTAAATACCCATTGAATTACCAAATTATAAAATATGCTCCGAAAACACATTGAAATTAAAAAGTCTGTCGAAAATAATATATTAAATAGTTCTGGCAAACCACGGAAACTGTCCGGTTATCAAAGAATATGTGAGATGTGATTTTTGATTTCACCGCCTTCTCTACTTCTGCCAATAAGTAATTAGTGTTTCAATGTAAAAGAGCAGCTTGCTTTTAGGACTCAGCTCGGCAATTATATTAATGCCATTACTGCCGTCCGTGAGTAACGGTCATCACTTGCCATGGGGCGGATCAACTGTAGCGACGCAGACATGATACCGATGATAATTACTTTGCTACAGACGTACTGTGTGGACGCTCAAGTGGCGGATTCGGCGTGCTCGGCGACGGCGTACCTGTGCGGGGCCAAGACCAACTACGGCACCATCGGCGTGTCGGCCGCCGTCCGTCGCGGACAGTGCCGGGCGGCGCGCGAACCCCGCGACCACGTGCGCTCCGTGGCCTCCTGGGCGCTCGACGCCGGCCTCGACGTCGGTACGGCCGTAGGCTACGTCGTCACAACTCCACTGACTGAACACTCTGTTTGGATATTGTTAGCGTTTCTAGTTCTTTTTAGAGTAGAAAGAGATAAGAGATCTGTTCACATGCAGTTGAGAGAAAACGTCAAATTTAATCAACGTAGTGTTATAGCGTAGTCTATGTACACAGGCATCGTGACGACAACGCGCGTGACGCACGCGTCACCAGCGGGCGCCTACGCCCACACCGCCGAGCGCGACTGGGAGAGCGACGCCGATGTCGTCGAGACTTGCGGGCCCTCCGGCGGTACCGAGTCCGATGACGGCCGCTGGCAGGATGATATCGCAATGCAATTGGTGCACTCTTTCCCGGGAAATCAGTTCAAGGTTACACCATAGATTTTGTTGTTATTCTATTTGTGAACCGAAGTGTTATCTTTTATTACTGGGATCATACGAATTAACAGCAAAATTGGACAATGATTAGATTACTTCAGGGTTTGATACATATATATTATCTTTAATCTTGCAGGTCATTCTAGGAGGTGGAAGGCGAGAATTCACTCCTAATACAGATATCGATGAAGAAGGAACTCCTGGAAAGAGATTAGATGGAAGAAATTTAATCGATGAGTGGAAGAAAGACAAGGAAGCTCGTAACGTCAGTTACGAGTACGTCTGGAACCGGCAACAGCTACTCGAGTTGTCTGCGTCCCCGCCCGATTATCTGCTCGGATTATTCGAAGGGAGCCACATGCAGTACCACCTGGAAGCCGACGAAGCGACCGAGCCCACGCTCGCGGAACTAACAGAGATGGCGATTAAGTCTCTGAGCCGAAACGAGAAAGGTTTCTTTCTGTTCGTGGAAGGCGGGCGCATCGACCACGCTCACCATGACAACTACGTGCACCTGGCGCTGGACGAGACGCTGCAGCTGAGCGAGGCGGTGGAGCGGGCGGCCGCCATGCTGCCCGAGGACGACTCGCTGCTCGTGGTCACGGCCGACCACTCGCACGTCATGGCCTACAACGGCTACAGCCGTCGAGGCAACGACATCCTCGGGCCCTCCGACGACTCGGGCGATGACAACGTTCCTTATATGACACTCTCCTATACTAACGGGCCTGGTGCTCGCCCGCGACAGACCAGTGAACGTACAGACGTAGTACACGAAGACGATTTTGGTAGTTATTTTGAATGAATCAAATGCAATATAATCAAATCGTGTGAACGACAAGCAATTTGTGATCTGTGATTCCGTTCCGCAGGGACCCTCCGCTGGAGGTCTCACGCCGAGGTCCCGGTGGAGTCGGAGACGCACGGCGGCGAGGACGTGGCGGTGTTCGCGCGCGGGCCGCAGCACGGCATGTTCTCGGGCCTGTACGAGCAGAGCCAGCTGCCGCACCTCATGGCCTACGCCGGCTGCTTCGGGCCCGGCAGGCACGCTTGCGACACCCAATAATTTTACTATTGAATTATATGTAATCAATTATATTCTTTTTGGCACTTTCATTATATAAAAATAATGATAATTACTCGTAATGAAGCCCATGAAAAGTTTAGAAAGTTTAAGTCAGAAAGTTGTAGAACATACTATATTGAAATGAAAGAACTGATCCGAATGCCCTTAATGACCATTTTCTTGACGTTCCAGGTGAAAATTTGGTTTCATTGTCTGAGTTGACATACTATGAGTTCACCAGCTTTCGGAATGTTCTTTTAAAGTTACGACAAGTGAATGAAACCGATGTTGCAAAATATATTACATCTCTATGTGGTAACGCAGTGTGTGCGGAAGGCGTCAGTAGGAATATGCTTCTACTAACACTCCCCGGACCCTTCCAGTTATTACGGCTATTATGAATAAGTTTATAAGAACAGGAGAGGTCCCAACTATCTGGAATCCGGCCCTTGTAACGCCACTGCGCAAGATAAATAACCCAACGTGCTCACGCAGCAGGATGCTGGTATTAGGTACATATATGGTTCTCCTGGACTTTTCCCGTGCTGACTTTTTCGAGTGCATAAATGTCCCTTTACTTCTGGCAAAGCTCCACTATTATGGTGTTAACTCTGTATCTCTGTCGTGGTTCAATTGCTACCTTACTAATCGTTGGCAATCAGTGAAGCTTTTTAAAGGGGATGGAACGTATACAGTATCTTTACCAAGGCACTTACAACGTGGTGTTACTTTTTATTATATATAGTGCTGATGTCGTTGAAGCCATAAAACACTGCAGCTATCAGTTGTATGCTGATGATATACAATTATACCTATCATTTCTAAATTGATGAAAATCTCAATAATGTTGCCACGCGGTCTGAAAAAAATGGTTTGTAGCTTAATCTTCATAAATCAAAAACCTGATTCTAGGCATGAAAAATCAAGTCTCTAAAACTATCAATACTTACCTTTTAGTTATGATTCATGGCCAGATGATTGAGCGAGTGGATGAAGTTAAATTTCTGGGTATATTTATGGACAGTCATTTACGTTTAGTAACCCATATACTAAACCTAGTTAGATCTTGTTTTTATCGTTTCAAGATTCTATACAATATCGGAAGCCTACTATGTGAAAAATTACGAAAAGCTTCATGTGAATCACTAATATTGTATAAGCTTAATTATCGAGACTTGGTATATGGGCCAAGTCTACAGTCAAAAACTCGTCACCTTGTGCAACGTGTGCAGAATGCTTGTTGCCGCTTTTGTTTTAACATACCTCCTAGGAGTCACATCTCACCATATTTGAATGAGGCAGCCACGCTTAATATGTGTTCGCGGAGACATCTACACTTCGCTTGTTTGGTGTTTGATGTGTTGAAGTCAGGGAAGGCAGCATATCTCTCTTCGAAACTCAAAACATCTCCTTTTAATTACAGATATGGTAATTAAAATGAGATGTTACAGGTGTTTCTTGGAGTATCACTCACACAAGACTGTGCCTTTAATTGGCAGTTTCCGTTACTTAGCTACCAAATGTTGGAACAACATACACCTTCACCTTCACCTTTGAGATTATTGACATCCAAATTTTCTTTTTAAAATTATTTTACAACATTTCTCTTACAACAACAATGTTTGGGTATTCCGATGGGGTACTCGGTGGCGGACTTTGCTATTTAATTGATTAATAGACATTTAATTATACTGATTCAGATTGATTTTACGTAGCTTACTACTTATCACAAACTCTTATTATCTAAAAATACATAATATTTATCTTATTTTATTTATCTAATATCTCACACATGTTAGTTATATTAATGTATACACAAAGATGAAGATATATATATATACAAAAAATATACATTTAATATTTCATTGATTTTTTTATTTCCTATCTATAATTTATATTATTAAAAAACCCTCGGGATGTAGCAGAATACCAGTGCTTTGTTCACATCCCGATGTGAACAAAATCAGTCACTGAGTTGCGACTTTTTTACACTTCTACAGCGCACACAATGGTTTTCGATATCATCTATTTTAAAATGTTTAGTCTTGTAACCAATGTAATGTGTTTATCTATTTTTGTGTGTGATGTTGAAATGAGAATAAAGACTTTATCTATCTATATTAGGACCTCAAATCGAATTACGTGCTCAAATTAAATATAATATAGTATCCAAATTCTCAATTACTGCTAGTTTTATTAATAACACGGTTAGTCTATCAAATATTGGTGCCGATAAATTAATATTTGATAAGAATACTTGGAAATTTCTTGAGTTTGTGTTATTTCCTGCAAACATAAAATCTAAATAAGAAAATTTATTATTTCTTACGAAAATAAAACTTAGTCATTATATTTTATTAATTGTACCACGCGCACCCAATGTGAACGTATCTCGTCTCTCAAATGGTTAAAGTTCAACTGTATAAAATGTAGGAACGATCAATCAGCTCGGGGTCGTTACGACTTGTTCGGACAATGCTAGTGCTCGAGAACTTCTGCGAGCGAGGGGAGGAGGGAGGATAGCGTTGAGAAGGAGGCGTATTGACAGGTATATTGTCGCGGTGACGCGGATTGATGACTGCGCGGCGCCCGGCCGCTGCTGGGAACAGAAAATTACGATGGCCTCGACATCCACCGCCATGCATCTACAATACAACAATGGCATCTGAAATTTACAAAGCTTTCTGTATAAAGATTGAAGTGTATCCTCAAAAATATCCTAGCTTTTGATTGAATCTTATATTAGTTTATAGCTAAGGCTTAGCATTCACTTTCGAAGCACTCAGTCCCAATGGGTCCATATTTTGTGATTCCTTTATACTAATGTCTACTGTCCTGGAATACTTCGAAGATGTACTTACTAAGTATACTTGGAGTAAGCAGCCTCAGGTGTGGGGTTTTGTCGAAATGAATAAACTTTTGAGAAGGATTTTAAAAGTAGATTCTCGAGTTTGGTAGTAAGGACACTGTAATGTGGTGAACAAAATCAATCTGGTGATTTTAATTTTTTAAAGGTACATTTTATATTGTATTGTCTCTTGGGACCATGATCTAAATATATAGCTTAGGTCCCATTTGGACTGATCTATAGAGGTCCAATTGAAGTTAGTCGGTGAATAATGAACTATTACGCAAAGTTAATAAATATGTATCTTTTGATACACTACCGAGAAAGAAATTTATAAAATCTAAAAAAGAACCTCGTGGAATCACATACATTTGTAGTACTATAGTACTCGTGTCATTTATGACGTCTGATGATACGGCCACCTGCGACAAATATTTTAAGGAACCCAAGATACTTTTGTGAAATACTAGTCGATCTGGTGATCTTTACATCACCAGGTCGACAAGTATTTCATATAATATAGATATAGATATGACACTTGTTATGTTGAGATGACTGACATGTAGTTAGACGATTTTCCATACTAAAATACCAATTTTTAAGTTTTTCTATAGGATTTTCCCTGTTTTTTATGTTTAATCACCACTTAAAGACACATCATAAAAATTATTCAAATAGGACAACTCGTTATTCAGTTCCAAAGAGACAAATGAGCATCAATTAACTTTTTAATGTAGATCGACGATTTTTTTTTATTTGAGCTTCAGTTTAAGCATAAATTGGTCTCAAATCAACATAAAAATGGTTAGTAAAGTTCACTGTTGGACGCCGACACTAGACTGTAGCAGAACACAATATTATCTTATCTTATCTTGATGTAGGGCCAGGATTACTCCCGGAGCAAGTCGATCCAATGGGATCTTTTGTGCTTCCCCAATCCTAACGACCGCTGTCCTAGAATACCTCCAAGATGTACTTACTTAGTGCACCCGGAGTCAGCAGCCTTATATCTTCAGGACTGGGATAGCCCAGTCCAAAGAGACTCATTCTTTTCGTAGCAAGAGTATCACAGTTACATAGGATGTGTTCCATTTGTTCGGTGTGCTCCCCGCAGGCCCTACATAGAGGATCCAACAAGTTTCATCTTAAACAGCATGCTATTAGTGCTAAAGTGGCCAGTAATAGCACCACTTAAGCCCCGTAGCCACGTTGTGAGTTCTAAATCGCCTTCTTTGGACTCCAAATGGAACATAATATTACTATGTTAACTATTAATTATCTTATTCACATTTTATGATTTTGACAAAGGTTACCCGGTCTAAGGTTAGACGTTTGGAGAAGGTCTACAGCCACTGCTATTTTGTGTCTCTCCTGAGTTATATTTCTTGATTATATTGATGAGTTGAATAAACCTTTACAATTTTTAAATGTTATTATTTTAAATAAATTCAAATAAACGTTCTATGTATTGTGTTAGAGTCAGAAATTGCTTACAGGAATTTAGATATCTTGTTCGGTATGACGTTAGAGCCAATGCAATCATTGTAGGGAACACACTGTGCTAATGCTATGTTTTAAGTAACGCTTTGGTAGCCGTGTACCATCAGGCGGCTGTTTGCTTGTTTTCCTTATTATATAATAAAAAAACTGGACAAGTTTAGTACAAATATGTAGATATGTTAGAGAAAATTATAGAATTTCATAGAACAAATTAGATTTATCATTATATTGGTATTTGTCAGTAAATTATACATAATAATAAAAATTATCACCAAATTACAAGTTCAGGTCAATAGGAATGTAAAATACTTCGTAACACGATTTTTAAAAATAGTTGATTTTGTTGGCTTCTCATGCCTATTTAGTCAAAAAATAACAATCCCCACTCAATAGATTGGACCAAATTTTTTTTCATGGCCCTCTTTAGCTATATTAGCCACCCTTGAAAAATTTAAAATACTTTATGAGAATTTGTTTGGCTTTGGGTCAATAAGATGTTGTACCTTAATGTGCAAATTTGAAGACTGTATGGCCTGTTCGGCTGTACAACTTGTGTTACAGATGACAGATAGATAGACGGACACGTGAGTGACAGTAATAGGGCTCCATTTGGACCCTCGAGCACAGAACCCTAAAGATTGTAGGAGTATTAAGATTAAAACTTGGGTCGACGCCATCCAGCTGTTGAGCGTAACAATAAGTGATTGTCAAAGTAGATGGTATGCATGTTCTTTACTGCGTACTTCAGTATTTCTTGGGACATTTACATTATATCACATTTCACACAATATTGTGCCTTAAAACATCTGACGTAATGATCAGAATTTGTTACTGTTAGGAGCTAACCTGAAGAAAAAATTAATTAAAGTCAACCTTATCAATACATATTAGTTGATTCTTTAAGTGCGACAGTGGATAGAGTATACTGTCTTACAATGTTGAAGAGTAATGTGGTAATACCAAGGTCAGCACATTGACGACTTTATGAAGAAACATTCGACAATGGAGACAAGTCCACCGTCTCGTAACACAACGTTTCCTTCATCAGAGGCATCTTACTCGCGTTAGTAATGAGAGTATTCAAACGAGATTATTGAGATCATTCGCGGCCGTCTTCGCCGAAGGGGGCGACAACCCCAATCTGTATCCGATACAACTAACTACAATGTCGCAGTAATGGCCGACCGTGCATTAAACGACTTCCGCGCTAGGGTCCGCGTCATAATCGATTCGTTCTTGACAATTACGTAAATAACTTAAATTGTAAGCACAACGGGAGAGTAGAAAAATATTCAATATTAGTTGTTTATAGAATTAGGTATTTAAATAAACATGACGAAAATTGTCGTAAATTAAATAGGCATTAGAACCTATCATCTGATATTCTGAAAACGCCACAACAAAGGGGTCATTTTATATTTTTAATGGTATTATAATTGTAGCTAGCTCCGGGTCCGGTCCAACAATATACCTCCTGTAATCATTATTACTAGACTCGTTCAACTTGTTATTGCTTTAGTTTGAGATGATTCTAGAAAGCTAATACTAGTTATACTTTTACAGTATTTACAACGAAAGTCACATTTTAACCTTTGATACTCAATAAATAAGATTCATAACTGTCACCAGCCTTTAAGATCTTAAATCCACAAGTGTATAGATGCAACGTCGTAGTGTTCAGCCGACGCACGCTATTGGTGCCGAGTCAGCCTGAAGGCTGTGTGGTGAGATAGCGACGAAGCGAATGTAGGCGGCGGCGTGTACTATACTCACGTGCACCCATCATATTGTAAGCAAATCAAATTCATATATGTAAGTTATTATAGCCACTTTGTCACGATACAATCTGTGACAGTGACCTACAAAGGGACTAAACATGCAAGTGACAGAGAAAGAAAAAAATTAGTGTTCTTAAATTTATGCAGAAGGTTAATATATTGGTGAATAGATTAGTGCTGGTTCGTTATAATTTGGAATTTAGTATTGTGGGTCAAATAGTAATGTTTTTAAATAGTAATATTATTATATTATGTATTCTTTATTTGTATTTACACTCTTATGTATTTATATTATATTATGTATAATATTATTTTAGGTGCTTAAGTTATTTTACTTTCACCGTGTAGTAAATATATATTTATTACATTGTTCACATATAAGAAATAATACAAAGGAAATTTCTTAGATTCTTTCAATAATAAATTTCAATAATAATTAATACAAGGCTTTCATCGTATATTAGGCTCTTGTACTTCAGTACAAGTTTGTTTAACCTATCCAGGTACCGACCACAGTAAAAGTTGCTTTGTTTCCGTTAACAACATGAATGCTCCGGATTCGAGCCACGATGACAACGAGTTGAGCAAACTAACAATATAACTATTATTTTAATTTTTTATTTCCAAAAAGGGAAGGTAAAGGAAGTTGCATGTTGCGCGTGACTCACCTAGCACCGTCGCGTCGCGTCGCGTCGCAAGTGCATCGGGGGGCGCACTTTAAATTCTGTTTGAACTCGGTCGATGTTACTCCGCGCGTGATATATCAATTATTGGCGGCTCCGAAGCCAGAGGGAGCAGTTGCAATAAATCTGAACGCAAATGTACTGAGGCGACCCTCACTACTGCCCTTACAAGCCTATGAATCACCCACTTCCGCCCCTAATTCTTTAGTTTAAAGTCTATATTACCTTGCGTGTCACGTTCGGTAAGTTTGTAAGGGTGTATCTAGGAATGAGCTGCCAAATCCGAGGCGATGCATTCAATCGGCTGCGAGCGTGTGGCCAATGGATTCTCGCATTTTAATTTGGATCGCAGCCGATGCTCCTTGCGTCGGGTTTATTAACGATCTGTGCGCTCGCGTCGCCATTCGGGACGGATTATGTGTATCTAAATGAAATTTGCACAGTTCTAATAATGTCTTCTTGCATTCGTTATTTATTTTTTTTATTAAAAATCGTAATTATTAGTTTATTAAAGACGGAAGTTTCTTCATTATACCTCCATTATAACAGTAATCGTTCAATAGCATCACACATTTTATTTAATGATCGTTGATAATTTCGTGGATCGTACAAATCTTAATTCCATATTGTTGTAATTTTGTGATAAGCCTATTCATGTTTGTCATAACTGGTTTTAGTTAAATTACAAATAATTTTGTAGGCTATGACATATCTTGCTGATTGACTTCTAAAAGTTTACAAGAATAATTCTAGAATAAAAAGTTTTATTTTATCTTTTGTATATTTGGATGGTTACAAATGAAATGCAATAAAAGAAGACACGACCAGTCTGAAAGTTGGTGGTCTCCGAGTTGATGGCTCCCAGCATCGTGTAATACTCAAGTTGACAACGTTAATAAAAGAAAATAATCTTGATATTTGTTAATGTAAAAAGAGTGGCCATTAGAGTCGAGACCTGCTCCACGGTTGTAAAATATCGGTGTTCGTCAATGAACTGTACACTTCGGCAATTATACTAATAGTCCGCCCCGGCCTCGCCCGCCGAGAGGAACGCATCGGTATTCATTAAAAGCGCAATTAGCGGAGTGCATCCCTCCGAGGCGCGGTGCGTTCCTCTCAAAGTGAAACATTACGAAAATGTCATTCGTCAAAATTTCCCCGAAGACTGTCCGGGGTGAGTGTCCCCCTCCGTCTCTGCGCCCCCCCTCCCCCGCCCCCCCCGCGCCCCCCGCGCCCCTCGCCCTCCTCCCGGGCGGCCCGGGAGTCAGTCTGGCTCGTGGCTCGTATCCCGTCGTCCGTGTCCCGACGTCGGAAGGACGCGCAAACTTTGCTCGACTTCGCGGCAACACGCAGTGTAAACTAAAGTGCAGTGATCGTGTTGTGAACTTGTGCGGGACCTTTTGGAACTGTTTAATCAAACGGTCAGTTGTTGTTTCATCCAGTTTAAGTTTTACTGTTAGTTAACATTCACCGTCAGAACAAATGCAACCACTACTTTATAGTAAAACTTCATTTTAATGAAGTTCAATATGACATATTATTATTACGTCACTGTTTTTCCAATTTTAATAAAATAATTACATCATAAGCCTGCACTAATTTATAAGAGAGAACAACTAGTAGTTATATTATCAGTTAAATATTTTAAAAAGATATTCTATGACAGTTACTACGGCTGTCATCTCGTAGGTTAACCTACGAGATGACAGCCGTAGTAACTTGTCTAAATTGTATAGGAATGAGGTCATTATCATTATGCTCGTAGACTCGTAGCACGTAGTGGTCGTAGCACGGTTGCTACAGTTTATAAATTTTAGAAGAGGTTGTTGTCCTACCACCCTTGATTGGTTATTCTGTAAAGTGGCAATATGAGAGACATAATTGTATTGAGTGTGGCCGGTCGGTAGGCAAGAGGTTAAATATTTTAAATTTGCAATCTAGAAATGTTAAATGGGAAATTCATTTTAATATCAACAAAAAATAATAATATTTTAATGAAACAAACGTCCGATTGGTGGTAAGCGGTCTATGACCTACTGAATTGTTTATGTTTTTCATCGCACTCGCAAATAGATACTTTTTTATCGAAATATTATCACAATAACCTTGAAAATTATATCTCTTTGTTTAGTCAGGAATGACTTTTAACATCCCAAAGATGTGTTTCTTGCCATCTCCCAAAAAATAATCTTAAGTAAAACTAAACGTTACATCACTGCTGCACAATAACATTAAAGTAGAAAATTTGCGAACATGTGTAATCCGCTCGGCGCACTCGACTCTCACCACTCCACACATAGCGTACTTGCATTTGCTGAGGCGTCTTAATCCGTAATCCTAGTTTCAGTGATGGTTCTTGGCCAACTTTGAGGAGTGCCTCTTAAAGGGAACAGTGACATGAAAGAAACATTTCGAACGGTCTTGTCGAACTAAGAATAATACGAGTATTTAAGCCGCCTACCACCGTAAATGACTTTCAAGTCACGGTGCACGTATATTGACTCATCATCTTTGGTGCCTCTCGAACGATAATATTAGTAGAAGGTAGTTTCATTACTTAACGGTTCGCATTGTAAAATAAGTAGCGTCAGGATACTTGATGATGTAAAGATAAATATATTAATATAATAGCGCGATAGAGCCGGCTACCTGTCAAATGACTGTCATAAACTCGGCACCGCAAAGATAATGCTCGTCTATTTTCCCGCCATCTCTGATACTCCACTTTCCTTTAAGGACTACGTCATGTAGCGACACTCTGAAAGCTAAGTTTATGCAAACGTCTGATAATAACATTGTACGGAGCTGCTAGATACGTGCCAGTCTACAGGTTCATCAATTCAATGACTGATCAATTCAACATTGTGTACAAAGGGATTAAGTGACTCTTCTTCGCACAGCCAAAATGAAGAGTATGTATGCCGGTAAGGATCGGCGCACGTATATCCCCCTTCGTGTCGCTTAGTCTCCTTTAAAAGAGGAGAAAAAAACACTTTTGAGCCGGTAAGACGGACTTAGCAAGCCAAAAAGTCCAGTGCATTACTCCTATGGATTGCATTAGTACAAAGCACAAGCATATTCACATACGGACTCCTCCTACTGCTTACCTTCAGGCGGTCTCGATATTTAACCCATCGAGCGTCATCGGTTCCTATACCATTAAACACAAGTTGTCTTATATGTGGCTTATTCATAAATTAGGAGATGTTAAAATAGTTGTTACAAGAACCCCTTATAACACACCCACCCGGATTTGGCTAGCGTTGTTTTAGACCAGAAACTCGTCAAGCTTTACTTAAATGTTGCTGATGTCTGATGATGACTGTCGATGGTGTAAAGATGTGATTATTGGCGTTAAGGAAATACCCAGAACAGCTATTGTTTTATTTGATGAAGTCGCTTTTCGCACAAGGAGCAGCTTTAAATTTGGGAGGAGAGTCCAGGTGTCTTTTCACTAAGATTAAGTTTCAAAAATGTTTTATGCATAAAAGGTCTTGCATAAAAGGAACAGGACGATTTGGCTCTAAAATAAAGTGCCTGTTGTCAGCTCCCAGCGTGTGTGTGGAAGCTAAGGCTCAAATCCTCGGCTGGCAGGTTTACCTGACTGGAAGAGGGGGAGGGGGGAGGGGGTACGCGAGTGAGCGTCAACGCGCGTATTTAATCTAGATCCTAGATCTGACTGTAGGGAGGGGTGCACCGCATAAACTGCTTTACATTTTCAGAAAGCTGTAACGTTTAGGGTTGAGTAAAAGACCATAAATAATACAAAATATAAAAGACTCCAAAGTTTTATAGATGAATAAATAAATATATAATACAGCACAATTAAATAATTTAACGACGTTAGTTCTGGTTCAATTAAACATTTTATAATTATAAGCTTGTTTGTGTTATCACCGTCTGCAAGACTTTAATGATCAATTACTATTGAACATTTATTTTTTAACGAGTATTTTTACATCTTTTATCATTTTCTTAGTATTTTCCTTTCGCACTGTGTCTTTGATAAAAAGGCGTCCACAGTACTCCAGTGCCATGACTTTTTGGTATAATTTGTTAACACTTAATCTTGTGAATAATTTGCATCAAATAAAGATTTATTCTATTGTATTGAATAATTCACTGAGCTAATTAACATTGGCAGCAGTGACCATTAAGTCGACGGTCACTGTGGAGGAGTGTGTGGTCATCGCTGCGAGCGGGCGAGCTAACTAATCCCTCGCTAAACCGCTCAGGGCGGGTGCCGCATTGTCTCCGGCTTTACAACTTCAATTTAGACGAACTTGACACATGGCTCTTCACACACCAAGATGTCGATTTAAGAACAGCTTCTTAGTTACTAAGGTTTCAATTTGCGTTGTTTTTTTTACCGACTTCAAAAACTGAAAACGGTTCTCAATTCAGTTGTATGTCTTTTCTAGGTTTCCGTTAATATCTGACCGATTTCAAGAATTGTTTCGGTGTTTGATAGGATGTACTTTTAGTTTGCTTTCATTATTATTAAAGTCTAGTTCTGGTGATTAGAAGCATGAGGAATCGAGGGAACTCCTTTAAGTTTATAGGTTTGCATCTATCGATATTTTGGATTTCATTCAATAGAATATATCCTGCCATAGTTAATAAATCTGTAAAAAAAATATATTCGGCAGTCGTCCAAAGTGGTCCCATCAACCAGACTTGCTATTAATTATCGCTGATATGATGAACGGTCGAACATATTAAGCATAATGTGGAACTATGTCTTGTCAAAGAGTAGTAGCGAGTCGCTTTACGATTAATGGTGGAGCTGAGGAAGTCATCTAAGTGTATCATCGATGCTGTTGGTGCAAGCAATTTTCTTACAAATCATCATCAACAGATCAAATAAGTGCCGAGGTGCTCGTGCCTACCCTATATTAGGGTGATTACCCTAAATTTTTACAATAAGACCTACCTATCGGTAGTTCTTACTAAATTATTACATACAATAGATTTTGTTAGACCACGAATAATTGGTAATTTTTTGGTTACAATTCATTCAATCAAATAAATAGCAACATTACATATTACAAAGACATTTTTGGAATATCTGTAACAGTGTTACGAATGGCCTTAAAGATTGAAGGCGTTTGTTATAATTATTTATTTATTTAATTTAAAATTGTTCAACAACATTCATTATACATACATAATATAATATAAGTACCCAGATATAAGACAATTAAAGAAACATATTATACTTTTTGTAATGGTATTAATTAAGAAGGTAGTTAAATAAAATTTATTAAAACATCAAAGTCAAAGTCAAAGTCAAAAATAATGTACTGACTAATTATGTACTGACGTTATTAAATGGTCTCCGGTGTTCGGGGACCCTATCGCACTCATATGTCTAAAGTCTAATGTCCCTTTAAATATCAGAAGACATCGCCTGACTAGATTGCGAGCTGCTTAATATTGCTTAAGTGACAAGTCCCTATAGTGACAATACTAACATTGATAGGATGTGGCTGGACCCGCCATATTGGGAGCGAAAAGAGAAGATCTTCCGCCGGCTAGTACACTCTGGGACCGCGGTCGGACTGTATCATGTCGGACCTTGTATATATACTGATTTGACTTGCAAACTTTGTAAGCGTGATTCATGCGTCGCACTATGCATTGTGACTGTTTGTTGATCAACCATTTCTAAGTTACTCGATACCGATTTGTATATATAGCGCTATGACGTAGCCGGTTCTACATCCTCACACAAATACGATTAAGTCAAACCATATTTACCTTTAAATATTTGACCGAGGCTTCAATAATCATCTGAAGATGAACATCTCATTGTTCCAAGTAAGCATGTTCACCAACTGTATATCACTGACCGCGCCGAGTATTCATGTCGTTTGTTGAAATTCAAATTTAAATAAATGCTTTTATGAAAATAAATTTATTTGAGAGTATAACGCGTACAAAATGAGAAATGACGATCAAAAATAAGTCATTTAATAATTGACGTAGGCATTAGTATTTAATAAATTAAAAAAAAACTCTTAAAAACTTCACTTTCTGGCTACGATTTTAGCAAACCATAATGATACCATACAAACTATTACAATGTAAATTAAATGAAGGTAGTAGAATCCTATTTTTATTTTGCACACAGTATTACCACAGTTTAAAGATTACGAAGGTGAATTAGCAAAAGTAGGTAAACAGGTCAACTGTTGAACGAAATCTTCAGCATATTATAGAGTTTCAGTTTCAATATAATTAGGTGATGACAATTAGGCTAGCTCCTAACACTGGCTCCGGTAGCGGTGATTAGATCGTTTAGTTATCTGCATTGATTGTGTCACACGTACTAACAGTATGTACTGCACCAAAGTACTTGCTC
Organism: Acentria ephemerella; assembly: GCA_943193645.1. Taxonomy (NCBI): domain Eukaryota; kingdom Metazoa; phylum Arthropoda; class Insecta; order Lepidoptera; family Crambidae; genus Acentria; species Acentria ephemerella. Next base: position 27,761 of record OW971891.1, read on the forward strand.
TCATCAAACAACAATGGAATGCTGAGTTGTGAGTTTAGAACAATTTATTCCTAAAATAAAAGAGGAAGCGATACGAATGATATGCGACCACTTGACTTTTCTCGGAGAACGTACCCTGTGGGACCCGGTCGTTGGTAGCTGCTGCTGTTCAGCTTTGATAATGAAATAATTACACACTTTTGTAGTGTCAAAGCATATATATTGATATATATTTAACTGTTAGGATCATCAATTTGTATCGTGAAGAAATTTGTTATATTAAAATGTATATTATCGAGTAGGAATCCGTTTAGGGACCTACCGTCATTGGCTGGCATGTGGGGCTCACCCAGTCGGAGCTTCACTTTCTATTGTTTCTGGAAACAACTTAGAATCAACTTCAAAAAATATTATTACTTATATTTGCTCTGAAGTCGTTTTTTATTTTTGTATAAAACACTATAAATAATATAAAACACAATATAAAACACAATTTTTTCACAATTTAGAGTGGTAGGTATCTAAGGTCAAGGTCACCTTTAGTTTGCACTTGGCTGTCTGTTTTTCTTAGGAAACTAAACAAATACTTGAATAGCTTAGAAAGAATATGAAACACGAAAATAGTGCTTTTAAATTTTGAAGATTGCTCTCGATTATAACATTAACGACATATAAACTTTGAGGAGTTCACTCGATTCCTCATGCTTCCCATCATCTAACTTAACTGAACTTTGGTAGTGATGAGACCGAAATAGAAGTATATCATTAAATACTGAAAGAATTATAGAGATTGGTCCACGACTGACGGAGTTCTGAGGTAACATACATTACAACAACATATAACTGTATCGCCTCCTTTTTTAAGTACGTTAAATAAAACTAATTTACATAACATCTTAACATATCAGTAAAATACAATAGAAGGACAAAGCTATGATACCATCATAAACATATCATATCATATCATATTATATCGATAAGACGACAACAGATTGTATTTTGTTATCATCGAATGTAGGAGAGTATTGAAGTGGGCTAATGAGAATTATGGGTAGTCATAGAAAGTTTTGTTATACAATTATCGTGTCAGGAAGCAAGACTTTTAGAAATCTCGTGTGACTTGTACGGGTTGAAGACTAGAGGCACACAGCCCAGGTTAACGTTAACACGTTATCATAAAATCGACTTCATAGTAGCTCATTTATTAAAATTTCACAAGTATACGAAATTATTACCTATTCGCTTATCGATAATTTGTATAGATTAAGAATTAACATAATTTGAAGTAATAATTTTGTAGTTGATAAAGATTACAATGTACTTGTGTGTGTTGAATGTACGGTAGCGCACATGTCGTTATATACAAGAATAGTGTTGTTAATGTAATGTTACCATATACTTGAGTTATTTTTAATTGTAATATGAACAAAGTATAAACTTGCCTCCTTGCTCGAATATGTCAACTAATAATAATAATAATATCTGAGTAAATATATGTGTCCGATGACCTTTGGTACAGTTATGTGATCTCACTGCGGATCTTATATAATACTCTTTATATACTACTACGCTACGATATATTAATAAATAATCTATTTATAACTGAGGTAGAATTATAGTCAGATAAATATCATTTACAACTCAAACGGCCAAATGCTCAAAACTTCCTTTAATTTCGAGTTATTGTCATTGTCAAAAATTAAAATAATGTATCATTTTTTAATAATGAGTGAGTTTATTGTGTTTTTGTCCAAAACGCAATTAATAAACTAATAATAATATTCTTAGACATTACCACACATATCTCTAGCCCAAAGTATTGCATCGCCACGAACTTATGTTAGGGCACTAGATAACGGGCAAAGTAATTTAGTATAAGGGTTTACACATTCTTACATAGCAAGAATCAAGATAATATAATCGTTAACAGCACACACGTCACCGCCGACCGCGACACGAACCCGGCGCGGGGAGAGCGCTTTAAATAATACTTATGAAATATGAGTTGCAGATTTCATATTTAATGCTGAGTCAATGGTTAAAGCTAATCTATCTGAACATAAAAATTATATATCAAAACGTTTTATCGACTCTGCTGGTTTGTGGTCGTAGTCGTGGTCGTGGTCCACGCGTGCACGAACGATGCTCATTTTATTAGCACAATAACGCAAACAGTGACTTATTGACCGGTTGACTAGTCTCAAGCCGCGGCCTCACCCGCTTGAATAACATTTTCGTGGAAATAACATATCTATAGAAAATAAGTAATTTTTCCCGAGAGCTGTCCGCCTCTTGAACTTGACTCGACCTACTTTAAAGCTCGCTCACGAAAATAATGGTATTGTTTCAGGCAATATATACAGTTGGTCGGTAGTAGAAGTGACGTGATGTGAGCCGCGGCAGTGTCACAGTGCGCGACGCCCGCAGACCATGGCGGACGACAACACCATCATCGAGGGCACCGTCAAGTTCCGCGACGGGAAGAAGGTCGGTAGTATTACAATGATAGGGAAACGTGACAGACATACTACTGACAGTAGTAACACTTATCCAGCAAATAAAACACCAGCATACCCATCCGGCTACGCACGGGTTTTTAGCTATTATAAAAAATGAAGAAAAATCACCCTTCTTTTTACGCCTGGAGTTATTAAAAAAGGCACATTGTATGGAAAATTTTGGATATTATTGTTTTTAAATTATGACATTACAAAAAATCATCATAATTATTTTTGAAATTTTTTTGTTATTAAATAAAATTTAATTATTTCATTTCAATGTATAAGACATTATCTGTAAAAAATAAAGGTAGAAATATAGCCTAAAATACGAATTGATTCATTTGGATAAGGATTATTACCCAAGAACGAATAATGTTTTTACCGACGTTACTATGACATATTTAAAAATGAAAAAGTAGTTATTTTTTTCAAATATTCTGTCGCTTATTACAACTTCCCAACTTCCCTCAAGTACTTTATCTTGAATCCTGTCCATCCTAAGGTTACCCGGAAGAGATCGCTTTTAGCGATAAGGTCGTCCTTTGTACAAAATTAGTTTAAAGTTTTTTTTGAGTGTTTCTCTTTTTGAATTGGCTGATGTACAATTAAGATATATTCTATTCTATTCTTTTATTATAAAGATAATGTATGATCGTAAATGTGAATTAATTTATCAAATCGCTCCAGTTTTTCAAAGCTTCTAATCTTCAATGTACACAAACAAAAATCTTAAATTAATAATATTATTTTAGGTACAAAAAATTTTTATTCTACTTCTAGGAAGTAATATTATGACACACAGTTATATGTATAATACTTATATCTCTACTTTAATAAACGGCGGACTTCTACATATTATGAGGTTTGGTAAGGAAATTCCTTTAAATGTTTTTTTGTAATTTAAAATCTTAATTAATCTTAATACCAACCCTCATTTTTTTTAGAAAAGTGGAAAATATTTCGTTGGCCAGCCATGTCACTAATTACATGTCTGGGAATTTGAAGACTATTTATATTAGTAATATAACTAATGGATGATACATTACTAGTAAAATATATCAAGACATACTCGTATGTTGTCTGCAATTAATTACTCGCTGAAATAAACACCACAAAGAAAAACTAAAGAACAAGACAGGAAGTTGTCGCTGCAATGAATGAACTGGTTCATATCATTGTACATATCTAGTTGTCTAACGTATTCGCTTGATGCCAAAAAATAAGTTTTACGCTAGTAACGAACTGAAGTACAATATTTTAGAAACTTTAGAAATGCTTAAATATTAAATGTCCCCGACTCCGTAGTCCACGAACTAAATCGAATTTAAGTTCAGTACAATACCATCAAAGATAGATGACCGGTGACGTCATTTGACGTTTCTAAAATGGCGGCTTAAGCATTTTTATCTTATTTTAATGCGTGACATAATAATGTCGATTAAAGTAAGTCGAAAGTATGTCGATCGTCTAAGTATCAAATTCCTAAAATCAGTCTATCCCTTCTTATTGTCTTCAAATGACAGAGATGCGAAAAACATAAATATAATTTAGTCCATGCACAAACGAATCGGGGTCAATGTCTAAGTTAAGTTTGTTTGTCTGCAGTGGAAGTCGCGATGGTGCGTGATGCGGAAGCTGTCGCCGGTGGCGGGTGAGTGCGAGCTCTGATCATATTATTAATGAGACAAACTAATCCTTTATTTGATATTTAAAATAAAGTAATGTCTTTTTGATTGTTATACTTTCACGACTAAATCTTTGAGTTCATTTGAAAGGATATGTTACCTTATTCCTTAGTACATTGGTACTTCGTTACTTCGATCTAGAGCAATATTCTATCTGAAGTTAAGCTTGACAAAACTTTATAAGTTTTATAATAATCTACTAGAAACGGTTTTTACTAGTTAACTGAATTGTGGTAGCTATAAGGCTTATAGCTGCCTTCAGATACAATGGTACTAACACCCTTCCGCACTAACCAATACCTTGAACACTACCCATGCGTTGTTTACACTTTTAAAATAAAAATTTTCATAACAAATAAGACAAGTCTCTCAAAATTCGAAAAAGACCACACCATCATAAGAAGAGTCTTTTAGCGAAGACAGCTGATGCAGCATGAAGGAATGCATTGCTCTAGCCGTCACCCTTCCCCCCCATATGGCAAGGGGGGAGGTGGACACATGCACCGCTATAGAACTCAACGTTTTGGATATACATCCAACTCATCTAGTGTAGTAACTCGTATCTTGGTTATACGACAACTACGAGTTAGTAAACTGCTTTGTACGAGATGACGCAAGTGGACAATAAATCCCTCGTTTACATCGTAACACAAACAACGCTAATTAATTATTAAGATTTATCTCTTGTCTTATTTATCGATACACTGGAGGTAATTTATAGATTGATTGCATTGGTCAAATGTAAAGTGAACATGTTACTCCTTCTACTAGAGTTCCATCAAAATTCATCGTTCAATCATCTTCAGATAATTATTCTGTCTTTATCTAATTGTATTATAAGAAAAGGGAGAGACTAAACTTTGATTATATTCTGATAATGTACTACAGTATTAGCACCGGTACCTGGTTAGTTATTGTCAACGCCATCCAAACGATCCTCTTTTCTAATCGACACAGCCAGCGCGGTGACTACGCGGCGGTGAAAAGGAGGCGACGCCGCTGCCGTCATAAAAACAATTGCGCGCGAATTTTACAATTTTTTATCCAATTCGATTGTCTTTTCTTTTCTTTGTAAATACATTAACATAAGTAAACGAATATAATACGATTTTATTATTGAAGATTGCCCATTTTACACATTTTACGACTAAAGACCATAACAGTAATTAATTATTGATGAACGAGAGAATATACTCTGTACAATATGAATAGAGTACTTGGTATAATCCTTGTCTCCATCCTGGTTATCAGGTTTATTAGAGATAGATTACATGTATTAGTAATTAGAGCGCGGTGTATCTCCTGTTTATATATTCATGGACAATAACGTCTGAGGCCAATAATTAATAAGCGTTGAGCGCTGTTACTTGTATTGTCTCTGACGCAGATCCGACCGGCGCGTGGTGACAGCCCGCGCTGTAATTGGAAATATTTCAATTAGATATCAGTTGAGGCTCGTATGGTACACGTATGGGCGAGAAATACGTTGACACGAACCGATGTACTACTTAAATATTAAAATACAATTATACCTGTGGCGCGGTGTTCTATCGCCGCCATGTTGTAACAACTGCTTCCATCTATTTCATTAATACTGGAATTTTTTAATACTATCTATCATTTAAGCTCAAAGTCTGGACATATTTATAATTTTTCCAAATTTATTTCTCAATCTTTCAATATATCGTTGGTCGTCGACGGAGACGATTCTCCGTTTTCGCTTGTTACCCGACAGTTGTCCGACGCCATTTTATCTTATTAAGTAAAGTTATTATTGTCAATAAATTAATTATGATTATGATTATGATGAATGATTATTGATTTCTTTTCGTATTGAAAGCACTTTTTGTGCTAATTTAATTTTATTAGCACTTGTTGTAATAATGTAATTTTTGTCATTATAAGAGTAAGTAAGTACAATTTTTATTAAAAAATGTCATTTATATGTCCAATTATTATAAATTCAGCCATTTATCTTCTTGTCATTAATCGTTAATTGTATAATATGCCTTGTGTATATCTGTCAGAAGAGTTTATTTTGGGGGTAGTTTGTTGTATAACTTTGTCACCATGCACAGGATGCTGCCGCGTTGTTTTGAAGCTAAAGTTCTTAATCGGCTGTTGTCATAACTTAATCTACTGTTACGCTTGTCATAAAAATGTAAGTTACTTTGTACAAATTAAACAATCTCGTAAATGTATAAAGACGGAAACGTTAACAATTATAGTCGTATGAAATTTGACGTAATGTTGTTGGTCGCAAAGTTAAAACCTTACTCAATAAATAGACTATCCAACACAAAAAACTTTTTTCATATCCCACCAATAGTTTAACTTACAATCTCACGAACGTTACCTCATTGTAATATTATAGTAATAAATTGGTAATTTTTAAAGAACTCTATGATTACTTCTGTCGATGGCCTTGATATGGCAGAGTGATATGCTGGTGACTCATAAACAGAACAAGTTACAACATAGCTTGCCCACTGTACGTGGATGCTCTGTGGTGACGAGCGGGCTCCGACAAGCGCCGTAACGAGCCTCGCTAATGAACATAATCGCTGCACTTTCGAGCAACGATTCCTTACTCGCTTTTTATTCCTACTATTTAGGTGAATGCTGTTGTGGAATTAATTCTGTTAACAAAGTTTAAATACGAGAGAAACGAATATACATAATACGCGGGTTAATTAACATTGGGCAATGTACATTAGACTCTTATCAACTGGACTCTTATCAGGTTTGATATATCTAATTTATTTATCTCTATAAATCATAGCAGACGGGAAACTTTGATATGATCCATTTGTGTACTGCTTATTACATCTGACACGAGTGATGGATTTGTAGTACATATTAAAAGGTATATATATATATATCAAATTCTCAGTAAAAATCAACGTCCAGTCTATGTAAATTATACAACAGGTTTTCTAAAATTATCACCAAACAAAGTTAAATAGGGTATCGTTTTTTATTATTGACTAATCGACCTGGTTTTCATTGTCAAACTACAACTAACGCCATCTATTGAAATAAACTCCAACTAGTCATTGAAGAAATGACAGCTATTATGCTTAGTATATTAGTAAGTCGGTTTTTCATACTAATTAGACTATTTTTCAGTTGTATGTTTTTTAGCTTTTCTTTAAGATTTTCCCAGGTATTTTTATTATTGAATTAATCTGAATAATCACAATCAAAATTATTTAAATAGGCTAAGTTTTATCGAGAGTGACGAACATAAGAAGAAGATAAACTATTTAATTCTTAAATAAAAAAAAATGTTATTAAATACCTTATTATGCATATACCTAGAAAGGAATTCATTTTCAAAGTGCTAAGAATCACTAATCGTAAGCAAAAGGATTTAAATTTAATCTTTATCAAAGAATCGATAATATTGTACAATCATATTTCTAAGCGGATTCCCAAAGGAGCCTCGGATATCTTTATATCTTTTATCAGAATGCAAATGCAATCGAGGTCACGATTTTCAAAGGACAAAGCACGATGCGTAACAATTTAGATTGTGAGAGAGCTTGTAGCACAATGGGCATTAGGGCGCGATAACGGGGTCCCTCAGGGGAGCGCGCTGGGGCCGCCGGCGAGGCCCGGGAGAGACATCGGCACGCGGCGCACGTCGGCGGCCCCGTGGGGTTAAGACTCTTACTACGGCACAGGCACAGGTACAGGTACCTACCTCGCGTATTGGTTTGTTGTGAATAAATCAATATCAGCTGCGCACGTGATGGCTTGTTTAACTTTTGATTTGTGGAGCGAATCCGCAACTTTGTCAATATATTCAAGATGTCAAACTTATTATTGAATTTCGGAACGATTTTTTTAATAATTTCTTATCGTTGTGATGATTTAGTTTATCAAAGAAAATACGTTTACTATTTTTGGATTTTTTAAAGTAATCATCTCAAATTTCATTATTTAAGATAATAATAATTGAGGAAAATATGAATGAAAGCGATGATCGTATTAATTCATAATAATGAAGACACAGTTGTATATAAAATAAATGCGAATTGTTTTTGTAAATCATTGATTACTCTTTTAAATCTATAATTTTTTTGTATTTTTATAAAAAAACTTTGATAATCTTTAAGGAGTACCTCTACAGAAAATATAGTTAGCTTAAACTGATCATAACCCTGACCTCCAACTGTTAAAGCAATAGTTAACATCTCTGCTGATCTACTGCCATGTTTGATGATGACACGACAGCTCTAATATTTTTCTTCTTTACAGGATCCAATATATTTTTTATATTTTTTAATCTTGTTATAAGTGATATACTAACCATTCTCCTGAACGTGTGGTAACCAAGATTTAAGGTCAAAGTCAAGGTCAACACCAGTCAACGGTTGTTATATTTTGATAGGAGTTTAATCCACATCTGTCTGTTGTAAAATACGTACGAAGTACACACAATATAACAGTAAGGTTGTGAATCTCCTCCTCAACAACTTCCATATACAGTTTTGTTTAGTAACATTCTATCTCACTCAATGGTCTTAAGTGGCTGACATAAAGGACCATAACTTTAAGAAGTAAAGAAGAGTCAAAGACCAGCTCTGTTTGGTCGGTGTGAGTGGAGCGGCTGGCCGTTAACGACCGCGCGAGTGCTGCCGCTATTTGTAACACAAATTACAGGAACCGCCGCCGCCTCTAATGATCACTCGCTGATACATTATTTAAATGTATTAATTGAACGGAGCTCGCACTACATAACATTTGATACCAATTTCGTTAATTAACATTTAACATGTAATGTTTGCTCCGTCCGTCCGTCAGCTGACGGCCGTCCGCCGGCGCTCGGGACGCTGTTGATAATTATACTGACCACTGCATTATTCATTACTCAACTTTCATAAAATTGAATTGTACATTTAGTTTATTAATTCATCTAGTGCACCTTCATGAGTTAATAGAATTTGTCAACATTACATGGATTATGAGCCTGCTGGACTTAAGTGGTTTAAGTGCTCAGCAAGTCTATCATTAAAACGTTTTAGAAATTTGTGTATGTATCATACGTGTCTAAGAAAGCCCACTCACGTTTTCCACACAAATGTTCCCCATTAGTGCAAGTTATAGATCAAGATCGAAACAAAGTCTACGGATTGTTATGACGATAAAAGTGATTCCCGTTTAGAATTTTGTCATCCGTGCTTTAGAAGGCATATCACACCTTCAGCCCTGTTTGTATTGTTACCACTTTCTTCAATCCAGCTGGTGTAACATATCTAGCAGTGAAACGGAATGGAATATAGCTTGACAAAGACGTAGGTATATTCTGATAATAAAAGCTAAATAATAATATTTATGAGTTATCAGGTAACGATAATTGGAATTACTTTTTGTATAAGAAGGATTATCATAGGTAACGCCTGACTTATAATAAATAAAAACATATTTTTTTGGTAGCTGTATCGATTATTGTATCTAATCTAATAATCTATAAATCTGTCGGTATTCTAAGTGAAATAATTAGATGAAAGTATACCATTACTTCGATAGTATTAAACCTGAGTCTCTTTTGCTGAGGATACATGCGTGCCTCTGCTTGGCACAGGATTTTTTACATAGGAGAAACACAAGGGGAGTTTGGGCCGTAACATCACCTAGCTGGCCCACTTTGACCCACGCTGGCTGTTGCTGTAACAACTTTAGTATATAAACTGAGAAAAAAATAACTGTGTTATAGTATTATAACTACAATTTGACATCATTATTTTATATGTAAATATAATTTAATAGCCGTCAATTTAAGTTTAAAATTATGGTCTGCATTGTAAATTTGCATCTCACAAATAAATTTATTAACTTATTAACCGAGTACCATCGTGTGTGGCGCCACAGTGACACCACATACTGCGCGCGCGCATCCGGCACGAGCGGTCAACGTTTACGACTCGTTAACAGTTTCTGCCCTCTGATCGGGTCCATCAAAAGTCCCCACATAATAAACACAATTGTTGTACTGTTTAGAGGACGCTCTACATACCCATCTCTATTTTATCACTTCATTTATTAAAAGATGGACATTTATATCCTAATACTAAAGGATACAAAGAGATCTCTTGCGAGAGACAAGTACATCTTTGTATATGTCTATCTGGTTTAATTTATTTTTGTAATTTATTTGTGCATTTAATAAAATATATAATAATACTAACATTTTACACTGTCTAGATGCAAGAAACAAACATAGTGACTCGAACAAAATGTATCGATAAGTTACTTAACTTACAAGCGACGATAGACTTTTAAAACTTCCCTTTAATTATATTCGTGGGGCAAATAACACTATCAAGATTTGAAGACACAAATAAAACATAGAAACACACACACACACACACACACACAAATAGTGTTTATAACGTAGATGTAATGTCAGAATTATCGGAATAATTTATAAGATAGCATTCGATTGGTGATTTAAATTAAAATACAACAGAGAATAAAAGACTGCCATCTCAGCAAACCCATCTCACTACAAATATCGTAATAGATACACAAAAGGAAATACACAATTCCTTTTGTAAGGTAAATAAATACAGTCAAATACTCTGAAGGATTTATTATTTGAGGTCTTCCTTGAATGTATAAGGTATTGTCGAAGTCAATATTTTTATGAGCAAACATCGCCTTGAGTAATCTTAAGCTGTTCATTAAATATTTGACTGGAGTTGGAAATTAAAAAATATAATAATTAAGAGCGAACTAATTATAATTGTTAACAGAGTATAGAAGTGAAATAGTAGACGAAAACAGACTTCTATTTACAATTATATATTATTGAATTTACAATTTTAATATTAAAAATAGCACAGAAAATGATATTATTGAAACGTAAGCAAAAAGTTAGAGAACAGTGTTAGATACTTAACGGAGGGCAAAAATAAAAAGAAACGCTATGAAAAATAAACTTAATCATAACGTGGTACAATGTGACGATCAAATAGTAGCCACATCAGTCCCGCTCCGGAGACCTACATCTTAAACAATGTACAGCCGACATAGATGTATGTTATAGAAGAACTATTATTTACTTATATTGACATTGTTGATTTATTACACAAAATGGTAAAAATAGTTATTGTAAAGAGTACTGCGAATATTATAAAATATATATGATCTCGATGCAATACAAGTTTCCATTTGACTGCTGCTGAAAGGAAAATAACATCGTATGATATTAAACCACGCTCTGGTGACCAGGTTCATGCAGCAGCCCTTCGATAAATCTCATGTTCAGGTAACAACACATGCTTACACGCAACATTGACCCGCAATGCGATGTCTCCGGAGGAGATCTAATCTCGCTTCCACTTTTTGATGGCGCCTTCAAATGACCCGTACCAAAAACTGATAATGTAGTATAGTGATTTGATACGATGAATTGATAGAAATTTTAGATGAAAATTTTTTCCCATACCTATCGCGAATTTGTTTGAATGATAGTTTCAAAGACTTCTTAACACAAATGACACGTAACCAATCCACAAAGAGTATTTAATGCGGCTAACATTATACAACTTAGATTGGAGAAGATAAATAAAAGTTATCTTTGACTTATTAAGATGTATTTATAGAAAGTATATCGACTTTTTATGTTGATAAGCGAGATCCGTTAAGAAGTTATTGGCCAATCACTAGCATGTTTTAGACGTCGCAAAAGTTACTATCAAATCGAAAGGTATCTATAATTTTAAACTGATAATAACCGAATATAAAACATGTTTTTGATAATCAGAAATGGAGATATAGAGATATATCATTGATAATTCAAATACCTCGCGTTTTACAACTGTACATGACTCGAACCACTTATTTTCAAGTCGATAAAGCGCGACCCCACTAGCAACCCCTTGTTTCTTTAAATCAATATTACAACGTTACGACCCTTTGTTTTGAACTCCGATCCAATATGCAAACAACTCGGTTGTTACTGGCAAGTTTCCGATGGGCCAATTAACATTATAATGTGTACTAAAGTTGAAGTACATTTTTGACATTCGCTAATGTCGAATGTATCACATAAATAATGGTTTCCCGAAGCAGTAACGGCTTTTAATATCGGTGAATGATGTGGGCCAAATTAGATTCACCTCTATTCGATTCGATTTTTCAATTCAATTGCGACGTCGATAATTTAATTCACATTCTTTTGTTAAACTCAAGAGAAAAACAAAAGTGTGAGTTTGCTTTCATAAGTGTTTGCGGTAGTTACTAGCAGTTTACATCAGAAGGGCAGAGTCTGTGTCAACCAATAATGATTTTTAATTTAATGAAATGATTTCTTTAATTGTTAACTTTCGTCTGTATTTCATCCGTATTGTATTTTTATCTCTTTTCGAGTAAATCTTAAATCTTTTTTAAGAAAAAGAATTTTTATATTCTCTACAATTACACAATGTTTATAAAATCATGAATAAGTTTTGACGGTTATTCCCATTTGGTGTATTGTCGCAGACTGCGTGCACCTGCAGCTGTACCGGGACTCGAAGGCGCGCTGGGGCTCCGCGCCGACGAAGGCGTCGCTGTCGCTGCAGCAGTTCCTCGGCTGCGAGAGCGGGTTCACGCTCGACAAGCACTCCAACACGCTGGCGCTCGTCTGCCGCGACCTCGTCGCTATCCTCGCCTTCGAGACCAGGGAGAGGCTCATCCAGTGGCAGGTCACTGCTCATTTATTATTTCACTATAATCTTCAGACTAATGCCGGGTTCCAATCATCTATCGATGTAGAGTTTGGCTTATGAAACGTTGAACTATGACATATATCACATTGCATGACAAAATTCAATGCCTTGTTAGCAAAATAATCCATAGATAGATTATTAAAACCCAGCATTAGTACACAGTTAGCTCTAGAAACTTTCATCAGGACCTTAGAAGTTTTAGGAAGGTTGAGTGACAACAGCAAAATTTATTAGAGATGTATGGTTGTGGGTTGCGTCAAGCGAGGTCAGTCTTTAAAATACTAGTTAGCTACTGATTTAATTGCAGAATTCAAATCGAAAATACTATATGTTTAATTATAATTGTAGGAAAATAATATACGTTTAAGCGATAATGTGTGTACGGTGCAGGTGAAGGTAAGCGCTCACCTGGGAGAGGCGAGGCACTATTTGGTGTTGGTGGGCGGCGGGGGCAGCCGGAGGGTCCCGGCGGGCCCGGCGCGGCTTCACCTACACGACCGGAGGTTCGCGCTCACCGCCGGGGTGCCGCCGCGGCTGCTAGGGCTCTGGGAGCTGCAGCATCTTAGGTAGCAGATGAAATTATTTTTTAAATTAATTTTTGAAATTAGTTTCTTATTTATACTTGCATATGGACGGGTTTATTTTTTACCTATTTTATGAAGACGTTTGACTTCATTATATGAACGTCTACGTCAAACGTCTTCAAGTTGAATCCTGACAGGACTAACTTTGCAAAAGTCATTTTCTATACAAAAATCTTTAATCTTATTCGAACATTGACAATTGTGCTTATTACATTAATCATTTGCTAATCTTGACTACAAAGTGCTTTAAAATTAATTATTTCAATTTGAATTAAATATTATAAATAATTTACTTTAACTGTAGTTTCCAGAATAAAAAAGAGAAAATGTAATAATTGTTTATCTTATCTTATCTGAGTTAAGGGGCAGATTTATTCTCAGAGCACTTCGACCTAATTGCATATTTGCGCTTCCTTTATCCTAGTGTCTGCTGCCATGGAATACTTTCAAGATATACTTACTAAGTACGCTTGGAGTCAGCAGCCTTATGTCGTCAGGTGTGGGGTGGCCTAAACCAATGAGACTCGTTCTTTTCTTAGTAAGAGCACCAAAGTTACATAGGATGATTGATTAAGTAATAGCGTAAAGATTCTTTATGTCAAGTTACACGTTCAAAACGAACACCAATAACTTTTTCTCCGATTTAATTTAAATAATAATTAATACAGGCGGTATGGTGTGGTGGAGGGTCGATTCTGCTTCGAGGGAGGCTCCCACTGCGGCCGCGGTGAAGGCCTACACGTGCTGGTCACCGATCAGGCGCGAGACATTGCTCGGGACTTCGATCTCGCCTCGCAGGGACGGCTCTCGCCCAAGCGGAGACCCATAAATGCGAACAAAAACGATGGTGAGTCTTAACGTGTACACCAGGTGTTTAGAATTGCTAACTCATATTAAATATTTTTTTATAAGTGTTATAAACATAAAAACATTTTTATACTCAGGTATTGAAAGTCCCAAATCACACAAAGCGTATCGACCGGACACTCGTCTGTCAGAACTCAACACAGTGGACAAATCTATACACCCTATGGACTTAAGGCTTTATGAGGATCCATGCATTGGGGATGAAGCGGGGGCCATATCACCATACTGGCCCTCGGCAGAGAAGACGAATTTCCAAGATTTAGGTTTAGGAGATACCGCTTCTGTAAATGAAATAATTGAAGGAACAGAAACGTGTACATGGAATAACGGTGGCAACGTCACCCTTGAAAGGTGTATGAGTTGTATATCTAAGCTTGGAGCATTGTCGAGGTCATCTACTGCGGCGTTGACGCCCGGAGCCAAACATTTCAACCCCGCGTGGACTATGGAGGCGTTACAAGAAACTCCACATAAAGAAGTTCTTCCTAAAGAAAATACTCAAAGTTGTGACATTAATTCTAAGATAACAAATAAGACTGACGACCTGTGCCGCTGCTTGGACCGGCCACCCGATAGACCCCCCAAACCTACTAGACTAGATTTGAATATTGTCTACAAGCCCCCTATGCCCTTACCGTGTCAATCATGTAGTTGTGGACAACCGGAAAATGTAGAAAGTATATCTTCTAAAGTAGGACCTTATGAAAATTATGATGTACCCAGGCTTCCTTCAGCTGAGGTCAGTTTTGACTATGATTATTTTAAAATTTATATAGATGTAGTATTATATTAGTTCTGGTACTAATGGCTTATTTTTTGCTCAGGTTGAAGGAGAATACTACGATACGCCGAAACGATTGAAGGAATGTCTCAATAATGAATTATTTAGAATAACTAAGAGTTCTACTATGAATTCTCTAATTCTAAAAAAACCTTGTGGGTGTTTACTAAAGTTTGGACACAAACCAAAGGAACCTACAATTATTGATGCCGATGAAAACTTTCAGCCAGCTAATTGTCCCTGCCAGAGAGTGACAGATTGGGCAAATAACTGGATCAAGCTACCTTATTGTAGAAAAAATACAGTATCTAGTGATAACTTGGTGCCAAATAAAGAAAATATGATGCCACATCCTAATGACCGCAGTGCTCTTTACGCAACAATTGATTTAACACGTAAGACTAGAAGGAAACCTTGTAACTCCCAAAAGGATGATGCTAACAATTGCCAAAGTAGTCAAACTTTAGACCCGCGAAGTGTAGAAATAGACGAAGGCCCATTATCTAATTACGAAAATTTAAATTTTGCTCTTTCATTAGAACATTATGAGAATGCTAAAGATTTGTTAAAAAAAGCTGGTGTAACACAATCAGAACTCAACGCGATTACTGCTAATTTAAAACCAAATACAGTTTCAAAAGTAATTTGTAAAAATGTTTGTACTAAATGTGGCCACCTTCAAAACGGTGCAACGAAGACAGAGAAATCAGATGGTATTGCAACAAATGACGACTATCTGATGATGGAACCAAAAAGTATTGAAAGTAACAAATTCGATCAAGCAAAGTCTCTACCTGCCGGGTATACTCCAATGTCTCCAATCGGAGGATTTGGTTTTCATACTCTTAAGCATCCCGCCAAAAGTCCTATAAATAGGCTTTTAGACGAGAAGTCTGCCAGCAACCCTACTTTATGTAGACCAGATGACGGGCGACAGTCGAGTCGAAATAGCCAAATCAATGAAGATCGGTGTGGATCTCGCGTAAATGGTGAACGTGTAGAAAGGATAGAGTATAGAAAACGTTCATGCTCCGCAGATTCATCAAGATTTCTAGAAGATGTAAAGGAATTCGAAGACAGCGTGGGTAGTCGTGGCTCGTCTATCGAGACACTTCGTAACATTGCAATTGACGGTGAAAGAATATCAACGCCCTGTGATTGTAGCGTCGATAACAAACACTCCGACGCGGATAGCTCAGAAGCATCTAAAGGAAGAGGAAGAGGTATGCCACCCGCGAAGCGATCTTCTTCTGTACCAGGAAAAGCGGGAGGAAATAGAGATTCGTCCAGTTCGAATGATTCAGGGGTTTCGAGTTGTTCGTTGCGTCCTGGCGCTGAGCTGGCGGACTTTGAGCTGCCGCGGCCGACGGCGGCCGAGCGACGACGGCCGCGACGCTCCAAGTCCACGGACCCGCTCACACACCTCGCCTCGGTGCAGACACCACGAGTGCCGGCTAAATCCTCGTCGGCTGAAGCGGAAGTGCCCATATTAACTGTAAAACCATTAAGAGGTAAATACTCTACCCGACTTATGTTAAATAAAATATTAAATGATTGGAATAGATAAATACTAAATCATCTCATAATGTTTGTGTGAATTTAAAATAAATTTCTTAATCATCTTTATCGAGGAATAATACAAAGCATTTTTAATTTGCGCTAAATGGGTTTCTTTTGCATTTGTTGCACAGTTTTCGATCACTGCTTTTTAAGTACTTGACTGATTCATATTATTATTGGCAGCTGTAATGGACACTCACAGCACATCAAGCGGCACTTCGGACATGTCGGATTACATTGAAACTCTCTCGATCTGTTCATCACATTCCTCAACTGATACTCCTATCACGATGCGGTCAGTATACTCATTATAATTCAATAAGCATGAGCATCACTATTTCTTATACTTTACCATCTTTTTACCTTAGTATGATAGCACAAATAATAAGCTATGTAGACGCCTAAATAGTGATATGAAAACCTTTCGACATAGATAGCACAATGTCTATTTGCTCATTCAGAAGTTTCTGACCAAAATAACGTGCATTTAGCGCCATGAAAAGTGTAGCTCATCACAAACTTAATTATTCAGTTAATTCACCTTTTCTTCAAAATAAAATGGTTTAAAGCCAATTATGTTGGCCGCGACAGTTTTGTATTTAATTTAATGCTAAAGAAGATATAATATAGTTCTTGGTAGACCCACTAATGGTTCGTTCATCACCACAGGGTGGTCCGTCAGACGACGAGCACGCTGCGGCCGCGTTCAGGCAAGGAGTATCAAAACCTGGACCCCAGAGTGACGTCCGTGTACCGCAAGCAACCACACAACTACTCTAACTTGCCTTAGAACAATATAACCACGATAACAGGAATTTGAATATTTAAGAAGTGGAAACCACCTACCTTGTATAGATGCGTGTATAGCATTGTATCCGAACAGATCAATCAAATAATGGATACACTTCTAATGTACCTAAGACGACACCATAGATGAACCAGTTACATATTTTACTTCTAGAAGCAAATATTGACGTATTACTTATTTGATAACTGATCGTTTATTGTGAGAATACGTACCAACGCATACAGTACGTCAACATACATACACCTCGTGGTGTTTAGAGTTATTTCTTCTTATTTTTATATGATGTTGAAAGAACCTGTGTATATAAATATTGCTGTATCTGTAGATTCTATTGAAGTAGTTAATGTGAACAGTAAAGTTCTTCTTTAGAAGACTCTCTTATAGAAAAAATGTACTGTACAGTCGGTGAGTAAATTGTGTTATTGTTTCGTGAGATCCGTCCATGAGCTGTCTCGAGTTGTATCGTAGTTTTGTTTTGTGCAACAATTGCTGTAGATATGAATGGTACCACAAGTTTGGATACAAGAACTTTGTCTGCTCTAAAATATTTAAATAACTAACGATACTTAACGATAATAATTTACTTTACATTCAAACGGCACGATATTTAGTGTTGTGACGGGTCTACAGTGGAAGATACAGTTATTCATAAAAGTTGTAGTATAACTAAACGAATTACAAGACAGGTGAAATAAATAACTAAAAACCATTTCTATTACATTTATAATACAAAGCGACGTTAGCCTAAGATTCTGCCAAATATTGTGTAATTTCTAGTCATTTATGTGGAAGTAATACTCTGTAAATATATATTTAACGGGAATGTTCCGCTAGGTGTGCAATAGTGAGAGCGAGACACCCGCCGGTATAACTTAGTGTTACATATTACGCGTTTTTGTAAATATACATATTTAGAACGATGTGAATTATATTATTATTATTAATAAAAGTATAAAAATATTATAGAATTTAACCTCTACAACGATTTTCTTGTCTGTACTTTGTTATGACGTTGTAATTATTTTGATATTCGGAGTTTATCTGATCGACATTGAAGTCTGAAGTTTCCTACTTCTCGTATGTTATCGTAAGGTCGATAGTTACGTAGTTGCCGTTATGAAACTCACGATAGCAATAAGCAGTGCAACTAAAGGTGATCCATTGTATTGTATAAAATATATTTATAATAATACTTTATTAGACGGCGTGGTGAGTACGCGAGATCGCGCCTCGCGCGGCCGTTGACCCCGGCCTCGGCCTCGGCCTCGACCCCGGCCTCGGCCTCGGTGTCGAGGCGGCCGCGCGAGGCGCCAGCGGGTCCCGACGACCCCAAGACTGGATTTGTAAGCAGGTTGTTTAGAGAGTACGCTAGTGAATGAATTTATATAAACTAACGTTAACAAACTTGAATTTCTGAATAAAAGCCGAAAAAAGATCGAACCATTTCTTTTATTACGGACCTAATTAGCGGCGAAACACGACGAAGATGGAGAGATAAGGCGCCCGGAACAAAATGACCGATGGAGCGGACGGTAATGATGGCGTCCACGAAAAATTCTTTATTGTAGGATGACAAAGAAAAATTGACTTTTTAAAATGTCGGGCCAGGCCGTCTTAATTAGGGAGAAGCCTCCGTTACGGCCGCCTTTATTTCTCGACCGTCATCACTGTGTCTCTGTAGGATTTAATTTGATCTGGAACTATGTTCTTAATATACCAATTTTAAGTTTAACATTCAACTTTTAATTTTGGCTATAATAGTTTACTTCTTTTGTAAATGTTCATTCAACTGCCTTGGTACATTTATACTCATTCATTACAGTACAAATATGCGGGGCTTCCCCTTATCTTTCAATAATGCCCTACGATGCTGTATCTTCTGTTTTATGTGTTTATATAGGTACAAAAATGTAGCATTCAGATACAGAAATGGAATTCCAGTAAAAATTTCAAATAGACAGAATATATTACAAAATTAAAATTAAAATATGGTATTTTTAGAATTAGAAGCATTAGTAAAAAAGTTAACAATCAAGTCGTCTAAATAAATAAGCAACGCTTCGGGGACACCGCGATAGTTTTACAGAAGCCTCATTAAGGACTGCTGACTCAGCATTTTCAAACGAGGACTTCCTCGTACAACTTCTGCAGTCGTGGCGGAGTTGGTGTGCTATTAATAGTGTCTCACTTCACTTGAAAGTGATTAACTTTTTGCAATCTATAAAAATAGAGGTCCCTAGGTTGAATCAAAATTGAATGTGGCATTGGATCCTCTCGAGCTTTACCTTCTCTCCTGATAGTTCCGGCTACTTGCTACCACTGCTCATTGGAAGCCAACGTCTACCGTCTTAATGTTTCCACCTTAACTTTAAGAGGACTAGTTATAATTAAGGTTTCTTACAAGTTATCAGAAGATTCGGCACTAATTTCAAAATAGCATAGGAATTGACTGAACATCGCATGAAAATGATGTGGAGGGAGCTCTTTACGACGACCCAGTAGGTTCCTTTTCACTCCTCTTTTGAAGAAGGTTATGATTCACTTTTGAAGTTGTAGTTATAAGAATATGACTCATTATAATAGGGTGCGTGTCGCCCTGAATAGGAAACAGGACAAAGATCTTTACAGAGCACTTTTCAGGATATCTTATCTTATTTGGAGGATAAATTCCCGAAGTACTTCACCTGCAAATCTTTTGAAGTTACCTTATGCTAGTGTTGGTTGTCCTGGAATACTTCCAGCAAGTACTTACTAAATACGCTTGGAGTTAGCAGCCCTAGACACATTACTTTCCTAGCCAGAGCATCACAGTTATATAGGGTGTATCCTATTTGTTCAGTGTTCTCCCTATAGACCCTACACAGAGGCGATTCCACTAACTTTTTTTCAATAACATGCTATTCTGGTCAGTTACTGCGCCACTTAAGCCACTCCATGGAGGTGATGCGTGACGCTATATCGATGTTATTGCAGAGACTTAGGGTGGGTATTAATGACTTCTGCATCGCCGATTTTAGACAGCAAGACGATGCAATTTTTGATCATAGTTGCCTTTTGCTGGCGCATCTATATCTAAAAAGTACTTTCGAATACACAGTAGAGGCGCTGCTGACATTTTCATACGAATCGACTGCTCAATACTAACAAGAACGTGATGGTTCAATTCGATGGATCCACAACAAAAGTAATCGAGTAATGAGTGAATGACACTTATCCGTGTTAACGTTGTCACGATATGCTCCAGTGTGATACATTGCTGATAGTGATAAGACGTGATATCTTTTGTATTAGTGACATATCTGCTGATAAGATCCAGGACGAATAATAATAATGTCAACCGGATGAAAGTGAATTTCAATATCGATTCTTTGCACTTGGTGATTGAACTTTATCTTAACAGATTAGAGTCGTGAAATGTATATTGGATTACTTCTTACATTGAATTATTTTTGGCTTCTTTGTGAATTTGAAGGCGGGTTTTAGTTTTATAAATCATCGTTTTTCACAATTGTGAGTAGTAAGTTTATAAGGTCAAAGTAAGATGGGTGACGGTCTGTTAACCCTTGGTTTAAAATGTTCGAATAGATTTGGAAAAAACATATGAATCACGTAATAAGTGCCCTCGATCACCATGGGATTCCATCTTCTGATCATGTCTTGGTTATAATTACAATTATTACATCAAGGGTACTATACCTATTGATTAAAAATATAATTTAAAAAATCATTTCTTTAGTAACAGAGAAATTCGTGAACATACATAGAAAAATAAAGTACATTCAGTTAAACATTCAACTTCCCCCTTTTTTGAAGTCGGTTACAAACTATGCTCGCTGTCAGCGCCAACAAATTTATTCAATTCACGGCATCCAACTAGCTTCACTTCTTAATTATAATTCTCTTAGGAGTTTAGTTCTGTGGTTCCTGACTGAACTATTACTAGGAGCGGGGTCGTTAGCGAGCCCGCGAGGAGGAGAGTGGTACAGGGGGGGGAGGGGGCCGGTGGGCTTTGAAATAGTTTTCAGGCTCGGAGTTTTTATTTGAAGTGCACAAGTTGTTGTAGGCCTGCCGTGGTTTTTTATTTCTTAATACAGAGCGTTGGAAACCATAATAGCATATAAGCAGAAGCCACAGTATAGACAAGTACAGTAGGTTTAGTTACACATTATACTAAATAGTTTATTATTTAAATTCTTAAATAAAAATAAAACTCCATTGAGCAACTAACTCACATTATTTTGTAATACTTTATTGTTTCAAATTCGTTGTTCGCGACAACATAGATGAGTACATTACTATTATATTAAATCAAAACGTTCATTAGTTTCTTGTGATATGTATAATTATCATTGTTGGAAATTCGTGTGAGTTCTCTGTCAGCGTGGCGTCGGGGTGCCATAAAAGTACCATAACTGTGACAGGAACACCGCCGCCCGTTATGGTCACGGATTAAACGGACCATAAACTTTTTATGACGACTTCAGGGGACGCGTCTTGTGACCGCCATCATGACCTTCAATCATAACATGTTTTTGGCGCGATTATTTGATATTTATTGTGAGAACTATTTCTGTTCCGCCTCTCTTTCTAAGTAAGATTACGGGATGAGATCACTTTAATTAGGACAACTGTTTGTTTGTTTTGGGCTGCATGTGACCGGCTGCATCTTTCTATTGAGCAGTATTGGGATCTAGGGTTACGTAATTTTTGAATATTAATATTAACATGGATCGAAATACTATTTATGACCTTGGACATGACAGTGAATTGATATTTTTCTTACAGTTCAAGATTATAAAAGTAACTTTAATTCTGTCGTTTGTAAATAGTCTCTATATTATCCACGCACTGTAAGGGAATGCACTAGAGTTTGTAAGTGAACATACAAAATATAAGTCAAAAATCTGTATCGATAGTTTGGAGCCAAAGTATGGCATAGGTGGTGCTGCTACTATTCAGTTATTTGCCTCTCTTTAATTCCAATTTCATATTAATTCCAATATATAAGGGATAGAATAGAATGACTTTTAGAAACGTCATTTTACACTTAGACGATCTGTACAATTTTATGATGTGTATTAAAATATTTTTAGGGATATCAACTAAGTCTTCTTGTAGACGTATTGTAATGAAACTCTTTCATTACAATACGTCTACAAGAAGTACTCAAAAAGTACACAAAGTCACAAAGTCATATCATGACATCATGTTTTACATCGTTGAGAGATATCAGCTGGTGCGTGTTATTTTATTAAAGTGAAAGTAGATAACTGCACAATTATTTATAATAAATAATAAATAAAACTATAAATATTTTATTCTCAACGAGTTAGCTCTTGGGCTTCATCTCACCTGATGGTAACTGAAGATAGGGCCGAAGATGGAAGCAAGCTATTCCTGGATTCCTTAACCACGGAGGAACTGGCTATGTCACCCTTAACTGCCTTTTGCTATGGCGGCAGATTTAGGTAAAATGGTAGTAATGTTATTTTATTAAAACTAGTTGACCCGGCGAAATTTGTAACACCTAAAACCGGACAATAGCGACATCTATCAGAAAATATTAGAATTAGAGATTATAAAATGACAGATTTTAGTAAAGATTTTCTTTACTTCAAATTAGATTATATTTTCTTTACTTTCTTTACCATTTTAAAATTTATGTTTTTTAGTTTTTATCTAGGATTTTACCTGTATTTTGTAAATTTTGAAACCATCCTTAAATCAAAACACAATATTAATTTATTTAAATCGGTCAAGCCTTTGTTTAGTTTTACCGAGACTAACCAACAGATTTATAATAATTGTTAATGTTACTGAAACACCAGAATGCTTTTTAAATCATATGTTTTAAATGCTGCCTACAAACACGATAATCAAAAAGGATTTTGCTTCTAACAAAATCCCATAACGTGTAACTGTGATATAACGATTACTGTTATTGATGAAACAAAGCCTTAATAATATCTGATGTGTAGTTTCGTAAATTATAATCTGTAGGCCTACAGAGAGAAAGAGACAAAAAGAATTTTTAAAATTAGCAATTTGTGCTCCTACACTTCTTTATTGCTTTGACTCAATATTAAGTGATTATGTTCAAACAACAGAATCGAGAATTGTACGGTTTTCTTACATGTATATAGAACAGATGTTGAAGAGAAAGATGCTTCTTGTATCATCTTTGATCCATTTAAACATTTTCAAATAACGTTTTAATGGTAAGTTTAAGGTCAATCATATTTTATTTTATTTTATTTATGGTTTGCTCTTACCAGCAAACGAGCATGACTATTTTTGGTCAAGAATGTGTACCCATTTTAAATTTTATTTATCATAAAAATACATATAAATATGTAAATGTAAAAGTAACAGCTGTACTATAGCTATTATCAAGACACAAAGAAATCTTGTTTACTTTTCAACTATCGTAAAATAGATAACACAAATATATCTACAATCAAGTAATTTGATAATAGATAATTTGAAGACACAATAGTTCAGATATATTACGTAGTTACCTTGACATAAAATTAAAATCAAATGGTTATTTAAGACTTCTTCTTAAGACCTGCAGCTAATCTTACAGAAAATGAGCCAAATTCTCATTTATGGCTCGATTGGCCTGAAGACTCTGAAGAACACCTGGAAGTGTTACTTATAGATCAGAAGCTCTACAGAAGTAAATCGGTCCTAAAGCTTAGTGTTGAGCAGGACATACAGGAGGCAGTCATTTGTCCCAGATATGACGGCTAAATGTAAGAGCGGCACAAAAAATATATAACCTATAGAGTGAGAGAGACAGTCAGACCGAGCAAGGTAGTACACATCATTTAGTCTTATTACTCGTCATGTTGTACAAGAACTTCAAATGTATTGCCAAACATTTGTGTGAGACATTTTTTTGGCTCAGCTCAAAATAGTGGCTACTCTGACAAACTGTTTTATCAAGTCGTGTCTTACCCGACACTACCTGAAGTCTCACTATATTCGTCTTCTTAAAACTTGACGACTTCAACCAACATCTGAGAGACAACATGTTACTCTGCAAATAATCAACACAGTTACCAAATGCTTATTAAGAATATGTTCTGTTGAGAGCAGGACGTCTTGTCTTGTCTCCTATTCTGACAATGCAGCGTTAAGTTGTAACTAAAGTATTAATATTTTAACAGCCTCAGTGGCTGACACGAGATCTGGAGGTCTGGGATTAAATTTAAAGTGGTTGATGGTAGGATTTTAGTCTAGGTACCAGCATTTAACCTTAAATCTATCTCTATCTCTCTATTATCAGTTCGATTACTTAGCTGTGGAGGAGATAACACGCCAATAACTCTTCTGGGTTGTAATTATTGTATTACAAATTAAATATTTCAATACATATACATTTTACGATTTTTGCTGTTATCAAGATATGTATTCTTTCGTATCTATAAGTTGTTACGAAAGGTTAATGTAAATTGTGTAACTTTCTGTAACTGTACTCATAATTTTATAATTTTATAAATTTAAATGCATTTGCCACCACTTTCAGATCGATGCCTTTATTAAAGCTCGAAGTAATACCTAAAAATAAATAATTAATGACATCGCTCGTTCGACGCACTCGTCGACGCACGTCGCGGACAAGTCCCCATTGTCGAGCGCGTGGCTCTCGATCGAACACCCGCCGACTGTGAGCCGCTAACGAACCCGCGGCGTTTGCACCAAATAATGGACATACAGAAGGATCACTTCGTACTATCATTAGTAAAAGTACAAAACTGCTTCATCACCAGCCCACCGTCAACTAGTCGATGTAACATACAAGATTTTACCCCAAATTTAAAATGTTAAAATTTTTACCCATAACAAAGAAATTATAATTTAATTTTAATTTAATATTGTTGTGTGCATTTGTCAATTGAAAATTATATAATTTATGCCGTTCGCCAAGGTTTGTACTTGGTTAATGTCATTGGATATTATTTATCAACTAAATTAGTAACACATACATCACACTGTTTATGATTAAATTACAAAATCGGAGCAAAAACTTATGTGGACCTTCTGCACGTCTTCATTGTGTGTATGCTACGTATCTATAGTGTATCGATGCTGTACTTAACCGCACAAGCTCCACTACAAAGATCACCGTATTGTATTTGACAGACTAGACAGACAACGTAATCGATTGAAACATATTTGTAATATTACTAATAACTTATTACAGCGGCAAGATTAATTGTGTAAAATTTTCCGTCGTTTTTTCTTATCTTTTTTTATTTTCTTAGTATCATTCTATTCTATTCTGTCCGTAGCTAACTTTAAATTGATAAATGCTTATAATGAAGACGATCAATAAATTTAGTGCTTGGATCAATAAACGAAAAAAATGTTCGTTTTTTCTTGATATCTTGGTAATTGGTTTTTCAAATTACCTCTATAGAATATTCTTTATTGTACACAAATAACTAGCGATCTCTTCCAGACAAACTTAGAATAGACAGGGTACACAAGAATACGTTATCAGATAACCTTGATAGTTTAATTAAACAAAGCATATACCTAATTTGTATTTAGATAAAGATAGATAGATAAAGTCTTTATTTTCATTTCTATATCACACACAGTACATAGGTTAAAAAACAAACGTTTTATAATAAAGGTTTATTTGTATATCTAAAATATATCCTTACAGAATTTGTACAAGTAGTGTAAATTTAGTCCAGGTGTAGACACATCAATGCCATATGTTACTACGTTAAGGTCAGCAGGTCAACTGCAAGGTGGAGGCTCGTGGGGAGGGGAGGAGGGGAGGAGGCGTGACCACAGCGTAATGGACATAAATGTTCCTAACTAGTCGCCAATTAGACTCGGCGCCGCGAAAAGCGTTCAACACTTATTTTTTAGGTAAATTTATATATTTAATTACAAGTTATGAAATGAAATTTTCTGGGTTATACAATAATTAAAAGCGTTATTTCAATCAAGTTTATTTTGAAGGTTGTAAAACAAAACACCTATTGGAGATGCATTTTTAAGCAGAACGCAAGCATTTCATTTAAAATTTGGTATTGTTCTGTCCTCACGGTGAGTACATAACGCTGGCGAGGTATTATTATATGAAGAACTATTACGTTAAGATGATAGATTTCTTGATCATGGTTATATTCAAAACCTTTTGGGCAGCAAGGCTCATTTTAGTAACTTCCTGTTTATGTATGATATGAGTATGAGAGCTAGCCTAAGGATTCGCTAATTAATAACACTTCACCTTCCTGACGTCAGTGCATCGTCAGCAGGAAGCTACTAGATTCATAACGTATCAGGTTCCGTCGTGTGAGTCACCTCTGGGATCCTCTGAGCCTCGCGCGGAGGCTTCCGTTAATGAACTGACGAACTTTGACCTTAGACTCTGCTATAACTTAGTTATCTACAGTAATACCGACGTTTTAATATATGCTGCAACCACGGATGAACAAAGTACGCTAACCTTTGTGTATTAAGGTATATTCTAGTTAATAAAAAAAAAACAAAAAAAACTTCATGTTGTCGCTCAACTAATTATAGTTTCATGTAAATTAAATTAGTGTTCAATTTATTTTTAATTGTAATTTTGTTAGAGTTATCACAAAGTATTGTATGGAAAGCTATAGTGTAACTCCTATAATTAAGATTGCATTTAACTCTTATTAATTGTATTTTTTTGTGCATGTTAAAATGTTAATTTTGTTGGAGTTAATAAATAAATAAATAAATTTGATCTAGATAAATATTGTCATAAATCGTAAACCCGTTTCACAATTAGAATTTTTAGTTTTTCACTGTGTACTTAAACACTTACATTGCAAAAGTTTTCACAGAGGGAAACGTTTAAATACGCGCTCAAATAGATTACTCTAGCGGGGACAGTAATATTTTATTCAAAATCTGAAATTCCGTTTTAAATGAATTAAGTGGAAAAAGGGGTGACATAGTTGCATCTCCCGGCGCTTAGTGTACGCGGCCGTCTCCACTAATTTTGTTTACGTATCACAAAGCGAAACCCATTAAAACTCCAAATTTTGTGTGAGGAGTGTCCCAGGAGCGGAGATTTTTTAATATGAGTTTAGGCGAGGTGCAGCGGGTCGAGGGGTTGGGGGAAGGGCGGCGGAAGCAATATGTCGCGTAGAAACAAAGCAGTGCCGCCGCATTTATTATCAAAAGACCAGATCACGTTGATATCACTTAAGCTCGTACCGTTGCTGCGACACAGTGGAAACACAGTCAGTGGACTAATTTATTTTTAACCTACTACAAAAAACTAGGTTCTCAATTCATTGTAATCTTTTTTTGTGATTCCTGATTACTCGAATATGCCTCAACCGAGTCGGGAAATTCTTGGCTGTTAACTGAGAAACTCATTGGCGTAGTGGTTCGAGCGCTCTGGTTTCTATAACAAAAACTAAATTGCAACTTTCGCTATGGGTTTTCAACAAAATATGTTATCACGAGCAGTTCCGTGCTTCGGCTTCCACTTCACGAAGCATCAATGGCGTGGCTGTATCATTGTCTAAACTGCTTATGTGTTTACCCGATATAGAAAGGCCTGTGCTCAGTAGTGGGGCGCATATAGGATGTTAATGACCCCAGATACAGAAGCGTTCTTGGCTTTGTATTGGGCTGTTTACTACAAATATCCAAAAGTTGGGTGGGTAGATGAAAATGAGTGAATTTTATATTATTTGAGCATGATAATACGAATAAACGAAAATAAACGAAACGAGGCTAAGCAAGAGGATCTAGTTGTCTGATTAATTACCAAGAATCTTGTCAATTTCAATTTCTCTAATCCATAATTAGAAATTACATTCATTGCATGCTTTTTCGTTTAATATCTACAGATAGTGAACAGTCACAGTTCAGGTATGTAAACGAGGCATATCCAATAAATTTAAATTGTTCGCAGCATCATTGTTCTTGAACACTCAGAGCAAATAGATGCTTCAATAAACTGAAACAGCAGTCCTACTGATGGTAGGCCTCCACTGTGGTCGTCACCGCCAGACAGATTAGCGGCGCAGTTCGATATTTGATGACACCGATCATTCGCGATCAATGCGGCTGACATGCGACTCTCAATGATTAATTTATTTAAAATACGTCAGTCGATCAGAGTACAACAACGATGAACATTAATATTGGAAAGTAATATCCGTTTGTAAATATTGATTACTAATTACTAGTTGATCCGGTGAACATTATCACGGACACACTCCATGCTACTAACACCATCGATAACAAGTAATCCTAAGTACAGATGGACGATAAGCTCTGAATATTACTAACGTGACATTTCAGTTTGACAATTTTGCGTACGTATCTACCAATTATAATAATAATATTATTTATTTAGTTTTCTTTAAGATTTTTCATATAATTTTTATTTCCAAACTACCCCCAATCAAAATGAATAGAACAAAATTTAAATTATTAAGATCAGTCAAGCCAATTTTGAGTTTTTGCGAAACTAACGAACAACCATTTATTGCGGGTAAGAGTATTGTGAGAAGTAATATTCCTCTTTCCAAGTCTTTTATTGCGGTTGACGCCGGTACCACTGTCTCTTAATTCACTATCCACCCGCACTTGTTCACGACACACAATACTATCAGATACAAACGGTACATGGTACAAATCCCGTTAATAACTATCTATATATTGATTACTGTGAAAGCTTCAAATATTAAAAACAATATTTCACTGAATATTCAAATTTAACAAAATATAAGAACATCGTAACAATTGTTTGTATCATACAAACTAACAATGTTAAGAAAAATGTGGTTGCTATTATGTATAATGTTTTTGATATCATTTCATACCATGACTGAGCAAACCGAGAATTAATTTGAATTTAGTATCAGAATGATGTTAATTTTAATTGTGATATTTATTAATTAACTTCTCAATTGTCTATATCTGAATCACATCGTTGTGTTACTGGCTGGAGTCGAAGCTGTCCAAGGACAAGATGTGAAGTTTGTCTCAGGAGGCAGACTTCGGGAACTATTGTGTTCTATATTGGCGTCTTGTCTTACGATTTTTTAATTTTTTGTTCTCAACTCTCTGGTCGACTAGTAGAAGTCCGCTAATTGTACTGCAATAAAGTTTTAATACGGAAATAACTTATGAAATTTAAAAGTCATAAGTTATAATGTCGTTCTATTCTTATAGTTCCTTATTTGGTACTCACCAAACAACAGATCGCCCAATGTGCCCAAATAGCACTTACCACCTTACTCTGGTAATAAAAAGCTCCAGTCTTCATTCAGACAGCAATTTAAATCTAAATAGTAACTCCGTACAGAAAAATACATAATGCATGAGTTTCGAGTCCCAGAATAAAGCAGTTCTCTTCTTTATTTCCAGATCCTTCATCGTCGGAACTATCGCTAACTGCGCCGTCATAAGTTTACCTCGGACTTGCATTTCATTTCGGTCAGATACTTCCATTTCTGCTGTAATATTTATTCTCTTCGTTTTAAATTTCAAAATCCATTGTTACTTCAGAAACATCAGATTTATTCTGTGCCAGGTCGGTTTGCAACGAAACTGGTATTACTGAATAGCTGTCAGAAAATCTGCACTTATTTTTTGTACTTATGCTAATTAGCGCTGCTTTAAAAAGGTCCAATGGATATATTAAACATTTGATTGGAATTTCTTTCCAAAAGAACCTTCTGCAAACATTATGAGTGGACTGCTCTATCTAAAACATCCGAATTTGAATGAATCTATTATTATTAAGGTATATTTAACAGATGCTTAATTTATCAAACAAAAATTGCACTTGTTAACATTTTTTCAATGTTTTGATTGGGACAAGGCGCTTCGTATAATTATGATAGAACTTCTCAAAGTAAGTAAATTTATACCGTAATGATAGTGTTCAGTGTGCGTAAGTAGGCAGAGTGTAGAACAGTAACACCATAGTTTGGCTGACAATTCATTAAATTGAAGATAAGAAGCATTTAATTAAACTATTAAACCTACACAGTTCATATTTGACTATTTCACAGTAGTGCTGCCATGACTGGTTGCCGGTTCTCCAAATTACAAAGCTTGTACGGGCAACGTTTAAAAATAATTCGCTAACGTAATTGGAGGGCGTTCTTTCCGGAGTAATTGGGCACACACATGCGCCCCGCGAATTAAGATAAAAACAGGTAATTTATTCAAAGAGCACATCGCTCGGGCAGAATTAATTCCTCGTCCAATCTGTATGTGTGGGGTGTCAATAAATCTAAATATTCATCAGGGGCCCAGTCCTCATTTACCCGGCATTAATTACAGGCACCCTACTGCAGCGACGTTTTAATATTCCCGTCGAGTAGGCGTGTGGGTTACACTGTCGTCTTGGGGTCGTAAGCCTAGTTATGATAAGGTTGTGTTTTGCGCGTGCCTTGGGTTCAGGTCCTTCAGAGGCAGTTGAGCGTTAGTAAAGGAAGTCCCTGTTTATATGACGATTCACATGGTTAAGGTGAATGTTTCCCTAGACGCTCGTATGGTCTACTGACAGTGGAAATTCACAATGACATAATCACCAGTGTCTACGTCCTAGAAAACCAAAAGTAGAATTGTTATGGTGTTCTAGTCTCTAATTAATAAACCAAAGCCCATATATCATACCACTGAACATCCCCTTAACCTAAGTCCTGTAAACTTAACAGTAAAAACGGTGAATGTCAAGAGTCTTATTTAATTCAAGTGCTGCCATCTATTGAGAAACCAATCAAAACTTTATTTAGCAAATAAAATTATCTACGATGTATAAAAGATGAGCTTGTGGTAGTTTTTCGAGCACTCTGACTTCGATAACAAAAACATGGCAACTTTTTCCATGGTTGCTCACGTTTAGCTAGTTACCAACATCTTACCTATATATTGATTGTCATACTAACCATATTAATAGCGGAATAACTTCGTTAGAAAGTAAAAAAAATGTTTAAATACAAAATACTTTTCTAAATATAAATACCAATTTTTGTGAAAATTGTGATTGATGTTGAAGTGAGACAATCATTCCCCTGGCACCCGTCAAGAGCATTGACTTCCTAACTTCAACGTGTTGTACAATCACGTCGTATTTCGCTGCTGTTACAAAACGTGTCACATATAACGTGCGTCATTTGGTATGCGACGCGCGGCACGCTCTACGCTCTTTATCAGATTGAAATAACGAGTGACTGCGTAAGGTTCGGTCGACGGATCGGAAGTGGAAGTGTCCGATGGTACTGGAAATACATATTTTATGAGTACTGCCATAATAATATTCGAGCGCTTATTTGCAGTTTTTATAAATGAGCTATAAAAACGTAGGCTATATAAAATCATATGAGAATCACTGTAAAGTTTTATTGTCTTAATTAATTTTATTTTTAATTTAAACCCTTTATAAGAGTAATGGTGATGCTAATACCAAGCCGTTAAGTTATATATCAAGCAATCAAAAAAGGTTATTTGTAAATATTCCATTTTAAAGAGTAAATCAATCGTTAGTGTTATAAAGACCGTTGCTATAGTAACAGGTATTATGCAGTTCTGGGACCTATAATTTACTGTAGACGTTAACTGTTTAACGCCACCTTATTGGTCATTTATGCAACGAGGTAAATAAATAAACAATACTTACAGTTTGATTCAGAGACCCGTCGAGACGATGACGGCGCCAATGCAGGCACACACTTCCTGGTGGTATGATACCACTGCCCGCTGGAAAAGTTCCTTTCAACGTTTTGTTATTTTCCATCAAATAATATTTTTTCAGTTGGATCTGCTTGCGATAAGATATTACTTCCGGTATTCAATTTCATTATGTCAATAACCATACGTGAACATATTACGTTTTATTAGAAGACGACTTCCCGTAGGTGGGTAAGCTTTGAACTGATTTGTATAATTGAAATAGTATCCTTGCTTTAAGATTATTACGTAGATGCAACGTTATTACGTCACGATCTTCAGGAATCACGACACGTTTTTCGAGTTTCGAGCCAAGTTAATCATGTATTAAATATTGTGCATTTTCATTGGAAACCCTATTAGTTTGTCTCCTTTAAAGTTTTATGAATATAACCGTAGGTTCATCTGTGTCTTCATAGCTTCTGAACTGATAAACCATTAGAAGCATCTTGATTGTCAACTCATAGGTTATTTATTTCGCATTACTTTGGATATGGTGCCCTCTATTATTGAACAAAACCGACTACTTAACACAAAATGGCAAAAATAATTAAAATGAAAATTATTTTTTTGTAATCATTTAATAATTAATAATGCACTGTTGGTAAAGAGGGTAGGTGACAACTTTGTCATTTGATAATCATATATAAATAGCCAGTTCATGGTTTGAGATATATTGCAGAAGAAATATATATGTATGTGTGCGGACGAGACTTTCTTAGGTAAAGCGATATTTCTGAGGTGTTGGTACAAGTGGCAACAATGATACGATCTCAATGTTATGATCTAAAATGTAATATTGGTCACTCAGGCACGACGCATCCCGATTACTAGACACGCCTGTTCAGATAAACGCCGGTGGTCCGTGTTCATATATTTACATATATTTTTATTTACTGCCTCCTCTCGCACTACAACCTCCACACCACATCTGTTATACTGACGCACATTTCAAAAAGATTTTTCCTTGATTATTTTAACTTGCAAATTACTAATTTAAATGTTGAGTGGTTTTTTTAAAAGTGCGCGCTGGTTCTTTTTTTTATTTAAAATTATTTGAGTATTACATTCACGATCACGAAGGAAGAAAAGTAAAACTGTCAGAGAGAAATAGCATTACTATCGTGTACATCATTATTATTGTCATAGCCATTCTACATGTGAAGAAGCGCATGAGGAGTTCGGCCTATAACATCAACGTATCGTCACAATCTTTTTTTTTGTCGGAGTGGTTGATTGCGTACTGTGGGATGATTCATAAATTGCATCATCCCACAGTACGGTACCAACTGTAGGGGGGGGTATGTGGGACTCGGGGCAGAGGCGTTCCTCTACTACTCACTAAACATCATCTCCCAGCTGGTCGCTAAAGCGCATGTCGGCGACGACTCGGACTCGCCTGAAAACATTTCAACTGGTCGTCACCTGCACCTGCCCTTGCTGGCACTCGGGACCGCCGGTCTTGGAGACCGACCACCGCCAAGCGCAAGCCTCAGTTGACCTAAAAAGGGCCTTTCCTTACCAGCCTTGTCTTAATAACTTGGACCAACGACTTAACTTGTTTTCCAAAGTACGAACCGCTACTCCAGCTAGTTTCTGATATTGTGAGCATCAATGGGACTTAAGTATCAAATTTAAACTTTACACAAAATAAATTTGGACTCACTTTAAACAACGATAGAAGTGTCCTCACCGCCTGCGCCTGCGCCCTGACACCAAACTGATACGACGAAACGGAATAGATCTCTGCATCTTCTAGAATTAGTGCTATCACTCCAATTAAGTAGGCTTGTGATTTCGGAGGAATAATCTGAGGATAATCTTTGCGATAATTGGATTGATGAACAGCGCCGGCGCCGGCCTGGTACCGGCATCGCGGCTCATCGTCGGCCGCGAGCAAACATGCCAACTCAAATAGATATCGAATCCAATTACGTGGTCGAAGCGTGGAAACACCGCGCTAATGAATTAAACAAAGCCTTAAGCTAGGCTCATATTTTATTTGTTTATTGGAACGGATTTTTTTTCTCTGTTTGCGTTTCCAGCAACAATAGTTCAGAGTGGAGCAACATTTTAGTTTTGTAATCTTGAAATAAAGCACTTAAAATATAATAAATATCTTTAACAAAAAATAGGATTGTTTCGTGCTTCAATATTAAATTTTATTAAGGTATTTATATTATAAAAACCTATTTATATTCCATAAACTTAATATAATTCACAATATCGTAACCTATCAAACTGCGTCTGCAAGTATTTTATATAGTACTGTTTCTGCGACCGTCGTTAACGCGGCTAAATACTCACCGTTTATTTACACAAGATTCACTATTGAGCTCCAGCACCTTTTTTCAGCATACGACACCAGCAAGAACCAGAACAACGGTGACGGTGGGTCGAACGAGAAAACACCAGCAGTTCCATTTTTATGTCCAAGGCAAGACCATTTGATAGAAATTTCCCTACAAAGGTTTTTTTAATTCTTAACGAGATCTTGGCCTTTATCTCAGCTTATAGTAAGTAAAGATAAGGCCTCAGATGGAAGAGAACAACACCTACATTCCTGAACTACAGAGCAATTGGCTATCTTACTTAGAACTGCCCAAACACAAAAATGCAGTTAACAATTGTTACGGCGGCAGAATTAGGCAAGATGATGGTAGCTCGTCAGGTGGGCTACAAACTACGGCCGTTACAAATTTAAACTGGTGTATATAAAAGATTTATCACCGTCATACAGAGATCAGTGGATCTTTTGTATAATTCATCATCGTCATTAACATTTACAAGCTACAAACGTACGCCATTTATCTCTGGCGTATTCGGAGAAAGGTAGATATATACAGGCTTGTAATAAAGTTAAGATTAGAAGTTAAACCAAAGAGGCTTATTGGTTTTTGTATCCCGACAAAAGTTGTTGACTGTCTCACAGTACTCAAGTTCAAATATTACTAATAGTAGGTCTATCTAACCAAATGAAATTACTGTAGTATGACACAATTAATGCCAATTATCTTTTTTATAATAATATGTATAGGTTTATAAAATTTGATTTAACAAGTGAAACACTTATTTCACCGCTGAGTTTATTAACAAAATGCAAAGTCGTCTTCTATATACAATCTCTATTACACACTCTTCTATTTTACATCAATACTTTTCAGTTTTGGCAAAATATAGATGAGATATTTTATTTATTTATTACACAAAATAAATATATTAAGACATTCCTTTCCGTGAAATAAATTAGGAGTTATCTTGCGTAGTCTTGACGGTTCCCTTTGTGAATGAGTCGCGAGGCTAGGGGGGGGGGGGGGAGACACCAGGGTAGCCCAGATCTAATTAATATAATTTGCTCGGCTTTGATCCGCTCCAGAGCGGGCCGAGCGGACAATGTGGACGGATCGCATGATAACCGCAGCTTGTATAATCTTTTAACGAGATACAAGCAACGGATAGATGTTGTTGTGGGTATATATAATCATATCATGTTTATTCTATTTAACTGCGTTTACATACGGTTTAAATGTAAATAATAAAAAAAAATATTCAATAATAGATTACACGCGGGCGATGCCGCGGGCGGTAAGCTAGTTTACTTTTATTTCTCCAAAGCCGTGGGTTATATAACACCATATAAACCACTGGAATTCATTCCACAAGCATCCCATGGAGAGAACTAAATTTAAATTGATTTTTGTGTTGTTAAGAACTGCTCAAAAAAGTAAAGAAAGTTAAATATAATAGTTATGGTAGAACGATACATTTTAAATTGTTCAATAATGACAGGAACGAACAAAGCGGCGTGTCCGATGGCCGATGACATCGCTGCAGCGCTTTGCCGGCCGGTAATGCGCTGAGCACCGCGAATAGCGTCTTACTGCATCCGCATAGTGCACTTATTAAGAGTAAGCTAATTATTATGACTGCTTTGCTCTTGGCTTGGCGTATACGTAGCTAGCTTAAATTGGATCGTATTCGAAATACATATGACATTTCTGGGTCGCTTTTCGAGTGAATAAAATATTTACAAAAAAAAATACAATAGAATTATGGGGTTGTAGATCGAGTTATAAGTAATCAAGGAGTCGTTATTAATATTGATGATGCCCCGTCCTTACCTGTGCATTAATATAGTGTTCTTTGAAGTTTTATTGTAAAGAAATCATTTACTTTGTCAACCTTCGAAACTTGTCCAAAGTGATAATCTTTAATTTTATTTTAGGTCACTGCTAAGTCGTTTAAATTACAAGCAAACCAGCCTAATGAAAGTTAAACCAAACATAAAAAAGACTAAATGAACTTAAGAAAGTAAATTGCTTCAAGGTTCAATTTTGCTTATCCCACTTCAAAATAAAATAGCGCATAAGTAAAGTATTTTTGGCTGATACTTTGGTTAATAAAAATGTTTAAGAACTTCGTTTAGCCAGTTAAATATTTTTACACATCTAGCTCAACAAAGTAAAAAGATATATGTAATTTTCTCAGAAAGATCTATTTTATTGTGAAGAAAAATATCATCTTACATTTAAAAATTGTTTGATGCTCGTTAGTCTCACTAAAATGCTAAAACCACTTGACCCATAATAATATTTTTTATTGTATTTTATTTAGTTTAATTCAGGGGTGGTTTACAAATAATAAAAACTATTTTTAAATCTAAAGAAAAGGTTAAAAATTATAAATAGTTATTTAGTATGAAACATAGTCTAATTAATATGTTATCTTTGAAACTGTTGATTTCTTTTAATAGATGACGTAAATGGTAGTATGTAAGTGATACAAAGTTCACCGCGTCAACTAGTCATACATGTAAATTATGTTTTAGACGAATTTCATTCAAATATACAAAAAACATGTGATAGTACTTACATTTCCCTTGTAAAGAACTTGAGCGGTATTGGATACGGTTCTTTAGAGCTAATTCATATTTAAGGACCTGTCTCTTTTATAATCTTGCATTGTGACGCAGAAATCTATGTCTAAATCATGGGTTCTAAAATGTTAAAATATAAGTTAGCTACTAAGTTTTTCCATTTGATAGTTTGCATACTGTTTTCGGTTGCACTATGCGCTCTCGAGAAATTGAATTCCTTTCAATGCAGCTAACGTGAAGGTGTCAATGGACGTTACCTCGCGGAGTGCTACCGCGCACCATTGCAAATGTTATTGATGTCAACTGCTAAATTATTTAAGTAAAATATATGAATGAGAACATGAAATAATTAATTTTGGCAAAAATATATTCACTTTACTACAAATATATACGAGTTAAAAATCTGAAGAACCACAGGGCACATTGCCAGGTGAACTGTCGGCCGTTGGGGCGGAAAGGTCTTCGAATCGTTCGTTATCAGATTTATATTATTTCTTGTAATTGGTGCTTAGTTGTTTCCAGAAACAATAGAAAGTCAACCTCGACTTCATAAAATAATTTTATATTTCATAACTTAGTAAAGTTTTTATTTTTGCCTTTTTGATATTTTCAAGTACTAAAAGAAGGCCTATTTACCAACCATTAGCTAGTAATAATAATCTTTAAACTCCATTAATCGGCCACCCTTAGCTCGCGTCACTGCTCCGAACAGATAGTATTACCCTATCTGGCACGCGACCTTACTCCTCGTCACCCCTATCGGTATCTCTATACCGCTTGCAGCAGCGGGTAGCGCGCGTCCGGTAAAAGTATGTGCTCACATAAACATGGCGTGTCCCCTCCTGGACTTATTGAGATGTAACTCTTTTGGAGGGAGCCTAGTTGGTTGGAGCTGTGCGAGGGAGATAGCTGCACAAAAATAATAAAGAATTTTTTATGTTTTGCCTGGTGCTATGACCACAGTCTTTCATTCGGGAAGGCTGTACTCTACATTATGATGTACATTTGTTTTATTTATTAATTTGTTCTTTATCGCTGAATATTACAGATAGAGAAATTAATGCCTGAGGCGTTTTCTACCAGTCAACTAGTAGAAAGTGTCAATAAGGGACTGAATGGGGATTCAAAGGTAAATCAAAAAAGTACTAATGCTATAAGTATTATATAATACACACTCTGGCTAAGGTCTCAAGTTCAAATTCCAGTTGAGGCATGTGTAAATGTGATAAAAGTGAATATAAGTCCTCGAAACATGGTTTTTTACATATATCAGTGTGTATAATTCTAAATGAGTAATAATTAAAAATATGTATAATTTGATATATATTTTCCGTTATCTAGCTTCCATAATATAATAAAAGCTTTTGTATTTTGAGCTTATAAAATAACCACAAAATATTCACATTATTCGCTGTGTCCCCACATCTAGCGGCAGATATTTGTGTGATCAGTACGACTTTTCCTTCATGAGGTTTCTTTATTTAGTATATATTGATATGTATTTACATATCACTTTCTTTATTTCTCTATTATCTAGTATCCATAAAACAAGCTCTTAATGATGCTTACTTTGGGATAGATAATAGGTGTGAGTGTGTCTAATATTAAATATTATTATTACTATTATCATAATTATCTTTCAATTCAGACTTCAGCTTAGGTAGAGTATAGTATCATTTTCCACTTTTGAAAACTCGACTTAGAACGCAACTAAATAAAACTTCTTGTTGAATAAACTTAACTTAAAAATAAGATAAGAGACTTGCCTCATATGCTTTCATAATAACTTCAATTCCATCATTAGATTTAGGACGAGTGAAATACATACATTAATTTTTTCATAAAAAACTAGTACCTGATCCCGTAGCCATTACTGCCATTACTATGTGTGTGTAGCGTCCGGCAGAGGGCGCCCTAACGACTTCCTTATCCGGTGCGAGCGTACACCAGCTCGCCTTCGCCGAATATTGGAGCCTATGAAGGGCCCTGACCCCACTGAGTTGGCATAATAGTCTGAGACGTGCTGCGATATGAAATGAACTGACTCAGAGGATAACACTACTTTGATTAACACTATTGAATGGAAATTATTTGAATTGGCATTTGTTATTCATTCAATATATTACTGCCTTTACATACACATATAATAAGTTTCTAAAAATTACTACCGTCGGAACATGGGCTTAGAAAACAGCAGACGAAATTTTGATCTGTTTGGGGTTGGCCTGGCGAATTGCTTGCACAGAACCCAGGTGACTTCTTTTAAGGGGAATGAAGTTATCGGAAGTTTTAGTATGTAGTCTCAGTGCCAATTTGATCAGGTACTGAGTGAGAGCCTCACACTCCCGCCGGTTAGCCATTGGTGAATCGGCCTGTAAAAGTATTCCTTAAAAAAATGTAGCACTCACATCCTATCTGTCTACCAGCAATTCAATTTGTTGATATATTATACACTACTGCATATAATTTCTATTATTTGGTTATTTTACTTTCTAGTATTAATTAAGCCCATTCAGCGTAATATTACAACACAGTTCTTAGCGAAAAAACTAAAAAAAATACAATCTCTGTTAAAACTTAAGTTAAAACTTTTATATATGATGAAATGTATTGGGAGCAGAGTTTGGATTTTGTGTAATGATGGTAATGGATGTTTAGATAAAATTAGGTTTTTAGAAGTGAATTTTGACTCGCTCGTGATAAGTTATAGTCTTCTTATATTATGGTGACAAGCAAATATATTATTATCCTTCAAGTGGGTCTTACTCCTGAACTTGTACACCTGATATACAATGCAAATATTTTTATTATACTAGTATACATAGGATAACATATGATTTTTTAAGATGACAGATGTTACGCTGAATAACGTTTACTAAGTAATTATATAAAAAAAATTCAGTGACTTCTTCGCATTCATTGCATTGTAATGAAAAGAGAATTACTTTTATGGTAATTAAACTACTTTTGTCTGTAAAAATAACCCTAAATACTAAGGCAATAAATTCTACGAGCTACGAAGCTACGACGTA
Source organism: Acentria ephemerella (assembly GCA_943193645.1). Lineage (NCBI taxonomy): Eukaryota > Metazoa > Arthropoda > Insecta > Lepidoptera > Crambidae > Acentria > Acentria ephemerella. The sequence continues at coordinate 67,857 of OW971891.1, forward strand.
GCACATGTAGTACGCACAACGTCCGTAACGTATTCTTTTTTCTATCCGCTGCTAGCTGCGTTGTGTACCTTTGTCACTTACTACGGAAACGCTATCATGAAAAATGTTTTTATAACCGATGTGAATATTTTTTTACAATTGTGAATATTTATATACAACTTGTTTGGATCGTATTTATAATTCAAATTGATGACTGCATTCTTAGTTAGTTCCGTTCAGTGACATGTGATGTTGACTGATTTTTAAGTTGTTTAATTTTTAATAATTAAAACACTTTAAATCTTTTGGTGCCTTAAGCTTAGAAATTATACATAGAGAAGTAAATATTTATTAAGAAAATTAGAGTAGTAATTGTTTCTTTAAAGAGTTACTTGAATTTCTAACATCGCAATTTGCGTGGAAGTAGTGAGGTTCATACTTAGCAACGGCCAAGTTTGAGCGCCAACAGCAGCATCATGCCTCGAAACATCCATAAAAAGTTTTGCGTGTTCACTGAAAATGTTAACAGTGTTACTTTGTAAAGCATACTTCACGAAATTAAGTTATTCCATTAACCAATATTATAGTTAACAGCTTTAAGAAACTTGCTTCTGACTTTGTAATTGGACTAACAAATATGCTTGCCGGTCGTCTCATAGTAAGCTCTAGTAATAATATTATATATTTCTCACACTAACACCCATTATCTAGTCTAAATCAAGTATCATTAAGTGTTTCTGTTAAGGATACTAGTTGACGGTGAAATTTGTATAAAATATCATAAATAAGTGCATTTTTGATTTTTATAAGTATACTCAACATACAAATATCTGCTGCTACCGGGAATGGAGAGAAATGGTAATTTTAAATTGACTCTCAAGGCTCATCTTCACGAGCAAGGGAGTCGCATTGGATCCGCGTTTCTATCGTCGGGTAATCTCCACGAATTAGCAATTTTTCCTTTAGCGTATGTAACGGAATAGCCGCGTTCTCGTCATGTTACGTAGCCTATAAATTTCAACCAGTAATTCCAGAGATTGGCGCGTTCGAACAAACTCTAATTACGAAAATATTAGTATTGTTTTTGTCATCAGATGAGATCACAATACCAAAAGCTACTCAATTAAGGATCAAAATTTAAATAACAGAGTAGCTCTTGGCGTTCTTCTTACTTGATGGTAAGTGAAGATAAGGTTGACGATGGAAAAAAACTATATCTGGATCCCTAAATCACAGCGGATCTGACTATCGTACCTCCAACAAGGCAAGGTAGGCAAGATGGTAGAAGCTAGCCAAACGACTTAAGAAAAAGCCCTATCACCATCCAAACCGATCAGAATGTTACCTTACTAGAAATTTAACTGATGTCTAGATCTACCTGGTACCTGGTTTAGGAATTAGACCACTGGCCTAAATACTTCTATGGCAGGAGTCAGGGGTCGACCACTTTTATCAGTGGTTTGATCCAAAATGTAGCAGAAAACAGACCAAAGACCAGACCAGTCCATAGTCTCATTAATAGCCTTAAGATTCATATTATGTAACTATGGAACGCAAAATAAAGAATTGAATTGAATTCAAACGAAGGTTATTATCGCCAACGCAGTGGACACTAGTATTATTTCAAACCAACTTTTATTATTATTCTGTTTCAGTTTTAGGCCCCATAGGCCACTTCCAGTATTGATCTTTTGTGACAGCCCTTTAGATTTCACTGCCTAGGCCCATTGATTCCAGAAATTTCCTGATTATTTGAGCAGTGATATGTTGCACTTCCTCAGGGTGCACTATGTGCTTCCCTAGGTAAATGCTTCGTTAATGCATTTAAGGACCGCAGGAGCAGAGAATGTGTAATTGACCGATGTTACTAAATACTTTATAGCTAATGTGTTATTGTATTCATTTTTGTGTTGTGTTTTTATGGCAACTTAAGATACTAGAATGAATAATAGATGTGATCAGAAACACTTTTTTCCCATCCATTTCCGTTTCGCGAGTTCCTTGCGTGTGTAATTTCAATCTACCTACACATCGAACTGATTATACCTATTTCAATATTCAAGAGGTCACGAAAGATCACGAACAAATCTAGTTTCCTTATAAACATCAATGAACAGAGACCAGCTTGATCTTTCTCTGAAACCTCGATTATGTTTGATTGTAGGCTTCAACTAAGAAATGAGCGATTCAAGTTCTCTTTAAATAAACCCTACCAAATATACATTAGAATTGTTCAAAAAAGTTATAACACGACCGTCAGAGCGATTTATCCCAAAGGATTGACTTTTAGTGTCTCTAAACCAAAATCTCTTAGTTGTACGAGCACGGCGCCGCGAGGGTCGGCCCGCTGAATATTTATGCAGCGAGTGACGCGACAACTTCCCTCCATGAATACGACAATTGAAATTATGTCAAAATCAAGACAGTTTTGTTATTCAAACACAAACTGTACACACACATGAAAATATGCACAATTTGCTAATGTAGAGGAAAGCTCAACTGTGTTCTAAGGTTTCTTCTCTTTTTTTCTAAAAAAGAGGACATGGCTGTATAGGAATCTCTCCCTTTACTTCCCAACCAAGGAACATTCTCAAATTTAAATAATTCTATCTACGAGTCAGTTCTGCTACGTCACCATTATATACCATCTCTATAATCTTCTCGTTAAATAATTCGGAATAAGTTCTATTTTTAACAGAGTTTATAAAAGCTAGAGGTTTTTAATTCGACTGTTTATTTACTTTGTATGTTTGTTACGAGATTTTTCTGTCAATTGTGAACAGTTCAAAATCGATCAAGTACACCCGAGTCTGAAGTCAGGATGGAGGACTGATAGTCACTTATCTAACTTTGACCTTAAAAACTTAACACAAAATTGTGCAAAGAAAAAGTTTAAACCATAACTAGGAACCGACTTGAAAACACTAAAAAGGTAATTATTTTGGAGATAGTGCTAAGTTGTTTCCAGAAATAATAAAAAGGTAAGTACTCCTTCAAAAAATAACTTCAAAAAACAACTTCTTACTATGAATTATTTTTTCCTTTTTAATTTTTTTTCCATAGCATCTTTTTAATATAGTTTCTTATATTATTTATCGCTTTAAGTGATTCTTATTGTAAGGAAATACAAATCATAATAAAGAAGTGTTTAGCTTCATCTGCGGTCTCTTGTATATGAGCAAAGTTCAGGTTCGAGTGAAATTAAATAGTCAAAGAAAACTTCATAAGACGATTGTTTCTTTACCGTTCTAACTTCTCAATACTTCAAGTAACACCTAGGTCTTCATTTAATGTACAGTTAACTTTGAATGTCTATAAAGTTAGCTAAACTAGTTAAAACGATTCTATTTGTAATCACAATTTAATTAAGACATCACAGCATTGGTCATTAATATTTTTACCTTGTTTTACTGCAGGAGCGTCAAAAAATAAGAATACATGTATTTATTTATTATTGTATCAACATATGTTATTCCACGGCTGACAGTTTCAAGTGGGATTGGACGGGTCACGTCAGCCGGTGCATCCCGACCGCTGGGCAAAGATCACACAGGATCAAGCAGGGTACCTTCGGACGGAGCGCGTCGTCGAGGTCAGACACATACCAAACGGACTGGTTTACAGCATATAAGTCAACACTAATAAAATATGGTTGTTTATATCAAGTACACTCTGTAACAATGATAGCGGACTACTCTCAGAGCTCATAGTAAAGTTGTGGCGACCTGTCCAGCAACCGACCGTTAAAGACAGAGTTGTAAAACTTGCTTGTGTCAAATCAAATCAAAAATCAAAAATATCTTTATTCACTACACATAGTTTTTTAGAATGTGTGGGTCTCTTCTTTTAAGTTTAAGAAAACCTGTATTAGAAAAGACCCCTCTCTTTTCTGTATTACAATTATGGGTAGTTACAGTATGTAGTTACAATATATTTACTATCACAATGTGTGTGTGTGTATGTTTTTATATGTTATTTTATTTGTGTAATGTATCTAGTGGTCGGTTGTGTCGCTTTCTCGTGTAGTTTACACTTAGAGATGTTGCACCTGTTGAGTATAAGACTACGATATACTTTATTACTATCACAAGCATTATTACTAGGTACAGCTACAGTGACCTTTTGCCGTCAGGATGGATGTACGCTTGCATAACACCCTTTTGGCATTAAGAAAACTTCACTTCCGAATTAGTTACCGGGAAATTAAATTAGTTACCGGGGACTTTTAGAGACCAAAGAATATGCAACATTTGAGTCGTAATTTTTTGACTTACAAAATCGGCCTTAAATAAAATTATAATAACTTAAAAATCAGCTTTAGATTATAGAGATTTATAATAAGTCTTTGGAAATCGAAGAAAATGTAACATCTGTGAAACCTTTAGTTAAATAATTATAAGTTAGTAGTGTTCACAATGTATCAAACACGACAACAACATTACTCTATCCACTCATAAAAGGACATTAAACATTAAACAAAGTGCGTCCTCTTGGAGCCCTGAGCGACCTGCAGGCCGTCATAAAACACAATAGTTGGCCGAATAATGCATGAGACTCGGCCAGCGGGGCTCCCGGCCGGGACCGTGCGGGACTACGATCGATGGGAGCTCCCCACTCTGGGACAATGTGAGACACGTTAAAAGTTGAGAGTTTGTTGGTTGTTGTAAACACAAACATTTGACAGTATTGACGTGGACACATGTACCGTATGTAGAACAAAATATTGACTTACCGTCTTTAAATTAAGCTTTTATTTGGTCATGATGTCACCAAGGCAGGATCCGATGATGCGATCCCAGAGAAATTGAGGGCAACTTACAATTTAAATGGCACGTATTACATGTTTGATATACAAAATAAACAAACAAAAGGGATATTAGCATCAAAACACTTGTCCCACTTCTTGCCTCCCATAAGTCCTTCGGTGTCAACCGCCTCCAGTTACTGCTTATCATCAAGACCAGTGTAAATCCTTCATGTGAACTGTCGTCGGGCCTATTAAGCCCAAGCACTCGAGTGCATGTCGTGCGGCGGCTTAAAGTGAAGTGAATTGAGGCGCAGCAGCCGCGTACCAGGCTATGCACCGTAATCGCTGCAATTACCGCGAACCACGCTGCCTCGTCGTTAAGGGTGCACTCGATTGTGGATACATATATAATATATATTAAAGATTTTAATTTTTCTTAGACGAAATACAGATATATCCTATTTTGGAAACAGAGAAAACCACATTATGATTACATAAATCGTATTTGTATGAGCGGACAGCAAGCGCTTGTAGGGCCAGTACTTTAGAGGGGATGTTATCTCAGGGTATAGGTCTGGCCAACAAGAATAGGATGTTAGGAAGCCACTCAAGGGCGTAGCTTTAAGAGCGGCATAGTGAAGATAGGGACTGCTTCCTGCCAGAACTACTTCCTGGCAGATAGTAGTGGAGAGGTACGAGTGAGACCCAACACGAACGGTTAAAATCTAGTTTTTGTTGACTCATGAAAGTTCTAATATCTTTCTCACACACCGTGTGAAGCTTTTCCTTCTAAAGAGGCATGAAAAGGAACTCTTTGAGCCGACAAGACGGAAGTGGCTAGGACAGCATATCGCATGCTGCACTTGCTATACGAGCACATGGACTCCTCCTACTGCTGACAAACCGACGGTTCCAGGTTATTTATGCTTTTTGTATTAATAACAATGGAAATCCTGAGCAAATCTAGAATTGTGACCAGAGCTTTCTCTTCTAAATCAAAATCAAAATTATACATTTTGTTTACATTATTTTTTTAAATTTTCTGTCAACTTAGGTAAACAATTTTATTCAGTAACTGCAGCAGACTGTTAGCAGTCTGTTATTATGATCATGATGACATTACAATTTCTAATAATAAAACCCATTGAAAAAATTTTTATTCAGGTAGTAGAAAAAAAGTAAATATGTAATCGTTTCCGTCCTCAATAAAAAATAAATTTGGGTTCTATCTTCGCATATAGATTCCTCCTGCTGCTTATTATCAGACGGTGTCGAGTCATTTTCTTTTCTTTGTAGCTTGTATCTTTAAAAGTTGTAGCCTGTTAATTTTCTTACGAGACAGGTACGTATTCTGGTACGTGTTATGTCAATCTAAGGTTCAAAATTACTAGGTAACTGAATATTAAACTATGCAAGACCTCAATAAAACTTAATGGTCCTCAATCAAGCTAGTGGTCGTCGATATGACCGCCACAACACTGTAATGGTCGCCCGGGGATGGATCCGACATAAATTATCTTGTATTCACACGCGTTAAATATAATATAATCATAAACAAGGTAGGTATAGTTGCGCCATTGACTCTTGGAAATGCCGTCCTATTCAATACTACAAACAATAATTATATAAATCTTAATGTAACTAATATAAGTCTCAATATATGTATAATTACGTGTTGTAACTATTAATTAGATAGATTTAGCCAAAAATATAAAATGTCAATATTCTTATAAAATATTTATATAACGTCGACCAACACGCATTGAGCCAGCATGGAAGTGTTTTTGCCCAAGGTATACATGGACTCCCCCCATGTACGAAGGTCTATTCCACTAGTAGGACGTATATAGTCTATTGCGATGATATTATACGCAAAAACAAACTGATAAAAACAAAAAAAAACCATAATTTTAAAATCACAATACTTTTTGTGTTTCGGAAAACACGTGACGCCGTTACCGGCAATACCGGTTATTATGGTAATTACCGTCGACCCCATTGTCCCAGCATAACTGGATTGTGGCTGTGCCCAGCAATGGGACGGTTTTGGGCTATTAATGATGATAATGACGTAGTGGCATAGATTCTAACTTTATACCTCCAGACGACATTACACCGAAATAATTTGTTAATTGGACTGAATTTAAGTTCTATTGTGATATATTTTTAGACAAAACCAGAGCATTTGCTGTATTTTTCTATCGTAATATGCAATCGTCCCAGCGAGCAGAGTCCTTGTTAGTCTCGTATTAGCATATCGCTTGCATCCGTGCGCTGTCGCAGTAAATCGTCCGTACAAGCAAGGACAGCGACCGAGTTACATCTACTATCATTTGGTAAATCAATCCTTGTTGGCTGATAGGATAATGCTTCGGGTGAAAAAATATATGTAACTATTAAAAATTATATCAATAGTTAGCTGTTAACATTATACTGATAGATAGCCACTAACCAAACCGAGCCGGTAGTTTCTTCCCCCACCGGGACCTCTAGATCTGAGGTTACATATTTCAATTCAGGAGGATCAATAAGAGGAAGAACGAAGAAAAACCAATCTAGTCAAGGACCGTTTCCTTCCGGCTGATGTATAGAGGGTATACGTTGGGTTGACCTTGGTCACTCTTGACAGATATAATACTGATGTCAGGTTTGGTGCTATGTCTTTTAGTGATAAAGCAGTGGAAATAATCTGTTTAAGATTATTGAATTGATAGTAATTGCTACTAATTCGTTGCAGCGGTGAATTAGGAATATCATAGATTTAATTTTAAAATAGTTAATTAAATCTTAAAACTTATACATTTGCAAATACCCAGTTAATAACCACTTAAAGTCATCAGTATTACTAGTGCTATACCCTCAATTATATTTATTTAGTTTTATCATTCATATTCCCTGTTATAACTATTTAAAACAACTTAATTATTGAGTCCGCAAATAAAGATATTTTCACTTTGACACTGCTTCAAGATCAGTGTTGATATTTTCAAACATCATTTTCATTTATTTCAATCAGTAAGTGTTATATCACATCAGTACCTTCCCAACGTACCCTAATAAATCTTATTAATATAAAACTGTTTCACACAAAACTGAGCAAATTGAGTTACATATAAAGAAATGTGTAATTTTGTCCCAGAGATATTCCGTAAGCTGAAGAAATTTAGCTGTTATTTACTATGTTCTTAAAGTACCTGAAGATATGAGGATTATATATAAGGAATGAGGGAGACTTGTGTTGCTCAAGGACTTGGGACATTCACCGATTTTTCTGTCAATTAAGAACCGATTTATTTTATTCGATACACTATTTTTTAAGGTGGATTCATTGTCTCCCAGTCTGTCCCATCTGCCATTACTTTAAAATTTTATAGCCAAATATTCCAGCATTTTTCACCATGAACAAATAGACAGGTGGCGACCATTTGGTCAGAAGTATTACTTTATCTTTTGTTTGTAGCAAGTAACTGATTATTATTTATTATGCAACTTATAACTTATAAATCTAATTTCATTTCAAATATTAAGAGAACAACGGATGACAAGGGTCTATATAGTATACTCGTAAAAGAATCAATAACTTGTCCCAAATATGGAGATTGATTGATTGAATCAACCCCACCAAGTAATAATAAATCGTGAAACGCAACCACTTTCGAAGGAGGAGAGATCCTTTCATTTGATTAAATTAAAATCGCCGAAGCTGCGTCCAACTTTATCAATTATATCTGCCAAATATTAGCACAATCTATTCTCTTGTTGTTTAAGTCTGCCTTTGTCCGTCGCCCGATTTATATTTGATGGAGCAGATTAGCCTTTTATGAAAAGTACAGACTTCGTGCGATGTTCAGAATTTGAGAAGGTCGCTCGACTACACTCGACTTTTCGTATGTAATTGACCCAACTCTTATGACAATTGTGCTCAGAGCACAAACTATATACTTTGGTGTTGGTAAAGTTATATAGATAATAATTCTGTTATACATATTTCTAATCTAAATTAAGCACACTTCATCTCGCTCTCTCAATACGAGTGCAAAAACAGCTCAAAGCAACCTCGTTGAGACTTTTTGGAGTCCTGAACAAACTTTTTACGGATGATCTGTTATGCCTTTTACACAAAACCCAGGTCTGGTCTTACGTGAATAATACTCGCGTCTTTGAGATGGCTTTAAGTACCTCCTCGATGTGCTGAATAGATTGCAGTGTGACTTGTCCGTTTCATTGGCGATGCAAGAGTCACGAAAGCCCTTACCCATGCAATTGCGACGCATAATTTAGCGGTTTCTTTCGGTTGTATCATGGAGTGGTTATACTCTGGAGAACTTGTTTACCTTCTTACGCTATTCCTGCTCAGGAGCATCTCCCTCTATTTTACACACAAAGACCTTGACTCTGTTATTTGTCGAATAACTTAATCGAATAAAATAAAATCGAATGTCTTAACAACTAGGAATTGCTTATCATCAAACGTATTCCCAGTATCAGACACTGTCTGTAATAGAATCGTGAAAAGACACTTAGTCGCATACTGCACTAGCTATACGAGCATATTGACTCCTTCTACTGCTTGCCATCAGACGGTGTCGAGTTATTTGGTAAAGTAGATAATTACATTGATAACTATTATATTTTTCATTTATAGTTTTGAAATAAAGAGATAACTGAAATCACAGATTTATTAAAAAAAAAGTTCAGTTAATAACATAAATTCTATTTCTATTTGTCTTCAGAGAGATCTTTTAGCTTCCTCTGAAATTCCTGCAGAGCATGCTCGCCTCCAGGCAGTTTTCCAGGTGGAGTCTGGTTACTGGCTGCAAGCACTTCCTTCAGCCAATATTGGGACTCTGCTTGACAGGAACACTCTGTCTCTTGCAATTTCTCTCAGACTTGGCGTCAGGACTAATCATCCTCATCTCTGTCGTTGTGGCACTCGCGTCGGTGAGTTAGGACACCATGGTCTGTCATGCCAAATGAGCGCTGGTCGAATTTCCCGCCACGCTTGCATCAATGACGTCATTCGCAGAGCTCTTGTCGCTGTCAATGTGCCATCAGTCCTAGAGCCTAACGGCATCTTCCGTGACGATGGCAGGAGACCTGACGGGATGACGCTCATTCCCTGGAAGCAGGGTCGTCCTCTTGTGTGGGACGCGACTTGTGCGGATACACTTGCACCGTCCCATATAGGTAGTACTTCACTTGCTGCAGGTGCGGCGGCGACTTCTGCTGAGTGTTCCAAGCGGCGCAAATATTCAGCTCTCAATGAGAGCTATATATTTGTGCCATTTGGAGTTGAAACTATGGGCCCATGGGGTCCAAGTGCTCGTTCCTTTTTTAAAGAAATATCCAAGAGACTCACCGAGGTGTCTGGTGACCGAAAGGCTGGCAGCTATCTTGGTCAACGGATCAGCCTTGCCATCCAACGTGGCAATGCTGCTAGCCTTTTAGGCACCATTCCTGACGGCAGCCCTGGGGCTGATATATTTTTTAACTTATAATTTTTTAAAAAATATTTGTTTAGGATTAATTGTTTGTTAATCATTCTGTATATATTCCTTAGTTCTAAATCTAAATTATATATTATATGTTACATAAATTCTTATTTTGCTAATGTGGGAAAGCTGCTTGCCGAAAAATTAATACCCACCCAAAATCAGTCACAGTCAGCATCTGCGTCACTAATATGTACAAATTTTTATTCTAATGATTCCCTTGTTTTGACCAGTACGGATGAGAAAGAAGTTATAGATCTTGTTTTTTCCCTGAAGGATAATTGTTCTATTGGATGGGATAAAATCTCAAATAGACTATTAAAAGATCATATCAGTATTTTGGCTCCTCATTTGACTCACGTATTTAATATGTGTTTAGACAAAGGAATTTTTCCAAAAGTATTAAAAATATCTCAAATAATTCCAATCTATAAGGGTACTGGAGGTAGGGATTGTATGGGAAGCTATCGGCCAATAGCAATTCTTCCATCACTCTCAAAAATTTTGGAAAAAATCATTAATAGTAGACTGGTAAACTTTTTGGAAGAAAAAACCTAGGTAGATCTACGGATGATGCAGTAGGTAACCTAACTAACTTTTTGGCGAGTAATTTAGATTTGGAAAACAAATGTTTAGCAATATTTTTGGATTTGGCAAAAGCTTTCGATGCAATTCCTGCTACCATCCTTATTGATAGAATGGAACGAGTTGGTGTAAGAGGTATACAGCTCGATCTTCTTGCAGATTATTTAAAAGATAGAACTCAATATGTAAAATTAGGCCCTAACATTAGCTCTGAAATTTCTATCACTTATGGAGTACCTCAAGGCAGTATACTTGGTCCCACCCTTTTTCTCATTTACATAAACGATCTTTTGAGTCTTAATTTCCAAGGGAAGATAATTTCATACGCAGATGATACTGTTCTTATTTTCACTGCAAAAACATGGGAGCAAACTTATAGAGTGGCTCAAGATGGCTTTAATCGAGTGAGAAACTGGCTACATGACAGTAAACTCACTTTAAATTCTGACAAAACAAAATACATGACCTTTTCCATCCGTAGCCTACTGCTCGATATGCACTTATTTTCACATCAATGTCCACAAACACCTTCCCATACTGTCCCGTGTCAATGTAAACTATTAGAACGAGTTAAGACTATAAAATACTTAGGAATTGTAATTGATGATAATCTCACTTTCAAGCAACATATACTTACCCTATCGAAAAGAGTTCGTAAATTAATGTTTGTCTTTAAAACTTTAAGGCATGTAATCCCGCCTACTTCTTTGAGACAGGTATACTTTGCGCTGTGCCAATCTATTATAGGATATTGCATCTCCTCTTGGGGTGGTGCACCAAAAACAACCCTTAAATCGCTAGAGGTGTCACAGAGAGCTATTCTTAAATTATGTACTTTCAAGCCGTTTCTGTATCCCACCCAACTACTTTACGAGTACTGCGAGGTTCTGACGGTACGGCAGTTGTTCTTACTTAGTATCGTCTTGAAACAACATTCTTTGCTAGGATTCAATCAGGATTTTCTTGCAAAACGAAGATGGCATGCCGTGTGTAAACCCTCACATAAAATAAGAACTAGTTTTATTCGCCACTTCTTTCCTTTTTTAGGCCCATATATTTACAATAAATTAAATAAAATCAATAATATATATGCCCTAAACAAAATAACAGTAAAGAAATTAATCTCATGTTGGATTCAACGACTATCATATAGTGAAACTGAAAAGTTATTGGAAATATTAAGATAATTTAAAGTAATCCACATCAACAATCCCATTACTCACCCTCTCACACACACTCACACACAATCATTATACACACCGAGAGGACTTCTACACCCGTATAAGGTTCTATAAGTACTATATAAGTATATATGTTTGTATGTATTTGTATGTGTATGTATTGTATATATATATATATATATATATACGCACACATATGTATATATATATATATATATATATATATATATGTGTGTGTATGTATATATATGTGTGTGTGTGTAAGTGTATGTGTATGTATATATGTTATTATCAATGTTACATATGTAAATTAAAATTGTTATTAGAATATTCCTTTGTAATTATTAAAATTTTTGTTTTTTGCACTTCCAAGGATGGAGGCACTGTATGCTGAAATACAGGCTTCGGCCTAGTTCAGCGACAGTTGGTCATGGTCTTACTTAAGCTGTTTTAAAAATAAAAAAAAATTTCAATTTCAATAAAAATTTCAATTTCAATTTCAATTAATGCTGAAGCAATTTACAAATCATATGAAAATTGCTATATACTTTCACAAATGATGATATCATTTGATCAAGAAATAATTAAATAATGGTTACTTCATTATTTTTACCTTCCTTCATAGAAGAAATACGCAATATTGATGTAAAGAAAAAATAAGATTTCAAAATAAAATGTGCAAAGTTAGAAGAAACTTTGTACCGAGATAATGTGACCAGCTAACATAGAACTACCTCAGGACTCGCGTTGCAGCATTAAGGCGCACACTACACTAAGAGTAACGAAATCCAAACTCTTTGCAAAATATAATCATTTGAGGGAACAAAAATATATTATTTTAAGTATATATTTTTTTAAAGAGATCTGTGCTTCTTAAAATTTTTTAATAAATAGTATACATGGCTTCAAATATGTTACATTACAAATTGGTGGCGTTACTGCTAGGAAAGCGATTTCTTCCAGAACTTGGAAAAGAATAAATTAATTTTGTTATATCTTTTGTAAATTTATACTATAAGAAAACCTTCTCAATTGATCAAAAGAATTCGATGAGCTGTGATATTGAAATTCACCGCCGGCAGCTTTTAAAATAATATTAATGCCAATTAATTTTTTTTCACTCTTTGTCGTTCATTGCCTTAAATGTTGAATGGAAACAGATCGGATTAAATTCTTTAAAATCCAATTCCAAGCAACATTACTTAAAAATGTTAGCTTCAAGTTATAACTAGGCCGGCTATAGCTCATAGACTTGCAAAGTAGATAATAGAAAACTCGCTGCGAAAATACAACGTCGAGTTTGTTTATTTGTAGAGTCAGTCGCCGAAGTAAGTAAAGTTAATGAAGTTGTAAAGTTAATAAATAGTAGTGGATAGTATGTTTATTATAAAAACTTAATATTCGGCCTTACATGTCATTATAGCGTTAATATTTTAAGGCCGACCGTACACTAATAATTTGATTAACATAGGCAGCATCTTAAAGGATTTTGTTACAGCTCTACTGTGAGGCTAGGGCGCGGTGTAATGAGATTTTAAAAAAAACAAGTCGTAATTTCGCTACGTTTCAAGCACTTACAAGGCTGGCGGAAATGGGTTAATTTTGTAAAGAAAATATTAGCGTCGCAGTTATAAATGTAATATAGTGGATAGCAAAATATTATTATATTCTGCGCTTCTATGATACAGGAACAAAGACGAAGAAATTAAGAAAATATTAATTACTAGTTGATCCGTGGGCTCTGTGACATCCAAACTAATCTGACACTACCGCCGTCGATCAAACATTATCCGAATTTGAGATGGAAGAAATCATAGTTTTGAATATCACAGCAGTAAGAAGTTTATCTATTAAATTACCAATCACGATTATCATTTTTTTTACATTTGTAACATTCAGTTATATATTTTTAAATATAAAAGAAAGAGTAAAAAGATTTGCTATTATTATGTCAAAGTTTGTTACACAGTTTAAAAAATATTCATTTTTTTTAACTCACAACATAGTTATAATATATACATAGTTTTAACACAGAAAACATTAAAAATAATACTTTTGTGGGGAATAACGTGAATCACGGCTATTATGATTCCTCACATGGAAATAAGAAGATTTCTTCTAAACTTATTATATATATATAAATATTTAATCTTCTAACAAAAATAATTTGGGAAATACGTCTCAAGTATTTTAGACATTTTCTAGTTATATTCATTACCACGCCAACTCATAAAAACTTAAAATAGATCTTAAACAATATTCTCAACAACAACTATTGATAGCTCTTCACTTACAAACAAATAACACATATACATAATTGGCAATGTAAACACATAACGGCTACGTCTAACAGGCTCCCTCACGGGCTCTAGTCCCAAACTGACGACGATCTCAAAGCAAATATTTTTCAACCAAGCAAATCTTTTTAACAAAGCAAGACAACCTCTTGAGTGAAATGATAATACGGCGACAAGAGGTCAGCTTTGTAGGATTACGTCTGAAGGCAATTTGTTCACCGAGATACTGCTTTGTGGACGCAGCGAACGGAAGAACAGTTGTGAAATATTACGGACGGTATCATGCCGAGGAGGCGGACATGATAGTATTGCAAATAGTCGCAACAAACGCTTTTGTTCAAAGCTTCAGTACTACTCTTTATGCTCCCACATTAAGGCACTGATTTAAGATATGATCCTTCTAAAATAAATGATTTACATTTGACAGATGAGATGAACCCGATGCACTAATATGCTTATATATAATCATCATTCGGTATTAGCGCAACGTCATAATATAACAAAAAGAGACTTTTCTCCCCCAATCGAGAATTAAAATGTTCAATTATGGTCCATTTTCTATGGCTATAAAAATATATAATAAAATACCCCCACATATTAAAGCAGAATCGAAATTACTTCAGAATCGAACTTTCAGCAGCAAGCTAAAAAATATCTCATTAAAATGTTTTTACTCACTAAACTAGATTTTACAATGGAGTTATTAATTATACAAAATTGTTTAAAGTCCCATTGAAATTGCCGTGTCCTTACAGGGCACTGCATTATTAACTTGTTGTTTTACTATAAACACAAATGTGACATGCAATAAAGAATTTGAATCATCAACAGCTCATATATGTCTTCACCGAGAAGCTCGAGCATATCCTAAGTTAGAGCGAATAGGCCTTCCACCGCGCTGACCAAGTACGCATTGGTCGAATTTGATTTCATTACAGATGAGTGCAGACTTACTCACGAGGTTTTCCTTTACCGTAAAAGCGTTGAATAAACATACGTATGAATTTAAAATTTGAATAAACGGTATTAGTACGTAGCGGGGTTCAAACCGCTGCCTTCCGCGATAATGACCAGAGACGCACCGAATACAATGACCTTACGTACTAAGCTAGCAACACTAATGAGAATTTAAAAAATGTAACTTTCCATGTGGGATTGGAAATCGACTCTGCTTCTTTGTAACAACGCCGAAAATGGAGCTTTTATAGCAATTAATTCACTTTATAAAGTGGTGCCATGACATTGGGATGCTATAGCAACTTTTTTACCATTTCATGATGAAAGATGAAAGTAGTGAAAACATCTGCAACGTGAATGAAAGCAATAATTATATACAAATTCCCAATCTTTTATACTTTCACGATAAGAATCAGGAATTGTTAAAAGTAAACTTTGCATACGTACAACGTACAGTGCACTTCGGACTCATGGCTCACGTATATCGCTCGTAATGGCAATTAAAGTCGACAAATAATCGGATAATGAATGTAACAGGACTCCACGCACTAATGAGATAGCAGATGAAATATAATTCGGTTTGTGAGAAACAATGAAACACATGGAATAGTTATAGAGCTGTGGTGGTTATACTCTGTGCGTCAATTGTTCGATAGGTTACTTTCATAAGTAACTTATCTGAAGTTTAATAATTATTCTTATTTAATTATTCTGAAATTTCATTCATATGAAACTTCAGAATAATTATATGACGTATACGACATACTTATTCACCTGAGCTGATGTGTCGCCTATGGTAGTAAGCGGTAATTACGTTTCTTAATCTGTCAGAATCAGAAAGAAGATTTATGAGAGCCAAGATACAAGACCTCAGAACTCAGCATGACGACAGAAATCAGTGCCACTTCCTCTTTTGAGATCAGTAAATATGGCGTTATGTTTATCATTTATTTTTGAAAAAAAATCCTGAACTGTCGTGTCGTCATGTCGGCAGCCCAAGGCCCAGGTGCAGAGTTGACGCGCATCGCTGACAGATTTACCGCGGCACATTGCGGCATCCGTGTCACTATAATTGAATACAATTGCTGCCTTTAGTGCTGGTACTAAGTGATGGGCGATCCGCGTCAGCGTAATCAATGTGATTCGTATCCCATTGATATGTAAACACCATATAGGTAGTTGCTCATGAGTGTACTTATGGAAGAACGGTGTTTCCTGACCTCAGCAATATCATGCTTAAAATAAATCGTATTAGTTTAAACTAAAAAACACTCGCGTGTTTTACATGTGGGTAAAATACACGAGGAGTTTGGATCATAAAGTCATCCACTAACAGACATCCTGAAATTAATTGATTAATTTGATATCATTAATAACCATGTTTGATCTTTAACGAACGGTGTTTTCTTGGAAGGTGGTACTACCTGCACGGGGAGAAGCGGATAATCATGTATTGTGGCGTAACCTTGGAGCCTACATCCAGCAGAGTACTGCCACTGGGAACTTATCACGGTAAGAATGATCATATGACAGCCTCACAACTCAAATTACTGATTTCTCATTTTCTTTTACACATTCTAGCAAAGGTTTAAATGTCCTCATTACAATAGCCGTCTCAATTAAGTATCCGCTAGGTAGTCCACGCAGTCCAAACCCTTTAACTGCACCTCTTTGTTCCCAAAACTGCTATAAACGCCCAATTTCACCGAAAATGAAAAATTACATATCCCCTCGCATTGGAATTCCAATCTATTTTCACTTCATCCGGAAACCGGATCGTACAATAATCCACGCGTATTAGTAATCAATAGCGGTCGATAATTACAGCAGTAATTGGCTCTTTTCATATCCCGCTCGGCACAACTCATTTCCAAAATTAACTGATCGTATTCCGGGTGAGTTTTGCACAATTTGCGGCGTCACTGAGTCGAAATATGTAAAACAAGTGGCGCGGCTGACAAATGAACTGAAACATTTTAATTGCAATCACTAAAACAAAGGAGTCTATTTATCCTTATTTATTTCAGAAAATATTCTGTAGAGTCACGTTCAGTAGGGAGCTACCCCACCTGAAACTCGAGCGCCGAAAAGAATTCTCGAGAGGCGATTAAAAGTTCGTAAATATACTTTTGTGGTTCGCTGTACCGAAATTGAAAAGGATAAAAGTTTGTTTTGAGAATTAGTTACGCTTACTTCAATGCAGAACTCTCTGTTGGAATGCTATTTTGAAACAGTAATATTTTGATAAATTAGAATTACAAATCTGTAAAAATACTCCAGCGTTATTCAATTGAAGATAAGAAATAAGATTAACTTATATACCTCCCCTACCTGAAAAACCATTCCCTCAACAAAAGAATACAGAATTCTCTTTTAATGGGACTGACGAGTCAATACAGGTGAGAAGGGCAAAAGTAAGGCAATTGGAGGCAGAGTCATTTAAAAGTGATATCTTTCCTCTCGAAATGATACCAATTTCTGTAAAGTTAAGAAAGTACTATGTAGCATTGTGTAACTTCGATGAGATAGAGTTTATCAATTGAGCTGATGGACGGATAAGATAAGGTCAAAATAAAAATCATGTTCAATTAATCCTGGTGATTTAAATAAATCAAAAAAGTATTAATTCATTTAAAGTACACACAAAATATTTAATTTAACATGCCTGTAAGCCGCCCGCCCAACAACTTCGTTAGGGCGCAATGAGACGCACCCACGACACAGTTTTATTAAAACACACGCACGAGAATTTATTAAAACATGCACAGCGATCTTTCTAGAAGACTTAATGAAATATGCTGTATTTGCATACGAGAGTTTATACCATGACGAAGAATTTCGCAATCTGGAAGCTTGCTATACATTAAAAAGTATAGATTTGGTTGTAGTTATATTTTATTTTGAAAATAGTATTCATTACCAATTATTTATCGATCACTGTTTGTAAGTGTGTCATATTTTCTTTTTTCTTTCTTTGTATTCGTTTATTACTCAGATTCAATTTTCGAACATTCTTTACTTTCCTATAACAGTTTTATTTTATTTTATAAAAAGCTCAGCAATTGACTCGACACCACCTGATGGTAAGCAGTAAAGGAGTCCGTCCTTATGTAAAGATAGCGGTGCAGCTTGCGATATTCTAGCCACTTCTACCTTGCCGACCCAAAAAGTGCATTTTCACGCCTCTTTTCAAGGAACCCATGTTGTATGAAGGAGAGAATACGTGTACCGGTAAGGAATTCCACGCTCTAGCTGTGTGACAGAGAAATAAAGAGTCAATAAATCTCTTTGTGCGCAAAGTAGATGTGGCGACAGTGGAAGAGTGACTCTGTGGACCAGCAGGCGTACTCCTGAGTAGGAAAGGGCAGGGAGGGATAAGGTCAAAGAGCTCTTCAGAGCACTCTCCATGGTACAAACGATAAAAGGCACTAAGCGACGCTATGTCGCGACGTAATTGCAGTGGCAGAGAGGGTGTTCATTATTATAAAATCCCAGTAAAGATAAATCACAGATAACAAAAACGCTGTTTAATTTGTCCGAATTTTGGCGATAATTATATATTAATTTCAGATCATTATCTATATATTTGTCATTTCAAAGGGCGATATATATTTTGACGCCATCTTGATTAAAACATCTTTAGTTTAATCCCGATCGTTCCAATTACTTGAACCAGCTTCGAGATCAAACAGCATGACGTGTGTCTGCTTCGAGTATTATGTTGGTGTTGCGTCACAGGAAGCAATGCTAACAGAGGAAGTGGGCAGCCCCTTTGGGATTATACTAGGGGTGAGTTACAGTGTGTCAATGTCTGTGACACCTGTTATTTAGCTAGGCAATCAGAGATTATTGACTATTGCTTTACGGTATCTGGTAGAGTAAGTGATCCCGTTCACTGAAATGATTTCAAAACTTGGTCCGGGCGAAATGCTTATGTTACTACCACTAAATTTTCGGGTAGTCTACTAAATCAGTCCCGGGTTCGGATTCCGGTAGGAGTAGATGAACAATGATGAGTACAGAAGCATTTTTGACGATTCACAGTTAAATGTTTATTTGCTATGTTACGCAGTTTTATCATTTATCACTGCCAACATGGTAAAAATTATTTTAAGAATTCCTCCTCCTTGTGAAAAAGGTGTTACTATGTTATATGTTGATAAAATTTAGTTTAACAGGTTAAATATATATTTGTACTTCTTTCTAACTCTTTGTTAGCATGTATATATAAATTTTATGTATATTCACCTATTTTTCCGTCAGTTGGAAACCAATTAAAAAATATTTTCTATTTGAAATAGGATACTCCTAATTTGATACGTTGGCACAAAGTAAGGAGTATACCACCTCTGTATTGCTGCGTGAGTATTGTTACTATCATGAAGCAGCAGTGAATTCACAATATACTAAAGATGAAGTCAGTTTTCATTACTTATTGAGGAGCTGGTGATTGGACCCCTTAAATTATATAAAGGGCCTGTGGCACGTTGAACTAATAGAAGACATCCTGTGTAACTGTGATACTCTTGCTAGGAAAAGAATGGGTCTCTTTGGTCTCGGCTGCCTTACTTCTGAAAACATAAGGCTGCTGACTCCAAGCGTACTAAATAAGTACACCTTGGAAATATTCCAGCACAGAAGATACTAGAATTAGTGTTCCGGGTTAATCTTTACTAAGCCCTTTACTAAGATAAGATAAATTATATAGACACATACCACGGATTAATTCTTCGAATACCGTTTTAATATATATTTTTTTATATTTCAATAAGTTTATGTTGGTGCCATGTACATTTCAATGAGATCTTATGAAGATCTTCGGTCATTGAGGAACGAAACTCCTCGAGATAATCAAGTAATATATGTAAATGCTTAACAAGTAATGTTCTTAGAAAACGACTAAAAGTTTTATAAATAAAATTTACATCAACATACAAACCAACTTTAAAACTATAATAGTAACAAATATAAGATCTATTTATTAATTAACTTAAAAGTTATCTCGTTTCGATAAAAAAAATCATATTGAAAGAACGACTTTAATAGCAGAGCCATGAAATACTCCCGGAAACCTGATACAATACGACTTGATTAAAATCTGAATTGTATTCGGTTTAAGTTACCTATATATCTCAGAATCAGTCTCAGATCAAATTCTGATCTTCTGTTCTTTGAATAAAGCTGTGTACTTACTTGGCAGACCTTTTATATATATCAATTCATCGTTAGCAGCCGCGTCAATATTTAAAAGCCGGGCCTCGGGAGGCACTCACGCTACCACTGATTTGCATCAACATTGTATCACAACCAGATCTAATAAGTATGAGCCACGACGTGACGAGCTGGTGTTCAGTAAGGACGAAGTAGCCTCGGCAATTGGGTCAGCGGTTAAAGAATAACGAAACGAGATAGTAACTGCTGTAAGAAGATGTACTACGAGCATATTTAAGATAACTGTTTGATGTTTAAAGGATTGGACTATTTATAATACATTTGTGTTGTTTTTGCTTTCTATAAGTATTATAGGTAAATTATATATTCGGCAATAATTGAGTGAAATGATTAGATCTTTGACAGGATACTGTATATAAAGTAGATACTGAATCAATTAAAAATAATAGCTACTGATATTTGTTGGAGTCAGAGTCAGGAGTGTGATACCTCAATGCATCTTTTATGTAGTTGAGGTCCCATCCACAAACGAAATCTTCATCTGGGAGACATTTAATCGACCCAAATGAAATTAAACCCTTGAAGGTTGAGAAGATCCTAACGTTCATAGAAAGTGCCCAAATAAAGGAGCCAATCTAACCTATTGGTTTGTCACAATTGATTTACGAGGCTCTATTAACAAAACAGTTTCAAAAGACTGCATAACCTAAAAATACAATCTATAAATATCGCTTACTAGTTTTCGTTTTACGTCGCTGTATGGCGATTCGTAAACCTCGTCACATCGTGTACTTTCACACTCACACAACTAATACATTTCTAGAACCACAAAAAAGATTTTTGCATTTCAAAACTTTGTGAAGGTTCATTTATTCAAAAAATATTGTATGATTTAAAAAAAACTTTCAAATATTATTTGATATGTAACATGAATCCCACTTTTACAGATATTGTGGACAATGAACGGTTGTATTAAACAATCGCGATTGGTCGCAAGAGGCAGAGAGCAAATTGTTTTATTTCAGTTTTCACACGTCATTTTAAGTTTTCACCCGGCCCGGTGTTTATTGACAGTTCTGTTATTTTGATTGATTGAGATGATATGATGATATTGAGATGATTACTTTTCGCACATTCTCACTCTGACTGACTGACTCCACAAATATATATTCCAGCAATCATCTGATCTCAACCATACAACACTGTTTTGATGTGTACCGCTGTAGCATACAACTGCAGTGAACAACACAAACACATAAATAAATACACATACAAAAACAACTCTGTATTTAGAGCCATAATTTATCACAATCAGCCTACGAGTATTTTTGTATGACGAAAAAAAAATTACATTTTATTTTGTGATGACAAAGGTTGTTGAACGAAATATGTCCAAAAACGGTTGGCAATATCCCCGTCCGCTGCGCAGGAGCAATTATTTGCAGTTTATCGCCATTCAAAGGTGGCGGATGAATAATGGTGCCACTTATGAAATCACTACAACAATTCCACATGCTGTGAGTGGGGAGCTGTTCGTAGAATGTAGACTTAAGACTTGTACAAGTGGCACTTTATTAATACAAAGAATTCAGTCTTTTTTGAAGTATTTTTCTTAATACCATTGGTAGGATGATATTTTCTGAGTGCTGGACTATCAGAACGAACATCTTATTCTAAAAGAACCATTTCACAATGGCAGCTAAAAAGTTTTCAGCAATTTGAAAACTGACCATAACAATTCAATTTAAGTACAAAAAAATTAACTATTTTTTCTTTTTTCTGAAACATTTAAAGCCTTCTATTCCCTGTAGCTAACACCTGCGTTCTCACTTTGACATGTTAACAGATGGTGAGATACATCGATTACGCTCAGATTTTTAATTCGATTTACGTGATACTTTTTTTGTTAGATTTAAATTAGTTGCCATTTGACCTTTTTAAAATTTAATTCACTTGGTCCCAGTAGTTTTCATATGAGCATCTTTGTTAACTTAATGTGTAACATAAAAGCAATAAGTGAGAGTAACACTTGAGCCGTTTTTTACATCTGTGCACTCTAAAAGTTCTTAAGTCTATGGCTGAGCCATATACTTCACGACCAAATTGGAAAGTGGATGGAGCACATGCAAATGCATTTTTATGAATTCTAGATCACTTCTGTGTGTATGCAGGGCTTGGCACATACTAACACTTGACATATAGGTAATTGTAAAATGTATCGGGAAACAGAAATTTCTAGAAATGAAGTAATGAACTTTTTTTTAAGATTTATCCATTTTGTCTGAAAGAATACGTATTAGTTACTTTATCACTAAATTCTTCAAAATTCTTATTCTTCTTATATATAAAAATAAAAGCTGTTCGTAAGTCTCACTAAAATTCAAAAATAACTTGACCGATTTTTATAATTCTTATTAGTACTTATATAATAAAAACTATAAAAAAAATAAAAAATAAAAACAAAGTGAGAAGTCCCAAATAAAAGCTAATAAAAAAATAAATTATTATATTATTTATAGGTAATTAAGTATGAAAAATCGTTTGAGGTTCTAATCAAAAATGTCGGCGCTTCGACCGCTACTTAGGATTACTTATAATAAACGGTCGGGTACATCATTGACCGCGTCAACTGGTGTCTGATAAAACTGAAGTAATCGAATTGAACTTTAAAAGAAATCGCAATGCTAACCTGGAAATTAAATAAACATCTCAGCCCTAGCGGCCCGCGCGCAAACACTGGTTGTCTCCGCAACGTTTGTCCTCGTGATTGTATTTACTATTTCTTTCTCCGGGTTCCTCTCTCACAGGTTGTGTTCAGCATTAAAATTTATCGCGATCTATATATTTATATATTTGTCTCTCTCCCTCGGAGGCGGCTCGAGATAATCCACGAAATATATAAGTAAATAATCAATCAGCTTCGTTTGTTTCAGACTTTCCATTATTCATTAGGATTTAGTTTTCTTGTTTATTTCAAACTGGTTCGTGGATCAAGAGCGTGTGTTCTGTTTTCGTTCAGAGTAAAGACTTCATGAAGAAGCTCGTTGATGGGCTGGTTTCGATAACGAAAATAAAGTAACTTTCGCTATGGTTGGTTCCTGGATGGGTCAATATAAATCTAGAGCTTTTCCGTGCTTCGATGGTTACGAAACCGTTTATACTCACTAAGCCACATTGGACTAGCGTGGTGGATAAAGGCTGAACTCATTGCATAAAGCTGCTGTCGCTTAACTGGTCTTTTATATTCATAAGTCTGGCTTAGTAGTTTGAAAATAAACGGAAATGTCTACTTGATGTTGTTCAAAATAGACTCATCAGGCGCACACAATTCTAAACTGAAGATGATACAATGATGATATCATCAGATGAACTATTAACAATTAAAAGCCGTATAAATATGTCGTTAACTTCGAAAAGGCAAAATAATCGAAATGAGATGTTATCCAATTTAATAAAAGTTTCTGGAGTTGGTGAAGTTGTTTCCAGAGACCAAAGAAAGTGGAGCTGAAGAGACTGAAGTGTTGTTCAAATATTTTTTACAATTTAGAGTGGTAAGTTTGAAAACTTAAAGTCATGTGGGCGACCGTCAGTATTGTTGCCTTGCCTGATATAATACAATATAAAAATATGAAACAGATAATAAAATTTTTAGGTTGCCCTCGATTTTCCTGGTTATAATCAGATCTTGACTTAATGATAATTTGACTACCATCAGGAGTATACTCTATCGAATGAAAATTCTTCTAATGTTCATAAAAAGACCATAATTGCTTCACACCTACCTATAAATTTTGAGGAGTTCCCTCGATTTTTTCATCATCAGAGCTGGACTTTGATAATCATGGGACCAAACTGGAAGTATGTCCTTCCAACACATGAAGAATTTTGAATAATTGGTTCACAATTGACAGAGAAATCTATATATACATACCTTTTTTAAGGTTAGTTAAAAATTAACTCAAGGTTATACTGCAGCTATGCTTCACTTACGTTCGAGGCACGTTCTCAGATATATAAGAATCGTCTCCTCGCCTCTTTCATTAAATAAACTCGCTCTTTTCCGTACATCATCAAAGGACGCGAAGAAAGTGTCTCAAATGAAGTAATTTACATATTCGTAAACAGAGTTTATACTTGTTTTTGGCAAAGACCAAGCCTTCGTAAAGTTGATCGCTACGTTCAGCGTGACCTCACTAAATTAACAGTCTCATGATGAACAAATTAATTATTCATTTTGCGTTTCGACTGCAACAACAAAACAGGCATTATGTAACGTATGATGAGCATCAGGAGTTTAAAAGAAGACGTGAGAGTTAACCAAGTACAAAGTATTATACGTAAATAACAGGCCAATGAATAAAATATGTTTCAATGATATTAGATGAAGAGGCAAGCTTTGTAAGTTTGGATGTAACCAATATAATAATATCATATAACTTCGGGGCGACAACAACCTGTTTAATATCTTGCTGTAAAATAGTTTTTTTATTGTATAACATTAGGAATGAAAGATGATTTTGTAAATTACAACAAATAAGGAGCCAACGGCGTACCTTGCATGATAGCACGGACGAGCGAGAGAACGGCTACGCCAGTTAGCTTCTCCGCTCGTACAATACAATATCGATTTATAAATAAATATTTTTATAAATAAAACTGACTTCTAAACATTAAGAAGGTCAAAATAATCAATTAAAAAAGTTATCTAGTTAAATTACAATTATTTTTTGAAGTCGGATCTTCACTGCCTATTATCTGGGAACAACTTAGCACCAACTCAAAAATTAGACTTTTTAATGTTTTGAAGTCAGTTTTTAGTTTTGTATAACACTTTCTTTTTTCGAAATATTGATTGGCTAATATTGAGGTTTTATGGTCAAAGTTAGATGTGACCGTCAGTATTGTCGACTTGTTTGTCTGTCTGTTTAGAAATACTCTATTAGGCTATTCTACTCACAGAAAAAAGCATAAAAACCTATCGAATTTGAAGGTTGCTCTCGATTTCCCTGTGATTCCAACATCAGATCCAAAAGAAAAGAAGAAAATAATAATTTTTCAAAATCGTTTCACAATTGATAGAACGATTAGTGAGCATACTTACAGGAAAAATAGATACAGTGGGACATAGAACTTCCTCTTTTTAGAAGTCGGCTAAAACTGGAGTCAGGAAATTGCAATTCGCTCTCTATCAAGCTTTCTTCTCACAGAATCAGAGTATTATAGACACGGTCTGCCTATATAGGTCAGTGGTACATTTAATATCACTTTATTAACAATCGGGCGGGGCTGGGCGAGCAATGGGCTTTATTAGGGGGCAGCGCGTGACCTTGTGATTCTTTTGTGCGATCGGCAATATGGCGCACGTGTGTCTCGGCCTGTTTTAGCGTCACTCAGAAATATTACTCTGATAGAAATCTCGGGTACATTAACTGGTTTCCTCTGTCGTCAGAATTTCTGCCGAAATATTGGGGAGCGTAAAAAGCAAATAAATTATGAGGATTATTAATTTCCTGTGCGAGATGGCGTTCGCTTTCACTAATGGATATGTTAATGGATATATTTTCTATTTGAGTCATGATTCTGATGTATTATCAGGTAAATGATTTTGATAAATTTGTTATGTTTAAGGATACAAATGTTACTTTCTTTCCTATATATATAAAGCTCAGATCTCTTTGATATATCAAAATCGATTGATATTCGATAGATACTCGATTGATAATGGACTTCATAGACTAGAACCGAAACGGTGCAGCCGCAACGATGAAGTATCCTTAAAAAATTAGGTTGCACCACAAAGTCAAACTCAAAGTCAAAAAATTTTATTCCAGTTTGAAACCACGCATTCGAATAAGTCCATTGTGGTAACAAGGGACTTATTCGAATATACGGAAAATATTTTTTAGCTTTAAATAAATCTTATACCGTTACTTTTGATGCAGTCGGCAGGTCGGCAGTGTCAATGCGATATCGCACGTTTCGAAGCACGTCATATGTAAATAAATACCGTTACTTTTAATTACCACAATAAATCTTCATCATCATATCATCCTATAATGTCCATAGGTAATCAAAGGCCTCTCCCATTTGCAAAAAAAGGTTTAGGTTTAGGTTTTGTGCAGCCTGCGTTCACTGGTTCCCCGCGACCCTGATCAAGTTGTGTGTCATTGCTTACTGGTAAACTTTTTACTTTGGACTTTATGATACATGGTAATGCATCTGACTTTGATTTTGTTAATTTTAAAATTATTTAATTATTATGTTTCTCGATTTCATTATCAATTAACTCAGCACTTTATACGTGATAGCTTGAATTATTTACTACAGTAGGACTTTACTTAAGTGACAGACAACACTAATTAATAGTAGTTAAAGGCAACTGTGCACTATCTTGATCAAAGCAGTTAATGATATTATGCCTGGTCTCATTAGTAAACGTCTTGAACTTAAGGAAACAAGAAGATACGTGAAAACTTCTCATTAACGAATATTACAATAGATAAGCAATTTTTTAGAGAATTTCTGTGTATTAATAAAAAATACTAACCAATCAGTTTAATTTAAAATCAATAATATTGATTACATTTCTTCGTAAAGTTTAATTGCGTTAGAATGTATATATTAATGTATTGCTGTATGTTACCGTAACATCCACAAATAAATAAAATGAATTAATTTACATTGATACCCGACATATTTTTTTTAATTAACATATTTTACTTTACTTAATTTCACTCGTCATAAGGTGTACCACGGTGTTCTGAACACAACAGGCATAAGTTAAGTAAATACTCAAAAACGACTCGTCAATTCTCGCTCAAATTTGAATGCGACCACATGTCAAGCATAAGCTTTCGAATATAAAAACAAATATCAAAATCGGATCACCCGGTAAAAAGCTATAAGGTAACATATATAACACAAAATACAGTCTAATAAGAACCTTATTCTTTTTGAAGTCAGTTAAAAATAGCCCAAACACATCAAGAATAGGTGAAACTTTGAGAAGGTGTTTATGTCTATGATAATTATTTCTATTGACCAAATCACTGACGTACAAGGTTCAATAGCAAGTTAATCTGTAGCTGATGTTATTCAATAAGACGCTCGCAGCCCGCTGGTAATACTGCTTATTCTTGCGAGGCTGGTCGCAGCTCGGCCCTCGTAGTTAGCGCAATTACACGAGGGCATCTTTGAGCCGGCTGTATGAGTTGTACACTGAAAAGCAGCACCAGTATCTCATGTTTTAGCATTGTATTATAATCAAACTACTTTTTGTTTCATTTTCCGTTACATACAAATTTGATCGAATAAAATATATATGCTTTCGTATATGCAGATTGCTTGACGAAAACATATAATAGTGTCTATGGCATGGTGTTTTCTAGACATTCGTTATCTAAGTGGGTAATATAGTGGGCATAATTAGAACTGCTTTTCTAATGTTTTTTTATGATCAGCATTGTATTTATTATTGTTTAGAAATAATACATCAAGACAAAGCAATTCAAAATATTTTTTTATAAAACACAACTACTGACTCGACACCGCCTATTGGTTAGCTAGGAGTTCTTATGCTCGTATAGCTAGTGCTGCATGCGACATGCTGCCCTAGCTACCTCCATCATTTTTCGAGCCTCTTTTGAAGTAACCCATTTTGTATAAAGTAGGTAATAAGTGTGTCGGTAACGAATTCCTCGGAGTGTTAATGGAGTAGTTGAGGGATATCTCCAGTATATCATAATGTCTCATTACGGCTCAGGTCATAGGTAAGTATAAAAACTCTAGGCCAGACTCGCTCTTATTAATCTATTGAAAAACATTCAAATTTAAGCTTAAACAAACTTTACTTACTGTATCTTTTCATTTTCCACGCTTGAAAGAACAAAGACGCGATTTAAAGTTGTACTCAGCGGTGTATATCTGGAACTATTACATTTGGGTACTCACTAAGTATTTAGTGTACTGATGCTGCGGGTGGGAAGGGGAAGGGGAAGAGAGGGGACGCGGAAGGAACATAGAGGGAATTATTTAGCAGCGTCTCCGGAGCGGTCGGGAGGGATAATTCCGTACGAGATATTATTCCGAAATTACCAGAATAATAAATAGTACACACGAACTATGTTCTCCTAATTACAACTGCTGAGCTACTGTTTCTTTCAAATATGTGTAATAAATACTACCGTTTGCGTGTTCAATATTACATTACAATGATAAAGACACGAATGTTGCGTAGAAAGTTTATCACTAGTATCAAAACTGGCCGAGTGGTATATGGTACTGAAGCCAATTACACTACTTGCATACCCTCAGTTTTATAAATTCCTAAGTTTGTAATACCCATAGTATGTAGAAAATAAAATTTAAGTCCATGAACTGCCCGATATTGCAAATAGCATCGAGGAATATTGAACTTCATGGAGACCGTGTGTGATATCAACCCGAAATACCTGTTCTGTAACAGAACTATCTCAATCATTGGATTCAAAGCCAAACGGCAAGTTAAATAAGGAATACCTTCGAGAAGGTAAAGTTTGGGTCCAAAATAAACTGTCTCGGCGAACTGAAGTTGTGCAGTCGTAACGGTTTCGAGGAGTTTGAAGTTTGGAAGTCACTCTCGGACTAGATCACTTGGAAGGCTTGACGAGATCGAATCTTATGGTCGAATGTGGCTTCTGATTTTTTGATTTATGTCAACAACGATTAGTTGACATTGTTTATCATATTGTGGGGCTCTGAGGAGCGTCACAGTGCACCTCGACCCTTTAAGATCTTCTAGTGCTTCCCCGACTTCAACAAGAAGAGTTTCTTGTATCCCGAATATAATTTAGCCTTCAGTTTATTAAGCCCCTGTATAGTAAGAGTTTATAACCTTCTGGTCTTGGACCTACCATTCCCAGGAGACTCGTTCTTGTTTTGACCAGAACATCACATTGAAAACGTAGATGTTCCACAGATTAATCACTGTCACCGCACGCTCTGCAAACTTGAGTTGGGGAGAGTTTCATTTGACTATCATCGGGTTAAGAGGTCGTACCCCTGTCTACTTGGCCAGAGGTGCCGGGTTCAAATCCTGTTAAAGACAGTCCTGTTAGACATTTGTATGACGAATTTGAATATTTGTCTACAGGTCATGGATGTTTGTATGTTTATTTAGCCTAATTTGAGCTAGATATAAGTGTGAGAGTGAGAACTATAAATATTATTATAATTATTTTGTGTAGCATGTGCTGAGCAAAATGCCCTGAGTACGTTTTGACTTGAGAACTTTGATGGGTAACAGGTACAGTTGGTCGCACATTAACAGTGACACTTCACTACAATATTACTCTTGTTGCAAAGGGTTTGGTTGTCGAATCAAAGTACTTTTATTCGTTATTTGGTAACAATCTTGATTCAGACGTATACTGAATGTATCTTAGTGGCTGTTTGTAATAAATAGTGATTATTATATATGTACATACATATACATACATACAAAACAATTTCAAATAAAGCAGTGATAGTCTGTAATATATTATATAAATAAAAAAATCATGGTGTCAAGATATTATAAATAATTTGTTGTCTGTCCCTTTTTCAGAACAAATTAAATCACTTCAATTGAAGTCAAGCGCTTGACATGAGTAAATAAAATATTGAACAAACCTTGTCGGACACGAGTGTCTCTTCTGCCTGCTAGATGACGCTCAAAGAAAGTGGCCGTGGCTCGGCGATGGGAGCGTCTCGACCGTTTGGTTCTCGTTTATTTTGAAGATGTCTGCCTAACTACTCTAATTACACTCGACCGGGACTCGGCTCGGTGCTGACGATAAAATAAAGAGCTTCACCATCGATAATTATAGCTATAGCCTCGAGGCTGTACATTGCACTATGTTTTCTCTGATATTTAAAAGGGTTTTATTTTGCAATAAAACAAATGAAATAACAAACACTCAGTAAAATACAAATGACGGGCAAATTAGAACTAGATTATAATCATATTAAATTCTTATACTTTGTTACAGTAATCAAAATAATCTTATACTTTGTAACAGTAATCAAAATAATCATCAAACCTTTTTTATTAATACCGTGAGTATACTATACAATATATTGGTAGTCGGAGTATCTGGTAAATGACTGATCCTTTTCCAGATACTCCTCCTCAGATCTTTAGGAGAGGCCTCTGTCCAACGGTGGGCATCATGCGGCTGATATGATAACGAATGTGTTTACAATTTGGAGGAAAATTTTGAATCCTTTCAAACGTATAATATTGAACTAGATAGAGAATTTACAGATTCGTGGAACACGAGACCCCCTCCTTTATGGGAGAATGTTAAGAGACCCTTCACGAAAATTTGTTCTAAAATAAATAGAAATATCAGTTTGATTGATTATATTAATAAAAATAATTTTCCTGAAATTCATACGGGTGTAATCTAATTTGATAAAGTTAAATTATAACTTTAAGCTATAAATTACATTTAATAATACTGGTGAACCAAATAAATAAATAAATACTGTATATAAAGCACAGTGAAACCATTTTAAAAATATCGAATGGCTCTCCTAAGTAGTGTTGAGAGCAGTTAACTGAATTTTGAAAAATCGATATTTTGCTAAAAATTCTAAGATTTTGTCTTTTGTTGTCAAGAATTTGAATTTAAACATCGGTCTACAAAATCAGTCCGACCGTGTGGTCATGTTACTATCGGCGCGCGACCCGGTATGACTAATTAGACGGAGTTGTTACTCTAGTGGCTAGAAGACAAACGTTCTGTCACTTGTCACATTTAATAGCGAATGTAAGCTTTTATATCAATAATCTTAGATAGTCGTTACAGGAGTGGTTGCTTCAGTTTTTGTGTAATATTTGATTATATTTTGTACTGTATACAGTAATAGTAGAAAGCTAAAAGTTTGGCAAGGAGTGGGACAATACAAAGTTTGAAAAGTATTAAACATAGCTTCGGAGAGATTGAAAGCAGACAGGTCAGACAAAACAAGTAATCTTCATCTCAGCCCTGCTTCACTTTCGCGCTCGGACGTGCCACGGTGCGGATGTGTATCGGAAGTGTGCTTCTGCGCATAATATTTTGCTTACGTTAATTGTTTTGTTTTTCATAATTAATTATTTTCTTACAAATTAATAGGTTATATATTAATATATAGGTCGGTGTTAAGAAAACGGTTGTGTTTAAACAGTTTTAGTGTTAGTGATTGTATTTTTATTCCTGTGGAATCGTTGGAGGTGCTTGCACCCTGGAACCCTGAGTTGGTTTGTGATTGGAAACAAGGTCGGTGGTTATTTTATTACTGGTTTGCTGGATTTTGAGCCCTTTTTGACCATATAAGAGAACCGCGAGTGGATAAAAACTCAGAGGGTAGATTTAAAAAGTTTCACAGAAGATTTAGATTTTATTTTTAGTAAATACTTTATAAATTTATTAAAGGCGGTGTAAACGATTCTGTCGGTGTCACTCTGACATCTGAGAGCTGTCATTGTCATCTTTCTGACATTTGTCACTGTCAGTGATCTGACATTTGTTCCGTTCCATTTCAAGCAGATTTTTTTTTTTTATTTTTTTTTCTCCCGGGCCCTGTTTTTTTTTTTTTTTTTTTTTTTAATACGATGGAGGAGGACGAAGAGGCGCGTCGTATTACCAGGGATGCCATTGAAGCCGAAATGGCCCGTAAACAGGAGGAGCTTCGGGTTCTCGAAGAGATGGGACACGAGTCTGGTTTTAGCCCAAGACAATCGCTGGCGCGCACACCACCGAGTGGCTTCACCACACCTGCGCCTACCCCGGCCCCCTCAATGCCCGCTGCGACGTATGGTAAGCGGTCACTAGCTTCACCTGAGGAAGTCCAAGAGGCCGTCCGTCGTAGAATGATGGAGACGAAAAAATCAACGGTACCACCGGTAGGAGGCATCCTTACTTCACAGCCTCGTCCCGCCCCGCAAAGCGTCCTACCAATGTCGCAGACTGCCGCCGAATGACCGACCGACAAGCGCGAGGGAGTTGCCGCACTTGATAAGTTGCAGCTCCTTGAGATGGTCCACAAAGCCTTGCGAGGAATCGCCAAAGTCACAAACGCAAGCAAATTGAACATTGGTGATAAGACCAGCGTGGCGTCTCACAGCCAAGAAATTCTAGCGGCGGTCGGGGCGCTAGAACTAAGACTAGCCGACATGGAACACCAAGTTAGCGCTACTAAGCTGCAAGCGGCGAACGCAGAATTGGAGTATTCCAAGAGGATGCTTGCCATGAACACCGGCCCGGTACCAGTGGCCCAAACTTCATCTGTCCCCAGCTATGCCGGCGCGCTTAAACTGCCACGAGGGAAGGCCCCTCTCGAAGTGCAGCAGCAGGGCCCAGCTGTCATCTTTTACCCTGCTGACGAATCACTGAAGTCGTCCGAAGACACAAAGAAGACGCTGCAAAACGCCATCAAGCCTGGGACAGAAGGCATTAAAATACATAGCGTTCGTATGGTGGGGAACTCAGGTGTGGTGGTGAGGACCGCCAATGCCGAGGCTGCCCAAAGACTGAAGGCAGCAGCGCCGCCAAGCCTGAAAGCAGCCGACCCGAAGACCAGACAGCCTAGAGTTGCCTTGCGGTACCTCAGGGCGGACCTGAGTGAGGAGGCTCTAATAGAAGACCTGCATGCGGTGAATCTTGCTGACGACGCAGCATGGCCTCTCGCAAGGGTAAAGGCGTCCTGCAAACTGGCCGTGAAGAGAGCAGTGGGCCCGAAGTTCCTGATTGTGCTCGAGTGCACGATGCCTTTGCGAGATACACTGGTGCGCCTGGGCCGAGTTTACATTGGATGGGACGACGCGGAGGTCAGCGACCATGTTAGAGCGACCTGCTGTAATAAGTGCCAACAGTACGGCCACCCAGAGAAGTACTGTAGAGCACGGGAAACCGTATGCGGTAAGTGTGGAGATACAGGCCACAAGGCGAACGAGTGCCAGTCTACGACTCAGTGCTGCGCGACATGTCGCCGCTTTAAACGCAAAGATGCGCACACCCACGCTACCGCTGCAGCCACATGCCCAGCCAGGCTACACGCCGAACAGCAGGCCGTCAATATGATGCAATATGGATAGTACGCCCGTTACTAAACTTCGCGTAGGGCAGTTAAACCTGAATGGCTCGAAGTCCGCCACTAAGGAGCTGCCGGTTATAGCGAGATCGCAACGGCTAGACTTCGTTCTTGTTCAAGAACAATACGGAAGCCCCCCCGGTCTCCTTCAGTGTGGCGAGAGCCCCATGGCTGGCGTCTTGGTGTTAAACCGAGATATCGCATTCACCGTTCTACATGAGCTCAGCAACAAATACTGTGTGGTAGTCCACGTTGCATACGGAGACTTCAACGTTCACATCGTTTCAGCATACTTTAAGTACAGCCATGATATCAGCCGTCACATACAACACTTGGAGTTTGTGCTCTCTCAACTTGCAGGCAGACCAATAGTCATCGGTGTCGATAGTAACGCACACTCACCTATGTGGTTTTGTGAAGAAAGGCAGTATGTGGGTCGCGGCAGGGACACAGATTACAGAAGGAATCATATGGAGGGATTCATACTCGGCAGGAACCTTCTCGTACACAATACTCGCGACCAGCCGCCCACCTTCAGCGGACCGAATGGTATGTCTAATGTGGACCTCACACTTACAACGAGAGGGATTGATGTATGCAACTGGACCGTACACGAAGGCGCCAGCCTTAGTGACCATCAACTGATTACCTTTTGTGTCGCCTGTAGCCGTCAGTCATCAAGACAGAGTGAGAAGGAGGACATGTTGCCGGCTCCATTTAGAGTGAGAGGGGTGAACTGGACCAGGTTCTGTTCCATGCTACATGCTCGTGTTGGGAGTTTAATTACCAGCCTTCCTGCTCCAGCGTATTGTGAGAGGTTCACAGAAGTCCTACTGCGCACGGCCCGAGAAGTGATAGGCCAGAGTGCGCGTAAAGATGATGGAAAATACGAATGGTGGTCGCCGGAGCTAGATCAGATTCGCCGTAAAGTCAGTAGGGCTCGTCGTGACTGGCAGCGATCTCGTCGTATGGGAGGAATAAGAGAAGAGCTACTCCATGACGCGGTACGCTCCATTCGATTGATCTACAAGGAGGCTATGAAGAAGGCAGAGCTAGATTTCTACCGCAAGATCGCAGAGTCAGGTAACGATGACCCCTGGGGGGCAGCATATCGTGCCGCGTGCGGGCGCTTTCGCGCGCCGCCTAACATACTCAATGGCTTGAAGCTGCTGGAGGGACACACGGCCGCTTCCAATGACACCATGTCGTCGCTGCTCGCCTCGCTATATCCTGATGATAAACCGGAGACTGACACACCCTACCACCGAGACGTGCGTGTTGCTGCAGCGTTTGCCCCTTCGGGGACCGACGCGTTGGAACCTAGCAAACTATCGCTAGAGAACATCATCCGCGCACTACCGAATACCGCCGCCGGTGCTGATGGGATCACCGCCAGAATTGTCAAGTGGGCATGGAAGGCTGCGTCCGACGAGATGTGGCACATGTATCGGTCGTGCATCATCCAAGGGGTCTTCCCGGACATCTGGAAGACCGGAAAGTTGCTCGTGCTGCCGAAGGGCAATGGTAGACCTCTCTCAGATCCCAAGGCCTACAGGCCTATCACTTTACTGCCGATTTTAGGTAAGATACTGGAACGGGTCATAATCTCCGGCGCTCCCTGCTTGTATCGTCATATTTCAGAAGCTCAGCACGGCTTCACCCGTGGCCGCTCCACGGTCACGGCGCTAAAACGAATCAATTCCATCACAGAAAGCAGTGCAGCTTCTTACGTACAGCTGGTCTTTCTGGACATCTCTGGTGCATTCGATAACGCTTGGTGGCCAATGATTCTTGTCAAGGCCAAACAGGCTGGCATTCCACCGAACATTTATAGAATCTTGGTCAGTTACTTCACGAACCGACGGGTGGGTCTCTTTGTGGGGAACCAAGCGTCGTGGAAAACCTGCACCATGGGCTGTCCACAGGGATCAGTATTGGGCCCGACACTCTGGAACCTCCTCCTTAATGACCTCCTGCTGCTACCGAGACAAGAGGGTGTACACGTGGTGGCATATGCCGACGACGTGACGATCGTTATCGAGGCTTCGTCGCGTGCCGATATTGAACGTAAGACCATGTCTATGTTGGGTCTCATATCCGATTGGGGTGACCGAAACCGACTCGGTTTCTCCCCAGGAAAGAGCCTAACAATGACCTATAAGGGTAAGTTTAAACGTCCGCCGATCATTAAGTTCAACGGAGTCTCGGTAGCGAGCGTCACTCAGGCGAAGGTGTTGGGTGTGACCCTGGATCATGCTAGGTCCTACGCGCCGCATGCTAAGCTCATAGGCGAGAGCGCCTCCATGAGCTTCGGTAAGGTTTCGAGAGTTTCCGCGTCGAAGTGGGGGGTCAGGTATCAAGCCCTAAAGGTCCTGTTTTCAGGGACCTATGTGGCAGTTTTAACTTATGCTGCGGCAGTATGGTACCGACGCTCATCCTTTTATGTCGTGAAGAGAGCGTTACTCAGTACGCAAAGACCGGCGCTGATTCTACTAACGAAGGCTTACAGAACGTGCAGTACCGCGGCACTTCCCGTGCTAGCCGGAGTTCTCCCTGCCGATCTGGAGGTTGTTCGTGCGGGACGATTTTCGGAGGAGGCAGTCCAACTGGCCCCTAGGGAGCGTCGGAGGTTGCGGCGCACCATTAGAGAGGAAATCATTGCCATTTGGCAGGAGCGATGGGACGCGAGCGAGGATGGCCGTGAGCTGTACAGTTTCTTCCCCAACATTGCAAAGCGACTCTCTTACAATTGGGTTGAGCCAGACTACGTTGTTTCGCAGATGCTCACGGGTCATGGTTGCTTCAGGCAGCGCCTTAACCGACTAGCGCTGTGCGAGACCGCACTGTGCCCCTGTGGAGAGGATGGAGTCAACGAGAGCCGAGACCATGCGCTATGGGAATGTGCACTGTATGCTGACGCCAGAGAAGTCATGCTGGAACGTTTACACAGAGCAGAGCCTGGTCCGGTGTATCACCAGGACCTCATCAGTTGCCGTGATAACTGGGAAGCAATGCGCGAGTTTGCGCACTCCTGGCACACCATCAGACGATCATACGAATAGGAGGAATCAGGTAAAACACACAGAGCAGCCCGACGCGAAGTCACATATTGTGTCGTCACGCCCCAGAAGGGGGAGAGTTGGCAACAGAAGGGACGCATAAAGATAATTGTAGGGAGCACAGATCAGCGCCGAAGGGGAAAGAGCCCTATGCAAGTACCCTCGCGCTCTCCCGTGATTCGGTCCGTATGCCGCAAGGTAGGCAGGACCATGGGTTGGTGGAGGGAATAGCCCTGCTTCAGATGAACAAGCCTTTTTAATTCCAGGACTTTGTATAGGCTTGTATTGAACGAACGAAGTGATAACCCCAGATTATATAGCAAATACCCAATTAGGAAGGCGGAAATTGACAATCTATTAGGACAATTAACCGACTGCTAGGAAATATAGTTATTTCCTATATATAGTATCGGGAAATAAGTAATTAAGGATCTTTTATAACATTTAACTTTATTAAAAATTGCAGTTTTAACGTAATATATTTACGGTCTGTTACGAAAACTATACGGCAAAATTAATTTGATACTTTGTGAATTTAGACTGTTTTCGGATAGGTTATAAAAACCAATCGGTAAAAGATTGACAAAATCGTGTGCAATCGTTAATAGTCAAAGTTATATTATTCAAAGTTGGACTTTGAATAGCATAATTTATATAGACTTTGAATCAATATATTTTTCTATGAAAAAATAAATATCACCAGAAACTTAGAAGTAAAAGGATTACTTAGCTTCAGAAATAATCTAAAAATGTTACCCATTCTGTTTTAAGTTATATTTTGTAGTCGCTGATATGAAAATAATATTTCAGTGTAATAGTATTATCTTTCGTAAAACCATTATCATAACGCAGCCGGCCACAGTCATTACTGTCAATCAATGCAGTCGTATTCCGTATCAAATAAACAATATCACTTAATATTATGGACTCCTCTACTGCTTATCGTCAGGTATTGTCGAGGAATTTGCTGAGCTTTATATAAAAAAAATCCTGAAAATATTATTACAAAATTTCACCCAATTTCAAATAGACTAATTGACCTGGCAAATTTGCAATTTACACGACAAGTTCACCAATAAATTTGACACATTACTGTGTGCCTCGACGGCCATCTGTCAAAGTAGTACTTTTAGTTAGAACAACGTTTCTCAGTTTTGAATAGTCAATAACACGACATTTATATAATTTTCCATATACGAAATTACCAATATTGAATGATTATTTCTTTAGCTTTTCCCGAATTAAAACGATCAAAACAAATATTAATCAATGAAGCCGTTTTTTGTCTTATGATTATAATAAAAAGAATAATGTGAAAATATTGTTTTATTATATGTACATACAGACAGTCTCACTTGAAAGAGTGCAAAAAACTTTATTTCAACTTAACTAACTTACTACGCCATTCTTATTTACGTAATAAATTTATTTTTATCTGTACAAAATCAAATTAAAGGAACTCATATAGTTACTTGATAATCATAGTAACAAAAAAATAGTAATGTAATGTACTAACCAAACTAAATTTTATATCTTCCTAATCAATAAAACTCATTTGTTCTTTACATTGACACCACTTCGTTAGCTGCTACGGTTTTCACTGCTACACGTTCTCGTAGTTCAGCTACGCGTCGTAGCGTATTCTACATACATTACACTCTTGGTGCTGGACTAATAAAATATCACACGCTGTAAGGTAACACGTCAGTTTACTTAAGACTCATGAAACAATGTAGTAAGGTATCCCCAGATGTTAAACTAGATTCTGAACAAGTCTATGTACAAGCACGGTTGTTTTTACTTCTATCCGAATATAGATTTTCTTACTGAACTGCGTTTATTAAGCATCATTTTACACCATTTTCAACATCGCCAGTAAGACATTTCTCACAAAATACGTACTCATGAATAACCAGTAGCTGCGACAAAAACAGTGAGTTTAAAACGTAACGACTTTTGGCAAGATGGAAATCACTAGACACAGTCGTACCAAAATTGTAGAATAAATTCAACATAAGTAGTACAGTAGAGTAGAGAGCAGTGAGATAACTTTTTTAAAAACAACCTAAGCTTACATAACTCAGCCACAAGTTGTATAATGACAAATTGAGAGAAAAATTGTGATTCAAAAGGTATTTAATTATACCCCTTTTCTAATATAGATTTTACCATACATTCAAATAGTGAGATATGTCCTTAGTATAGTGCCACGTGGTACAAATAAGTACATTGTGACGTGACTTAGATGTAGTGCCTCAACAACAGTACTCACCCTTACAGAGTACCAATTAGTTGTCAACAGAAAATAATAAGGTAACACGTCAAACTACACCACTTTCAAAAGTGCGCTACAAACTGGAAGAAAAAATAAATCCCAATTTGTTTTACTTGTAAATAAATTAACTACCATTAATTTTATTCCTTTGTTATCCACATCCATCCTTCTCTGTCTTTTATTAAATAAAAATGGACAGTACTAGAAATACGGTGACGAAAGTAAGAGAAATCTGTCGAGTTATCTCTTCTCTCACGATGTGTGGCGCCCGTCAATTGGGCTGTTACCTGAGACTGGTTAAGCAGAAATTAATTCAGAAAGTCATTTATTTCTGTGCTGTATTGTATAAAGCGATATTGAACCTTGAAGCTGCACGATAAAGTTCAATAGACGTTAGATTTTGAATTTTATAAAGGAAGCCGTCTCTTTGTAATTGTCTTAAATGGATGTGTATAGAAGCATCTCCGTATATGGTAGTTACTTTGAATCTGTCTAAATCTAAAGTATTTTATAGTTACAATTTATGCTATCCTATCCTTATACACTAATTCATTATGAATTTATGTAAATATGATACAAGATTAGGATATATACACTGAATTAAAAGTTAGATTTAAATGGTATCGTCATAATGATGCCAGTACTGTAATAAATTTAATCGCTATTAAAGTGAACTTACGCAGTTCTTATGACTATTTTAAAATGTAATTTACATGTGATAACTGTTTGAAGCGTTCAGTAAGCGTAAGTCTCCACGCAATGTTATTCTACTAAGCAGTTTACACTGGCCCAGATATAGAGGTGCTCAAGTCGGCTAGTCACTGACGGTTACCATAAAGGTTCTAAGTTGTAAATAATATTCCAAATTTTGGAGTTGGAAATGCATGTATCTAGGATTTGAAAGTGTCACAGGGCCACCTGAATAATTTTGATATTAATTAAATATTAAGGCCATTTTAAATTATAATTTAAAAGTCGGGATCTGAAGATTGCATTCTTTTTTAACTTTGTTAGTGTTTGTGTTATTTATCTTTATTATTATAAAAAATATTTTTCATATGTTAAAATGTCATATGTTTAAAAATAGTGTTCATAATAATGAACACTATTTTTTTTCCTAAAATAAATCTAAATACATATATAATGTATATAATTGAACTGTTACATGGCACCGAAGGTAGTATCTAGGTAGTATCTAGAAGTAGTATTAAGAGTGAGTTATTTCGCCTGGATTATATAGCCTATTATAACGCATATTATAGATAAGCAGGAATAACGACTAAAACGTGTTTTCTGACAGCGGAGCTGCCCAGAATTCATTATCGCCTCTGTGGTCTAGTGGTTCAAACTACCTACATCTAGAGGTTCCGGTTCTATCCCAGTAGCAGCAGAATTTTTCTCCAGGGTTTGATTGGTTGTAGCTATATCGTCATTTCCTATCAAGTGAGATGGAAGCCATGGACTACCAGTTCATTGGGCTTCCATGATCAGCTTTATCACCAAGTGAGATGAAAGTTAAGAGTTACGAACGAAAAATATACTCAATTCACTTTATCCCGTAACAATGATGTCAGTAATTCCAAGACTCAAAGCACTAAGTACTAATGTAATATTAGTGTTCCCTGGAGGCGCGCCAGAGCGGGCGCTGTTAACCCGCCGACGTATTAAGGGGTCGCTTATACCCATTCTTGTTGTATTTTGATGAATCGTCTTGGGAAGTAGTGTTAGCTTCCTGCTTAGTTACCAACACGGTTGTTAACACTGTTCTTAACTGCTGATTGGATGTGTTGGTTTATCTCTGAGTAGAAGTGCTTTTCTTGTACTTATTAACTTATTAATAGCTAAGTTAAGAATGTAATCTCTAAAATTAAATAAATATATAAACGAGTCGTCTAACCACAAGAAAATACTTACATCTAACACAACGCATGTTTCAGTGGAATTCTTGCGGTAAGGTAATTAACCGACTAAGGAAAAAAAAATCTTGAACCTTGTTTTTTGAAATATCTTGATAGAAATTCATAGGTTTCGCCCAAGCCCGCGGTAGATCACTGGTCGCAATATATATGTATAGCCTAGCATCTACCCACAGCTCTATTAATCAATCAATCATTAACAACCTATGGGATGTATGCCCAGTGATGTACTAGACATAGGCCTTCCTGCATTAAATAAATTCATTAGGAGCTTAGGCCATAAGGTGATCCATGGCCATGAGGGCATGCTGGCCCAATGTGGGTTACTGGGTGAAAACGGTTGCCGTAACACCTCGGACTAATGACAAGCCTATTGTCGCTCACATGAAATTTGAGTTGGCTTACTCTTTTCCTTTTACTGTGAAGTAAACTATAAAGAAGAAATAAAAAGTAGAAGTAGTGTAGAGAAGAAAAAAAAACAAATTAGATTTACAATGTATTCGGTGAGTTAACTACAAATGACAGGTTACGACGTAACGCTAAATGAACAGCTGTTGATGCGATAAGTCCGCCCTAATCCGTCAACTCCATAACTCCAGGGCGGTGCATGGTCGTTGTCAGGCTAAGCCTAACTAATATTACAAATCCTATTGTATGTCGGTCTATCTCACAAGGAAGTTTACTTTGATCATAACTGGAGGGGCTGTAGCTTTATGAAATCCTGGTAAAGTCTTACTTATGAATTATGATATAACAGGAAGCCTATTAAATACTTTATGTACTATCATATAGTTTTATCAAATTATTACAATGACAAATATACCACAAGTGTATTTAAAGCAGGAATTATGTCTTTTCATCTTGTGGTTAGGTGTCACCAACAGCGAATATTCATTTCACAGCTAACTTAGGTAACTGTGCTGCACTTTGCGAGAGTAACTGGCATTTGCCAAAACAATTCACCAATCAACCTCAAAGAACAGTATTATTAAATCACACACGCTTAAAATATTCAAATGTACTAACTCAAATACAACTTATTCGTAAGTCACATAAGCGTCATCTTTGATTGGCAATGCCTTTTGAATAGATGTTTCGGAAGTGGTGAAACAGATATTTTGTAATATAGTACATACATATGATATTCTTTAACGCAGACTTTGCAGATTTGTAGGTTAAAGGCTTTATTTACTTTATGAAAGAAGATAATTTATAAAGAGGTGTTTAATAATATTATTACAGATTTTCTACAAAGAGCATTCTAGCATCACTAACAAGTTTGAAATATTTTCTACATATAATTGTAGGTATTTGTCTCTTGTTAAATTATAACTGCGGCGCAGAGAAACCTACCAATTTCTTAGCTCCCCATAAAATAGCTCCTAGGTTAATTCTCTAGGAAGCCTCCAAGTACACAGATTACGGTCTATCACTAATGCTGAGCTGATACTCATCAAAGACGATCTTGGCGCCTCGCCAGCGCTAAGTGGCAGTGCGTAATGACCAACGCAGGCGTTGGCCCAACTTTCGGCGATCCGACTGGCGATCTGTTAACTCTTGAGCGATTCCAACAAAGTGTAATAATAAAGCAAA
This sequence comes from Acentria ephemerella, assembly GCA_943193645.1. Taxonomy (NCBI): domain Eukaryota; kingdom Metazoa; phylum Arthropoda; class Insecta; order Lepidoptera; family Crambidae; genus Acentria; species Acentria ephemerella. The sequence goes on from OW971891.1 coordinate 110,205, forward strand.
ATTTATTCTGCAGTAAGTGTAAGTGCCGGCATTAAATACTCAAATAAACATTGTGACAAAGAACCGACGCTTCTACAGTCAGTGTTTAAGCCAAAAAACTATGACAAAGAACGCCAAATTAGCAGAGAGTCTACTGGATGATAAGTAGTAACTAATGCATGGAAAGATATAGCTTTGGTGTTTCTCTGCGTGATAAAATCAGAAATTATGAGATTTTCGACAGAACTAGCCTTACTAGCATCATTATTACCAGATAGCTGTAGACTGCAAGGAGGACTAACGTACATTGAGGTGGTAAGAAGACGCAGCTTTATTAGGAAGACTGATAGTTGAGACAATCTCCTTAAGGTAGGATTATATATCCAAAAAAGGGCGTTTTTTAGTTGCCCTAATTGTTACTACGACTTGGATGAACGCAAATCGTAATTTTTTCTTCTTTAGGGATACTCTTGAAGATAAATATAATATGCTTAATGTCGCAGTGTTTCCAATTTGTATATTTTTCCTATTGTCACCAAAGTCAGCCCCTCTGACAGTGGCACCACTGATGCCGGCAACTGTGGCAACCCCACCGATAAATCTACGCTATCAAATCAGCCGACAATGATCTGTTTACAACATTTCCTTGTTTTCGAATCAATGTGTAACTGCTTGAAGATATGAGATCGCTCGTGATCAATTACACTAATGTAAGCCACTGTGTCATCTCAGCAGTTTGTTGTGTCACGTTTTATTGCTGGATGATATTGAACCGTATTTTTGGGACATAAAACCATTGTTTCGGATTGATTTACCATCTGATTTATCACCTTCCATCAATTTATTCCTAAATATGTTTATGGATGCTGATTATAACCGCTTATAGTTATCAGTGGGGCAGTGACTATTGTATTCTTGTATCCCGACTCTACACGGGAGAATAATTATACAATATATATTATTTAGATTAATTACATAAAGAGAGATACATAATAGTATCACCAAAACTATTTACCACATATTACCAAAAATATTCTGACTGATGAAAAGGCAGTAAGTCCAATAAGCTTCTAGTAAAAGCTAAATTAACTAACCTTACTTACTAAAACATAAAGTGAAATAAACTTTTAATATAGGCTTGGCCATCCGATGAACGGTGATTTGGTGATCGTAAGCACATATTTTCTAAATAAATATTACTAGCATCAATAATATAATTCTAAAATGTAATAAATATAGTGCGCTAATTGTTCAAAATAGGTTAAACGCTTGTACTTTAGCCGAAAAAAATACTACTTTGATACTTAAAAAAAATCAAATTACAATGAATGAAACAATCAAATTGGAATCGAAAGCAAAATTGACAAATATATGGGAAAGGGCAATAATTAAATTAAAATTGATTAGTAGAATTCTCGGCCCTGGAGCTGACAATCCTGTAGTTATAAAATAAATCTGTCGTAGTAAACAGACCAGTTATAAATACTTAACAAGACCTATAAATATTATTAACCTAAACCCTGATGTACCTGTTCAGATGATTTATCAAGCATTTATTGGGCGGCTCCCACGTGTAGTAAGGTGCGGTCAATATTTGCCGTGGCAATTTATGGGTCGTCCGGGCCCCGGCCTCGCAGGAGCGGGTTAATTCGCGTATCGATGATATTGCTCCGGCGATATATTGCCGTTTTAATGGGCACGAAACAAACGCCTGATTTATTGCCGCCTTGAGAAAAAAACGCGTTCACTCGCAACCGTTCCCGGGAGAACAACTGACCTTACTGACACATTTGATAATTCGTGTGTGTTCTATGGATATTCTTATACTGATATATTTTACTGTCGCACACTTTCACCAATTCTAGCCCAAATTAAGCGCTAAGTGACCACGTAGCGACGTGGTCATAAGGTAAGAACGATATATTTCAGGATTTCTGAAATATCAACTTGTAAGAGGGTGAGAAAGGCTGGTCAAGCTTGTATGGTCCATTTTTGTTTGACGTCAGTTTTATTTGAAACTTTGACTATCGAATATTTTTTTCCATTACCGCCGTATTATCTCAAAATCACTTTTAATACTTAGTAATAATAAAAAACATTTATTATTATGATTAGAAAGCTTATTAATTATAATGTAAAGATAGACGTTGCATTTTACATTTTTAGATTCGTTACTAAAATATAATTGATATTTCCAAGACTCAATGGGAATGCTCACATTCCATCAGATACCTGATACATACGTTACGTAAATACATTGTTCGTAAGCCGTACGCTATATGCAGCTAATACACGGACAGACAATAGTGAAGAGGAATTTATAATGTATACATGGCTAGCCCTGTAACTGGGTCACATACAACAACAGATCAAATGCTTCTCTAGACTGTACGTAATATTCTATAAGACTTGAAATTTTGAAGCTTGCATGCATTGCAACTTAATGTAATGTGACTTTTAAAACAATCAAATTCATGCATATACTATATATTAGTTATGTTATTATTATATTAGTTTTGTTTAAATCTATTTTATTTCAATGTGTTATATATGTGTGTGTTTAGGTTTTTATATATGTATGTGTGTGCATGTGTATTAATATATCACATTTTATAAGAATATGCCATTCATATTTATTTAATATATTTAGTATGTACACCTGTACATACGAGTCTGCCCTTATTTTCAAGATCTCCTTTCGCGCTTTTGCTTTGTACAATCGCTGTATGTCTAATTTTTTTTTAAATAGTGTGTACGTACATAAATTGTTAAATAAAAAAATTAAAACGGACTTTAAAACATTAAAAAGGTAACATAATTTAATTTAAAAAGTTATTCAATTTTAAATTACTTTTTGAAGTCGGAGCTACACATTCTATTGTTTCTGGGAATTTACTTAGCATCAACTCGAAAAACCCGTCAAATAACCATTTAATGGTTATACCATTATTTGGTTCTCTCAGTAATAATCTCTCATAAATAAACTCTCAGTAATAATTAGTAGTAATTATGAATTAGATGTAATCTTGCTATGGACCAAACAAGTCATTACATAATTAGCAAAAATCGGAAGAGATATAAATAACAAATTTGATTTTTAATCTAAAAATATTGTTATTGAAAAACAATAAATTGATAATTCAATAGTTATGAAACACAAACTTGAAATTTGTAATGATATATACTGAAGGGATTTACCGAATTTGTAATTTATAAAGCCCTTTATTTTCTTATTTATTTTACAAAAAACGTAAATAAGTAATAAGTATCACTCTGAGTACAGAAACACTAAATTTCCAGGATTTAAATTTGATCAAAATTCCCATCATTTTCATATTCTGATATAATGTTTGATTACCAATACTGATTGTAAATTACTTCAGAGATCTTTATAATAATAAAAATTCACAAAATAGGTAACAGCAATATTATAAGAAGTTTGGGAACATTATATACTCAACCGCCGTAATCTGGGCAAAGTCACAAGAAATCTAACAGTTTGATTTCCTAAAGCGAACCCAAGATTGAATTAAACAATAAAGATTGCAAACGAGAAATTTGACCCTTATGTGAAGCGTCTATCATAGCCTATAGATGATGCCTTGTTTTCCAATCTATGCAAATGATGATTATCGTGATGATTATTTTAATATTGGAAGCAAGTCCTCACTTAAATCTCACACAGAAGTATCTGGCTACAAACGCTCGCCGAGAGCTTATGACATGTTTGCTAAGCTTTACGAGCTTAACTATTATACAGTCCGCTCTAGAATCCAGTACATTCTAGCTTATATTGGTCTAACCAAAAATGATGAAGCTGATCTTTTATCAAAGCCAACAACAGAATAAGGCCTTAAATTACAATATCACCCCTACCTAATCGGAAATGACACAAATATAAAACATATAGTTTACTGACATTGCTAAGAGTATTTAATGAAAGGTTAAATTAATAGGAATATTGACCGATAATATATGAACCCCTCAAAATACCATGTTTTTGATATGTTAGCTTAAACAAATCCTATGTAGTAATGTGTTATATATTGTGACGGAACGGAGGTCTACGCTCAGGAAAATAATTAAAAAAGAAAAAAAAGGAAATTTATTTGATTCATAATCGAAACATTATTTTCAATATTTGTATTTAATTCCCTATATATATATAGGAGTGGAAGCGCGTCGATGCCAACTAGTTTCGTCGTTGGGAGCTTCTTCAGAAATAAAGCATTGTCATATTGGGGAGATCTCCGATGCTATATACTTTAAGGAAAATAAATGAATCATAATATAATAATTATTATTATGGAAAAATAACAACAAAATTATGTCACATTTATTTAATTTATTTGTTCTTTTTTATTACAATATATTCGATTATTCGATTATTGAGTATAATCGATTGCTCATACAGAGGGAGGAGATGGGAGTAGAGGGCGCCGTCTAGTGTCGAGGTTTGAAACCATGATGAGAAGAAAAATTAAGGAGATTTTCAAACATGAGTAAAATCAAAGGACTTCATACTAAAAACGGTTTCGGTTCTAATTTCGTATTTGGACGGTTAATATCAGGAAGTGAAACGTAATGAGCGCTGGCGGCGAGGATTCGAGACGTTTCGGGGGGCGACACTTTGGCTTGGGGCACGGACGGGGAGCGAGGGCGTCGAGCGCGAGCATCGGATTCTCCGTCGCAATTGTTTCTCTAACCAGGTATTTGTTAGGAGAGGACTCATCAGGTGGAGCCGTGTAGCAGGATAAGGCAGTTTAAGATGTATTGTGTGCTAACCTGGTTTCTCTTTCAGAAATTATAAGTAATGCGTCATTACCGGCAGTCGGACTACGGTCGGTTACGGACTGTCACTTTAAAATATAATTTGTCATGTGTCTTGTCTTCCAGGAATTGCAGATGGCAGTTGTATAAAATCTTAATATTATTAACTTAAATTTAATCTTTATTAATTTTTATTACTAATTGTATTTCTTTTTCAGCCAAGTAATAACTTCTAATTATGTAACTAATATTTACAAATATTTTACTTCTATAATTAACTTATTTCCCGTTACCTACTTACTTATTTTAAAACATTTTGCGGTTACTCACTCATGGGTTATATTATTGAATGTATGACTACTGACCAGGATGATGTTAGTGAACTTAGGTATACGATTATGAGGCTGTGATTAGTCTATATATTATTTTCTTACGAACGCACCGAAATAATGGTTGCACAATATTACAAAACCATTTGGTGAATTAAACACCCAGATATCAATAACTTACCATAATTAAGGTTATATTCCCTTAGCAGATTATTTGCAAGGTGAAAACATTTTGCGTCCCTGTCCTATGGATGGCCTACAATAAGTACCAGATAATTCATACTTAAGTCAAATTGCTATATAACAGCATGATAAGGACTGCTGACTTACATTTGAAATCATGCACACTGATCTACTACAATCTACCAACCATCAAAACACTACGTTATTCTGTCTGCCGGTTAGTGATGCTAACCTTGCCGACATATTTATAAACGTGAATGCGCCGGTGTAAGGAACACCCTCACTTATACGTTCTACTGTTTATCAACGTTAATCTGACTGATGCGTCTGAATCACTTACTAAATGCGTGGAAACCCTGGATAAATATCTCACACGGAGGTTCAAAGTTGGACCACTCATTGGCTTATTGACAGGATCTGATAAACTTACGGAATGCGTGGAAACCCTGGATAAATATCTCACACGGAGGTTCAAAGTTGGACCACTCATTGGCTTATTGACATTGACCACTACTATAAGGATTTAGGTAGGGCTACAATTATCATCGGTTATACTAATTTGGCTATTGGGTCTGATTTACTCTGAATGCGTGGAAACCTCTGGATAAATATCCCACGTAGAGGTACAGAAGTTGATCCACCCTTAGCATATTAGTATTGATACTATTGTATTGGTGGCATGTTTGCTAATGTATTTCTAGCTATGCTTATCAGCAACATCATTAGGAAAACTTATTATAAACAAATCTGGATACTTAGAGTGCGGTTACATTCATGTACTAATTGACCTACTTTTGTGCTCAGAGATACTCTGTTGCATACAAGCCTTCGGGCGCTTCAAATTCCAAAACATAAATATTACTTCAGGGGAAGGCAATCTATGGTTGGCCTTCACTCGCCTTGGGGCGGCGGTTGGAGCTCGTAAGGCACCCGCAACTAAAGGATAGTTTTGTAGTATTGACCCATAATATCCAAGTATGGTTGCGGAGACAACAGTAGCTTTCAATTATATATTCTAATCTCCTCCTTTATAAACAATCACTATTACTAGATTCCCATACATGTCATTCTATAAGAAATATAGGAATATCTAAATTTAAATGATCTTAACTTTAACTATTTATTATTGAACTTTTCTAAATACCTTATATCTTTTACTATTTAATTCTTTTAATTTATCCTTATCTTACATGCCCATTCAGTTACTAAAGTAAGCTTCACATACCTCATAAAAGAACTTTGGGTTATCTGCGTCACAACTAGAGTCCTACCATTACTAGATGATCACATGCTTGGCCAATTTTAGTATATAAATATAATATTAAATAAAAGTACACAGTCTGATATTCTGGTCCGGCTTAATATAGGTATTATTTTATTTAGATATAAGTATATAAGATGTTTATGTAGACTGGGAGGAGTATATGATATTATTTGGGGTTGAGAGTAGAGTAGGCTTGCCTGAGAGTATATTGCTGAGGGGGGAATGTTACAATATGTCTTAAGCCAAAAACTTAATAGGAGCAGATGGACCACGCAGCGTCAAAATTTAATATATTAATTTCACGATACACATGAACCGACCACCGTATCGCAAATTTTATAATATATAAATATGAAGTGAGCCAAACAATTAAATATTTAATCACCAAATAAATCACTTTATATAAGTTACATCGATGCATTTACAGAAAGAAGAGATGAAGAGATATGTCGTGCTCGACACTCCTACTATTTTGCATTTGCTTTAAATTAGATAGTAACCTTTCCAAAAGCGACTCAGATTGAGTTTTTATAGTTAAATAGGCTTTAACTTTAAATGTAACAATGACAATATTCATAAGACGATGCTATTTAACAGTTATCAATTAGATTTAAAAATAAGATCTTTTTTTTGTAGCTTTACCTAAATTAGTGCAGAACCCTAGAGAAACGTTTGTCACGCCCTTGACCCTTTACTTTCCCTTCATTGTATTTTTTCTGTATAATAGAATTCTTTATGTAAGGAGAAGTTGAAGGAATAAAGCGGAATGTGTCTCAACAAGTCAATGTGCTCGCATCAGCCTTTTTAACAGTTGTATTGGCTGATAAAATTTTATCCGTAACAATTGAATTTTATTGACATTATTTCTTTCGTAAAAAGGAATGTTGGGTCTCATTTGAGTTTAATCTGTTTATAAAGGTAACCGTGGGTGAATATTTTACTTATTTTATAAGGTTTGTGTTCTTCTCGAACAGTTTTATATGTTATTAAGTTATCCTAAAATATAACTATAAGTTATTTTGTAATTTCGCTAGCGTCATTTGTTATTATATATCTGCTGAAATATTATGTATATTGTTGTTAGACTCGGCTGTTAATAAATAAAATAATAAAACAAGTAAAAAAAGTTTAAGTTAAGTTAGTTAGTTTAGTTTAAGTTAAAGTTTTTTTTTATTATTTCTCTTCTTGAATTGGCTGATGTACAATATAGATATATTCTATTCTATTCTATAATATTCCATGAATAAATGACACATTCATAGATGATTATGTACATCTAATGTCAAAATCGAATCAAAAAATGCATTTTGAAATTATAACATTGGGTGTTTCATAATAGCGCGTAACTTTACTTTTCATTTGTAATAAACATTTGAATCCTTTCTGAATATTTTCCGTTTGATCTCAAACCAAAACAACTGTCTCTTGTCGTGACAGTCGTAAAAACAGAACGGACTTTTTATGCGCGTTACATAAAAACATCTGTACGTGATTTAAAAAATTGTCTCCATTGGAAGGTGTTTGCGCGTGCTACGTGCTCGCGCGTTTGTTGAACGCTCCGCTCTATGTAAATATAAATCTGCGGCAGGTCTGGTTGCTACATCATATCAAATAGTACACACAAGGCATAGGTATAAAGAATAACAACATTATTTTGATGAGTAGCAATTTGCAAAAGTTTTTCTTGTTTATATTTGGTTTGCATTATCAGATATATAGTATCTTTATAAACTTATTAGCCCAAGTTGAAGATAATCGTCTGATTGATGCACAGATATCATTACATATGTAACGAATTTCTTACAAGACGAATTCAAATCTATTACTCATGTCGATCAGACTACACTTTATGTATTCTGTGTTCTAGTTAGTTTCAATATGAAAATTAATTTTGAATTTTTACTCACGGTAGTAGAATTCATTTTAGTTTAATACACATCATGCATGCGTAGCTCATTGTATCGAACATTATATTACTGGTGCTAGAAGCTAAGCAACTATTTAATTCTATTGAATTGAAGAGGCTTCTGTATAACACGAATTAGTTACTTACAAAATATTGAACATAGCCACAAAATTTTTTGAAATCATTTAAATGGAAACATTTCTTAAATATAAGAACTATCAATAAAATAGACCCTATTGGACTAGGATACTGCATTATTGATATTATAATCACCTAATCTATCTACAGATAGTACATATCCCATATCATATTCTCGCTCAATTTTCTGTTTTTGTTAAGCATATTTTTATTTTTTTGGTGCCTCAAAGAAAGGCTCTGTTTGATCAGGGCTACATTATTGTTTTGTAACGGTCTTTCCGTCCCAATCTACTTGGTGTGTCAACGACAAACTTGTATTCTATCCGCGTGCGCGGGAAACGCGACAATCACTGACGAGTACACTTGTTACATATTTTAGTGGTAAGCAAATAGCTTCATCATCTTCATCAGCACGTAATATGATGGATTGTTTGTGATGAAGAGATGGAAATAAATGTTTTATCTATCTATCTATCTATCTATATAGGCATTACGACTATGAGAATTTTGGAAAATACATTTGTTGCTGTGAACGTTCACCTGCCTGATATTGCCTGCTCAAAATTTTCATACTGGAATCACACTCCATTTACAAACTAATTCTTTTCGGTTTTTCATAATTCGATGCCTGGTAACCTTGTCTGTTATTTCAATACCCCTAAAAACGACGAAATCTTATTAACTTGCACGTATCCTTCTTATAAAACTACAAGACTTTTGTAAATATCAGAATACAATATTAGATATTATCTTATGATAGAATGATGTAACCAAATCATGTGATTGTTATCTTTATACACCCTTCCTGGCGTTGAATCCCGGTTAAAACTGTTGGTTTTGTAAATCAGATTAAAGATCATAACATGCAGGTCTTTGGATTTCCGTAAGTTGTAGACTTGGTTGGAAGTGCGAAGCACTCTACGTAATAGGTCATTCATATGTTCCACTACGATGATCTTTATCATAGAATATTGAAGAGATTTCCAGTCACCGTTTGAAGTCAAAGTCTTTGACTTAAAAGGTTATAAGCATCATTCAAACTTCGGACAGATTTGTGATATGTGAAACCCTGTTCTCTGAAACAACCCAACTTCGAATCCTGTCTTAAACTTGTAACATTTATAAAGTCTATTCAATAATCTCTTTGAAAAGTGTTTCCTGGGAGATACACATTTCATCCAGGAGCAATTTATGGAAACTTCCTATTTAATGAATATAAGTTTATTAATGGAAGGTTTTTTTTGTATATTACTTTATTAGCGTAGAAGTGATATAAAAACTTATCGATGACCACGAAATAACAGCGACAAGTGTCTAAGATATCCGCTAAGTTAAACCTTTTAATAAAGTTCCGTTAATAATTATTTTCTTTGCCTATGATTGTCTATCCTACGAGATGAAACTAGATGTCAGGATATCGATAGTATAACTAAAGTGTTTGATAGCCTTGATAAAGATTATGGGATTAGTAACTGAAGCAATGGAACGGACACTAGTTTCAGATCGAAGTAAAATAGATTTGTACGAAGAGAATTGGTAACTGTTATCTTTACCGCCAGCCAGAGTGTGGAATTCCTTCCTAGCACATGTATTCCCTCCTTCGAACAACATGGGTTCTTTCAAAAAGGAATTGAGGAGGTGGTTGGAGCAGTATTCCACCTACTGCTTACATCAGATGGACTCCAGTCATTTGCCATGCTTTTTGTAAAAAAAAATCTTCCACAATATGAACAAGTACTCTACTTGGTCAGGGTTGCGAGGAGCCAATGGATCTGAGCTGTGTAAACAGAATCAAGGATTATTATTATTATTGTAGAATTGTAATGTATAGAAATACTTTCAGTGGATATTATAGGCTTCTGAAATTATGATGTTGATCTATGAACTGCTCTTACAGCGAATAGCTTCACATTTTTTGTTCCTTTCGATTGAGGCAATATTTTAAAAATAGATTTGGAATAAAGAAGTACGAAACAAGGAACGTGTCCGTCTCTGTTGGTGTATTTTTTCAGTCTTTCATTACCGCTTTCCTTCCGCCAGGCCGATTGTTGCAAAACAATATTTATTACCAAAAGAAACAACTTCTCGGGAGGCGCAAATTATAAAAGTTACACAAAAGAGACGGAAATCGGCGAATAATTTCAAGTCGCTGTAATTTGCGAGGCGGGGAACAAGCGCTTGAAATGTAACAAATAATGAACGATCGCCGTTTCATACAAATTAAGCTTAATTTGAAGCTGCATATTTATGTCAGCTGATTTTGATGATCACTTTATGGCTCGTTGTTTCTCACGAATACAGTCGTTATGTTTAATATGGTTCCATTTTAACCGACTTCAAAAACGAAGGGAGTTCGATATTCCAATAAGTATTTTATGTAGCTACGTATATAAATTGTGAGCTGACTTGAGATGGTTTCATTGTCACTAACACAGTATTTGATATTGAAATCTTAGAGAAACCCTTAAAATTTTAATAACGACGATGGTGAAAGAAATATATTTGCTTTTTTACAAGCGACTAACAGACAAACAAGTCCACAATACTGACTTACCTTTAGCGTTGTAGATTTTGTTGACCCTGTGGTCTTAGAGACATACCACTCAACATTATTGAATAAAAAAAACTACTTAACAAACCGACTTCGGAAAACTGAAAGGCAAAAATAATTTAAATGAAGTGCTCATGTAACTCTTTCTTGAAGTCGCTAAGTTATTTCTAGAAATTCTATTTCTAGAAATAACTTAGCTTTTCCATCCTGTTCATTCAGTTCATGAAAAAAGTTTTAAAAACAAAACAATAACCGAAGAGTTAATGAAGTTTTGTTTAAATTTTTTTTTAAAATGTCATGTAATTTTAGAGAAACGTAAAATCAGATCCGATAAAATTCTTTTTTCTCTATCATGCTTGGAATTTTTTTGAAACGTAACTGTTTGCGAGATAAATCGAAATTATTGTAGTATTGTCCAAATATATGCGAGCAATGTCCAACAAAAGTTGTACAAAAATCCATATCTGTCGTGTTTTAGCGGCCAAATCAATTAGTATGTAAACTTATATCTTCCGTGTATTTTAAAAATATAACGATGTTTTACTTAGAAACATGACAACGAAGGAGGTCATTTATCAAAAGATTTATTTAAATTTGGAACTGGCTTGTAAGTAGATAGCAGTTTATTTTTTAAACAAGAAATGGAACACTGGCGTGGTAATATATATTGTTTTTGTTGCTCGTCTTTGATTTTGAAAGTAAGTTTTCTATTAAAAAATTATGGCTTCGTTCTATTTAGTTTTATTTCTGCAAATTATTTGAGAACAGTGCTATACAGTTCCAAAAATAACGCCTAAGCCATTTAATGGGAGCGTTATCAATGTCCTCAGATATCCATTCTGTACGGTAAATTCCATTTTATGTCCTCGGCCACACTTAAACCAATTGCATCAAACCTTCGCCGCCCCGTTTTGCGGTTCCGTGGAGACGTAATAAAAGTAAGAAGTGTCCGAGGGCTGTCCGATAACATACCAATGGCGAGCGTGGACACTAAATATGAAGCCTCAGAAGGACTTATTTTAAAACAACGTAAACTTGTTTTTTTTTTGGTTATAAAAAGCATAGCTTTGCTTGCTTCCTAACAGGTGGTGTCTACTCGACAAGTAGCTTGTTTCTGAGCCGTCAGTGAAGATGATGTGTGCTTTATGCGTTGGTTTTGGGCTTAAAACATTTTTATAACATCTTTTATTTAAGTCAAATGTAATTTCTGTCAAAGACAAAGTCAAAATAACTTTATTTAAATAGACTCATTTACTAAGTTCTTTTAAGTCGTCACAACAGGGAATATGTATGAGAAAAACAAATAAATGTAATTAAAGGCAATAGTCATAACTTTAAGTGGGTATCAACTGGGCATTTACAAATTGTCCCAGTTATAAAATTTAAATATGTACTAAATAAATTATGCATATTCCCAATCAACCCTACTACCGCTTCGACGAATTAGTAGCTGAAGAGAAGAAACGGCGCAAGAAACTCTCAGCCTTTAGTATTTATAATGACATTTACAAATCAATTATGTCATTATGTATTAGTATTATAAACATATACATGTTTTGTTTTACAGTGCAATCAAAAATATATTTTTAAATATTGAAAAATATAATAAATAAGTGTAGAGAAGCAAATTATAGTGGCCACAAATTTTTATCTTTAAATCTGTATTCACTGCATAGACTTCTAACTGAAATATTTTCATTGCTTCGTAACGGCGCTATTACTACACTTAATTTGTGAAGCGATAGGTCTCCATTGGTCTGATATGGGTTAAAGGGTTTATCAAATTGAGAACTGAGCTATGCTTATTGGCAGTGATTAAAAAAAATATATAACTAATACAATCATTTGTCTACAATAATCTAAAATTGAGCTCATTGAGCTATGTCCTTAGAGGCTTGAAAATAGTGTTAATAAGGTTACAAAATTGTCCTTCTGTCTCCATGTTTAGCTTGCTGACTGTATTAAGATGTGGCGTCGTGTTTATTGGTCAGTGCTCGTGTCATTTAACACTTTTTCTAATTGAATGCTCAATAAACGATATGACATCTCATCTATACTATTTTGCGTCTGAATTCCCATCTGCCGTCTTCAATTTTGCAAGTTGAAATATTTTTGTTTCGGAATTAATAGTATGTTGCAACTAATATATATTGCAGTAGAAATATAATGAGTATCAACAGACAATTTGCCCAAAAAATTCTAAAAGCCGGTGACGTCACCTGCAATAAATTAGCTCCCAAAGGATGGCTTAAAGCTTACAATTTACTTTTAAACATATATTATATCTTTAAAACTGACTTTTACACATATTTATATTTCTTCGTTTGTTTTTAACTTTTTAAATCAAATAATATCAATATTGTTTATAAGAAATATCCGTTGAAAAAATTAAATCACTCTTTCAAAATTATGAACACGTAAATTTTTACTTGTTAGAAGTTACTTTATCTGTTCACACATAAAACCATAGGAAAGCAGAAGAACTGGCAGTTGTATTAAACAATACTAAGAAAATTCATTTAATTTGTCGGTTAGCTACCTCGGCAGCGGCGCACCGTGTCACCGTCACGCGTCCCTCCCGGATCCGTCACGGTACGAGCACACCACAGGCTGTCACAATCTGATCACAAACGTCACGACCCGTCACGGCCGTCAGCGGATATGATAAAGGACCGCAAATTTAATTTATCCACCTACGATAAACTTCGCCGATAGAACAAGAACCAAGTTAAATATTCTGCCGGACAGACATGCCAGAATAAAAAACTGAAATCGTAATGGTTTTCTAACATTGTTTCATTACAAGGCGATATAAAAGCTTGAAGTTATATTAAAGCCGCAGTGGACTTATACCAGTTGTAAGGTGATTATCGATATTTTCATTTAAAAAAATCTGTATCTTGTCTTTAGCCCAAGGTCGCAATACTTCGTTTGACTTTGATTATATATGTTTTAAACTCAGTATCCGTTCCTTGACTCTAGCCTAACTCTTCAAGGAGTGGGGCCATATATCGTGCCACTATCGCTTGTTCACTCATATATCGCGAAAAATTATTCCTGATTAATTTATCGGTAGACGTATTTAAATTACAAATCGTTGTCAACTTTTAGATCAATTTCAATGAACATTCCAGATATTCATAATGCAAACAAACGACAGACGACGGTCTGTCAAACTCATAGTTTTATTTCTACAGATAGAAGTAAGCTTACTAAAGTTAAGTTGCGTTATTTACTCAAAAAAAGGTAAATGTTAATAGAAAATGGAACTTGTCATAAGCCATGTATCATGTATTGTATGTCTGAAGTATTCAGATGAAAAAATTGTAGGTACCTATCTACGTAAACTTTTTATATTATTTTACGGGACTAATTTAGTATACAAAATTTTAGCACATACATGTATCAATTTAATTTACAACTGTATCAGATAATATTTATTTGAATCAATATACAAACACGTAATAATACTTACGACTAAATAAATATATAGTATTAAACTTAACCTTATTATATTAAAATTATCAAAATAAAAACTCTCATTTAACAAACCAAAGAGTTTCATTTGAAACGACACTAATTTCGTCTGCTTAAAATAAAATAGAACTGTGAAAGCAATGAAACGTGTAAGGAATAAAGCAGACAAAACAAAATGTTTTATGAGCACTCCGGCGCAGTCAACGAACTGACAGTAGGGAAAACTATACGGTGGAACATAGAATCAATTCATCTACTGCCTGTGTACGTCCTACTACTAAGAACAAGCCTTTTTACATGGAAAACGTGAAGATTTTAACACGTCCTCACCGGCTCAATGCGGTTTGGTGGATATAACCGGTTGTCGAAACAACAGGAACCACTTACCGTACGTTTTAAAGCACGCGTGAGCTCGAGGTGAATTTGCGATTTGAATGGGCCATCCAGGAACCAACCATGAATTGTTTCGTTTTCATTATCGAAACCAGAGCGTTGGAATCACTATGCAAACGGACTCCTGCTCCTATAAAAATAACAATATAAAAAGTATTTGATGATGACAAGAGTCATTTCTGCGTCGTAGTGGTACAGCTGGGTTTTTGGAGCGCTTTCTTTACGATTTCTCACCGTTTTGCGCTGTTACTGTGAACGGCTACCCACAGCAGATCTGATTTAGTAGGTCCATCCCATGGGTGGTCTTCCAGACTGTCTGGATCCTTTCAGTCTCTCCTGTACGACCATTCTTTTTAAAGATCATCTGCCACTGATGGGCGTGAGATCTTTGAATAAGTATTCAGTACTTTAGTATTTGAACCAAACATATATAGGTACATACTGTTTCGGGCTCACGGGAAGCAGTAACAGAAGAGTCAGCAGGCGAGCGTGGACGTCTGTCACTGTCTGTCACTGATTTGTGTGATGAGTGAGCAAGGTAGTGATTGAAGTAAGACGAGGGACACTACAACTACTTCTGATCTTATACGTTTTACAAGTTTAACGACAAATGCTACTTCACCTTCTCTCTGCCTAAATTTTGATATAAATATATCCGTCGCAAAGACCATTTTGTAATATGTATTCGGCCATGTTAACTATATTATTTTTCCACACTAGTGTTTTATTCCTATCTTTATTCATATTTCCCGGACTAAGAGGAAAAAAAATTCTTGTATTAGATATTAGATAAAATCGTTATAAATATAAAGTTTGGTAACCTAATAATAGAAATTGACTCATATTTTGCAAATATTTGATGATTATAGAAATAGAGGTTGAAGTAAGAAAGCAATAAGTTCGCCTTTTATCACAGAACTAAAGTTGACGCTGACAATTTTTATTATAATTTATATGTATTTAAAAATAAATAGAAGATCGGTAAGAGTATGTTTATGAAATAGCGTCAGTTTTTAACGCATTCTAAAATAATTTTTCTTCTCACAGACTTTGTATACCGCGACCTAACGTCAACTAAGCCAATGTCTCGGAATGCCAATTTTAACCAACCCATCCCCATCCAGACGACTACACGTAAAGTTGCTATAAAAGGAAACAAGAAGGTATTTGGTAAAAACTCCGTTAGCATGCAATTTGAGTAGCTTTGAGCACCTCTGTTCCCGCGCATAAAGTCCGATTGCATATTCAAACATAGAACAAGCGCTGAAACAGATGAAGTCGTTAAATGGTTGTTGTCCACCAATATTCCTCAGTGACGTCACGTCTATTCAATAACGAAAGAAATTTTGATTTAATTTACTGGGCAATATTTTATGACGTTCAACAATTTGACTAATTCTTGGAAAACTTGGATATCATTAAGCTTTTATTTAAACTTTGAAATAATTTGTTTCATGTTTTCCAGGTCCACATCTTAATGGAGTTCTTTGCTCTTTTATTGTGGCTTGTATGTTTTAATGACAGCAGACAAAGCCGCAGATTTAGCTTGTGGTCACTGTGACTGCGCCCAATATTCTATTAAGGATGGCACCTAACGACAAGAAAATATGCCTCTTGCTGGTACTTCAACAAACCCTGCCAACACAAAATTGGAGATGAGAAGTGCAAGGTCATTATTATTCATAGATCTAATTTAGGATTCTTCATTAAATGAATGAAACATAGTGATCATGATGTGACCCAGATAGATACCAATAATTTATCACCAACTGTTAAAGCAAAAGTAAGCACAATCGCCGCGTTTCTTCTACTGCAAATACTGATTTAGATGGTCGACTGTCCAGTGGTCGCTCTTGTCTATTTAGCCACTGATAATAGGTTCAAATCCCCACAACGGCAGATTTTAATGTGATGAGTACGAATAATTAGTTCATGAGTCATAGATGTTTGTGTGTATATTTAGTGTATGTCTGATATTTATTTACATAATAGTATCTATATTTCACGGTTATTTAGTATCCATAACATAAGCTCTTATTGAAATTTAATTTGGACTAAATGATAGGTATGTGTGAGTAATTATATATTAGTTTGTTTGTATTTTATATACTTGTTCAGTTTTACTAGCCGTTAGTTAATTAATCAGATAGCTAAGATACATATCTTCTAAATTCTTCAACGACTAGCTTGAAAAAACTAGCTTCAACAGTAATTACTGGAATTGTGCGCAGGTTGATAATATATATGTGTATGTGCGTGGTATATACATAGTTATATAATTGTATTATTAATAATGTGTGAGTGGCTTCCATTTTGGAAATCAACTGTTTTGTAATTAGTCAACAGATAAACATAAGTAATGTTGCAACTAAATTTTATTATTATTATTATGTAGACCATTGTACAGAGTGAAGGGTTAATAACTTGAAGTATAGGACTTATCCTAATTCATGTATTAGCCTTTTTTTTCGGGCCACTGGCTAAGCGGAGGGCGTGTGTGGGTCTCACCTAGTGCCTCATCAAAGTGGCACTGTGAATACCCACTAAAACTCTCCGGTAACTCTATTGCTCATTGCAGGGGTGACCCGGGTTCTGCCGAAGCAATTCACTAGGTCATCCCCAGGCAGCCCCGCCTTACGGCCGGGCTTCGCGCTAATGAAGATTGCCCAGACTTACTTGGGCAATTTAACCCTGGATCCTTGGTTTACAAGTCCATTGCTCTACCAACAGAGCTATCCGGGCTCGTAATTCATGTATTAGCCCGCCATAGTTTCAATATCATTACAGAATTACGGCTCACCATTAACTTTACTGTGTCATCATCCTCATCACCAACAGCTGATACACAGTTCAGCCTACCCTTAAATTAGAACGGTTAGTCGACCACGCCGGCCAAGTGCGGCTTGGTCGCTTCACACACTACCTAAGAATTACTTCGCAGATGTGTGCAGGTTTTCTCATGATGTTTTCCTTGATCATAAAAGCGTCGTATAAACGTACATATGAATTCACAATTTTAAAATACATTGTTACGTGGCGGGGCTTATACCTCTGCCTCACGCATGGAAGGCAATGAATGATCTTACGCACTAAGCTACCGACGCTTCCCGTGCCAAGGAATTTGTAATATACACTTTATTATGACCAAATTAAGGTTTTTTTTGATAAAACTTTGTGATTTGATTGAATAAGGTGAGATAATATTTCTTTCATTACCAGAATTCATATTAAAATAACTATTTATAAAATGTTAAATATAAGTTAACAACTTTATATGTATAAATAGTTCAGAAGTACATAAGTTTCAATGTTAGCTTAAGTTATATACATAAATTTTCTGGTGCTTGACTTCAGAAATTTATAAATAGATAGGCAACTTCTTTGTTACATATACTCCTCAAAATTCATGTGGAGAGAGAGAGAGAGAGACAGATCGTGCTTTAAAATGTTGCCATTCTTACAATTTTGGCAAAAATTTATTTCTCTATCTATTTTTTGTGTTTCCTACAGCGGCTTCTTCTTCATTTCTGAAATAACAAGTATTCGTCAAAAAGTAAGTAATTAAATTAATATATAGTTAACGAGCACTCGTCTGAGTAACAAACTCAAGTATGTGTGTAAGTAAGTAATATAAAGTTTCTTCAGCTCGACTTTGAATAGTTGCAAATATAAAAATATCTCTTCGCCCCTTTGACGGGTTCATTGTCATTTTTCAATTTCGGACCGCGAGGGTACGCTAAGGGGTAACAGGGGGTAAGAAAGGGGTGCAATAAAAACCTTGACGTTTCAATCGTATCTAGAGAACGCTTTGTTGTGAGTCAGCGGTGGAGGTATTCTGTGTATGTCTGACGCGGAGTCACGCCCCCCACGAACACAAAGGCGTCGCTGTTGACTTCTGAAGTTATTATATTACTCGCGCTTTTCTTTTGGTGTGAATATGATCATTTTGATATGTTTATGGAAAAAAAATAACTATTTATTGTCCTCTATTACTATGACAGTTTCCTTACCTACTGTAAATTTATTACAACATATATTTAAATCTCTTTGATATTAAGCAAATTTATTGACAGTTAAAAATTATAACCTTTTTTTTTGTATTTACTATGAACACTAGCGGACAAATGCATAAATAGATTACATTATTTTATACTTAAAAAATCATCAGTAAAAAAAGCAAAATTTTATAATAATATAAAATGATTTGAAAGGAAATTTAATTTTTAAAAAATCAGCCCTCCGGCGGTTTTGTCTTCTTAACAAGTGAATATCTATTGACATAATGTTTTTACGAATTAAAACAGAGATCATTTTGGTAGAGGAACAACATTTAAAGTTGAACAGTGTCATGTGACAGTTGAATATTGACGAGTTGAATTTCATTTCTTTGCCTTTGCAATAGTCAGTTGTGTTGTTTGATTTTATAAACGTTATAAATAAAACATTAATTGTGTTACCGTGTTAATTGTGGAGCTAGGAGGTTGTTTGTTTTTGATATCCATTTGCGAGGGTCGCGACCCCTAATGGTGGAACTTCTGACTTACGGTAATGGTGTCATATCACGACAGTAATTTAAGGTTATTGCAAAACAACTGTACTGTTGATCTGGACACGTTAAATGAACCTTTTCTTGATCGACCCTCGCAAAAGCTAATCGTTTGGGTTATGGAGCAAAATTTGCTTGTTGAAATTCCCCAGGTGCCAAAAATCAATACAGGTTGAAAATTAGAGGAATCGGAGATAAACAGGGGTCTTACATTACTGTCTCACCAAGTCACAGTACACAGTCTGTGAAGCCGGACCGACGTTTGAACACGACCTTTTTCGCACGTTCTTGTCATACGTGATCCAGTTTTCATTACCCGTTATTAATATCTTCAAAAACGGTTCGATTTCATTACGTCTCGATAAAGAATCACAAATGAGTACACGGTTCATTAGGTTTCTTTCAGTGAGCTCGTGTGGAACCAAATATCGAGATTTTGTGTGTACCCAGCTTTTTCAAATGAGTGAAACTGTTCTGTGATCAATGCCCAGTTCTTTAGCTATATCGTCACTGCTGATTTGCCGATATTTCTTCACTTTTTCAAATGTCCATTTTATCCGTACCAAGGCGACCAGAGCGAGGTGCAAAATTCCCGGATTGAAAACGCTTAAACCAACTTTGTGGTACTCTTACTAATAATACATTAGATCCATAAACGTTACAATTTTTATTCGCGGCTTGCGTTGCATTTTTTCCTTTTTTGTTATAATTTTTTTCTAATTTCTTCATTCGATTCGCTCATTTTAACGAAAAGAAAAACAAATAAAAATAGTTAGAAACAAAATTTTCCTAATTGGATTCTTTCTTTGAAATGTAAAACTTGGCAAAGTTAGGTGCGACTAATTAAATAAATAAGTTAAAATAGATTTGATGCAAGAATATGGAGAAATAGAAAGGTAAATATAATATTTTAAAAATCATAATATATATAAGTACTACTTCTAAAGTAGAAGGACATGAAGATTCTGGTTCTGATTCTGGATTCATTCAGAGTCTGGTTTAATTATTTTACCATAGGAAAACACATATCATAGCCTCCAACCATTGTAATGAGAAAATGATCCTAAATCGCTTTAGGCCTATCAGCGCAGTGAGTGCAGTCAAAGTTGCGATGGTTTCGTGGTTCAGATCCCGCCAGTTTATTGTGCAACTTGCCGCTGTCTGTTCCGCGTCGCTGACGCTGGTTTTACATCACCACAGTGTATTGACTCGGGCAGTAAGGCATATTAAGGCTTAAGTTCTAATCAGTGATGTCGACCAAGTTCCCTAAGGACAGAACGCACTATATGACACTATATGACGTTGGTACACGTAGTTACGCTCACTAATCCTCACGGGACATGGATGTTTTGGAGGATACCTGTGTCGAATCGCTGGAGGGGAACCAACTGCCACCTGCCACCACTGCGACGACTGCCCTGATAAGGGAGCACAGACTTCTGATGGGATTCTGCCCTGTTACATACCATGTCGTGTACAGGAAGACCTGTGCCTAGTAGTGCAACATATATAGGCTGCTAATAATGATAGATGATGTTTTGACTCCTAAATATATTCGAATCACTTCTGTTTTACGTCTTCTTTCAGAAACTTTTCTCTGTTTTTATTAAAATGTTGGAGTATTTACTTGGCAAAAGATAGAAAATATTGGCGTATACTCCGCCGGGAAGAACGTAATTTCTTTAATAGAAGAAGAAGAATGTGTGAAATGCTTACCGAGAATATACTGCGTTCCTGTGCACTATGGTTGAGTTGCAGCAAAACAAACCGAGCAGTCGACACTTCGAGGCGTAGGCCGCACTCAGAGCTCTAATGCGATGTATTGAAATGTACCGATACCCATTATTGCTCTCCCGCCCTCTCTTTTGTATAAACAACATCTCTACCAACTTTCAAAGGATATTTTCAATAAATTTACACGCTTCTGAGTTATGTCCTGTTTCCTGCAACTCGTGAAAGACACATGTAATGTTGAACGAAAGTAATTTAGAAAATACCGTACCTTTTCTCCTTAAGGTTTCATTTAACTTGTCATTTCATTGACAATTTTACTTTCGAAACAGTATTCATTGAAACAACTCCCTGTTTGAAGAGGATGGCGATTGCTCGTAATAAAATTATTTTATCTCATATCTAATAATATAAGCATATTTGAAGTAAGGAGATACGTAGGCACGGCTCAAACTTCCCTAAATTTATTTAATCCTGTCAAAGAGAGGAAAAGGAGGGATATGTTTATTTTCAATTTGGAGCAACTGTGACATTAGGCTAAATGTGACCTCCCACTCCCCCTTCACCCCGCGGCCCCTCGGCTTCACTGTAGGCCACATCACAGAATGGAAAAGTTAATCCAGTTGCCACCGTGGATCTTTGCTTCTAATTGTAATAAATATTTTCTCTCCTTTTTTCAACTCTGCAAATTCCTATATATTTCAGTGTGTTTTGGTCAATTATTTAGAAGTTTTTCATTTTCTAACAATAGCGGCAAATTAAGATTAGCCTAGATTTAGGGCTAAACATAAAACAGTATAATTCTTATTTTATGATTTAGGCTTGTAAAAAATTCAATGAGTATAAGGTAACTCAGAATTGATTTGAAAGCAGATAACGAATTTATTATTTTCATAGCGGCGATTTTCTATGAGATGGAGATACTTCTACAAAACCTTCCATTCTTGAAAATGTTTCTATTTATTTTTTGCTTCTTAAAATAAAAATTATTGTATGGGTACATCATTTTAGTCTGCATTTAGTCTAATGGATTCCTAATATTCTTTTAAAATGATGATTCTATTTCACTCGTATCCTATAAATTATATCAGAATTTTATTTAGTCATAAGAAGTAGTCCTTTAGATATGTGTACTGCCCGCTTTCTGACTACGTCTGAAGATGTGGAATGAGAACGTTGTATTCAGCGCACAAATTATTGTAATATTTTTCATTTCTCACTCAGACCGGAAGTTCATCTGTCTTCTCAAACAGACTGATTTAAAACTTTGCCGACTGCTTATTGTTTGTGTTATTTTTATTATTGTATTCAAATGAAAATGTTTTGAAATTACATAATGAAGAGATGAATATTTGCTTACGCCATTTTAAAACTACGTTTACTGGTGATGTTTGTTTTAGCTTAGAGTGTGTTGTTGCTGTTGTTAATGATATCAGATGAGAAGTGTCGGCCGGGATATAATAAGTACCTACCAACTTAGTACAATAAAGGACATTTTGTTAAGTTATGTAACTTGTTAGTGTTTTCATTATAACTATCTTATACTCCGAATTATATCTGAGTTCTCTTTATTATATAATTATCAATACTGTCCACGAATGCTTCTCTCCCACACCAATTCATATTTATACTTATAAACATCTTCATTATATCTCTGTCTCTGGTGCACATTCTGCTAAAATTGATAACGAGTCAATTAACTACACTGATTATTGCTTAGATTCAATGCTTTATATGGACTGATATTGCATTATGCCAATAAGTCCCACAACGTACAACTAATTAACTATTCCATTTCAATATACATTTGAATAATTAAAATTTAAATTACCAATGAGTTCAGTAAATAAAATGATAATTAATAACTACAGTGTGCATTTATTATTGTAATCAAAGTAAAACACAACTATAAATATTTCTGCTGAAATATTAGTCTGATTTTAATGAGGTACACATTCGCTTGATGCGAATGGTTGATATTTAAAATAATATTCGCGCGAATCACGATAAAGCCCGAAGGAGAACGACTATACCCGACGCGAGCGACGCCATAATTCACGGCGAGTTAAAACGTTGCCAAGATATTTTCGCGTTATGCGGAACAATAAACGTTTTATTAATGCGATGCTGGGACGTAACTTAGTAGTTCCCGACCTGACTTCGTATCTTTGT
This sequence comes from Acentria ephemerella, assembly GCA_943193645.1. Taxonomy (NCBI): domain Eukaryota; kingdom Metazoa; phylum Arthropoda; class Insecta; order Lepidoptera; family Crambidae; genus Acentria; species Acentria ephemerella. The sequence continues at coordinate 133,644 of OW971891.1, forward strand.
ATTTTGTCCAACTTGTTATAAATGATCCGCGACCATCATTTATCAACGCGGTCCCGGAACACAGCTATGCGTAATGTTAATGAATTGTGCGAAAAATATAGTACCATTTGGCCGCTATATCTATGTGATTATTTAGTGAACAATCTTGTGAGAATATGTTTATTTACGAGGAATTTTGTGAGTCAAAATGAAATACAGCTAAAAGTATTTTGATGTTTTCTTTTAAAATATCACATTATTATTATTATTATTTACCTTTAAAAACTTATTAAAATTTTAATTGGCTTACTATAATATATTCATATATTATTCATGGCACATTAATATCAGATTATGATGCCATTTTCAACATAACTTTGACAAAAAGTCAAAGAGAAAATTGCCTCTTTTTCTTTTTAGAAGCCATAACAAAACCAATCAAAATTTTATACTTAAAATATGTCATTTCGTATTTTTAACGTTTTGCTAGCTACAACTGCATTACTTAGTGGTAGTACGTGACTTTACTGATGGCCGTGGTCAGTTCAAAAGCCGGCAAAGCATTCCCGGTAATTTGATCATGTACAGAACCTTTAGAAGCTTTATTTCTGCTAATTGGACTGCAGAAAATAGCGAGCTATTGCAGCGTTGCTCTCTGGGGTATTGCTGGAGAGACGAGCCTAGGAACACTGAAATGGGGCACAGTTTTGAAGAATGTGGTAGAGAATTCGTAACGTAAGTGATGACATGGGTAAGTGAATATAGCTTAATTGATTTGATGGTAGTTCGCGTCAAGCTAGGAAACTTCGTGCACATATCTTGACCGTGGATTATGGATGCAAACGAAAAGACATGAAATTAAATTATTATGTTAATAATATAGTTCAATTTATAAAGGGCACGTGTAACTACCCCAGGTTAGAGTTCAGAGCGAAAAGTAATATGTCAGCTTGAGTTTCTATGAAATATGATATTGAAATTAATTTTCAAGTGTACGTTCATGGACTTTGGAAAAATAATACCCTTATACTTTTTTTTATTATAATCATTGAATCAAACCGTTATTAGAGTAAATAATTATATTGATCATATAATCTGTACTGTTTTCTACACCAATGAAATAATTTTTTAATATATGTATTTTCAAACAATCACTTTACAAAGGCTAATTGAAGAAACACTGTAAAAATTGTGGAATTAATTTAAATTACTAATTCTTTTACAGACTAGGAGGCTCGTTGGCGTTGAAGTTCTGCTTTTGTTAACGAAAACAAAGCAACTTTTGTCATGGTTGGTCCCTGGATGGGTCACCAACCCATGGTCCTGCCTACCTTGCGGCATACGGACCGAATCACGGGAGAGCGCGAGGGTACTTGCATAGGGCTCTTTCCCCTTTGGCGCTGATCTGTGCTCCCTACAATTATCTTATTATCCCTGGATGGGTCAATCAATATTGTCATCTCTGTGCTTGGGAAGGCACGTTAAACCATCTCGGTTGTTAATGTAACAACCTACCACCAAGCCGTGTTGGCACAGCATGATGCTGTAATGTCACATGTGTATCTCACATATAGGAAGACCTGTGCCCAGCAGTTGGAGATATATCAGTTGTAGATGATGACGATGACTGCTTCAAACGAGAAACTTCTCGTACTCTGTAGCAGCAGATGAAGCGGTAACATTCTAGATGGTCCTTAAATATCATGCAGCCGATCACACGGAATTTGTTTCACAGATCGTGTCCGTAGAATAATCCGCGCGAAACAGTGCGGCCCGTGTCCGGCGTCCGCGCGACAAATGACGGTAATCCCGGGACAAATTGCCCGTCCGGACGAGCCAGGATTATGACACGGGCAGGTAACGTAGTGAAAATGGCTCGCTTTTATTCCATATTCCTAGTCAGCAGATGGCTTGTGATCGATGGTTCAAGAGATATACATATATATATATATAACGGTGATGGGTTCACGCCTATTGTTCTACTTCATGGCCTGTGTTAAAATCAAAAAGTTATTTTTTGAGAAATTTCTCAGCTTTTAAATGTTCGTAATGTCATTTAAACAATTAACTTAAACCTACCTTTTGTAATCTACCTTTCTCCTGTATATCCTAAAATTTTTTTGTGCCCGACAGGGTCCATAGTGTCATTAATAGTCTTAAGATCTACATATTATGTAACTATGGGACGTAAAATAAAGAATTGAAATGAATTTACAAATAAATTTTGCCATTACGTGTCAATATTCTTTCTATTAATACAATTTAATTATTTTTATGAATCGTCTATTACTAATTGTCAAATAACTCGCTCGCATTAATATCAAGAAAATAATAATTTGTTTATAGCAAGCTTCGTTACAGTTTCGCTTTTATTCTAATTTTCGATGAGTCGACTGGCAGCATTCTAACCTCGATTGGTTACAATAACAGGTGTATCGCCCTATAAAACATGCAAATTATCTCAAATCAAAGGTGTATGGATTTGATGATGAGTATCAAATATCTTGACGTTTAAGTCATTCTACCCCCTCATTAAATCAAGGTAAAGGAAATGACAGTAACTTAGAATTGTCATTTTGGTGTTCGCGTCGCTTGTTGCGGTCTACCGTATTGTTTGCACAACCCGACAGTATTTACTAATAACATATGGATACACCTTACAGACGTGTATAGTAGGCGCTTTATATTATATTATTTATATTTATACATTAAATTCGCGGAAAAAGTACGCTCGACTACAAAAGCGATGCAAAATTCCAATGCTGTAACCTTCATTTCTTTTATTTTAATTTAAAGAGGAAATAGAATGACTTTTACAAACATCAAGATAGTTGACAATTGGGAAATACACATTTGACTTAATATAATTGGCATTTTTTAAGAATTATATTAGTAAATAATACAATCAAGTATACAGTCCAACTGATGGAAAGCGGTCACCGTAGCCGTGGCGTCAGCGTGGACGCTTGCAACACAAGGGTATTCCTCGCGCGTTGCCGACACTGTAAAAAATTTTCATGCTTTTTTTTAAAAAACCCCATGTAGTACTCGTTACCGAAAGCCTCCACAGGAAACTCACTCTACAAGTTGAGTGTACGCGGGAGAAAATTTCTCTCAAATCGTACAAAACGTGACCATTTTGGTTCCAACGATTATAATGAGAAACTACTACTAAATTTTATTTAAATTTTAATTCATGCGTAACTAAATCAGGGCCATTGTCTGAAAATAAATGTCTGTTAATAAATAAACAAAACTGATTTCTGATTTTAATTTAATTTACTATAAAACCAGGAGTTAAATACGAATATATGTAGTAAGATCAAAATCGTCTAAATATTTATCTTTGTATATTCTTATACACTAATATTATATATAAATGTGTACAAAATTAAATTAATTTTTCCGTTATCTAGTATCTATAACACAAGCATCTAACGATGTTTACTTTGGGATAGATAATAAATATGAATTGTACTGAAGTAAATTGATCTCAATCAACACACATACTACATACACATATTAAGTATAAAAATGTACAATATGATACCACAAAGTTTTATTGAATTGCCTCTGCATAAATTTAAGTCAACTATTAAAAGTTGTTTGATGAAAAAGGGGTATTACAAGGTAGAAGATTATTTTAAAGATAAAAATTTGTGGCCACTATAATTTGCTTCTCTGCACTTATTTATTATATTTTGCAATATTTAAAAATATATTTTTTAATGCACTGTAAAACAAAACATGTATATGTTTATAATACTAATACATAATGACATAATTGATTTGTAAATGTCATTATAAATACTAAAGGCTGAGAGTTTCTTGCGCCGCTTCTTCTCTGCAGCTACTAATTCGTCGAAGCGGTAGTAGGGTTGATTGGGAATATGCATACTAGTGTTATTTTTAATTTTAAAATAAGTATTATTTTAAAATTAAAACTAACAATTTATTTAGTACATATTGAAATACTATAACTGGGACAATTAGTAAATGCCCGGTTGATACCCAGTAAAATTATGAGTATTGCCTTTATAATTATATTTATTTATTTTCTTATACATATTCCCTGTTGTGACGATTTAAAAGAGCTTAGTAAATAAGTCTATTTAAATAAAGTTATTTTTGACTTTGACTTTGTCTTTGACTTTGATACTGTACAAGTTAAATTTAAGATTTCTTAAATTCCTTAGTTTAAAATTTGTCTAGAAAAAAAAATTGTTTTTCGAAGTGAAGTACACGATATAGAGTCATATTACTACTGAGATAGAATTCTAAAGATAACCGGAATTTCAGGGAGATACTTACGATACATAGTTTGATGACATTTCTAGAGCCTACTCTTAAGACATTTTTACAATTCCTACCAAACTGTTTATGTTAATATCTGTCACTAATTAATGCTGACATAACAGTTAACAATCATCTAACTTAAAATTTAAATCTACCTCCAAAATGGAACCTAAAATCCCAATTGTGCTGCGACAGCGGCGAGCGAGTCTTTTTTTTGGAGCCTAAATCACCGTCCAGCGTTTATGAAGTTCGTCCGTGACTCTCCGCTTTTTTGTTCTTTGTTGAGCCTTTGTGAAAGAGTAGATATTGTTTTGCAGGGTTTGTCAGCACTTTGATTACTGCCACTGACTGTGAACGTTACTATCTTCATGGATACTAGAACTGCATCACTGTTGAAATTAGAATTTAGAAGAGAATACTTACAAAACTCTTACGTATACAATTTGCAAATTGCCCTCGAATTCCACGGGATCCTATCACTAAATCTTAACTTAGTGACAGGATCACTTCAAGAATATACTCTATCTAATAGAGAAATAATTTTGAAAATCGGTTTACATTTGATAGGGAAATCGCGTGACAAACAAACAAAAAATATACAGTCCAATTGAGAACCTTTTCTTTGATATTACTTGACTCATTTTTGTATTTTCATATCATTATTGATGATAAAATGATAATTGGAGCTATTAAGCGCGAAGAGGAGATCTATTATTGAACAAGTAGCTAGTTTTGCATATTTTGTTTAACCGCATACATTTTGAGTAAACAAAATCCTTACATGGACATTAAGCTATGAAAATTCATCTGTTGGCAACTTTTCCGAATAATTATAGCAAAAAGATAAGCAATAAAAATCCATACAAGCACAATTTGTAACATGACGGAAATTATTTTAACAGCAACATAATATTTCATTATCGAAGCGAAGGGCGCGCCGCGTCGCACGCGCAATAACTTACATGGTCGCCACGCCCCCGGAGAGTATTACTGCTATTGTTTAATGTCTGGGTCTTACTCACACATAGTTTTCGACAACCCTCAGGCGTCTTTATTACACTTGTGTGCTTAGATAGAGAGAAAAATGAAGGGGAACTAAGTAACGCAAAATTATCGACAGTTGCTACAAGGGTTTGAAAATGCAATTATGATACTTAATGAAATGACATTCTAATAAGAATCGAGGTAGGAGGAGAAAATACATCGGTGGAACATAGACGCGCTTTTAGATTATAACGCTCAGATGGACACTTCACTCAACACAAGTTGCAGAAGAGAGCGTGCAGTGAAAGCCTGGATTCTTTGGAATATCTACCAGGTCAATGTGATACTTTAGCTAGAACTAGAATGTTTCTTGAGGGCGGGGTACTCAAAGTCTGATGAATAAGCTCTTACTGTCCAGAGACACAGTAAAGCTTATATTCTGGACTGAGGAAGTGTCAGATAGAGGAAGTGGACAGGATTCTGGATACTAAAAGTATAAAAATAAGCATAAAGATCCCAAAAGAACTCCAAGATAAGGTAATCTAAAGTATTTGAAAATAATGCGATGCTGGAATAAATATGTGTGTAAAACTGTATGTGCCGAGGTATCATTTTATACAGGACCGAAGAGACTTGTGTGTATTGTACCATGATTCTAATTCAGAGCACCCTGGCAGTTAATTATTTTTATATGTCTATTTGATGTACATAATGTCTTGATTCTTTTGTTATTCTTCTGTTTTGTGTCGTTCGCCAAATATATACCAGCTTACAGAACTCAGGAATATTTCTATTTATTTCAACAGTGTGCATGCTGTTTCGATAACATATTTCTTATGATTTTAACGCGTGACAAGTGACCAAGTGTCTACAGAATATGTTACCTATTACGTTAAGAGATCCCTATCCTATTTTATCATCATCATCTGCACATGCTTTCCTACATGAGAAAAACACTCGAGTAGGCTGTAATATTACCAAAGGCTATAATATCACAACGCTGGTCAAATTCGGCTTGGTGGGTGAAATCTATTCCCATAACGACGTGAACTAACCACTTAAGAGTTCGAGATAGAAAATTAATTTAACCTATCCAGAGACCAACCATGGCGAAAGTTGCTTCGTTCTCGTTATCGTAAACAGAGAAGTTCAACCACTACGCCAGCAAACGCCTTCTACGTTATACTAAAAAGTATTTTAAAATAATAAAGATAAAGGGAAAGTTGAATAAAAAAATATCTATTTGTTTATTAGTCAAGCGATCTGTGGTAACTATGTATCAAATTCTTAATAAAAGACAAGTTACTCAATGTGACTTTTAACATAAATTTGCATAAACATTTAATATTTGCTTTTAAAAAATAACTTTGAACAAAATTGTAAAATATACGTTTACTTTACTTTGATATAAGCAACGCTTAATGAAAAAACTTTTGTGTTACATCATTTGCGAACATTGAACCGCATTTAAAAGAGAAAGTGTAATTAAAAAAAAACATTATACTAAGCCCTAACAGTAACCTTTGTCAAGGTACCATATTTGATCTAGCACTGAACCGGAGATCTTATCCTGCTTCTTACAATTTAAAAGTAGAAAAATGATATGATATATATATATATATATATATATATATATATATTAGTGGTAATAGGGTATTCTCCTACTAACTTCATGCTTCACATTACATTACAAGCTGAGGCAAAGTAGATGATTCAATGATATATGTATTGTTTTGTGTTTGCTATTGACAATAGTATATACTTTAGTCTATCGACTGTTGTATATACTATAGTCTAAAAAATGCTCCATCAAGTATTCAAAACGTTGTAATAGCGACAGTGTTACAGATTTAGAATCTTAGATTAGGTAGTATTGTTTTGGTTTTATCACAGCAAATTCTTACAACCTTTAAAATCAGATTACAGATAATGATCCTAATTATTACAAAATCTAAAACTCATGATCAAACAAACCGCCACCGATCATTGGGCACACGTTAGACACAGTCTGGTGAATGTAACGAGAAAAGTTTAACTGGTTTTTAGCCACGCAAACTAGCGGCTAGATTTTGTCGGCTTAACCTCACACACCAATGATTGTGGTGCAATTGGTCTGCGCCAGATTTCAGTATAGAATTCGTAAAGTTGGAGTGGACTTAATTGTGAAGTTTCTTATCGATGAAAAGTATTATTTATCTTACCTTATGAAGTAGGACTTCAGAGCTAGAGAAGAACCTTACTGAGTATACATATAACAAGTTACTAACGCTAAAATTTGAGGGGAATCCAGAACAAAGTTCATCAATTTTGCATTTATTCATATATCAAAAATCAAATAGGTGTACGAGTAAACCTCTCCTATGCAAATAATCTTTTTTAAAACAAAGATGACGAAATGGTTAACACGACATTACACCTACCTTAATACAATATTGACATACGTTGTAATCTACTTTATGTACAGTAATCATCACAGACACTTCTCAAAGCTGGTTGCAACGACAACACGTGTTGTAACTTTAGTCGGCACAATTGGTTGTATGAACCGATTGTGAGGCTCGAGTGTGTATCGAACTTTTCTCGTTACCGACTCAAACACCGAATATTGACATTAATCTCGATTGGAATTCCATTAATTGATGATTTAGGCTTCGATGGTTTAAGGTTTGAGCTAGTTCAGCAACATAGATCATCATTGTGAGAATTTGTGAGGAAAGGATACTTTAGTATCATAACTGTAATTGTATTGCGGCCTTTAAAAATGAATTGGTTTTGTACCGGATTTTCTAATAGGTATTGCTTGATGAGGTGTGTGTAAGAAAATTTATTTGCGAATCTAACCTGATAAAAATGAAATTTGCTTTACATTTCTATTACTAAAATTTATTGATAATTTAGTGTCAAAAAAGAGTTCCGTAAGAGCTCTCCAAGACAGACAAAACTCGCTTCTATGGAGTTTACACTAGATATGAAGTAGACTAGAGCTTTTCCAGTTTCTTGAAAACTGTTTTTGGGTCTTTGGTCTTTTCGTCACTCACCACCAGGTGGGATAATAGCTACCTTGTTACATTTTACAATTAATATTGTAAAATAAACAAATCACAATTTAAGATTTCAGTTTTTTTTTCTTTCTCTACTTTAAATAACTTGGAGAATAGACTCCTTCGGCGATCAGAGCACAACGTGTGGCATTTTTCAGCGTGATATAATGAAAAAAGTTAAGTTGGATTGCAACTGCAGCCCGCTTCAAAAATAGTTCTATTTAAACGATTTGAAGTTATAATGGTTGCAACAGTGAGGCTCGCAGAAAACTTTTGATGTGGAAGAGTTGGAGCCGACACTGCACAGTGCGGCAGTGAGGGATGCTTTTAAATCTTTTTAGAGGAACCATTATTGTTGTAAACTTATTCCGTGTTGAGGCGAGGCTGGTGGAGTTTTTTTTTTTAATATTAAGTAGTAAGATATATTGTGGTTTCAAGACGTATACACATCTTAATATTTTGGAATCAAAATTGTTTCAATAGTCAAGCGTTTACCGGTGCTGGTCACCTGTGGTCTGAGAGCAAACTTACCTTTCATACACATTTCTTTTTATGTGAGATATGACTTGTAATTAGTTTTTACATATATAAATAAAAAAATTTTGACTTTTCTTTGGTTTATTCCTTCATAATTACGGTAAATTGCATTTAGCAGTAGATGTATTTATATTTCCTTTGAGTCAGGTTGTATATGATGCAACAATATCATCTAAGTGTATAAGTCAGATACATATATTATCCCTTTATTTGTTAACTGTCATAATAATTGTTCAAAAGTTGGACTTGCTCCCGTGAGTTCCGTATTAACTTGTGTGTATGTAAGGAAAACTTATAGAATTTCTTAAAAAAATAGATTTATCAATATATTGGTGTTTGCTAAACATTAACACTAAATTTCAAGTTCGTAGGTCAATAGAAAGTTAAAAAATACTTCGGAACAAAATTTTGTAAAAAAGCCGACTTTGGTGGGTTTTCATGCGATTGTTTTCCAATATTTTTTAATACAAAGAATACAGATATATTAAATAAACTCAAAATAAAATCAAATTAGCTCTAAACAAAGATAACCTTAAATACCATAGGCCATATTTTATTTCACCCCTGTTTAGCTGAATGGGAGGACCCATTAAAAAAAAATTCAAAAGATTTCTAATTTTATTTCATTTTTCAGTCAATAGGATTTTTAAACTGTGGAAATTTAAAGATTGTTACCCTAACTGTTTGGCTATAAAATTTGTCGAACAGACGACTGGCGGACAAGTGAGTGACGGCAATGGGGCTTCATTTGCACCGTTCGGTTCAAGTTGCTAAATTATCACCTCGTTATAGTACCGAGTACTCCAGTTATAATGTTAACTCATTAGGAAATGTCGGCTGAAAATACCTAGAATAGTAATGTCAGTACATAGACCAGTCCAGAGGTGGAATGTAGCCTCGTCGGCGATACAGCTGTTTGTGGAGCGAGGCGCGGACGATGCGGGCTCGGGACGCGACCGTCATCGGCCTCGGCGGATTGCGTCAGGGTTGGCAGAAGCGGGTACATACCAGTAGCGATAGATACACGCGAAAGAAGACAACCATAGCGACCACGTGCCTCAAATTTAAATATGTCGAAAATATGATTTCTATATAATCATTAGTATTTTAGAAAAAAACCTTTTCTAGTATGATAATTATTGTATGAGAAGTAAATTAATTATATTCTAAGATTTTAAGTTTTCTTACAAAACGGGAAAAAGCAAAATGATTGATTATCTTATTATGTTTTTACATCTAGAGATGGTTTTCATTTATCTTTAAAATATTTGAAAACAGAAACAACTATAGTGGGTTATAAATAAGGTTATATGCTTTTTAACCGACTTCATAAAGGAGGAGTTTCTCAATTAGGTTTAAAAAAACAGATTGTACACGAGGTATATATCGAGATATCCTCTTGATGAAATGATAGCGTCATAGGAAACGGTTGCAAAGCAAGTGTAGAGCGTGTAGAGATACTATTTTAATAGTTTTAATTTTTTTTACACTTGATATTGTATGAGAAAATAAAAGTAAATACATAGAGGTTCTAATTTCCATGGTGATTTTTGTATTTATGTTCACCGATTTCTCTGTCCATTTTGGATTGATTTTCGAGATACTAGTAGTACTCCTATAGTAGTTACTAAGTATGGATCTGATGATGGAATACCCGGAAAAACGAGGAAAAACCAGAAATAAAAAAACATGCATTAACGACTTCGACCTTAGAACCCAACAATTTCACTATAAAAAAAAATACAAAACTAGTATTTATCATGCTTCACTCTCTATTGTTCATAAATTATTTTGATGTTTTTAGAGTTGTCAAAAATGTTTTTAGTTTTTTTATACAACAAAAAATGCAAGTCTTTGATTAGAACGTATATTTTACTAATAACTTCATAGGGTGCTTTTTATAATTAAAAAAATTATTAACCATCTTGTTGAAAGGGAAAACTACTACAAGAGAGAAAATTGTAACTGTTAAAAAAGCCACAGATGACAGCCCTAGGGCTTAGATGCAGTCCGTTGGAAATTATTGGTTGTAATGGACTCAGAGCGTTGTTGTACGAGTTCGGTATACGGGCGGACTGTTGCGAAATTTGTACGAACGTGTGTGGAGCTTAATTATCTAATGGGTGTTTATTAGAAACTCCTTTACGACCTGTGATAATATCATACACCCTATTCAAGTTAAAACAATATGAAGAAGTTTTTTCTTTATTTCTTCATTTAATAAAAGAGAGAATTTAGTTTATACTGACTCTGATCTAAAAGATGTTTGTGATGAGATTCTATTTCCTATACACGTTTTGAAATATTAATATATTTTACCATTTGGAAGCCGGTCAACCAAATTTAGATAGTATTTTGTATGGAAAATTATGTTAAGTGTATTTGCAGCTTGACAATTAGCTTGTGTGTTGGGGCTATGCTCGGAGTCTCTTTGTGGGATCGAATCATAAGTGATGAGATCTGCAAGAGAACTAGGGTCACTGACGTAGCCCAAAGAATTGCGAGCCTGAAGTGGCAATGGGCAGGGCTCATTGCAAGGAGGACTGGCGGCTGTGGGGAAAGATCCTCGAGTGGCGGCCACGGACCGAGAACCGCAGCGTTAGTAGGCCTCCCACTACGTGGACTGATGATCTCATCGCGTAGACCAGGTCGGTCGCGGAAGCCGCTAAATGCTTTCAGCGCAGGATCCAGCGGTTTGGAGATCCTTGGGGGAGGCCTAAGTCCAGCAGTGGACGTCTCTCGGCTGATATAATGATGATGATGAATCAACTTGTTATGACTGAATGTGATAAGGAGTAGTAGAAACACTTACTTGTAATCCTGTTTCAGGTTTCAGGAAAAAGCCGGTCAAACAAATACCACGTGGCGGTATAAATTGTCCAATCATTACGGCACTAATTGTAATAAATGTACACTAATCATATGTATGAATTTATTTTTCTATATATTTTTTAAAACTTAACATTTTTTCCGTATAATATCAAACTGCGGTTCACAAACTGTGATGATTTATCTGTCTAAGAGTTTAGCGACTTACTCTGTTATATAGTTCTAATTTTTTTTTTCTTCTGAATAGGTTTTGTGTGCCCGCAGAAAGCTTTATACAACTAAGAATTACATAGTTAAGTCTTTGAGTAAAATATAATTTAATCATTGTAGAAGTTGAATAAAGATATAACTTCAAGATTGCGGAACGAAGTCGCAGGCGCACTTAGTAGCCCGAAGTAAGAATAATGTGTAAGGTGAAGGGTGCAAAAATAGATCACATATGTACATGTTGGTTAGAATTATTTATAAGGTAATTTATATATCCAGCAAAAGATAGTTTAGTAAATTTTAATGAGTAAATCTCTGATTATTTATTTATTTTAAGGGCAGTCAACAAAAACACTTCCAACACTACACACAACAAAAAATATTTAACTATAGCATATACATTAAATTAAGTACAGTAGTAGTTATTAAATTTATTAGTAATTTATTAGTAAAATTGTAAAAACAAACAACTTTCACATTTATATTCTATGTTAGCTGGTGCAGATCTTACTTAACCTTTATTTCATAAACGAGTTGAAATTTCAGAATCTCTGTCTGCGGTATTTGGTCTTGAGTTCGAATCCCGTCACATTTAAATCTCTTCATGAATAATTTATGCTCATATATTAAATATGTTTACTTCTCATCATTTAAACAAGCGGGTACTTTATTTAATATCTCATTTTGCATAAACATGATGTCTTAATTATACTTAATTAATACTAGTGACCTATTTAGACATATGAGTGATAGATATATTAAAAACATGATTATTCAAATCTATTCTATTTTATTAACCACAGAAACTAAAAGTTTGCTCAACATCGCACGTTATATCGCTCATATAGAGCTTGTTCGTTTTAAATTAGAAAACTTTACATCCCCCGAGCGGGCATAAAAAATCAGGTCGTGTTATCGCGTCGGACATGCTGTATGTACTATATTACACACACACATACACATGTTTGCAAAAAATAACTAAAGCGCTAGTTTCATGCAACGTGAAATGGATAAATACAATATAACTCAAAGAAAAAGCTTTGTACTACCGTGAGGTATCCCGACAATGAAATCTAATACCTTTTAACACACTGTAATTTGCCTTGGCAAAACATATTAAGTGGAATATTTGAAAAATAATATCCGAAGTTTCCTACGAAACGGCTACCGGTAGCGCCATCTGTTAACATATTTTGGAACTACAACTATTGCAATTAAGAGAATAAAAACTATTATTTTTGTTGGTTGCAGAACTTTATGGTTGAATAGAAGTCCCATAAAAATATGTTTAAGCTTTAGCATGATTTTTTATTAATTTATATTGTTTTCTCTTTTGTAATTGGAAAGTAAGAACATAATATAAAATAACAGCAAAAATTAAGACACGCTTGCGAACTAGCGCGCACACACACACACGACATTTAAATTCAGAACTCTGCATAATTTGGTAAAATGACCTCCATTTAAAGAAAGCATTATACAAATATACGTAGAAATATAACAATGACATTTCTCGTAGTCACGCCTATTATCTAGCCTTAAAGCATTGTTAACAGCTTGTGATATTAATCCTGGATAAGATACGATAATAGTTTTTCTTAAGGCCTTTAAATTCACGTTTCTTGCTCACCATCAGGAGAATCTGAAGTTGAACTATAAGTGAAACAAAGCAGTTACAATCGTAAACCATGACAAAAATCAAAATAATTATAATCATGAGTCGTACAATTGTGTTTCCCCTTCCTTCCTTCTTTTGTAGGCTGATGAATTAGACCCTCGGAGACAATATCGTGGCAGTTATAATAAATAATGCTAACAAAAGCATGGGCGAGGCGCCGTCACGATGTGCGAGTGTTGCACGGCTTTGTTTGGGATCTCTACCATAAAATAGGGTTAAGTATTTTTAAGCACTCTTTAATTAATTTAAAAAACGTTGTTTAGTAGTTTCTAGTAGTCCTAAATTAAGTGTTAAGCTGACCAATGTATAATTAAAATTAAGTTTCAAAACGATTCAATTCCGCTTTCATTAGGGGTATGTCGGTTAGGCTTTATGAGGTAAACAGACATGGTTAACGACGGTATAAATATTCAGCAAAATAAAACACCAATAATCACTTTGTATCACTATATATTAACAACGCCCGATGGTGACTTTTAAACTAAAACTGTGTGAATCGTATTCTCCATAAATAAAGAGGTTATAATTTTAAAAATGCATTCGTATTTAATTTTAAAATATATCTTAAAAATAGTCATAATAAGTTGAAACTCTATCTCACAGTTGTAATTGGCACATGAAATTGAAGAAAATTTAAAATAATTATATTGGAAAACACCTTTCATTGATTGTCTACCACTGGCAGGCTCGTACCGCTTGATGGGTTCAACTACAAAGCCAAAATATTTAAAAGAACTCACTGTTACAAATATTTGATCCTGTTTTGCGACATATAAAAATGCAGCGCGTCGTCCCGAGCCGTAACCCAATTATCCCGTACGTCCAGTTCATTACAGGATTATCAAATAAAGTTATTATGGAATAACGTTATTGGTTAGCGTTATTACTCGGTATCGTGTTACGTAACGAGGTTAGCCGTCCCGGAATACCAATACGTAAGTAGTGTCGACAGAGGGATTCGCGTGTCTGAAGTTAAGCTTGTTAGAGAGGAAGCTGCGGGGGTAGAGCACCGTGGAGCAGGGCATCTAAGTTACAAGGAACAAACTTCTTTTATTATTTCACTTTTCAAACAGCACTGGGCTTCCAGAGTAATAAAACATCAAGGCGACAGAGCGAGACAGAAGAAAATAATTTATTAAAATTCAAAAATGACATGCACATATTTTTGGTTATGAAGGAATAATGCATAAACGTTTTCTTGTCATCACTAAATTAGCTATACGAATATGTTAGAGCTGTAGCATGTAGTATAATACTTCTTGCTCGCACTATATTGTTGTCTCTCTCTATTTTGCAGCTCTACGTCATGACAAGTTTTATCTCCTTATATTTCAATAAATCAAGAAAAATATACCATAATATACCTACGTATTAACCAACTTGACGAAACTGACACTTCTTTAGACGTTCGTTAAGGTTGAAAATTAAACACAATTTTTTATTTGTTACATGTTATGATAGTTGTCTTTTTAAATTAAGACTTATAGAGCGGGATTACTCGCATATACATTTATATAAAAAGAATGAAGAAAATGGAAATAATACAATTTTAAAATTAATATAATATAATATTTTTTATTCAAAAAATACTTTTAATGGTTTTATCTCCGGTAGGTTTGGAAAATCTATAGTATCTATAGTATTTATTTAATAAAAAATATTATATTACATATATTAATTTAAAAATATAATATTTTTGTACTTCGATTGAATTATTTTTAGTTTTTTTGTTGCTGTGGGTGGGAAGTTTTTAAGATCAAAATTAGACGAGTGACCCACAGTACTGCTTGTCTGATAGACGCTGGTTGAAATACATTTATTTACTATAATTTTTTATCAAATTTGAGGATTGTTCTCGATTTTCCATCAGATCTTGCCTTGACAACAATGACCACTACCACGCAGCCCACAGTTGATGGAGAGATCTGTAAAACAGCAGAACCTCCATCTTTCTTCAGTCACTCAAAATTAGATAATTTAAATTCACTACGAAATCTTTGTTAAAATGCAACACAATTAATAACAATGCAAGCTAGAAGGAACATTAATGCAACATTAGCTGTAGCGTGAGTAGGGTTGCGGGCGACACGTCGGCGACAGCGCGTCATTAGTCGCGCGTCACGCTCGCTCGCCGCTGACGGATCGTTGTCGCGTGACATAGAGACGTATTGACAATTTAGCGCTCATGGATAGGATTTGAACTTTATTACATATTGAATTTCAGTCTTTAAATTGGTAATATTCATTTGAATACTCGAAAGACTTTATAGTTGAGTTTGCACGACTGTCTATGTTACTGCAATGAGAAATGGATAAATAATAATAATTAAAAGATATTGACAACACTTAATTCAATCCGTCACAATATTTGAATGGTGATTGTTTCCAAATTTTCTTACGTTTTTGCAATACATACATTTTATGTTTTAGCGCTAATTTTCCTAGTCGTCCCTAAAGCATAAAGTTTTGCCTCAAAACGAATAAACCTTTTCAATAATTTTACAATAAATGTCCAAAGTTCAAAGAACTGAGTATCAAAACATTTAATACTCAATAAAAAACTTACAAAGAATATGTAACTGTCCAATCTTTCACTCAGTGTGTACGACAGCAACAACCAGCTGACTCACGCCGTCGTTTTTGTGGTGGGGTGTTAATTACAGGCGCGGGCGGAGGGACGCCTGTCGTCGCTGGCTCTGACACCTCCGAGGACCCATCGAACATACACTTGACATTTACTGGCTAAAAGGTCAGGTGCCATTCATTAGATACCTTCAAATGTCAGTGAACTAATCAATAATGTATGTATATAATTATTATAACCCCTGGTACTGGACATCATTAATAGGCTTTATTAGCCTCACTACTGGGCACAGGCTTTCCTCCATGGAAGAAATGTTCCAAAACATTAATTTAGGGCATAATACTACCACGTGGGCCCAATGTGGCTTGGTGGGTAAAAGCCATTGCCGTAACAGCTGGGGCTATCGGTCATGTGAGCTCGCAAGAGCTCGAGGTATAAAATTTTCATTGACCCATCCTGGGACCAACCATGTGAATGTTGCTTTGTTTTCGTTATCAAAACCACAGCCAGAGAATTGTTCATAGATTACTTTTAGTTAGGTTAACTTAAATACGGTAATACGTTTTTTATGTAACGTTCAAAATAGTTTCGTCTGTTTAATTGACCACAAATAATGAAGAGGTTCGGTGTTCCTCTGTATGTATTTATTATTGTGTTTAAAAACACTAAGAAGGCAAAACTAGTTCAAATAGGTATATAAAAGAAGAAAAGACAGTTTTCAGGAACAATGGAGAGGAAATAGCCGTCTCGTAAAATAATGTTTAAATTAGAAAACTCCTTAAATTTAACTATTTTTGGTATTTTAGTATTTTATAGTCGGTATTTATTTTTAATAAACAAAACGGCTTCTTTAGCACTTGGGATGTGCTGTGGGTTTTTACAACACGAAAATTCCAGTTAAAAGTGTGAACAATTGGTTTATTGGCGTATTTTATGAGTAGCACAACCAGAAACTAAGGTACGCAAGCCCGGAAAAATCTATGGCATCGCGCGCGTCCAGACACAAGTCCCGATTCAGTCAGACTGCCTGTTAGTAGTTCCTCCCGTCCAGGCAACAAAGTGTAACCGCTCACCCCTGCGCCTACGCATACAACGGATTGCGCGGGTGAGGGTTTTTCACCCCGCGAGCATGGAATTCCTTACCAGCACACGTATTCCCTCCACATATACAACATGGGTTCCTTTAAAAGAGGCGTGAAAAAGCACTTTTTGGTTCGGCAAGGTGAGGGTGGGTAGGGCAGTATGTCACATGCTGCACTAGCTATCTTCACATATGGACTCGTCTACTGCTTATCATCAGGTGGTGTCGAGTCATTTACTGAGATTATTATAAAAAAAATTGGTACAAATAAAAATATAATGGTTCATTTTCGTAAAAATATAACTTTACTCTTGTTAGGAATATCCGTATTGTTTTTCCTTCAGTGCCATTCATAATGATGATAGAACAGAGACAATATTCACCACAATAATCCAAAACAAATGACTATAACAACATGGCGATAGACATAAATAGTAATCGGAAAGGGGAGTCGTAAATAATGACACTGGATGAGAATCGAGGCAGGACGAGGCGCGGGCGAGGCGAGGCGAGGCGCGGCGTTTGTTTCATTTTGTTTGATTGAACAGGCGAATATTGAATTCCATTTGTGGTAACGACTACAGTAGAGACGTTTAGGTACAAGTTATTTGTGTTTTTATAACATATATTGTTATATTTTATCGTGTATCTCATTTATAAATATATTCGACAAGGAAAATAGAAAAAGATATGTTTTAACAAGTTTTACATTATATTTATTATATTCGAAGCTTCGATCAAAGTACTACAATAATAAACATAATACATACAATATTTGCAAACCACCTATTATAAAGTATCATTAAGAGCTTAATGATACTTTATTAATATTAAAACAATAAATAAATAACAGATCAACACACTTGACACTCTCAATTTTACGTCTATATTTAAAGACAACGTCAAAAACATAATAAAAATACAAACTATATAAAATGGTTTATGGATGCCAGCCAGTCGCTAACATTCTGAATAAACATACAAACATCCATAACTGGTGAATAAATTTACCTACAAATCAAATAAATATTTGCCCCTACTCGTATTCGAAGCCTCTAAGTAGACATGGCTACTGACCACTACACCAGGTGGCCAGTAGCCATGCCATGACAGAAATCCTTCGTTCTTAACAAAACTATTTGCTTCTTCCTCACGCTGCATCGTTAAATAAGCCTGTGATTTAGTTTCAGTATTTTTGAAAAAATATCAATTACTTCTAACTTTTGAAATAGGACTTAGACATATTGGAAAATATTAAAATAAAAAAAACATCTCTCCAAGGCTACATATTTTTTTCGATGTATTTAGTTTACACAGAAGAGAACTAAAGAGACTTATGATAACAAGTTTGTTTAACGTTTAAGCAAAGAAAATATAAAATCAAAGACTCAGAAAGACAACAAAGAAGAATCAAGACAAAGAAAAAAGTGTTTAATTATAATATTGATATAATGATGGTAAAATATTTATGGTGGATTTCGTTATTTGATCGTAGGGTAGCCCGATATACTTGCAGTTATCTTTGAGTAAACCTTCCCATTCTTTTTCCATATACCCTCATGCGCACGCATACTAGTGTGAACAGTCGTTCTTCAAGTACGTTCTGAGGGGACGGTTTATAATCACTGATTTTATACTCACGCTTTTTAATTGTGATAAGAACTATATTTATCGAGTAGACACCGTGCTGTGCAGTGTAGAGCAGATGTTGCAATTCCCCTGGGGAACGCGAAGGAGGTGACTGCTGAAATACAAAGGTTGGTGCGCATGTTCTCCTATCCTTTTTTCCCATGGTTCTTTCTCATGTATTCTTCGTCCCTAAACCACTATAATAATTACAAGTCTACATACATATTCCCTGTTGTGATGATTTAAAAGAACTTAGTAAATGAGTCTATTTAAATAAAGGTATTTTTGATTTTTTTTTATTTCTAAAATAAATAAAAACAAATACAGTCTACTACTTCATTTATATAACCAGCTCACGGTGGAAGTAAATTTTTTCACAACCAAATATATATTTCATGTATAGGATTAGTTTAGCAAAAAATTAATGTAAAAAAGTAAAATTTATACGGAACCCTCGGTGGGCGAGTCCGACTCGCACTGTTTCGGTTTTACGGTTATTAGTAGATTTTCTTTTCTACCTAGCAGTTTAATTAAAATTCATTTTTTGACTAGAAATATTTTTGAGAAAAATCTATGCCCTTCAACTGAATTACATTTACTTAATTACTATATACAATATACGATGTTTCCGTCTTTTTCGCAAACGTTATTCGTTTAAATTAGACTTATTGAAGACTGATATGTATTCAGGTTTAAATCAATTGATTGATGGAGAGAAAGGGCTGTGAATAAAGACAGATGAGCTCCCGAGCTCTTAACGCATTTAGGTGTACACAACGCGGTAAGTAGTGGCCGCGTTACACGCAGGCGTGGGCCGTAGCTGATTTATATATAAGTGTGGCAAGGTTTTCTTGCGGCATTACCTACTCGAATTTAGGGTAACGTATTGTGAATACGTTTGAAATAACTAAATTTTTCATTATATTGCATGGTTTTTAAAGACATTACATACGATGTTGATTGAGCATTTTTCGTTCTAGAGAAAACAAAATCGTATGCCTCGCTCGTATTTATGATTTGCCCAACAGGGTATACACTTATTCCGCTTATTAATATCCTACAAAAAAAATATATGCACTGTCATCTTACGAAGCTTGCTGTCCAATTATATTAATTTGTAGTGTTGTATTTCTACGATAAGCGAAGTCGCAGCAGAATTATTTCGGTTAACTTCTAGTGATTAGACAGCATTGAGATTTTCAATACACAAAAGTTTGTCGAAATTGGCCGTATCTTACAATTACATTGATGTTTTCACAGCGGAAGAGATTGTATGTGTGAATATTTGATATTAATTTTAATTGTATGTCGAAGTAAATCTATAAAAGTTGTGAGTGTTGTAGCTGGAGCTGTGGAGGCTTCTTCATATCACCAGCAAAGAAGTATGATAATCTTATGTTATTTTTCTTATGGATCAAGACCCGAAATTTAAGTATAGTAAATATTATAATTATAACTTATAGTCCATGTCGCATGCCGTTTCTATGTCATTTAATTTAATGCTTTTAAGGGCTATTGTCCAATATTTTTTGTGAGTACATGTTTTAATATCAAACTATGATAACTATTCTTAAAAATAAATAAACTTAGTAACTTTACGTATAGTAGGGGCCTGTGACGCGTCTCGTCGTCGTTTGTGATCTAACGTTTCTTGGTTCGTTGAGGTATAGAACCGTAAAAGAGCAATTTAATTCACAAATGTCCATGATATAACAAGAGGGGTCTATCTGCGCCGCCCCTGTATACCGCGTCCTTCAACCTATAAATGTTTCCCCAAAAGTGTCAACTGTCAGTGACGCGGGCGGTTCGCGCTCATTATCTTGTGTAAACTCTCGCATATTGACTTGTGTAAAAATATGCTTGTCTTTGTAACGAAGGCGGAGGTCTCTTCGTTAAATGATATTCCTTTTAGAACTCGTTTTGTAATGAAATGTATACATAATAAGCATTATGATTACTTAAAATAATACAAGGTTGTTCTTGTAATTCTTACGAGTACTTACTTTGTGATATTTTATAGTCATGAATAGTCATGAGAGGCTTCAAGAATTGTGTAACTTATTTAATTAGGAACTTTGTTTTTTAAATAACAAGGGTGACAAGAAAGTATATAGTAATAATAATGTTTTTTAGTATATATTATAGAAGCCATCTTTTGAGTATAAAGATACTTGTAACAGAATGAAACAATAATGTTTTATTTTTAATGTTGCAGTAATGTCTAGGATTCTACAAATGTTTCTAGCTTAATTTTGACGGCAGTCTGGTCGAGTTGTCAGTACCCGGACTCCTAAACCGGAGGTTCTGGGTTCACGATTTATGGATGTTTGTATGTTTAGTTACTATATTTAAAATATTTATATGCTTATTACTATCTATATTTCTCTGTTATCTAGTATCCATATCAAACTCTTAGTGATGCTTAATTTGGACTAGGTAAGAGTGTGAGAAATATAATTATATTACTATTTGTCATATCATATTTATTTTCCTAAGTTTACAGAATAAGTAGTTGTCGCACTGGGAACGAAAGTTAATGAGCTTACTTATTATTGTATAGTTTTTGTTTGGGAGCAACAACCCTTATTTAACATTATTTAAAACCTTACATATTAAAGACCTTCCAATAATTTAACGCAGCAGTCGTGTGCTCAGATGCCACACGCTCCAGGATTAAGATCCTCATATTTGAGTTCGAGAGGGTAATCCCCCGTTCGGGATCAAGTCGACTCGTAATACTGTTGTGTTAGAAACTTCCACAGGAGTTCAACGAAGGATTTAGTTTTATATCAAATAGAGATTAGATATACAAAGTAATGTATTTATTTCATTCGTGAAAGGAAATTAAAGTATTTTTTATATGAAGCACTATGTTCATGAGGTTAAGGTTGCTTTGACCACACACGAGGCACTGCCTGCCCTGAGACAGTTTGTATAAGAAAAATTAGTGCCAGTAATAGTGACAAAAAATATATACTCGGCCAGAGTTCCTGCATTCGAATCCTGGTAGCAGTAGATATTTGAATGATGAGTATCAATATATGATCATTGATATTAGTATGTTTGTATGATACTGATCACACAGATAAATGTATATGTAGATTACGTAACAACATATTATATACACGTCACTGTACAACAGTTGAATTAAATATTTGACTTTGACCTTGACCCTTGCAAGCCGAAACGGTCACTTTCGATGCAAATTTAATGGGTCCATTCGATTATTTGAGGAGGAGGGACAAAATTGAATAATTTTTCCTCCAATACCGTTCATCCATAAAAACATCTTCATGGTGCAGATGAGCTTCGGCTATCATGCAGCTGTGTGAGTCACGCCATCCATAGTGCCCAAACGAGTGTTTCATATCTGAGCCGATATAAAACGTAGGTGATTACAGCAAGAAGGCCCTAATTTGGTAATAATGGCCCACGCGTTATGTCTCTAATTTTATACTCGTTTCTCCGTGTAATGAAAGTTATATAGCGGCTTTGGTAGCTTTGCCTCGTTCGCGAAGGGCTTGCGAAATTTAATTAATTTTTGAGTAAACACGTAAATAACTTTTCAAATCGCTTATTACATTTTGTGTTAAGTTGCAACTTTTATCATGTCTAAAACTGTTTTTGTTGTAAAAACATAATTGTTCATTATATACAAGCTATTATTATATATTTACACATATATTTATTGAAATGAAATGAAATGAAATGAAATTTTGAAATGAAATGAAATGAAATTTTTATTTTCCACTGTTCAATGTATATGCATACAAAACAATATATATTTATAGCTACAATACAATAGTAAAACGGTAAACACTACATGCATATAGTAAATAAGTAGTAAGTACAAATAAAATATATTAATTAAATTTGGTTATAAAATATCTAAACGATATGCAATTCACGAAATTGAAATTTGAGCTTGCATATGGATGAACAAAATATGTCTATTTGAGTCTTATATTTGTTGTGAAGCTTACAGAGCCTTGGAACAGCGGAGTTGAACCTAATATTATTGTAATACTGAAACCAATTAATTTTTAAAACACTTTCAATGCTTACTTTATTTAAGCTTTTGATCAAAGCTCTAAGTTTCGAAAGAAGGCAACTAAGGAGTTATAATTTCGATCGATTGACGCAGCACTCAGACCGCGACAAAGTCGACTTCCTCGTCCCGAGACGGCTGGAACGAAACCTTTTAATCCAAGAAGTTTTTCAACAGT
This sequence comes from Acentria ephemerella, assembly GCA_943193645.1. Lineage (NCBI taxonomy): Eukaryota > Metazoa > Arthropoda > Insecta > Lepidoptera > Crambidae > Acentria > Acentria ephemerella. The sequence goes on from OW971891.1 coordinate 156,715, forward strand.
ATTATTACAACTTTTGGAACTATTTAGTTAAATTTTTCGAGGCTGCCTCCTTTAAGGATGTGAGATTTTATTTGAAAATGTGCTTTCGCTAGAAGTTTCATTTCTCTCGTTGCTCATTTCATATGATAATAAAGCAGCTAAAGCGAACCTCTTTGCTAGCGCTGTTCCATTTTCAGGTAAGTAACTGCAATTTGGATATTTTTTAAATGTAAATACGATGTGTATTGTGAGCGGCAGCTGAAGGTCAGTTGAAGGTCAGAAGGTCAGTGGTTCAGGAATCTGGGTGCTAGTCGCTTCCATGTTCGGCTTTATCATAATGTACCATTAGGTGCGACGAAGACTAAGAGATACCCCGTTATTATCTAAACACTGTGTTCGGCTTCTCCTCTTAATTGAAATACCTCTGTTATTAAAGTTTACCCTTGTACTGGCACAACACCTGTCTATACTAAGCAGAGTTATTAACCTCTAAGAACAAGTGTCCCTCCACGGATCTTTACACAGGTTAAATTGTAATAAAAATCAATCAATAAAGATTTTGAAATATATATCACTTATCATTTTTTTTTAAATAACATCATATTAGCAATTTTAACTTTGTCTTGAGGCTATTCTGCAGTCGTAGACAATGTATCGTACTTAAATAGTTTGAAGTTAATAATTATAGCCAGTTTTGCTAGAAAATGTAATAATTGTGAAATCATGATGTGGTGTGTGTTTATGTGTGTTTAATAATTAGAAAATCAAACAAATTGTTTAGATAAAAAGGAAAAAGCGCATCGAATATTGTTACAAGGAATTCAATATTATTAAAAAGTAACTCCACGTCAAAGACAACCTCACAAATTGATTTGAATAAAAGAATAGTCTAGTCGATAGTCAGAGAAAAATTTAACGCAATTTAAATGTAAAGGAAAATCATTCATCGGGCCCGAGAGATCGCACCTAGCGTATGAAAAATTCACACAAGTAATATCCTGGGGTTCGGCTGACGAGCAACCGACAAAAGAATGAGCTAGAACCACCGAAAATTCATCGCCATAAGAATTTCGACGTATTTGCCTCGGAACAAAGGCACCGCGGCATTTCCGTTGCTCCAAAGCCGGAGATTGCACTCAAATACATTTTTCCGCCTCTCTCCCCTTCGGAGGCTAACGAGCCACCTTTGTTGAGCCGGACAATCGGACAACCGGACAGGCTGACCGCCGGACAGTGTCCAGCCTTGTTAATGATGACGTCGAAGTTGGAAAGCGATTCGAGACGTAAGTGGGGCTATAAGTGTGTCAGACAACAATACACGATGGCTGGTGTTAGTGTTTGCTTTCAAAATATTTCTGTTGGTAATATTATTGGAAAACATCTTTTATTTCATATTGTTAATAATGTGTTTGAACAATATTGAGGACTTTAGAAACATTTTTTTAAAAAAGCTCAGAAAATGACTCGACACCACCTGATGATAAGCAGTAGAATCCAATTTGAAGATAGGTAGTGCGGCATGTAACAAACTGCCCTAGCCACCCTGCTAAGTGCTTTTTACGCTTCTTTTAAAGGAACGTATGTTGTATGAAGGAGGGAATACGAGTACCGGTAAGAAATTTCACGCTCTAGCTATACGACAGAGAAAGGAGTCACGAAATCTCTTTGTGCGCAAATTGGACGTGGCGATAGTGAAATAATGACTTTATAGACAGCACGCATACTCCTGAGTAGTAAAGGAGAGGGAAGGATAAGGTCAATGAGCTTTTCAGAGCACCTCCATGGTGCAAACGATAATAGGCACTAAGTGACGCTATGTCGTGACGCATTTGCAGAGGATCTGGGGAATACCCTAGATCCTCTGCAAATGCGTATTATATGTGTATTAAAGGCGTGTTACATGTGTATTATATGCGTATTAAATGAGTATTATATGCGTATCATATGCGTATTATATGCGTCTTAAAGGCGTATTATATGCGTATTAAATGAGTATTATATGCGTATCATATGCGTATTATACGCATAAAGCTATGCTGTAATCTATCCAGAGAATTTCGACACCACATTGCCGGTCCAAGAAGTGTTTTACAAGCGTCTTTTCAAGGAACCCATGATTGTATTGTCTTGATTTGTTTCTTCAATCACTGTAATTAATTGATGACATAGTTCAGATACCAGTAAATTAGCCGGCTGGAACACAACAGATTGAAAATTACCACCGTAAACAGGCAATAAACGAGATCAGATCAACAAGTTCATGGATCCCCTTAATATCAGCGTCTCAGACAAAGCCGGGCGACGTGTGCTTCGCGGGAATTTAATTAAAAACTACCCTCCGCCCCCCTTTCTGGAAGAGAGGGTTTGTGGCCTAGAGCGGCGCCGTGAGTCGCAATTAGCTCTTGCCAATAGGGATGGATGCACAACTCGAATGTTGTTATAAACATCGTAAGAGAGTTCTGATTTAAAAATTTCAATAAAATCTAACAAACAAGGAAATATGATCAGAATTCCATGACTATGAGAGCTCCTACTCTCTCATAGTTTTTTAAAACATTCAATTGATTATTATTTCATCTTTATCAAGCTGGATCTGAGAATAACTGATATTTCTATACTGATATTGAGGATAAAAATAATTGGATTTGATTGGAACGAAAGCATTCGAAATCGAAGTGTGGATGTAACCATGGATCGATATCCATGGTTACATCCACACCGTCTAAAAGTGCTTCGAAAGTAATATTTATATTAGTTTCATAAGAACAATATTATAATTTACAATTTCTATTTTCTATAAAAAAATGTATATTGTAGAATTTTAAATATTCGGCTTGTCGCAAGCATGTTTTCGGGACACGTCAAATACTCTTGCTCCTGAGGGATTCTCAAAAGTATATAAGCTTCTGCTAAGAAGCTTTTTAATGTGCTTTCAAGAACCAATAAAATATTAAATATTTTTCACAATAATTATATTAATGTGTGATCTAATACAGAGACGAACTCTAAGCAAATAACTAAATAACTCACTCTAGGTTTTTTTTAAAATAAATGCCAACGTGTTCTGAGCAGTATGTTTATTAATTAATTTGATCAGGTATACAAAACAAGATTAAAAAATAAAAAAAATATTGATACAAATGCTGCAGTTCCATATATATATATGTACACAGCATGATAGAGCATTGAGACTGACACATTAAATAATATTATATAAAACAGAAGTTTTGCCTCTCTGTGTAGACACAGGAAAATCTTCTATATCTCTTTCTTAGTTTATTTTTTCAGAGTTGAACTAAGCAAACCGCTACTGTATAAGGATAATCAACAAAGTACTTGTTTGATTGTAAAAAACACGAGTAGTTGTGATTTAAACTAAGAAAGAGATATAGAGGTTATACGATCACAGCCCGGGCAAGTTACATCACTAGTATCGATAGTAGACAATATTATTTTATTGTATATATAGTTACAAAAGCTCAAAACTATTTACAAATATAACACTGTACTTCAAAACACGAATCCTTACTTGATCAACATTTTCTATGAGTAAAAAAGAGACAATTATATAATTGATGACACAAAAACTCATTTTATATTTATTTATATATGTCTTTTATTTAGGGAATATGTATCAGAAAGATAAATAAAAATAATTAAAGTTATAGCACTAGTAATAGTGATAACTTAAAGTAGTTATTAAGCGGGTATTTAATAATTGTTATTGGTAAACAGAAGCGGAGTTCAAGTAAAAAGGTAGGTAGTTAAATATCGAGGAGCGGCCGAAGGCTTTTTAAAAAGTAATTAAAAACTAGATGAGACTGTCCAGCTCGATGCTTTAATACAGAATGAATGTAATATTTGCTTAAATCTATAACATTGGATCTAAAAATAGTTTATCCTAAAAACCTTATCTTTTCTAAGAATGCTCGTCGCCGAGCTTGAGACTTAAAATCCCAGGTGCTGAGTAAGCGTCGCCCACCTACGAAGCTTTGCAATCAGCATGTCGTAGGTATAACCGATATTGTGCTAGGATGCATAACTAGCTAGTGTGAGTGAAACCATACACTGCACTAGTTATCCTGATCTTGTCAACCAAGATGCTTCTTCACGCTTCTTTTGAAGCTAAGATGAAGGACCCAAGAACCTAAGGAGGGAAAACGTTTGCTATTACGAAATATTAACAAGAAAATTTACTCAAACTAGCGTGTTCAAATTTCTAAGATCCTTTATTGAATCTCACCAAGATCAAACGGTCCAGAGGAATCAATTTAATAAAACCTGTTTTGTCAAATGCAAGATGTGTTTGAAGTCCTCCGGCCACAACAGGGTAGGGACAAATCCACTTAAGACAGAATTGGCATCGGGGACAGTAGTGAGGCCACCTTTTTTACTAACGCTTGGACAAAATTTTATGACAATTTAAATAATTCATCCTTGTAAGTGATATTATTTCTTCTGTATCTAGCAGTATGTGATATATAGGCTCGTGGTGATGTTGTAAACAGTAACATATTTATGTGTATATTTATATCAAACGTGATATATGAGTAATTCTATCATCTCTAACTGAAAAACAGATAAATCTTCTTTATTATTATATTATATTTATTTATTTTAAGGTCAAAAAACCTTTTGCGAAGTCATTTGCATAGAGTTCCTTGTGCTGTCGAAATCCTAGCATCGACGGTCGTTATTTAGGAAAGTTATTTGTTGAATACGATCTATTTTTCAAACCAACTTCAAAAAGGAGGAGGCTCTCTATTCGATATTTATACTCGTTTTTACAGTAGTACTTAAGCAAGTAGTTCGAATAATAAGTTGAGGCATAAAGCACTTAGTTATCAATTAAGATTGACAATTTAAACCTGTCTTCATTATTGATAGAACGGGGATGCATTTTAAAGAGGCATGTTCATCAAAAGTTTAATAAATATGTGTTTAAAAATATGATCTTATTCTTTGGCACATATCCTTTTCATTGTCGTTCGATGTAGAGGGAAAGACACGTAGATTTTAACTGAATATTATTAAGAAGTATAAACTACATCAACCTCTATATTCGAAGTCCTATCACCAGCTATTATGACTACCTTTTGTTCCGGATTGGAAATGCCATTGACAGAATGCAACGTGAACGAATGAAGTGACAAAGTGAACGTACGAATGAGTGAGCTTGATTGCGAGACCACTTGACCGAGATCCGCACAGTGTTTCAATTTCACTCCGCCATTGTTAGATGGTCAAATAAACAATATTTTATGTGCAACTGTTTTGAAAGTTCCACATTTGAATTTGACATTTGCATGTTATTTATCGTTTTAAAAAAGCTTACGCTCTAGCCTGTTTCAGAACATGTATGTGAAGGTCACTCTGTCAAATTTTTATTTATCAATGCAAATGTCTGGACGCCACCTGAATGTAAGGAGTAGGAGATTTAACTGATTCGAAGGTAGCTAATGCAGCTTGTGACGAGTCACCTCCAGCTTACCAGGCAGAACTTGTAATGTTGATGTTTGTAAGCACTGTGGTCGTTTGGTTTTGAAATTGTCTTGCGATGAGCTCGAGCCAGCCAATTTTAACTGACCAATCCGGGACTAACCATGGTAAAAGCACTTCGTTTTCGTAAACAAACCCAGAGCGCTCGGGCCACTAGGCTAACGAGCTCTGTTCTCGATTAAATTATCATGAATTATTTCAGTAAGAATATACCTTAATTTAGTGCATTTTGTACAGGCTGGTTTCATTACAAAAAGGTTGCTTTGAATGACAAATGTTCTTTCAATGCCATTTAATTACCTAATCGGACACTTCAGTTACATACATCATCCCTGCAACCTACAGCCCTCCATTAGCGTTTAGCAAGACACGGGTTTAAATGTAACATCCGCGGGGCAGGGCACCGGCGCCGATAAATTTGTCTAACGGCACAACTGTATTCCGACCGCCCCTCGCCATTAAATCTCTCTAGTTCAGCTTCCTTATCCAAAAAGCTTTTGTCGTAAAACAAAGACCGGTTTGACCCGGTACTAGCGGAGGTGGGGGCCAGTAGAACAACTCAACTTAACAAGTAAACTCAACCTGTTATTTTGATACTTACCTTTACCTTTGATGAATCTAAATAATATTATTTAAGGAATGTTCTCGAGACTTTCCGCGTCATCTTATATACGCACGTATGCTCAAAGATCTTAATAATGTATATATATATTACATAACAGGTCTTAAGGTTCAACAATTAATCATTATGGACCCTTTGGGCGTAGCAGAATACTTAACATATTACCTTAACATATAACCTAGAATATTGGAGAGGATAGATACTTATGATTTATATGATGGGTACCAATTCTAAGATACTAATTCAATTTAATTAAATTCAATACAAACTAATATGATTTATTGAGAATAAATTAAATATACGATTTCAGGTTAATTATCTATAAGTTTGTGGATATAATTGTACACTTTGCTTAAAATTTTAATTTAATATTTAAAATGTCAATTGGAAAGGTATGTGTCAATTTAATATTTAAGTCCGATCAATGTCATTTTTTACGTCATGTATAGTTTATCATGAAATACATTAATAGCTATAATAAACAAATAAAAGATGACATGTCAAATTTTGATTTAGTTATATGTCACATTTTAATTTAAAAATCAATCTGCTTCGACTTTCAAAGTAGTTCATATAAATAAAGGTATCAGCAGTTTTCAACAATGTCATACCGCAATCATCCCAACTGTCCCCGGCCTACATTTTCAAACAGCCTTTATTTAGGCCTCACATACGAGTTTTTACGCCTGAAAATCTCGTCCTGATTCTGCGAGAGAACACTTACCGTCCGTTTCATAACATTTTGAGCTCGTCGCGCTAACAGCTTTATATACACGCGGCCTGATTGTTGTACAAATTAATATTTAACGTCGCTCTATTTTTAAGTAATGAATTTCATGCATGTATTTTATTTTAAAATACGCTCGCGTGGTTAAAGTGTTTCAAATGCCATCATTAGTTAAGATATTACGTTAACGTGCCAGAATTTGTAAATAAATGATTTGAAATAACGTAATTGAATTGCAATGAACGCCGTATGACTTGAGTTAGTACTACAACAAAATCATTTTCAATATAACATATTTTAGGCCTTCTTAGAGTATCCAACGATTGACATAAAATAAGTTATAATTTACATTTATATATAATGAATTTGATTTGATATTTCGAGTAGTAACATTTAAATACTGTATTTTTACAGTAGCAAATTTATATTGATAACATTATTACACTGAAGATAAACAACGTCGAAGTAGCCAGAGTTAGCTATAAAAAAATTACTACTAACTTCAAGGGACCACATTCTACCCCAGTGTAATGCACCACACAAAAGCGGTTTAAGTCCGTCCGCGCGGAGTAATATCCGGCCTAACTACACGCGGCGTATAATTGCCGCTGCTGCCGCAGGAAACGGCAATTATATTGGGCTAGTCGCGCGGAAATTACCATCAAGCAATATATTCTTAGGATAAGATTAGTTGGTCGTTCTAGAACTGACTTTGGAATCAGAAGTAAGTTTGATAAGTAAAGTGATAAGACCGGTAGTTGATGGCGTGAGTTATAAATAAAAAATCTTAGTGAAGGTTGAAGAACAAGGGACAACAACGAGGTGATATTTCAGGCGATAGATAAAAATATCATCAAGGAAGTAGGTAATTAGTAGCAGGAGCTCTTGACCCTGATGTTGCATGAATAAAGCCTCCACCTGGTGAAACTCATGTTTCTAATAGTATCTAAAACTTTTTATTATCAAAAGACTATAAAAACCCTTTGAATATAATTACAACTCCAACTATAACGGATGACTTAATATTTACAAGAAAGCACGATCTAAAATAATTAGATTCGCAACAAAACATCATTAATGTATCTAACACCTTTAGTTGAGTTGAATGATGATACCAGAATTAACTTGTTATTCAATGTTCTGCTGCAAATAAATGATGATTATATAAATGATCATGTTTGATCTCAAGAACTGCGCCATACAAAAAGGAAATGTATCCATCCAAAATCCCAAGCGGTGATATGTCGCTACAATCTTTGATGCCGCAGAACTTCTAAAAGAACTGTGTTTGTTAAATTTGCCTGTGCATTTAAGATTTGACCTGGCTGATGTCTCCTATTTAATGTCAAAATTATTTGAAGATTTAAAAAATGCCTGGTAATAGCTAAGTAAATAGAATCAAATTTTTTAAATTAATAAAAAAAAATAAGTTTAATTTTAAAAGAGAATGGTAGATTAATGCATGGCAGGGTACCTGGAAGAGATCGCTTTTAGCGATAAGGTAGCCCTTTGTACAAAATTAGTTAAATGTTCCCTATGTATTTTTTTTGAATTAGCTGATGTAAGATATATTCTATTCTATTAAACCAATGATACAAATTTTTTACTAAGTTACATCGGAAATCTGAATGAAACGTCCATAATGTGTAATGCAAACAAGGACTCAGTGAACAAACTTGAACATCAATGAATGTGGAGTAATTTAGGATACGATTTTAACAAGTTAAATTTCCAAACTCAGTAGGTTCACATACAAAATTGCGTTATACTTACAAAGGTGGATGTTACTGGATTGGCAAACCATATAACGCGATCTTAGGTTAGATAGTACTTAGAAAAAGTCCTACCACTAACCCAATCGAGTAGAACATTAATGTCTCTACTAGGAATTGATATCTCGGGCGTCTAGATCTCAAATAGGTGGTCGCAGCCACTAGACCGAGTAAATAAAATTTATATTATAGTAAATATAATAAATATGCAAGAAACAAAAGAGAATTGTAACTTAAATTTGTACGTGGACAATAATTAACCCTTCTAAGTTGTCAGTAGCAGCAACTTACAGCAAGGAACAATTAAAAGTTACTCCAACTTGGAACTTAAAGCATCATCCAATTATTTGGACCTTTAATTATTGAAATGTAGTTTAATTGGAGGATTCTGGCAGGTAAGGGAAGTGGCTAGCGAGAGCTTTTCTCCAAGTTGGACCCTAAAGTTAAAGTGGTTAAGTGCATTTGGGGTTGGCTGGGCTGACGATAGCTTAAGCTTAACTCCGGTAGGATTGTATCAATTTACTATTGGACCACAAATACAGCTTAATATGTCTCTTTTTATTTACATAAAACCGCTATAACTAAACTAAACATAATAAAGGGGATTCCCCTTTTGAAGCTCGTAACTAATACTAACATGATTGTATATTATCTATAAAGTGCAGTGAACTGTAAACTCTGTCTTCGGGTTTGACTGAGAACAATGTAAGTGACAGCGTAACCGTTCACGGCAAGGTATTCCTAGATTTCTTTTTGAAAAGTAAAACGAGGTAATTGGCAATGTTTCATTTTGTTTCCATCTTGATTATTTAACGTGTCAGGATATTTACCTATCAGGTACGGTACTAACACATCACAAATTGCAACAAGTAGGTATATTAATTGCTTCTCATGTATAGGTTTTTCACATATGGACACATTCTTCTGTTTACCATCAGGTGATTAGCGATGCTTTTAAAAAAATCCCCAAATTCGTCTAATGTTGTAAAAAAATAACTGTATCTGTCCATAGACTTAAATTTAAAAAACTTTTTTATTTTTAAGCAAATAAAGAAGTAAGACGTTATTTAAATCTATAGTCTAAACAGTGGTAGGGTCAAATAATGACATTTGAAATCAACTTAGTTATTAAGATCTTTGAAATACAGCGCATTTTCAATTAGTATTATTTTGATGTAAGTCATGGCTATTCGATTATTATATTTCAGCTTTTGCGAAAAACCCAGATTTAGAAAAACGATTATGACAAAAACATCGCAAACCATCTTTGTGCGTTATAAATATCACAGTCTAAGTTTTCGGCCCGGCACGACATGGCACGACATGCAACGGGCTTGGCTTAGCTCAAAACATATAAATAGGCGGACCAAAAAAAAAACTCGCGACATTTATACGAAAACAACACCATACATTACCCCGTCTGTGTGAGTACACAGGATGTTGACGAGATACACGCGGAGAGGTTTTAAATCACCTACATTCAACAAACAGCTCGATATCAAGTACGAAAGGTTAATTCGCTAAATGTTTTGAGGGTAGTTTGAAAAGTTTTTATCAAGCGTCCTTTCTTATGATGTAAACTGATTTTATAACTAAGTTTTCATAGGATAAATTTCTTTTAAAACATAACACTCATGATATTATTAATATAAATAAAATACTGAGCAATGAAAAAAAAATACCACAAAAATCCATGTGGAGTAAAAAAACCGCCCACCGAGGCTATTGGTAATTTCTCGAATTTTTTTTGTTTATTTAAAAAAAATATCATTTTCAGACTTTTCCTAATATTTGGTATTACTTACCAAATTTAATAGTTTCAGATCAAAGGAAATTACCCTTAAAATTTTAATTATCTTGAGAGTGTGGAAATATACGCCTTTTGTGGTATAAACATTAACTTATAAGTTTTAGTTTTACACAGTTTGACAGGACTGTTGACCCAAGTATATGGTTTAGATACCTCCACACGTTCCCGAGATAAGGCTCTTGACACAATGAAGGACGGACAACAAAGTGATCCTATTAACGTCCCGTTTTTTGCTTTTGAGGTACAGATTCCTTAAGTAGGTACGAAATAAGCTGAAAATGACATTAATATTACTTGTTAATGGTAATTCATAAATATTTGTAACAATGTGTGTACAAGTAAACTAAAAAATGTACAATATACATAGTTACTAAATTTGATGTTACAGCAAATATTTTGGCTAACGATTGGTAAAACAATGCATTCGTTTGGCACAACATCGGCAGTTTGTGACAAACTGTCCACCGCGATTTGAAACATGGACCTGATTGAAAGCACTGCTCAGATTTATAGGCGACTATTGACAATGCACCAAATTTTGAATATAGAAAAAGTACCACATTTCTGTGTTTAAGTAACATAGATGGTAAAATGATGATGTTCTACAACGAGAAGCAATAAGACTTTTGTTATAAATACTATGTTTCAAATTTAACACCTCCGTGTTACCTTTTCTACAATCAAAAGATCGAACTCAATTAATATAATGATTTGGGAATCCTTTATCCAATTGCTATTTACATTAAACCTGTTAGAACTAAGAGTTATTATGGGTGTTAAGTACAAAATCCCAACGCCACCTGAGAACTAGTAATTAAATTATATTTCGTTAACTTGATCGTTCACAATTCCATACAGATTTTTGTGAGATGGGTCAGATATGTAAAGATTTAAGAGATAAACAAATACACCTTTTAATATATTGAAACATATAATATCACTTGGTTCATAATAACTACTGTTCAGGATGAACAAAAGAGAATAATGAAAGAATTTACGACTTTGAGTGAATAATCTTAACTAGTTGAAACATAAAGTAAGCGTAATAAAAACAGTATGCAAGATGGCCAGTATACAAGAATGAATGGGAAGAATGAATGTGAGTGAAGAACGAATGAGTTGTATTTGGCGTAGACAACTACATATCTCTGTCAATTAAAGAGCAAGTCATATGCGAACTAATACTAATACAGGATAATACAATTACCGCATGTTGTTTGCTAACAATTATGACGTCACAGCGTGCTATTAGCCGCGGAATACAAACACTGTTTCTTGATGACGTGTAAATGTACGTAACCGGATCTTCAGATGAAACATCTTTATAACAACTGGTTAAAGTTTAAAGTACTAAGTGCTAAGCTCGAGATTCTGGCTTTGTATTATTTAGGTTAGCACGTGTTAAGGTTTAGGAGTTGAAATTTAATGTATTTAATCAACGGCGGTCTAGTTTCTGTGATGTATACAAAGCAACATTTGCCAATGCTGCTCCTAGATAGATCATTAACAATTTAAAATCTCGGTTTATAAAACCACAGAACAAAATGACTCCACGCCGTTGGATGCTATTCCCAGCGTGACGTGTATATGTCCAAATCTTATGTTGTGTTAACTTAGTTTCATTAAAGGCTTTCGCGTCGATTGTGGAGCATAAGTTGAGGTCTTGAGGATGATGATTGTGTGTGTTTAAAGTAATTTCAGGATATTTTTTTAATGCCAAAAGGTCAATATTCATATGTCCGATAAGACCATCGAATTACTGTCATAAGACATTACACCCTAAAAATTTAGGAAAATAAGGACGCCTACATACTATAATTGATAAACTGACTTATCGAAACTACGCTGTGTTTACCAAATATAATAGAGCTTAATATCCGGTGCGTAATACCTGGCGGTAACACAAGCCATAATATAATTAATATGCTCTTGTTCAAGTAATTATCGCCTTTCACGTCGCCAAACGTGTCTCTTATTAGCTTTGCGTAGCTTTGTCGTGTTGTCTCTGCAATTGTTGGACGAATTTGGCTAATTACTGTTTAACAATGTTGGCCGCGTGTTCATAATATTGTCAGTAGACATTATGGATTAGGAAACCGAGTAGTTATAATCTGTGTGAGCTATAATGGGATGATATGGATAGCTTTAATGTCAGTTCAGGAGGAAGTGTGATCATATTTACCCAAATTAAAGGGCAAATACTATGGAAAACAAAAGGGTGAGGTATTAAATATTTATGAATATGACTGCAGGGTAAATATTTGTACTCATCATTCAGTGACCCAACAGAACTTGTCCGAGGACACTCGAACAGAAGATTGTCGACGTTTTAAATAGCGTTTTCAATACACATATCATTCGAAACTCTTGGAGGAAATAATAGGTCAGGGAAAAAGTTTCTTCGCATTTTATATGAAAATTCAAGACATGTTAATTTACATTTATTTATTTTTATATATATATACCGTTTTGTTCTTTTGGTTATCTTTTAGTTAGAGACATGATCCGGCTGCTGAAGAAATTTTGGGACTACTGATCAAAAAAACGCAACAAGTTTTGGCAGTCCTCTCTTGATGTTAACCTGACACTGCCTAAAGAATTCTGAAGAGACCGTAACATATGGAAATCTGAAGGTACAGGGCCAGGGTTATATAGCGGATGCATTAACACCTCCCAGCCAATCTCTCTTAAGTTTTGCTGAGTGGCTAAAGATGTATGTAGTCTATCGTTATCGTGATGTAAGCCTACACCCTTTCTATTAATCAATTCCGGCCCCTTTCTCTCAACTTCTTGCTTAAATCTTATCAGTTGTTGGTAGTAGAGATCCTAATCGATGGTTCTACCCGGCGGTAAAAGCTCATAATAAACAATTCCCTTCCAATCACACCATAGTCACAGTATTACCTTATTGCGAGTTAAACCAGGTTTTGGCTCAGTCTGTGAAGGCTACCTACCTTTATTATAATAATATTTTAAAATATATCTAATTCGATTCGCTCATTTTGACAGAAAAAATCAAATGAACAATAGTGGGAAACGAATTTTCCTAATTTGATTTATTTTTTGAAAAGTCAGTTTAATGTCATGAAAGATACAATTAGTACAGCCAAAGATATTTTATTACAAGTTTATACACACTGTATGCGAAAAGACTTTTGCCCCGACTTAATATGAAGTATTCTGAAAGAGTCTCGTTGGACCTTATAAAAACATACGTTTTTTCAAACACTTTAGTGGGGTATATATATTTTGTAAGAAACCCTTTTAGAATATAGTTTGTTATTTATCAAAAATAACTTGCACTACCAATGATATAAGTAATTTATATGGCCCGGTTTACTGATCGAGAATCTCTAGATAATTAAAATTTTCTTGCGTCAGGTTTCTTTGGTTTATATTATAAATAATATATTTAAACCTTTAAAAATTTATCGTGCTATTACCTTGTTCTACTTCTGAGTAGTCAGGGGAGAGGCAATTCCAATATAGTGAATTATGATATTCAAAGAGTCCTGCGCTGCCTTTGTGGCGGTATGGCTGTCAGGACGCGGTTCCTTTAAAGTTAAAACGATATCTTTTCTCAATAAAGGAATTTCATCAGCCTTTGATCTGAATCGACATGTTTAAAGAAAATGTAATTTGACGATTGTTCATTGAGTTTGCTGAAGAAGTTAAGTGTAAGTAATGCAACTGTTGAAGCTGTAACTATTTCTTTAAGGAAAATAAAGATAAGCCATATACAGTATAGTAATTCCAGTCCAGAAACATGAACTGGAGATAAAATAATAATATACAAAATTAATTAATCTGTCTGGAACGATTTGAATTATAATGATTATTATTTTGGTAGCTTTTATGCAGAAATGAAGAAGGAAGTTAGTGCAAAAAATTATGAAAAAATATAAAATGTAGTGAATGAGCATGGCACTTTCAATTCATTGCATTCAATGTATATATGTTTACTTTTATCTCTCTTTTAAATTCTCTTCAATTATTTTATTAATACTAATAGATAAGACAATGTATGAAAATTTAAATAATAAAAAATACAATATTAGGCCCGTCGGCAACATATTATGTATGTATGTATATCAGAAAAATATGTAAACATAGAAACATTCATAAGAACACTCATGATTCGTACTCATTATACAAATATCTGACCCTACCTGGATTCGAACCTGCGACCTCTGGCTAAGTAGACAAGAGCATTGACCACTCGACCAGACGGCCGTCGTTATTGTTTGACAGCCTTTAAAGTTTGACCTAAAAAGACAATTTATACAGTTCTCAAAGTTCCCAAGCTCCATTAAGTTAATCACTGGACCATACTTAGTACAAGTAGCCCTTTATCGACAGTTGGTAAGTTGACACTTGATAGTCGCCACTCGAATTGCGAATTTGATCAACTGCTGTGTATTGAAGGCGTTCCCTCCTTATTCTTATGTTGGTATTACTTAAGGTAAATGTGGCGAGGTCTGATAATGGTTGGGAATATAATTGACTTCTTGATGATACTGCTATGTTCTCTGATATAATAAATATGTCATAATTTTTTTTATAAATATTTAAAGTGCCCCTTAATTGTTGAAGAATATACTAAAGCACCAGTATATCAGCTATCAATAGATTTATTTATTTATTTATTTTAAGGGCAGTCAACAAAAATACATACTAACAAAAATATTAAACAGTAGCGTAGACATTAAATTAAGCATAGTTTTTAATTACAGACAGCCACGGCATGCGATGTGGACTAACAGTTATAGTTATGATATCTTAGGTTTATATGTTTTTTAACGTTAATATTGAAACACTGATTACAGGGGGTTTACCTTTCTGCTAATGATTTTGAAGTTAGCATAGATCTAGATAATAAAAATATCTCACACTCACACCTATTATCTAGCCCTAATCAAACATCGTTAAGAGCTTGTGGTATGGATACTAGATAACGTGAAATATATATAGTGATATGTATATAAATATATAAAAAATATAATTCTTTGAAAAGCTATTACAAATTATCGTTATATCGTTAGCTACATGTAAAGTACAGAAACAGAAGAGTGACGTCACATGATATCTTTGTAATTTAAGTATTTTATCCATATTTAAATAACTCAAGTAAGTACCTACATTTAAAAAGATGAAAGGAATCTTTAATTAATTAAATTTTAAATTCATTAAACAATGTTACCATTAGATAGTGGTGATTTATATGAATTTCGTTAAAATTTCTGACATATACATTTATTTTTGAATTATATAAAGGGATATAGTATGAAAAGCTTTATTGGAATATTTTTGAAATATATCAGAAGAAGATACGAATTGTATTAGATGAACAAATGATCTTACCGTTAACATCTAATCTTAGTCACAACTTGAACACAACATTATAAAATTATATACAGTCTACTTTATTCTCCGAAAACGATTTGACCGAATAATATGAACACGTAATTTAAAAAATGTCTAAAAAACTTTTTTTAAATATTATTTCTTTAGCTTTGACATTAATTTTTTTAACAAAAATCATGCTTAATACAAAGTAGCTTAAATCTTTTGTTTACAAAATGCATGAAATTGTAAGATCTATTGTAAACAGGGTCACAAAATGTTATCTTATTATAACTTGATGTTGTTTGGTTGTAATGTAATGGGTGTAAGTAACGTGTAATGTATCTAGGCTTGAAAATTGGATATATAAATTTAACTCACCTTTAATTTTGTTCTTTGCTTTAACATGTATAAATCTTTCCTTTAAAAGAGACGTGAAAAAGAGTTCACTAAATAATACCAACTACCAGTAGAACTCTATTGTGCTGTTGCAAGGTTCAATATCGCGTGCCTCACTTCATCCCAGCACAGAAGTAAATAACGTAAGTCACAAAACAAATTGCATTTGATTATATGCCTAATGGTCATAGTATTAAAATTCTGATTAAACAGTTAAAAAATAAAGTAATTGGTACTTTATAATATATTAGACGTATTTTTATGGATATACTCGGAAAGTATAGAAAAATACGTAATATTCTCTCAAAAAATCATTATTTTGTAAAAAAAAGAAAGTATCGTACGTAATACAATTAATTATGTTTTTGTGCTAGACAAATTTACTCAAATATATAAAGAAAAGTTTACTTAAATTTCTCTTGAATAGATTTTGTGCGGGTTTGAGTACATTTTTATTAAACAAAGCCACTCGTAATTTGGTAGCCTAATAAATCATTTCATAGCGAAAGATTAGAATTTTTCAATTATATGGTTTTTTATTACATTCACATTATTCGCTGTCACATTGTTATGTACAACAATAGTTCTCGCCTAAAGCCTTTTGTCTTTGTTCAATAACTCGTAAATACCTTCTTAGTGGCCAACAGTAACAACCCTGTAACAAACTGTACCCATCCCAGCTTACAAATGTTTCGTAATTAATTATACCGTTACATACTACACACACAGTACCTTATTCTGTACCTATTTACTATTCTGTCGCGGCTTGTCAATTGATTGTAGTTAGAGGTAAATATGCTTAACTGATTATGAGATTTTGGAATATTTGTCTACGTAAAGAACGTGTAGATATATAAGTGAAATAAAAGGGGGTACAGCTCACATATATATATATGTCTATACTAATATTATAAAACTAAAGAGTTTCGTTGCTTAGCTGAACGCGCTAATCTCAAGAACTACTGATTCAAGTTGTAAAATTCTTACTAGTATATTTATGGAGGAAGGCTATTTGCTATATTATGTTACGCTAACACCAATAAGAGCTAAGTTTTAATGAAAAATGTGTGAAAACGAAAAATAATATTCTTGTTCAATGCTTTCCTTGTGTTCGTTGGGTAAACGGTTAAAGTTACGCAAAAATCATGTATAGTAGTCATAAATGATTTTTGCGTAACTTTAGTTCCCCTTTAAAGACTCTAAAAAGGTCTATATTTTAAGGTTGGCTCACTATAACCTTTTTTTATCAATCAAATTAGCTATAAAGCGTTTTTTTATTTGTTAAAAATTTGCTATAATGAGTTATATCGTTAACCAAAGAAACAATCAAGTAACCTATTCACCTTCGCAGGTCATGTTGTCATTTGCCGCCATCCACGTGAATGAAGTCACGGGCTCAGCTAGTAAAAAAATAATAAAACCTCTATGCTAGGAAACCTCCCTTTGAGTATAAGTTTAATTAACAATAAAAAATTTAAAAGACGTAAGTTAAAGTAAACTAATAAAACAAATTAATATACTCGTAAACAATTCTTCTATTTACCTTGGAGATAGCGTCCACGTCCACGGAAGCAGGTGCGGGAGCAGATGTCTCCGGAGACGTCAGGGAGCCGAGACAGTTTGTTTAGGATGTTTGCCGTCACAGAGGATCCGTTTTGCTGTTGTGTTTGCCCGTCATAAGACTATTGTTACTTACTGTTCTAAAGTAGAACTAAATAGTTTGTGTAGTGATTAGTGCTTTTAAGTTTTTGGTTATGAAAATAAGTGCAAATAACACTTTACACTTAAACTTGAGTACCAGAGAGAAGCACAGGGGCAACGAGTAAGATTTGGCTGTGAACTTCTCTGAGCGAAGTGCATCAATAATTTAACATCCTATATACGTTCCACTTCTAGACACAGGTCTTACTACATAAGAGAAGACAAGAAGAACTAGACTCATAAGACCACCACACTAGCCCAAGGTTGGTGGATAAACGCAGTTAAAGAACTAAAACTTTCTTAAAATTAATTTATTTCGTTTTGACTCATTAAAATACTAACAATTTTTAGTAAAAGCACATAAGATCCCATTGGGTCGAAGTGCTCTGGAAATAATCCTGGCCCTACATAAAGGTAGTAAAGTAATTCTTAAAATTAATTTATTTCGTTTTGACTCATTAAAATACTAACAATTTTTAGTAAAAGCACATAAGATCCCATTGGGTCGAAGTGCTCTGGAAATAATCCTGGCCCTACATAAAGGTAGTAAAGTAATTCTTAAAATTAATTTATTTCGTTTTGACTCATTAAAATACTAACAATTTTTAGTAAAAGCACATAAGATCCCATTGGGTCGAAGTGCTCTGGAAATAATCCTGGCCCTACATAAAGGTAGTAAAGTAATTCTTAAAATTAATTTATTTCGTTTTGACTCATTAAAATACTAACAATTTTTAGTAAAAGCACATAAGATCCCATTGGGTCGAAGTGCTCTGGAAATAATCCTGGCCCTACATCAAGGTAGTAAAGTAATTCATACAAAAAACATGATCAGACTAGCTACCAGCACCCGTTAGATGTATTTTTATAATTAAAACAAAACAATAATTAAAACAAAGACTTTTCAATGGACAAATGCATGCAACTGTTTGTGGGCAAGAATTTAATAATTTGTGTCTGATGATGAAATTACTTATTCAAAGACTTCATTCCTATAACTTCAGTCATGAACGACGTGGAGAGTGACATCGAGACGGCCCATCAATATCCCGTAAAAATTTCAATGATTTACTGTCCCGTGTTTGTGAATTGAGGACCCACGTCAAACAAGATTGTCAAACAGTTTACGTGTACAAACAACGACATTGATCTCTGAGAAACCCTTTAAGGAAGTACTCGTTACCAATACAAGACAAGAACTTCCAAACTCTGCAATCACTCAACCTTAACCGTCTGAAATTACGGTCGGAATTCTCATAGCACATTATCGGGGACTGCAGGAAATTTTCTGGTGCGAGGTTAAGAAATATTTGTTTTGCATTTTACTGCGATACCGAGACAATTTCTGATGTCAAATATTTTCTAAATAACGCAATGGTTCGTGTGATTTTTATGTGTTTAGGGAGATTGGTTGCATATTACTCTTATTCGGAGATAAATTGATGCGTTATCTTTTTGTTCGCTCTAAAATATTACAGTTTTGTCGCAGATAAAATATTTTATGGCTGGATGTGAGGAAAATATGACGTCATACATGTTACGAATTATCTAAAGGTAAGATAAAAGTGTTTAAGGTGAATTTGTCTTTATAAACTTAAGCTATAGCTATGCACGATAATGATTGATCTCAATATCAAATGTTAAGTGATAAGAATAATCAATTTGCAATTATAGTTATTTCAGTATTTTGTACAAGTAGATCTAGTTAAAGTTCACCTCCTTCACTACTACGGAAATGTATCTTAACATACATAGTTCTAAATATATGTTTGATATTCTATATCTTTATAGAACAGTAACAGAACCTCTCAGCGTTTACTTAGTTTATTAAAGTCTGACAGGACACACCTTATAAGGACCTAGAACAACTGCGTTGGCTTCAGAAAGTAAATCTTGTAGAAAGCACTAGCACTATCGTTTGCTGCCCCTCAACAATAACTAAGAGCACTCCTCGCGCTTAACATCTCACATACTGCTCAGACTAACAGCTGACTGCGCATTCACAGTCGAAAAGTGAACGGTAACGAACAACATAGTTATACGCAGTTGATACTTTAAACAGATAACGTCACTTCACTGGCTACAGAGTAAAAATATACTTAAAATTCCTACTCGCACTTCATTGTTGGACTCAAGCTATTTTACAGCGTCATGAGAAGTCTGCTGATATTTAGTTTGCTCTTGCCCGCGACTTCGCCTTTGTAGCTTATAGAAATCTAAGTTTATTTTTTAGAAACAAACAATATGGGTGCTGTCACACCCTCTCAGTTAACTAAGACAATATCCCTAACAAAGCAATATAGAAACCGTTATTCATCACACTAAACTAATCTATTTGATGAACGAAGTATGGTTTTAAGCTCAAAGCATGTGTAAAAAAACCGCCCACACGCCCTGCACCGCCCTCCATTTGACTAATAGTATGATTTTAGTTTGTTATTAGTAATTGATGAGTATATGCACCAATTTTCTAATCAATTGTCAAAGAGAATAAATAATTTCCATGTAAATTTAACCCCCCCTTTCACTTGTTTAGGGTTGGAATTTAAATATTACTAGATTTTTGGACACTTAACAAATAAAATACCGTCCAAATTTCAAGTCTCTAGAGCCATCACTTTAGGGGCTATACGTTTATATGTAAACCCTGAATTATTTGTAAATACAGATAAATTTAAATATACAATATTTTTTTCCTTAACGACACCATATCTTAAGAAATTGGTTAGGTCTTAAAACTGCAGGTGTAATGACATTCAGCCTTTTTAAAAAAATTCAACTAATTGTAATGTATACAACAGCACGAGCTGCACTTTGGTTAAAATGGATAGTGTGAGCTTTATAGCGTACACAGATTTAGCACCGCGTCTTCGCGGAACCTCGAAGAGTCTGTGATGAACCTTCGATGATTGAATGTTATACTGAAATCACCATCTTGTTTGAAAGTACCGTTGAAAGTTCAAAATTCAAACCCAATCCCTTGATTGATGTAATACTGTCTACACATTTAGTATCCCGACTTCCCACTCGAAGCCTATCGAATTTATCGCTCTGACAAATTGCGAGGGCGAAAACTTTAGCTGATCCCGCGCCTTGCGTCACGCGAGAAATGTTCTAGAATCATTATTGTTGCGTTTTGACGAATACGCGACTCGTCGACTTTTGGCTTACGAGGTATAAAGTATAAATCAAATACTCGACTGTTATTCTCGTAAAGTTTGGGGAAAAGTTATTTTATGTTCTTACTTTGGAAATACTATTCAGGAGTTTAGGTATGACTCTTATGTGATTTAATGTTGCCAATATACTAGTTCCTTACTTTGATTGGTCACCATTTGAACAATTGTTCATGAAACTTGTAGTATTTTAAATGTGTCAATAAGTGGGGCAGTGCCTCTAACTGCTACAGTGGGTTTTGACATCACGAGTCTGCCAGCAAGGCAGTTTGCAAGTTTGTCCTTTTATCAGTAAGTCGAGAGATGGTTAGCAAATTTATTTCTTTAGCTCGAGGTAGCCTACAATGTTGATACGTACCTCAACATCATCAATGTAATACATAGCAGTAACTGGAAATAAGTCAAATTATTAGATACTACGAAAATTTTTGATATATAAGAATTTTGGATTTTGCTTGACTTAGTTTTTACTATGAATATTGTCATCGAAAGATTTTTCCCAAACTAATATCTTTTTAAACCTAAACACGCAATCGTACTTAAATATTCCGCACATCATAGGAGTCTCATCCCAATACCGAGGTGTTCGTCAAAATGCTGACAGCCACGACAGCTTTAAAGCAAAGTAATGACCTATTAAAGCAATCAACCGGGTCATTAATTAAACAAAAAGCGTAATGAAGACCACGACTGACGTTGACGCAGCAGTTTTCAGTTCATGCGTAAATATCAAAGCTTGTTTTACTGATTTACTTTATAAGGGTTAACTTATTCTGATAGGAAATTAAATTAACGTTGATGAAGATGATGAGTTATAGCCACTTCAAAATGATTTATGGGCATTGGAGCAGGAAAAGGACAAGCGAATGCTTTGGTGCTAATGTGTTTAAGTTGTCAGCATTTAAAGTTCATTTATATTTGAAACTGGGTTTGAATATTTATAAAGGGATAATTGAGCGTCGTTTTAACTGCATAGAAAAACATATTTATGACAAAATATGAGAAATAATTTTGACATCGTTGAGTGCCTTATCAAGAGTTGTAAGAAATGGTAAGCTATAATATAGAGTGATATCTAATCTAGAAGAACTACTAAAAGACAGAAAAACCTGAAGATTTGATGGTGACAAGTTTACTTCTGCTTTGACTGAAATTATATGGCATAGACTCTCAGTGATATCTGAATTGCGCGGCATGTTACTATGATTCTGAGAATTCAGTGTTGTATTTGTTAACAAAAAAAGTATTTAAAAATAATTTTATGAGTCTATATGGAGGTCATGGGTGATTAATTGGGAATCCCCACTCAAACTCCCCGATAACCCATTGCCTTCCCAAGACTGACCTGGGCTCTGCCAAAGAAATTCACCTGGTCGCCAGCAAAAACAATCAATGGCTTACTGTGGTAATTATTTTTGTAGAAACCACTTAAAGACTAAAAGGAAAATAGCTTTTAAGCAAACTTTAAACTCGTTAACACACGACTGAATCAAAGGAGTAAAACACGTGAGTGCAATTTGAGAGATTACGACCCGGGATCGAGATCCCGGTTAGAACCCCGGCTCCTCTCGGGTAGAAGCTTCTAAGTCCGGCCTCGGAGATATCCCCGGGACTGCGGCCACCCGGATTATAGCTAGAAGCTACGTCGTTTGAAAATGAATTCTGATACCACATCCGTTTAAGTATGTCATAGGGTTTAGCTTCGTACAATGTTATTTGATTGTTGACGTCCATATGTTATTCAATTAAAATGCTAAGTATTAAAAGTTGTTTTATTAAATAAATCATTCTTTTGGCTCGTTCGTTATTTGGGGTTGTCCCTTTATATAGCTATTTATGTGGTTTTATATCTGAATGCTATCGGGCCTATCCATCCGTTTACCATCAGGTGAAGCATACGCTTGTTTTGACCCATATTGTACAGAAATCTGGGAAGATATATGGCCAACGTGGGGTAAAAATTACAACGAAAAACGTGAAGGCTGGAGAATAGAGTGTTAATGACCATTTGACCTTGACGACATCTCATCGTTTAGTTAAATTCTTTTTTCAAATATCCAATGTTGGAATTCTGTAGTCATCATCAGTCACATGTTCATTTAAAGTGTACAAAAGAAATTTACTCAAAATGCATTCGTGTTTTAAGCCTTAATACGATTCAGTCCTGTTTCGGGAGTGCCAAGTGTGGCCTAATTAAATCCAGCTGAGACGTGACGGACATTTTAACAAAGTTGTCGTTAAAATCTTAACAACTCTGTTTTCTTGATTGCCTTTTTTAATTAGTTACGTTACGTGCCTACTTAGAATATTATTATATCATTAACTTTTACTTTAATTAAGTTTTGTTACGTTATTGCATTCAGTTTTTGTTAAGTTTCTGTTAACTGAACGTTTTTCTGTTTGAATATGGACACGCACTTACTTCGCCGAAGAAAACTTTGGCAACAACTGGTTACATTGTTTACATTTTGTTTCACGACTTTCTTCATACAGTATAAATTTCTTTATAAGTAGTCTAGTTATTAAGCTACTATTGATGGCCGTTTGAAAAACAATTACTATACACAATTAATAAAATACTTTTAGTATAAGTTTCTTTAGGTTTTAATAAGCTTCGGGTGCTAGTGATGCTCCATTGATTGGATAAAGAAAATTCTGTGACAAATTATTGTTATCTCAAGTGCTGATAATATGTTCAATCTACCACAGGAAAAATAAAATTTTGAAATAATAATAATATTCTTTATACAGCACAATCGAATTCTTGTTTTTATTATCTGGTCGAATGCATTTCACAGATATGTTTAAAGGTCGTTTTACTTTGTGTGTATTCTCTAGAGCACTATATCGTCTTGCACAGAGGCATACTTTTGTTAACAGTTCCTTTCACAGAAAACGGATAGTCTAATAAAATTTAAGAAGAATTTGCTTTTAGAAGAATTCGTTGAAAAAACTTTAAGTAGAATCTAATTTGATAGAATGCATAGATTGTGCTACATTTTAAATCAGACGCGGGCTAATCAAATGCAAAGAGACCTTTGTTCTTTATTAATAGAATTCAATTTTGTTTTGTCTGGGATTTGTTCGCGATCCATCTTCAGACAATTTTACCGGTACATTTGCAAGATTAAAGTAATTTTCTTTATCGTCCATCTAGTTGATTAAATGCAAAATAAAACGTGGCACCTATAAAAGCAGGATTTTAAAAGGATTTCCATCTAGATTCATGTTGCAGTGGCGCATCGATAAACTGCTGCGATCGTTGAATGGTCCCCAGTAATAGTGTTTGAGGCTTTGAGCGGAACCTCGTTAGCGGAGCACCTGCCTCTGCTCGCGGTCTCTAGCGAATCGACTAATTATTGGGTCTCTTAGAAATGTTGGAACATAACTAAATGGATAGCAATGACTGTAAATTTAATAATAAGCTTATGTTCTCCAAAGAATGACACGTTTTGTGCCTTTTGATGGTAGTGGCTACGGTTCAATGTTCTATGCTTCTGTCTTCACATATCAATTCCTTTTAATGCTAACACAAGTGGATTTTGAGTCTTTTGCTATGCTTTTAAATACTTGATTTAAATGTAAAATTCCTTCGATCTTTTACCGCATCATGTTATCTGATGCAGTAATCACCATACTATCTACCTTAAAAAATTAAATAAGCACCTCATTAATTTTAACTTTGTATGATATCGTTGTATGCATCGTAGTCTGATAATGAGATAATATAGAATTGTTATTTATCGTGTTCATTTATCGCTCAAAATAAAATTGGCCTATTTATATGCCGCTCATAACGAAATTAAAATTATAATTGATGCTAATATTGAAACAAGAGCCAAATTAAATTGGACACGATAAATAATTAACTAACATGCCACGACCATTAAAATGTCATAATAACCGTGTTTATAGGTCAGCAGTAAATTGTTTAGATTATGGAACAATATATTAATAAGCAAAATGAAAGCTATAATAACTTCGGGCTGCTTCGTAGAAGAACTCCAACAAGGCCACCTAAGTTCCTTGCCGGCACACGTGTAAGGAGGGACCTTTATACAACATGGGTTCCTTTAAAAGAGGTGTGACAAAGCACTTTTTGGGCGGGCAAGGTGAGGGTGGCTAGGGCAGTATGTCGCATGCTTCACTAGCTATCTTCACATATGGACTCCTCTACTGCTTATCATCAGGTAGTGTCGAGACATTTGCAGAGTTTTTTATATAAAAAAGAAAAAAAGGATCTCACTGGCTTGTAATATTAGGCTTACAAAAATTAAGTAACAATTGCCATGGTTTCGGAAGACATAACACGAAGATGCAACTTCCCTGTTGTTACTGAGGAATGTTTTACCCTCAGGCAGTTTACGTCGGGGTGCAGGTATTACTATTGTAAATCCTCAATAGTGCTCAGTAGGAGGTGGTAAGTATAGAATCTGTTATTATTGATCTGTGCTTATTGATAATGGCGGATAGTACGTCGATTCCGAGCCTTTCGTTGTTAATTTCGCCGTATTCTATTTGTATCAGTTACATGTATAAATTATGATTGGACTGGTTCCTGTTTGTATAACCACTAAATGTGTTATAAGCGCAATTGATGATTGCTCATTTGGTTAAGTGCTGTGTTAGGATAATTAAGCAAACAAAAGTTTAGTGAATATCTGCCAGTGTTATGGAAACAAGTTATTTATTGATGAATGTAAATTTTTAGCGATATGTTATGAAACGATGAAATAAATCGCTTTGAACAATGTTGATACTAAATGTATCGCTACAAGTGAATAAAGTTTAACGTCAGATTTCAACTTTGGTACACAAAAAAGTTCTATCTGTCACGCAACTGTGAAAAGGCAATTAATTGCAAGCATTTCTATAAATGCAACTGTTACCATTAATCACGAGGAGGCTGCCCGCTTGCACCACACCATCAATTACGTTGACGACTTTGCTCTCCTCTTAATCTACTCTTAATTCATTTTCATCGACTTTAAAGTTATTTTCGCTTCTTTCTGTTTTGATTTCATTTCAGTGGCAGTAAGATTTTTAAAGCAAAATTTACGAGCGTATTCCGGACAGCTTAAAGGGTACTATCTTTTAGAATATGAAAAAGTTTCATTAACAGTTTTCTTTGGGATAGAAATAAATTAGATTAACTTAAGATATAGTTACACAATGAGTGTGTAATAAAAATAATTTTCAGGTAACTTGTATCTTTTAATTACATTTATTTATAATCTATTTGTAATTTCTTCGTATCATCGGCAAGGTCCAGCTATAATGATAGCGCCTCAGTGGCATTTTCGCTGAAGCTTTGGGTTTTGCATATTTCATTGTAATTTATATATTTTTTTAAACTTAGTATATTGAACAAGACTTTCTGAGTTATAGCTATAACAATATCACTTCAATAATAATAAATATAGTATTCATCAGACCAAGGTCTCAAATTTCAAAAGTTTTATCTTGGTCAATAAGCTACTGTTCTTACAACAGTTTTGATTTGATTGGTAATGTCTACAGCAAATAACAGCATAAAACTGGCTTGTCTGAAATGTGTGCCTAATAAAATATGAAATAGGTAATAATATTTCTTTTCGCAACTCTCTCAAAAGAAACTGAACGTAACTCTCTTGATACAAATGTCTGTAAAGGTTGGCACCATTACCCTTTACCCTAAATAAAAACTTCAGCGAGAATATCGAAATATTGCCTCTGGAATTTCCACTTCTAGAACAGTTGAGTTACACGAGTAGGAAATCTGAGACTGTATATTTATTTACAGTTATATTTAGTATATAATTATATTGTCTAACAGATTTTGCTAGCAACTTTGTTCGCATTTGATTTAGAATCGAGTATCTCAGTTATCTAAGAAGCCGACGTTCGATCTTTAATTTTGAGTGAGACCTTTGTGTTGATGTCCGACATCAAAACACTAGAAAGACAAAAATAATTAAATTAAAATGATCTTTGGAGATGCAGCTTCTTTTTCTATTGTTTCCAGAAACAACTCAGCACCAACTCCAAAAAAATATTTTATTTTAGATAACTTGTTAATTTTTTTTTTTTTTCAAAAAAGGTAAGGTAGTTTGAGGTAGAAATATGAAACACGTAATACGTGTCTATAAAATTTAAAGGTTACCCTCAATTTTCTTGGATCCCACCATCAGATCCTGACTGGGTAACATCCACCTCAGGAGTGTAATCTATAAAAATAAAAAAAATTAAAATCGGTTAACAATGTACAAAGAAAAATACACACAGCAAACATAGAACCTCTTCCTTTTTCTAAGTCACTTAAAACTTCATTGAATTCCGTGCAGTAGTTTTTACGTAGTGGGAATCTTTTTTCTTCGGTTGCTATACAAATTCACCCATATTAACTTTCGTACAATATTTATAGAAAACAATATAAAAAATAATATAAACAAAAACCTATTTGAAGATTTTGTAACAAAAGAAATGAACAACAGAAGACAAGTGTACGGAAAATAGTTATACTGAAGTATTTGATTCGGCTCAGACTTCCAATGATGCTGTAGATACAATTGCTATGAAGGGTTACTGTGTAGATATATGTAAGTTCGATTTCCATGGGAGAATTCTGTTACATTTTAACAGAATTCTCCCATGGAAATTGAACTCACATTCGACTTAATTCAAAGGTGAGACATTTAGTGTAGGTCAAGTTCATGCTTCAGGAAAAGATTATGGTATAAATATTAATTAATTCAATAAACCTTTTGGTTAAGTGGTTGGAACGCTCTGAATTCGATATTGAGTCAATCAAATTTGTTGACTGGATCTCTTTCCTGCTGTACCCCCTGTAAGGAAACCGGTTTTACCGACCAATCCGCATTGGGCTAACGTGGGAGTGGTATGGACCAAACACCTCATATCTTTTCCCATATAGCAAGGTCTATGAGACGTATATAAGCTGAAGATGACGATGATGACGATGAAACCATTTTTGTGTGATTAGAAGTGGTTCACTTAAAAACCTGTCGGTACAAAGTTATTACACCGCCTGTGTGTCTATTGATTGCACCAATCATATTGATTTGCGATATTCGAAAGTCTTTGTACTTACAATGCCTCTTTAGAGTCGACGCGATTTTGTAATATTTCCTTTACCTTTTGCTTTGAGGTCGTTTTCATTCAGCTTTTCCAATTAACGATGGAAAATATTTACAACAATAATATTCTGAAACAAACATGGAACTATTTGAGTTTGGTATTTTAGTAATGGATTGGGGGAAAAGTTTCTTCGCATTTTATATGAAAATTCAAGACATTTTTTTTCAAAGATAATTTACATTACAATATATATTAGGCAATTTGTTCGTATACTTTCTGCCATCTTGTAGGTAGAACCATGATCCCGTTGCTGTAGAATTTTTGGGACTTCTGATCAAAAAAACGTAACAAGTAGTTTTGGCAGACCTCTGTTGGTGTTAACCTGACATTGCGTAAAGAATTCTGAAGAAACCAAAACAGGTGGAAATCTGAATGTGCAAAGACAGGGCGCAAAGACAGGGCTATACGGCGGATGCATTAACACCTCCCAGCCAAACTCTCTTAATTTTTGCTGAGTGGCTAAAGATGTATGTGGTCTTTCTAGCTTTATCGTGATGAAAGACCACACACTTTCTATTAATGAATTCCAGCCGGTTACTTTCAACAAGTTTATACATATTATACCCGACATAGTTTGATGTTAAATTTGATAGAATGATTACGGTTTTGCAATTGCAAATTATGGAATCTTAGGTTAGTAATGAATACTGGCTATTATTTAACTACTAGATCTTATATTGGAATTGATATTTATCTTATTTTCTCAATCTATTTTCCAGTTCTCGGGTCGAATGACGTCAAACGGTCATTTGTGAGTATTTCGTTTAACACTGATATTTTCAGTTTTTTTTTCTGCATCAATGCAACTGAAATGAAGTTTTAAAATACGGATTGCAATTCGTATCTGAACTATTTAGAGAGATATATGACGTCAGATATAAAGTCAACTTTATAGGCTTGTAATAGGGGTGGAATTGGCGGCGATACAGTAAATTTAACGTTCACTATTCAATAGTTTATTATCAAAATGCAATCATATGTCCTTATATCTGATGACGTATCTATAAATTATAAAACTGAAGAGTTTATTGGGTTGAACGAGCTGATCTTGGGAACTACTTATATAATAGACTTTTTATCAAGAAAGGTTATATGATATTTAACATTTGTTATAGACCGTACTCCACGCGTGCGCAGCCGCGGGTGGAAGCTAGTCTATCATATGGTTGTCTCACGATTTGTATTTTTACTGAAGTATTAATAAAAATAATTATTTTCACCAGTATTTATTATTTTATAATAATTTTTGAACCTTGGCCACCTTCTATGCAATCAAAAACAAATGGGCATGTAAGCAAATTGCAGTCATAGAAATGAAAAACTTAACTTTTGTAACAGATGAGTATGCATGTTTATTAAAAATAAAAAAAACGAAAACCCAAAAAATAAAATTACTTTTTCATATGTAGAATTACTCACTATAAAAATATGCAAGTATTTAGGTTATCGACCATGATCTTTTTGTTGATCTTACTTTTGCACAGTAAAACTAACTAGAGTTACTGTGCTAGCCATATTTTTTTTTGTGCAAGACCAGTGGCTCCAAATAATATTGCTTTTGATAAAGCTCGCACGATTGACGCCACATTCCCTATTTAAGGCAGATTGATCAGACACAAAACAAACTAATTAGGTCGTTGGTTAAGAGATACAGTTATAGTGTGTACACTTCGTGCCGTGTAAACTTAAAACTATTGAAATAATAATTGTAATGAACGAAAAATATTTTGTTGTGGATTTTACTTTACTATAAATATTGGAAGACATTTAGTAATATGAAGCATTTATCAATAAGAATAACAAATTAAACATTTAAAGTCAAACAAGTTGAAATAAAACTAAATTTTAAAAGTTTAAAAACTATTTAGTTAAATATTTAAACTAAATATTATATATCTATGTACGAGAAAACAATTCTTGTTCTAAGCATATAATTATTTTAAATAGACAATTATTATGTAGTGAATTGTACATCAGAAGTAAATGTAAAGGCTGAGTATTGAAGATCAAATATACACCCGGATCATTACTCAATAGACTCGACGGGTCGACCCGTCCGGACCATTGTGCAGCCTATCAGAACCTTGAGGTGGAAGTTTAAATAAACGAGGGCCGGAAAGCTTTCCTTATCGATTTTTATCAAATCATCAAAAGGAATTTTGCAGTAAAAAAAGTTTGGGAACAGAAAAGTTTCAATTCTAGAACATTCTGGAACTGTCGCAAGCTGCAAGTCGCATTTACGGTCTCGTGCTTAAGGCTATTTTCCTGTTCCAACCAGTTTAGTTGATGGTACTGCTTTTCTAGGCTTACCTGTCATTATAATTTAAGTGTACTGCCATTACAATGAGGTGATAAGGAAAGGTAAGCTGTGTTGCGTCAATTGGTGGTTCAAGGTGGTCCAGATTTGAAGTAGGTGGTCTCAGCCACTGGACCATTGAGGCGTTAAGATAAATAGGTTTATTTAGTCTTAAAAATAAATAATTTTATTTACAATTGAAATGTCAAAAATATCTCACTGTGTATAAGTATTTTTACAAATTAACTAAAAACTATTAATAAAAACACGAATTAAGCTACATATAACAGATAATCTTGCGTTTGCCCTGATGCGTGGAAGGCTCCGATGCCGAGATTCTTGAAACAATACTATTTTCATTTAAAACGCATTTTTAAAGCTGACTTGATTTCAGATTTTGTTAGTTTCTTTTTTCAAGTTAATTATATTAATTTATGAATTTTTGTTTTACCAAAGAGAAAAAAAAGCATTTTTTATTAAAACTACTTTTATTAGTTAGTTTTCTTTTTATATTTGCTATCTAATATGTGTAATTGTGTCTTCAATAAATAGATAATTATAAGACGTATAAGGGCTGATAATGAAACAACATGATTTAGGAAATATACCAGTTAAAGTATTCATTAAAAGAATGAGTAATTAATAATATTAATATCCTTTATTGCACACAAATAATATACAGAAGGAAAGCCAACATACTCGAGTCGACGATGGACTGGGAAGAGTCGATCGATTTTTAAATAATAATATATTTAGTACTATAATATTAAAGGTTATAATGAATTTTATCATAATTATCATCACTTCATAAATATAATAAGCGAGAGCAAGTTTTTGAAGTCTAATTAGAATTACTGGAAGCAGTTGATGAACAAGTAAAAGGGAATTTATTTAATTATCATACGAAATATCATTATGAATTTCACGAGTTAAGTTTTTAGACACTTTACGTTGTTAAAACTGCGAGATGTTTTAATTATAATTTTTTGAAAATTTCATTTTCTTTACGTACGATTGTTTTTTTTTATTAATTCTTCCTTCAAAAGGTAAAGCAAAGGGATATAATTGTTATGTTCGTATTTTTACTATTTATTTTATTGGTTTTGATTTATACCTTATTGATAAATCTGTTCTGTTTCTTTAAGGCATTTTTATTCTTTCCTCGCTATTTTAGGGCACATTTTCGGCTGATCAGATCAACCTCCAACCACTTAATCATTTAATGCACTTTTATAATTTAAAAAAATCTCAGCGCTCATCACCAAGGGCCTGTCATACCGCGAGCACTTCAGGGACATTCTGGGATTGCTGTTGACGCTTATTGCTGAGGCAGGGACTTGTTAGCCTTGCAAATGTTGTTATAATAATTATATAGACACATTAAAAGTGGCTTGACATTTACTCTCATGAAATCTTTCTACACTAACTAATTTTTTTAATATAAAAAGCGCAGCAAATGACTTGACACCACCTGATGATAAGCAGTAGAGGAGTCCATATGTGAAGATACCTAGTGCAGCATGCGACATACTGCCCTAGCCACCCTCACATTGCCGGCCCAAAAAGTGCTTTTTCACGTCTCTATTAAAGGAACCCATGTTGTATGAAGGAGGGAATACGTGTGCCGGTAAGGAATTCCACACTCTTGGTGTGCGACAAAGAAAGGAGTCACAGAATCTCTTAGTGCGCACAGTAGAAGAATGAATGAATAAGTGAAAGATGAAAAGTAAAAATGAGGGACAAAGGAGGGCAAGTCATATAAGATGAAAGTATATAAATGTAAGAATTTCACGAGACAAAAACTGTAATTTAAAATTACTTCATTTTAACAAAAACAGAATTTTATCAATCAATTTACACGATAGACCACCAAATGTCAATATCTTACATTGTCGTCAATTAGCCGAATGTTGCTGTCGTAGACGATTTAGGATTCTAAAGTAGAATCCCTCACTTCGCTCTAGATGAAGACAATCGCTCTCGCCCTATATTATTTTATATTATTCTTTTTCATTTCATTTATTCGGAAAGAGGTGAAGAGTTTTCTATAAGTGCAACAAAAAAGGAACATTCTGGTGCACTTAATAACTCCGACGAAATGATGTTCGAATGTGGAACGCTATTTTAAAAAGTTGGAACGCAATTTGCTTTGACCGCGCCGGCCGACGCTGTATTAGCCAAATTAAAAAAATACGGAATACTTCTTATTCGATATTTTATTACTTTTATTACTGACAATTTTAATTGGATATCCTTAAATTGATAAAAGGCGTGGTAGTGAAATATTATATATAGTTATAATATACTTTATTATTAAAACCATCTCTTATTTATTTAACTTATAGAACGGGATGCTTTACATAGTGTGCTTTGGTACTAAAATTATTTAACCTCGAGCGACGCACTTTGAATCCGTCGCTACGCTTAGGATTGTACTTAGAATCTGTTGCCGCGCTCGGGATTGAAACGCCCCCCCATTAGTTAATTATTTTGGTCCTTTGTAACATAAATCTACTATTTCATCACATCTATTCCTGTATCAGATTGTCAGTTTACCTTGTTAGATGCCTACCAACGCTGCGTCTCCCGGGAAATGAAACATACACGAGTTAAATTGTATCAAAATATTTAATGAAACAAGAAACTCAAATAAACATTCACAATTTTTCCAAGTTTATCGTGACATTATTAAAAAGGAATTCGTATTAATATGACAAAAGCACATCTGGCAGATTCACAATCAAAGATTAAAACCAACGCTTCTAGATAATTATACTTACATGGAACCGTTAAGACGGTGTTTGATTTAAAATCAGCCGAAACCACCTGATCCCGCCCTCACCCTCCCTCTACCCGCCAGAATACTGACAAATTAAAATGTTCTCTGTGGCATATGGATATTACTGTAGACATGGTTATGTGATGAATGATATATGAGTTCTGGTCTGATAAGTATATTATGTAGTGGAAGTGTAGCTTCAGTATCTACACTTCTATATTAATATTATAAAGCTGAAAAGTTTGATTGGTTGGTTGATTGCTCTAATCTGAGGAAATACTCATTATTGACGGCAGCCGAGTGCAGTAACGTGACCAACACGAGCGCTGGAGTTAAGGCCAATCACAGCGAGTCAGCGCCCCGCGCTACCCCGCAACACCGGAAAATGCAGGCGTTGTGATTGGCCGGAAGACTGACGCTGCCGGCGCTCGCGTCGTTTAAATACCACGCAATTTTTCTGTACCAATCAGTGATAAATCGACAGGAGAGGAAGTAACAATAATAAAGAAACAACTGAAAACTATATTTGGATTTGATTGTGAACGGCTACTCCACCTCCGGCTACTCTACAAAGTTACATTTATACAGTCCACTCGTTCCACCACCAAGACTTATTTAAATTGAGAAATTATTGTTGTGTTGGACAGTCCATTTAACGAGGAAGGCTATAGGCTATATACCATCACGCTACGACCAATGGAATCTGAGCATCAATGAAAAATGTTGTAAAAATGATTTTTTTTGGAGTTTTCTTTGCTTACGTCACGCAAAAAGTTAAATTTACACAAACATTTTTGCTGGAATGGTTTTCACTTAAAGTTCTATCTGTTAAGGTTGTCTCAATATAATCTTTTTTGGCAATCAAATTTGTTATAAACATATTTTAAATCCTGATTCAAATAAATATTCAAGTAAAATCATGTAACCTACTCACCTACGTATGACAAGTTATTTTTCGTCATCAACGCGACCGAAGTCGCGGGAATAGCAAGTCTTTTATTTAGATTAGTAATAACACTGCGATAGGGTTGTGTGATGGGGCTTGTATTCTGTATTCGTACACGTCTGTCCCTAGTTCTTCTTCCTTTCCTTTTCTATAAGTAGTTGTTATATATTTAATATTATTATTTGTATGATACCAGTAATATTATATTTACCTTTCTATCTCTCCGTATTCTTACACTTGTTACTTAACTATTTCATTACTCTCACCCAAGGTTGTCTGGAAGAGATTAATATATAGCAATAAGGCCGCATATTGCATTTTTACTTTATCTTATAGTGTTGCTGTATTTTTTAATAAAGAATATTTCTATTGTATTGTAATACACTGCACAAGCAGTAATAATTTTTATGAAACATTCCTAGGGTGAGAAAGGTGTAGCTGGAGCACATGGCTTAGGCCTTCCATGATGGAACTACTTTCCAATATTTTCTGGTCAAACATCTATAAGTATGTGTGAACACATTTGTACAAGCCTTAGTAGGATGAATAGTCCACTCAACGAGTACGGATAAACAAATAGTTTGTTTCCATAGTTAAAGTTATATCTTTAAATAGTTATAGACGGTCGTCTGGTCAAATGGTCAGTACCCTGTCTCCTTATCCAGAGGTTCTGGGTTCAAATTCTGGTAGGCACAGATATTTGTATCATGAGCCCGAATATTTGTTCACAAGTCATGGGTTTTTGTATGTTTAGTTAATATAGTCCAGATATTTATATACATATTCCTATCTATATATCTATGTAATCTAATATCTATAAGACAAACTCTTAATGCTGCTTAATTTGGACTAAATTATTATTATATGTTACATTTTTACAGAACTTTTGGTAACTTATTTTTATAATATCACTGATTGCATATTTCATCAAACCGCAATAATTCTTTGTATCTATATAAGATGGAGCACTTTTTATTTGATCGAATATATTCCGTAAGTCTTGAAATCACCGAAATATTAGGAAGCCAGTACCATCAGACAGTAGTTTTTAAATTAGACAACATATGTAAGTAACGTTATAGTGTCAAAGATAAATTGGAATGGTTCTCTATCCCTAGCTACAAAGGGGGATTCCCCTTTGTTTCTTAATAACTTTAAAGAGAAACTTAGTTACTCCATATCGTGTTACTATAAGAAAACTTTCCAAATTCCTATTCGATTATATCAACTAACTTGAAACTTGCGCTCACAAAAATCCCACATAAGCTTACTGTGCCTACCCCTAAATAACCATAAGTATCTTCGTCGGACCCCTTAAAACCGTATCTGGTAACTTTAACTCGTAACTGCTAAAGGGGGGTGACTTGTCACAGTTCAGATACTAATAACCTGATATTTCCTTTTTCCATAGCTACAGGATAATATTCCTTTTGTGAATTACGTAGGAATATTAAGAGAGATTATCACCACATTATGAGGTATATCCAAGCAAGAAAGTGATCTGAAAATAATATCATTTATAAGTGCTTCCATAGCTATAAGCTATAAGCTATAAGCTATGGAAGCACTTACTGGAGTTACTTCAAGTATCAAAGCGCTTGAGTGTTACCATACATGATTTCCAATCAATCAGAATATGTATCCGAATGATATTATTAATCTTCTTTGCCGAAGGAGCTTACTATTGCACTGATGCACTATTAAAAAAAATAAAAAAAATGCATGTGATATACAGCACTCCTTATTACAAACTAACAGAATCAACCCCTTTGTTACAGATCACGTGGTTAATATGATTTTATTTAAGTATGCCATAGTAAAGTTGGCATGGCGACCACGTATAACGATCTCTCACAAGATGAACAGATGATTTACTGAATATATCATCTGTCGACGACTCTGAAATCGTATTGTATGAATTTCGTTTAGAAATCGATATGAGAGAATTTTCTGCTGTAAGGGAATGTATTATAATTTATTAATTGATACTTATTGCATATTTAAATTTATAATTAGCGGATTTAATGCACTTAGGCGTTGGAAGAAGTTGGACATATAGCCAATGTACTGAGAAATACGTAAAGTATCAGTCTGCTGCTTAGCACAGAATTCGTTCAAGAAGGAAGGTCACGACTGTGGGAATCACTTTTTCGAGCTCTCAAATAATATAAATTTCAACAGATTTATAAACTGAAAGTTGAAAATTGAAAACCGTCCTAAATGTCAAACTAAAAATAAGCTCAATATATGACAGCTTTTACTTTACACTGAATATAAGTTTAAACGATCATGACCAATATATGACAGATTATATTATTTACTCTGTGGATTCTGAACAATAATCGACTGCAAAATGTGAACGTACACCAACAACACTAATTTGGGCAGTCGATATGTCGACGGTGGTCTTTAAGACAGTTTGATTAGTTCAAAAGTTCCCCCTCTTCAGGAATGTACTCGTAGGGGAGGATCGCAAGGATAAATCGGTGAAATTTTTGAATCCGCACAGCAGGGTCTAGAGGGGCTAGGGTGCTCTGAGATTCCACCTTAGTATCTCTTATTTTATGAGCCTTTGAGATTCAATAAGACTATATTTTATTCATGCACTTAACAGTTTCTCAATATTTAAAGAGGTTGCTGCGATTGATGCTATGGGATAACGCTTGATGCTAAAGAATTTATATCGAGATACTCGTTTCAATTTAAGATTTTTCAGTATTTTATCTTCTATTTTGTCTTTCTCTACATCTTTCCAAATAATCCTTACTAAAGCTGTTTCATTAAAACATTTCTACGTAAAATCTACGTAAATTATTTAGTTGAAGCAATCAGTCCCAATTTTCTTTTAATTATGAATACTTAATTTCAACTTTGATCGCTGTTATAACATTGGTTACGAAATTAGACATTAAGTTATAAATACTTGATAAGTTAACTTGGAAGGACTTTCTCTTAAATTAATGGGTAACTAGATAATTTGGTATTTTGGTTTAATGGAACCATTATTTCTCATATATTGTATTCAGTAAAATAGCAATGGCTTAATTAATAGATTCTTCTAGAAGAAATATTCATAATACCTCCATTTAGAAAGTAATCATAGTTATCTTGCTTATTGTACAATATGGTGATACTTTTAAAACCTATTATTAAAGTATGTCCTTTGAAGCGGAAACAACCAAAGTACTAATTAATTTCGACTCTCAAGTAGAACCACACATAGACAAGATAACAGCTTTGGTACTTGTATTTAATCATCAAGCAAATTGTGCTGTTTTCAACTAGAAAATTCTCACAATCAATCTCGTCCCCAATTTTCTGGTACAGCTCACGCACAAAGCTAATACTTGCTGGTCCTATTTAGTAAAACATTTTGAGTCTACCCTCATCATAACCCAACCGTCGTCCAATATCTCAGTCTTAACAACTCAGCCCTACAAATACCATGTAATCGGGCTGTTAAGTCATTCTAATTCAATTAGCAAGATTTAATATTAAACTCACTATCCAATTAGGATGTGTGAAGTGTGCACCCCTTTTTAACGTTTGTGCAGTCGGTGTGTGGAATACTGGTTTTGAATATGGGATTAGATAATGGAACCATAATAAGGAAACTCAGGATAAACCAAGCCGAAGCATTTTGTTAGACTTTAGTACAAAGTTTGAAGACACAATTGAGCGTCAAGAGTAATTCATCCATTCACAAATCTAACAAATTAAAATACACAAAATTAGTCTAGAATTAGATTTAGTTAATTTACAATTGTAATGATAAGCTATTGATGCAGAATGGTATATGGTTTGTGTCGTTGGTGTTCATAAATTATCTTTAAAATGATCTTATAAAATATTGCATTCTATTCTAAATAACTGAAAACTACGTTATGCGCAGGGTCGTGCATATCAACGACCTATGTACACTTCCGATAAACATAACTATTGCTATTTAATAAATAAGATAGAGACAAAACTTAGACAAGTATTTTTAAGCAATCCAAAGCGACCAGTGTTAATGGGAATTATGAAAGCTTACTCATTTTAGCGGTGAAATTACTTTTAAAAAGCACGAACTCAGAAAATAGAAAGGGTAGACCTTAGGAAGCTATGTGAAATGGAGCAACAAATTAATAGCTCCAAAAGGCCGGTGAGGAACTATTCGGAAACTATTAAGAGCGTGAGCCGGCTTAATATACACTTTTGTTTACAACGATAGACAGGAGGGTTTAAAAGGGTCTGGAATTATTTGTGCCCCCGTGGATAGGTCAATTAGCTGTGAGATAGCGAGACTGCTTACTCAATAAAATAATGGCGACGATGAAAGAATTATCAGGAATATCAATGGTGTAAATGAATCAGTATAGACCGCGCATTTTATCACTGACTTCAAAAAAAGAGGAGGCTCTAATTGAACTGTAATTATTTTTATATGTTTGTTACACGATTTCTCTGAAAATGATGAAACTATTTTCAAAAAAAAAAAATTTATTACTTAATACTCGATAGAGTATACTCCTGAGATGGTCCCATTGTCATCAATTCAGAATCTGATCAAGGGACCCCAGAGAACGAAATCGAGAACAATCTTCAAATTTTATAGGCACGTGTTCATTGTAAAGCTTTTCGAGTATTTTTAAGAAACGAGAACTTTTTAGAAACTTAACACTGAAAATTGTGCAATATAAAAACTTTTTTGTTATAATTTTGTTCTTAATAATTATTATAATTTAGATAACTTCTTTTGCATTGAATTACTTTTGCCTTTTTATGTGTTTAAATCATTGGTTGAAGTTTTAAAGTAGACTCCCGCTAGATGCTGACGGGAAACCCTTAAAGTTAAATTATTCTTATTCACGTCATTTTCCTGTATTACTGTGTATTATTATCTTTTTTTGCTTAACTTGTAGTTATTTAAAAATGACTATAAAAACTTTTTCATTTGCTGTAACTAGTCAAACCCCAATGAGGGTTTAAGCTGGAAATCACCAGAGTTTTATCTATTCAGCAAAGACAGAAATGAAGTTTCATTTCACATCCAAACTAAGATCCAGTTTCAAAGTAAGCATCCATCTTTATCTCATCCGAAGGCATATTACCTTCAACAATCTCCAAGATTGCAGCGATAAGCCTGGCTAGTTCAAAGTAGGTTACTCAAACCAAATCCCCCGTTATCAGTTATTCTACCGCTCAAGCCGATGGCACCATGCGGAAACCTCGAATAAAAGAGGGGTTACGAGCCGGCTTTATGAGGTGAATATGAATGAAACTCAGAACTCAGAGAAAATATTACGGCCCGATTCATTTATTTCTGTGCGGAGTACAAACGGAATAATGTAAGAGGGAATATGTCATTTAAAAGGCTTGTGGTGTATTGTTACTGAAATTAATGAAATATTTTGAGAACTGAATGGTTATTCTAAATAAGCAAGAGAAGATACTACTTCGATTACTTTTCTAATTAAATGTAAATATATCAATATTGAAAATGATATTGATTACATTATACATAAGACTGATATACTACATTAACTTTCACAAATTCTTTTTGGTCTTGATAATAGACCTGATTATAAGATAAAGCAAATGCATTTTAAAGATTTTATTATTTAAACCTTAAAAATGTAGACGATAATTTTTTCCAACATAAAATGTTACTGTTTCCAATTGGTTTGCGAATGTGATAGCCCTTGTATTAGTAAACAGACTCAAACCAGTTGCACCAAACTCACCTGTAACCTGTAAAAATATCAGCATGTACGTATAATTATAATACACCTCGGCAAGTCGACGACCAGATTCAAGCCGTTAAGCCCAGCTGAGATCCAACATTGTGACTTCCTATTTTTCCAGAAACATTAAGAAGATGTCGCTGGAGTGATTAGGGTGATTGTCGGCCGTTAGCCTGCGCCGAGTAGATAAAGATTAAGACGGAGCGGTGTCGGCGTTACACTTATAGTGCGGAAACACACGGCGAGGTATTCGCATATTAATTTATTATCAAAAACATTTTTGTAGTATTGTATTCCTGCTAAGGCATCTATAGTTCATGTAACGTCCGTGAGTTATCATTACCCTATCGCCCTTTAGACAAAATGGATTAGGCACAGAAAACTGAACAGTACTACAAACTGTCAAATTGATAATAAACTCTGTTGTTCGGAGATTTTGTATAGTTTTAGATGGTATGATGGTATGATGCGTAGGTTGGAGTAGACCGGCGAGTAGCACTGGGCGCTCCCTAAGGCTGCTGCGGCCGCGTACAATGGTCACCCTGCATCATAGGTAAAGCCTCTGTATTCCTGGAAACAACACATAAAAACTTCAAGAGATATTATTGTCTTCAATGCTACCAACATAACTTTTTAAAAGTAGGTAGAAAGACAATGGTTTTTTTGCAAAGAAACTTGATTTTCAAGAACCCTTCCTTTGTTTCGTTTTAAGCACATTTTGTTTCGTCGCAATATTATTACATATTGAATGATGAGTACAAATATTTGCTCACGAGTCATACATATTTGTATATTTCTGATATATATAAAAATTAACTATATTTATATCTCCTGTATCTAGTTACACATAACAGAAGCACTTAATGATGCATAATTTGGACTAAATAATTGATGTGAGAGTGAGAAATATTATTATTATTATTTTTGGGCGTAATTAAGTTACAATTAACAATTATCAAGATGCACATCGTAAACAAATTTTTAAATCTTATTAATTATCTACATTATAAAATGCAGGGAGTGCGTGTGAGAGTTACTCCGTGTTGTCTCACTCTAACGTTGTCAGTAAATGCTGCGCGCTCCGATACCAGCCAGCTTCACGATAACTACTTTTTGAATGTCATTTTGTAGTCGATTATTAGAATTTGCGCTAGATACTAAGTTTTCTTTACGAGTATTAACTCTGTATTTTAACTTAACTATGAGTGCTAACAAGAGTGGGCCTTGATACAATTTAAATAAAATATTTTAGGTAGATATTATTTTTTTAACTTATAAGAAATAAGGTATTTTTTTAACTTATAATTCTACTGCGCCCGATATCGCCTATAGCCAATTGATTACTCCTTACAAACTCACAAACTGTATCTCTTTATAATATTTATTTATTTATTAACTCCAACAAGATTGAAATTTTAACATGCACAAAAAAAATGATAATAATGATATAATATGAGTATAGATGAAACTATTCGGAAAAATATATACCTTTTTTTTTTAATAATACGACTGCAGGTTAAACACAACGATCACAATGGATTAGATAATCAAAAACATAAAGATATTTACGCGTGCAAAACATCAACATTTCTGGGGAGGGAATGAGGGAGGGAATTTTTCTTCATACCTAATGAAGAAAAATTATTATCAAAAATTACCCACCCCCACACATACATACAAAACACACGCACGCACTTACATACACACATTCACACACACATATACACTTATTCAAAATGGACGGTCCAATTTATACAATCAAATTGTAAATTTTTTCCGCAGAGTTAAAGTAAACATGTACAGTTGATTTTTTTAAAAATCTCTATCAGTCAGCTCTACATTTTTAAAACCCTTTTTAGAACCTTTTTCTTATTTTTTATGATGTTATTATATATATACAATAAAGTGCTTAATAAATAATAAATAAAACTGTAATAAACTGTATCCTTATTTAAGATTAAAAATTCTTAAAAGTGTTCTCATAAAAGCTCAGCGTAAACTTATAGAAGAGCGAAATTCAAAGAGGATTATCATGTACTTTATCGCCGTCGTAACGACGACGTGGTTCAGATTAAACGTAGAAGTAAGCTCGCGAGCTAGACAAAGCGTAACAGATTTATCCGTTCAGTAAGTAACTATAAGTATTTAGTACAAAATTTTGTATCACTTCGTGTTTCTCAAACTAGGCAAACCCATGTGTATTTTTCCCCGAAATAAGTGACGCATATTTTGTAGTACATAAGGTAGCTCTATAAGTCTTTAGTACCGTTTAATTCTTAATGTAAGTATTCCTATTGAGCGCTGTATAATAATCAAACCAAGTCTTTCCTATCCTCGTTTGAATTTGGTGCCACGATGGGTTGTCATTTATGTCAGTCACGCGACTCCAGCGCCGATGTAAAAAGCAATATGGCCGCCTGAGCTATGTAATGACAAGAAAATATGGTAATAATAGAAAAAAGGTTGCTAGAAGTTTACTGGGTGAATAATAGTGATAGACCACTCTTGGCTTACATGTGGTTAAGAAAATTTGGGCACAAATTGCTGTAATTCATGAGATTTCGCTGGCCGTACACGTTGCCCCGTCGTTGGTGGACCTTCCGCTTGGCGTCACAGGCTTTCGTAATACTGTCTTCAGATAATGTAGTGGCTTCTCCAGCATAGCCTATCCAAGTTCCGAATATTGAATTTAGTCATCCGTATTATAGAACCTCCTGTATATGTGCCTCGAGATAATTAAAAAACAATTTTGTCGGAATTATTTTGCTTGACATGTCAATATTGTAAATTCTTTAAGATAATCCTGTACCAAATAATGAATCAAATGGAAAATATCTTTCATTTTCAAAAATCATCAAACGTTTTCTTTTCTAGAAATGCAACACCAGCAGTAATGAAATTCAAATAGAGTTTTCAACTTATAAATTTGTGTCAGCTAAGGGTTTTGTCACACTATGACGAACTTTAGTAAGGTTGTTAGAAGTTGAATAGACGCTCGGTCCAACAAAGGTTCTGATCATGAGGCTGTGTGTGTTTATCATGAATATCATCTCCAAGATCTTATCGTCACATATTTCTAAATTAATCATTAAACTTCTTCATCTGCAGCCTTTTTACATACCACTGCTGGGCGCTTGTCTTCTAACGTGGGAGAAACATATAAGGAAATTGGACCGTTAGTCAAAGTGGATACCTTTTATAGGAGTACCTTCAGAAGACATTAAATACATTTTGCAACATACTATAATCGAAATATTCCATTCATCAGAGAAATATTTTTAAAACTACTGAGAAAACGATATGTCTCATAGCAGCAACTGTCTCTATCAAGGTCACAGTTTATATGAATAACTTGAGCGATACTATCAAACATTTAGACGAAGGACGTAAACGTATATCTGAAATCTTAATTCTTATAAAAATATTTTTTAATGTGTTACAGATTATGAAGTGTATTTTATGTAAGATAATTTGTTTTAATGTCTATGTCTAAAACAGACTTTGAAATTGATTTTCAATTTGTTAGTCTTGTGTTTTTGTGTTTGTGAATTGTCCAATAAATATTAATAATTATTATTATTCGTATATTGAGTTCTTACAACGTATATTCGCATGCCAAAACATTTGGTTTGGGCACACCTTGAACAGTCGTGGTACCTTTTTTACTCCTTTAGCATTTTAAAGTCAAATCCATTCAGAAGAACTTAAAAAAATGAATCCTAAAACCATATATCATTTCTCTGTGATTAATGTCCCATTAGAATCCATTTGCAGAGATTTCCGACACGAGATATCACTCCGTGGAGTGTTCCATAAACATTAAACTATTCATTTGCAAATCGTACAAGTTACAAGAAAGAGTCGTCTGGCTCAAAGCCATGGACATAGTTGATGTTGAGGTCAGTGTGAAATCTTTAATTTGAGTTAAGGGTTTTTTTACAATAGCACAATTTTAAAAGCTTCTTTGACTTTAATAAGCCAATGTGTCCTGTGGTCTAGTGGTTGAGATAACCTACCTCAGAGCTACAGGTTCGATGTTTAGGGGGCTATAATTGCTATCACATATCAAATTTATGTAGCGTTGTATTGAAATTTGAAATTCCCTCAAAAATAGTTTACTCTTAGTGATTCTTGATGTTTTAAAACTTTTTTTAATTTTGAGATAACAATATTATTTATTTATTCAAACTTTTTGTAAATATAAAGGTACTTGGTGAGCTTAATGCCATTAGGCATTCTCTTCTCTTCAATTTTTTGAAGAAATTGAATGAAAGGTAGCGCCAAAGTAATAGAGTAGAAGGCATTTACTTCAAAACACGGTTGTATATTTTACATTAAATTTAAAGGTACTTGGTGAGCTTAATGCCATTAGGCATTCTCTTCTCTTCAATTTTTTGAAGAAATTGAATGAAAGGTAGCGCCAAAGTAATAGAGTAGAAGACATTTACTTCAAAACACGGTTGTATATTTTACATTAAATTTAAAGGTACTTGGTGAGCTTAATGCCATTAGGCAT
The DNA here is from genome assembly GCA_943193645.1 of Acentria ephemerella. Lineage (NCBI taxonomy): Eukaryota > Metazoa > Arthropoda > Insecta > Lepidoptera > Crambidae > Acentria > Acentria ephemerella. The sequence goes on from OW971891.1 coordinate 201,143, forward strand.
TCTCTTCTCTTCAATTTTTTGAAGAAATTGAATGAAAGGTAGCGCCAAAGTAATAGAGTAGAAGACATTTACTTCAAAACACGGTTGTATATTTTACATTAAATTTAAAGGTACTTGGTGAGCTTAATGCCATTAGGCATTCTCTTCTCTTCAATTTTTTGAAGAAATTGAATGAAAGGTAGCGCCAAAGTAATAGAGTAGAAGGCATTTACTTCAAAACACGGTTGTATATTTTACATTAAATTTAAAGGTACTTGGTGAGCTTAATGCCATTAGGCATTCTCTTCTCTTCAATTTTTTGAAGAAATTGAATGAAAGGTAGCGCCAAAGTAATAGAGTAGAAGACATTTACTTCAAAACACGGTTGTATATTTTACATTAAATTTGCCTCAAATTATAATATTACAAATGATTGAAATATTTCAATTTATAAATTCCAATGAATTTAAAATCAAATCTACAACTGAAACATTAAATCGAAGATATATATATGTCTATTTTATTTAATTGCCGGTTTGTCAGCACATGGACCATTGAGAAATGGTGCATGTACTTACAGTTGAACCTATTTGAGAACATGGCCAGTATGCCTTGGAGCTGCCCCGGAGCCTGCCCCCAGGGAGCAGCACCTCTTATAATAAAGGAAGTACTTAAGTCATCACATAAAGATATACACATTTATTACTATATTACTTTATCTACTGCGTGTCTTACCACTATGACACCTTGAGCGATATACGGCTATAAAATATTCATAATTCCCCGTTTGACACGGGTAGCCGTATTAGGAATCAATTTCGATTATGCTAAAAGATTTGTTCCGATGGAAACTTACCTTTTATTACGATTTCGCGAAACGTAGCCGAAATTGTGCCAAAAGTTATTTCCCTTGGGAATTTGATAACTTTATGTATTATATTATTTATTAAGAAGAGGGTATAATGTTATTTCCCAAGTTTGAAATATATAATGTGTGTTCTTGTATTTTTTAATAGAAATATTTTAAGCTCTACCGACTACACCTAGTTGGTAGAGTTTATTATTTAATTCTTTGCATTAGTGAATTCTTCAATAATGTCTTCTAATTAGATCTTTTGTAAGAGTCTGAATTTATAATTATTAAACGAAAAATTGCTTCTGCATAATTTTAAATTGTCAAGAAAAATACTGTAAGAATACATTGGAAATACTTTAGTGTTTACAGCTTTTTACCATATTTAAATTTCCACTTGCAACTTTTTATCTTTTTTGAGATAGAGTTGTGAAGCGAAGAGACACGGTAGGTTTTAAATTAAAATGACATATTTTATTCCTGACCTCTTGGTAATAGCTTCTTATTAACCTTTAGAGCTGCTGCATTCGCCAGCATTAAAAGCATAATCAACCCCAAGTCAACCCCAAGATTCAAACATTAAAAGTTGTAAAAGTCAAGCTTAACGTCCGACCCATTAGACCGGGCCATTACTCTCCATCCGAGTCCAGGAGCGGGTCAAGTTCATGCTAATTAAAGTCTCGCTGGTTACATTAAGGCGAGGAGTAAGACTAATCTAAAAGATAATGAGGGAAGAGGGGTGGCAATTAAAATGATTGCAGCGACCTCGGCAAACTTCGATTTGACGGAGAAAATAAAGGAGACATGTCCATAACTGATTTTGGAAGCAATTGTCTTGTTGGGGAGAAATAATTAAAGCGGCTTGAGTTATCTTACAAAAAGTTAGCGTTAGTTTTTTTTAATGTACAATGTAAAGTATTTAAAGTTGTTATCAGGCGATATGGACGATGACATGGTTGACAGATTGAAATCATTATTAGTTATCTTAACAAAAGGGTATGTTTCAAAAATTACTTTGATATCGATTGCGTAAATTGAATTAACATAATTAAATTTATAATAACCAACTAATATCATTGGATGTTCTATACGATATACATAGACTTCCATATGAAACCTTTAGCGTTAACAAAATATTTAATATAGCCGTTGAAAAGACTTGCTCCGTGATGCATACAAAATACCACAAATACCACGTGACGTCATGCTGTATTAACCGTTGTTTAAGATCATTACTGGGCGATTCAAAAAATGTGTGATACCTAATTTTTGTACTGAAAAGGGTCTAAAATTGGTCTAGAATTAATAAATATATTGAGTCTACAATTTTGTTTTAGTTTAATAAGGGCAATAAAAAAATGAATGGAAATATTAATACATAATTATTTTAAAAATAACTCTTTTAATGACTTGGTAGAATAAAGAACAGAAATAGTATCGTTTCTTGTGTATTTTTTATTTGAAACATGAAACATTTAAATGAGGCTTCTTAATATTTCAGGTATAAGATCCTAACGATATCAAACCACAAGTTTGTTCCAAGTTAGATTGACATTTTATTAGCATTAGGAAATGTTACACATATTCAAAACATAATTTTTATGTGGCCTCTCAGTGTATCTTAACGTTGACGACTGTTGAACTAATATCGTGTTTCTCGTGTACAAGATATTATGTTTGTTTTGCGACATCCCGACACATTTTAAAGGGAAGCGAACCGAAAATATACACAAAGTATTTGTAACTGTTTACAAAATTTACCCAACATGGCGGCGAGTCTTAACGTAATTATTAATTTCACTTGACAGTTTATATCAGGAGTTTTACTCGGAAATTAATTTTGGACAGTGTTTGCGAGGATATTTACAGTTCCCTTCAAAGCTAACTTTGGGCGTTTGTAGAAATATCAGAGATTTATTAACTACAGTTTGTCTATTTAAAAGAATCGACTTGAAAAACAACATCTTTAACTTTAATTTGAAAATCAATTCCAAATTTTTGGAAGAAGATATTTTTGTAGAATACTGAGTATTGTCTGAGTTCTTTAGATGTATACATTATTTTATTTAGGGTAAAAATAATCACAATTAATAAGTCACAGGCTGTCCTTTGTGAAGATATTGTGGAATATAGAGAACCTTTTTTTATTTGAGTGTGATTATAATTAAAAAAAAAAATCTCAAAACATCGTGAAAGCCGAGTCGGATAAAAAGATCAAGGATTTGAACCTAACACACGATCTTACCGATATGTGACGGGTGCATCCACTGAGATCAATCTAGTCGTAGTTAATATGGCCTCGTCCCAACTTCTCTTAGCGACCATCTGATGAGATGGGTGACGGACTAATGATTGCGAGACTCCATCGGGCAGTCTTGCTCAATATCGTCAGGATTGTCGGCCGATTCCTCTCTCTGTCATCCTGAACCTCGGCCGTCTAGCCTCAGCTGGCCGCTCGTATAATAACTCCATGTGTATGAGATACATAAATTGGATGGGTGTTCTCTCATTGTGTTGACCGATTTGTTGAGTGTTGACTCATGTAATTTGTGGATATAAGTCGAATATCATAGAAATTATAACATTAATAATATAACATAAAATATCGAACAAATACAAAAAACAACTAGGAATAGATGTCAAAAAAGTGGTTACTAACTGGACCCATAAGTTATTTGATAGATTTTTCTTATTAATAATTACAGCGTACGAGCGAAACTTCATAATAATAAACAACTAAGCACCAACGGAAATATGGCGTACGTCAAAATGAAAGCGATAGCAATAGATTCTGATTAAGACAACAAAGGATGATAGCAATTAGTTTGGCATCAATTCGAATTTGATCCAAATTATGGTTAATTATGTAAATTCATTTCAGTGTCTATTTTTAAATAGTATCTTTTCGTTTGTGTCAACTTAAAATTCAAAATATAAGCGTACGTATGAAATATCTCTTTCACACGTTACCCGAATGATAAAGAGAGCAGCAATTTTATACATCACACGAAACTCATAAAAGTGTGAAACTACAACATAAAAAGCGGCTAAAACGCTCGTCAACCTAAAACGGAAGTGTAAAGGGAGCCGTCATTGTAGCGGTAAGCGCTGCAGCGCTTGAACGCGGGGCATTCGGTGGCTAGCTCTGAGTTTAAAAACTTTTTGTTTGTGCTTCATTAGTCGAGGTTTTGTGACCCAGTACGTTGATGCAATCCTGGTAATCGAAAGATTATAACGCGGATTATAAAATAAAATATACAGTTCAATGTTAAGTCATAATATGCAGATAATCTTCTAATTCTGAAATCATTAAGAGAGATATGGCACCATAGGGTGGGATTTATTAACTAAAGAATGGATATCCTCATGCTATGTTCGTTCACAATAAAGCGCCGAATAAACGTATTCATAATTTGAAAACCCTGGTAACTGGCAGGGCGGGGAAGACAATGACCTAACAAGACAAGGCACTAAGCCAATAATAAATATATTACAATCGAATACACTTTACTTGACTAAATCTTTATGAATGTTATTAAAACAAACTTCGAAGTATTTCAAATAAAGGTTCCAGTTTTTCTTACAGAACAGTTCATTCAAGAACTAAATTAAAATACTTCAGCAGAAACTATCAGAACCGGCCAGTGGATCGGAGCTTAATCTCCAACAACGTCTTAACTTAGCTGAGAAAGATCCTCGACTAGATGACACTAGAGATATTCAAAATATTTTTCTATCATTAAATGCAGATTAACAGTGGAAGAAAAGATGCTTAAATTGACTGTTTTTAATCGACTTGAATAAGAAGTAGTAAGTTTCTGAATGTTTTTGAAGCAATTTCTTTGTCTGTTGTGAGCCAATTTTCAAAGTTATTTTTTTATACAATAGAATATAGTTGGGGGTTGTTGCCACCTCAGGATTATCTTTATTTATTTATTTACATAAGGCACACCAACAGCATACACAATAATCTGAATAAAAAAACAAATATACATAAAAATGTCCTGGTGTGTAAACCTATTACAGGCGTGTACAGCATTCTTTACATATTCATCATCGCTAAATATTTAATAAAGAATAAAAAAAACAATATATATTAATAATTTTCATAATATAAAAATATATATAATTTTGTAGGTAATATATTTCCAATTTGCATGTGATTCCAGTATCTAAAAAAATATCTATTGCATTGTCACTAAGTCACTACCTGATGATAGGATCCTAGGGCAATCAAAGACAACGTTCAACTTTTATTAAAAACAGTTTAAAACAATATATGTTTATTCAGCCAGCAACTAGCAGAGAAGCAAGTCCGTAATAGTTACAGTCATTCACATAACTTGGACCTTACATACTTATTACTCAATATTTTAAGTATTATTATTAATATTAACCTAACAACTCAACATTTTAATGATATTCTTTAATCTTGACTTTCATAAGAGTCTGAAATGTATTATATCTAGACTGAAATTTTTTTGACTTTTTTATGCGTGTGAAGAAAGTTGCAATGAAAACTGAAAACCGATTTTAAGGTGCTGAAAAGGTAAAACTAATTCTATTTAAGTATTTATCTTAATTAAAAGTATCTTTTGGAGTTAGCACCTAATTGTTTCCAGAAAGAATTGTGTAGAAAGCTGAAGCTAATTGACGCAACGACTCAGAACTGTTCTTAATTAGATAAGTACTTGAATAAGTTTTGCCTTTTGAGTATTTTGTAGTCGGTTTTTAGTTTTGTTTTAATTTTTTTTTTGAAAATGAAACAATTGGAATCTAATTTAGACTTGACACTATTATAAGAATTATAAACCCTTCTATCCCTATTGTACTCTTGCCAAAGATACAATAAAAACAAATCACGTGCTCGAGCCGTGATATTGTTTAGCATTGCAAATGGTGCTCTCATTCCTTGGCAGCAAGTTTTTGCTGTGAAAGGAAGACGTACTGTAGATTTATGCAAATCTTGATCGGGTGATGTTTTTGTAAGCAAACTTCAACGCGCCTCTCTGTGTTTAAGCCTATACTTCTTGTGAACCGCAATCGTTCTGTCACAAAGGTATAGAACCTAAAGTACGTTGAAAATTGGGTTAAAGGATACATGAGATTTAAAGGGGACTGATTTTTGTTATAAAAGCTCAGCAAATAACTCGACACCACCTAATGATAAGCATTAGAGCAGTCCATATGTGACGATAGGTACTGACCCTATGACAAATTGGATTATTCACTAACGGTTTTTCACAGAATTTCGAATATAAATTTAAATTTTAAATTTCGAATTTTACGTAAAACCATAATGACGATTTAAACAGAACTGCTTCAACCTCGACATGGCGATAACTGTAGACTGAGATAATATCTAAACCAAGTCTCATACCTGTTCAGAATTGATGATGAAGATGCTGAACTAAACAAGTAATAAGTATATATCGCCGGTTCAGGTGTGTAGGTGTATCTTGGGTCTGGCTAGGTAGGCACAGCACTGATAGTACTAGGATAGTACTGATGGGCAGACAACGTGTTGCACTCCACGGGTACCTATATCGGTCAGTCAAGCGTCAGGAAGCAACTGAACAATTGATATTTGGATCGGTAGGGGGTAAAATTATTAAATGTTAGGTAGATAAATATCATACGTCAAACGGAACTTTTCAAATCACATACTTTCGAAACGACACAAAATTCATTTGTAATTTCACCAAGTTCTATAAAATGCACAGTCAATGGTCAACGGACGGTTCTTTCAGTTGTAATGACAACTCGCTTATCGCTCTTAACTAAAATAACAATAAAAATTCGCGTCATTTGTGTTAAAAATATACATACATACATAGATACATATATTATCCTAGTTTCAAAAGTCCCCATTTATCGTAATATAATAGTGTACGGTTAACAAATCGCAAATAAAACCGCATTACCGTTGCAGTCGAGATAAAACCAAGCGAAGGCCCGTCTCTGCTATTAATTAAAAAAACCTCGCTCCAATTCTCATTTTTCATGCGCCGGTAAGCGACGACGAGCTACGCTAGTGATGTGTTGAACTAGTTTAAGTATTAAATAGTTACTTAACACCCACTTGTTCATTATTTAAGTTACTGGTATCCTCAACATGACATTGTTTAATTTAGACTATTAATTTTGTAGTTAATATTTGAATTTGACCATAATACAACCTTTCTCCTGTATATCCTAAAATTTGTTGTGCCGGACAGGGTCCATAGTGTCAATAATAGTCTAAAGATCTACATATTATGTAACTATGGAACGCAAAATAAAGAATTGAATTAATCCATCTACAAATTCATTCATTCATTATATTTTACAAAGTATTTAAAAGTTCTAAGCTTCAAAACATAATGTTAAAAGTTCTTGTAAGCTCAGCACTATTGCTAAGACTACGCTGAGCCATATCGTTACATATGATTTTGTTTTTTTTTAATTAAAAAAGACATTTGAATAACAAAAATAATACTTGTCATTTATAAAAAACCGTAATTTATTTTGTAATCAGTCGTCCTATTTAAATACTACAAGAACTACTATATGGAACAATTTACATTTCTTATTAATTTAAAAAATATGTTCGTCATAAAATGGTAGTTATTGTTTGCTAATTAAACGCTACCTAATACGGATGTGAAGATCTTGAGTCCTCTGATGACATCTCTATTATATGTGAAATTTGTTTAGATACAGATATGGAACAATTTATACAAGACCAGTTTTGAAGCAAAAGACTAGTTTTTAAATTTGTAAATAATTAAATTGTAGAAATACTGAGAGCTCTCGTGATGTCTAACACATCACTAGTGTGCAACAAGGCAGCGTTGCCGGAGGCCGGAATATCATTGTTGTAATTAATAGTCATTCAGCGTAGTATCGTTCCTGGGTAAGGTATCAAGTCTGCTAGCAACAAGCCTTGTTGCAATTTTATAACGTTGTAAACCGTACGAACTGAAAAAGATAACAGCCTGTGATATAATCAATATAATCATAATTCTCACACTTACACCTGTTATCTAGTTCAAAGTAATCATAATTAAGAGCTCGTATCATGGATACTAGATAACGCAGAAATATAGACAGTTATAATAATTTGAAAATAGTTATTGTTGCTTCTGATTTTCTTTATTTTAGATGAGCAAGAAAACAAGCTAACTGCAAAAGAATATCCACTTCGCAGAAGAACGTAGACAAAAATATTGCACACAAAATGGTTCTCTGAACTCATGGTAAGATAATCGTTTCTTACTCAGGGCGACGTGTCTTCTGTCCTTGATATATACTGGCCGCATGGCAACGTGTTAGTATGACAAGTATATGATACATATTTCAATCGCCTTCAGATTATTGTTCCAGATAACTTTAAGCTACGCTAAATTATTTATCTTGTTAATGAAACTCCACAATTTGCTTGTCAAATATCCTGTGAATATTTAACTGGTGTATGCGCAGACTCAGCGTTAGTAAACACAAACTTTGGCTCATAAATTACAAATCTATAATCGATCCACAATCTCTCAAAGTGCCATCAAGTAGTAAGCACTTTGTTGACATAATCAAACTTTACTGACAGTAGAATAAGATGGTAATGCTGTGACGTATGTAAGGTGATTTATTTTGAACTTTTTGGTATCACTGTCCTCTGCATATGTTTTAGTTTTTTTTTGATTAATTAAAAATAATGCATCTAGTAGTAATGTCTTTCATCATTATACAAAACTTGATAATTTATATTTTCACCCTCTCAACTAATCATTGTGGAATGTCTATGCTGTTGGAGTTAGTAGATCATTTGACAAGACTTGATGACAATTGATTTCATGCTCATCTTCGTCACCGTCAACGTCTCCTTGATACAGTTGGTAAGAAAGTAATGCACAGGCTTTGTATTTCTGTCTTCTGTGTTGAACTTAGTTTACCTACCGTTTAATCTTAAACTGTGGCCTTTGATCTGGTAATTAAGTTAATCGAGTATCATCTCTAAATCAGGCTGCTGTAGACGAGTGCTGGTTATTAATTGAATACGCTTATTATGTTATGTTTGACTTGTCCCGCTTATAGGTTTCAATAATTTAGACGACTTGATGAAAGTAATTAGGTAGCTAATTACGCAAAATTACTAACTAGTATTTACGGGGCGATCCTTACCAATAACGAAATAACAAAATTGGGTTTCACGTTTTAAATTTGTTCTAAAACGGTGTCGCTGTTGACCTACCCTGAGATGTTTAGAAAGTGCTTATTGAAAATTGCCTTACAAGATTTCAGGCCTTATAGATCAAGACCTAATCTCGCCCATGCATTAAATATGAAATTATGGGCGCTTGTCAACCAAGTTTGGTGTAAATTACTTCTGAAATATCATTTCCAACGATATACTTTTCTGATTTAAAAATTACAAATTTAACGCCTTCAAAATCTGTAACAAGTCAGCTAATTACTGTTGGTCTATGAAGGCCTAAAAAAGGCGAAGGATGGAAGCAAATACCATACAAATTTCCCAATGACAAAGAAACTAGCTATCTTGGCACTTACAACAGTGCTGTTAACATTATTGCTGTGGCGGCAGACTTAGGAAAGACGGTCACATCTAGCCAGGTGGATTTTGAAAATAGCCTTTTATCCACCAAACCGAAGAGAAAATTTCTTCCTTCTCTTGGAATTCAACATTTGCCCTCCAAATCTGAAGTACGTGATCTTAGTCCATTATTTGAAAATTAGTTAATTTTAATGAAAAACAAATGATCAAACAATTTAGCAGACATAATCCGTTTCTTATTTAAACAACTAACATAATATCATCGTAAAGTAAACAAACAAGTCATAACTAACGCTGCGACCACAAATATTGACCCAGTTGTCGAGTTGTCGCATTAATCGAGTGACCAAGTCGTTACGGACGTACTTTGGAAGTGTGGCGATGCACAAACAATCATTTATTAGTGTTTGTCTGTTGTAAGGGTGAAAGGGCAAACATTGAGCACACGTGTTGCTTATTTGAAATGTGGTGAAAATAAAAAATATTGTAATATATATATATATATATAAATGAAATAATGATATTGAACAAATACATGCAGATTTTAGAACAAGAACTCTGGCTCTGAACTAAACTAATCCAAACGAAGCTCTAGCTGTCTATCAACTAACTACAGACAAAAAATAGTGCAAGAGTCAATCACACAGATTAGTTCACAATTTTAGTGTGATAGTAATAAAAAGTAGAAATATAAAGGATATCATTCAAGTGACTAAAATGAATCAAGGTACAAATGAAATTAATGATAGCGTGTCATGAGTTCATACGACATTTCATTTACAATAAAATAAATTTATGATCTTACTGTGAAAATATCAAAAAATAACAACAAAAGATTGTCGCTGTGAAAGAATTCTCTGTATTTTACCCAATACAAATACCAATGGGTTTTCGCGCCTTAACTCACATAGTATATTATCACGGATATCATCGATGTCACAAAATAAATTGTCAACAGGGATTATATCTTTTAGCTTACCTTTATACTACAATTGACTATATAATTTGACTTACCTATACATCTCCTAGTTTAATATTATTAGGTTTTTGTAACGTGCTATACTTTCTTTGTTTTGAATGACATTGTTAACTTCTCATTCAGTCATATTTAAAATATGTATTTATATATATTGTATGTCTTTAAATTGAAATTTAGCTTTATTTATATTGAGTGTGACAGTTTGACCAACAAATATTATTTTATCTTCAATCTGTTACGATCATTGTCATTTTCAACAGAATTTAAAAAGGAGTTTGTATATTCCTTTAAAAAAATTCACAGACACTTAAAGCAAACCAAGGAAGCTGAATAAAAATGATAGTGTAATATTAGAACTAAGCAGAATAAACTCCAAATTTGAATTTCCGGAAGTGCACGTTTGAAACGGAATATTTTATTCAAGTGAAGAGAAAGTTAAGAATAGTTCCCATCGAAAATATTAAGATTCTCTCGGTGCATCCGCAATAATCTCGGCGCTTGTGGTTGTAAGCGGGACGGCTTAAATATTTACGCCTAGCCGTTGTAGTTTGTTAAATATCAAGCAGTCTCTCTCTTTGAAAAAATTATTAAGAAAACTTCTATTTTTATTAAACATAACTCTTTGCTAAATAATATTTCTCACACTCACACCCATTATCTAGCCCAAATTAAGCATCATTAAGAACTTGTGTTATAAAGGTTAGATAACGGAGAAATAAACATGAATAAAAATTTCACAAATAAACAAAATTTACATACAAATATCCATGACTCATGAATAAATATTTGAAGTTTAATTCAGTTTATACAATATGATTAGTATTTATAAAACCTTCTTGGATTTGATTCTACTTGGGACCATTTTATAGTGGACTCTGATGAAACTTATTATACAACCCGACGTTAATTGTGAAGTTTAACTGTTTTGTTCAGTTAATCTCGATAAGTCAAAGTCAAAGTCAAAATATCTTTATTTAAATAGACTCATTTACTAAGTTCTTTTACATCGTCATATCAGAGAATATGTATGAGAAAAAATAAACAAATGTAATTAAAGATATAAATAAAGTGATAACTTTAAGTGAGTATTACCATTTACAAATTGTCCCAGTTATAGAATTTAAATATGTGTTAAATAAATAAATTTTAAATTAAAAAGTAACACTAGTATACATATTCCCAATTAACCCTACTACCACTTCGACGAATTAGTATCTGCAGAGAGAAATTCTCAGCTTTTAGTATTTATAATGACATTTACAAATTACCTCTGTCATTATGTATTAGTATTACAAACATATATGTTTTGTTTTACAGTGCAATCCAAGATCTATTTTTAAACATTGCAAAATATAATGAATAAGCGAAGAGAAGCAAATTATAGTGGCCACAAATTTTTATCTTTATAAGAATCTTCCACCTTTGTAATACCCCTTTTTCATCAAACAACTTTTAATAGTTGACTTAAATTCATGCAGAGGCAAGTCAATAAATTATGTCTAGGTAGTTCTTTATTTCAATACCAAAGTTTACTAAAATGATTACACACAATATCAAACGTGATCAACGTTGGAAAATAATGTCTTTTATGAGGATTATATTTAAAGAGAAAACCGCAACGACGTCCTTTTCAGCGGACCGAGGGAATTTGACAGGTAAATTGGGATCAGGACTGACGGAAATTACCGTGATTGTTTATTTAGGAGCCGCGGTAGGAATGGAACGACCTTGCTTTAAAATTTTAGGACCCAATAGAAATTTTACTGATCCTCCATCAAAGGGTTTTACAGTACTGTCTTTGGGTGATTTGTTCGTTTATGTAACGAATAAATTTGAAGCTAGATGCATAGAAACATTAATACGTAATGTTGCTATAGTGGTAAATATTTAGATTGTTCTAATTTCAAGTGAAGGCGATATTAAAGTCTCCCTGAGTTAAAGTGCACAGTGACGTGATCAAGGCCTCGAGATAAGGTAAGATAACAAGCATCATATCGGTAAAGTAGTGTTGATGTCAATATTTTTTGAATATTATGAATATAGTACCAACTTGACAGAAAGAAAACAAATTTGACAAAACGAATCTCTTAATAAAAAACATATTGTCTTTTCTTATACGAAAAAAAATCTTTTGTAAAATAAGTGACAATCTCCACGTATCACCAGGTGTATAACACGATAAACAAGTGCCACCATCTGGTTGTTCGTATAACTGCCTGATGGTGGCATTAATCAGGAGTACAATCATAAGTTGTAGCGCCCTCAGCTGAGCCTGTTTATCACTGTCAGGCGGGACATACCGGAAAAACTAGGGCTTAAGGTGTGGTTACACGACGGTATCATATCTTGGAAGGTTTTAAATATTAAGTTCCTAATATTTCTTGTTAAACTGCTTAAAGCCACTACTCAATTCGCAACATGGACCAGAAGACTGCATATAAATGATATCTGAAGATTTTTTGGGAAAGTAATCCTATAAGTTTTTTATCTTCTTTTATGATGCTTAAACCTCTTAACCGATTTACATAAAATTAAACGTATATATAGATAAAGTTCTGCGAAACGACAAAAGCTATCTTACTAATAAAATAAAATCGTTTCAAATGCCATTAATAATTTGATGTTACAAAACAAATTCACGCGGGTAAAATCTATATCATTTTGATTTCTTAGTAATAGTGATGATGGAACTGGCGTATATTTCACCAATTTTGTACTTAAACTAATTTTAGGATATTTGCAAGTAAATAAAGGTACTGTTTCAGAAAACAGTTAGTTTATGTTATTTATTACGAGTATGTCAGTTTCTCCACATCATCATTAGTAATATGTAAAAACATCGCTTATTGACCTTATTTTTATTTCATATCCAACTGTATATGCCTTCCACATCCCGCCGTGAAGCTCTGTTTATTTTAAATAGTAAAAAAGCGATTGTTGTAACAGGATATGGGAGCACCACCACATGTCTGAATGCAGTCAATGAAGCTAAACAACTCAGCTATAAATGCTAGTATTTAATTTCAATAAATAACGTCTCTAGTGTAGACGTGCCTTAGCGTGGCACGAAACCAAGCAAAAAGTGTAAGTTTGAGTCGAGTGTCGGTGACGACCGTCATTTCATAAATCTTGCGCAGATGCGTAGGTAACCGCTATAAATTCGGGCGCCGCGGCCATCGGCTGGGGTGAGGCTAGAGAGGAGGCGAATTTACATTAAATGATATACTTAAATATTTTCTTGAACAATCTTTTAGTAGTTGAACATCAGTAAGAACAGTTTCACGTCTTTGTGTTCTAGTGGTGAGACTCGTCTCAGATCGATTCCCAGTTGAAGCAGACATTTTCTGCTCCGTTTGTTGGGTGATAGAGTTTTGAAGAACTTCTGATTCTGCATAGCCACCACCAGTTTACCAAAGTCTGTCATCACAATATTATTGAGTTCTGGTAGATGGCGTTAAATGAAGATGTGAGAGAAAGCCCAAGAGATTCCAATCCCGATTCCAACTCGTTAAAGACAAAATCTCTTGGAGAGACTTAGCTTTACACATTCGCGTGACAGCAATACTCTTAATACTCATTTATAAATTGCGCAGCCATTTTGAATTCGATTTATAAGACGAAGAGTTCCGTAGTAAAAGCATAATGTCAAGATTCAATCAAACTGTTTTAATGAAGATTTGGAGCGCTGGCATTTCGAATATAAGATGACAAATGACAGATTTAGTTATTTATTTATTTTGTCAGAAAACAGACAAAAAAATTATTTGTAAAATTTGAAGAGCTTTTCGACAATAAAGCCATCAAGATAAAGCTGCGATTTATTTGATTTATAAGGTTTATTTATGTTATTTATTATTGCTATGACGTATGGGCAAGTGCTATGTTAATGATAAGTGAGATTGCGGAAAATCCATCTTAGGTTTCTTGCTGCCTGTGTCGAGCAATATGACTTTAACAGGCTGTTGAAACTGTTACTGTCAAAAGCAGGCTGGGTGTATTTCACCAAAAATCTGTTTATCATACAGGTACATCCTAACGAAGTGCTCCCTAATGAGATACACAGACGTAGTCAACTTATCAGTATATCACTCAAAATATTTTAAAATCTAAAATGCTGCTGTCAGCAACTTGTCCCACACAATCCAGCGCGACGAGCAACGAATAAAAGATAACGATTGAACGATTCCCGAGAAAGTGCGATGGCGGCGCCATTCGGGACATGTGTTTTTGATAGCCTTCTCCCTCTTCCCCTCAACCGTGAGGGATATAGTCAGATTTCGGAGTCTGTCCATTCATCACTTTTGCTGGACTGCGGTTGACACTTACGAAGTATTGCAAACAAAATTCGTAAGATGTATCATCTGATGATGGAGATTGTTAAAACTTTTAGATTACACTCATTTTGTACTGAGCGTTATTTTTACTTTAACTATATCATATTTGTTCACGACCAACTACTTTTGTACCACGTATTTCATACCATGTTGTTTATGTTTGTTATACCATGATTGTAAATAGAAAAATAATAAGCTAAAGAAAATATGTAGTGTAAAAGAAGTGCTTGTATTATTAACCATATTCACGAACTCAACTACGGTTTGGTACAAAGAAGCGATGTGAAAATTACATTTTGTACTTTAATGTTTGCATGCGATATGCTAAATTATGTAATAATATCATTTTTATTGTGTTCTACAGTAGTTAATATTTTAAATTTAACATTTCTGTCAAATTTTGAAAATTACATGACAAATACTTCACTTAGACTTAAATTACTCTTTCAAAAATAGATATTTTTTAAGATAGGTTACAATGTTATTTAACTATTTTATAAATATTACTTAATTCATAAATTTTGTATGGTTTTTTAGTATATATCCGATACGTTTTAAAAAAATAATATTACAATTTTGTTTTCTCCACATATAAGGGTACTATAGAATTTGCTATTTATACGAACTTAATATGTTAGTGGGAGACGAGTCAACAGTAGGCAGCCGTCTGACTCCTGCCTTGGAATACATATTACTATATATATTTTCTAATATCTAGTATCTACAACACTAGCTCTTAATGATGCTTACTCTGGTCGAAGAAATATTGCTAAAATTTTCTCTTGTTTTCTTACCATCGCGTCTATTTAAATCATCGTGTCGTAAAATAACTAGAAAGAAAGATGTGCCAGGAGAATATCCCTTGCCTGGTCTTAACTATATTGGGTTAACCGCATGGCAAATATAAATTTTAGTATCTTTGACAACTATTTTATCACCGAAACAACGAGACAATGTTAATATAATAATCCTCATTCTTTCCAACGTATTCCCCCGATACGGAAACGTTCCCTAACTTTACGGCTTTCGAGCGATAAAAAGCAGTAACTTTATTAGTTTGTCGGTTTTTAACCGACTGCGACGCAGTTAAGGGGGATAATGTGCCTCGTTTCCTCTCCCCTTCTCTTTCCTTTCTAAGATATATCTCGTTGGACTTTCCCTGCGTTGATTTTAATGAATAAGACTTGTTCTTTGAAGAAAGAAGTTTGAACATGAAATTTTATTGTTTGCGTTTGGTTTTTTAAAGATTAATGGGGATTAAAACGTCTTTATGACGCTGAAGTTAATTCAGTTATCAAGTAATCCTATTTTATTCTAATTTAAATTGAATACATTTAATGTACTAATTTTCAGGCCTATTTAAATCCGAGAGGTATTCACTTTCGCTGTGGGTAGAGGTATATACCGCGCGCGTTACTCTCCAGCATTAAGTATCAAATTCCCGCTGCATTTGACTCTACACCGCCTGATGGTAAGCGGTAGGATAAGCCTATATGCGGAGATAGCTAGAACAGCGTGCAACATACTGTCACAGCTACCTCCATCTTGCCGGCTCAAAAAGTACCTTATAACGCCTCTTAGGATGGAACCCACTTTGAAATACAAAACAATTTCCACTGATGGGATTTTTAACAAACTACACAGTACAGATGAAAGCGACGCAAATATATCAGCTGCAAAGCAAAATAAGGTTTAATATGACGGAATAGGGTCTTAAGAAAATTTATAACTTAGTACGAAAAATTCCCTTGATATATTTATGTAAAACGTGCCGAGTCATTACGGATCAACTCAAACCGCCGCTGGGTGACTGGGTCACTTAAATTTTATTAAATAAATTTGTCAGTTTTAAAGGCGATATTAAGCCATTTTTTATGTTAAATTTTATCAAAATTTACGACGGTATAACAAGTCTGTTATATTCTAAGGTGTTGCGTACTGTTAACTTATTTAAGTTTGTTGAGCCGCGATATACTCCCGGACACTTAACCATTTGTTAGATTTAATAATTATTGAAGAAATGACACGATAAAAATATAAGTAGCTTTAAGTTCCTGCGAAAGCAGTTACATCTTTAATAGGTTGTTTCCTAGCGGTGAGTAAGGTAGCTAGAGTTCGTTGAATCTCTCTGTCCTTGTGTCAAGTAAATGACAACTAAGTACTTTCTTTTAAGGCTTAAATTACATCAACAGTAATTAAATTCAAGATTGTTAATTTATCAGAAAATGGTCGCTCGTAAAATGCAGGTTTACGAGTGAGTCAGCCGAGTTAATCCCAAACTAGTCCGCCTCTGTAACGTCCTATGTACTAACTGAAGGAGAGATTTGCTTGATTCATTTAGCTGTCAAATGTGTTGACCTTACACGTTTGACAGCTAAATAAGTGAAGCTTGCATTTTACGAACACTTTAAACTAAAACTAACGCGATTCAGAAAAAACTTTGTATCCAAAATAAAAAACTGACATCAAAACACTAAACAGGCAAAAATAATTAAATGTAAGATATTATACTAATATTCGTTGCCGTGATTTTATATCGTGGTAAACTAGATTTTCTTGAGAACTCTACATTATAATCTATACTAACATCATTAAGAGGTAAAGTTGTAAGAGGTAATCTTTGGAACTACTGGTTGATAATTTTTTTGCATTGGGTAGTCCATTTATTAGGGTAGATTATTGGCCATATAACATTTGCTATAGACCACAATTAAACCCAATTTAAGCAGAATAAATACCTTTGTTGTTGTGGAGGATCCATTACCCTTCGCTGGGGTAACCTGGGTTCTGCCGAAGCAATTCACCAGGTCTCTCATAATAAATACTTACGACATTAAATTTAAAAAATATATATTAGTTTTAAAAGTTTATGTAATCCGCACATCGTCCCACGTAGTTAAGTAAACTGCTAAGAGATGTTATTTTAAAACAATTAAATTTCTGATTTTCTAAGTCATTATAACTAATAAAATAAGCACATTATTTCTCTTTACAGAGTATCTCAATATAAAGTGCGTATGTGTATATATATTATATATATACATATACACACACACACATATGTATTTAATTATATTAGTATTGGTACACGTCCCTCTACCTTTCGATGTTACTTTTCCCATATGTGGGGCTGCTGGAAGAGATTTATATAGAAATAAGCAGTACCTTTGTACAATTCTCTAATATTCTGTTGTGTCCTTTTAATTGTCTTTGTGGATAAAAATAAATAAAATAATGAAATCCATAAGCGTCAGAAGTTTAATAATACTAGTTTTTGATAAGATGAATTAAATAGTTCTAATATACTCTTCGATAACAATATATGTCACATTCTTAACTTGCATTCTTTCTATCATGCCAATAACATCTTAATAAACTAATTTAAATTCCTTGTTAGTAAATAGCGAGAGAGATACTGCGCTGTAACAAGAATTCGCAGCGAGTTTAAAAAACAATAACTTAAGAAGAGAATAAAAAATGGCCGTCGGGAATAAAGCAGAAATGTCTTGGTTTTTCTTGCATAATGATGATTACTTCAATCAACTCGAAACCAACTGGTTAACAATATTAGATAAAATGAATCGAACTAAACTTAGTTCGATTCATTTTATCTAATATTCTTAACACTTTTATGGACACAAACAATTCTAATCAAGCATATACTGGGCACGGATAGCCACATTATTCGACTTCAGAAGTATGTGTTATCACAAAGAGATCGCATTTGTAGGTAAATTGTCGGGCAACGGACTTACATAATATAGAAGTAACTTGTGTTCACACGCAGGAGAGTGTGGTACTAGCGATCTGTATTACTTCATATTCTTCCTTTAAATGCTATTAGAAATAGTCGTCAGTGAACGAAATTTCACTTTTGAAGTATTTTTAATCACCGGCTATATCAATAGAGCCATATATTATGAAAGGCATAATTTACCAACCAGAATGGCCAGAAATCCGCACTTGGTCAGAAACCCGCACTTGGCCAGAAACCCGCACTTGGCCAGAAACTCGCACTTGGCCACCGACCTGCACTTGGCCACCGAACCATAGTTGGCCGGCGTGGTTGACTAATCGCCCTATTTTAAGTAGGCCCCTCGATGGTGACGTATCTTGATGATGAATTTACGTCTCTCGACTTTTTGTCCGTGAACGTATTAAGTTTGTAATAATAATAATAAAAATTTAAGAAACACCCACGTGAAGAGTTTCGATTAGAGGCTGAGTGGCGACTAGTTGTTTGTTTATACCTAATAACTGTATTTTGGGACTAGTAAGTAGTATATTGTATTATCCAACTTTTACCTTTTAAATAAAAATTTACGGAGACTTGAATCGCAAGCGTAATGAACTAAGCAAGGTATTAAATAATTAAGAGTTAAAAATTTGTTAGAAACTATTTTTTGTTTTATTCGAATTGTATACTTTTTGGTTTGACAGATGTCTTGTCACGATTATTGATTTAACAATGTTTTTGTGAAACACATTATAATTTTGCACATTTACGAAAAATTGGTTTTATTACACAAACAAGGAAATATACACAAACTTTACATGGTCCTTCGAGTAACGACGATGCGAAGCGAATTTGGTGAGACGAAAACGGAATAGATGAAGACAAAA
The DNA here is from genome assembly GCA_943193645.1 of Acentria ephemerella. Classification (NCBI taxonomy): domain Eukaryota; kingdom Metazoa; phylum Arthropoda; class Insecta; order Lepidoptera; family Crambidae; genus Acentria; species Acentria ephemerella. The sequence goes on from OW971891.1 coordinate 220,459, forward strand.
CTGTATGTATGATTTTTTTTACAATTTAACAATATGGAAACTACACGAGATAATACATTAGAAAATTTAGATGAAATTGCTAACAACATTACGAAATTATTGGTAAATTTGAAAAAATGTCCTAGAGAACGTATCAATGAAACATATTTAGAAGTTAGATTAGACCTATTAGAACAATACTAGTTGTCATTTAAAGGTCAACACGATAAATTAAAATGTTTGGTTCCGTTAAAAGAAAGAAAGCAATTGGAATATTTTCAAAATGAAATTTATGACGAAATTCAAGAAAAATATTTAGATACAAAAAGCTGGATAAAAGAAAAGATTGGTAATTTGAAAATAAAAATTTCATCATGTTCTAATAGTGAAGTGGTCAAAGACAGCACTAAAATAAAATTACCTACTATTTTAATTCCAAAATTTGGTGGAAATTATAGAGATTGGATGTCGTTCCGAGATTTATATACTTCGCTTGTCCATAATGCTGTTTTATCCGACGTGGAAAAATTTCATTATTTGAAAACGAGCTTAGTGGGAGAAGCCGCCCATTTATTAAGTAATTTTTCAGTTACGGAAACAAATTATATAAAGGCTTGGGACACCCTGGTGCAAAGATTCGAAAATAAGAGATGCATAGTCAACGAATTATTAAATAAATTCTTAAATCACAGAAAACTTATGTTTGAATCATCTCGTGGTATTAAAGACATTCTTGATAGTTCGAACGAGGTATTACTGTCACTTGATAATTTGAATATTTCTACACGTGAATGGGACCCTATTGTTGTACATATTGTGGTATCAAAATTAGACACCGAGACTCATAAGCTATGGGAACAACATTTAGGAAATAAAACAGAATTGCCCAGTAAGAGCGTACTGTTTGAGTTTTTGGAGAGTAGATTCCGCTCTTTGGAGATGATTACAAATGCGAATAGAAATAAAGATTTTAGAAATACTCCTGTTAACCATATGCAAACAAAAAGTTTTAAATTGGGTGTAGATAATAAGAAATGCGCATATTGTTCGAGAGATCACTATATCAGTCACTGTAGTGAATTTTGGAAAAAGGATGTAGCCGATCGTCGAGAATTTGTGCAAAAATCAAGACTTTGCTTCAATTGTTTAATACCAGGACATAGTGTACTACAATGTAAGCAAATGAAGTCATGTCACATTTGTCAAAAAAAACATCATACTATGTTACACAACATGAAAGTTTCACTTAATAGTTCCGCATCTCATGACACTACGCCTGTGGAAAATGAACAAACGAATAATATCACTACAATGAAAACGGATTCGAATGACTCACAAGTACTTCTGGCGACAGCTATTGTCAAAGTGGAATCGCCCACTGGTAGACTGATTAGACTTAGAGCACTTATCGATTTAGGGTCGCAAGCATCGTTCTTAACGGAAGCTGCCTGTCAACTTATTGGTTTGAAAAAGTCGCATGTTTATGGTACTATTACTGGAATTGATTCGAAACCACTTATTACAAAAGCAGCCGTTACATTTGAGATTTTAGTAAACAACAACTCTGTCAACAGGATTCTAATTAATGCATATGTGCTAAAGAAAATAACAAATATAACACCTACCCAAGGTATTCAATTAACTTCATGGCAGGGAATCACAGAAAATGACTTAGCTGACCCGCACTATCTTAAGCCGGGCTCAGTAGATCTGTTGTTAGGAGCAGAAGTATATGCGAGCATTTTAAAAGATGGATTAATAAGACATGAGGATCACTCACTTATAGCACAGAACACGATTTTAGGTTGGATAATATTTGGAAGATTGTCTCAATCTGGGCTTCCTAACAATGTTACTCTATTACACATTAGAACAGATGTTGATAATTTGCTGAAACAATTCTGGGAAATAGATACAATAACTGATAGAAAACCTACACTTGACGAATCGATAGCAGATGAATTCTATAATAAAACACATCAACGTACAAAGAAAGGTAGATACATAGCTAGACTCCCGTTTTGCAACGAAAAACCAAAAATAGGAGAAACATTGACTATAGCTATAAAAAGATTGAAACAAATGGAATTTAGGCTAAAAAATAAAAAGAAATTAAAGGATGATTATTGTAATTTTATGAAAGACTATGAAGAGCAAAAACACATGGAACTAGTCCCTTACAATGATATTAATAAACCTGGTTGTATTTATTTACCGCATCATGCAGTCATACGAGAACAGGCACTCTCAACTAAATTACGTGTTGTGTTTGATGGGTCTGCAAGTTCTTCTAATGGCAAATCACTCAATGATGAATTGTTAATTGGGCCATCTTTGCTAGCAGATATAAGGAATTTGATACTAAAATGGAGGCAATATCCTATTGTTTTGTTAGGGGATATTAAACAAATGTATAGACAAATATTAATAGCTAGAGAAGATATAGATTATCAGCGAATTGTGTGGAGAGAAAATGAGAATGATGAAATAAAGCACTACAGATTATTGACATTGACATATGGTACTTCATGTGCGCCATATATTGCGAATAAGACTATGAAGCAATTAGCAAAGGATGAAAATGAAAAGTATCCTGCTGCAGCTGAAATATTACGAAATAACTGTTATATGGACGATATTATGGCGGGATTTTACAATATAAATAATGCTATTAAAACTCACAAACAATTAGTTAATTTGCTCAAAGACGGAGGGTTTGAAATGCACAAGATAGCATCTAATAGTAGAAGGCTATTGAATAATATATCAGAGGAATATCAAAACAAATCGGATACGCTATTTATAAAAACTGAAGATTCATTTAAAACTTTGGGATTGCTTTGGAATCCGAAAACAGATCAATTTGAAATTAACATACCTGTAAAACCTAGAGAAAAATACACAAAAAGAATTTTAATATCAGATATAGGGAAGATTTATGACCCACTTGGATGGCTTGCTCCGATAGTTGTTCTTGCGAAATCATATTTACAGAAGGTTTGGGTAGCAGGAACCGAATGGGACGATCCGATTCCAGACGAGTTACAAAAGGAAGTTGTTGAGTATACCAAAGCATTGTCAACATTTAAATTAACAATAGAGCGATGGATTGGCATTACGAGTGAAAAAAGCAATCTAGAATTGCATGGTTTCTCTGATGCATCGAATTTAGCTTATGCGGCTGTAGTTTATTTAAGAATCATAAAAGAGGGTGAGATAGTCACAAAACTGATTGCAGCTAGAACAAAGGTTGCACCAGTTAAAACGTTGACAGTACCCAAGCTAGAGTTATGTGGTGCGCTATTATTAGCAAAACTACTGGAAAAGGTTAGAAGCAGTATGAATTTATCTAGTGATAGTGTAACGGCATGGTGTGATTCTGAAATAGTGTTAGCTTGGTTACGGAAAAGTCCAAATAATTGGAAAGTGTTCGTAGCTAATCGGTGTACAGAAATAATTAATATCATTAAAAGTGAAAAGTGGCGTTATGTAAAATCAGTGGACAATCCTGCGGACCTCGCATCGAGAGGACTGATGCCGTCTGAATTAGTTGATTCTAATATGTGGTTTAATGGACCTAATTTTTTAAAAGATACTATTGTATGTTATGAGAATAAAAACTATATTAATGATACAACCGTTGAATTGAAGTCTAAAACCATATGTGTTAATGTGTGTTTAGAAAATGATTGTGTTGTGTATTTTAAGAAATTTTCTACTTTAAATAGGTTAAATAGAGTTATTGCTTTTTGTTTACGTTTCGTCAAAAATTGCAAAAGGAAGTTTGTTAGAACTAAAATTAATTTTAATAATATTTCAAATGAAATTCCCTTCTTGACTAATAGTGAACTTGAATATGCTTTGAATGTATGTCTAAAAGTGTCACAATTTGTTCATTTTGCTAAAGAAATATCATCGCTTAATAGTGCACAACAAGTTTCAAAAAGTAGTTCAATACGTTCTTTGAATCCTATAATGGATACAGACGGATTTTTGAGAGTGGGAGGGCGCATCAGTAATTCATTTTTAAGCTATGATACTAAGCATCCTATAATCCTTAGTAAGAACTGTATGTTATCATACCTCATTATGAAACACATCCATGTTAACAAGATTCTACATGGTGGTCCACAATTGACGCATAATATCAGTCGTCAAAAATATTGGATTACTTCTGGTAAAGTCTTAGCTAAGAAAATAGTTAATTCTTGATCACGTGCTTCAAAAATTCAGCAAAACCCATGGAACAGCAAATGGGAAATTTGCCTAAGGAGCGTCTGGCACCATGTAGACCCTTCATGAAAAGTGGTGTAGATTATTTTGGTCCTGTTAATCTTAAATTGTATAAAGGTAGATGTCAAAGATTTCAAAAAGCATATGTTGCATTGTATATTTGTTTGTCTACAAAAGCAGTACATTTAGAACTTGTAAACGATTTGTCGACTCCTGCTTTTATAGCTTCATTTAGAAGATTTGTCGCTAGGCGTGGGAAATGTGTAGAGATTTGGTCTGATATGGGAACAAACTTCCAAGGAGCTGCTAAGGAATTAAATCGATTGTTCTCTAAAAACGTATCAAATGATTTTTTGGCCACTTTAGCAAACGAAGGTACTACTTGGAAATTTATTCCTCCAAGCTCTCCTCACTTTGGCGGGTTATGGGAAGCCGGAGTGAAGGCGGCCAAACTACATCTTAAACGTATTTTGTATAATAGTAATTTTACTTTTGAAGAGTATGCGACTCTTCTTGCACAAATTGAGTCTTGTTTAAATAGTAGACCCTTAACACCAATAAGTGTTTCAGTTAATGATTTGGCTCCACTAACTCCTGGTCATTTTTTAATTGGGGAACCAACTGTTGTATTATATAATGAAAATTTATTAGATGTACCGCTAAACCGATTGGACAGATGGCAAATAATGCAAAGAAAATTACAAGAATTTTGGACACAATGGAGTCGCGATTATTTAACGAATTTGCAAGTCCGTAATAAATGGTTCTTTAAGGCTCCAAATGTAAAAGAAAATACTCTTGTCCTGTTAAAAGATGAAAATTTGCCATCAGGCCAATGGTTGACTGGAATAGTGACTAATGTTCATCCAGGTAGAGATGGAAGAGTAAGGGTTGTGTCTATCAAAGTACCTGGAGGAAAAATATTAAAAAGACCAATAACGAAGATCTGCCCGCTTCCCATTGCGTAAGCCGGGAATATGTTTGAAACTATTTTTTGTTTTATTCGAATTGTATACTTTTTGGTTTGACAGATGTCTTGTCACGATTATTGATTTAACAATGTTTTTGTGAAACACATTATAATTTTGCACATTTACGAAAAATTGGTTTTATTACACAAACAAGGAAATATACACAAACTTTACAAAATTTAAGAATAGAGTCTTGACTGCTTTCTCTTACTTAATAAAGATTTCATTTTCCTACCAATTTTAAGAATATAATTAACTCCTTATCATAAATTAAAAAATACACGAAAGTTTTCTATTAAAAAATATGTGGAAGACTTGGCTGTATGAGATTTAATTTTTCACTTAAAATAGTTTACATCTGAAACTATAACCAACATGATGCGATAAATTTTTTGTAAGATTTTGATACACTTTAGTGACTTCACGGATTTTCAGTTTGTCAAACAATATTTCTTGGTAATTAATGATAAACTTAGAGTATGTATCGACAAACTTTAAAAGCCAAGTGATTTAAATTTGTTTATCTCATCTCTATCAGAACAAATCTAAAGCGGTGCATCAGCTAGTAAATAGATACACCGGACTTATTAGTTTCCATTGTACAATGCATGGGAAACCAGCCGTTATGGGAAGGTAAACTTGTCATACATCTAACATGTTATTACTGATATAACTGTAGTTTATTCAACGAACATGCTTTTAATTATGTTGAGAATTTTATTTATATCTATACGATAAGCAGCGGCGATTCTCATTCATCAAAATCTCTATTTGGTACGAAATTATTACCATTTAGTCCCATAAAAATTTTATTCAGTTTGGCCCAGTAGTTTTTGTGTTACGTAGTAGGAATTTGGAACTAAATAACATTCAGGCGAATCCACACTATTCGTCGAATCTGTACCTACAACCAGCGATGGTGAGATAACCCCTCTCTAATATCAGCGCAATGAAAGCACGCAGCGGGTTATTGCGAGAACGCAACTTAGACTGATATGGTTTTTGGTGCATAACAAGAAAGAGAGCGGAAGATAATTTTTTACTAAATCATTTCCAGCGCCTTGAGCTTTATGTTAACACAATAGTATTTTTGGTGGGAGTTAAAATACAAGCTGGACTCTAAGTTGTTTTTGATACTATAAGATGCAATAACAACTGTAGTTGATAGAGATTAACAAATATCTTCATGAAAAATGTTGTTTACAATTTTGGACAAATACTTGTTTAGCCTTTGTTATGTATATAGTGATACCTCGGCTAATTGTCTATGTTTAATTTTACATTCTATTCCGTTGCGATCAAATGATAACTTTAACTTTTGTCAAACTAATTGTTTTATGTTAAAATTGTGGTCGGAAGTAAACCTATTAAATGAAGTGGTGTGGTTTATTAACCTAACCCGAGATCCATAAAAGCCTTGTAAGAACATAATGTTTGGTTGAAAACATATTTTTGCATAATATGTATCCAGTTATCAGTTAAGCTTGCTTAATTAAGCAAAAAGTTAATCTATTGATTAAATTAATATTTAAGGTTATTTGAAAATTATGGGTGTGTCACATAAAATTTCTCGCATATGAGCATCAGCCTGCAAATATTTGCTTTGAGACTCGCAAATCGCTTCAGCTTACCTCTTACGTATATTTCATAAATCTCAACCGCCCTAGACGCCGAAGTTGGTATAGTAATTAAAATATGTTTATCTGCTCCCCCGTACTGAACAGTACATTGCATATTTTTGTGAAACAGCTGTTTAAGTGCTGCTTATATGGAATACGTTACTTTTCACTGAATGAATGCTGTCACAGCTTTATAATAATATTTGAATAATATCAGAAGAAATTTGAGTAGAGTCAAGATAACAAAGTGCTTTGGTCTTAGTTAACACATTCAATGTACAATAAAAATGCCCATATTTGCACTGTTTATTAAATATTTTTTCTAATAAAACATTAACTATTTCGCAACATTGTAGTGCCGACTGTGACTCCCTGTGTATTCATAAACATCAAATTATAATCTATTTAAGGATATTTCCAACAGCGCTACCGATATATTGTAAGTTAGTAAACCCTTCATTATAGGGTGAACACGGGAGCCATGTCGTGTGCGTGGAGTGTTTTAATCCTGGACCAATATTTGTGATATAAAGCTATTTTACTAACCATCTGATAACTAGGCAACACAGCGGTTTTCTTATCTGAATGCGTCAAAGACACGTCACTAATTGTCCCCTACCACGGGAAGCCAGTTCTCCTGATATCTTTCCTATTTTTACCATAGGCATCGATGCGAAAACTTTCAGTAGACTTTTTAACAACTCGAAAAGAACTTATTGTAACTAGCCAACTCAATTCTCCATAAATTAGGTGCTGTCCATAAAACGCAATTATTTTATAAAACTCACAAGCTTAATATTTTAGACACATATAATCTAGTAGAAATAGTGATTATGTTACAGTGGTTCTCAGATAACGAGCAACATATTTCATATAAGGAAATTAACAATTCAAAAATATTCGAACCATGAGTGAACAAAAATGAGAACAAATATTTTTGTTTATCCCATAAGCTTCTGTCTAAGATGAAAATTGAACCTAGTAGCCTGTAAAGGATATTGTCCACTTGACTAGACAATCCTATCGTACAAATTAACATAGATTCAAATAAATAAGCGATATAACAGACTGCAAAGTGAACTAATTTTGTCTCTCTTGCAAAAGGTTGGAAATACGGTGAATTTTAATGTGTCGGCACTAAGAGCTAATGGCTTCTTGAGACAAGAGCGGTGTTTGTAGATTCGCTTCTCTGTTTAGAACATTTAGCTCGGCTTACATCGTTGTACATCGTTGATTTTAAATGTAAATGATTTATATGAGTGGACCGATCTGGCGAAAATATTCATGGGAATTTATTGAAAATATTTGATTTAGAAAAAAGCACACATATGCCATTATAGACATAGGAGTCGATTTTAACGAAAATTTACAAAAAGAAAAATATGTAGGGTACTCTCAAGTTTTCCGGCTTGAACCAATAAGTTACGGAAAACTTGAAAGTACCCCACGAATTTTTAAAGTATTTTTTCTAGATTTAAAAAAATTAACATAAGGTTATTAATTAACACTACAAAAACGGGAAGCTCTCTTTGGGTATTTCCGTGGTATTCAGTCTTCATTGACCTGGTGAAATGCTCCGCAGAACCCAGGTTACCCCCGTGAAGGGCAATGGAGTTATCGGGGAGTTTTAGTGGGTATTCTCAGTGCCGCTCTATTGAGGTACTGAGTGAGCCCCACACACGCCCGTTGCTTAGCCAGTGGCGGGTAGGTCCGTAAATTGATTCCTCCTCGTAAAAAAAAATGGTATGGTATCTTAAATTAAGCAGACTTTTCTACGGCATATTTAGGAACTGCATTGGTTAATGTTTTCATCTGAAATCAGTCAGATAAATTTTGTAAAAATAAACCTATCTTAATTGTATTTGAAGCTTATATAAGACACTGACTAGCGCAGGCAGATTTCAATTAAAATTCTTTAAAGATAACTCGGAGAATTGCATCAGCGCTGTCACTTACCTACGTCTGCTGCAGACAAGATGAATTTTAATGCTCACAACGCATTCAGAACGCTAATGGCTCCTTGAGAGACAGACGGAGTGCCACTGCTATTTGTAAATACGCTTCATTAATACTAGCTAAATGGATACGTATTAAATGCCTGAGAACTGTAGTTATAGCTTTGATGGGTTGCATATTTAATACAGTTGGTGGATTGTTAGTGGTTAATTTCATTTATTCTTTTTTTGTTACAGAAAAGTGCTAACTTTAAGGTTCAATATCGCTCATAAGTAAATGACTCCAGCCACACAATTAATTTCATTTATGATTCGTAAAATAGTATTAAAATTTGCTTTGTCAATGTATTTTTAACGTATTAAAAGATATTTATGCGTATAGATTGTGCCATTTTAAATTGTTCATAATTCAAAATAATCGTACAGTTAAATTTCACGTCTAAAGTTTACAGGATCCAGTACATTTCTTTCAAACCAACTCGTATTCAGGGGGCCATGGCTACATAAGTGTATGCATTTTTAATTATTACAGCTTTATCTTCAGTATTCGCGTGAGTTTTAATTAAATCCATATCACTCTGAGCTATGGTTGCAGCGAATTTATTCCCGACAGTGGCGGGCTTATCTCCCGTCACGTGCGTGATAGAGCTCAAAGAGATTTGATTTACAATGATGCGAGTCAGATAAGAGGAAGTATAACCAGTTTTTATTTAATTAATAAAATGTTATGTGGTTGAAGTATAGTTCATATATATTTATTCTTCATATTTATATCGACTTCAATTTAAAGATAAAGGTATATTGAGACTAATTTACTCACATTAAAGGAAACAAGTGGAAAGTTTTTGTAATATTTTCGAACATAAACTCCTAAAACTCGAGGATCCTTCCATCATCAGCTCAGCATTGTGGAAGAATCCTTGAGCTGATGGGTGTCTACCGGACGCAAATACCAGACTAGCTTCAGGAAAAAACAAGTAAAATTTAGACGTGTCTATTAGCATTAAGGGTTATCCTCGATTTTCCTAGGATACCGTCATCAGATCATGAATTGGTGACAATGAGACCACTTGGTAGATATAACCTTCGAAACAAGAAAAGACTTTTCCAAATCAGTGCAGGCGTCTTCGAGTAATCCTCATTGTTTGAAATCTATTAAGAACAATTTAAATTTCACGCCGATTCTACCACCAGCTCTTTTCTTCTTTATTTAAATCATTTTTAACAAACTTTTATTTATTTCTGTAGATCATAAATTGTATGAAGTTTTAAAACATTTTGATCTTCCGTTGTCACTGATAATAAATAGCATTTTTGTTCATCCCCGACAGCATGGCTTCCGTTATAAAAATATATACTCACCTCAGTGCCTTCGTAAATAAATTAAATTCATTTTGTGTGGGTAGTTTCTAATTCACGTTGTCGGCAGGAATCTGAAGACTCACCGTCCTCATATTTCCACTTTCTTATTTCTGTTCTTTAACTGTGAATATCTTCTCACTTTAAATGTAATTATGAAACATTCTATAAATTCCCAGGATGCTTTAAGCAGAGAGATCTGTCTCCACTCCTGATTGCCTCCAACACTTTCTTCAAATTCCTTTGATGTTTTTTGACAATAAAGTTTTCTATCCTGTCCTAAAATGTTCCAACGCTCTTCTTGCCGGTAGATCAGATCAGATATCAGACATTTTTCCTGATGAGCTTCTCTTTGAAAGGGAAGACAAAGGAATTAATGTACATTCAGCCATATATATGTAGGCATCATTTCATTAGATATGGCTTCGAGATACTAGTGTAACTCATCCCTTTGTCTTTAGTCACCCGGAGCTTAACAAAAAATGGTAGTTGCCGCAATTTTGAAACGTGTGATGATTTGCGGAAAATAATTTATGAAAATGAAATGTAATGTTAATTATATTGATAATATTAAACGGAAATGAGAATGAAATAATGCGGTAATGGCAAAAAAATATAGTTAACCTACAAATTTAAGGAATGAAAATGGAAAATAGAAATTTCTCATCGAAAGTCACCAAAATGATGCTGATGATATATTGCACGCTGCTGCGGTGCATTTTGTCATGAAACCACCACATTTATAATTTTTTCCTGAAACTATCTAGGTATTTGTGACCAGCTCTCATCCATCATCTCAAGGATTCTTCCACAATACTGAGTTAACGATGGAAGGATCCTCGAGTTTTAGGAGTAAGGGGTTAGTCAGAAACATATAGCTAACGGGCTATATACAAAACTTATTGTTTTATAAAAAATATACTTGGACATAAAATATAAAGCACATTACGTACACTAAAGAATCCCGCGAAAAACTTTGATTATTATTCTGACTGTCAGTGTTGTCATAATATATTCTGTATCGTTTACTAGAGTTCAGTAATACTTGCTCTCTGAAAAAAATAAGTTGATCACATCTTAATCTTTTGGTACAGTATCTCTTTACGTTATGCCGCTTTAACTCGATATTAGTCTAACTCTTCTGATTTTAATTTTGAATTTGTTTTTTTTTAATATTCTTGTGCAGTAAGCTGTTAAGTTAAATTTTAATTTAATTAGACCCGCGAAGAACTACTTTGATCGTAGCAGCAAATTATTCATTAATCTAGCGAATTAATTAGCGAAGATCAAAGATAACCGCGAGTAATTAATATTTGAACTGGGCCAGCATGTGGCCGCAGTTTGTGCTGAAGATTACCGATAATCGTTGAACCTAAATACCGTAAGATTTAAATTATATTATGATATTTAAATAAAAAGGTTTTTTAACTTTAACTAAACATTGCCTATAAAATACAGTAATATGTTTAATTGGGAATGGAAATTTTGATATCAAATATTTTTAATAGCACTTAATCATTAAAAATAATCTGCAACACAAAAATATGTATAGTCACAAATATGTATGTTATTATTAATTAGAAATCCCATGTAAAATTAATTCTTTCATAGTTTTTAAATAAACTAGAAATTAACTGATTGTTAAGCAACTAATCATTTCATTACGAGTATGGAGGGAAAGAAAAGTACATATAGTAAAATAAGAAAATATAAAAGAAAAAATATGATTATATAGAAGAAATAATACATATCGATACAAGTGCGGAAAGTTTGTCATTTCTTTTCGAGTCAATACGGACGAGTGGAAATGATTTTGTACGTAAATAAAAAACGCAAGGTAATCAATGAAAAACAGTTTAATCCTTGGAAAAGTAATAATACTTAATATAGTTTGAACAATTGTTGAGAGTTATATGTTCTAAAAATAAGGAAAGCAATTCCAATAGTAGAGATCGCAGTGATATAATTCGACAAGCTAAAAAGAATGTGACATAAAAATAGAATACAATATTATTAGAAAAAATATATGTCATTAACTATGCAGCCAGGATGTTGTATATTATAGTTATATTAAAAAAAGGTTTGGTCTAACAAAATGAAATGTTTTTGAAAGGAATTTTATATATTTAAAAAAATATTCATTTGTTAATAGTATTTAACGCTATAAAATAGTAAATTCATTCAATAAATTTGTATAGAATACTTTTGATTAAAAACCTCCTTCATGCATTTGGCTGTCATATGCTGGAGGAAAACTAAAATCACTAGTGCAGAAAAGTATAACTTATCGCACGCTACACACATGTGGAAAGTCTTTTTAGCATATATATAAAAAAAATATTTCACTTACTAACTGCCCCTTCTGTTTAGTATCCATAGACAAAACTTTTACGGTTAAAAATAAGCTAATTAAAAATGATTATTAATAACAATAAACTTAACACTAATAAGCATCCTTAATGTTTAACAGCAATGTCTTGAAGGAAGATACATAAATTAGTGATTAAAACAGTAGAAATATAAAAAGAAATTAGCTCGTATTTCGACTGAGAACAAATAATTACTGATAATTGGTATTTCCCTTTGAAATCTACATGTAACACTACAGGAACGTAATAAAGTGTTGTCGATATAGTTTTGCTTACCCAAAGGCAAATTGATAATAGGCAAAAACATCTTGCGTGGAAAAATAAAAAGAAAATTCCTTGGAACAAGAAAAATTTACCTTTTAATATCACATGAACGTATACAAAAGACCTCTTCCATGTAGCGAATTCAAAAGATATATCGCCGTACAATCTATAAGATGTCATAGTGCAAAGAAGGATCAGTATGTAACAAGTAAATGGTCGCTATCAGGTATATGGGCTAGTATGACAGAAATTACGCAGCTGAAGCTACTTAATCACCACGAATTTCCAAAAAGACGCAAGCTGGTGATATTATGAATGAAACCAAACTAGTCTCATGGTAAGAATTCAACATTTCATTTGCTATTGACTTACTCTTTTCTTTGCTGTTCATAATGTGAAGGTAATAGTAGCTTATGGGGTAGAACAGATAGGCAAAGACACCCTGGTATCAGCTTCTGAAATTTGACTGCATCCAATGAAGCGTGACTTCGCTTACAGTTACAATTCTTTTGCTTCCTTTTCCAATATTAATTATATTTACCTGTGTTGCAAAGAGAACATCTTTCTTATAATTTAGAATTTTTAATATCTAGATTATTAATTTTGATATTTTTTTGTTTTATACAGAAATAAATTTAATTTATCCTTATTTAGTTTGATCACTATCGTTGAGTTTCAGAATTTTAATTTTTATATTATGCCCTAGCCACCTTCATCTTGCAGGCCCAAAAAGTGCTTTTTCATGCCTCTATTAAAGGAACCCATGTTGTATGAAGGACGTTGAAATTTCAACCTCACCTAAACGGGTGGTAATCTACTTCTGTGCATTAATGACCTAATTTTATACCTTTAAACCACATTGTGGTGTCAGCTTTAGCCAACGGTATCTTAAGTAGGATTTACAGGTCTTTAAGAGAAGAGTTCCTTTAACACTAGATTTACCAGACCAGTCATTTAGACTGGTTGTGCAATTTCAATTCAAAATTCCTACTATATTACACATTTTTTTTTGCAGAAATGATGTTATGACTTTTGTAGCTATAATTAGAGAGTACGTTTTATAAACTTAATGTTATTTTATATACATTAGTAACAAATATAATCTTTGTTGTTGACATATATTCAAATCGCTGGTATATCTAGTGTTAAGCGGAAGTGCTCACATATAAAAAAGTCTTACAGAAAGTATTCGGTTCCTCAGAGTACTATTACACGTGCTTTTCATGTTGTATCTATCGTACATTACTTATATTTATATATCTTTGTGATTCTGTATGTTAGGAACAATTTTTAACAGACTTCTAAAAACAATTACGTTATATGTCAATCCATAATTATGTATATTTCTAAGTTTGTTCACTGATAGCTTCGTCGATTAAGTACCAATTTACATTTAAAAAAAATATCGTCATTATTGTAGATATTATAAAGTGTATGGTCACCGCGTGTTAATTTTTAGAATTATAGTGTATTGACTTGTCCTACTAAGCATTAGTTCACTACAAAATTTTGTCTACCATGACAATATCTTCACGAGCGCGCATTACAAATAATGTGCGCGACAAAAACGCCGGTAATGGCGACAACAATAGCCTTGATTTACGTCGCGTGTCGCGTGGTGTCGCGATCGTCGAGGCACTCGCGCGACGTGACGTCATGCGACACAATTAATCAAGTTGACGGTGTGAGGAAGATCTCGGAGTGTACTAAGTTGTTGACAAATATTTCATGCCAATTTGAGTATTTTGGAAATTTATTGCGGTCTTAATGCACTTTAGCTAAAAGTTTTATATTGTTTAAAAAACTTTAATTAGATTTTTAAAGAGATGTTTCCTTGTTACATTTCATATTCTTATATTTTATCCAAGAATTTTTATTTTGTTAATTTCTAACAATGTATAATAATCTACACCCTGTGTAAATCCAAATTGAATGAAACCCTCGACAACAACGCCTGTGTTGTTAAATATTGTAAAAAAATTCTTATATGGATTTGACAGTCGATCGTAAACATATCAAGATGATCAGTAGGTTTAACATGTTTGTTCCCAAAGTAGCAAGGAGCAATCTAGGCTCCCATTCCACATTAAACAGGATCCAGAAATACTATAACCTTCTTTCTCGGAACAATAAAGTAGGAGAGTTGGACATATTTCACTTTAGTGCACGAAAATACAAGGCTACCTTCAAAATCATTAGCAGGAACGTAAACCCCCTGTAATCAGTGTTTCTATATTAACTTTAAAAAACATATATAAACCTAAGATATTATAACTATAATTGTTAGTCCACATCGCATGCCGTGGCTGTCTGTAATTATAATTAAAAACTATACTTAAATTAATGTCTACGCTACAGTTAAATATTTTTTGTTAGTATGTGTTTTTGTTGACTGCCCTTAAAATAAATAAATAAGTCTATAAACAACTATAACAGTATAAATTTTCAATGACGAAAAATTTCACTAAGGGGAATCACCTCAATATCGCAACCAAAAAATGTGTTGTCAACATAACGCTTTCCTGAGTTATACAGGTTTATTATTCTTCTGTAAGCGACGATATCATAAATTTCTTGTTTTAGGGTTATGCGTTTCGACCTCTTGTCTTGTCTCCCCTCGTCCCTTCCGGTAATCAGAATATAGCTGCAATAATGTTTCTGTTCAGTAACCTGTAGGCTTACACCTTTGGGTCATCCCATCCCCAGAAGGCTCATGATTTTACCTACATCGAAACATTAGATATTCTATCGAAATCTGGCTTTCCCGTTCGAAATTTGTGTTGTATAATGTAAATCATGTCGTAACTAGCAAAATGCCCAGTGAACACTTGCTTTTTTGATGTTCTTATACAAAAAGTATTCCAATGTTATCTAGTACCACCAAATTGTGACTCAGCTAAAATCAGTCAAATAACGTTAGATTTAGAAATGTAAAGCGTTTCCTGCAGTGTTTGCTAAGGGCGCGAATTCAATAAGGTTTTATTTGAACGGCCGCGGTCCAGCCTTAAGGCTTCCTCTGAATAACAAGAAATCACGAATTCTTGGAAATATTTTGATTTCGCTGTAATTTTCACCAATGGCATCATTTTGATTTTGCGTAGTATTAGCGAAATATTTATAATCTCTATTAATAATAGGAAAGGACTTCTTTATATTTTGAGATTAGTTGAAAAATTATTTGGTCGCTTTGGGACAGAATATTTTTTTATTTTCAATTGCGTCTGTAAATACAAATTCATGGATGATCCCGCCTATTATTCTGAAAGTATGCTAAGCTGTCAGTCCTGGGGTTATTACAGCAATTTAGTAACTCCAGCCTGCAGCATATAGGGTGTTATAGCCCTCATCAATAGCTTATACACGTCTACACCGAAAGACTCGAGTCCACCCGATATTAGGACGATTAGGCCTTAGTCAAACACACAGACTATGTGGAGGTTGGTCGACTTCACAACACAACCTAAGAATTTCCTCACAGATGTGTACAGATTTTCTCACGATTTTTTTATCAGGGCCAAAGTGTTAAGCTAATATAAACCTTTTTGAAGATCATAAGGAACTGAAGTGGGTGCAAAATGGCATGCAATAAAGATACAGTTGCCTGCAAATAAAATGTTGACAGAGAAATTTTTAAAACCATTTTCACTATGTTAATCTATGAGTTATTTTACTAACAGGAGTAATGTGTTCTATTTATCTTAAAAAAATATTTATCTAAAGAAATATTTATCTAAAAAAAAGTGGACTTTATCAGACATTTTGGTTATTAAAATGGATGTGATCATCACTCGCAATTCTAAAGCTACTTGATATTTGAATAAAGATTATTTTGACTTAACAAAGACAAAACATGCAGTACATGCAGTTTCATAGTTCGCCGCTGGATGCAAAAAGCACAGAATCAATTGAATTGGCGATCCTTGGGAAAGGCCTATATCTAGTAGTGGACATCTCTCGGCTGATATGATATGATGATGATAATGGCTAACTAATGAACTATCTCTAGTTAACTATCAAAAGATAATATACATGCTACCGACTTGACGAGCTACCACTGTGCCTCCGGGTGGGCTGGTAAGAGACAAGGGATAGTTACTATTCTTTCAATTTAATTTGTAGACACAGTCTATAAAAACACATTTGCATTGGGAATGATGTTTTAGAATAACTAAATTGAAATATTAAAATGCTTCACTTTATTTTATCTTCGAGTGTACCATCATGGCAGTGGCGCCCTCTTTAATCTATACACCTGTCACAACACACACTTCATTAATATTCGAGACTCAGTGGAATACAAAAACATATATTTTTTATTTAATGCATTTTGCATGCGTACCTGTGATAATGTTTTTGTCGTGTTAGAACCATTGTTTTTATTTTTATAAGACTGGCTAGCAACCAAACGACTGCGCTAATTATGTTTTTGAGTATTAAGAACTATAATGTGTAATCTCTGTTCCAGTACCACGAATTTCACGTTATACCCAATCAGATACGTTCACTTACATAGGCACAGTATTGCCATGCTATTGGCAAGATCATAAAAACATAATGTAAGCAGTAGGTGCAAAAATAAGCAATACTGCATAAATAGTTCCGCCTTAGTGATTTGCAACTTTTAAGGCTTTTTACGAATCTTTTGAAGGAACCCATGTTATATAAAGGAGCATAGGGTCCTATATATATGTGCGAATAAGAAACTCAGGAGTCACTCACTTGACACAGGCTCAAGTGTATTATAATCTTAAATCAGTAGAGGTAAGGTTTTTCTAACTTAATATCATGCCAAATGGACTTGTATGTGTTTATTATTGTTAACTTTATGGATCCGACCTTCTGTACTTAGCATTTTGTAGTAGAACTATAGCTCGGTTTCTTACTAAACTTCCAATGTTGTTCTATTGATTCAGTACCGACGGAAAATGCGGGTAGTTTTCAGTTTTCTTTGACTTTTATTGTGATAGCTTTAGTTTCAGGTATTTGCAGCTGCATTTTTATTTTTCACCAGATGTATTTAAGCGAATCACTTTAATATTTACGTTACTACGTTGCAAAATGAGTTATTTTCAAATGAAATGTTACGATCATCATGTGGCAGACTTTACTACACAAAATAACGAACCAGAAGCAGCAGGTCACGAATAACACTGTCATATAAAATTGAGTCTTAATACAAAGCTTTACCTAGCAATACTACATACAAATTCGCCTTTGGGCGTATTAACAAAGATTAGATACATAATTATTTAACAGAGAGACATATATGTGAGGCTACAGCAGTAACATATACACATGTTTCACTACCGCAAACATATTATCTAACATCTTTCCTATTACAACCGTGAAGTGTTAAGCTAGCTAGTAGAAAAACTGGGCTTAGGGAAACTCTTTTACCAGGATTCCAACGCACTAGTGATATCAAGTAATTACTTTGACAGTGCAGGTATCTGTAGGTAGCAATAGTTATCACAGTCTTCGAGGGTGTATTTCTTGTCTATCATCCCACCTGATGGTAAATGATAGGGCCAAATTTGGGCCAAATTGTGTGGGAACACACATTAGGAATGAAGTATCTTTCGTCCTACTATCGAAAGAAGATTTTACATAAAAAGAGTTGACGAACAAACACATATATATGTACACACATCGACACTCATACTCAAGCTCAGATATACATCTGAATACCAACACATATATAACACATACACATAAAACATACCCACATTTGTATTAACCGATCCAAAAATAACTTTATTTATTACGTTGCCTTCCTGCTGTAAGAGATGGGCGTTAATATCTATAACACAGTCTTATTTCTAATGCAGATATTAACGTAAACCAATTTCGAAACGGACTATTTTGTAAAAATGTTCCAAATATACCTTTTTTTATTTAACAAAAAACTTATTGAAGAAATAAGCAATGTGTCCAATGTGGACACATTGCTTATTTCTTCAATAAGTTTTCACAAGTGTTTATTATACTTACTGGCAGTCCCAAACAATGTAAATATTAACCAATTAATAATTAAGAAAACAATTAATAATGAATTAGGAATAATGCTTGAAAAATTCAACCCAACCAACTCCCAAGACACTGTAAAGGCTCCTTTACATTTCACCGTGTAATGAGATCGTCTGCAAATCGTTTATCTTCAAAAACGCACGCACGCCCATTAATCAGACCTCAGGTGTGTATCAGAATGTCTAAAATTAAACGCAGCCTGCGTGCAGACCCTTCCGTGTTCGCTTTATTTATTGCCTGTGGAACCAACGATCAACACAATAGCATGGGTAACATTTGTGATATCACTCAATCTTATTCAAAGGCCATAGGAAAGGTTTTTGTACTACAATTCTATCATACCGTTAGCTGTCAGATGTACTGTTATGGCTCCTTCACACTTCGCCCATTCGGGTTTTAACGCAGGTGTTTTGTTATTGCTACTAGAGGCCCGAAACCGAAACACTATATTTGTTACATTTTTTATAAAATTAAAGTAGGAACGTCAAACACGGGATTGAAAATGGTCTCATCTTGTTGAGGCACAACACCAAGCATATCAAAGCATATTAGACGAAAGATGCTAAAGATGGGAAATGCTAATACCTGCAATGTTGTAGAATCAAGCTCACCTTTCTCGCCGAAAAACAGTGAACTCTTAACGATTATCTGCACGTCTAGTGAATACAACCTGAAGCTGAAGTAGCAAATAGAATTTTTGCATAAAAAGTAGATACATTACGGTCTTTCAATGCATAAAGACAGTTCTTAAAACCTGGTCTTATTCCATCAGAAGGATGATGATTTATAGTTCACTATTTCTTCCTAACTCTTCACATACACAATTGAGTACATCAATGATACAAATTTAAGGTGTGGTACAATAATTATCGTTTAACTTAAATTTTCATTTAATTACAATTTTAGTGTCTTTATTAACATTGCGTTTAACTATTCAGTTTTATCTAATTTATCACTGCAATTTGAAAGGTCTCTTTCGACTCGCCATCAGGTTAAAGTACATTTAGACAGTATCAATAAATTTAAACATCTTTTCAACCTTAAGCGTCCTCATTATGATGAAGGTCTTGTTCATGAATGAGAGTTTCATTTGCAGCATTAACGTTCCTGTCTACAGTATCTACAATCCCCAGAGAATCTACAATCCACAGTTAAATATTGGATTGGTGTCGGTTTAGTTCGAATTTACCAATCAAATCTCGTATCACTTTGACATCACGTTTGTTAGGACTAATCATTATATCTATATCTCTTCAGCCATGTGAGTTGTGTTGGATATGACATAAGTTTATAGACCTCGGTTGATTTGTATGCGACTGTTGTTACTCTGTTTGACAACTAGACTATACACTTGTTAAACAAATAGGGGGTATTTCAAAATCGAACATGCATTTGTAAGTAGGGGTCGAAGCCTATTGGAATATGAATCAACTGACCCCAGCAGGTGTTCCAAATATATGTGATGTAGTAGTCTCTGTTTTTTTTATTTTAAATTAATTTGGAATGCACATCCGTTTAAAATTATATGATTTATTTTCTTGTGTATACTGAACCATTGCCTATATCACTGCAGAACGAATATTTATCTATCAGAAAATAATTGAAACAAAGTTAAGTGTTGGCACATATTGTATTCGTGTATTAATCTGTAATATGTATTATAAGTGCTCCTTCCTCGTAAATTTTATGCCGCATGATGCAAATAAAGGTAAAAAAATCACAGGACAAAATCAACAAAACTTCTGTTTTATTAAAAATTAAAGGCTGTACTCGTCTGCCGAAGCCAAGTGGTTAGTGCCAAGCAAAAATAGTACTACGTAACAGAAGGCACAAAAGTAGACTTTACTGCTTTTATTTACGATTGATTTCGTGATTGAATATAGAGACTATAATATTGTTCAGCTTTGTAGATATGTCGTATAGTTGAGTTTCGAGCCAACAGAAGGAAATTCCTGTTCAGGTTCGGAAAGTCTGTGAAAGATAATATAGAGAATAATATATTTGTCATCAATAAAATATATAATGAAATATACGATTTTTGGGTAGTCCTATAATTGCCTAAGGCAAAGGATCAGCTAAAAACCCGAATAAAAGGATAGGAACACTCTGAACTTCTAAAATTGAAAACTACTGGTTGAAAATGCTAGAAAAATTAGTGACTGTGCTGAGAACAAACTGAAATCATATTATATAGTAAAATACAAGACAATTAAGCTATTATTTATAAGATTCTGTCGAACTTCCAGGTCCTGTTTAGATTTCAAAAACTTAATGTCACAATGCCAGTCAATTTCGATCTGTCAAAATGACGTTAATGGTTTGCCGATGAAAATGACGTTAAATAATAAGGGTGAAATTGTGAGAAAAAAAAACGATTTAATTATGTAACATTGTGACGTATATAGGCTGTCAAAGGTGAAACGATTTTTTATTATTAAGATCTTCTCCATAGTAGAGACGCTACACGACTGAACTCGGAGTTCCACTGAGCGGCTATATGCGTTCACGAAACATAACATCTCCATTCTCCTTAACAATCGTTTCAAGCCGCGCTTCGCTGCCTCAATTCCTCGTAGCTTTCAAACCAGGAGCAGACAATTGCGGAGCCTCCGCTTATCGAGTGACGTCATTAAGCAAATAGGTGTTTATTGTGAGGATTACGCCTTGAAGAGTCCATTGTTTGCTAGGGGTGCAACGTAATAGAACATCCTAAAACAACAATGGACCACATGGGAGGAATTAAGTTGTGTTTAAGGTTTTTTGTTTGTATTCAAATGGGATATCTCCTTGAGTGTGTTTGGTGGTGATGAATAATAAAATACTCTATACATACAGTTATAAATTATTGGAAATCGTCTGAATATCTGAAGGAATACAGCTTCTTCTGAATTAAATTGTTCGCCGCCCATTGAGAATAGATACCAATAGTTTTAAAGTAGAATAAATTGGCGAACATATCCAATACTTCATAAACAACATTGTAATCCTTCGGAAGATTCCTGATAGGTGAGATTCAGTTGCCAGAAGATTATTGTCACTCCAAAGCCTTACATCTAAGAAGACCTGAAATTGTGAACAGTGAAAATGAAAAGAAAGATCACAGTGAAAGACCAATACTAACGATCATCTAAAGTAAAATTAAAATCCTTGATTTCTTACATTGAATTATCAATTTAAGAAGTTATCCATTCGAAGCCTTCCTGCCTTCCTGCCTTTTTTAGCGTTTCGAAGATGGTTTTTAGTTTTATTTAAAACTTTTTCTTTAGGAATAATTTTTACTTTAGAAATAACAATACAGCCATAAAATATAGGTTAATGAACCACATGCCATTTTACCTTCGCTAGTAGGAGTTCGCTAATGACTTGGATATTTTATGATTAAACCTTGTTACAATGATTACTTTATGAAATACGGTATTTTTTTTCAGAGTTATAAACAAAATAATTTTATTTAGTTACCTTATAAAATTTTAAAAGGCACTTATTAATTACCAATTGATAAGGTATATTTAGAGGTGTCATCAAAATATATTAAATCAAAGGCCAGCCAGTCTTCCCATCTTAACCACCAATTTTCACAAGATTTTCAATCTAAGTCTAAACGGATGGAACTCGGGAAATTATCACAAAAAATGTGGCAAAAATGGTTTATATAGTTACTTTGAGTTATGATCATATATAACATTTATGAATATGTTAGCTAAGAAATTTACATTTTCACTTCTGGGTATACTCTTCGATATGTTGCCGATAGTACAGTTTGATGCAAATGGAGGCGCCCGCGGCTTTGGCTGATTTCTTCGTCAGCTTCGATACCACTGCGTCTGCTGTATTGATATCTGTTATTATTTGAGACGGAACGACAGTTATGAATACATACGATTTGTCAGCATATTCACTGTCATGACGATTTAATGTCATCTTATTATATTTATGTTTGACAGCATTTTTTTAAGATAAGAGATTTCCAGAACAAAATTTAGCCTACAAGTAGATATGGACATTTAGCAAATTTAATGACTTTAAGGTAATTATTATACTCACAATATCATTTCATTACTTATATTTTAAATTTTAATTCTAAAAGCAGTTCTAGAAGCGACTTTATCAATGCTGTTTTAAATTTATTCATTTTCAACTATTCGGTGTCATTAGATAAATTATTAAATAATACAATGCATATTTTGTTTGATATATATTGATTTTGTACATGTATGTATGACAATAAGGTTGGTATAGTAAAATGATATATTTTCGTTTTTTGTGACTAGACATCATATCAATTCGCATATCCCAAAAACGAGTGTAAGAGCGGACAAACACAAACAACTCTCTTATATATATACAGGGTGGAGGGAGAATACTACGTGCCTTTCTCCAAAGAGTTTTTATAACTGTGTTCATAAAGTTGAATTTTTATTGTAATTGAAAGATCAAGCAAATAACTCCATTCCAGCTCATGGTAAGCTGGAGTGTCCAAATAAAAAGGTGGCTAGTGCGAGTGACCAGACCGATTCTTTTGAAGGACCCAAGATTGTAAGAAGTTGCTGTTGATTTAAGAATCTGATATTGTTTATTGTGAAATATATCACTACAAATATACCGCTCACTATATCTCGCTATATTTGTGTAACGGGGTAGGGTATTTTAATTATTGTATTATTTGCTGGTAACCATGAAATGGAATAATTCTACACAAATTCACTGCAATTATTTCTTTACTATCTGGAAACTTCTGTCCTATTACCTCATTTCATACACCCCAATACGTTTAACTGTTCTATTATCAATTAAAGTCTACAACACTACCCTGCGTTAAACGATTACATAACTGAGTACGGTTAAGTCATTACCCTGTAATACCACCTGTAATACTCGGAAATACACATCAACACAACAGTTACGACTTCAATTCAAGTGAGCGGGGTATGTAATGACACGTGGAAGTGTTACAAATATTCTAATGCTATTTGGAGGTAGTATCTAAAATTTACAGTGTTATGACTAGACACGATGTGGATATTTTTAACTGAAACAAAAAAGGAAGAGGTTAGGTTATGTTACTGAAACATCATTGTAAAGTCATAGAGAATACTGATGAGGTGGTCTCGCTGTTACCAAGTCAGGATCTGATGATGGGACCTCAGGGGAATCAGGGGCTATAGCAAATTTTATAGGCACGTTTTTTTTTCCTTAAGCTATTCGAGTATTTTTCAGAAGCAGACCAGTCAGACAAAACCATTGTACTGATCTTCTAGGTGATCGTCAGTATTATGACCTTAGAAATATACCACATTGCAAAAAAAGGTTTCTAACAAAAACAAAATTTGACTTCACAACACAAATAAGGAATAAATAATTGAATATTAGAAGTTATCTCATTTAAAACGACTTTTGGAGTTGGTGCAAAGTTGTCTGCAGAAAGTGAAACACCGACTCCAAAAAATTATTTTAAATTGTATAACTTCTTAAATAGAATTATTGTGCTGTTTTCGGACATAAAAGTCTTTAGGTATCTTTCTGTGTACTCGTTATTCTCTACTTATGGCTTGTCAAAAAGAGAGGATGCGTGAGAAAGGGAAAATATGATATAATAATTTTGGTATTTGGACTCCATTTGGAGGATGATATTTTTTAATTCATTTTCTAGCTTGAACAGTGTTGTAAGTGTAGAAGAAGGTGCAAGAAAGGTTAAATAAGGTAATTAAGTATAATTGCGAAAAAATTGCCAATTCATTCTATTAAAATAATTGTATATAAAGACAATAAATTAAATAAAAATACAAAAGTACAAACTATTAATAAAATACATATACTACATTATTAGGTATATTTATGTGTTAATATATGCATACAAAGAAATTGAATCCTTACCACGATTTTTGTTTCAAATTAAACAATATCATGCAAGGTTAACTTTCTAATCATTTCCTCGGCTTAAATAAACAATCGTCTCTCTTGTAATTTCCGCTGACTGTACCGAGTGTAGCCACGGGGTCCGAAAATGAATTTTAATGGTCACTTAGACCGGGATAATGAAGACAACGCCCGCGCGCCCGCGGCGATCGTTCCCGTCTGTTATGCTTGATAGCTATTACGGGCACGCAATAGGGAGTTGCAAAATATTTGCTTATGTATATCGATACAATGTTCATTACCTTCCTTGCAAATTTAGCAGCATTTACCATGGGCCAATTGAATGGTTGCTACTGAAGAGATAAGATAAGATAAGTTATTTTTTTATTTATACTAAATAAATTGGACCGTTTACAAAACCTTTGTATAAGATTTATATTCGGTCTCAGAAAATTTGATCACGTGTCTGATTTCCGGAGGAAACTGAATTGGCTTACCATTAGGGAACGCAGGAACACTCGTATCCTTTGTCTCATCTTGAATATTCTGTTCAATACATCCTACCGTAATTATCTTCGTGAAGGTTTCTCCTTCTCCAGGCCCATGATGTTCTCACATCACGAGTAACAGCACATTATTTTTCTTTGCATAGAATCTTAATATATTATGCGTATATCTATATGTATGTATTTATTTGTATATATATATGTGTGTGTGTGTTTGGGTAAATATAATATTTATTATATTCTATGTAATAGTTTGTTGTTTTATTTTTTTCTCCTTTAATTATGTTAGTATTGGTACACGCCCCTCTACCTTTCGATGTCACTTTTCCCATATATAGGGCTGCTGGAAGAGATTTCTTATAAAAATAAGCAGTACCTTTGTACAATTCTCTGTTATTCTGTTGTGTCATTAAATTATCTTTGTGTGTACATCAATTATTAAATAATAATAAATGGTTGATCGAGTAAACGTGACCTTGAATTTTTCATGGTTTTCTCCTCCTCGTAGTTACGTCGGCCGTATATGTTAATTAACCTTAAGACAGGTATAAACTAAACTACAAATAATTCTCTCAGGTAGTAAGGCTAGCTTGATGATGGCGAATCATTTTCAGACTTCAGTTTTTTCTGGTTCTAATAAATACGAAGAACAACTTTAAAATGTGAAATGTCAACACTAGTGATTCCACCCACTAAACATTCAGTCGCTTATACAAACACGTGTATGTCGTGTCAACAAAAACTATCACGTCATCGATATCCACCGTCAAAGCTAGTGACGCCGTCAATAACAAGACTCGATGATAAATACATCGCATCATCGACCCGCGTCAAACCATTGTCAGCGTGACACACGCGCCGACGAAGGGTTAGGTTGGGCGTTTATTTTGGTCACGCAACGCTTTGTGGGTTATCGTTATTTGATTTTGATTAAATATTGGATTCTAGAATTCTCTTTTTCGAATTTTACTTAAAAATCTTCAAGAGAAAGTTAACATGAATTTTCATAGATAATAATTAATAGAATTTGAGGAAACCGTTACGAACGTTACATTATAATGTTAAAACAACTATTACATCATTTAACTAGATATTATTTAACCTGCGAATTAGTTAGCGTGAAAATAATATAATATTGTACGTAGGTAGGTAGGGTACATGATTTTGTTTGAGTATTTATTTGGTTAAGGAATAATATCATGTTGAACATTGACTAAATAGATTATGAAATATAGATTATATCCTCCTTCTCGATGCTCTGGACAGATTGCAGCGCCTCTGCAACTGCGTCGCGAGATAGCGTCGCTTAGTGCATTTTATCGTTTGTACCATCTAGAGTTCTCTGAAGACCTCTTTGACCTTATCCCTCCCTGTCCTTTCCTACTGAGGAGTACGCCTGCTGGTCTACAGAGTCACTCCTTTACTGTAGCCACGTCTACTTTACGCACTAAGAGATTTTGTGACTTCTTTCTCTGTCGCAGAGCTAGAGCGTGAAATTCCTTACCGGCACACGTGTTCCCTGCTTCAGACAATATGGCTTCCTTTAAAAGAGGTGTGAAAAATCATTTTTTGGGCCGGTAAGGTGAGGGTGGCTAGGGCAGTATGTAGCATGCTTCACTAGCCACCTTCACATATGGATTCCTCTACTGCTTATCATCAGGTGGTGTTGAGTCATTTGCTGAGCTTAATATAAAAAATAATATGTAGTCCCGGACTCTTTTAGCACTATTAAAGGAGATTAATTCCATTATACATAATTTCAGCGTAGCTTGAACCGTTTATACAGCGCATGCAATGAAAGCTCTTTTGCAACATTTTCCATTGACATTCAGGTTCCATTGGTTATAGCGTTATGTTATATAGCTTAGAGCCTTCTTCGATAAATGGGATATCCAATTCAAGAAGAATTTTTCAATTTAAATCTGAATTTTCAGAGATAAGTGCATTTTTTGTATATAAAAAACAAAACACAAATGTATACCTAAATTTAAATTATTGTTACAGAATGTCTTCTTAATACTTCCACTCTGCTATGATCATATCTCTTGTAAAGATATCCTAAAGATGTTACCATTCAAATCGATACTATGCCACTAACGCTCAATCGGCAGCATCCTGATGTCAATCCTTTCACTATATCTTCCTCTGGGGCTCCATTTACCCAAAATTGCCTTTCTAAGAGCACCTTGTAACACGAGCTTAGTTTCTGGACATCATAACTTGCCATTGACAACTGTATTTGCCAAAAAAATTTAATACGGTTACTTTATTCACATGGTAATAAAACTCAAAGTTGCCAGTAAGGTATACTCTACCTGATAGCATTTATAATCGGAAATTCCGAAAATATCAAGTAATAAGTAGCTCTTAAACAAATAGCCGTAGTTATACTCAATCTCCAATTTAATATAAAAATAAAAACCAAATACTGGCAGAAGATGTATTTATAAAATAATGATTTTATTTTCTATATTTTTTCTTTTGTAAATCAGTGAGACGTATAAGAACCATCGGTATTGCCGATTGACGGAATTAAATAAAAATTACCGCTACATTAAAACGTACAGCTCCGGCTGGAGTGAACGATGAATCAGTAATAGATTCAATCAGAACACATCTAGATAAAGGTCCTGTCACACTGTAACGACTGGACTCAAAATCTATTAGGTTCTCCAGCTTAGATAATTGAAATATAGATTTAAATTAAAAATACTAAAACAATTAACAAAGAAAAATTAAATAAATTACTTAAAAAACTATACGCAAGAAACAGACAAAGTCGTCTGGTCATATGCTCTGTATCCTTCTTTAAAGCATAAACCAGAAAACCCGGGTTCGAATCTCGGTAGAGTCAGATATTTTTATGATCTGTACAAAAATATTTTTACAAGGATCATGGATGTTTGTATGTACTAAATAATAGTATGTTTATATACATATTTATCCATTATCTAGTATCCATAACACAAGCTCTTAATGGTGCTTAATTAACCCTCGATTATAGATTTGAGTGTGAGAAATATTTATTTTATTATAGCATTAAAAACATCTTGAACGCAATTTATGCAAAAGATAACCGGAAACTGGTACAATATAGTTACCTTAGACATGGGACAATTCTAAATATGTAATTATTGCATAGATTTACATTCTTGGAAATGTAACTAACAATATTCCTTCACTCACAGTAATTCTTTATCCCAAAGCAAGCATCATTAAAGTTTTTGTTATAGGTACTAAATAACAGAAATCATTTTTGGCATACCTAACTTATAATTTATATCAGCATGTAAGAAATATATCTAAATACATACATATATAAACAAGCATGATCCCACAATAATATATAATATTAGTGTTATACATAGAAACTACTGCCGCGGCCAGCACTTGAAACTAAGACCCTAGCCGAGTAGCCTGCAGCTATGGGAAGTCATCACTCCACCAGTTAGACATATGATTAAAATAGAAGTAATTTTTATGTTGTAAATTTAATACTGTAAACTTAAATCCAAAGTATGCTCTTCCACAATATATTTCAAAGTATTTTGTACATTGTAATATTTTAAGAACTGATAAATGTGCGACAGCCTCAAATCAGTGTTAGGGTACAGAGCTCGCTCATTGCGGTTTGGCCGCAGGTGGCGGTTTGAATTTTTAATAAGGACCACCACGTTTTTCCCATTAGGCGCCGATCGCCCCACGCCGCTAAATACTTGAAACTCTAATTGAATAAACGTGTCGAGAATCCTGGATAATCGTCGAACGGAACCGATGAGGCGTACTTCAGCCTCCAAGTAATCCGATTGTCCGCCGACTTTTAAATTTATTTAGATCTGCCAAAGGATTTTGTGAAATTCCCGAATTTCTACCTAACAAGCCGTCTTGTTTCGTCCAAGTTTCTCTTTTGAATATCAAAATATTATAATAACGACTCCCCCCTCTCGGTAGTAGAAATTGCCCTCTCGTTACTGTTTCATAGTACATAAGACGAAGACAGATTAAAATTTTAATAATTTAAACAACTTGCTGGACTTGCTTCAATACGAATTACGTTTTAGGCTGTACTCTGCTAATTTTGGGGTTAATCGGCTCGAAACTTAATAGACTGGAAAGCATTTTCGAGGAAGTGAGCTCGAACATCATTCGCAAATATTCAATAACTGACCTGACTACTATATACTGTATATATGAAATCATCTTTAATTTACATAAATTCTACAGTTATTAGTTTTTTGATTAAAACTCCTTACGATGAAATATTACGTTAATTTTTGAAAACCTGAAGACCCAAACAGATGATGTAACGGACCACTATTGCGAAAGAAGCTCTTGAAGAAATCCGGGATGCAAAGATTAATGTTTCTCCTTTATAATGCAAGACACATAGGTTGGTATTTAATCAGTTATTAGCTAACATTTAAATATGAATATATAATGGTTTGACACTACGCAGTCATTGTTTGCTCAAATATACTTTTCGCAGTATGTGTAGCCACGCCTTAGCTAAAATGTTTATATTCAACCGTTGCAAATGCCGGGGGACGCCACAACCGCGTAGCCATTACAGTAATCGTAATGGCGCCCAAACTGGGGCACGGATTTAATTTTGACGATAATTTCATTTCTCATAGGAATTTTATATGGTTTTCTCTTTAAAATCTAATTTGAAATACTAAAACAAAGAAAATATTATACAGACCAAATGTTGTTAAATCTAACCAATGTAATTGTAAAAGCTGCTTTAACCACTGAAAGGGTAAAATTAAGAATAATTGAATATTATTTTTCAAATAGAACGCTCGAAACAAAACGGTGATTAATAACTACTTTCCCACGATATTTGCTTTGACAGAGAGGAAATACAAGATTTAATTAAAATTTGTCCCGTGAAAAATTCGTGGTTTTTAATTAAGCAATCCAAAAACGTTGAGAAATGCGAGGGTTGAGGTGAAAAAAAGGGTTTAACTGTTCTGAGGGAAATTAAGGATCGAAAAAAAGGCTTGGTTATTGAACAAATAAAAACTGAGATAGAATTTCGTTTGTAAATTTGCATGTAATAAAGGGTACAAGGACTTTGGGGTGTCGGGCGAAGAAAGCCCGCCCTCGAGAATTACTGTTTAAATACGACTGCAGAGACAGGTTACTGGAATTGGTTTTATTTTATTGATATTAATCCTTTTGAGGCTTGAAAAAACTGCACAAAGAAAACACTTTGATATATTGACGTCACTTTAAATTGTAATTCGTGGATAATTGACAATATTGGTAATTCTGCTGACATCTCTTCTCTCTTCTTCTTCTTACCTCTATTGATAAGACGACTGTTAGGTTAAATTTAGTTGACATATACTTTTAACTTATTTTCATCGACATTAGGAGACTATGTTTAATAGTCGCCATTTTATAAATGTCAAATGACGACACCAGTCATCTTTTTTTGGTTAGATTATAATGAAAGAGTTTTCCTAAAATAACATTAAATTATTCAACTGTCTTTTCATTTCATCATCTTTCTTTCTTCTTCCCTTGATTCGTATTAGTTACTATGTTGAAACTAGTATCTGTGAATCGATTTTAATATATTTTTGGATGTTCAACATTTATTTTCAATCGTCCATCCCCTAGCATCGAAGTGTAAGATAAAAGCTAGGGTGAGGGTGAAAATAACGAACCAAAACAAAGGGTTTCTGTGAGACTTTGCGGATTTTATCGATAGGCCTTTCTTGAATTTGTCTTCAGTGTTAGTGTTCAATTCACGTAAGTAAAAGGCAAGTAACAATAAAGCAGTCCGCATTTGGGCAAACTATAATGGTTGATTACCATATTTTAGTATGGTTAGATGCATTAGGATTTCTTTTAAATGCTTACTAAATAATTAATAAACATTTAAAGCTACAAAAACAAACTAGTACAAATTGAAGGCCTTATCGCTAAAAATTAATTTTTTCCAGGTAACCTTAGAATAGAATAGAATATATCTTTACTGTACATCAGCCAAATCAAAAAGAGAAACACATAAAAAAAACTTTTAACTAATTTTGTACAAAGGGCGACCTTGTCGCTAAAAGCGATCTCTTCCAGGCAACCTTAGGATGGACAGGATTCAAGATAAAGTACTTGAGGGAAGTCGGCGACGTATAACAGTGACACTGACAGTAGCCTTAGTGACATATATGATACGAGGAAGGATAAGAATGACTGGGGGGCAACATTTAAACAATGAACAACATAAAGTAGTAGCTTTTAACGTTCATCTCACCTGAATGCAAGTGTTGATAAGGCCGAAGATGGAAGCGACCTACCCACGGATTCCCCACAGAGTAATCAGCTATCTTACCTTGAATTGTTGGAACACAACATCGCCGTTATCATTTTTACTATCACAACAGAATTAGGAGAGATGGTGATAGCTAGATAGGTTAACTCAGGGGAATCCCCAACACAAAAAATTATACTTTATTATGTGTATAATTCGTATAAGCAATATTAAAAGTATTTTAAGTAGAAATGTGTGGTTTGCCTTAAATTCTCAGTAAGATAAAGTTTTTCCATTTAGTATCTAGACAAATCTATCCTCTTGTATACGAAATTGGAACTACTAAGCTTTTTGTGGGTTTGTAAAGAGGAGCAGACAATCCCTAATAGATAGTGTAATCTCAATTGTATAGATTGTTCGGTTTCAATCGTTTCGCTTCATTCAAGTAAATATGATATTGACATTTTGAAAAAAACCTGTAAATTTAATAGTAACAACTGAAAGTTTTGAATGATTAGCTAGAACCGTTTTATATACTTCGCTTGAACTTTAGACCTTCTTTAAGACGACAAAATCGATACCTTTTCAATGTCATTGCCATCTTTAACAGTCAAGGCATGATAATACATAGCTTAGACTATATATAACCCCACCAAAATGGCTTACTAGAACGATAGCACTAACAAAATGAAATAAAAAAAGGTGTCAAATGTTAATATCACTCAACCGACTTCGACCATGGCAGAAGTTAATTTCTTTTGATAATCAGAATGACAGTTCTCAGGTAACCTTGGCAACCAAGTTAAAAATTATACTATGATATAATTACGTTCTAAATACTCTACACTGGAAGATAGTAATTTGTGCTAATTAATGTATTTTTAACTTTAATTGGTACGCCATAGGCCACAACTTCCAAATTTAAACATAAAAGGTGCCTTAGACCATTCGTTGAAAACTAAATGAGCGAAAATGCCCAAAATACCTTATAAACTATGAATTCATCTTAATAAATTGGCTACTGTGCGTAAAATATCTTATTTAAATAATTTCAAAAACAGATAACCCGATTTAATCGAGCTAATATTTCCCAGAGAAATGATTTTACCAATCAAAAATAAAATACAAAAAGCTCTTTATTTAAATGTATTCCATTCCTAATCTTTTTAATTCATTCTTCCAAATCGTCAATTTGAATACTACCCCCGAATCGACTATTACTTTAGCTTTGGAGAAGAAGCGGCGAAATATCCTTAGCTTTTAAATAATTGTAATGACTTTTACAAATTACTTTTACCATTCGTGTCAATATTCTTAATATTAATACATTTTTTATTTTTGATGAATCGTCATCAAGTAATTTACGACGCTTTAGTATCATTAAGATAATCGTTAATTTTCTTACACAGATTACTTTTATTGCAGTTTTGAATTTGTTTATAGGTTTTGTTTATTGATTTGTAAATGTCATTATAAATACTAAAGGCTGAGAGTTTCTTGCGCCGCTTCTTCTCTGCAGCTACTAATTCGTCGAAGCGGTGGTAGGGTTAATTGGGAATATGCATACAAGTGTTATTTTTAATTTTAAAATAAATGTTATACTAAAATTAAAAGTAACAATTTATTTAGTACATATTTAAATACTATAACTGGGACAATTTGCCCGGTTGATACCCAGTTAAAGTTATGACTATTGCCTTTAATTATATTTATTTGTTTTTCTCATATATATTCCCTGATGTGACGATTTAAAAGAACTTAGTAAATGAGTCTATTTAAATAAAGTTATTTTGACTTTGACTTTGACTTTGGTAATCCTCTATTATCATATAAATTCAGGTCCAGTAGCAATAATGTCAACCACTGACGATATTACGTTTCTAATGCCTGTCGTCTATTCTTCACTGTGCTCCTGCCCACTTTATAAAAGATAGAAATATCTATCTTATAGTTGAGATAAGAGAGTGGCCCCTTTATTGTACCAACTTTCGCCTTCCTCAAAAAATTCCTAAAGTATATTGACTATAACAGTTTCCTCTGTACTAGTTATATATACTTTACAGGTTACGATAAAAATCGTAAGTAAAGTAATTAAAACTTGTACATCGTTGCATCGCAAGCGTATCAACCGCTGTTTGACTTACTTTAATACAAATACGACACGCGTACTAATTGTGGAAACTACCAGCTGTGTAAAGCTATAGGATTTATGTTGTTTAAGAATTTTTTGGATTCGTTGGAATAGAGAAAATAATTAAGTATACAGGGGCAAAGCAACTGAGATGCGTGATTATTAAATTAATTCTTTAGTTTCTTCAGTTCATATCATACGTCCAACCAAAGTTAAGTTTGAACTTACAAATGCTGTGCATAATTAAATGAACCTTAATACAACATAATAGTGTGTGTTTTGATAAGACACTTCTTACATACAAGTCAAGGCAGACAAGTAATTGCTTCCAACAGTCCTCTGGCACATTGATTACAGTCAGCTCTGTTGACCTTATAACTTAAGAAACACAGTTCTAAATGTGCAAACCCTCTGAAGATCAGTAACGTTGACAAGCTGCTCCTCTTGGGAATGTAACAGGGTACATTATTCATTTGCAACATGAACTCCGTCGCAAGTAGAACTTGTTACGGTACTTGGCATATTTAAGGTCACCGTTCCATTGGTTAACATATTGGTATAATATTTATTTATTTAATAACTCCAACAATATTAACATTTAAAGAACCATCCCAGTTCCTTCAAGAAATCCCTCAACCTCTTTCCAGGTGTAGGAGTCTTCATGTTTGCATTGAAGCTCTGGTGAGTCAGAAAAAGACACAAACATGTCTTAAAGTATTTAATAGAAAATAATGCGTCACATAAAGCTCTTGTATATCAATTAAAAGTTCATCTCAAGCCGTTACGGTTAAATCGTAAAACTCATTTCTGAGAGCTTCCAAGTCTTTATCAAAAGGTCTATTCAAAGCAGAGACATCCGCCCATAAATTGTAAACGCTAATACTTATTGGATCCTTCATTACAGTAATGGAAGTGATTACACTCGGAGACTTAACGCCATTTCGTTAAAGAGCATGTGTTGTCGTTGAGGTAAATAAATCTGTATTATTTGGAAGATTTTTAATCATATAAATAGAAGAAACTTAGTCCACATGGAAGTTAGTCTTAAAAGTAATTTATTAAAGAAATAAATGAAATACTCTCTAACTAAGACTTCATAACATTTTACAAACTTATTGAATGTTTTGTCATATTAAAGTAATAAATTTTAATACCGATTTGGGTTTGACAAAAGCATTGTTCAGGGAAGCTCGTAAAATCTAAAAGAATTTTATTAATTGCCTCAAAATAAAGAAAGAATATTCAAAATATATAAACCCAATCTTACTTCTTCTCGTATTGCTAGAGCTCGTCTAGAAGAAATTATTTGGACACGTTCTTAAGCCTTAATAGATTTTACCGGAGTAATGTACAACTTAACTTATTGTTACTTTATGTAACTGCACTGAACTTTTTACCGGTATATTTATTTATACCGGTAAAATTACAGCACAATTACATTATTCCAGTAAATCTATTTGTTTTAACTTATACCAAAATATTATACTTATTGATCCTGACAGATTTTTAACGTCAAAGTTGAGAGTCAACTAGGCTGCATATTGGAACACTCATTATACTAATAACTCCCAGCGAAAATTACGAGAGAGGGGACGCGTTAAATTAAATTGCAATTTATATGTGATTAAAATGTTTCGGGCAATTTATTTAATGACATTTGCTTGTAATTTTGCTGACAATAAATCAGAAAGAATCCCAAAACTTGTAAAATAGGTTTCTCATCTTTTAATCGATTATTAATAAATAAATCGATTCTATAAATTGTTCAAATGCTAGAAAGGTGAAGGCTGGTGAAGAAATGTAAATATTTCAATTTATATTACTCGACTATATTAAAAACCTTTGAAGTATCTTAAATATAATATATTTTTACTTTATGCTTGTAGATTTTTGCAAGTACAGGTTTGATCTAGCCTTGTAATAATGAACTTATAAGTCTAGACAGAACTTGAGCTCTGCAATCGACAGAACCACTAATTGTCGGTGCTACATTCAAAATAGTAATCCTTTTGTTGCAGATTCCTTTTGTACTGCCTACGCCACGTAAAGTTGCAAAAACCGCTCCAATTGCAGATGGATAAAGTCCATTTGCACTGTGAAGTACTTTTGATTCTACGGAAATCTAACAACGCAAGACAGGATTGGTTAGTTGTGTTATCGTTTCGAATATATAAATATCTTAAAACTAATTATTTTAATTTTTACAGTTTTAAGTGGTAAGTTTTCGAAGTCAAAGGTAGATGAGTAACCGCCAGTGTTGTACTTGCCAGTTTGTTATTGACTAAAAATTGTAATATAGCTTTTAAAATTTGAAACGTTTGCATCGTACATGATCCAATAAATTATGTTTTTGGTTTTAGAAAAATATACAAGGAACCGTATACATAATTTTCACTTGTATAGATTATATCCGAGATTGAGTACTCTTCTTTTAACTCATAAAAGGTTAAGCTTAAAATAATTGGAAGGAATGAAGCTACAGTATTCAATTCTCAAACTAATAAGCTAAGAATAGACGTATTCAAAGGATGGTTGTTTCCACAAAGCAATCATTTACCTGACCCACATTCTTACTTTCACGTAAATGCATTACGAAAATCTCCCTTGTCACAGCAAACTACGAGTTGCAACTTAATACTTTGACATGAAAAGAAAAAAACTAATATGACACGTTCTTTGAGTTCGTCTTTAATGTCGGTGCCATGTCTGTTCAATGTTTCTTTTTCCCTTTCTGTCCGTTTTCATTTATTTTGTACAGGTTGCGGAACTTGATATCGGAATAACATTTTTATTGGAATGTGGCAAGATTTGTAATTGTATTACGATGCGGCTAACAAAATACAATTCAGCTATCCAACGGTAAAAACTTCCCAATTATCTTTAGAACGTAGAGCTTCAAGGTTCAATATCGCGTACCCTGCTCCAACACAATATAGCATAAAAAAATGACGTAAGACACTTAACTGATTTTCGTTTATAACTTTGTTAGTAAATATAGCATTAAACTACTACTTAACCAGTTATCTATTATCTTGATAATTTAGTAAAAGTATTTTAAGGCATACGGCTTGATATGGTATTTTTAGTACTTTTAGGCATATAGGTTTCTGGATAGATGAATCAAAATTTTGTATGTCGAGCTCTTTCGTACTTCGGAAGTCACGTTAAGCAGTTCAAAGTCAAAGTCAAAGACAAAATATTTTATTCCACTTTGGTATATGTATACACTTACTGAATTTCAATCGAAGCTATTAGTTCGTAAACCTACCAGGTCTTCTCAGAAGAGAAGAACAGGTAAGAAACTCAGCAAGACTTGTACCACTTGTCCCTCCCTTTAAACGACATTCAGAATTGTTTAAAAAAGGTTAAATCCACAGTCAATAATTAAACGTCGGGATTGGTTGTTACGGCAACCGTTTCCACCGCCAACCTTCATGGGCCAGTTTCAAGGTATTATGGCCCAAACTGAGACCCAGCTATGAGCTATGAGGAGTATATAGGATGTTGATGATGAAGATGTTTATTTTATTTTGACAAGTTGTTAAATTCGTTTTAAGTGTTTTTTGATATCTGTTAAGTGCATTATTTTGGTTTTGACTTTAAGCGATAGCATCTTACCATCAGGTCATGAAATAAATCGCCTGCTTATTAACATTGTTAGACATAAACATAAAAATTGTTCAGGATTGATGTAATCAAATTTATTTCTTTTGTAGCTATAGGATAGAGATAATATCTATGGTAAAGATGTATAAAACTCACCATTCCAGTTGCTAACTAGGTCGTTACTTTTCTATCAATCTTCACGAACTTATCTCCCAGTTGCCATAACTAGCGATTTCCTTAACTATGTTACTGTACAAATGGGGTATTGACTTTGCAAATTTACACAGTTTAACAGATATGGCAAAATCAATCTTAACCTATTGAGATAAACAGCATGAGGGTGGCAATAGCTTTGA
Source organism: Acentria ephemerella (assembly GCA_943193645.1). Taxonomy (NCBI): domain Eukaryota; kingdom Metazoa; phylum Arthropoda; class Insecta; order Lepidoptera; family Crambidae; genus Acentria; species Acentria ephemerella. Next base: position 257,949 of record OW971891.1, read on the forward strand.
GTTTCGCAGGGACATATTTATAAGGGTCGGTTTATATTTAATTTATTGAAAGGGGATCTCAGTAACAATAAGTTCAGTCGTTATTTCGGTCTCATGCCGAGAGGAAATTAAAAGCTTCCTTATGATATATCGAAGTGCAATTATATTACTTTCTTATAGAGCAATCAGTGTATTGTGACCTTCAAATCATGTGCGTAGAGTGGGAAGACCCTGTCTACACTCGTCGCGCTATACCAGGTACAGGTATGTACCTGGGCGCTTCTCTCCTCCACGACACGATTCGCCTAAGCTGAGGTCTGAGCCTTTAGAGGCACCCTCAGGTTTGTCGCTCCCTCATGGCTCGAGCGCCCTGGAGGCTCTAAGAGACAGCGGGACACCTCACCTAAGGTGATGCCTGTCAATTAGAACTCCTTCAGAGGCGAATAGCTCCTTAAGGCTTAAGGACTCTCCAAGGTTCTCTCCTCCTTAAAACCCTGGTAACGCTGTACAGGCCATCCGCAACCAACAGCATTAGTCAGTCACAAAATAAATGAATTGTATTATTACTTGGATTATGGTAAATCACATCCATCTTAGAGTGCGAGGATATAGTGGAAGACTGGGCAGAAGATAGATGAGAGTTACTCCGGGATTACTCAACTACATAGGAACTGTCTTTCTCCATACAGAAAAATCAAGTAGATAACTTCTACCCCTAATGATGAGCTCGGGGATCGTCTCAACCAGTATATAACCTTGCAGACGACCGCAGCTGAATAACACAACATTGTACTTGTGAGAGCAAATTTTCAAAGCTTTCAATATTTTGTATACTCTTTCAAAATTTGCCTTTTCCACTACAATGGCAAAGTCTTGATTTTTAGCTTACGTCTCGTGAGTAGTGGTGTTACTCTTGGTGTTACAAGCTAATCATAAAGTAAGCTATAGACAGTTGATATATGGCAAATGGCAACACTAGCCTTAATGCCACACAAAAAAGAAGAAGACAGTTGCTATTCGTGAGTTTCCCATTCCTAAACAATTAAATTGGTTATGTTAACACCTTGTGAGACTGGTTTTTAAGGTAGAAGTTAAACGCGATTCCAGCAACAGTACAATAAATTCATTGGATATTCCCAAGTCCTGAGTAATGCAGTGGTCAGAGAAGTCCGGGTGATTTACCTGGATTATAAAGTCACAGGTTACATAAAGTTTTAAAAGTTAAGATACTTGATGAAATATTTTATTTAAAATATTTCTGGACAATGTCCTCAATTTAAATGAAAAAAAAAGGATCCAAAATATTCCTTAAATAAATAAATATGTAAACCACGTCTCGCAGCTCGAGGGCACAAAATATTGAAGGGCTCTTTTCCCTATCGCGTCCCAATTAGGGCCCGGGACGCGATCTCATTAACCTCTCCAATCTTTTGAATGTCGCGTATCAACTTATTATCAATTAGCTTGTGTTAATTGGAGGAACCATTTTTACTATCACTATTCTGAAAAATAGTACCTGGTGACTAAACTGACTTATAAAAAATATCTTTTGTATGGAGGGGCTTTCCAAATCTACGTCCACTCGTTCATTACAAGAGCAGCTACACACGCCTTTACGTCACGCACTGCATCTGTCATAGCAAGATCATTACTGTGACCTGATTTTATATTTGAATAAGGGCACGTGTCACCGCGGGTAATGTATTCAGTATCGCCGTGGCTAACACCGTCAGTATAAGCACCCCGTCGTGCTCAATGCACGGCGTCTACTGACACCAGGACTTAATATTATTTTTGCGTTTCTTGCCTGTTCTTCTCAGTACAAGACCCCAAATAGATTAACGTTAAATAAGTGTGTAAATTTACCAAATTTAAATAAAATATTGTGTCTGATTCTTTAATGCATAGTTTATACAAATAAAAATCAAATTTTTGTATAAATGAGGCAAATTCTGAAAAATATTTTATACGTGACCTTGAACCAAATGGTAGGCTTTTGTTTGAACAACAGTCTGCGTTTCTTCTGTTCAGACAACGAGCGACTTTGTAGTCATTGTTTTAAAGTTTATTATAATAAGGTTTCCATAATCCAAAGCTCCATACTTAAGACCCCTAACAAATTTATTCTCACTAGGTATTTGAACGAACTGAACACACTTTTAAAAATTTTATTCAATATTTTTATATAAGAAGAGAAGATGAATACACAACAACAATAGTAGCACTCGACAGCTGTGTCCCGGGATCTGTTCATAAGCGACTCTACGTCGTTCTACAAGTTGTTTTGCAAAACGTCCCCGCTTGGCCGCAGTCCAACCTCCGGTCTAGTACGAGTGTATTGCTACGAAACATTCGCGTGAACGATTTTTGGAAAGCTCGCTGTATTTTCGTATTCATTTGGCAATTTCGACGAGAATAGTTTTGGAATAGGAATTTTGTGGACGAATTTTGAGTTATATCTTTTCTCTTTATGAGAAAAAATATATTTTTATAACTACAGATTACTGGATCGACTATACGGTCTTCGTTGGTTCAAGAAGTCATATTTTATGGTAACCTTAGCTCTTGTCCAAAGGGACTGTTATCATAATGCAAGTAAAGAATTGGAACCACGAATCATATGTCTACAGTTTATTGTATAACAAATTTAAAAAGTGAATAATAAATATTTACTGAAAAAAATCTTTAATGAAACTTAACTTCTGTAAACTTTCTTGGAATTATTATAGATTCCAAACTGCAATGAAGCCCACATATTACGCCTCTAGCTGGAAGATTAAGTTCAGCTTCGCATGCTGTTAGGAAAATAAAACGGCTTACTGATGTTGAAACGGCGAGATTATTATACTTTATTTCAGCTATTTTCACAGCCTAATCGTCTTCAGTGCGCTCAGAAAAAAAAATTATTAATTTGATTTATTTTTCGACAGTTGCTTCATAATATTGTTATTAAAAGACTGTGGATAAGCTGTGTGTCATTTGACAGTAATTTAAGGCCAGACTGATATTTTCCTGAAATTTCATACTCACCATCTACCTCGTGCACAAGTTTTAGAATCTGCTCAAGTAAGTGTTTCCACTATATCTATTGGAGTGGGTTTTATTAATGAGGTTTGAGTAAATATTGACTAACTTGTCGTGATCCATTTATTTAGCGAATAATGATTCGATTTCTTTTAAAAAATTGCAACACTGACACGCCCCTGATTGGCTATTTGGTAGTTTTATCCACCAATCATATTAAGGGGCGCCACTAGCAACAAAATGGTGGGGGACAAAAACTTAAAAGGTGACGACGGCAAACTAATCGGGCATTATCGTTTCGTCTCTTGTAGCAACAACTTGTCTACTGAATTACTGTCCGTCCGTTTAATTATTATTGTGAAATAAATGTTAAACAAGTATAATAGTCTGTTTTGTGGTTTAAAGAGAATAAATACATTTACTGATTATTGTAAGTGTTAATTGAAATCATCAAAAACTATAAAAGAGTAGTTTTCTTAGTTATCACTATGACACCTCATCGCTTATTACAAGCAAGTATTTTTTCAATCGCCCTTTAAATATTTGATGCAAAGGTTCCTTCATCCCGGAAAATTATAAGTAACCTGTCAGAGTTGGCAAGGAGGATCACAATCCTGACGTCTCAAGGGATGCCTCAGTCACATGTACGTGTAGTCCGTTTCTTTAAGGGGAGTGAAATAATGACCACTGGTATTAGAAACTTGATACTTGAAATAGTGAAATTGAATTCCAACGTGAGAAAGATGATGCTACAAAAATACAGTTGAGATTTATATTGCTCATAACATTAGCGCAAATCAAGAAAATACAGTTTCATGAATTATTTTAATTGTTACAGTGTAGTCACTGAAATGATTCTTTTAATGCTCTCGAAACTCATTTTAGAACTAAATCAATGTTTGCTAATTCATTATAACATATTTAACTAAAGATGTTATATGACAGGTAAAATGTATCCGCACCTTCAGAGGTTAAGATGATAATTTAAATACAAATATACTTTAAAAATCTATTAGATGAGATAGGAATTACTACTTTATTTAATAGTTTATTTACACTTTTATGTATATATTAATAAAAGTAAAAAGATATTAAATTAAATTTTTATGTTGATATCCATCAAGATACGTAGTTAGCGAGAGGATTATAGTTATAAATTACTTTAAACTTTCCTATAAAATTTATATATATATGTAGTAAATTTAATATCCATTATAGAAACTATACTAGAACTACATTATAGAAACATTATAGAAACTAACAAAATATAATAGATATAAGTTGTCTACGGTAACTTCAAAATAGGAAGTGTGATAGTGTCTGTCTATGGGCAGTCGTCCGGTGATTTTTGTATTAGTGAACGATGTGCGTAGGTAGATGTAAAAAACAGTATGATATTTCAAATAAACGATAATTTTACTTTTTAATTTTTCTCCCAAAATAATTGGGGAGGGAGGTAATTAAGTTGATATTATCATCATAAACAGCTTATAAACCTCATGTGGGTGGGGGCGATTAGATAAGGGCGATTAGGGCCTTACACAACTGTGAAGAAATTTTTAGGTAAGGTTCCTTAATGTTTTTGTTCACCGTAAAAGCGTCGAATAAACGTACGTGTGAATTCAAAATTTGAAACCACATTGGTACATATTGGTACGTTCAAATCTGCATGGAAGCCATTGACTTTACGCACTAAGCCACCGACGCTTCAATATTTTATTTATTTATTACATTATGTTAAATAAATTAATAAAAAATTAAATCCTTTCAAAGGAGTTGTTCGTCATTCACTGTTATTTTTATAAAATACTAAGAAACAATGGAAAGCTCGAAAGGAATTTACTTATAATATTTCCAGTATCAATAGCATATAAATAAAGCTCGGGTCAAAGATAACCAAGCACGGGTAAGTCTCCATGCAAATGTGTAAGGTACAATTGACGTCCCCAATCCCCAATCATGTCCCTCTCCCCTGAGCCTCAAAGGGGAACCTCTCCAATGGTAATTCGATAAATCAATCGGGATGCGTGCGGTTTTGTTTGTGTTTGTGACAATAGGTGATTTTCTTATTCTCGTTGTGGTAAGTTATTTTTGCTCTCAAGAGGTTTAAGTTTGTTATATTGTATTCTTTGTGTGGATTATTGGTCGCGAACGTCTTCCATCTTTCTTTGGCACACCGTACATTACTAAATTACTTTTGGCACGATCATTTCTTATATTAAATTTGTGTTCGTATTATTATTATATTTCTTTGACATTATTCTTTTTATCTGTATATTTTTGTATTTTATGATTATTGTTTCTGGAACCTTCTTCCAAGATCTTGTTTTTGTTCCCCTATTTTCCATAAAAACTGCTTTATATTATAGCTATATGTATAAAATAGAAACGTCATGTGTATAAGAGGTGAATTCATTGTTTATTTAACCGAATTTTATAAGTTATCATTATACGAATCTAAAAAGTATTTTTTATCAAGTGATATTTTATGGTTGGTTGTAAACACTAGAAAGACACCATATGTTTCCATTTGATATCACATATATATCAACAAAAGAAATAAATAACAGATTTGCAGCGTCTTCTACCATACAATCTAATATTTAATTATAGATAAGTTTACCAATTCGGTATGCGTACTCTTTATCTTGACAAAACTCTATCTTTGATAACGCACAATGCCTCGGGGAGGATAATCCATACTTACCTCAGACGAATCACGACAAAAGCTAACGTTATACAAAAAAACGTGCCAGAAAATCTATACAATGCAAAATATATACGATAGAGGTTTGAATTTGTCTTTAAAATTAAATGTCGAATTCTATTTTTTTAAATTGAGCAATTATTTACTTGGCTATCGTGATTGATAATAACCCCAAATTACAATAACTGTAACTTGGTAGGCTTGAGCCGCTTGGTGGGGACTTATATGACGTATGTTGATAATGATGACGTTGAGCAATTATTTGGTAAAAACAAATATATATAATAGTTAAACGATGATTTATCTCTTTTTAAAACACATTTAACTGATTGACAAGCAAAATATTATCAACACGAATACTAGAGGGAAGTAAGAAGAATTTTTGCTGAAGCAAATTCTATTAGGAGATTAAAGCTCACTCTATTTCGCGACGGGGATGCGCTATCTTATACTGTATTGCAGTCGTACTCTTTCTCACTGCTTAATTTAAAAGGTTTCCGCAAGATAAGAGGTTGAAACATAACTTATGGATTTACTGGGTAGTTCTATGAATCATAAAAGTTGGTAACATTATTAATTGTTTATAAAACTAGAGAGCCTTATGATGTTGGTGATCATTCGTTGCTTCTATTACAAAAATCGGACAAATGCGAATCAAACTTGCCTACCTAGGATTCCGCACAAATTCGTAGGTGCATAGAACTTCAAAAAAATATCAATAAATTGATATTTGGTAGTAAACTCTAGGTTCCAGTTCGTAGGTAAAATTTTGTATAGATAATTGAATTTGATGGCTTTCATACCTTTATTTTCAAGTTGGTTGGTTTAAAACAAAACATACAGTAATTATCTTTTCAATGAGTTCTAAACAACGATACTCCACTCTACAGGGTAGGCCAAAATTTCTTCTACTGGAACGGCAACACCTTGGACTTCTCAGTGTCTCACTTTATTATCAAATACGTCATGTAGAGAACTATTTTCTGTCAGTATAAAAACTCAAATTTCCAATGCACCAATTTTCATAATACAGTTCACAAGCTCGCGAGTTTATTTGTCTACGTCAAAATAGATCCAATTCTCGATTCCATTCGACTAGAATTGGTTCGCACGTTGCTGACTTTGCGCTTTCTAGAAATGACGTAACCTATTATTATTACGGGGTACTTGCTTCATACGTGCTTACGGCTTGTAATGAGTTGGGAAATAATGGAGTTTTTAAAATTAATTAGCTAATTTATCATTACAACTTTAATTCATTAGACTGTAGACATTCAAGCTTCACCAATCAAATATTTTAGTCTAATCTCGAGTCTTGGGCTTATGAATGCTTTTTTAATGGTTTTTGTTGATTTATATCCTATAAGATAAGATATGATATAAGAGATTCTTTATCGTAGAGCTAGAGGGTGGAATTCCCTTACCAGCACACATATTCCCTCCTTCATACAACATGGGTTACTTTAAAAGAGGCGTGAAAAAGCACTTTTCAAAAAAATCTAAAATATCTTTATTTACTACACGTAGTTTTTTAGAATGTGTGTGTCTCTTCTTTTAAGATAAAGAAAACCTGTATTAGAAAAGACCCCAATCTTTTCTGTAGTTATAGAGTCGCTATTATATCTATAATTTATAATTTTATAATTAATTATATATTTTTAACACTAACTATAAAAAATACAAAAGAAAAAGTAAAGAAAAATTAACATTAATATAAACCTAGCTCTTTTTTTATGTAAATAAATGGACTTTTTGGGCCGGCATGTGGGTGGTTAGGGCAGTATGTCGAATGCTGCACTAGCTATCTTCACATATGGACTCCTCTACTGCTTATCATCAGGTGGTGTCGAGTCATTTGCTGAGCTTAATATAAAAAAAATGTATTATTAGATTCATTATTTTTATATTTTGAGTGCTTTCAAAAATTAAAATGTTAGTTTAATCTATCAAGCCTTACTATCCAGGCACAATGAAATTTTTACTGTCCCTAGTTTTCGGGAGTATGACGCGGCTCAACGGAATGAATAATTACATTTATTGAGCCGGTGTTTCTTGGAAACAGAACAACCCTTTGGAACATCAAAAACATTATGCATAGACAGGTCCCTAATCAAATTACCGATAAAGTTTCAAGCTTTAACTTTTTAAGTCCCGCGGGAGCCACAGTGGAGCGGCATTTGATAAAAATATATTTTAATGTCACCTGTTAGAAGGGGACTCTTTCCCCCCGAATTATCTCACTAAGCAAGACAATTTTTTGAAATGTACAAAATACATTGCTCTTTTAATATCATTGAGTAATCGTACTAAAGAAATTACAATGTCATGGTAAGTTAAGTATCGTTCACAGAATTTCGATTGTCCCAAAGTTTCGTAATAAATTTTACAGGGTGGCTGGCTGGCCACTGTCCTGCCATTTTGAATTGCTGATTGTTTTAAAATGGGACGCTAAAGTACTTACTTGTTGCTTGAAAAAATTGGGGTCTCTTTTGAATAGAAAATGGATATTATTGACGTCTGAGGCGCTGAATGAATAATGGGAATGGCTCAGCCTTCAAAGTAGATTTTTTAATTTAATTCTGTCACGTGAATTTTTTAATATTTTTTAACATCAAGAGTGGAGTAAGCATGTATGAAGATAAAGTTGCAGTCTGTTACGAGGTGAATATATTTAACAATTTTGTTTTAAACTTTTGTTAAAGATAATTTCTTCAAATTAACCCAAACCATTGTCTTTATTTTTTAATTAGTTGAATACTAACTACCATTATAAAAATGTATTAATTTTCAAATCCTGTTCCCAGGAATCAATACTTATGAAGCTTTTAGTCTGTGGACTGTATGTGAAGAGATATGAAAAGGATTAAATATTGGTACAAATTGGTCGTGATTATAAGAACGGGGATGTTAAGATCGCGTGGGGTAACTCTCACAATGGGGCTGAATTTGGCGTGTCATTGATAATAATATTTTTGGAGGGGATTCAGGACTGTATTAAGAAGATAAAAACTAAATACTTTTGGAAATAAAATGCTTTTTGATAAAAATGTGAAGATTAATATTAACGTTGCGAAGTAAATGAGAAAAAATACTTATTAGTACTTCCAATCTATTACTGTTTATTTTTGTATTTGGCCTGAGTAGTTCTTACTCAATAATTATTGTGAAAGTATAAAATTATTATTTGTATTTTTCAAGCTTGCGTTGTGGATACAAGATAACAGAGAAATATGTATATATATGAAATATGTATATGGATGTATCCATGAACAGTGAAGAAATCATACAAATATATGTCCCTACTGAGATTCGTAACCGGGACTTTGGCTAAGTAGACAGGGATACTGACCATTCGACCAGACGGTCGTCAAATATTAAAAAATACTCATGATTAACAATTAAACCTATAAAGAATAAAACTATATAGTTTCAACATTAAAAGGCAATAACTAATAAACTTAATTAACTTCTCCACTCGATATTCGTTCCTTATTGCTCCTATTCAGATTCTTTAACGGTATAAATTCATTTAATAATCGCTTGTCCACCGAGAACTTGTGGAGTTTTAGGGGTTTTAGGGGTTTTTAAGCCATCATCAAATTTCAAGATAATAAGTTCATTTGATGTTGGAATTTCGCCAAAAGTTCTCCTACTGATTGGCACAAACAAAACGTAACGTGGATGGAATAGCTAAATGTGGTGAACTGGGAATTGTATTTTCGTGAACCTAATGAAAGCTATAGAATATCAAAAAACAGCTATTTCAGATGTCGGTACTTGGATAAATCTGAAAAAATCAAGTGATGTTCGCGGTTAGCTAAAGTTACTTATCGATATGAAAGGTGTTTGTAAAAAAGCGTTGGATTTTTACTCAACTCAGTAAACTAGCTTCTGCTCGCAATATCCACTGCATGTCCTACAGACTAATGACATTTTTTTACACAAAAAATATGAGCGGTACGCGTTCTCTCTCAATTAAATAGGATTGAAATAAATTATGTTTTTCACCTGTGCATGAAGATGTAAGATCTATTGTACAGAGAATCACAATAAATTTTATCTTATCTTATCTTACCTTATCTTTCATTCCAATTAAGTTTAAAAGGGATAGAATGATATTTTTCTGACTGATTTACAATTCTAGTAGTTTATTATATCAGCCACATTTGGTTTGAATAGATCAATAATGTAACAAAAGATTAGCAGCATTGTGACAGTGACGAAACAAGTGAAAAACACACACACACACACACACACAACAGTAACTTTAAAAAGCAAAGAGAATCCTAGTGTGATCTAAAGTGATACTCAAATCAAACTAAACTTGGGAAATTCTAACAATTACCTATTTATGAACTGTATTATTTTGCCGGTTGAAAAATAATTATAATAACATTCTATTTATAATCTCTTTCAATTATTAAATCATGGGCTGTATTCCCATTTTCTGTTATTCCACAATCATATTAATTTGTACCAACTGCAATGTAGCAGATAGGTCGATTTATAAGCCACGCCATTCCCCTGTTCGTCGTGTTAAACACACTGTTACTTAGTCAATGTTACTACTAAAACCTAGATGGAATATTCACTGGCTGATTAAGTTTGTAGGCAATCTCATTGCAATCGAGATTCGTCTCATCATACCTATGGTTTTCCTTTTTTTATTATGTACTCCCTAACACAGGGAAGGCAAAGGTAACTGAAGTCCATACAGCCATGTCTTATGTACTTATTCTTGATTTATGGCGTCGGATATCGTATCCCTTTGTCCCATCAAGTTTTTGACGACTAATGGCTATTTTGTTAAATAAATAAGATTATTATGTGAGCTTTTGATTAGGGCCAATGGTTTTATCTGTATATCTCAAGCGGCGACTAACGACTTCATCAACGTTCCACCGTCACGACAATCACATCACCATTCGGAACTACCCGCTTTAAAAAATAAAAACTATTTGATGTATTCGAATAGTTCTCATTACCAATACCAATATTCATAACAATTCATTTTAACAAAACATAAAATTAACTTAATTTAACACGCGCCGTTAAATTTATTTACAAACTTGACAAAACTTGATCATAATATTATCAATACACAAACAAAAATTTAATTATTTTTTTAAATAGACATATTCCAACTTAGATGTAGGTTATTAATTAGTAATTTTATCTGTAGATTGGATTAAAAATGGTTTCTCTTCTGCCAAAAGTACAATATAATTTAAGTCTTGTAACCAATCACAGAGAGTAGTGATTCTTCCTTTGTCAAATTTTCCACAACTATAGTTTATTATTGATAACAATCCTAACCAAACCTTAGCAATTGGGATAAGTGTCTTATTAAATCAATGAGGTCACTTAACAAAATTGGTGAGGCAAGATTAGAACTGTGACCAGGGAAATAAAAAAATATGGCGTTTCTCCCTAGCCTGACTTTGTATAGAGATTGCGATAGGTGCAATTGTTTGATAAGTTCTAAATTTGACCTACATTTAAATCTTACTTAGTACTCTTGGGATGTGGCACGATCCGCCACATCTTCATGAAAAACGGAAGATCTTCGATCAGAAACCTCGGCCCGATTGTATCACTCTGGACATTGTACTGATGTTCTTCGCAAACTTTGTAAGCGTGATTTAGGCATCGCATTACGTACGTTTCAATGTAGTCTCTCCGCTGTTAACTGATCATCCATTTCTCGGTTACTCGATATCAATTAGCGCTATAACGTAGACTTACCAAGCTAATCATCTGTAACTTATTCACGTTAGACTAGCTTTTCTATATGGAACAACATATGAGTAGTTTTGTGCTATAAGCAGGCACCATGCGGTTTGATTGTTGACAGTGGAGCGTCTCTTCCAAAGCATAAATTAGTTCTTATAATCATCTATCCTACATTACGCCTGCTGCAGTGCACAGGCCTTATTATAAAGGCAAACCCATGAGTTTGAGCAATATTCTGCTCAGATAAATTGGGAGTGAAAGCAGTTTTCGTAAGAACCAGAACGGCGCGACATGCCTTTCGACAGATGGTGGATATCGAGATACAAATGTTCGGTTCCACTTCAAACAAAGCGCAATTTAATTGAAATCATTACTTCAAAGTATCAAGGACCATCCTGGCTTATTGCATTACGCCAAACCTTATTCCAAGAATAACATCATCAAGGAACCAAGAAAGCATATTTATTTACCTGCATTTACATTATGAGAGCTGAACGTTTTCCCTGTTTCATACAACACCTTATAAACAGACGTGAAAAATCACTTTTTGGGCCGGCAAGGTGAGGGTAGCTAGGGCAGTCTTCACTAGATATCTTCACATATGGACTCCTCTACTGCTTATCATCAAGTGGTGTCGAGTCATTTGCTGAGCTTTTTAGTAAAAAAACTGGCTAGTCTGTTAATTTACCCATCATTCCCTTTGAACATTTTATCTACCTGTACACTTCGTTCCACTTCAAGTAAATGTAATTTAATTCGCATAAACTGTTTGATATCTCGTGCAGCATTTCATTACATTTTACGGCCCTATCTACAACAGTGTAACCGCACGGCGTTTGCCCGCGTACAGTTAGTGCCGCATGCGATTAGTGCGAATAAATATTAGAAACGCCTCGTTAGTTGTTGGTCAGTTTGTGGAATAAATTACAGTGTAACAAGCACATTTAGACTTCGATTACCGTTGACGTTCCTCAAAAAGTTTTACACAAGCTAAAGGTCGTATGTTTCTTTAAACTAAGGTCGATTGATTAGCACCTTTCAAAATTTTATATTTGACATCCACAAATATAAATCCAGCCGGATATCGCTTAGCGATGATACGAAGAAGCGATAAAACTCAGAGTTAAGATACGGTCTGACTGAAATTAAGTCCTATCCAAGACAGTTTGAGGGTATTTCAAAATTTTATTACTCGAGAACTCGTCTCATAAATTCTGCGCTCCAGTTTTATGTTGGTGCTTAAAAATTTTTATTAAACCCACCGAGCGGGGTTTGCATCGCATTATCATTACAATTCTTTTGGTGTATTGTCATGCTTTTGTTCTGTGACATTGAAACAATGCCAGGTTTGTGAGGGAAACGAAATGGTTAATAAATTGCTTTGCTATTAAAAGCTTTTTGTGATTTAGTAGCTAAGGTGCGATGAATATTTCAGTGGATATGGTCGAGTGGCGTTATGTTACATTTTATGATGCTATTAACATTTTTTTGTTAATTGATGACTGGTTGGTCGAGGGGTCAGCACCCCTGTCTACTTAACTAATCCAGATCTTTTTATGAGAAGTACAATTATTTGTTCGAGTTATGGATATTTTTTTAATACATATTGATTTCAATATTTCTACAATTCAATTTTCATACAACATGAGATGGTTGATCGAATTCTTTTCACCTTTCTTTTATGTGATTTGTTAGTTTTGTAGTCAGTTGTCTGTAATTATAAAAATGAAATAAAATAAATAAATATATGGTCAAACTCATCCTCTCGTTGTAAATGTTCGTGACTTGGGTCATTATGACAACATCTGCGATAAAGCCAATCAAATTTTTTGTACTTTATCATGTGGAGCCTATAATTACGCTCGTCTATTATCCTATAAATCTCTCTGCTGGACAGAAACCTACACACATGGGAGAAACACTAGAGTTTAGGCCATCAAACAACTACGCTGGTTAAATGCGGGTAGTTGTAAATGGTTGTCATTACAACCTGGACCAATGAATTAACGTGGCTTCTAAAGCACGGAGAACTTCAAGATAGCATATTCGATTGAAATATACAGAGATCCATCATATCGAAAGTTACTTTGCTTTTAGTATCGAAACTGGAGCTAGTGTATAACTAACTCGCAAGGATACGTTTTTAAAAGTTATAAATTGGTTACAAAAAAGTTAATAAGCTTATTATAATTATTTCATAAAAAGCTTGAATCATTTATTATATGCGTTAATATGTATACAGCATAATTTTAATTACACTTATTTTATTTAGTCTTAGATAGTTATTATTCCTTCTTTTTACCTCTATTGTAGACAATAATGGATACATAATGAAACTAATGTAATAATGATGTATGTAATAAATAACAAAGTTTTGAATTCACAGTATACCAAATGGCCTTCTACATAATCCTGCCTAGAAAGCCTGATATATAAATTAGGTCTCTTTGTTTCTAGATACGTAACATCATTATAGTCCTAATATAGGTTAAGTGAAATTATTGCTAACAAATAATGAGTCCTTGTAATTTAGTAATAAAATTATTTCGAAATCAATTTTAATTCTTCCCAATCCCTCGACGGCTCGAGGGATTGGAGAATACCCCTCGACAGAGGAGGCCAGACGGCCGAGGGTCAGGACGACAGAGAGAGGAATCGGCGGACCATTCTGGCGTTATCGAGTAAGACTGCCCGCTGGAGCCTCGCAATCATTGGTCCATCACCCAGTCCCAATCTCTTCAGATGGTCGCGAAGAGAAGTTGGGACGAGACCATTGTTTGAGACTACGACTGGTATGATCTCAGTGGATGTCACCCTCCACATATCAGTAACCTCTTGTGCCAAGTTCAGATACTTGATCTTTTTAATTATTATTATTAATATTTTTTTACATTAAGCTCAGCAAATGACTCAACACCACGTGATGATAAGCAGTAGAGGAGTCCACATGTGAAGATAGCTAGTGAAGCATGCGATATACTGCCCTAGCCACCCTCACCTTGCCGGCCCAAAGTGCTTTTTCTCGCCTTATTATTATTATATAGATATATCTATGTTAAGAACTTACAAAAGCTCGATGCGATGCGAGCTATGCATCCGGTTTAGCTGACTTCATCCTGGAAGGTAAACTTCTTAGATACGTCTCCACAGTAAGCAGCTTATTGGAAATTTGCTATTTTATACACAGTTGAATTGAATTTTGCACTATATTGTAAAATAAATCATTGTTTATTTAAGTTTAAAATTATTTTAAAGATTGTGTCAATAGTTTTACGAGGTTCAAGATTATATTTAAGAAACTTTTTTGTCTTAATCACATTTTTAAGAACATTTTAACAAAAGGAATTTAAATATGTTATTGACAATTTATGCTTAAGCTTTAGATAGTTGTTAATTTAAAGTGAACCTTCATTGTCATGATTTAATGACTAATTTGTGTTAACAATTACTCAAATCTTAGGTATTCTCTCAAATGTCTATTTTATTGGATTTACATATGCTGATAAAGTGTCAATTTTTTCTAGCTCGATTACATTGTTATTTTAAAAGAAATCTCATTTAACTTGGTTATAATTTCATTCATAAAATTAACAATATCACCTTTTTCGTCTGTGATGTTTTATCACGATGTGACGTATGAAGTCGACAGAGCATTGATTACGCCAAGTTTAAGTTGCCGAGTTTCTGGTCAGCCATTTTGGTTTTAATTTTTGTGGTAGAGACAAAATACTAGATGATATCTAACGTTCAACACCATAGGAACTTTCCAGATAGTTTAATAATTTCGTTAGTTGGTTATTATCGACATCTAAAGGGGTTTCATACAAATAAAAAACGTATAACAAATTACTATAGGTTTAATTAAATATGTATATGTAGGTATACATAAGTATTGAGGATGAAATACTGTGGATAGGAAACTAGCGATATTACTACAGATACACATATCAGGTCCACTTCATTCTTCAATCATATTGCACACGAATATCCCTTACCTTATAATATCATCCACATATACGAACTCATTTTTACTGGCGTTAATGCAACTATACTGATGTAAATCATTTAGTAAGCTAGCTTGATTATCTAGATGATCTAGTTTTGAAATAAAATTGCCATTAGAATTATAGGAGAGAATCATTGGAGGAAAATGTCCATTATAAAATAATTATTTCATCTATAATTATTTTGGGTGGTCATTTATGTTTTCCCGAAAGTGGTCAATAATCATAAATAAAATAATAACAATTATAACGAGATGTAATTGCATCCCAATTTAGAATAATCTTTATGATTTTAAAATTAACAACTTAATAATTTATCTATCTTTAAACACACTAAATGTAATCGCATTCATAGAGTCTTATTTAATCATTGAATTTCAATAGCTTTCTTTACAGTAGAAAGGTCTAATTTCGATTTTAATTTCAATTTACCAAATTTCTTTATCTTCTCTCAATATCGAGTGCTTCCACTTTTTCTTTATATATATTTTCCTTAACATTAATCTTCAATGATTCTGACCCAGACATTAACACTCCGACTTCATTCGCAGTCCTTATAACAAATGGACTAACATGAACTCCAGAAGAAATATTTCTCGAAATTTCCCAATATTTAAGATTTTTACTTTCGACAGAACTCGGTTGAGAATATATTAGTGAGAGTAGTAAGAATATGTTGTCCGAAATCTAACATACATTTGTTTCTTTTTGAGCCTCTTAATTGAGATTGTATTTTGCAACTATTTTAATCAAATGACTTCGTTAACAAAAATATTTTCGGTACAAAGGTATCACTGAGAGATATGTCCGAATGAGTGATTAAGAAGGTCAGAGCTGTTCAGATATGTATGTAGCGAAATTGATATTAAGTCTGTCACATATTGAATATAATCAAGAACATTATTACTACATTCACACCAATCTAAACTGTCCATCTCACCAAGGGAACTTTAATTATTGCTGAAGGTTATCTAATGGATACAAAATATACAATGCAATAAATACTGATTAGTAAAACGTCGTAAAAAATGTGTTTTTACACTCTAGAGGCTATAGACAGCTTAATAGTCGTTGTTTTAAATTACCCATATTTTTACAACTATACATCGTTATAAATAATCTAATACACTTATATTACATACAAATGCTATACATTGGATTCTCGACTAGAATAAAACTAAAACTGTTGACAAGAAAACTAAATGTAAAAATTTCAGTCTTATCGTTCAATATAACGAATGAATTACTGGATCGTTTAATAAAATAGCATCAGTTACAACGGCAGTCAAAGTACGATCGAAATAACATCACGAAAATAATAATTTCTGATTGCAGTGGTACTAACGGAAGTCAATATTGATATGAATTCATAATTTACGAGTCGGCAGAAAATTCAGAAATGCTTTAATATCACTAGCTTAACGATTTTCGCTGTAATTTTTCACATAAATACTTTTTATCGTATAAGAAATATTATCAGATCTAAATTGGCAATGGTTTTATTAACTCGTGTTGAATAAAAGCAAAGGTACACTATTGTAAAATCTAAAATTATTTAATATTACACCTAATAGATTTAGAATTTATTTCAAATATTAGATATCACTTCAAAGGTAACTACTAACGTTATCTGGTAACTTTGTGAGTTAACTTATGAGTTCTCTAAAACTAGTCTTAACCTACGGTAAGTTAGTGTAATTGGCAAGCTCCTTCCCATTCTTATACATGGATGTAAGGATGGGATCCAGGTTGTGATATTCCTTGCCAGATCGAGGACGAAGAGTACTTGTAGGTTGCCGGTGAATCCTAAAAAACAAAAACCAATTTAACAAATTTCTACTTAGCTTTATTTAAATGTCTTTTACAGAATTATATAGTAGTTTAATAATACTCAATAGTCAATTATTTAGCTAAAATCAAATCTATCATATTATAGATTAATTCAAATACCTAAGGCCTGTGTCTGATGATGAATGTGAAGATGTCAAGGAAAGAGTTTCTATATAGTCTGACATATCTGATGTTCCACTTGATGTGCTGTGCGTGTCCATTACTCCTGAAAAAGGAACTGCAGATAAAGTGACTGTATAAGATAGTGATACAACATTAAATTGATTTAAAAATATACCTTTGAATTGCTTTGGCGGTAACACAGGAACTTCTGCCTCAGCAGATGATGATTTTGCAGGTACATTTGTTTTATGAAGCGTCATTGAGAGATCTCGTAATGGATCTGAAGACTTTGATTTTCTCGGTAAAGATGAATGTAAGCACCCTGGCGCATGACCTCTCATTTTTCTGTGTATCATATATTGGTACCGCGAGTGAGCTGATGTAAGTGGCATTTCAAAATCGTTATATTCTCCACCGCCATGTTTCATTGAACAACTTGACACTCCTGAGTCATTTGAACTAGAAGAATCTCTGTTGCCTCCAGATTTACATGGCACACTCGATGATCTCTTTATCTGAGCATTATCCATTATCTTATTTCTTAAATGAGGTATTTCTTTCATAGAACCCTCTTCTGGTGTTTTGTTTTCAGAACCTGATGATTTGCAGTATTCGTAACACTCTCTGTCATGATCGCATGGTGTAGAGCACCTTCGGTTTTCGACCGCTAAGTTTCTTAGTGTTTCTAAAGAGGAAGAAGTAGCGTGACTTCCAATACTACTGTCAAATTCTTTGAGATCTTCTAAAAGTCTAGCTGAGTCCACTGAACTAGATCGTTTTTGTATGGCTTCTTTAGTCCCTAAGTCTGTCGTGCCAAAGCCTTGTGATCTGTTCGTACTCCCATTTAAAGTTGGAATACTCAATGACTTTTCTATTTCTACATGATAAATTTTATTTATGGGGTGTTTTAGACTTTGTGACCAATTCGGATTAGGTGACATTGGAGTATATCCAGGATTAAGACATGACACTCGATTACATGACACCCTATCTGTAGATGGTTCCATTAGCAAATATTCATCAGTTTTATTTTTCATCCCGACACTGTGTTTGTGCATTTCATTTTGTGTATGCCCACACTTTGTGCACAGTCTTGTCTTTTTTGGCAGTTTAACAGTTTCTAAATTAATATTAGTACTCAATGCATCGAGTTCACTCTGTGTCACGCCTGCTTTCTTTAAAAGATCTTTAGCATTTTCATAATATTCTAAGGAAAGAGCAAATTCCAGATTTTCATAATTTGCGTATGTTCCTTCAAATTCATTATCTTCCTTAGGTTCTATATTCTGGTAGTTAGAATAATCTGCATCACCAGCGCTTTGTACTTGCATTTTATTTGGTGCACCACTTTGTCTATTGGTTTTCCGTGAAACATCTACAGTGGCATATATGGCCATATCTTCTGATTTTTGACTAGTTAAAACCTCTGAATTGACTTCGCTATTAGCAGTTTTCTTACAGTAAGGAAGATTAATTAAATTGTTCGCCCAATTAGTTACTTTTTGACAAGGACAATCAACTGGCTGTAAAGTGTCATCACATTCAACTATAACATGTTTCTTTTTGGATCCAAATTTTAATATACAACCACAATTCTTTTTTAGTACTAAAGAACCGGGTCCAGAACTATTTGTGACTTGAAATAAATCGTCAGCTAATGCTTGCTTTATTCTCTTCGGTGTGTCATAATATTCGGCATTATCGATCTAAAAATATGTACACAAAATTATAAGATATTTTTTACGATTAGTAATTCAATGATTGACAAAAAGATTTATACTTACTTCTGTATGTGTAGGTTTAGGTACATCATAATTTTCATATGGTCCGACTTTAGGGTTATTTAAATAATTGTCGCTTGAAGAACATTTGCATTCTTGTGGCGGTAATTGTGCAGGAGGTTTCTTTTGCTCCATGTGATTAGGCTTCGGAGGTCTCAAAGGAGGTTTGTCTCTACAATGACAAGCTTCTAAGGTCTTCTTGATTGCTATCGGTGTTAAATATTCTGTACTATTAGAGGAATTATCAGAAATGGTTTCAGGAACCGCATCCATCGTCCAAGCTGGGTTGAAACATGTATTAGGTGTGAGGGCAACTGTGGACGACCGTGACATGGCTCCCAGCTTCGTAAGACAATTGTTGCATCTTTCTAGAGTCACGTGATCAGCACCACTCCATGGTGGCCTTGCACCTATCTCCTCGTTTGTACATTTCATATCATGTTCATCAAAACCTCGCCTTTCATCTGATGGCCAGAAAGGTGATACCCCTCCACGATCTTCTCCAAAGAAACTTTCCTCGTACAGCCCACTACCAGTATCAGGTATCGACGGGTCTATTGAATTCAAATCTGAGAGACGAGTATTTGGTCTGGATTTGCTCCCTTTTTCCATACCTACGAAAATAATGCGTTTTAGACAAAAATGATTCATTAAGGATCTAAATATTAATTAAGCTAGATAGAACTTACTTTTCCTGGATGCAGGTGCCCTTTGCATACACAGATTCCCTTGAGCTGCTAACTCGAATGATTCGGTGATCTCTTGTGCCTGGTCAGTTATGAGTAAGTGAAGGCCTTCGCCTTTCCCGCAGTGTGAGCCTCCCTCAAAGCAGAATCTACCGTCTACTACACCGTAACGTCTGAAAAATTGAAGTGATTATTTTAAAATTGTAAATTTTAGATTTTTTGTTCAATTTTCAGTTTGAGATTTAAATATGAGAATTGCAACTTTTTATTTTTAGGGTAAAACTCCCATTCCCCACAATACCTCCTTAATCCAATTTTTCATAAAGTTATGCCATTACAATGAATAAAATACCTACTATTATAAATACATAGATCTGGTTTGTACTAATAATATAAACATTAAACGTTCAAAAATAAACGAATTTATCTAAATTCGTGAAGAGATAAGTTAACAGCAGTTTCCAAAATATCATCCTGACTCTTAGTGCGCGTTTGGTGTGGTCTGGGTACTCATATGCAACGAGCTCTGGTTTCATCTTCACTAAAAACCGTTTCCTGCTTCCGTCGTTAATTTTAACTTGCTAAAGTTGTTTTGAATACGACGCATAGTAAATTTTGAATGTTGTGCACTTTAAGTTATGATGGTTTTGTTGTAGTATGATTATTATTATGAGTAAAAGCTTTTAGTTTACTAATTGCTTCTAAGCTGGTATCTTTTACCTCTGTGGATATCCAAAATTATAAGCGAGTTGTTGATTAATATTTAAGCTTACTTGATGAAAAATTTAGGTAAAGGAAATCTACTGAATCTTAGGTCAATACATTATTAATTATCACATACTCATTAGGGTTTCGTTACCAATAGCACCCAAAAATATTGCTTTTATCCAAAAGGTCTTAAATTTTCAAGCAGTCAGAAGTTTTTTATGAAATGATATGGTAATAGCATTTTTCAACTCTTGATAGAGATTAAAATTATTGAGTAACAACTTTGCACTCACAACCCCAATAGATTTGCTGTCGTTTAGGAGTGCAACTATTTTGAGCAGTTTTTGATTGATGAAGAATATCCATAAAAGTAACTTTCTACATAACTCACTTGTTATTTGCAAAATATATATTAACATTAAAGCATAGCAATCGAATCGATATCACCTGATGATAACCAGTATGTTGCTGGCCTAAAAATACCTTTTCACGCTTTTTTTTCACTATAAATAACCATTACTGTCAATAATGTTACCGATTAATTTAAAAATAACAATAGCAAAATTTGCCTTTAACAAAATTAATCAAAGCTCTTGTTGAAAATAGAGATATATACTTGCAATACATACATGCACATTAATTACATATCCATCACACTCCTAGGATATCTCGAATATATGCATTAGTTG
Source organism: Acentria ephemerella (assembly GCA_943193645.1). Classification (NCBI taxonomy): domain Eukaryota; kingdom Metazoa; phylum Arthropoda; class Insecta; order Lepidoptera; family Crambidae; genus Acentria; species Acentria ephemerella. The sequence goes on from OW971891.1 coordinate 279,213, forward strand.
AAATTTTTGTGTCTAGAAATCTTATGACAAGTGCATATAAGGACTCAAGAGTGTATGTATGGACTCTCACTAAATTCTTTATGGTCAACACAACTAAGCAAGTAATAAATTGTTCTTCATTTTCAATAAATTGCTTAACTACTGCCTTAAATCGTAAAATGTACTAAAACAATTTAAACCACTCGAACGCGGTGCCAAATCTCTCTGAGAAATTGAAAAGATTGCTCTATATATGAATACTGCAATGCATTAACGCATTTGGGGCGTTCTGTACAGTTGGCAGACCACAACTAACTCCGAAATGGTGGCGCGACTAAAATGGCGCTGTCGACAAGATGGCGGCGGCGGAAACGGAAGCGACAGCCATTACGTAGCGTTGGCGGCGTATATAAAACAGTGCCGACATATGGCACAGTTTATGGAAGAACTGGGAATGATCTTTTTATTGTTCTGTTTTATATCTTTGGACATAGCGGGGATCTAGTACAGTGCACTATTGTTTAATGTTTACATTTGATTAAACATCAATAAGTTATTAACCTACTTAAAACGGAAGCACGTCTTAAACATTTTATTCTTAAAATAAAATTGTCTTTTCGCTTCACCAATAAATTCCAAATTTTCTGCCATATTGAGATAATAAAGTCTTCCATACCTATTAAATTATACTCACCTTAAATGAGCCAACTCCCATAATCCCAATAAGCGTGGAGGCACCCCGCTCGTGAGTGCGAACCGTCTGCCTTGAAGATGTAGCCTGGCAGGTCCTGCTGGTAGCTTTTTTGAAGTTCCACCGACCATCACGAGGAATTCCTTCGAAGTCCCCAACTGCGACCCAACCTTGACTTGCCATGCTATAAGTCTTTCTCTTGTCTCGAAGGCCAAGACTACTGTTACATCTTGGCAGATGATCGCGATGGTATTGGACTCCTTGTCGAGGGTGAATCCTGACTCAAAGCCAAGGAAGTGCTGGAGGGACAGTGAGGCTTTTGTTTGACCTTTCTTATAACGGTCCTTTGGGTCTCGGTATAGTTGTAGGTGTAGACAATCTGAAACAAAGACAATGTGTAATTTTAAATTTTAAATGCGATGGAAATTGTTGTACTGTAATAGACATTGGAAATACCTAGAAAGGTGATTAAGTTTCAAATCTATCAACTTATTTACGATTTGTAACATACAAATTCAATTCAATTCAATTCTTTATTTTGCGTTCCATAGTTACATAATATGTAGATCTTAAGACTATTAATGACACTATGGAACCTGTCGGGCACAACAAAATTTAGGATATACAGGAGAAGGGTAGATTACAAAAGGTAGGTTTAAGTTAGTATAATCAAGTGTTTTCATTTGTATTATGGTCAAATATTCATTCAAAATAATAATTATCTTGAGATTGTTTGGAATTCTAAGTCAGTGTGTTTTTAAATGTAAGAAATAGATTTTATAAAATTTGAATTGAATTTTTGTTTTTTTTTTTAGAAATTTTGTTGATTGCAAAATCGATGAGCAGTTATTAAATTTGTAATTTTGAGGAGAAACACATTTTGATCGACGACACGTATTTAACCATAACTCTTGTTTAATCGTAAATAGTGTAATATCGTAACAGTAAAAAATTGATAAAATGACATGAAAATGTTCAATTAAGAAATATAAGACGAAGGTCGTTGTTTCAAGGACAAAGGTCCTTACTTCAAAGGCAAAAAAAGTTTCCTAATCTGTAAAGTGACTTGGGTCTAGCTCTAGAGCCCTAATCTTGATGAGTATTAATTAACTGAAGACCTTAAATTTTTGTATCCTTTATAAGACTTTACACAATTTGCGTCTCTTTTAGATTGTGTTAACTTTATGAAAAATGGACCTCTTAAATATTGTAAGCATCGCCAATGAAAAACATTTATAAGAAACGACAAACATTTGACTTCTACGAATGTGATAGTTGGTTCGTTCAGCTAAAAGGAAGGAAAGAGGAAGTTGCCTGAACGGACAATATTAAAAGCTGGACAAGAAAGCAAGATGGCACAGGTTAAGACAGATTCCGAAAGACTGTTGCCGATATCAATGAGGAAATACCATAGAAACAAGAAGAATAATTTATTTTAAATTAGATCCCCTTAAGACTAGATTTACCAGAGCAGTCATTTAGACTGGTCGTGCAATTTCAATTCAAAATTCCTACTATATTACACATATTTTTTTTTTCAGAAATGATGTTATGACTTTTGTAGCTATAATTAGAGAGTACGTTTTAAAAACTTAATGTTATTTTATATACATTAGTAACCAATATAATTTTTGTTGTTGACATATATTCAAATCGTTGGTATATCTAGTGTTAATTGATCGATAAATTACGATGAAAAAGAGTGACCTTGAATTGGGAGAAAGATAATTGATTTTGCAAGCTTAAGAGTCAAAAATGGGAACAATAATTTAACCGTCATAATGATTGGTTTAATGTTCTCTCATACATAACACAACCACCTGCACCGCCTTCCCCCCAAGTAGTTGTGATAAATTTAAAAAAACTCTAATAATACAACAGTATCTAACCTGATTGCATCAACATATCTTCCAGTATTTTGTTTTATCACATCTGGCTTCAAAACAAGGTTATTTGAATCACCAGCTCCCCATAAAAAGAGGACTACCCATAATGTCTTCATCCTTTATGATCTTAAAATACACGATTTACCTTTTATCAGCTATCATCAATATCCGTAAACCTACGCTTGTTTATTGAATATCATAACTGATATCTATGTGTGTATAATGTCTTTATCATGCGATGACGAAGCATTACGAACGTGATTCACCATAAAGAGGAAGTAAATAAAAATTTAAGGTGTATTTTCGAGACTCAGATGACTTGGCAATTTCATGCGCAATTGAATATTGGCGAAACGAGCATTCTCACTCAATTGGCAAATATACAATGTTGCTTTCTGAGAAAATTACAAATTGGCATTTCTCGTAATGAATTGGAATTCGAAACTCCTCCTGGAGTTGTCCTGTGGAGGTTTTTGACGATCTTTAGTTTAGATAAAAATAGAATAGGTATCAGATATAAATTTGGACTAGTTTTGGTTTTAATAATGAACTGTAAAGTAATTGTGCTATCTTTATTAAACTTTGAATTGGTGCTATTTTAAATATTTAGTGATCTAATGGAGATATTTGGAGATGAACAAAACTTATACGGAATTCATGTTAAACAAATTGTTTTTGTAAAGGTTATTATTAAGTAATAGACTATTGTTTCAGATAAATATTATCAAGCATTTTGTTATAACTTATTTACTGGTACATATTATATATACCTGAATCGGGACAAAGATATATATATTATCTGTTGCTGGAGCTTAATATGACAGCTGTTTCTTGATGGTTTTTGTCAGAGGCTTAAAAAAGTTGTGAATCAGTTTTTGAATCAATTATTGAAAAAATTCATTAAATACTAATTTTAGGTTAGTATGTGATCCAAATCGCCGTGAACAAGTTTTATGATATACATTCGTATAAGATAAGCTTTTTTGTGACGTTGAATCTTTACATCGTCTGTACCTGTAGATATCAAAATATTACAAGTATAATTATCTATCAATAAGTCTTAGTAGAAAATATATGAATGTAAATTAAAATTAATTTAAAATATAGCCAACCAAAAGTATCAAATGGTTTTCAGGCGAGGTTACGCATTACCCTTTGAGTAAATACAATATAATCTATATTAAAATTTAAAAAAAAATGGTGACATCCGGATATTAATGCCAGTGAAGTTATTAGAGCCAGCGAGTTCGTCGCATCTGCTTTAACGAGCACTAATTAATTAAACTTCGAGAGACTAAAACTCGCTGATTCCAGCTCCCAACTAACTATACTAAAAAGCTAATTATTTCAGTAGTTTTTAAATACTTCGCCGGCCAGTTGTCAGGACGTGGTGTTGTTGGAATGTTTTTAAAACTCGACAACTTAACAGTTTTTATGGGAATTCCAACTGAATAAATATCGTAATTTCTGTTTTCTTTAGAGCTGACTTACAGAGCAGGTTCAAAATTAATATATAGCGGCAACACAGATAAATAAATTGGATTCAAGTAACCGAGAAATAATTGATTAGCGAAAAGTACCACAATGTGAACACTGAGCCGAAACACGACATTGAAACGTCAAAATACGTAATCCGAAGCCTAAATGATACTTACAAAGTTCACACGTTACGTTAGTCGCGCCGATAACGCCCTTTTCCCTGATAATGTACCAGATCCAGCCACCTCAATGTATGGATTAATTATACTAAGCAGTAAAAGCGGTGACATAACAAGAGATGTAAACATCATTACAAAGATTCTGAATCTAACCCGTGACGTTAGATGAAGTCCCGCGAGGGACGGACGAGGAAAGTTCCAAAACTGCGACATGCGAAAATTTATAGATTCGAGAGCTTTTGTTCAAATCAAAATGTCTTTATGCATTATCATACATAATGATGTTTTTAGGTTACATGCATTTTTAAACCACACACCAATTAAATCAACAGCTAGATGCTGTGATATTTTTTTCACACTTCATGTAGGCACGAGCGACCTGTAAGGGGGAGGGTGACCACAGGGAACCACAAAAGATGACTAATTTGTAGGGAGTCAAGAAAATTCGCTAAAAAGCCGAGCAAATAGCGACGTACACTATTGTGATTCGGCCTGTATAACCTGATAGTTAACATAGACCATGGGAAGGTGGTGATGGTATTGACTCACTTAGGGACCAAACATGGTGAAATTGGCTTGTGGTTTCGACAGCGCTGAGCCACTACTTCTACGAGCTCGTCATCAAATTGTTACTTGTACTTAAGTTGCTATTCATTTCGCAATCAGAAACTTCACTAAAACACTCTTTCCCCCTCAATTAATATTCCCTGCACATAAAAGAGGATTTCAACTAAATAATAAGAAGTCCAACATTAATTCCCGAACCCCAAGGAAATGGTGTCAAGGAATTCCAGTGCATATTGCCTGCAATCACAGTAATGCAGTCGTCTCACGTTCCTCCTTTGAGATAAACGGCACAAACGAGTGGGGGTTCGGTTCTCGATCCGGTATTTGCAACATTATCTGGCTACGATGGAGTATTATGTGGATTTCGATTTTCCTGTGTAATATTGTCGGGATCTGGCTTAGAATGTGTCCTGTTTTAGATGATAAAGAAACTTTCTTCAACATTTTGAAGTATATAAAGTAAAAAATTTAATAAATCTCTTTAAATTTAATTTGCATTATTTATTTATTAGGTATACTAATGATAGTTCTTACATCAGATACATGTTCGATTTTCTTAATTTATTTATCATAACCACTTACAGATCAACACTGTATGAATCATAACACGTTGATCGTAGTATAATTAAAACTAAAAATTAAAAATAAAAGAAACCGAACAATTGAGAATACATTCCTGTCGTTAATATAGACAAGCATTTTTCTTCCTCTAAGTAACGTAGACGGTGAATCGCTATAAATATCAATAAGTTCGGTACATTCGTTTACTAATCTAGAAAGTCTTGTGGTATGTGAATTAGCACCGGTAACAGTCCTGAGTAGTGGGGCGGTGATAAATAATGAATCGTCAGAAAACCACTTAAAATACAATCATAAATAAACTTAGGGGCACAGGAAGATGCAAAATGACGTGGACACAAACCTGACAGTTTAGCATGAGGAAAAGTACAACGTAGGTTTGAATAGATTAATGAATGAAGATGTTTCATTTGATTAGTTTTATAACCGAAATTACATAATATTCTTTTTTCTTTTAATTAAATGGTTTTTATGTATGAAAAGCATTCCTTATCTGATAGACAGCTGATAGCCGAAGGGCTAGCTGACGACCACTCCAAGTCACGACATATTTTAAAGCAAATTCCCTCTCCGCGTCTGTCTGTCTGTTAACGAAAAACTCAAAAACAACGACACGATATTCATGTGGTTTTCACCAATAGTTAAAGTGGTTCACGAGGAAGGTTCAGGTAAATATAACTATAGCAAGCCGCTAGTTTTACTAAAAGTTCACGTTACTGTTTATGGTATTCGAGAATTTAAAATGGTCGAACTAACAACAATCAAGCTGGTATGCAAAATACGCTCTTACGACATGGTACCCATGTTGCATAAAGAAGGATTTAATAAGTATGAGAGAACTTTTTTCACTCGACTTCAATAAAGAAGGAGGTTCTATTTTCCACCGTATGTTTATAGATTCCTCAGTAAATTGTGAGTTTTTCCAAAATTCTTAGTTTATTTAATAGAGTATACTCCTGATATTATTCCATTATTACCAAGTTATGATCTAATGATAGGATACTAGAGAATTCAGTTGTAACCCTTAAATTGAATAGAAACAATATAATTAAACAATCTTTAGTGATGTCTTTAAACCAGCGACTATCAAACAGACCAGATGATAATATTTACTTTGCCCTAAGAAAGTAAAACTGAAATAAGCACTACCTTTGTACAATTTATCATCAAACGCCTGTTTTCCTGAACCTTATTGTGTGTACATTAATTATTAAATTAATAAATAAAAACCGACCTCTTACCCCTTTTTTTGTAGTTGATGCTCAGTTGTTTCCAGAAACAATAAAAGTGAAGCTCTGACTTCAAATATAATTTAAAATTCTATCTAAAGTATATTTGAAGTCTAGAAGAATCAAATTGATTTATTTTTATTTTTATTTAGTTTAGTTTAACATGATTAAAATATAAAATTGGTAATGGAAAATAAAATAAGCCACAATTTATCAATCTATACACCCATCGGAACACTTCACAAGGAAATTGATTCTGTTCTATCATGTCTATTATTAAAAACCTAATTCACTCTTCTAAAGTATTACTAAAGGAATAGCTGATATAGTTAACAGGTTTAATAAGTTTAGCTGAAATGATGATCATGATCATGATATTCATTATTTTAATAAATATATACTATTGTACATGATATCCATAAAATTCTCACACATTACAGTTGTTTCTCTAATATTTGGTGTTGTCGCTAGCAAAAAAACCATATCTTTCGCTCCTCAGTCTTGCAATGCCTATAAATTACGACACAATATTTCGATGTTGCTCAAACTTGCCGTCGATATGTGCGTATATCACAATTGAGTTATTTTTGCCGTTTTATTGATTAATTTATTTAAGATGTCACAGTTTCTATCTTACATGGATGAAAGTCGGCATAGTCGGGTAAATAAAAGTCGGTACAATACTTTTATACTTTTTTTTATCAAGTGTAGGACTTATAGAAATATAGCATCACGCAGTCAAAGACAAGGATGAAATATAATTACTGAGTATTTTGAATTATTTAGAACATCACGGCGTTTACAAACGTTTGTATAACATGGGGTCTGGGAATGACTCGAACACAAAACTGTCCGAACAAACACGACTTAGCCTGAGGCTAGTGGGTATTGCTCAAACATTGAACCAGCTCTCTTTATGCACAAGGACGCTGGTTAAGTATACTGTAATTACAGAGTGAATCATTTATTACAAGAACTGTGTTACTCCTGAGCAAAACGAGAACTTTAGTATTTTGAAATGTAAAATTTTATCACTTCCCAGGTTTAGATGATTAAAGTGTAAGTTAAGCAATGCCAAAAAATTTGTTCTAAATTATGTTGTAGTCTTAAAAAAGGGATTCCTTTTAAATATTTGGAGAAAGACTTGGTAACGTTTTTTCTAATAATTCTTAACGGGGTATTTCTTGGCTTTCATCTCACCTGATATTTAGTAATGCGGCGTTCAACCTACATAGCTTTTTAAATATTGCCAGTATTAATAAATTGGGGAACCACGTTACAGCGTCGACATCCTTTTCTCGTTGTCATTCCAATTCACTCAAAATGTATTGACGAGAAAATATTTACAATCGAAAACCGTATCTTTCAAATAAGATTAGGCTATATGAGTGAAACAGGTCGAGCGCCGCAAAGAACTTTATTTATTTAATTTGGTATACAAAACAATGTTACAACATACAAAATGTGTGATTCGACTCCTAAAGTTTCAGTAGAAGGTTAGAAATTAAAACTAACAAGTATGAATTTACCACACGTATGCAAATAAGTAAAATTATGATTTATATATTACATAAAAGTTGATTATTTTCAATTATTATTTAACCTAATTATTGATATAGTTATAAAAATCCTTAAGAATCTAAAAACAAAACGTAATTCCCCTTAATCCCAAACCCTCAGAAAATGACCAATGAAAGGAAAAGTTAAATTCAACTCACGCACTAATCTATTTACAGATTCAGCCAAATAATTAAGGGAATCCCCGTGTAATCCCGCCAAGCCATCCTGTGTCACCTTGTACCCGAATAATCTATTGACGAATTCCAAACTTGTCTCCATTAGAAACAGCCTCGTTTTTCCTCGGAGACTTTACCCGATGAGTCGGCTTTGTCAAACTTTGCGAATACATTAGCTTTCGGGAGCTACAAAACTGACAAATTTGAGACGACGGGACTCCGACGCGAGTTTGCTCTCGCCTCTAGTTACAATTCAAAGCTGCGTTAACCATGACTCCGTTGAAAGGGACCTGTGTTGAGGTTTTCCATTCAAAGAACGCGTTGGATTTCTCGTCTCGTTTTAAGTCGTAACCCTTTGATTTTGCATTGAGTTTGATGGTGACAGTCGCAGGGTTACGTTGCTTTGACACCAAACTCTAAAAGGGACTGCCACCCTGTAATTGTGAATCGGGAGTCAAATTAAGGTGCCCAAAGAAACGTACCGGCATTCAGGTTTAGAGTAAGGCTTTAAAAGAGGCATTAACCTGAATGTTTTGCTTGTTAAATAAAGTGGAGCTTATTTGGGGACATACAGAACAGTGAAGCGAGGAAACATGACTTGGGTAAATTGTAAATTTTACATAGATATGTGAGTGTAGAAACAAATTGGCTCATTGAATAAATTGAGTATATTGTTCATCAAAATTGGAAAGAAATTTGTCCAAGACATATTTTTTCATCCGGAAATTTTACAATTTAGTAGCTAATATTAAAAACAACATATTACAGAAATGTTTAACCCATAGAAATACTTGGCAGCTGTTGTCCCGAGTATTTGGCACGGGGGTATCTTAAAAACGTCCTACAGTACATGGGCAGGTTGAAATCGATGTGAGGTTGGACTCATCTAGCGAAGTTTGGCGAAAGCCCAAATACGGTTTTGCAGTAACTAATGGTCTTATGGGTGGTGCACATCCATAAGTGAGTTTAGAGCCTGTCGCGTAAATATCGCATCGTGATTAAGGTTTAAGTTACTGAGATAAATATTTTAGAGGTTTGATAAATTTTTCGTTTTATGAAGTGAAGTAAAAGAAATGTTATGTATAAAATAATAAAAAAGAGGTAATAATAGATATTATACTACGAATGCAATTCTTTTTAAAACTACTTGACAATTCCTGATGGTAAACAGTAACTGGAATCAATATGCGAAGATAATTAGTGCACCCTGTGACATAATGTCACATGTATAAGTTTCCAAAGATGTAAGTCTTGATTAGTTTGTTTATGACATGATGGCTAAATTATAATTCAAAATTTATGCAAAAGAAATTCATAGAAAAATACCAATATTGATATTATTGTGATAACATGTCTGTTATACTTGAAAAATCAAGCAAAACCGGTTTACTAACGTAACCTGAATAACTAAGAAAAATAAGGATCATTTTTGCGGTAACTCAACTTTTACATACCGCTGAATCGAATGGGATCCCTAAAAGGATTTCGAGACAAATCCCTCGCGAAATCCATTTTTCACATTTAAAGCCAAAATCATCAATCAAACAGTAGCCGGTAATGAACAAATAGCGGTAACAAAGCCGTGATCTATCAATAAGGCACACAATGAGCATCATGTTCACGGTTTTGCACATGACTGATCCTATCATACAAATGACTGGTGCTATAGATGTGGAACTATATTGTTTGGAAATTAGCTTAAGTATGGCTTGGTTAATGCTTTGATTTAAATTGATTTACTTTTGTATCTGTTTTTTTATAGCTACTTTACCAAGTGTGGCGGAGCCAATATTTACCTTTTTATAATTATTTATGGTTATTATCTATTTTTAAATCACTCAAATTCTTGTTTTGTCTTTTTTACTTCTTCTTGTCATATTGCTGTCTTCTTGTTACGTAGTCTGTTTGTACAATAAACCCATTTTTACTTTTATCGCTCGCTCGCCTTTTAATTATTTAGGATATACTCATAGTCCACTAGTTCTCCGCTTCACCAAGTACGCATCAAAATATGTTAATTTTGTAGTAGGATCGTAGTGTCGTGAAGCAGATATTATAGTTATATGGTAATGGTTATGTAGCCTGTGAAATGTATTTTATTATTTATTTATATTTATATCAACACATGCTGTCACGCTGCTGGGCAAAGGTCTCTTCCAAATCATGTTTTCCCTCGACACCTTAAGCCAGCTTTCTTGGTGTGCGTCCAAGTCGTCTTATCATGTCCTCCTGGGCAGGCATCGCCGGCGGTCCATTTTCGGGTTTCCACTGTAGTGATCGTTGCCCAGCGGTATGGATGAGCTTGGGACCTTTCCACGACATTTATGCCCATTTTTGAGCGCAGCGTGGTTTTCTTTTTATTCTCAGTATACTACACTCCTTTGTTCTTCGATACACTCCGAGATGTGACTTCTGCGAATCAGTGAGTGAACAGGTCTGCGAACCTTATGTCAGGATGGGTAGTTAACAGTTAGTTGGCAGTTCTCACACTTCCATCTATTATCTATGCTAAAATAAGTGCCATCAAGTGCTTGTGTTATGGGAAAAAATAAATTATATATTCAAATTAAGACCCCTATACCAGTTATAGCTAATGTTATAAATGAATCGATAAGCTGGTCGTCTTCGCCAGTGACTCCAGAATACCAACCTGTGGCGTTGCAAAGTGATTTCTTTTATATATCAGATGTGTATTTTTATCAATTAACGGATAATTCTGTTGATTGTCATACTTTTCTATCAGATAAATTATGTTACCATGAAGAATAAATGATTTATTGCTATTCTCCGTTACATTTCAATTTACTTCTTCTTTATAGATCGAGTTCATGTTCGAGTTCGTTAATTTCATAACCATCTACAATGTGTTGAAACATTTCATAAATATACTATACCATTATTATATAGTTGCTATATACATAATGCAATAAATCTGATTTACAAAGTCAAATCTGCACAATCCATCTTCATTTAGAGTTTGGTACATATTTTTTTTGGTTCTATTTCTTTTTCTATTTGTATTTCTTTCATTTATATCAAATAAAATTTTATTCTATTCTAATAAAATCAAATCAAATTTTCAAAAAGTATGTGTTTGATTAAAGATGAAATCATACTAATATCGCCTTCTTACAAAACGGGGTTTAAATTTAGTTTTGGTTTAGAATTGAGGCTATTGCATAATGTTATTTAAGGTAGATAGAGATAGATTTGGAAAAATGTAATCCCCAAAGAAGTGAAATACGGGTTTGCAATTTATACACAAAACCGGTTTTGTTGAAGTTGTGATCAAGAATGATATTTATAATTACTCACTTATATATTCCTGATAAAAAAGAACTTTTAGAAATTCAACCCTAAAGGGGGCGAAAATAATTTTTCGACGCTGGAGTAATGAATTTGTTGATATAGCAATGTAACAGATCACTGAGAATTTTTGGAAAATTCAACCATAAAAATGAGAAAACAGGGGTCAAAATGTAAATGCGGGTGGACAGCTAGTTATTTAGAATTAATAAAAGATAGTTAAAGAAAGCGATGGAGATAAAAATGTTGGATTTAACATATACAAAGCTAGTCTTGTAATAGACGATTAAGAATTACTAACTGGAAATCCCAAAGAAATTGTGAGTTTTATATAAAATCTTGCTTCATATCATTTATTTGGAATACACTTCGAATAAATAATTATGTTGAAAACCCCAATCATTTTAACCTTAGATTTGACATTGCCAAAGCCATCGTTCTTATTATGCAAAGCCGTTAAATTTAAACAAAGCTAACAAGCGGCCATTACGATGAAAGCTTTGAATATCTATTAAGTATAAAGAAATTTTAATACAGTATTAACGCATCAGGAAACATTTTGTCTATTCAAATCACGATTGATTTTACTTCACAAGAGAATGAATCAATTATTGAAATTACAGATTCCCTTCGACGCGGCTTCGCAATATCAAAATTCTGACGGACTTATTAAATTGGTTCTCTTCATCCGTAGTATGTACTGTTATCAAGAAGGCACTTTGATCTTTATTTTATTTCGTGTTATTGTTATTTTCGTCTGAATTTGTATAAGAACTAGCTTTTGTTAACTGCGTAGGAGGTGGTTTTATTGGGAAAAGATCAATACGGGTTTGATCAAAAGATTCACAAATTACCAATTTCGTTCTTGCTTCTGCAAATCTACAATTAGAATGTTAAGCAGATGTATGAAGAGTGTTTGTATCCTGGCGAGGGGAGCGGGATTCCATTAAGTTATCTACTCTTCTTCGTAGAAGTTCTTGACGATACGTGGTCTAAATTTTATGACGTACTACCTCTACGATGTCTTGGAAAAACTCCTTGTTTTGGATTAGCTATTCAAAAATAGTGACGAAAGGTTCGTAAAATTTGCCATCTTTATGTGTTTATAGAGAATGCACAACATATGACTCCACACTGTAGGAGAAGTCCATATTCAAATATAGATATTGCAGCATGCCACATTCTGCCCTAGACAACTCCACCTAGCCGAAGTGCCTTTTTATACGTCTAACTTAATAATCGGTTTGTTTTCCATTAATCAAATAAGGCAACATTCGCCATAGTTCCAGAACAACGAAACATGGAGGACATACTTGATCGTTCACGAAAAGTCATTGGTGCTGATCGAAGGGGTTGCTTTCAACCACCAACGACCATTAAAAGTCAAAGATATTAAGATAATTTTGAATAGACTACAAAAGTTGGCCCCATTTACAGTTTTATTTGGTCAATTAATCTTTGTATTTACAATTATAGACCATCCTAGATATGTTGTCTTAAAACTTCATGGTCATGGTCATTTATATCATGTAAATAGATGTTTGATAATTAACAATAGTAAATTTATTTTATTCACTCTATAATTTTCACTGAATTGTATGTGTGTAACCTACTATCAGACCTATCAATAGATTAACAAAAAATAATAATGTCTGTAAACACGATTGGCAGAAGTTCTATAACAAATACTGTGACACGAGATTTCAATAAATTAGGTTATTTATCTCTGATCTCGGCATACAATTTAAGATATATTAAGTATCCCTAAAATTAGATATTTAGTTGGAAAATATAATATATTTTTTTTTTATTCCTGACTGTTAAATATCAGCTCGATATCTTTTTTAGACACCGTTCATAATCTAATTGGCGTGACATTATTTGACCAAGATAGGCTTAAGATATGCCGTAATGCCATTGTTAGCCAATACAGCAAGGGTTCGTTGTTTTCCTAATGGCCCTGCCCGTGACGGATTAAACCCATTTACTTCTAAAGGGTTCCAATGGCCTTTTATGGGAAATCGTTAAGATCACTCCAAAGTTAATACTGTCACAAACTGCGTCATATCAATTGTAATGGCGTAAGCTTTTCAAATGAGTTTGTTGGGGTAATAGTTGGTCTTTCGTCTGGGGAGTACAAGATAAATAGGATTTATTTAACGAAAGTTTAAGAAAACTTAAATTAGTTTAAATTTTCTTTATAAAAGTACCGACCGTATTTAAAATTACATTTTAAAATGCAATCAACAGTAAATAAAATTCAACTCCATTATGAATATTCCACGTATTCCCTCCTTCATGCAACATGGGTTCCTTTAAAAGAGTTGAGAGTGGCTAGGGCAGTATGTCGCATGCTTCACTAGGTATTTTCACATATGGACTCCTCTCTAGCTTATCGTTAGGTGGTGTCGAGTATTAAGCTCAGCAAATGCTGAGCTTAATATAAAAAAATGAATACTTTAAAAATATTCTCCATTAAAAAGTGCTTCTTGCAAATGTTAAACCAAGATAAAGTTTGCATTTTATTTTAAAACCGATTTCAATGTTCGATTTCAAAATAAAATCAAACTCCAAATTAAAAAGACGAAAGAAAGAACATACACTGCACAATACACTTTTTCAACACAAGAAATAAAACACTATTTAACATGTAACGAAGCTATCTGTAGGCCTATGAAAGTCATACTTAAAACAGCAGTCGTATAGTGTTAATTTCTGTAGTTGATACGGAAATCTTGTTTTTCAATTACAACCATGAAGTCATTATGTGTCGATGAAAAACGTTACTACTAAATTCTTAAGAAAAGCATTATTACTTCAGTTAAAGTGGACTGAGTTACGACTGATTAATAAGATACATTAGTCAGTAAGAACTTAGATAAAATGCTAACTATTTCCAAGCAATAAACGATCCAAAATCAACCTAACATGTAAACAGTATTTAACGGTACGAAATAAAACAAAAATTACGAATAAAATAGAGTATCCCCAATTGAATTAAAACGGCAAACTGGAATTTATAAATTTCCAATAAAATGTCGTCGCCACCTGAAAGAGAGAAAAACTGTTCCCATTCGTGATATAATGAAATAACGAATGAGAAAAATGTAAATTTGTTTTAACGAAGTGAGGTTTGTTTTCGTTTAATATTGTAAGTAGTCTAGTCCTTTCGTAACTAAAATACCTAAAGGCGTAAGAATGTTTTTCTTTGCTAAAGTGGTTTATTGACTTAACACTAGATTTACCAGACCAGTCATTTAGACTGGTCGTGCAATTTCAATTCAAAATTCCTACTATATTACACATTTTTTTTCAGAAATTATGTTATGACTTTTGTAGTTATAATTAGAGAGTACGTTTTATAAACTTAATGTTATTTTATATACATTAGTAACAAATATATTTTTTGTTGTTGACATATATTCAAATCGCTGGTATATCTAGTGTTAAATTTTTATCACAGAACAATTGTCACAAGAGATTGTGTTATCGATACATATTTTGTTATCTAATTAATAATGGACATTAACAATAAAATCACTATTGATTTGTTAATGATACACAATTGAAATTACTTCTTTTGGAGATGTCTTGTTAATAAATTAAAAAAATATATTTGTCACTGTTGTCTATTACCAAACAACCAACAGTAACAACAGTAATAGATATATTTATAACAAAAACCCATATAATTTTTATCAAAAATACCACATCTATGATAATGATTAACATTAATATTTAAGAGAGTGTTTTAGACGCCAAACATCAAATTGAACGGCTATGTCTATAGGACCAATGTTAAACTGGCAAAATAAATCTGCTGCTGCTGTTTGATTGATTTTTTCTCCATTTCAATGTTGCTACCATAAAAAAATATCCATTAGATTCTCTCATTCAACATCTTAAACACTCAACAATCATTTTATCAATATTTTATACGTTAACAATGGCTTCCATAGAATTTTATAGAAAAGTACTTTGATAGATTTCATAAAAAAATTACAATAATTTAGTTTAAACGGTGGAGTACGGTAGCTCTCTTCTAACTAGCAGCCAGATCTTGAGATGAAGAATGTGAATACGTTATTGTTGCTACTCAACGTATTGAATGATATTGGCTTTGACACTAAGCAAAATAACAATATAATAGTTATAACAGAGTAGACTTTATCAAGAGGTATAGAAGAAAGGTCCCCAAATCCAAGACATATAACGCCCTAAATTTACTTCTCGACCGTAATAAAACTGGCGATAGACATCTCAAGCCTAATCTTATATTCGGGGTAAGGTTTAAACGCTATCAATTCACAGACTGACAGTAAGTTCTGTGCGATCACCATAAAGAGAATTACTAAGCCAATAATCTTTATCACTATGAAATAAAAACCACAACTTTTATTAACAGAACAGATTTAAATGCTTCAGATGAAAACTGAGATATCTTTCTTGTGGACGAACATCTTCCTGATTTAATACTCGATACTCAATTCATAGAACATGTAGGGACTGTGATAGGCAACGAAAACTAGAAAAGAGGAGCCCTAATATCTTATTTATTTATTCTGAATGTTTTTTAATTATTTGGAGTTGATTCAGAACCATATAAATATTCGATAATGTACGCAGTGATGGCATGTAATTGCTTATTCGGTAGAAGCTTCAAATAATACTAGTTACTCCAGATTATCGGCATCCAAAATTATAACATCTTGATCTTTACAAAACAAAAAAAAACATTTGATGTAGGAGTTAAGCTGCTACACCAGAATAAATGAAAATATTTGTTTTACCGATACTCTTTTATTGTCACACATTAATATATAATGATATGTATGCGAGTCGCGAGTTGATGGCGAACTGACTGACGGCCCACGCTCCGGTTTCGATGCATTGTTGGAAAAGTGCTGCATCGACAATGTGCGGTGCTTTGTACCGTACATTTTATTGTTTCTGTTTTTAAGGATTCCATGATGGATTGATGATTTAATGAAGCTACGGACCAGCACTTCCTGGAGAGGATGCTGGAAGGCGACCATTTGGTTGTAAGGGTAACTTTTTTATATTTAACATGTATTTGATAGTATAATATAAGTTATACCTTATCTTCTTTTTCTTTCTTTTATATAAAAATGAACTATAAAAAAAGAACGTACCGTACTATAAATGAACTAATTGGAGCTATTTGGCGAAGTATTTTATGAGAGAACTGGAACTTTCTGCTAGTCCGAAGCAAATACTTGACTTGATTAATCTAACGTTGTGAATTTCTTTACACGTTTAACAATAATGCTAATAATTTCTTCTTTTTTCCATTAGTTTCTTCGACACCAAAATTTTCCCGGATTTTTATCATACTTAAATGTCATTAGCTATCCTTTTTAAGAAATGAAACGTATAACACTAAAAAGTAACTTAATGAGTATGCAAATGAAGTTGAAACTCGTCGAATGTAGTCTTTCAAATTTTTTACGAATAGTTTAATGTCTGGTTCTTCGTTAAAAAGTATTCATTGTTGAATTCCTGAAGGTTTATTACGAGAACATCCATTCAACTCAAAATGTACTTTAAATATTTCGTCGCTAAGTTCTGGCAAAGGTTTTTTCACAAAAATACATTTTCAGTGCTGCCATTTGAAATTGCTCCTTAAATCTTAGCGATTAAAGTCTGTTGTAAGTACAAGGTGAATTCGGAGTATCTCATACCCGAGTTACCTGTTGTCTCATTTCCATTTACATTAAATGTTAGTTAGTTCCACAATAGTGGTGGGTGAAGTAATTATACGAGAACTTAAACTGAGACCTTCAGATGTCATAGTTTTAGCAGAAGCGACAGTTTTAGCGGGTAAAATGCTTTAGGTATAAAATCTCAAATAAGGGAGTAAGGTTCATGACTGCGTATGTCTGTCACTTAACTTCACATGAATTATGGCAAAGCAGTAGAGTTTTCTAGGAACTGTTCTATTATCTGATGATATATGTAAATAATACAAATTGTTTTGTAATACGGAAACTAATATTGATAAAATTGCCTCGAGATCGGATTGCGTTAGTGTAGATTTGAAATACAGTCAATCATCTCAGGCTGTAAGATTTAATTTTAGTCTTGAGTACCGTCAAATTTAATTGTATCAAACCTCTCATTTAACTTATCTTGATCAGAAACCGCTTTGATTCCTGAAGGCTGTAACTGTAAGTTGCATTTGATTCGAAAGCAAATCACGATGAAGTACAAAAATAATTCAAAGTTCAACACATCACGCAAAAATTGTATGCTGGTCATACTAAAAAGGTTATACCTAATATTTTAAAGTGAGAAATTTAAGAAAAACTGAAACGACAAGAAAACTTGATACACTTTTTATGGGTGGAGTTGGTAGGGACGGCTAAGGAGCCAGAGTTCCACAATAAATCGCGGCGATCCTCTACAAACAATGTTTTTGAACGATATTAATGGTCTCTCCTTAGGGAAAGTCTGATATCGTCTCTATCATTCTTATTCTTTTGACGGCTACGATATAGCTGAAGTTATTCCCACTTTTTGTGATGAAGGATTAATTAATAATGGTAATTATCGGTAACCTGAATATGTAATTTTGAACATAATTAGTCGAATAAATATACATTGTAACTTAACATGAATATATTATATGACTCTTTTAATAATATAATAATGGACCAATGATGGACCAATGATTGCGAGGCTCCAGCGGGCAGTCTTGCTCGATAACGCCAGAATTGTCCGCCGATTCCTCTCTCTGTCGTCCTGACCCTCGGCCGTCTAGCCTCCTCTGTCGAGGGGTATTCTCCCATCCCTCGAGCCGTCGAGGGATTGGGAAGAGTTTCAGTTGATTTCTAAATAATAATATTAATATTACTCCTACTCGCACCTATTATCTAGTTCAAATTAAGCATCATTAAGACCTTCGTTACTAGATAAGAAGAAATATAGATAGTAATATGAATATAAATATCAAAAATATACTAAATAACATACAAACATCTACGACATAAAACAAATACAATGAACAAATATATATATCAAAGTTGAATAAAACATTTTGACTTTGACTTTCAGGGTACGATAATATCTTACCAGTCTGTGGCAGGCTGTATGCTTACTTCTAGTAGGAAGTAACAAGACGACAAAAGTAAATTAATTTGTTGTCGAGTTATACTTATTTCTCAAGAAAAATACCTTTTTAATATCCAGATTCGTATCTTTGGTTATATTAATATCTTATTTTCCATCGGGGTATTTTTCAGTTTCAAAAAGACAAAACTCTACATAATAATTTGAGTTTGATCAGGGAAAAAGAAAAGTGTCTCAAAAAACTCTCAGTTAGATAACCTGTTACAGTATTACTATTTGAAGATATTCTTTTTTGTGATAATAATGAGTTGGACAGAGAGAATACAAAAACAAGATTGATGGCGTAGTCTTTACTCGTGGCACAATATTTTTTCTCATTTGTAATTCCTTTTGAAAGGAATATAAATTTGAGCAGCAGTTAAGGTTGGTACAGCCTTAGTTCAATCAGGTATTATGATATGATGAGGCCAGTGTTTCATTAGGTCATTGGAAAATTATCTGTTATCACTAGAATGACAACTGGTCAAACGGATCTCAAATCATTACCTTGAAAACCAAATTAAAAATAATAAACCATATTATAAAAATATTCATCACACATACAGCTAATATATAGCTCAAGGTAAGCATCAATGAGAGCTTGTAAGTGTATACTACATAACAGAGAAATATGGATAGTAATATTTACATAAATAAACTCCATGACTAGACAAAATATTCTTCTTCATTTAAATATTCGCCTACAAGGATTCAAACTCGAGACCTCTGACTAAGTAGACAAGGTACTAACCACTCGAACATCAATATCAAATGTCTTATTGAAAGCACAAATGTACAATAGTTAATGAAATTTCTATAACATATAGAATGAAAATTTAGTGCTATACGATATATGAATCCTATTTAAACATAAGCCTTATACGTTTTCTGATAATTTGTCATTATTCTGCAATAGAAATTTAGTATCTATAGAAACCGGAAGAACCTTGCATCTTGTTTTGATGCAACAAATAGATTTAACTTGTTTTTAATATTTTACATGAATTTGATAAAGCTGAAGATACAAAAGAAGCTGAAAAGTTTCCATGGCTGCAATATTCTCATTATCAAAATGCCACAGTTACTTAGTTCCAAATGCCAGTTATAATATCTAAAATAATAAAACTCTTACTGTTAAAGCATATTTCTGAAAACCATCCAAACTTCAAACATAAAATTATTTGGGTCAGCAATATTTATTTTAAATGGTCACAAAGGGTCGAACGTCAAAGCACATCTTAATAAAATCTGTGCAATAAACGTGGGTAGATTTACGAGCGCCCGCGACCGGCGGGCTCTGGCTAGATCTGGTTTTATCCGGTTTAATCCGAAGCTATCCAGTCCGGCGGCGTTCCATAGCTCCTCTAGATGGAATTAAGGTTGTAGGTGTGGTGTTTAGGTGCCTTACATTACTATGTTGTGTAATAAGGTATCGATCGTCGCTTACTTTGTGAAAATCTTGTCAAAGGAAATTGGTAGCTTAGCGGGAAACCCGAACACTCATATCTGATTATCCAAGCTGATTTTTTACGTCATGTTGACATATAATTACTGATTTAAGATGAACAGTGATATGAAACTTTTAGTGTTATATAAAATATATTATAATGCTTTTTAATGAACAAGTTTTATACAAAAAAATTTTTTGTATGTTAATATTTTAAATTAATCCTTTATCTGGTATTCTTAGGATGACTGTTGTGTAGGAGAACACAACATAACAAATTCGATTGACCCATCCAAAGACCAACCATGACGGAAGTTGCTTTTTTGCAAAACTACATTATTATGGCGATGCCTTCAAAACCAAAGGTTTTCATTTGATGATGGGTGGCAGTGATCACTCACCATCAGACAAACCAAATGCTTATTCATACATTCACGTGAACAATAACTTTATTTGTGCAATTGTGTCACATGATGATCAGACGTAATTCTCTTGACTGACACTGCTATCGATATCATTTCCTAGCCTTGACGTTGAAGAGATACCGAAATGGATTTTAAAGTGAAATTCAATACTGATAGCAATGTTATGGGATAATGAAATTTTGGGAACGTGAACATAATACAAACGCGTTTAGGACTCACCGTACAGAAGATCTCAACTTTATATTCTCTTGTCTATACTTTTAAATGTACTGTCTGGCTGTTTGTACGCTTTCAACTTGAGAACACTCAATAGGTTTTGATGCAGTGTTCCCTATCAGGTAAGGCCTCCTCAGAAAATTTTTAGGATAAAACCAACGGAGTACAATGAGTCATACTTCTTAGAGAAAGCTATCGTTGTTAGTCAATGCTTTCAGGTGCTTACTCGTTTAGGGAAAATGCTACACATTTTGATTAATAGAATCAGACTGTTCTTGGAAATCATCTAGTTGGTTATGAGCTCTTAAAAATCTAAGAATTATGTTATTTTTCTTGTATGTAGGTGATCATTGCATACGTGGCTAGTGTAGTCAATAATATACCGTCTCCTTCATAACACACAAACCAATTTGGCAAGATTTTTTCTTTTTCGTACATCTAAAACTTTTCAATTATTGACTTGGAGTATTTTTTCAAGAAGTCTTGAGCAAGTAATTTTGTGTTAGTGGCGTGTGGCAGCACTAGATTTCTAGTGTTGTCACACGTTTAAAGGAGGCATTATTAGTTTGGCCAGTAGCCAAACGGTTGACACTCTAGTGGTACAAAATAAAGATAAAATAGATTTAAAAATAAAATAGATAATTGTGAGTTAAGACCTATTTCCCCCAAAAGCTTTTAAAATGCTAATTATATGAAAAACGAACCACGTAATGTTCTTTTGGTTTATTTACACATTAAAATGCAAACAACGAAATGAAGGCAACGTCTTCCCTTATTATTTATATAAATTAGCCTCAACATTGAAAGAGGCTTACTATGTGTCCCTCGGGACGCGTTTCGGTAACGTTCGGGGATATACTAAGATGTTTGTAGTAGGAATTTAAAGCGAGCTTTAATTTGATTGGACAACGTCTTGTAATGAATACTCAGATGATAAAGACAAAGAGAAAAAACATAATTTAAAGTCAAAGAATGCCGAAATCACTGATTGTTTTAAAGTCTGAATACAGGTGTTATATGCCTTCAATATCTTGTAATTACACTTGCTATTAGACAAAGAACTTGTCAATATAGCCCACAGAAATTGTTAGCTGTATAGGTATTAGGCGAACCATGGCATCCCCAGAATTGATCACCAAAAAGAAAGCGAATACTTGAGTTTAGACCGAGTTTCAGCAAAGCCAGTGTAGAAGAGCTTTACGCTTGATGGAGTGACGTCTTCGCACAGTGGCTGTTAGAGACAAGATGGAGCTAGTTAAGGATTAAACCTAACGGAGACTGACAGGCCTTTGCTCAGAAGTGGACTATTGTACACTGATAATGATGAATTGTTATTATATTTATATCAAGTTACTATAGGGATATATTGGTAAGTACGGAGAAAATTTGTTAGCCAGTAGTTTTTATTTATATTGCCAAACATCTTTAGAATCAGCCTTAGTGTTTTATCGGCGATTTGAGGTTGCATCTAGACATTATAAAGTTTATAAGCTTCACTATTATACTCATCATACAATATCCGTAAATACGGGGACAAATCGAAGCATCTGTCCAGTAGACTGGGCCACTGACCACTCGGCCGCACGGTCATAAAAATTATATAACAGAAGACTATTTGCTGGATTTTTGTTGAGGTTGCTAGGCGACAAGAATAACAAAGTTGTCAATATATATTTTATTAAAAGAAATTTTTACAGTTATAAACACGTTTTCTTTGTGTAGCTAATTTTATTTCTTTTTATTATTAAATTTTAACATCGGGATCAGTTTGGAGCGTAGACATGGAACCGGATCCCCAACAATTTTATTCGATGTTGCTTGCTTTGATGTTGTTTTTATATTTTCCACCAAATGAATGCAAATGTCATAAATGGTTGATCGTTAACTATTTTAGGTGGTTAGTATCGACCTGTATGGGTACCATATACATTGTTGTATTTTGGAGTGGAATAAGTAGTTTAATTATTTAATATTCTTAACCTAGGCTGTCGAACAAAGTTCTAAACGAAAATAACAAAGTTCTTATCTAATATATAAAGTATATATTAGATAAGAACTTTGTTCTTTTCGTCGTTTAGAAAATTAAATCTTATTATATTATACATACGCATCACTAAACAGTAATTAAATAATTTTATTTTTAATTCTGTTATTTTTGGTATCGATTTGTTGTCTGAACAATTTATCTAAAGGTAAAACATATAAGAATATGTTCGCCCTACGACCCTTCACCATAATTATCTTTGGAGTTAGTAGGCCAATAGTATCATTTCACAAAATATTCCACTTTTACTGGTTGTTGCTGTGAGGACCATAAGTGAATACTTGTTTGGATGTTTAAGTAAGATAAGACAGTTTAAAGTCAAAATAAAGATAAGTTTTCATAATTATATTTACAAAATATATTTTTTAAACAAAGGTCCACGTATCTCGGCTCTCTTTATGGGCCAATCGTTTTATTAGGGCCATTCCTCCGCCAGACAAGAGCCTCTCGAGCCTGCACCCTTATTGGATCAGCCTGTTTACAAGATATTTACGTTTGTCCCTAAGCCCTTTGAAGAGCAACCGAAATTGGGTTAAATTCGCTCAAAGTGAGGACTTCTTTGTCAATTATTTAATTTTGTAAACTAGATAATTCTGTAATAATCTGTTCATCTGAAATGCTAACGATTTATTAAAATGAAAAATAGCTTTTGCTATGTTTTGGCAGATCTTTATATGCATTGTACATAAGCACATGAGTTTAGACCAGACGACCACCACGCTGGCCCAATGGTAGGTTGCCGCAACAACCGGTACAACGCCGTAAGCTGTAACAATTTAGGATATTGATATATACTAAATTTGACATTGATAGTTAAACGTTAGTATTAAACGTTCAACTGTCAATGTCAAGAGAAAATTCATTCGTTTCATCCTATTCCTGGTTTGGTGGCAAGGGAGCTATTTGGGACAGGTAACAGGTTCAATTCACGATTTAACCCATATTTATTGATTTTATTTGCAACACAAGAAGTGTGACTACATACCATAAGTGACGCAGCGTTAGTTCCAGCTGAAGGCTGCGTCAGCAAAGGTTGTTTCCATTTGTTTTCAGTATTCAAACGTTGTTTAACGTTCTTGGAATTTCAACTGGGCCTTCGAAATTCATTTTCAAAACTAAGCTAAAGACATAACTCAAATACACTCTACAAGATAAATAGCAAGAAATTGTGAACAATGTAACACAATTTGGTATTTCGATTCTAAAACGAAACAATTGTAAGACTGATCATCCAATCAGTTGGTAAGCGAATCCGTTGTAATTTCTCAAACATCAATTTTCTGAAATAATATTTCTTTTAACAAAGCTGTGTTCAATACCAATTAAATTAGTCATTTTGTGAATCCTTTGTACTAAATAATCTATTGTGAGTCAGTTCATGCATGTAACTGAATGTTTCAGTTGACTGGATGTCAGTTTGTCTGTGCGAAGTATTGATCAATCGAGTGATTGAGTAAACCCTGTAACGTAGCCTACATATTAATCAAATACAGTACACATGATTAATTAAACGGTAATTTTATCATGAAGTGTTAAATTTCCCTTTGATATTAGTCAGAAGGTTTCAGAGTATTAGTTCTGCTTCTGATTCTTGAAGAATGTCATGATCTTGTAATATATATTTTTTAAACCTACTGAAAAATTTGATAAATGGATTACTCTAAAAGTCATAATTTATTCAAAAAATTATTGTTTCATTTAAAATATAAATTCAAACTTACTAACGACCATTGTTACCTGCTAAGTGTGTATCATACAATTTTTAAAAACCGTTGAAAATGTAATTTTGGCAGAAAAAAGTAATTATATTCAAAAATATTTTAGATAAAACCTGTGATAACAGACCCTTTTCATATATAAATTATATGAAAAGTCCGATAAGGTAACATCAATTAAACGTAATGAGGTTCAAAAGTCGGAGTCAGACTGACGCCGTAATCTGTGCACGGTAAATCCCCGATGTGTGAGGCGTATAACGTAAGCGGTAGCGGTCAGCATGATTAGAGAAATAAGTTTACTACTCTTAACGAAACATCTCCGCGGAAACGGTGAACATTTTACCACTTATTAGGAAATGTAACATACATCTACCATCAAGTAAGTATTTGTGATATAACTATATATCTATCTATGTATAAAACTCGATTAAGAAATATCATTGTCCAAATTAAAAAATTGGATCCTGAAACAGGTCCAAGATGTGATGGAATACCTGCTTCATTTTTCCGGAATTGTGCTCAGAAATAATGTAAATATTAACATTTGTCAATGTCATTAAAACTAGGAGTCTTGCCTGCAATGTCAAAAGTTTCTCATACAGTTCCTATACATATATCCTATACAAGTGAGACAGCAAATCTATCAAATATGATTATTTTCATTCTCAAATAAAGCCTTTTATAAAACAATCAACTATGATTTG
The DNA here is from genome assembly GCA_943193645.1 of Acentria ephemerella. Lineage (NCBI taxonomy): Eukaryota > Metazoa > Arthropoda > Insecta > Lepidoptera > Crambidae > Acentria > Acentria ephemerella. The sequence continues at coordinate 304,526 of OW971891.1, forward strand.
CTTATCATAGATCTATTTGTGTGTGGTCTTTGGATAGCTGTACAAGTTAAAGCTATATACACCGATTTCACAAAAGCATTTGACAAAGCAAATCACTTCCAAAAATTGCTTGAAAAACCTTCGAAAATTGGCTGATCTTAGTATTCAAGGTAATTTACTCTATTGAGTCCATTCTCGTATAAATAATAGAAGCCATCTTCTGGCTCTCAAAGGTTATAAGTTATTGCCTGTAATGATTTCATTCGGTGTTCCACGGGGTTTACATCTGGGCCCACTTGATTATTGATTATTTTTATTGATGATCTGCTGAAAATATATAGTCAAATAATCGAGCTTGACGATTGTCAAACACTAAAGGATAATATTTGTCTTTATGAATTATGTGAATCACCTTGCTGTGGTAATTTCTACCATAGTTATAAGTTAATTATTGTTACTTTATCTATGGACTCAGGTCTGAAATAAACGCTTTTTTTACTAATTCTGTATAAGTTTAGATATTAATTCTATGTAAGAAGTGTCTTTTGCAGTAGTTAACGTCTCTCTTTAAATTAAAGATTCTTGGAAGAAACTGATATCCTTCACTTATCACTATATCCACAATGTTAAGACCCTGAGAAAAAATAAGGGTAAAATGTGGATAAAATAAAAAGGTGGCTGCTTCGCCTGTTCATTACCCCGCCCCTAGTTGGGGCTTTTGGGATTTCCTCTTAATTTTTTTCTAGCTAAAGGTTTTTATTTGAACTTTGGGCAAGTACAGAATTTACCGAGAATTTTATCATTGAAAGGTACATTGTAGTGCTGTGAAGGGTTCCCCGAGGAATTTTTCGATTTAAATAAGAAACCTGAAGGATTAACCTACATTGTACAATCTAACTTCCGTCATTTCTGTATTGCGAATTTCTTCAACATATAGCATATATAGAATTGGGCTCCGTGTATTTTAAGTAAAATGAGAATTATCGGTATTGCTGTGAGCATGATTTTAAATAATATAAAATACTAAACAAAATAACAAAAAAAGAAAGAAACAAAAAAACAGAACAGAACAGAAATTTAATAGACTTCTAAAAGAGTTGATGTTTACGTGACAAGTTAGGAAAATATATCATAATTAACATCTTTGATAGTGGCCCTAATGAACCTATCCTATACTGATCCTATTCGGAAAAGTATGGCGTTAAAAGCATATGCAATAGAGGCAATTGTTTAGTTAAAGATGCAGCTATGAACATATGATTTTTAAAGAATTATTAGTAGTTTAGCTTCAGTTATTTAACATAACATATTGAAGTCAATATGTTGTATATATATATATATATATATATGACCTAGAATTTGCGTCCTAAACAAAGTTGTAACAATTGCCAAATCAAACTCCGATTATGCACATGCTGTTGATAGCGAAAACTAAAATCTAAAAAAATAATTCAGAAAAATGTTACTGTATTTTCCTCAAGATCCCTCAGCTATATTTCTGCATTGTTTATTGTTAAAGTTTATTACACAAGTTGCAAAAGAATTTTCGCAAAACAAGATAAATTCCTGAGAGTTACTTAATGGAGAGAATTGTGTCGATCATTAGTAAACGCCGCTCGAAGTAAGTAAGGAATGCTAACAGATTATAAAGTTTATTTTTTCCGCTTATTGGCGCTGGAGCACTTGAATTTATAATTAAAATGTTTTGTCTTACACTGAACAGGAATTTTAACGAATTTTGTTGGAGCGAGATCGACGTTGCGAGATTTTTATGAAAGTTTGGTTTAAATAAGTTCTATGAATTATTCACATGGTTATACATTATATTGTTACGTATACTTCTAATAATACATACTTACTTTTGAATGTTTCGTACTCGAAGGGTACAAACGGAGTCATACTGCGTTTACTCACGTGTACGTCTGTCCATTTGTAATCTAGCACACAAGTTTTATAGCCAAAAGTTTATTTACATTAAGAACTACCAAAATGCAGGAGTTTCACCTGATGGTAAGTGTTAACCATCACTTATAGATACAAGCATCTGAACCATGCGATGTAAATACCTCCGATGCCGTATTGTGACTACACTAGCTACATTTTCCTTTACACTGAAACACAGGGAAGTGCACTTAACTGCCTCTGAGGTCAATTCCTGACACCACCTATTTTAGACCAGGAGAATCGACCCAGGGCGGGTTCAAATCCCTGTGGGGGAACTAAGAAATAAGAAATGCAGTTACTCAGACAATAGCCACAGACGGGTTACCATCTTGTATATATGTTATTTATTTGTATTAATTAACAAACCCTTTTGACTTTTTGAATAATCTTTTTGATCTTTATGCTTTCTTTCCACTGTTAATGATTAGTTCATTTGTTCATGTTCAGGAAAATATCTTTTCCAGTTATTTTTAAACTACCCCTAAATTAAGACAAACAATACACAATTAAATTTATTCAAATGGTTTTGTCAAATAAGATATAAAGCGTTTCTGAACTTCCAAGGCGTCAATTTTTTATAAAAAAGTCGGGATTCCATGGAAAAGAATTTCTCACAGCTCCGATCTCTGACAAAATAAAAGCCGTACATTTGAATGGCACAGTTGACGTTAGATTTATTTGTCGATTTCCGCGCCTCCGAAGCCTGGCTCTAATCCACCAGTCAATTTCTTCGAGCCCAATACATAAGAGGGATATTATTCAAAGTCATTCCAGTTGCGTGTACCTCTGTGTTAGGGTTGAAGGGATGGAGGGTTGTAATATGATTTGTTTTTTATTTATTTCAAGGCTGGTTTATTAATCTTTACCACAGACTATAATTATAATGTCACTGTTAAAAAATAGACATATCAAGGTAAAAAGAAGTGGACAGCAAATACAGGTAAACGTATTTCGTATTATAAATCCTGAGAATTTATAATTCAATGGACTTGCGAAAATTTCAACATCGACACGTCATTTTAATTGTCAAAAAAAGTATCTAATTGAAGTTTTAACCGAAATATAGGTACATTTAAATATAGCTAAAAGCCGTTCCCTTTTCTGAACATAGTCGACTATACGAAATGTCATTTACTGGATAATGTTTACCTTCGCCTTTCCTAATTTGGCTGGGAAATAGTCCACTGTATTTCAGTGTGAAGAAAAGGTAGCCAGAGTAATTACAGAGCAAAAGAGGCATTTACAACTGTTCACCTCAGAATTACCAAAGCACTTACAATATCAAGTAATTTACTTCGTATTCCTTACCTTCTGCTGAAATATTATATTCTATTCGCTTGTCATTAATAGAGGATAGAATAGTACAATTTATATTACGTATAAAAGTGTTACAATATATAAGACCGTTAATATGTGTAAGTTTTGTGACGTTTTCCCCATAGCAGTGAATGTTCCCGTGAACTTAGTAATATTACCAAAACATATATTTTAAATATTTCAATCAAATATGAAGACAGTTATTACCTTAAAATTGATTAAGCACCCAACGATCGTATCAAAAATGTATCGCTTGCTCAGGATAAGCCTTAACAAAATATGGCAAGTGTTGTGAACGCCAATAAAAGCGTTCAAATTCAATGAATGCGCCGACTATTGAACTTTCGGATTCCAATACAGATAGCCCTCGAACGCCCAAACAATTTGTGCCATCACCATTTTTCAGATGAACAAAACGAACAATCGCTCGAGCTTTAGAAGTTCGTAGCAATAAAGCGGGCTTGTGAAATCAATTTTAATATCGGGCCCCACATTTCTGTTCAATTGAAAATGATTATTCATTTCGGCGTCTATATCGTTAGCTGGACGGTGCAAGAGTTCAACTTATTCATATAAGGGTGGTGTGAGGGATATGCTTTCTATTTCATGTTACTTCTGTTTATCTGTACACATTTTTATTTACTTTTTGATTTTTCTAATCCCCTACAATTCCTATTTTATCTAGTATGTAGTTACTTCATAAAGTTTTATAATAGTTGAAGTGGAATTAAATGTCCAAAAAGCATAATTTTCCTTTTCTGTTATATATATAATTTGAATACATATTTTCTTGTTCATCATCTTCTCAGGGTTGATTATTGATGTCACTATTGTTTAATCTGAAAGCATTAGAATAAATAGCTGTAATTCTAAAATCAGAAGATTTAGCAAGTTAGTTGATTGTACACCTTATCATTTTTAAAAGTACTTCACTGTCCATGTGAACTGTGTTATTCTGATATTCTATTTCCAAGTTCATGAAGTAAAAATGAAAGTCTAAAGTCTTATCATCATAAAATATGACCTTAGGTTTTATATTTGTGTTAACTGCCTCATCAAAGTTAATGATAATTACAATGTAAAAGTCAAAGTCAAAATATTTTATTCAACTTTGGTACATGTATTACTTATTAAACGTCAATATAAGCCATCTCTTCTTAAATCCACTGGTGTCTTGACTGAAAAGAACAGGCAAGAAACTCAACATTATTTATCCCTTCCTTAACGTATCATCAGAAATGTAAAAACAAACTCCAAAAAAAATCTTTAAGATATAATGTAATTTTAAAATTTGAACACTAATGTCAAATATTACTAATATTGCCTATAGTAGTATATTTAGCCGTTTTTCTAAGAAAAATACTTAGATTGATGTTCTATACCTATATGCAATTTTCCATCGTGTTTGTTAAAATTGTGTCGTTCTCCATTGGGGTAATTAGCCATATCTCCCGACTCAGTAACAATTTAAGTATAGTAGCTTCACAACTTTCATTCCGCGCACCACTCAAAAGCCACATCTGTACGAATGGACATAAATTATGCCCGTTCATTAGGTACGTACGAAAAAGTGGGCTCGCCTTTGACACGATAATGTAATTGCGGCTTAACTGCCTCTCTGGCGAGCATCTAAACTTCTACTATGCTAAACTGAACCTTAAGTAGACGATATAAGGTACATAAATTTAAACAGTTAATACAGACTGGTTCTATTGTTGTTACATATTCAAATGCGATGCGATGCGGTTGCTCCGGTCGAAGTTACTCGAGTAAATTGACCTTTGATATTTTTTGCGTAACAACCTCCTTGATGTTTGTTAGATTTAGGAAAATGGAAAACAATGCGAGTATTATACTAATAGCGATTTTATTACCATTATTTGTAAACAGCTTAATGAGTTGGAATGACTTTGTTTTTTGCTATTATGAGTTTTGTATGTAGGTGTTAAGCTCCAAATTTCTCAAGCATTTGAAACGTCAATAAGTCATATCTTCGCGGGAAGTCAATCGTGAGTAGAACCTCGCAAGGGTTATATTATCTCCCGCGAAATACCTTCATGAACACGATGTTACTTCATATATTTTGAGTATCAATGGTATCAACTCACTTCCCTGGACCTGGATCTGATTTTTCCTGAAATACTGTATAACATTATAAATACTGCTATGATGTTTTGCAGTGCTCAAGTCAATAACGTAGCATTGAGGAAGCATAATGCTTTATTCTTACTGCATACGGCAGCACTACAGATACCCGCCATGCAGAATGCAAAGTCAATCGGATACGTCGCGGTGACAATACGAATTCACCGGTAAATTATGTTCTGGGTTTTGATGACAACCACGTGAACACTACAACAATACCTCGACCAGCACAATATGAAGACGAAGAAAAGTCAAAAGATACAATACAAGAAAAATATACTTTATTGCACACAAATTATGTAAATACAAAAACACTACAAGATCTACGTATTATATTATAGACGACCTTATTGCTAGTTAGCAATCCCTTTGGGTGAAAGTGAATAAATAAATTAATAAAATCATATTGTGTTCAAGAATACGGAGAGATAGAAAGGTAAGTAAAATATTATACAAATAATAACATAAATGATTAAAATATATATTTAATGAAAGGAAGATGAAGAAAAAGAAGAAGATGTTCTTCAAAAGATCAACATCAATCAGAATCAACAGGAATCGAACAAATTATTCACCGAGAAGAACCTTTTATGGCTAATTTAACAAAATCTGTTTCGAGTGAACTTTAAAGAAAGTTCCTTAAGCTAAAAAATGCAGTCATAACATTTAGTGAACTATACGATACTGACAAACCAGCGGTGAATAAACATGCCTCTATAATGAAATAATTGGAATTACCAATTAAACCGACTTAAACTAAAGTACGATTTATCGTCAAAACAGGAGCTATGATCAAGACTTCAGAACGTCGATAGATAGTAGGTATTTGGAAGGTCAGTGATGAATCTCTCGCAGTTGTCGTGGACAAAATTGACAAACTCTCGACCCTAGGGAGATAAAACCATTTTGTTCCAATTAATTACGACGTTTGCACGAGTTATTTGCAAAATGGATTTCATAACAGATCTTCTCTTAGAGGAACAGTAAGTTTATGTTACGAATAGGTGTTTATTGTGTTTTAGTAATAAAAGTTACGAATAAGATTTACAGTTTAACAAACCAAGTAGTATTAAATCAATCAGTTATGCCTGAAGTCTTTTTTCTGATAAGAGACATTAGACTAGTTTGCATTTGTTTAGTATACATTTTAAGTTTCATCTTCATAATTAAAGTAAATATTCTAATTTTTATTTAATTATCGATACTTATTGTTGTGTTCTGGAGATCAAATTTATCCCCAATCTCTCCCTCTCGTTTCCTACTCAGAAGCACTAGCGATGGCCTACGGACTCACTCATTATCTGTTTACACCTCTTCTTTACGCTCAAGACAATTTCATCATTCGTTTCCTTGTTGCCAGCCAGGGCGTGGAATTCCTTAACAGCACTCATATTTCATTCTTCATACAGTAAAGGTTATTTGTTAATATAGGTTACATAAGTGGCGTGTAAAGCTCTTTTTAGGCCGGCAAGGTGGAGGTGATTAGAACAATATGTCGCACGCTTTACTAGCTTGAATATATTCATGTAGGGACTCCTCCTACTGGTCAAGATCAGGCATTATCGCGTCATGCGTCGAGTATATTTAAATAAATATTGTACTGGAATTGTATTATTTATAAGGTACATCATGTCAAGGAATTAATTTGGGGAGAAAATAAATCTTGTTCCAAACTTGAGACAGGTAATATGTAATTTAAAAATTAACAAAGTCTAGATTCAAGACATTTTCAAAAAAAATGACGGTAAAATTCTAACACTGTTTCACCGCGCGGTCCGTGTATTATTATACCTTACATAAACAAAGGTTTTATTCTAAACACATAACCTTTCTATCCTAAATTTAAGTCTACTTAATATACCCTATCGTTACGGTCCTTTGACTTTTATTAAAGTAATCTATGAAGTAATATGCTATGCTGAAAAACTGCAATATGTCCTCGAAGATGGTGTAAAACCACATGTCTAAAATTGTCAATTTATTTTTCTTAAAAAAAGATTTTGATTAGAATGAAAGAACAAACGAAAGACAACAAACCAACTCACATTCATGTTAATAATATAAGTTAAGATTTACACATACTTTAAAAAATAATGTGTTCGTTTACTAAACATGTTTTCATGTGCACTAAACTTCACTTGCATATAGGGTTGAATAGCTTATACAAGCACATCTTAAATTCTCCAAAACTTACCGAATAAGAAACTTCACCTTTTAAGACGAAAATTGAATTTTATAACTTTACATAAGCAAGCGCTAAATTCTCTTTAAGCGGGATCCTGGAGCAGTTTTCAATAGCGAGTTTTATCTTCTTGCTAAGAACAAGGTGCTGAGACAACTGGGACACGATGCATTGGAGTAATGAAAATAAATTTAATAGTTATCACTTAATCGTTTAGTACACTTTTGAATTATCCTGCAAGTGAATATATATTTACAAAAACTATTTAGATATACAATCCAAAGTCTTTAACGTTGACTGAATACTCAAAACTAATTAAATGTGATACTATCCAAAATATTTAAAGTGAAATGTCAAAGTCAAAATTTTGTTTTGGCTAAGGACCCAGTTAGCACTTCTTAACGTTTAAAAAGTCTTAAAATGCATGAATAGTTTGAGTACTTTGCCATTAGTTAAATTTATAAGTATAGCGTAGAGCACCTTTGTCATGTAGCATATAGGAAAGCCCTTTTAATATGAAGTTCATGGGATGGTAGCCGATGGTAGCCCTTGATGTTAAACTCTCACCGATACAATTTCTATACACTTAGCCACAAAGAATTAACTCTCTTTTAGGTAAACAAGGTACTACATTTTATATTATGATATGCTTGATAATCAAATCACGGGTATCATTCGCCATTTCGTTTTGTCAGGAGTCTAATTATAATTGCCACGTCTTCTATAATTGATTAACTTGCGGTTATTGCAAAAAAGGGGTAATTTTCCGATGAAATTTCACTTAAGCTAAATTGTTCGATATCATTATCGTACTTAATGACGACGTTAGTAAGCGGATTAGTTGTAAATTAATCTCCATTGTGGACTCCAACAGACATGTGTTTTGATTATCGTTTTATTATTTTTAGTTTATCATTAGCTTTGTGGTTGGTATAAGCTTGCATTCTGTAACACGAACGATCGTAGTAATTTAGTAAATGAATTTCCAAACTAAATCATCACATCTGTTCCCATTTGTCGCACCATAACCCTGGCTAATAAATCTACCAAACGATCGGCTTTCATCGTCTCTAAATTCCAGATATTTGTTGTTTTGCAGAGATATACAGCAAACGTTTCACTGAACAGAATATTAATAGCTGACCATCTATTACGTCTTGATTTTAATTCATATCTTCCCTTCTCTAATTTTATTATGTATTGCCAATCACAAATCATCCTTGACTTAGCTGTTTCTAACTTTTGGTGACAAAAATATACAGCAACGTATAAAAACTGGTGTCATTTGAAGACATGGTTTCATCCGTTATATCATTAACACCGGTCTGTAAAGGAATCTACGTATTCCCTGCTTCATACAATATGGGTTCCTTTTTGGGCCGGTAAGGTATAAGTGGCTAGGGTAGTATATTGCATGCTGCACCAGCTATGTTCACATATGGACCCTTCTACTGCTTTTCATCAGGTTACCTTAATTCTCAACGGGTAGTTTCTTGCCTTCATCTCACCTGATGGTAAGTGAATATAAAGGTATATGATTTATAGCTCTTCGAGTAAATGGAATCTTTTGTACTTCCCTTATCCTAGTGTCTGTTGTCCTGGAATACCTCCAAGATGTACTTACTAAGCTTGCTTGGAGTCTTTCTTGGTGGCATCCTTATGTATTCAGGGCTGGGAGCCCAGACCAAAGAGACCAACTCTGTAGGTATGTACGACTGTATAATAGAGAAATAACGCGTTTAGGTTTGAGACATAAAAACACGAATATTTTATAAAAAGTTAGGGTCGACTTTTAATGCAGCAGAAATTAGAGCTTTTAAATTATTTGAGTTAGATTTAGATTTGCTTTTTTATAATTCTCAAGAATCCTCTCCAAACTCATTTAGTATACCGCGCATTCTGTCAGTACAAACAGTCCGTGAGAACACTCAGGTGGGCAGATTTACCTTTCACCTCTCCCGCCGCTAATTACACCGTGCACGCAATACGTAGTTTTGCATTCTTGTAACCTGACCTGATAATGTTTTTTTCATTACGTATTATGTTGAACACGTTAATGTTAACGTTAGATGATATCTTCAGAAGGTTTTTTTGGAAGTTAATCAAGTTCTTTGCGATAAATATTTTTATCAACAACAATTTAATGAAATTTTAAGTTATTTAATGAAAGTTTTAGGTTCTTGTCTATCCGTTATTGTCTTGTATATTATTTGGAGTATTATAGTAAATTACTTTGTATTCTTTGTAAAGTCAAAGTCAAAAGGCATTTGTTCAGTCTAGGTACATTACACACTTAATATTAAAAACATTAGTGAAATATTTACAATTAGAGAACTCTCAGAAAATTATATTACACTTTTCAAATAAGTGTTCAATTTTATATATTAATAGATAGGTAGAATATGTAAATTCATTTTATTTAATATTATGCTATACATCAGTTGAAATACGTATAATATGTAATTAATATTTAAGACTAATAAGATAAATATTTTGATTGATGAACACATAGAAATCATAGTAAACCAAAATTATTAGGAATGTTTTTTTTTAAATCATGCTTCATTATTAAAATATCCTGTCTTTTTGTAAAGTTCTCAATTACAATAACATTAAAAACACTAATTTTTCAAAAGCAAAAATTATTTGTTCATGTCGCTCAAGAAGATATAACCTTTCGTTTGAATTTTAATTTTCTCACACCATCACTTGAGATGACAAAAAATAAATTAAACGGAAACAACAATAGTCTCAGACGTCACAAACTGAATGTGATGAGGTCTTGATCTGAAATTATTATTTTTTTCCTTCAATACGACTGTAAAGATGAGCAGGCCTGTGTGTCTGTGGAGCTCTATTAACATAAAATTGAAATGGAGTGTGTCAAACACATTCCTAGTTTCTCTTTAATCTGGGATCCTAAGATCAAAAGAGATCTTTGTCAGGTGTTTTGCTGTAAATTTTTTCTTAATAATGATATTGTTCTAATCTTCTATAAGTCATTGTATTTAGGTAACGCTGAAATCGAAATCCCAAGAACATCTCAATCCTTTTTTAGCATAAGCTCACACATCATCGTATTTGCAAAGGTGGCGCCATAAGTGGCAAATCGGCGAACTAAAGTATTCATAATTAATAGTAGCCATATACAACACAGTGATGGTGACAAATCTTCAGCAGGCACTACTTTCGACAGTTGTGATGGGAATAACGTGGTGCTATGGTGAATGTTATCGTCTCTACCGGTAGGCTCCACTAGCGGGCTGGAACATGCCTAAAGCTGTGCGAATGCTTGCAACCAGTTACACGCCGTCTCTACCGTCATAAACAATCTTTCCAACCTCCATTGTGGTGTATACCCGTAGAAGGGCAAACTATGGCCCCACGTTTGACTAATAGTTACGTTAGCTATTGTTGCTAGAAACTTCGCTCTATTATACTCTAGACTTCGCGTGGTATTTTCCTTTAAAATTTTGATTTGCATTATGAGGGTACTATAAGATATTTCTTTATTTTTTAAGACATTTCTGTAGTTGTTATGTGAATTGACATAAAAAAGATATAATCATGATAAAAATTGGCTTAATTCAACGTCAAAATTACATATAATATTAGTTTTATTGACACTGACTATTACGACGTATACTCAAAAGTAACACACAAAACTCTACATTTTGTCTCAATGTAGGTAAAAACTGCAAAAGAATATGGCCACGCCAACGAAGACAGGTATAATATTTAGTATATGACAGTATACTAGATATTACACCCGTTATACCGTAACAAAGTGACACTTATTAGAAGTTAGAAAGCCAAGAAGATAAGTTAGAAAATTGGAAGTCAAGGAAAGCTACTGTAAATAATTTGTGTCAAGCTCTGGGAAGATTTCTCTGTTTGATGAAAACTCTATTGATGTGAGAACAAACAACTTTCTTTAGGTTATTTGACTTGATTCGATTATTAAAAGAAAGCTCATTGACAACTTTTTTATTTCAAAAATAAATAGTATGATAATACTTAAGAAATATTGCAGAAGCTACCATATATCTGTATAATATATTTTAGAGCTGTTAGAAGGCGCCTAAAACAAATTGCATGTGACGTCACACGCATGTAAGTGGTTACGAAAATGTATATATTTGGTATTTAGTGTAAACATGCATGTTACTATGTTAAAATCTGTTTTGTTTAAAGTAATAGTATTAAAAAATGTTTAATATATTAATATTGATATTTCCCATTTTTTTTAAATTTCTCTCTTCACATATACTGCTTACTGTCGATTACAATGGGCCTCATAAGAAGGTTCAAAGTGGCTCAAAATATGCTCTGCTCTGAGTTTCTGAGATCGAATTATAAATGATGAGATCCGCAGCACAACAAGGGTCACTGACGCAGCCCAAAGAATTGCGAGAAGTGGCAGTAGGCAGCGCACATCGCCAGGAGGACTGGAAAGTTCAGGATAGGCTTGGATATTTTTGGGGGAGGCCTATGACCAGTGAACGTCTCTTGGCTGATGATGAATAATCTGGTGAATTCTTAAGTGGTTTTTATATGTTATTTATTATATTAATCATACTGTTTTATACAACTTAAATAGTTTGGAGACTTTTGATGCTATGTATTTAATATAAGTAACACATTTAAGCATTGATGTTTGTACAAATTAGTATAGTAATAACGTTGTAGTCAGTTATTAACGTGATTTATACCATTTAGATGTTTGCTTTTGAGTTCCCGATATTTCAGAACTTCATGGCTTAATCCTACCTCAATTATCTATTATTATGTTATATTGATACAGTTCAATAAAGGAACCCATAATTTGGGGTAAGTAATAATCATCTCATCATCACCACCATGATATCCCTCCATATTTTAAAACTATATTTGTACAAAATTTCCTACCTCTTTCCCGCTTATTTTTATATCTCCGTACTTTGTTCTACTTATTCATAAAATACAACGCTAAGGTCTCCAGCGATATTTGTATTATGTTGTTTCACACTGAACACACACTCAACCCTAGCCAATAGGGCACCTTGTGACAAAGTATTAGAACTGTATTGATTGGAAGGCTTATTGTAGCTATGTTAAAATTTCTAATCTTATTGAAACTAAGAATGAAGCAATGCCACGTTCGATACTAAGGCTCATTGACTATTCCGGCCAAGAATAACTTCGGATGCGTCAAGTTTGATGTAACTGCCTTTGCTTTATGAATATCATTACCTCGCTAACTTTAATAACATGAAATTATGCAAACTTATTCTCACTAATAATGTTAATAAGGAACTAAATTTATCAGTTAATATCTGCAGTCATAAAAATATATCAATAAAACTGTAATCGCGATTCTGAACATCGAAAATAATCACCAAATATCTAGAATCAGGGTGAGTAGTTGAACACAAAAAACCAATTGTTTAAAACTCTTTTCTGTTTGTCTGTAGGCAATAATATTACTGCAGCAAAACCTGAACGGATATCGAAGCGGTTTTGGCTGAAAAATGCAGCATTTTCCAGAGCAACACTTATTTTCATCGACATTATACAGTCTTCGTAGGCCTCCCACCGCCGCAGTATTGGTGCACCATCGATTTGGTAAATTCGCGGGAAGCCGGCGTATACGGGCGGCGGCCGATCAGGTTGAAAGAACTGTGGTGACGCCTTTCGCCAGAATGATAATGATGAAAATTTATTTATATATTCTTTATAGGGAGTGAAAGCTATATAATACTTACTTATGAAAAAATCGGTCACATGTTGTAAGCTGTAGCTGCTGTCTTAAATAGTTGACTAATGATGACATTATCTTGATCGAATACAATACAATGAAGAGGCATTAAGACAAAGAAAGCTTATGGGCGTGTAGTATATTTGTCACTTTTGAAAGTCAGATATTTGTAGTGTCGGTTACTTTATTTAATTTTATATATGATAATTATTAAAACTATTATATTTTCTCTGCTTTGTGATGATTTTAATTAAACTGTACTATTTATAGATAGAATAAGAGGTTACGTCTAAAATGTTTTAACATACAATGATTTATATATAAATAAAAAGTTTTATATATGTCCCTAATTAAATTTACGAAACATCTATTTATCAAAACATTACCTAATACTTCATATTCTACTTTAAACAAAACTATAGTTTATACAACTACAGCTAAATATTTCTTATAGCATAATAAAATAGGCTAAAGGGATTTAGCTTTAATCTCTTGATTGGATAAAAACACGCCTATCTATTGAAATATAAATGAATATTCAGGATTCAATCCAAGCATCAGGAGAGAAGTACTTCAAACTGGTATAAACAATATTTAAATATTAAGTGAGCTTGCCTCTATCCATCTATCGACAAATATTCGTTCCACTAAATCCAGTGTGTGATTCGACGCAGCTGATCCGTTGATACGCGAAATGGCAAATAAACAAAAAACTCGGGGTGTCCTGTTATTTTAAACAGGGGCGGTGTGATTGTTTATTTTGAATCTAGGACGAAAACAAAATTTAAATTGGGCTGCAGGTGATGTGTTTAATTGGCTAGGTACTTTTTAAATAGTTATTATATACATTTTTATATAATATAATGATACCGTGATTTGTAGCTTAGATTTGAATTTTTCAGTTTTATGAGTTTATTGATTAGGTACTTTTGAAATTTTGAAAATATTATTATCATCATCATGTAATCCATTGTCGATAGCTGAACCTAGCAGTTCCTCATCGTATTTCGCACGGAATGGTTGTATGCAGCCAGAATTCATCCGCTTACCTTGACACTGACCTGGTCATCTGTTTAATTATTTATTTCTTCTTCATTACACAAAAGCACAATTTTTACAGTGTGTGTGAGAACTTCTCAATACATTGTTAGTATGTTAGACCCGAAATGGCATATTAGACGTACGCTGTTAGCGTTATATGCCTTGGCCCTTCGTCACTCCAGTCAGTTTAGTGTATACAACAGATGTATACATACTCTATTCGCTCTTGATGTTTTTGTACAAAGAAATTAAGCTGTTTTCTTGTGGAAATGAATTTGAAAAGATTATCATTATACTTAGACGAGTGTCTAATAAAATTGCTTAAGAAAAATATAAAAGAATTTACTCTGATCGTTATGTATCCTCCAAGCTTTGATCATTATAACAATAGTCGCTACAAACTAGTCGATCTTGCTCATAAAAAAGAAATCGAATCATTGAACCATCCTATCCTTCGAACCGATAAACTCCCCACTCCATAATAGTACACCCTCGCCCAAGTACGCGCAGAAAAAGCAAGCGGGATTTGGAAAAGACGTGTCGCTTGTCTAATCTGACGTTTCTTTGTGTTTCAAGACAATCGAATCGAGATTGGATTCGTATTGGGTACCACAACAATGAGAAGTACCTTTTTTACTTATTCGCTCTTCCGTTCTAAGCCAAGAGAAGCATTATCAAGGATATATATTTGTATGATCTCCAGTCCAGGAAAAGCTTTGATGTGGTCGAGTGCAGAGGTTTTCATTATTTTGTTGGTTTATTTATTAAGATTATTTTTGATAGTTACAATTTATTAAGAGAGAGGACGGAAGTCAAATCATTTGCATGCAGTTTAAAAAGAGGCTATAACATAAGTTGACATTTTAAATTTACATACAAATAAAAATATTCCCATATGTTTCTAAGCTAGCCCAAGATATTAACTCACGAGCAAAACACAAATCTGAGCCATTTCTGTAATCTCCAGACCAGGTCTGATTAAAACTTAATTCACTGCACTGTTAACACGTCCACTGGTATTCGAGGCTGCAATATTCTCGTGCGACCTTTTCAGTCTTATAGTTGACGAGTTAAGGATGAAATTCCAGTTTCTGAATTGAGTTGGTTTATTTAATGCATGTCACGAGATAATAGTTAGTGATATTTTAATATACGCTACTAGCTGCTGTGTGATTACGATAAGCTTTAAGGCACATGTTTTTGCTACAACAATATGTAAAAGTGATAATAATTATGGGGATATTTTTCAGTTAAAACACTTTAAAGGTATTGAATCTCTATGTTTCAGCTAGAGATAGACTCGTGATCAGAAACAATTAACTTTAAATAAATGTCACCTTAAATATATTTGAATGTTCTGTGAAGAATAAAAAGTTCACTTCTGACACCATTTTTAGTATGAAATTTATTGCTGTAAAATTTGAAATATGGATATGGGAATTTATTTTTATATTTTTAATAGCCATCGACAATCAAGTCTTGATGTTATCCGATCAGTTAAGATAGCACCACATGCATAACCCAGGACACAAACATGATGAATTATGGCTATAAATAAAGACCGTAGCCATTAAACCTAATAGGGCCCAGCATTACCAAGGACAATGCAAGATTCACCAATTAATTAACAAGAATTGTGGCCCTTGAAACCGAAGTTAAATTCTCCGAGATGAGAGGGACAATGTCTTTGTCGATTGGAGACAATTAGTGACCGACGGACGCTCTTAAGGATATTATTAGTCAGTCCCATGGAGTTAGGGTGGCGTGATGATGCTGTCAAAGAAAATGAAGAGTTTTCTTGTTACACCATTGTATTCGAGGCCGACCAAATCTGCAAAATTTTAAATTAATTAATTTGATTAAGATGTCATCGAATTTTAAATAAGTTCACAGTTCCAAGGTTCAATGACCAGCCAGGTAAGCAATATAGTTAATCAATAGTTCTTTAGGTGGATTATAGAATAAGGTTACCTTAATTAATAAAATAATATATAATATAAGTATAAAGAAACTTTTCGCTTCGAGGAATGCACATCAAAATCAGTTGTAAATTATTACTACATTTCAGCGTATTTAATGTCTTATAAAACCTCTTAAAAGTTATACCAAGTCCGGTTTTGCTAGAACAAATTTCCTTATAAATCAAAACTTTGTGTCGCCCGACTTGTAAGCACAATTTTAAGGGCCAAAGTTAATTAAATCTTAAGATTTTAAGGGTGTTCTCAGATTATCTCGGCAAGTCCGCTGACCGCAGTTCATGGTGTGTAGATATAACATCCATGATAGAGCAATTAATTAAAGGAGAAAGCCGTTACGGTATATCAAATACTGTAGAAGAAACTGGTTGAAAGGAGTTAATATTTGGTTTTCACTTTGAGAAAATCATTTTTAATAAATTTCTACATTTGGAACCTTAAAGGCATGTTATTTTCATAATTATTTATAGACTTATGATAAAAGAGGAAAAATGAATACAAGGGAACTGTTTATTCCTAAAGAAATATCTGCAGATTTGCGAGAAGCAAATTTGCAAGAATATATCAATTATTATTTTGGTAGACACAACGCGTGTGTTAAATATAATATTTTTTCATGTGGAAGTAATATTACTAAAAATAACATGAGTTAACTATTACTAAAATCATGTGATTTGGAGTAATTACATCTAAATAGTGTGATTTGTTAAATATATTTTGTGCTTGATGGGTGTGTTATCCAATTTGAGTTTTAATTTCGCTCGCCCAAGACCCGTCCAGTGAAGTCCCGTATTATATTAAGTCAATTTCAATTTTAAGTTTAAAATCTATTTAAGTGGAATAAATTGTAGTAATATTTCTTAAATTCACTATTATTTACCAAATCATTGGAGTTGGTGTTATAGATAATGGAGTAATATATATTAGTAGGCAAGAGATCTATTGGAAGTGATCTCTACTTCTGTTTACCATTAGGTGGAATGGAGTCATTTGCTTGATTTTTCTAAAAAATGAATTCAGGGTCTCTGGTTTTGTGTCAATATATAAAATCATTGCGAACTTTATTATTAGTATGACAATATGTCAAATTGTATTTCAATTTCATTTCACAGCATACAACAAGCTATTTTTATTAATAACCCAAACTTGGTTATTACCATCGTTACAATCTAACAATCAAATTGCTTATACTCCAGAGCGGCATGATTAAGACAAAGCCATTTGCATTCAAGCGGTTCGCGTAAACTATGACAGACGTTAACTCCTCGCTCCAGTGGGTTTGGATGCAGGAGGCATTCGTCATAGACTCAATATAGAAAGTAGCTGTGCTGATAAATGGTTAATATACGATGATTTTGGAAACAACTAGCGTATTAAGGAATATTATGATTACTTCAACGTGACAGTGAAAGTGATAACGTAAGTAATTTGGAAAAAGTCATAACACTTTGATTTGAGTATCAAATAATTTAATCGTATTTTATCTTAAATAAGGCTCAAGATGAACTCTTAGAACATTTTGACCTAAGGGGATCTTTTGTGCTTCCCTTACCCCAACGTTTGGTGTACTGGAATGTACTTTCAAGAAAGCTCTTGGAGTTATCAGACCTATTTCTTCAGGAGTGGGGTAGCCCAGACCAAAAAGATCCATTACCTACCTAACAAGAGCATCACAGTTACATAGGGTATGTTCCTTTTGTACAATATGATCCCATCCCCACCAAATTAGTGGGCCTGCCTTCAAATTAATATGATTTCTATTAAAAACGACTGCAATCTAATGAAGAAAAGATTAAGAAAAATATTAGTTTTTAATAATGGTTAACTGAAACACCGTGATTAATTGGACTATTTTTAAAAAGTATCAACTAATAAATATGCTATAAAATGGGTATTAATTTAACAAAATCCTAGATGTGATGAAGGATAAATATAATGAACTATTTTGATTCGTTCCACAAAACTTCTTAAGAAATAATTTTCCATTTAATAAATGTCATTAGTAATAATTCACTTACAACTCTTCTAAAGACCACAAAGCAGCATCACTCAGAGTTGAATAAAGTCCTTTGACACCGTACACTTAGTTACGGACTGCTTTTAAAGTTTTTGCTCTTTGTGCAGATGTAAGCTTCACCATTAGTTTAAGAGGAGCCGACTCGTTAACAGTAGTTTTTGCTGATAATACTTTCGATTTCGCTGAACATTTTGCTTTTGATGGGGTTTCGATAAGTAATTTCAGTGCATTATCAGTATTTGTTGCTATAGATATAACTTTTGAAAAAAGTAAAGTTTTAGTTTGTAATAATACTGATAATAGTTATGATATTGTGATGAGTAAGGTTAGTAAAGCAAGTTGAAGAATACCTGTAGATAAAGAAGCTTCAAATACTAATGAGACAAAACTAAATCTGATCTGTTACAAAATTAATTATAACAATGGCTATAAAGCCCTAGAGTAACATCAGTAATTGTGATAAAAACACGTTGTTCCTAAGTTTTAATTGGATACAATCCCAACGAAGCTAATGCTCACAAGAAAGAACTTTATAAAGAAGAATCTATATTTTTATAAGTAACACAAGAAAATGAGCACTGAAACGTATATTAAAAGCTTTCTCACAAAGCGTCCCAGAAAAAGTATCCAGACGAAAAGCTAGCATCATTATGAGCGAATCAGGTTCTTTCGGAGGCGTATCCCGGACCCTTATTGCGAGGATTACTGTCTATCAAAAACACACGTCCGGGTGGAATTTGGGTGAACCGGATTCTGGATTAATAAGAAGGTTCTGTATATTAAGCTCATTTTAATCTATTATGATTTAGAGATTGATGTGGACGGATGAATATGGTTTTTCGAGTTAAATTACTTCGTCCTTTTTTTTTTAATTTATCCTCAATTCACTTTAACTGGGTTTTAAATACTTGCACTCTGATATGTAATACCAAAGCTTATTTAATTATTTTATCTACTTAGATTATTGATAAAACTTCAACGACGTACATTACTGCAATAAACTCATTATAGGCATTCTAATAAGTATTACTTGATACGGAAATAACAGCTTACAACCATATTTAATTTCCGTTTTAATTAAAATAGGCTTCAATTACAACATTATTCTTTGTGTAATCAACAGCAATATTTTTTCACGTACCTTTGATCTTTATATCCTCACTATTTGAACCCTAAATCCGAGTGAAAGTTAAGTCGGGTATGAGCTACGCGTAAGAAGGGAGCACCAAAAGTCTCTGATTATGCTAGTTATATTAACAATCGATACAAATCGATAATATACGTAAGAGTGCGAATAAAAATTGTATTTTTTATTTAGGGTTACACAGAATCGCATCTATATAATCACTGAGAGGTTTTTTAATATAAAGCTTAGCAAATGACTCGATACCGCCTGATACTTAGCAGTAAATGGAATCGCGACAATCTGCCCTAGTCACCTCCAACTTGTCAACCCAAGAAATGTCTCTGCATACTTAAAGAAGCTTGAAGAGACATTTCTTGGGTCTTTTCTTGAGTTCTTTTAAAAGTACGAGAACTCAAGCTATATGCAGGAGAATACATGTCCCTTCATGTTTCTAAAGGGACCATTTATTGATGCCTACAAAATAGATGCAAATAACTAACCGAATACCAAATGATCTCTTTCATCTAATACACCTGGAATATCTTAATGATGGCTATTTAGTCGATTGGTCATTACGTCTACTTGGAAAATTTGACCATAAATAAGTCTATCTATAAAGTAAAAATAGTGGTAGCTTTTCTCAAAAGTTCAATTACATCATCATAGTTTAAATGTACCATAGCTGTCTTTATTATAACATATGTATTTATTTTCCCATTATATGTTAACTGACTATATATCAAAGCACCAAAACCTCATAAAACATCTTTTTCTCATTTCCATTCAAAACATTTTACTGTCGAATAAAAATTTTTGGAGTACCCTCAAAGTTTCAAATTGATTTTGCTTCATTTCAAGGGAGGCTCGGTTCGTTTAACTTTTTTTTAATTAAATGAAAGACTACCTAATCGGGCCGGCCTCATCCACTGGTTTTTTTATCGAGTTTTTTCACAGTTGTCGAATATCTAAGTCGTCCTCTGGAATTATGTTCTAAGATTTCCAAGTTGGTTTTTTAATAATGTGGAGCAGGTGTGGCTTTTAATTAAGTTAATTCATTTATTAATATTTACTCAAAATCTTGGGTGTTGGAACTTTGTTTAAATGTCAGACCATGTGAGATAACATTTTTGGCATTAGAATAGCCATATCATGGAGAACTAACTTGAACTGACTTAAACCTGAAAATAACAAATAAAAACACATAGTCCTGGTGAACATCCTGGGGTGAGAGAAATAAGTTTTCCAAATGGGAACAAATATATATAAATTCCTAGGTAGAAGACTTGATTCCGGGGTTTTCTAGGTTGGTTCAACTCGGTGACTGTGTGGTTTATTGTAAAGGGAATAGTAGTTAGTGTAATTGAAGGGAGTGCTAGATATTAACATCTCTCGTCTCCAGAATCTCAACTTACCATGAAAATGAATGAATTTCTGATTTCTGCTAGTGTCTAAAGCTGAAAATAACAATTTCAGCTTTAGACACTAGCAGGTTCTTGTATTGCATTCTTTGACAAAACAATAATAATAATAATAATTCTTACGCACACTATTATATAGCCTAAAGTAAGCATCATTAAGAGCTTATGTTATGGATACTAGATAAAGGAGAAATATAGATAGTAATATGTATATAAATATCAGAAATAACCTTAATAAACATACAAACATCCACGATTCGGGAGCAAATATTCGTACTATCCACTCAACCTCGAGATGGTCGTCAAATCATTATTTTTTAAAAACCTCATACCAGCTTTTCGAAACATATAATCCGGTACCAAAATATTGCATTGTTGAACCTTTAGAAAAACTATATTAAAAAAACGTCCCTAATCGTTGTGAAACTCTTTACCAAATTATATGGCATTTCGGGATTTCCTCAGCGTAAGATGTATAATTGTATATGTTGGAACGAAAACGTTTCTTTCATCGTGAGCTATCGACTGTGGCTGTACCCGAGGGGTCTGTTAGGCCCCCCAGACCCCGTGTCCCTTGGACCCACGAGGGTATAAAAGATCCGAATATTATTCCAACCCTTGCCGAATTATTAAATATTCCTTAAGTATAAGCCAAGTAATTTTTAATATTACTTGTCGGGGAATCTAAGCTTTTGCACGATGTGATTTTTTGCAAGCTCCTTTGTATATTGAGGACTATTTTTGGATACTTGAGTAGGTTTAGGACACAGCCTTAATCAACTTTTTAATATGTTTGAAAATAAATTTCTTTTTGTGACTAAAATTTTATTTGTAATTATATTTAGTCACATCAAAAAATAAAGTTGACAGTTTGCTCAGCATTATTTTTCAGTTTAAAATTTTATTTAAGTTAATTGACAGCACAATTTTATTGCAAACAGTATACAGTATGCAAAATCTCCAATTTTTCGTGCAGTAATCATTTTTGTTACTGTATACGAAAAGATAATAAACTAAATAATTACTAGCAAGGTTTTAGAAGCGTTCTTTTCCTTAAACAATTTGTCATATATAAATTCGTTCTCACTTTTTTAGAAATATTTTGTTAATAAATTTACTGATTACATAACTAGGTATGGTTTCAAGTGTTTTTATAATATTTAACCTGATTATGTTATTCCAATAAATAAAAAACCAGGTAACAGGGCCAACAACAAAAAAGAAGAAATTAGTAAAATATTGCGGTTGTAACCCTCAATAAACGCTGTCAGGCATTCATCCATCAAAAATCTATCAGAAACAACAGCTAGATCCTAACAATCGTCAACAGCCTTTATACGTCGCATTGGTAGATACTGACCTTCCTGCAAGAGAAAACACTCGAGAGTTTGAACAATATCACCATCATGCTGTACCCCAAGTGTCAGTTTCAATAGAATTGAAGCATTTCGATCATGTTTGACTTCAGCTGGAAAATTGTACGGTTATGAAGAATTGGAAACGATTTTAGATATGCGATTATCAGCTCAACGCAACTACGATTGCTAACGTCTCGATACGATTGAACCTCACATTAGGGGTACTGGTTGGTGGTAAATTAAGCATTTTACTATTCTATTTCGATTTCGCGTAAACTAATATTTATATTTAAATTGAAACTCCGGTTAGTTCAGTATACGTTTAGCGGAGTGTTTGTACACGAGGATATATCGCTGCTATTTGAGCGTAAATCTGAACAAACGATGCAAATAAAGGCACAAATTAAACTGTTACAAGCGAACAGTGAGTAATCTGTGTTGAGAAAATAATCCTCGCTGCTCTGCTTAAATGTCATACTTATATCTAATGTTGTCACGCAGCAATGTATAGAAAATGACCTTTAGATGACACCCATTGCCAATTTATTTGGAACTATATACTAAGGGGGTACTTTGAAAAGTTTCAAAATTCGTTCCATTTCTCCCTGACTTTTACACAATAACAAGCAA
Organism: Acentria ephemerella; assembly: GCA_943193645.1. Classification (NCBI taxonomy): domain Eukaryota; kingdom Metazoa; phylum Arthropoda; class Insecta; order Lepidoptera; family Crambidae; genus Acentria; species Acentria ephemerella. The sequence goes on from OW971891.1 coordinate 327,396, forward strand.
TAACAACTTCAGTTTAAGATCAATTTAATGACAAATAAGGCATCCTGGTAACTGATGGGAAGTGCTAACCATCACCTTATCCATTAATATCTGGAGACAAGTGCCTACAATGCTATTGCTATCATTATTAGTTAATGGTCATACTAACTATGATAGAAAATGGCTTTACCATCATCTATTATGGATATATTCATAAAAACTGGTTCAAACTTTACATCCAATATGTTCTAACACTGTTTCATCTTAAGAGAATGTATTTACAGGTTTTCTAATCTCTAAGACAGTTTTCAGTTATTGAAGTTCTCAATACCTCCTACTAATATTTTTGTAAACAATAAATTGATTTACATGTTACTGTGCGAACTATAACGTGTTCAGTTTTTTACATTACCTTATATAATAAGCTAATAGGGCTATATAGCTACATTAAAATAAAAAAGTGACAACCCTGCGGCAATAACATATTTCACGACAAAAGCGGCATTTAGCGCAAAAGCGCTGTTTCGCTGTAAGTTTTAACGTTCTGTTACAATCAGATAAACGACCTTACAATAAAAAAGGACATAGTTTTTATCATGCAAAATCAGGTCAGAAATAATCCAAAAGAAGCCTCAAAGACAGACCTATCATATATCAAAAATAATATTTAGCTTCAATCGAAAAAAAATCACGAAATAATGAAACCGTCACGAATCAGCCACAGACTGCTCGGGGACTTTGCGAAATATAACGATAATCTTAAAAAATCACTAACGGTATTACTAAAATGATTCCAACGTTAAAGATTGAGAAGTCACGATTCTTTTAGATTGAGCCATTTACGCAGGCTTACATCGTAGATGGTTTTTTGTTAACAAAACAAATTAGGGACAATTTCAATGTAACTAGTAAAAACGATAATGATAGAGCTTTATCTTTGATAATAATGACCATTAGTACATGAGTACTGAAATATTATCAATGAATTTAAATAATAGGAATAATTTAGTAAATTGTGAGACAAGGATGGAAAGTAGGTTAATGCGAACGATCTGTTTTTACCAAGCTCGAGCTGAAGGCGAAGGATTTACTTTGACGAATTTTCAGTAACTTATATGCCCGTTTATATCACGACGTTCTTCTGGTTGTGGTAAGGTGTCAAAACAAATCAATGGTATTTTTCCTCGCATAAATTTCATTTGTAAACTCATTACATTAAACTTTTAAAATTTTTAAAATTTTGATATGACATGATAATAATGCGTCTATATTTTGAAACCTGCTGAACATATGATAACCTGTATAAAGAGACTGCCCCAAGTAATGCATATACCTGCAACAAAAAAAATATTTCGTTAGAATGTTATAGTTACTGAAATTTAAAACTTCAATCACGATTGCACATACTTACTGTATGCGAAAAATAAATTAAAATAAACACAAATATGTATTACATAGTGAAAGTTGTGTGCTGTGTCTGTTATATTAATTAATAAAAGACAGCTTTACTTCTGTGAAATGATTTAAACAATGGTGGACAAAGCAAAAGGCTCGACAGCTCCTGGTGGTAAGCAGAAGGAGAAGTCCATCTGCTCGTTTAGCGAGTGTAGCAAGCGACATACTGCCCTAGACACCTGTACCTTGCTGGCCTAATAAAGCCTTTTCACGCCAGTTGCCTCGCCGCCGGACGTTGTATGAGGGACTACGTGTGCTGATCGAGAATGACAGACTCTGGCTATGCGACAAGCCTCAAATAAAGAAGTTGAGAAGAGGTGGAAACTGTGAATGAGTACTAACAAAATTTCAACCAGCAGACAGCAGTTTTTATGAGAATATGTGAAATTGATAGTGAATGAATGAATAATATCATCCAGATATCACAATTAATTGATACGAAAAATTTTCAAGCATTCTTTAGTAAAATAATATGCTTTGTCTATCAGCACCTAATGGAAACGCTTTTGAACAGAGAATATTAATTAGCATCATTTCTTTAGGAATATTTTTTAATTGGGTAGTTTTGATAGGTGTATGGATAAATAAATCAACTAAAATTCTTCAACACACATATTCGGTTGTGTCCTTATAATTGTCTTTGTGTGTACATAAATTGTTAAATAAATAAATAAAAATAGAATATATGTTTCTATTGTTTTTAAGTCCCATTAGATATTTTTATATATGTGGTAAGTGTTTACCAAAGCCAACTGTAATATAAATAAATTACATGAGAGATTTTAATGCCTCACATTACTGTTTCTCGACTAAATTTGAGTTTTCTACATTTTGTGTTCAACAATGTTAATTATGATGTTTCAGCCTTAAGAGCATACGTCCAATGCAGGCTTACCGTGGCCTGGGACCACCCATGGCCCACCCATCACTCGTAATCCGCCCACCTGAGCACGTCACTGTCCCGCCCTAGACGAATAAATCTCGCAGATTTTGCCCATAAACCTTTCTGCAGGTTGAATCTACCCGTTATTTGTTTCCGTGTTTGTGTTGATGAGTATTTTAAAGACACCTTTAAGAGTATATAGTGTGAAATTAAATGACATTATTTTGAACAGATATTTTAATTAGAAAAATGTTTGATCTTGTTTAATAAATGAAAAATATTTACACTAGAAATACAGAATACTCTTAGGTGTCATGTGAATCCACGCCCTTCACAATTCCTGTGACTGTTTTGCAGCCGGTGTTCGAGTTGAGAGTTAAAGCTAAGCACGTTTCATAAACTATACTTTACGTGACATTTCGTATAAAATATATTCATTTAGTATAGATTGAGACGTGCTTAGCTTCCAATTCCCAAAACAGGAACTTGAAACAACTCTATTCAGTTCTTCTGTTTGATGTCGTCTACCCTCACAAAGTCGAAATAACTAAATCATTTCAACAACCGTCAATTACTAGGGATAGTTGTATAAAAGAGTTTTCCAAATTGTACAGCCAGCAAATATTATATTGCAAATATTCGAATAACCCTGGCAAATATTCTGGACAAGTAACCGATTTCTCTGTTTTGAGTAATTTATATCAAAAAATTAAAATATAGACATTTCGAGATGGACAGTATGTAGCTAACAAACCCCAGCCTTAGCCAGAATAAAAAGTGGTTTTCAACGAATGGTTGACTCCGAGGTGTTGATTTCAGTTTTATGACATTAACTATTGAATAGGTAAACCTTCGATTGGTATTATAAGTGTTAACTTATTTTTGGTTATTTGTGTGTAAAGAAAATCTTGATATGCTGCTGCTAATATCATTTTAGTAATGACGGTTCAGATTCAGACGGTTCATGGTAATTTGTAGTGTGAAAAACTCATTGACATTTTTTTTTATTCATAACGGAGTTGCTCTTAGCGTTGATCTCACCTGATGGTAATTGAAGATAAAGCGGAAGATAGAAGCGAATTACGCTTAGATTCCTCAAACACGGAAGAACTGACAATGTTCCTGAACACAACAATGTCGTTAACATTGTTAAACCAGACTTAGGTAAGATGGTGGAAGCAATTCCAGTGGATTAAGACAAAGCCTTAACACCAACTAAAATAGTCAGAAAAGTGGCTGTTGCTTACTTCGAAATAAAATTACTGACTCACATGCCCGAAACGTCTCGTCGACACAAATATTCACAGCTTCCTTAACACAAAGCTGTCCCACTATCTTACTTTCTACCTAAATAGATTTACATTTCAATTTCCACACTCCGTAGTTCTCAGCAAGACGTCTGTCAGCGTAATCCTCGGGCCAACAGTCTGTGCTTGACAATTTAGCGTCGGCTTAGCGCTACCTGTCGGACGCGACTAGCGTGTATTACTTACCAAACATTTTAGCGTGCTTGAGTTCTTGACACGTGAACAAGATATAGTGATGTTCTGTTGTTAGACACATTTTTATACAGGTGTTTAAAACTGAATAAAAATGTGTTTTTATAACATTTGGCATATATAAGACATATGCTTATGACACCTTCCCTATTATCTTTAAGCTTAAAGACTGTGGGTATAATAATATTTTTAACCAGTAGAAAACTTACACTTCATGTATAGAGTCGAGAGAGGCTTTTTTTATTCAAGTATTTTGTAAAAAAGAATCAAATCAGTACTCGAGTCGGTATATTTGATTTGGTACTCGAATATTTTTACAACAATTCGTAAAATTCATTTTATTCGATTCCTTTTTGAGTAGATTATGGAAGAATTCATTGTTAAATTTTAATACTCTTTTAGTTATTGAATGAAACGCAATTATTCCTAAAGGGACACTAACACAATCCATTTCAGCTTTATTACTTCTCATGACATTACACTGAGCTGAGGAAATATTTTATATTAAATTAATACTCAATGCTCATTTCTCGTAAGCGACTTAATCACAATCAAATATCTTATGCCACTACTATTTCAAGTGAATCGCAACCTTAATAAGAACGAAACAAGGAAAACCCGAACGCAAAATTATGGTGGACTCATTATTCTAGACAAAATTAAGGTATTTGCAACTTGCTGACTAGTTCAGTACGGGCATGTAAATTTAATGATGCGAAGTTAATTCGTTAACTTAATGATTATAACTTTGACTTACTTTAAAATGGATGGATAACTGGCTTCTTATTGTAACGATAAATAAAATGAGAAAACAATTTATGACTTAATAAGTAATTGTTGTATAAATACTCCTTACCATAAACCCATCGCTACAGTCATCATAGTGACATTGTCAGGATTGTAATTTGTGGATGTCATGGAATAAACAGCACATTAACTATAATTTAAATGTTTTAATGTAACAGTAATGATAAGTTCTCTCTAATGGCTTATCATTAGACACCTTAGGGTCTCTTTGAACTGGTCTACCCCAGGCTGCTGAATTGAAGCGTACCTAGTAAGTACATCTTGGAGGTATTCCAGGATTGCAGACACTAGGATAAGGGAATTCCAAAAGATCCCATTGGGTCGAGGTGCTCCGGGAAGAATCCTGGCGCTATATTAAGTTAAGATATTGATAACTTTTTCATTACCTGGAGTTGGAAATGTAATATAAGATATATATTATATAAAATAATAGTATTTTCAATAGGAATTCCTGAAGCTCCTATCGTTGCCATCTTCTAACTCCCAGTAATAGAATTATTGGTAGTCAATGAATAACAAACGCGGAAAGAATTTTATTTCAGAAATTTTGTAACTGATATGAAAAAAAATTACCTGCACCTTTTTACTGCGATTTAATAATATCTCTACATAGAGTCCCCTGGGCCCATAACCAGTTGGGAATATAATATAAGATATGTATTAAAGTTCTAGTGAACCGATATAGATATATATATATATATATATATATATATATATATATATATATATATATATATGCTAATAAAACTTACTAACTAAATTTTAATATTTAATTTACTAATCCACGAGTCTTCAGATCAGGCCTGAAGCCCACATAACTATAAGACGTAATATCCCTAGAATGACAAATCGCGCGCTGCCACTAACAAAGGGTTCCTCACAATGCCAGTTAGGGTTCCTCCGGCAAATTGGTAATCGGGAAATGGCGCGTGAAGATAATTAGACGCCGCGCGTAACGACTCGTCGATCGGCTCATGAAGCTTCTTACACGTGATTGGAGGATGGGAGTAGCAGATATTTGTTACTGGTAACTCATGTGGGAAGCGATTTGTTACTGATAAGAAGGGTAGGTCGTTTCAATGAGAATTGTTAAATTGCTGTTAGATTGATTCTTCACGAAAAAGGCATAATTTAGAGCGACAACTATTGTTTTTTATAATTATTTAACAATTTGTGTACACACAAAGATTATACAGAGAATTATATAGATAAGAATTAAAAAGAACACAATAGAATAACAGAGAATTGTACAAAGGTACTGCTTATTTCTATAAGAAATCCCTTCCAGCAGCCCCATATTTGGTAAAAATGACAATTAATATTAATTTTATATATATTATATATACATATACAAATACATACAAGCACGCACAAAATATTCAGATTCTCTCTCACATCTTAATGGTTCTTGGCTTTTATCTGACCTCATTATAAGTGAAAATAAGAGCGAACATGTATGCGAATAACACCCTGATTCTTCAACCACATAGGAATGGCTATCATGACTTGGTGAAATGCTCCGCAGAACCCAGGTTACCCCCGTGAAGGGCAATGGAGTTACCGGGGAGTTTTAGTGGGTATTCTCAGTGCCGCTCTATTGAGGTACTGAGTGAGCCCCACACACGCCTGTCGCTTAGCCAGTGGCGGGTAGGTCCGTAAATGGATTCCTCCTCGTAAAAAAAAAGGAATGGCTATCATACCCCCAACTCACGCTGATACACCAAAATGCTGTTAATATTATTGTTATAGCGGTAGACTTAGTCTTACAACAAGTTCTACAATTACCCGAACCGAGCAGAAAACCTCTGCCCCCAATGGAAATTACAACGCGGTCCTGCAGATTTGAAGTAGGTGGTCCACTACCAATACCACAGAAGCAGTAAAAGTCCAGCTATGATGATGGTTGTTTTGAATAACTAATGAGAACATAATTAAAAAGCATATCTGTTTCGCTCTGGACAGAATACAGCATAGAGCTGTAGTAATGGGATAAGGAGCACCCTGAGCGATGCTTTTACAGAGGTACTCCTCTGCAATAGCATTGCTTAGTGCCAATTATGGGTTGTGCCATTAAAAGTTCAATGAAGAGCTTTTTTACATTATCTTGGGCTAAGGAATCACTCATTCACTGTTTTCACCTCTAAGTTACACAGAAAGAGTGTAGTGACTTCTGCTAGAGTGTAGAATTCCTTATCACTTACACGTTTTCCCTCCTACATTCAACTATCTATCTACAAACTATCATCGTTAGGAAAACAGAGAGATACATATGTACTGAATGCTCACATTTAAACATCAGGTTGATTTAATTCTCCCCTTAGTAATGTAATATTCATACAGTGCTGAACTAGATTCAGATGATGAACAACTACCTTACAAATCGTTACTAGCCACAAACCTTGGAAGTAAAGGCCATATGGCCACATGAGGAGTTTGGAAGATACCACCACCAAGCTGGCCCAATACGGCTTGGTGGGTGATAGCTGTTACCATAACAACCAGAACCATTGGCTTAACGTGCCTTCAGAAGCACAGAAGAGCTAAAATACTATTTTATTACAATATGCTCTTGCACAGAGTAAAATAGTCCGGGTTCTTTTAACCACGTGTGAGTCTAAGTTTTACAGACTATATAGAAGTATCACATGTGTATGACATATGTATTTGAACTAAAAAAATAGATGATTATTAAGCAGAAATATTTTAAATATACTTTTGATATCGACATGTATATATTTATAGTATAGTGTATCAACCGTCGAATATAAATTTGTATGTAGTATGCTCAGTGACTACTATATAAACTATTCTTGAATGTGATCGTATTGCTATAAAATAATAAACCTTTTCCTTAGAGGATTTTCACAGGTTCCCCTTTAAAACGTATTATTATAAAACAATCTGCCGTCACTACGTATAGGTAGATTTATTTAGTTTCTGAGAACAAATCAAATTTCCCCACAAAGCGAGTTTCGAACGAACAAAATGAAATATATTTTGTGAATGAAATATACCGTGTTTTCTTTGTCGTTTCAGAATTGTGGAATTGGACAAACTTATGGAGTTATTTGTAGTGTCTCGTTTATAGTGATGATGGAATAATACAAATATGGCGCGGAGGACGCTCCCACGCAATCGTAAAAGATTTTATACAAGGTCATTTATTTGCAAATTCCTTAATACATTTTAACATGAAAAAACGAATTTCCTCGCAACAATATTTATAGTTGAATGAATAAAATATTCAATAGTGTCAGAAAGACAAAAGCAAGTTTTGTGATAAATCATCAAGAAACCTGTTATAAAGCGAAGCCACAAAATTAAAAAAGGAATCTATAAAAATTGACTAAGTATTAATATTAAGTTTTTTTATTTTCATGATACTTAAATACAGCAAATAAATTTAAAAATGTTCAGCATTTGCCGTGGGTGTTAAAGGGGATGGTGGGAGATTAATCTCAGGTCGCGATTGCAACGTCGGGCCTCAATCGAATCATCTTTGCAGAGAACGGGGCGCTTCCGATGAAAAGAGAACGGTCAAGTGTGAACTGAAATCAAATATTTATACTATGGCAGTAAAAGATGAAATAGAAAATTCACCTGAAATTCATATTATGCAAAAGTCATACATACTGTCCCTCTTTTATTGCAACACCATTTATTTTGGGACGAATATGTCCAAATTTCAAAATACTCGTCAATTTGTAAATGCATAATGAAAAAATGCAGCATTTTGCAACTACTGACAGTGACAATAATAGTCTCTCGTGTGCCAAGAACAAGTTCCAAAATAAATTGCAGTCCTAAAACAAAGTATTGTATATATATTGGGAAAGAATTGGCTCCTGAAAAACAGTTAATTTCAGCAGCCAGTTCCTTCCAGCAAGAGGTATTGAATGTTGAAAATTACTATATTTACCACATTTTTTCTAAAAATTTTAAAGACTGATTTATTTCTTTAACAAATTTATAACTTTTCATATACGTGCGTGATATGTGAGTGTATGTATGGGTCGTGTGAGGGTCTGTTGTGAATGTGTGGGTATAGTGTAGTAAGGATGTATGAGATAAGAGATAAGATAAATTTTTATTGTGATGTGTGTGCATGATCCCTAATGTAGTGAGTGTGCGGTGTAGTGCGGAGATTGCTGATAAGAATACTTTTTAAAATGATAAACTGAGTCCTTTGATTAACACTATTTAATTGATAAAATATAACAATGATTGTTTAATTATTTAAATGCTTATGATATTTGCTGAGTGTCGCGACGCGATTGATAGCTGATTCCGGACTGACTTATAACAATTATAATTTAATTCATACAATCAATTATAAAGTAATTGCTAAATAAGGTGTTCGGTTACATTACACCGAACAGTGTGTGTTGAATGATTAGTTTTAGTAAAGTGTTAAGTTTTGCATAAGCTTGTTAGTTAAAGATAGCTTTAAATAACCGAATTTTGGATTGAGTCTCTTTATGGTATCTTGGAAGATCAATAATCAAACTTCTTTTGAAACTAAATAAAAAATCTTCAGAAATGTTATAATTCTCCCAATTTTCAAAGTCGATATTGACTTCATTCTCAAATACGGCGTTATCTTTTGTTAACATCAATTACTTAACACCGAATTCATTATAACGATGTCTTCTGAAAGATGTTTCTGAGTAATTGAAATTCTTTTGTGTTTTTGAGAACTCTTGAGTGCGCCGTGCTTTGATTTTGATTATGATAGCGAAACAACTATTGTGATGGTTAGCCCCGGATGGGTTAATCAGTATTTCTATTCGACGCATTTTGGAATCCATGTCAAGGACATCCTTCAGGCTCAAATGCGGTTCAAATTAACACCCTCGTATATTTTCAAACTTATGCACAGGGGATATTGATGACGATGAAGATATGGATGGGATGGGAACTCTTGGTAAAAGTGGATTTATTGATAAACTAATACCTAGACTAGAGCTTGATAGCTTACTATCAGCCTATTCTGTAGTTACTCTTGCACAACACAGAACTAATCACGCTGACTGTTGAATATAAGTATAAGTCATCTAATGGGCCAATTCAAATACGTAACTAGTTTTTAGGTCCTCAGGAGTACTGACTATACGTCCAATTTGTTTTGTTTGGGTTGAATAAAATTGTGAACACAATGTTATAAATTATCAACAGTTGTTGATATAATAAGATAGCTGTCAAGTTAATTTACAACACAAATAGTTGTGCGGTGTCGAATTTCGTCACAAATATGAAACTTTTTCAGTTGTACGTCTTTTGAGATCTGCTAGAGGTGTTTCATCTTACGGGATGCTTTGAACAAAATGTCTTTCATCATTAACAACTACACCGAAATACAAAGCAATGTCAATATCAACTGTAACCTGAAATCCACTGAAAAATGAATCTAGACACCTCTGCATTTACCTAGAACATTTTTCTTGTCGCATTTAAATTCCGGATCGCTCTGCAACGCGGAATCGAGAACTTATATCTAGAAATCTCATTCCAATGATCGATCTACCGAATACATTTCGCATTGTGTTTGGTATAATTGCCGCTCTCAATGCCGCCTGACAATCGATTCCGGGACGTTCCGATTGATATTTTTTATAAGATATCCATAATCGAACTGCCATGACACCGACTGAATAATAATTTTCTAGATTGCATTCCGTTTTCTATTGGATTTGCCAGGCTGTGCCATTGTGCGATGACGGTATTGAAATCTATGCTGGATCATATTTCTTTACGGATGGATCACCTACTGTATGTTTGTCTGAATGTCTCTTGGGAAGAAGCTACAGAAACTCTTTAGTCTAAGTGTATTTTATTCAAAAGGTTGTATTGGAATTATTATTAATTAAAAATAAAAATCGTTAATGTTTTCTATTATATTTGTGAAAACTTTTTGACTCACAAATATCGAGGCAGTGCATTTTAAGTTGTTTAACTTTGTAAAATATTGAAAATACAATAATATCTCTCTTGCAACCACCAATTTTAGTATGAGTGACTTTGGGATAATTATCTACTCGAAAAGGTCAATTTGGTAAAATAAATTTGCACTGAATCTGGCTTTTTGACTAGATTATTTATAAAAAAGAATACATAGGAATCAGTTTCAGTAATTTAAAAAAAGTAATGAAATAGGTTCGGTTTTGAGGACTACACAAGGAATCACGAAACCTTGGTTTTACATTATTTTCATTAAAAATAGATTTCATGAATCTCTATTTTTTCGATCTTAGTATTTTGACTTACGGCCTGACTTATAAATGTTTCTTCAACCACTTTGTTCTGATTTCCTCTCACACTGATATATTAAATGAAAAAAGTAGACGACGATTAGTTATAAATACTATAATTGGGCAATGGACCAATGTGGTGGTGTTGAGGCCAAAACCCTTTGTGTTTCTCCCTGCTGCCCAGTAGTAGCATACATAGGCTGTAGATGAAGATGATGAACCAATCAAATTTTATAATCGAAAAGTATCTATAACTTCAATTAAAATTACAGTTAAAACAATCAAACTCTTCTAATAAATAGCAAAAACCTATTAAGTACTACTATAATATTTTTAAACTGATAATTAAATTCTTCGAATCAGAATTAACTGCTTATTTATTATATGTAATATTAATTTCTGGATTTAAAAGAGTTGTAATTGTTTGAAAAACAACATCATTTTCAAATTAAATTTCCTAATCCATGAAGATTTGTTTATGTATACTTTTTTAAATCTGATACGTATATGCCTTGAATTATTAAAACTATCGCTGCCATCATCATGATCAAGTCTTTATAAGTCGAACTGCAGAGCACAGGTCTTCCCACATCGAAACACAAAGTAAATTTTATAATAGTACTAATTATGATAATATATGCATTTTCAATTCTAATTTTAGCAGAACAAGCGGACATTACTACGAGAATTCGCCAACAAATAAAAATTTCCCTTCAACCGCTTTAGTAATTTTATTTTCTTTAAGACGTTATTACATTGAAATCGAGTTTCCCTCTTGTTTTATCTGGAGAATTATGCTTTCACAAAATTAGCCTCCTGTTTATGAAATAGAATATTAACATTGTAATAACTTATTTTGGTTATTTACAATTTAGGAGAAAACGAAATTTTGAGGAAGTTAGCCGTATTCTGTGCAATCGAAATTGAATGGGGATTCAACCAAATAATACTAGTATTTGCTTCACGTAATGACATTCTTATAGCTCCATGGTAAGTTGCTCAATATCCAGCATTATTTGGCATGTCATCAAGCGTTTCCCAATCATTCAGATCTTTTTTACATCCACTCATTTACCCATCCTTAAGGATATTGCTAACGCCAGCTTTTATCTATAGCAGTACAGGCCTGATGGTATTTTAATATAGCCTTTCAGGTTTCAGCCAGGTTCGATCTCGGGTTATGTAAATGTCGGAAATTCTTGTTGTTGTAAAACCCATTTTAAATGTAAAATAATATCTGATTTAGTCAAATTAATAACATTGGTAATATACGTATGGTTTATGGTGTCGTCTAATGACATGCAGATAATAATGACGTTTCTTATGCCAATGATTAATGAAATGAAATGAAACGCTTTATGATTAATTATTCTACAACCAATACGACATCAGTTATTTTATATGATCTATGGCTCCTTTGATCAAGGTTCTGCAGGACTATAGCAAAAGTAGTGATATAAGCGTTAATTGTAAAATATAGTCTGGTAAGTTTATATATATAAATAACTTATTATGAAGGTTATGACATACTCAAAAATATATTTTAAGAGAGGAGAGGTAGGTTATGAAGAGCATTGGAAAGACATTACGGCCATACAGGCATATGTTCTGGATTTAAATAATATATTCATCAATTTAAGATTCTTTTCCATTAAGTTTTTTAATCGAAGCTTTATTTATATTTTGAAAATTATTGTTGATTAGAACTATTACTTCATCATCGTGATCAAAAGTGTTCATTCGTCCAACTGCTGGGAATAGACTTTCTCTCTTCTTTTCTGGTACCAGTGACAACCAGGGCCGGGACATTCCATCGTCACCGCGGCATAAAGCTGAGTGGTAACCCTTTGGATTCATCGTGAACGATAATTTTATAAGTGTTATATTTAAAAAAATGTTTGTTAATTGAAACAGACTAATAAAAAAATAATCTTTTTTTCTACATTTTATGTAATTATTCTGTTATAGTATTTAAATGTCGGTGTAACATACTTCAAAACAACTCGAGAGTTATTGGCACCAAATGTTATGCAACCAGTCCTCGAGATGCTATTTCTATGAGATAGATAACCACCGCAAATATATAAATATCTGTCACACCATAACAAAGTTATTTATTAACTACAATTCTTGTTGATAGTCAACATAAATAGTTGTTTCGTAAAACTACATAAATTTCTCAAGACAATATATACTTCCACAAAAATTTCTAATCATTGCCATGGGCTTTAGGTAGCAACACAACATAGGGATTTTACCTTTGCTTAAGCAAAGGGATCAAGCCTAAACAGCCATGTCTAATATAATTTCATATCTGATGTTACTTTATTAATAGGATAAACGTCTCGACGATTTTATATTTACTATCAATCGTGTTAAGGAACGCGCACGTCTGTTATCTATTGCACTACCAATCAATGTCATTTGCTTTTAAATTAATTCAAAACAGTGTTAAGTAGCTTTACAGTAACATTTCATCTGGCAACACATTTTAAAATTGATAAGTGACAACCATTACCCTTGCAACACTGTTTTAAATTAGTTCCGAAATGTAATATTTACTGATCAAATCACCAACCCTATCCATAAACCCCGCCCATGAGTCGGGTGTCACTTCATGGTTGTTGAGGCTAAGTGCTGAGAATATTATTGCTTCAGTCTTGGTGTTTTGATAAACTTGTTAGCGGAAGATTGTCCTAGTATATATTTAGATCATAGGTAGGATTACCAGTTGTATTGGGTTGGATTGTGCAACTCAAAAAATCTTCCTTTTCACTTTTACCAAAATCCAAAAACATGAAAAAGCAAATGAAAACAGAAACGGTTGGATGTAAGTTACTATCATAGTTAGGAAACCTATAGGGGGAGGGTTGAGACTTAATTAAAGAGTGCCTAAGTATCAAATCATTAAAATACAACATCAAAGCTTAAAATCTTGTTTGGTAAGTTCCAAACTCCTTTGTAAGGAAACAATATATTTAGTATAAAAATTCCGATAAACAAATCTCGTTGCTTGTCAAGACCAGAATATTAATAAACTTTAGAACGACGAACTCTTTGAAATTCAATTACTTTTGTGACATTTTATCATGTTTATTGCCGATAAAGTTTTTTGATATAAATCTAATGAATAAATTAAAACCCTGAGAGAAAAAAACTTCAAAATTAAACGGTAGTATCATATTGAAATCATAGAAGACAAGTAGCTCTGCTTCCAACACAACGCTTCATAAATGAGCTCTACCGACCACAAGAACGCTGTAATATGTAATATTAAGATGCTCAAACCACAGATTATAAACAGGATAAACGAGTACAATCCTGCAATTATTTAACCACATTGCCAGAAATTTTGGAAATGTCAAATATCAAACTATTAGATCCGATCCAAATACGAATAGTAGACCAAAGTGTCAATCTGACTGAACCACCAAGGTCTGCCTTTTTGCTTTTGCGAAAACTATCATCATGATAAGAACCAATATTATTTTGATTAAATTTTAACTAAAATATTATCGCTTCATTGAAGTCATTATATAGAAAATCCAAAGCTATGCCTAATTTGCAAGAAACTTTAGCGAAGCAAGCGCTCTGTTGAAAACAAATGGCGTATGAAGATAGCGCAGAGCGTTCTGAGCGTCGATCGTCGGAGCTGTTAAATTGGGCTCGTTTATTGTGTATACCTAGAGACTATTCTTAAACCACTCGAAAGTTATTGGGACTTTCAATCTTTATTAAATTAAGTAATTTCGATGAACTGCCTAATTGGATAATAAGTAGTTCTCATAGCAGTTCTTTAATGCTGATAGTTTATTTACTACGCTACTTCAACCACGTCCTGTGGATAACTATTACAATTCGATCTAACGATTCCAATTCTCAGTTATAAACATGATTGCATTAAGATCTGCAGCCGTGTAGCCTTTAACTTTTACTTTAGCAAACCCTTGATAGTCTTTATTACTGAACAATGTAAACTGAGTCTGATAACCCCAATATGCCCCTGAGTTGTAATACTACTCAGGGGCATATTGCTGAAGTAACGTGTTCTAAGACTTACATAAGATGATCTTATCTGAGTCTAAGAACATACTTCTAACATTTAGTGTGAAGCAGTAAAATTATATTAATTTTACCAAGTTTTATAGGATGCGCCGTCCGTGGCAGACATGCAGTTATCTGCATCATATTGATAATACGCCGATCGTTCGTAATCATTGTTCACCTTAAATAATAATTTATAATTTTTGAAAAGTCGCTCTACTTTTTTAGTTGGTTTTAAAAACATTAAACACTATTTGCTTCAATAACAATATTTTTATTCATAATTACGTTCTTAAAATATTAAAATTCTCGAATAACTTTTTGCAAGGTCTCAACATTACACCGGAACAAAACATCGATTCTTCTTACCTGCACTATTGGCGTTTATTTTTTTACAAAAAACACTACGTTTACCGATTTCCGGTACGACCGAAACTATGTTGTTAACTTGGAGGATCGCTGGTGGATACAAACACTGGAAATTTAAAAAGATGTTTCTCGTTTTAAGCCTGAATTCTGTTAAAAGTATTTTGTGTCGAAAAATCCAATTGCCTCTGAATACTTTGTATATTATTATCTTGTGTACAACGCTTATTTAATTTAAATGATTTTGATTTACAATACAGATTACTGCTTAGCCATCATTTGGTAGGTTTTTCGCTTTAAAATTCGACATCAATTTTATGTAAATTAATAAATGCCATTAAAACGAAAGATAAAGTGATTGATATTTCAAATTTACGTAGAACAACAGATATTTTATAGAACTGTCAAAGTAACTTTTGTATTGAAACGCAGACAGTGATGAGATCCGAAACAAAGCTTGAGAAAGTCTTATATTTTATAAATATTAAAATGTCATCTTCAGCCTGTGTTCAGAAGTGGGATCTGGACCTTTCAATCGAAAAAGAAACAATGAATAGTTTGATATTTGACAACCACTGACAAAGTTTGCAATGACAATCGGATTTAACATCTTAACTGGTTGTAGAAATAATTTAATAATGATAAAAATCTATAAATATTTTTTCGTCAGTCTGTACTATCTGTTCTCTAAGAGTTCAACATAATTCCTCCTCCCCATCCTATGTCTGTGACGCTTCCTCCTTGCTCGCTCGCCTGATGATGTCAGTCATTCCCATTCGGTTGCTCTAGTCAAGTTCCAAACCAATAATTCGTACACCCTCTCCTATTCCATTTCGGTTCATACCGTCAGGTTATGGAAAACTCCGCCAGCAGACATACGTGACTCTTCTAAAATTGTCATCTTCAAAAGAAAAGAAAGGAGTATCGGTCTTCCTGTTATTGATTTAAACTTATGTAATTTATATATATAATAAGCTGTAAATTATATTTCTATTTCCTTTTAGTTGTGTTCACAACGTCTACCTTTCTCAACTTATTTCCTTTTGAGTACCCTCAAAAAGTTCATTGCGAAATAAGCAGATTTGTATATTAATAATTTTAATTTTAATAATTTTTAGCGCGATTTCGATATGTACAGCACTATTAATGCGTAAATTAGGTAAACCGTGTAAGCAACACATATTATTTTATTATTACTTTTCATTATTTAACTTTATTAACCAACCTGACAGATATACAGAAAACTGAATTAAAGATACAATGTACAATGCGCGGTCTTATCGCTTAAGGCTTATCTAGAAAACTGCATTTTATAGGGATTTAATAAATAACTCTTAATTCTATGTAAGTTTAATACTTATAATCTCGTATATATATTTTTTAGCAGACCTTAAAATCAAATTATATAGTTTTGTCCTGTTACAATATCTAGAATCCGAACGAATCACATTTGCACCTGCAGAATAAATTTACGTCATTCCACTCCAGCGCAACCGAGGATTCCACTCGACGGACTCTTTGATTTAATAACCGCGAACGCGGGATTTATTAAAACGGGTAACCCTTTGACGGTATTAAAATAATCGATTTTCAAAGGTAACACATTAGAAATACAGTCAGCAAAATGAGACTAAATATTTGAAAATTGTATTTATGCATGTCATATTATGTGTATTTCAGAACTTTCAACTTGTTCTAGAGTAAGTAGTTTTTGTTGAGATGTACGGTGGGTTAAACCGATTGTGGGCTTGACGCGTTGCCAATTAATTTAACTTGACTAAAATTCAGTTCATCATAATAAGCATATATAAGTCCCACCGCTGGGCATAGGTCCTACATGGCAGAAACGCATGAGGAGTTTGGGCGATAACACGACCAAGTTGGAGCAATGCGGGTTGTTGGTTGAAAGCGGTTGCCATTACAACCAGGCCGTTAACGTGCCTTCTATAATAGGATCGAGATCGAGATACTAATTTTATTGACCCATCCATCGACCGACCATGGTAAAAGTTGCTTAGTTTTCGTTATCGAAAAAATCCTCCACTAAAATTCAGTTACTTATTTCAAATGTGCAGAACTCACAAAACAATAAACACATATTTTTGGTTTGTGAAATTTATAGATTTTCAACCATTCTATTGAAGTTCCCACAGGAACTGAATTTACCTTAAAGAATGCTCCACCAATCATAGGCAACAGATGGAACACTAATTCTCTTGTCAAGCCTCGTCTGTTATCATAAATATTACCAGCATTGCTATTTACTCAATTGCTCTTGGCTCATCACTGTCACAGCGATAAAACATCGCCGAGATGAAACATCGCTGAGATGGAGGGATCCGTTTGTGGAACTTCTCCGCAACAACAAAAAAAACCTGGTTATCTTATACTAAAAACTAGACACCTTCTTTGAAGGCTGTAATGGTCACGAAGATACGACCTGGAACTACTCTTCGCTGCAGCAATTTGCAAGTTATTTGCCTGGTCTTTGCCATCCATTTCAGAATAGTGCAATTGATGATATACAATTTCCAACAATCCAGCCACTCGGGCAAGTGGTATGAGCCAATTTGTCGACGAGCTCTCATCCCGCTACTGTGCCGCCAATTAATTATGTGATATTTTTTCAATCGGCCATTGCCAATCGATCAACTATCTGTTTGATTTAAAATCGAACTATCGCAGCGAATTTTTAAATGACAAACGTAACTGTTATATGTGTGTTTTTTGTGGACGAATTTGGTTTTTGGTCTTAATAGGAAACCTTCGAGAAGGACGCAGCCAATCAAAAATGTTTCATGCATAATTTCTAATATTTACCGGTGTAGTCCCGACACTGAACATACCGTTACGTAGTCATATTTTCCCGTTTCCCTTAGATTTTATAATGGCAGACGGAAATAATATAAAAAAATCTATTCTCTTACATGATAAACAAATCCACTTAAATGACTGACTTTCAAGTTTACGAAACGCTATGAAAATTTCAGCTCAAATTTCAGTTTGCTAACAAAAAGCGGTTTTAGTGTAAAAACTAGTTAGACTATAAAGATATAAGGTTCAGAATGGCATAGTGTATATGCTCTCGTGTAAATATTATTTGGATACATTTATTTCGTCAACAAAACAGATTACAATCAATTAAGTTACCTATATAAAATATAAATGGACTGGTGTTAAGTACAGGATTCAAATCCTACTCACGTCGACACATAATTTTATAGATCAAATAGTAAAAATCTTTAATCTAAACATAAAAATTATTAATATTATGAATACGTAAGCGAGATAATATAATATAAAGCGATATGGGATTTGCAGTTAAATACACTAAAATGTTCTTTAACAACTTTTTAAACTTCTATATAACAGATAGATAAATAAAGATAGATAAAGTCTTTATTTCCATTTCTACATCACACACAATCCATCCGTACGACAGTACATTGATTAAAAGACATCTTATCATCATCATTATATCTTAAATTGAGAACTATACTATACTATATAAGGATTTTTAACATATATCTTGATGTAAAGCCGACATATTCAAGACAAAGGATTATAAAACTGTTATATTTTTATAAGTCTGGATAAAAAGCATTATTATATGTTCTCGGATTACGCTGTGTCATATTTTTCTGTGAACACCGGGAAAATTAAAACATTATTGGCTTATCGTTGTGCAAACTCGGCTTAAAGTGCGGGAGGGGCTTAAATTTTCGCTCTAAATATAAATTAACTTGGCTTGAGACAAGGATCACCAGGCTTTTAAGGAAACGTTAGAGATTTACTTTTTAGATTGATCGCGTTCTGTAATCAAAAGAAGAAACCTCTAACGTTTGTTTAACTCACTGACATAATTATTATCATCATATTTTACTTGTTAATAAAAAATAAGCAAAACATATTCTAATTTGAAACAAAAATCCGTAAAAAAAGGTTTAGCTTTATTTTATTAGGAAAAGATTTTTTACTTTCTAAGTTTAAAATTGATAAAAAACTTTTTGTTAGGATTTAGCCAGCCAATTACATTAGAATATAATATTTGTGGTATCATGGTGTTCCTAGCAATATCCAACAGTTCACGGGCGAGTGAGCGTGTGCGCAACTATTCATTTAGTTAAGGATCATCATCCTCAAAGAGTATGAGTTTTGTATATGCCTGCAAAACACATTTTCATGTGGTTTCCCGCTTACACATAAACAAAGGAAGAGTTTTCCTGTCTTGTTTCTTTGTCGCACACGTAAGGTAGGAACCTTCATACAACATGTGTTGAAAATGAGACTTGAAAAGCACTTATTGGACCCACAAGAGGGGCAGTATGTTACATCATGCACTAGCTATCTTCTCATATAAACTTCTCGTACTACTCACTCACAATCATGCGGTGCCTAGTCATTAGCTCTGATTATATTTTATATACATCTCTATACAACTCTCTATCTCTCTCTCTTTCTCTCTCTAGCATATAACTTAATTGAGTGTTTATTGGTACTTTATTACTTCAACATAAAATTTATTATATTATTAGAATTGAACTTTCTAGAAAACTATAATTAAGTGTCAGCACGAAATAAAAGGAACAGTTATTTCAATATCGTTAAAGTTAACACACAACACAAAGAAAGTGATAGCGATAGACAGAGACAGATACTCAATAAGGGAGCTGTTTTGACAAAGTGGACTTTCCATACATTTTTGACCATGGTCTCTGTGTTTTTCTTTGTTTACCTTCCTATAATATTAATTTCAGTTATATTTCAATTTAAGACGAGTATCTTATTTAAGACATTTGACATTTGGGTGTGTGTGTGTGTGTGTGTGTGTGTGTGTGTGTGTGTGTGAGAGAGAGAGAGAGAGTTATGTTTCTAAAAGCAGAACTTAATGGAGTCAATGTAACCACCAAAATCTCAGGAATAATTACGTTTGAGGTTCTAATTAATGTGAGTGTCAGAAGAATCTGGCACCTCAATTTCCGTTTGAAAGGTACGGTAAGATAGTATTGCACGAGTAATTGCGTTGTTTAGTATGCAGTACAACATGAAAATGCGACTTTCTATGAAAACACTAGATGCAAAGAAAAACTTGACAAAATCAAGTCCATATATAGAACACGTCCTATAAAATGAAGAAATATCCAAATTTATTATTTTTGTCTATAAGAAAGGGATGTAAGTCTTTCATGCGTTATTTGTGTCAAATTCTTTGGCAATTACCCGAACTTACCCGACCGATCTTACCCGATCTTTTGAATTGTTGTAACTCTTTACTGGCCAGTTTGCCAAACTCATGGCTATCATCGCGTACGCAATATCTTAAAACGTATATAAACAGTAATTAAAAAAATTAATACTTTATTGTATATACAAATATTTTACATTTTTTATTTAGTTAAGTTATTAATTTTTAAATAAAAATATAATGATTATGTAATACGTATTATTAATTATAAATAAATTATAAATGAAAAGCGAACATGTTACAATGAACTTATATATTTCGCTAATAAAAAACACAATGACGTAAAACGTCAGTACAAAATTAAAATAAAAAATAAACTCTAAAGAGGCCCGTTGGGAACACGTATATATAACATACGTATAATACTTAATGTAATGGTTAACTGTTCTCTATGTATTTCTTCATTTAGAATTGGTTGATGTATAATAAAGATATATTCTAATCTGTTCTATTCTAATACTTACTATACTAACTTACTACCTCTAAACAAAATTGTTACTAACAAAATGATAATGTAGTTTTTTGTAGTGATGTCAATTATTCTATGGACCTTGATCTGAAATACATGTATCAGATTAAATATAAAACTTTCTTCTACAAAATTGATGAATTACTCTTTGTGCTTTTAAATACGTTTGCATGTACAAATATTTTTAGAGATGTTTCTACAATGGGCATTGATATTTTACAACTAAATACTTGAAAAATATCAAACAACATCTGTTGAAAAAGAAATCAACAAACGACTCAATCAAAAATAATGTTTGATAGAGAATTAGGAACATAATCTCTGGCAATTAAAAAAAGCTAAGATAAATATCAGCTTTGTAAAAATTAAATGGTAAAGCAACCATGTTAACTGAACTGCATATAAACAAATTTAAAGACTATACCAAACAAAATTTAATTTAAAATATCTACAACAAAATTCAGGAATATTTAGGCGATAAGAATGCATGGAATATTTAAAAATGCAATTTAAATAAACTTAACTTACTTTTTACTGTTATGATTCATTATCAACGACAAAGGATCATAATTACTATAAAACTAGACATATTCTAGAAAAGTTAAGTGAATACAGTGATAATCTGATTTTACAAGCTTCCTGTGATATAGAGAATATATTATAATGAAAACTCTATATCGAGAGGGGTTCAAACTCATTTCCTGTGAACCCGACGCGTGCTATAGACTTGCTCAATTTTAATATAACATAAAACCAGAATATGATGTTTTATCACAAACAATGGCAAACAGTTTGAAGGTTATATCAAGGTCATTAGTTATATAAGTCTCTGGTATCTCTATAAAAATATTAATTCTATAATCTACGTCCTACTGCAGGCACAGGCCGTTCTACATGACATATACATATACATAGTATTTCTATTTGAACATATACAATATTTGTAAACATTATTTATTTTAGAAAACAAATATGATACAATATTTCGAATAAATTTTGTTGTTATTTGTAATTCTCTCTTAGCCTCTACTAAGTAATTATAAGTGACGACAGAGCCTGGAGAATATTAATTACTTGTAGCTTATAATTTTAATTTACCTGCGAAGCGTAAACTGTTCCAATTTACATAATTTTCAGTGACGTTACAAAGTTAATAACATTTTAAATTAATATTATTATATAATCAGATACTATGTAAACAACAATAACATTTAATAAATAAACAAGTATTTGGTAAACAATCATTTTGTCTAAAACTGGGGTATGTTTTCCCCTTAACAGAATTGAAAACAAATGAATCACTCAATTTTTTTAATGTGACGCTGAAGTGGAAACAGTGGCAAGAATAACAGAAAGCAATAAGAAAACTTTCTATCATTCACCAAATAGTTTTTTTTAATAACGTTTAAAATAAAAGACTTAATACTAGCGGCTCCGTAATAGCGAAATCTCTAAGCATACCTATAACTGATTCAAAGAAAGGGTTGTCATAAAACCCCTAGAGAAACAACAACCATTTCTCAAGCATCTTTAATAAATCATACGTAGAAAACATTCATCTGTCTGTTCATACAATAAATCGGAGCAGTCTTCGACAGCCACGAAAGTTCTCCGAACTTCAGGCTCACGATACGTGCAAAATAAATTCTAGAATTTCAATAACACTGCCAGAGAGATGTGGTCTGATATGCGGGCCTTCTTTAGTAAAGTTTACCTGTTAGGAGCTAAGTAAAGTGAATTCTAGGATTGCGATATAGCACATAGATAAACTTTAAATTATGGATTCCACCTTCATTGAAATCGAGATCGTATTTGATATTGGTAATCAGATTTCAGAGACCTCATCTTCATGGATATTATTAAAAGTCGTTTAATTCGATAAAGTTATCGCTAGTATTTTTAAAATTTATTTCCCCGATATTCAAAGTCAAAGTCAAAGTCAAAAATAACTTTATTTAAATAGACTTATTTACTAAGCTCTTTTAAATCGTCACAACAGGGAATATGTATAAGAAAATAAATAAATATAATTATAAAGGCAATACTTATAATTTTACTGGGTATCAACCGGGCATTTACTAATTGTCCCAGTTATAGTATTTAAATATGTACTAAATAAATTGTTAGTTTTAATTTTAAAATAATACTTATTTTAAAATTAAAAATAACACTAGTATGCATATTCCCAATCAACCCTACTACCGCTTCGACGAATTAGTAGCTGCAGAGAAGAAGCGGCGCAAGAAACTCTCAGCCTTTAGTATTTATAATGACATTTACAAATCAATTATGTCATTATGTATTAGTATTATAAACATATACATGTTTTGTTTTACAGTGCATTAAAAAATATATTTTTAAATATTGCAAAATATAATAAATAAGTGCAGAGAAGCAAATTATAGTGGCCACAAATTTTTATCTTTAAAATAATCTTCTACCTTGTAATACCCCTTTTTCATTAAACAACTTTTAATAGTGGACTTAAATTTATGCAGAGGCAATTCAATAAAACTTTGTGGTATCATATTGTACATTTTTATACTTATTTCTATAAAACAATTACCGGTCTTATGCAGTCTGTGGCTTGGAAAGGCGAGCTTATGCTTATTTCTGGCGTTGAAGCTATGGCAGTCTGAATTTCTAAGAAAAGAACCACTGTATTTACGTACATACATAATACAATCAAAAATGTATTCAGAATAGGACGACGACTTACATGTAGATAATGTTCCGCTTATGTATAATTTCCACGCAGAAAGGTTGAATTTTTGCGTATTTCTTGCTTATCCAAAAGAAACATTTGATTTTAAAATTTAGTTCTATGAGACCATTACAAGATTGAATGAACTGGTATCAGTTGTATCTTGTAACTTCGAATCTATGAAATTTGCTCTTCGGTTGTTTAAAATTGAAATTAATGTAATTAATTCTCTTCTATTCTACATCATTGGGTACATACTCTCACTTTTCGATATTAAAAAACATACAGACTCCATTAGTTCCACGGACTTCAGTTCTGCTATAATAACAGATACACACATGCTCGAAAATGAACTTAAACATTTTTAAAATTTATTTTTTATTATTTATTTTTCTGTTCCTTATACAATTACTGTCTGATTTGCCGCTTCCTCTTCAATAACACGCCACCCGGCTCTGTACATTATTTTTACAGATGTGTTTTTTTTTGAAATACCTATCGAGTCGAATTGGTTTGCGTAAACCGGTGTGGTGACGAATTCTATTTTAAAATTTATGAATATTGATGTCGATAGTTTTGCATGCAGTTTGGTAAAAGCAACATTTGGCGGACAATGATGAGGTGGCAGCTATCCAGACGTGAATAGAGCTCAGATTGAAAAATGTAATTTCACAGTGAGTTGCAATTTGAAGTTGTATATTCTTTGCTGCTTTTGCGTTCTTTTATTCAATATAAAGAGTATTCTTATGCTGTTATTAATATATAGACTTTTCTAGTAACGTAAGTAGATGAAGAACGTTTTGAAAGAGAAATAGTTAAATTTATAAAAGAGTATGTCCAAAAAAATAAAGAAGAGAGTCTGTAATTGTTAAATAACAGCCATAAAATAATAGGACTTGTTTTTTTTACAGTATAATAAGGTATGACAAAGAGATACGGCAGCTGAGAATAATCTTTGATCGACAAATGTGCGGCGTCTATAAAATTTAAACGAGTGAGTTCCAAGTACAAACTTACTTAAGGCAATTTTGTTTCTCTATTTCGGACAGACAGCTCAATATTGAAATCAATTATGTTTCCATTCAACCAGCTTCAAACCAATCACTCCTACAAAGATTACGTTAAAAATACATCGCGTCATTCACACCTTGTATCCGGGCGCCCAATTAGCAAGCAATTACGTGCGGGGCAAACAGTTGGTGTTTACACATCGCCGAGTCACAATCGGCCGCGCCGCCCGCACTCGTGTTCACGCGCAGATGGAACTTGTGCGCTAATTATTACCGCTTCATGAACGTATTTAGGGGTTAAATTAATGAAACTGCAAACATTGGTGCTATAATTATACTAGTTTCAAATAAATATGCCAAAGTTTACATTTTATCAAAGCAAAATGATCTAGTTATACCTAAAATAGAGTCTGTTCTTGCTTATCTGATCAATAGTAATTAATATTATTTATACACAGAGGAAACTTTTAAATAATACCATATTCACGCTCAGCCGGCAAAACGTACTGTGAATCATGAAAAAGTTAATTCATAGACTGAAAAACCTTCATAAATATGAAATGAATGAATGTTTAAAAAAATGAAAATACGAAAAATGAAATGATTGTTTGAAACTAAATAATTTCGTTGATTCGGATCATCTGTTTATTACGTCAAATTATTGAACTAGTCAAACGCTAATTATTGAACTAGTCAAACGCTAGATAAAACAAATAAAACGTCAGTAAGGACATTAGAGTTATAGACAAACCCTGAATAAGGAATGATTCTGCCCAAAACCATTCTTAAGTATTAGTATACTTGTAACGAGTGGCGGGAATCAGCTTTGGTTGGAGGGTCTTCAAGAGGAGGTCCACTTGCCGCCTGCTATATGACGGATCTCAAGAGGTAAGCTAAGACCAACACTTGGACAGCCAAATATAACGCTAGAACGATATTTATTTTATGTGACGTTTACATATCTACGAATACCCTTCGATTTTTGTTTTAGGAATCCTTTACAATAGAACATGCGATACAAGCAGCGATTATAGTTATGAGAGAAAATGGCTATACTAACTGATAAATTTATCTAAGGCACTATCAGGAATTATTTGGCTTTTTATGTGCAGCGCAGGACAACTAAACAGTTTTGATACTTGACCATCAGATATCCTAAAAAACATTCACTGTATGTTGCTTTCCCACTATCACTAGTCTCGTTACGCCGAATCTCGCTACGTTGATTTCCTGCCACGTCGAATCATACCATGGCCTGCAAGGCAAGATGTTGCTTAAGTTTCTTTGATTTATATTTGTTTAAATTATATTTTAATAACTAATCTCAATTCTCTCTCTGACTGATGTTAATAAGCTAATCAAAATCATACTAGTTTCATTAACATTTCTAATTCTCTTTTATTTACGTAGACTGTAATGGCGGCTGCGATCTCAGGTGAGGTGATTATTTCTAAGCAGAGCAGCTGGAGTGCACCGCAAACACTTAAATGCGTGTGTTCGTCTGCTCTCGCGTGAGTGCAGTTGGTTTACGGGGTTTTGTTTGATTGCAGTAAGGTGGCGGCGGAGATTCGGCGATATTTTGGCTTTATCGAAACCTTAATACATAATGACATAATTGATTTGTAAATGTCATCATAAATACTAAAGGCTGAGAGTTTCTTGCGCCGCTTCTTCTCTGCAGCTACTAATTCGTCGAAGCGGTTGTAGGGTTGATTGGGAATATGCATACTAGTGTTATTTTTAATTTTAAAATAAATATTATTTTAAAATTAAAACTAACAATTTATTTAGTACATATTTAAATACTATAACTGGGACAATTAGTAAATGCCCGGTTGATACCCAGTAAAATTATGACTATTGCCTTTATAATTATATTTATTTGTTTTCTTATACATATTCCCTGTTGTGACGATTTAAAAGATCTTAGTAAATAAGTCTATTTAAATAATGTTATTTTTGACTTTGACTTTGACTTTTCGGTCTATACTAGTGTAAACTAGCTAGATGCATATAAATGATATTTTTGTATACATTTCTTTGTTAAGGGTTGGATACCACATGCCAACAAAATGCATAAAACTTTTGCTTTGAAAATGTTTTATCATTCTTTGATTTAAAAAAACATTAGGTACACATTTCAGATTGGAATTATAAATTATTTTTTCTTTGATATGTTATTGTGAAATTTGTATTTAGGCTACCGTAACCGTGGGAGATCAGAGAGGATCTCACTCCGATGCTCCTGATGTAAAATACCGTATCAATCTCAAGTCAACATAGATCACAAGAATTATATTAGATGTATTTCACGATAATTATGTCCTTCTCACTCTGCGTCCTACGGCACTATTTATATATTTTTTCACACTGACACCATTATCTAAGCCAAATTACCCAAGACTAGATAATGGAGAAATAGGAGATAGTAATATGTAATAATGATAGTAATATTCGTGTTCATCATATATATATCTACATCTAGCGGGATTTGAACCCAGGACCTTTGGCTAAGAAGACAGGGGCATTGACCACTTGAACAGACTAAATAAAATATAAAACTGAAAACAAAAAAGCCTTATTTCCTGACAAAATTTAAAATTTGAAAAGCCTTGCCTTTATGGGCGGAGAGGTAGGGGAGCGGCGATTGGGGGCGAGCGATTGGTTGACCAGTCAACCGCTTATTGCTGCCTATATATCTACTCTACAACTTCCAGCTATAGGCAAAAATTTTCAAGAAGTTTACCGATGTGTATACTTAAATAACTTATTTAAACACAACTGTAAGTTTATTGTATGGAAATCAATTTGTGATCGCTATTAAATGTAATATAGTTCACAAAAAGCCTATTGGCGTTAATTGTATCTAAACTACTAGTTCATTGCTCGTAAAATAAGCATTATCAACCCCGTCGAGATAGCAAACCCATTCAAAATTTAGGCTTCTATTATGCACTTTAAGTTATTGTTATATGGTTGCGATTCTCTTGTTGGGAAACCGTCGGAACGCACATGTTTGTATTTTAGTATCAACCATGTTATTATTGCATGCAATTAACGTCTTTATGGGAAATGTGCTTCTCTATTATCGAAGCACAAAGGTGATTTTCCAATGCTAGTCCGCTTGTAACATGTAAATCTGGTTGGGAGTGGAGTATTGTAAGCTAGTTCGTGAATATTGAAGGCAGGCGCAGTCAGCTTGCGAGCGTCCGCCGTGTGTACACATCTCTATATATTAGTCTTTAGGGTTGTCGATCTAGAGAAAATTATATTACAATATTTATTGCAAATAATTAATTTTAGTCTTTAGACAAATCCAACATTAAAGATATCATTATATACAGTCCAGCCGCTTATCTACTATAAATAATGTACTTACACAGCCGACTAAGTTAAAATGGAAAATTTAACGTTGTTGAAGCCACGTTGGATAGAAGACAAAGAAACAGACTTTTCTGATTTCTACCTGTCTCTGCTTATCAGGTTATTTAATTTTGAATATTATGATATTTATTTTTAGTTTACCTGTTTCTTTTCAGTATAAGTCTGAATTCTCAGTTATATAGAGATTTCGATGCAGAGAAAATATTTCTTTTTATGGAGCCTTACTTAATTTAGTATAAGGATCTTTTTAATTTCACATCCTGTATAATAATTACTATCAGTGTTGCTGTTTATTTGAGAGGTTTTTTGCCATAATTAAATAATTATGAATTATATGTTTTCTTAACGATATATATCTGTTTACTTGCATAGTTACATTGTTTTAACCCACATCAATACAGGAAGGTGTTCTCCTCAATTTGATTGTATATTTTTTTTAAGTGTTGATTACGCCATTTTCCTTTCAATTAGGAAATTATTTTCTAAATTATTTTTTACTGGATTGAGTGTATTCCTGAAATGGTATCATTGTCACCGAGTTGCGCTTACTGATCGTTAGTCGCTCATTATGAACGTAAAATAACCTTTAGTTATTTATATTTTATTGTCTTTGTTTAGATGGTGTTTGTATTCCTTACGTAGTTTAACTTTGTATCTAATAGTAAATTGTATTTTCACTGTAAGTGAATACTTTGCAAGTTTCAAATTTTACAGCCATGTGTTTTGTATTTTACGTTAGAATCCAATTTAAAATTATTATTTGGAATTGTCTTAGGTTGAATTGTTTTGCCTTTTTATTTAAACTTTTATTTAAAGATTAATCTATCCTATTGCTAGCAACCCTACTCCCTAATCTACGCTCTCTCAAACTATTGAGGCGTTGAATTTTTGAAATTGCACTAAAATCAGCCTCTTCGCTGCTCTAGGGCTGCAACCGAGGAAATAAATAATATTTGACATATGGTAGCAATATATCACAATTTAACTACAAGGCTGAAAACTAGATAAATAATTAGAGAATAACATTGAATGATTAAATGGAAACTCAATGGAACAATCAATCCTAAATCATAATAACAAAGTTTTCTAAGTCAATTTATACTAAGTTCCAAAATCTTCCCCTTTTCTGATAATTTTGGGTTATTACTCCTAACCATTCTTATAGCTCTTGCCATTCAACTTACATGATGGTAAGTGAAAATAAGCCGAAGATAGAAGCGATCTACATCCGGAATCCTCAACCACAGAGGAACCGGATCTTACTTCAACCCGCTGAATCGTAACAAAGTTTTCAACATTTTTTTTATGCTGTTGAAATGGTGGTAGCTAGCAGGCGGACTTAGAAAATGTCTTTCCACCAACCATACCAAGCAGAAAATTACTGCCCCTACTGGGAGTTGACCCCGGCCGTTCAGCCACTAAACCAAAGAGGCGGTTGAAGGTAATACTCCCACATTTTATAAATAAATAAATATAAAATTAAGTGGGAGTTGTGCATTAAGTTGTGCATGAAGTCAGTTACTTTTACCTTTTATATATTTAGACTACCCACATTTAATAGAATTTCACAATGTAGACTAACTAGAATTTAACACTATATAACTACCTAATTAGAATTTCACACTATATGTAATTTAATATACGGCCGTGGTAGAGTTAATTGGGAATATGTATATTAGAGTTAGAAAATAATTTAATTATTAAATACTATAACTGGGTAAATTTGCAAATACCTAATAATAACCACTTAAAGTTATCACTATTACCTTTAATTACATTATGTATCAGAAAAATAAATTCTGATACATATTCCCTGTTATATAGACGATTTAAAGGAACTTATATTTCAGTAAATATATTTGGACTTTTACTATATTCTTTGCAAGATATCTCTCTATAATTAGCATATTTAATGTAGATAGTTTATCAACATCAGATGACGGGTTCGACTTGAAAATTGTTCAAAATCAAATACATTTCAAAGTGTTACCATTCGATATGTAACTGATGATGTCATCAAGACCAAAAACCTTAAATTATTAAAAAAATATATGTATATGTTTTTTTGGTCAACACCCATTGTTTTTCCAGTTTTAATTAACTTATATGACTCTACTAGCCGTGTGGAAGTAGCCACATAGAAAGTGCAGCCTAGCTATAGCCAGATACATTTACAATGCACTTTGCCTCTGAAAAGGACGCAACGCAGATCTTATCCGAAAACATTGAAGTGTTTTTATTATTAATTTATTTAAAGGTTACATTAACAAAGTGTACACTGAAATAATCGCAAAAGAATATTTAAGATAATGCCATACCATATTCCATGCCTTTTCGGGCGTACAATATTAACATTGTTGTCTTTTATTTAATTAGCATTATTATTTAATTTTACTACAATTTTTTAAAGATAATACCAATTACAATATTAATTTAAATTGTAAAAGCTTTAAATTACAACACATTAGGTGCAAACGATATCCAAAGTAATAAAATGGTGAACTGCTCATATCAACACAGTTACGTTAAAACAAACAACGGAATTGGAATCATCGATTAAAACCAAATGAGAAAAAATATATAATTATATTCTTAGAGGGTATTACATAAAATAAGCTCAAAATTATGTTTTAAACATATAACGTTATAAGATTTTTTTACTTCCATCATTGAATGAACTTCGAAAAGGTTTTTCATGTAGTTCAAGGTACGTATTTCTGCTAGCGAACATATCTGATCTTGAAATTAAGAGAAATAGATAAAGTACGGCTTATCATATTTCTTCTAAGAAAGAGATATAATTTTATTGGATATTTTCTTCCCTTCTAACAGTATTAGCCACTTTGGCATTTGAGGAAACGATAATCGTTTTAATATTTTATTCTTGGAGTTATGAAGTAATTCGGTATTTTTGGAACAAAATTCTAAATTAAGAGGTTCGTTAGAAGCGTTTTATAGACAGCTCTAGGGTCCATATTGACATAACAATGCTCCTTGTAACATTTTAACTACGAAGGTAGTCCTTCCAATAGTCTTTCCACTCTCGTTGCTTCTGACATTTTTTGATGTCTAATTGTCTATTATAACTTCAGTCTTTTCAATACTAAGCGTTCTGGTTTATTTTCAAGTCAAATCTTTTGTAAGGAATTAATACTATTTACAACATTAATTATCTATAAAAGTAACTACTACTAAGTTTTGTAGTTATTGTTGGTGTCAATAATCGATTATTCAATCGATTGTTGACGTTAGTATGAAATTAGTCTGTGGCTGTCAATTACTATTCTGACATTTTTATACTTTTTCTCTGTGGCGGTATTCGCTCGGGTGACGCGGTATTGTACGGTTGTTTGGTTTTTCTACTAAACGGTTACAATCTTCAAAGGGCTAATAGAATACCAACTGCTGAAGTAAGTAACGCTCGCAGATTATTTTATATTACTATGAGTAAGTTTAGTGGATGTAAAAGGTTATATAATTATGTTCTGATATAACGTAAAAATTATCTTAAATATAAGTTTTCGAGAAGTTAATTTTTGTATTACTTCACGGACCTTAATATTATGGATTGGTATTTGAATATGTCTTCCCAAGTTTTTTTATTCAGTCGGCAACGACCTTTAACTTTCTTTCCTTCAAGTGTAATAAAATCGTCAGTCAATCTACTCGGAGGCCACTGTATGTCTTTCGGGATTTAGGGCCGTAACAAATGGTTACTGAATAAATCTTACACATTATCTCGTCTAGTTCTAACAAGAATCGAGAAACATTACAGTTCCCCAAATAATCGCTGGGGTAATTTTCCCGTCGATTTCTTTCGCAAGGGTAAATCTCGTGTTCCGCAATAAGCTATATTATACTGAAATACGTATTAACGTCACGATGATGAGATTTTAATGATGCTACTTTGGCTTCGCTATGATTCTTTGACGCATTAATTTTAAATAATGTCTTTGTGTTGATTCAAGTCGGTACTCGATTGAGATACTTTTCCGATCTTGAAATGGTCGATGAGACAACAAAATCGATAAACAGTCTAGAAACAACTCAAGGGTTATTTGATGTTCAACTGATGTAATTGCTAATAATTATTATTTATGTATGCATATATACATACTAATTAGGAGACGTTACAGTCCCAAGAAAATCTTCGATTAAGCCCTTGATTAATCTGTAGTGTATTCTTTTTTGTTTTATTTTTTTCCCCCTTATAATAGATTTATATTTATTTCCACTGTGATATAGTGATTGGAACAGTGATATTCCACCCTCGAATGTGATTGTGTAAGCACATCTACCTTACAGAATGTTGTTTATAGCGGTGTTGAAAACAGAATCACTAATTTAAGGAATCTACAAAGTAGACGAATAGGAAAAAGGGGCCCTGCTTCCAACACAACCGACCCTCCATGAGGTCATGAGGTATGGCATACGAAGAAACAGAACATTACAAAAAAGTTTTATATCGCTATGTTCTTCTTTAAGTTTTCGAAATCTTTGTTTGCATTAAATTCGGTTAGTTTAGAAATTTTAAAGGTAAGTTAATAAAAATAAAACTTTACACTTTAAAACACTAAAGAAGAAGAAAATAACAAATATATGCTCGTACTATAAAAGTGTTTTTTGGATTTAGTTAACTAATTTCCAGAAACAATGGCAATAGAAACACAGACTGATAGTACTACAACTCAATATATTTTCTCTTTGTAGTGAGTTGAAGTAAGATTTTAGTTCTATTTATCTTACTACTGTTACTAATCTAAACTTAATAAATTTTTTTTCATAAATTTTGAGTGATATGTTTTGAGGTCAAATTTAAATGGGTTACCATCAGTATTGTTGACTTGTCCTTCTGTTAGTAGCTGGTTGTAATAGCTTTTTATATAATTCGAGGATAGCTCTCAATTTCCTTGAGATCCTATCATCAGATCCTTCCTCGCTGACAATGGAACTACACCAATAGCTCATACTAACGAACAGAAATATTTTGAAAATATTCAAAATAAAATACGTATCTACTTTTCTCTGTTTTATTTCACTGTGCTTTTGAAAATCTCTTCTGTTTTTGTGAGATTATACCCTAATGCAAGAAGGGTCAAAATCCAGGATTGCTATAATGCCAACTAAACAATGTATCTTCAAATACACACATCTTACAGTTTCGCCAGTTTGTTCATTGCTCCTATCCCTTGATTAAAAGTCGGCACTTGTACCAGGAATCAAATTGGGTCCGACATTATTTGTGTTCGGTCGAAAGGAATCAGGTTAATTAATAGCCGCAGGGCTCTGGAAATGTCTGAGTGAGAAAGGTTATACATACAACCACAAGATACCTATCCGCGTTGGTAAAATGAAGCTTTATTTAAAACAATCTAATGAGATGCACACATCGCTGCAGACGCATATATAACGAAATAGAATACACTCTACATTCAAAGAGATGTGATGTCTTTACAAATATTCAACAAAATTGGATCTGGGTAAATCTTTTTAGATTTTATCATAGATATCGTGAGGGTTGACATAGTTTGATCAAAAGCACTAGGAAGAATCCATATCGTCCAGAGGAAGAATGAACGACGTGCTAAGAATCTTATTTCAAGTACATTAAGGATAATTTTTACAATTGGCCACATTTCGTAACATACGCGGAAATATCCAATGCTTGTGTATAATATCCAATGTCTAATGTGTCCTTTTTATGCAACGTTACGTCACCTTGCCGGCCCAAAACGAGCTTTACGTCCAGTCTAAAATATTGTACCAATTATCAAAACTAATGACAAGAAATCGATAAATATAAAGTACCCATTATACCATTAACAATTCCACTAAATTATAATTACTTATCAAACTTTGTCTATGTTCTAAATTTGTTATAAACTCTAAATAAATGGACGAAACTTTTGACATTTCAATTTGTTTCGTTTTATGTAAATTGAAGTTAGTATTCCTTATCTTGTTAAATTTATAATAAATTTAAAATTCGGATAATTACTGTGAGAATGTTGCCATTTAAATGTTTTATATCAATTTTTAAACAAATCTAAAGTGAAGTTAAAATTGTTGAATTAATAGAAAAAAAAATCCTTTTGTTACCAACTACTAGTGAAATCTAACGGTTATTGAAAGTAATAAGCGCAAAAGTTACCCCAGCACTACCACACTTACCCAGTGCTCTTTTTATAATAGCATCCACGCCTTATTACAAAATGGTTTGAGAAAAATTCGCTAGATGGCGCACGAAGAAACTTTGCACCGGAAGTCGAAGCTTTTGGTTCGCGTAGTTCTTGATGAAACGTATAGGTGGCGCTGAAAGATGAGTTTTGGTGTTTGGAAAAATATATTGAAATTGATATTTTTTTATTATTATTAGTAAACATTTTAATTAATATCTCTG
The DNA here is from genome assembly GCA_943193645.1 of Acentria ephemerella. Taxonomy (NCBI): domain Eukaryota; kingdom Metazoa; phylum Arthropoda; class Insecta; order Lepidoptera; family Crambidae; genus Acentria; species Acentria ephemerella. Next base: position 361,889 of record OW971891.1, read on the forward strand.
AATAATCAAAGATCAAAGTTATGGCTATATGGTGTATAGAAACGGAAGTAGGTAACGTGTGTGCTGCAACACCAAGGAAGGATACGCACTACAGCGTAAGACAACGCACTACAAATGTATTATTTATAGTTTGTCAAAAGCATATATTTTACGTTCTTGAATATGAAAATTAGTTGACACCTATGGGATATAAATTCGTACGAATGCAGCTGAACTATTGAGTTGTTTATAAAAGATATGTTATTTTATCTTAAAGCTATTGGTAGGTAAGAAACGTTAAAGGAAGTCTGTCATAAGTTGAAAATTAATGAACTCATTCTAATATGATTAAGCGTCCCTATTCTAAAATAGGCTAAAGCACTTATGAAGTAAAGTTGGTTACATTACAGTTTGCAAAGAAACCTATCCAACTAGATGGTAAAGTATACACTAAGTTATTTTGTTTCAAGACGGGTATAGTGCATGATAAAATTTACAGTCTTATTACAATTTATTACACTTCCTGGATAAGTTTTAAATTAAATAACATGCAAGTTAAGATATTCTCCTTAATACTTTGCTGATATAATAAAGAGAATAAAATAACATTTTGTGTATCCTTCCTCCTAACGGCTAAAAGTGGAACTCTTGATAAAGCTGAAGCTTTTTCCTACGAAATTTCCGTCTGCGTAAGTACGTAGTACTGAAAATATCCAACAGATGGCGCGTGATGGAATTTCAGAAAATACGACTAGAGGGCGCTGCACAGAAGAAATGTTTTTCATACTCATATTATGATACTTATATTTATATTTCTTATATTTGTATTTATTTATTTTGTACTCACATAATTGATGAGACATGATTCTCTGCTTAATGGTTTTATATTTTACCTGAAACAAAAAAGTAAAATTATTTATTTTCTTTATTTAATGTTTAATATTTTTGTCTGCTTCCCACTTCAGAAATATTTTTAGGTGAACGATTATGTATGTCATTTACAAAATCAAATTTGATTAAATTGTTTCATTTATTTTATATTATTTACAGAACGAGCAATATTCATATAAAAAAAATAAAATTATTTCAAACATAAAACTTTCAGTCTTACTGTTAGAATATTCTAAGTTTAATATGTAAAAAATGTTAGCTTAATACTGAATACAGCGTTAATGCATTTCCCTATGGTAACCGGACATAATAAATAAATAAATTATTCATTGATATTACTAAATTGACACAGTTCCGCGTAATAAATGACATTGGCGAACTTCACAAAAGTTCGATTCCGATATCAAAAACATTTCCCTTGGTAAATGAATACCAGATGCATTAATAAAATTACTATTTAAAGTTATCTCGGTTGTTGCTGCAAATATTTTCACCGGCCAAATCGTATTGGGCCAGTTTTCAGTTTCAGGCGATATTATAGTATGTATGTATTAATGTTCTCTCCTCTTCTATTTAAAAGAGTTTCAAACCTTTTTTTATGACTTCTCATGTCTTAAGACCGAATGATCCGAATATTATTTTAATTAACTGCATATTTTCTTCTACTACTAGTTATTTGAATAAAAAAAATGATATAGTTGTATATATATGAATAAAAATACAGAAAATATTGTTCTAACGTACATTAAGAATAATCATACGCGTCTAAAGTTCAAAGCACAAAGCTTGTATAAAGTGTGCCTCCCGGGAATCGAACCTGCACGTGTATTTATGTGCCTTCGTATCTACTGCAATTTCTGTTACATTCGCGGTCGCAGACGTTTATAACGGCCCTATTGAGCGACATGGAGGAATTTGGTTTCCTTATTTTTTAAATGGTACAGGGAAATTAGAAAAACGACTTATATAATATAGTTTCTTTTACTCTTTTAGTATTTGTCGCGCAGAAATACATAGAATGTTAGACGATTTTCCAAACAGAATCACTAATTTTTAATTGTATTATTTATTAAACCACTTCTTGGTATCTACTTATTTTATTATTTCGTATTTTAGTTACTAGAAGAAGTATGAAGAACTAGAAGGAAGAAGATAATCCAAAATGTAATCAGGAAAAGTAGTAGACTAGGCGTGGTGGTTTCACAATTGACATGAATATTAAGCCCCTGAATAAAATAGTCCCTCCACCTTACAGAAGATCTAAAAAAGGCCCTTCTATGTAGTGTAGTGTTCCTAAGGTGTGTAAGTTAGATAGAGACCATTGAGAAGTAGTTATGTAATTAATTAAAGTATTCTTTGTAGTGTAGTGTTCCTAAGGTGTGTAAGTTAGATAGAGACCATTGAGAAGTAGTTATGTAATTAATTAAAGTATTCTTTGTAGTGTAGTGTTCCTAAGGTGTGTAAGTTAGATAGAGACCATTGAGAAGTAGTTATGTAATTAATTAAAGTATTCTTTGTAGTGTAGTGTTCCTAAGGTGTGTAAGTTAGATAGAGACCATTGAGAAGTAGTTATGTAATTAATTAAAGTATTCTTTGTAGTGTAGTGTTCCTAAGGTGTGTAAGTTGGATAGAGACCATTGAGAAGTAGTTATGTAATTAATTAAAGTATTCTTTGTAGTGTAGTGTTCCTAAGGTGTGTAAGTTAGATAGAGACCATTGAGAAGTAGTTATGTAATTAATTAAAGTATTCTTTGTAGTGTAGTGTTCCTAAGGTGTGTAAGTTAGATAGAGACCATTGAGAAGTAGTTATGTAATTAATTACAGTATTCTTTGTAGTGTAGTGTTCCTAAGGTGTATAAGTTAGCTAGAGACCTTCGAAAAGTTGTTATATAATTAATTAAAGTATCTCATAATAAACTATCAGAAAGGATATTAAATACATTAATTATATTTTTAACTGTAGTGACAGTAATACACAGTAGCAGTGGAATTCATGCATTAAATACGAGAAATAAAAATAAACTTCTTCTACCGTCTAGTACACTTCATAAAGTTGACCAAGGTATACTCAGCTATAATAAGATTCCTAACAATTAAATTGAATTGCCTCTCAATAAAATCAAAGCTACATTAATATTTACAAAGGATATAACACTCTACGATTTATTTAACACAACGTATCTACGGCTACGTTTTCTATTCCAAGCAGAATATTTTCTAATTTAATTAAGAATTGTGTCCTGTAGTGGTTATCTGTTTATAAGTCTTATTTTATATTTTCTAGAGAGGAGTAAGTATGTTTCACTATAATAATTAGTATTGTGATGTCATCGTGCGTTAGGTCGTTAAGTTCCCTCTATTATGGTTGAACGAAGCGACCGCCGATTCATGCGTCATGATTGTGAACAGGTGCCGCTAACGGATTCTGGCCCACTAATGTTTTCTTTATATATTCCTCAATCAAAATAAAAATTAAAAATTAAAAAAGTCAAAGTCTGAAATAGTTAGTCTCAAATTATAAATGATTCATTATACCAATATTGACTGTTGCTTGGAAAACAATCCATCTTTATTATAGTATACATTGTATATTATATAGTATACATAATCAAAATGTATTTGACCGCTAAGTATAGTGAAATTTGCTGAAAATTTTGGAATGGCTTAGTTTAAATTAATATTATTGATATTAGGTTTATAACTTAATACTATCCTTATTATAATTATATTTTCCAATTTCACATTTCTAAGAAGTATGTGCCATCTTAAGGAGCTTGAAATAACTAATTTCGATTGACCCATCCGGGTCTAACCATTGCGAAAGTTGCTTTGATTTCGTATTTATAAGCAGAGCCCTCTTACCACTACATCTTTAATAGATAGACCAAAGGGCTTTCACAAAGGCAGATACTCGCTAGAGAATCAAACAAATTTTAATTTACAAACGCGGTCTGCCGATTGATTTCAGTCGGCACCTCCGCGGTCTGCGCAGACAGTTTCATTAGAGCCCTATTGTTGACTTCTGACACTTTCCTTTTTAAAATGGAAATTTGGACGGAGGAACCGAAGGCAGTGGGAATTGAGAGATATATCGGTTTGGTAGCTAACAAAGGGAATGAAGTGAACAATTTTAGATTTATCAAAGATTTCTGTTCCTAAAATTTATGTCCAACTAATGGCATAGCTTCCTCCTTGTTTCTGCGTAACATTGAGAAATGGGTTCTGAGCTTGATAACAGTTATCTTATGTATTCTGCTAGAACAATATCTAGTTTATATGTGTGTCAAAAATCTAAGTTCTTAGTAGTTTCATCACGGCAACAAACATCCATAAAAATTCTTAAGGCGGTAATTTTAGTAAAATTGAAAGGTCGAAAGCAATTGAAAGTATTTATAATCTTGTTGACCAGGTGAACTTTGTTTCACCTACAAATTACCACTAAAGCCATCTATTAAAAGAAACCCGAAGAGATGGAGGAAATGGCAGTTTTAATGCTTAGCACGTCAGACGATTTGACATACTAAGAAACAATTAGTATGGCAAATCGTTTGATATTTTTATTTTTTCAACCACTCCTGAATTGAACCTAATATAGTACAATAAAAATTATTTAATTATTCAAGCCGTTTCTTTGTTTAAGCTTAACTAACAAGAACATCAATTCATTATTATATATAAGAAGAAGAAGAAGAAGATGATGATGATAATGATGATGGTTTTAAATTAATATTCGATAATTCGACGATGAATAAGATGAACTCAAAGTTCGTAAATGTCTCTAAGGTACAAATGTTGTTAATATCAGTAAGATAACACTTTATACACTTCATAAGAGTTACATTTATTAGTACATTTATTTCAAAAACTACAAGGAAGTAAAATTGACCTCCGACGAAATTTAATTCATCACGTGTCTAAATGATTTATCACGAATCTCAAATAAAAAAGTGATTTCTTCACATAATAATGACATCCTTAAAACGTCGAAGGCTGTATGAAAGCGTGTGATAGATCGGGTTTCAATAGACCTCCTAAGGGAGCTCCAATCGCTTGACACGTCCCGAGGGCACCAGAGGATATAGTACCTAGCGACGTGAACTTATACTCAGTTTGTGATTTACAACAATAAATTTGGGAACTCTCTATATCTTGTTTCGAAGTTCCTTTTCTATGTCCATCTATATTAAACGAAATATCAGCGAACGATTTTTGTATAAAATATAAAACCCGAAGAAGGCCTTGTTTTTATCAGAAAATGGGTATCTTTATCAACATGAGTTTCTTTAAAAGAGGCGTAAAAAAGCAATTTTTGAGATGGCAAGGTAAGGGTGGCTAGGACAGTATGTCGCATGCTTCACTAGCTATATTCACATATGAACTCCTCTACTGCTAATCATCAGGTTGTGTCGAGTCATCTGCTGAGCTTTATATAAAAAAAAGTAATTTTCTCTGGTTGAGAACTCGGATGGTCATGTCAATTTCTTCTGGCTGTTCAACTAACAAGTACCAATTACTTGATGTTAACTTATCTACATCCAAATTCTGAAAGCAAGAAAGTGATAAAACAGGAGAAACAGAATCTATTCTGGTTATGCTAAGTATAACAAGGGTTATCTACCTTGTTGTCTTCTTAAAAATACCAGTATCACCATAGACAATAAAGCTTTTTATTATCAAAATGTTTCTTAAGAAGATTCATCATTCTCGATTTAGCATTTAAAGCAACTGCATGTGCTCAATTCAATTTTATTTAGTCAGTTCTAAAATATAATCTTACTGTAGTCGTTATTCTGAGTCACTTTATTTGGAGGCAGCAGTCCATTGGCTATCAGGATACCTTGTTCTGAGAGTAGTTATCAAAAAACTACTGAAAACAGATCAAATTCCGTGTTTTTTGTAACATCATCATTGTGAAGACTTCTTATTGTTTCTGATAATATAAAAGCTACAGGGACAAAGTAGCGAAAGCAGCAGCTATCAAAGTCATGCAAGTAGGCGGATTTGTTCATGAAACTTATAAACTACCTAAAAACAGACAGAATTTACCAACGAATTGTGCCTTTTCGGGCGAATCTCTTGTTGAGTTTATCAATTTCAGGTTCAGCTAAAAGATCATCTTACAAATTTTTGACGCTCCGGTACTTTTTGGCAAGGTTTAAGCCGCGAATGTTACAATTATTGTTGGTGACCGTTACAATCTAAAAAACCTGATATTCTTCAAGCTTAGTCTGTCTTCTATCTGTAAACACATTGTTATAAGCGAATCAGTTTGTAAGGAATCTTGCAAAGGCCCGTGTTATCAATCGGTACGATATCCCGTGGGATCTTGGGGTTTCGTGATATTTCCCGCGGGGGTCTTTGTTCCCGTATCGCGTTTGAAAGCCTATTGACTATTATGAATATACAGCACGTCGTGATCCTGAAGCTTATATGAAATTGGCTTTGTAGAGTGTGATAAATTTTTATATTATTATCTTATGCGAAAAGGACGGGAACTTGAGAAATATGGATATCGATTGAGCAGTTATATCATCCCAACTCTTTACTGGAATAAGAAATTCTGGCGGTGAAAATTCTGAAGGTGGGCAGAAAGAACATGTTCCTGCGGGAGCAGAGCACTCGTGCCCAAGAGGTGGAGCTACTGGAACCGCTCAGTATTTTCGTTGGGCACCGACTGTTAACGTGCTTGAGGACCTCATGTGAGCAATACACTGTTTAGGAAAGTCTCGTTGGACGCATGATATTTGCCTACCTATATCTGCCTAGCTTACTGACCCATTCATTTCATCATGTTCACCCACACCAATCTACCAGTTCCTTCCCGATGCTTGACTGACTGACATTCATAGCCACGTTGTCTTCGTTGTCCCGTTTTCTGTGCCCATCAGTGCTATCCTAGTGCCATCAGTGTTGTACCTACCAAGTGAGACCCGGAATACACCTACATACCTGTATCGACGAGAGGGTAATGTACCTAGATATACATACCTATACAATAAACTGACTTAGCCCAGCACCTTCCCTAAACACCCACGTTTGGTGTAGTTAAAGCAATAAGCTTTATCTACAAGCTGTCAAAGTCCATTATCAACTCGGACGAGCTTTAAATTTTAAATAACTCAAGTCATAAAGTGTAAAACACCAATCACATTTCTATGAGTAATTTCGTTTACATCAAGTTAGGATTCACCCCTGAGCGTCCCTTGGGGGTAAGTTGACACTAGCTCGGGATCCAAACCCGCATCCCTATCGATGGACACCGGCGGCTGATGAATTTTGATTCATTTGTAACTGTGAACACGTTAAATGTAGACATGGGTAGATTTTATAAACGATAAAGAGAAGGCACCGATTCATAGTTTTGATTAGCCTATCGCCTTATATGATCATAATTTCGTGAGTTCTGTGGTTGGGGTATTTGGGTGTAGTTTGCTTCCATCTTTAGCCTTATTTTCACTTACAATCAGAAGAAATGACGGCCAAGAGTGCTATCCGGTTAAGAATAAGAATATTTTTATTAATAGGTCACATATCTATATTAAAAAGAAATATTTTCCTCTATTGATTGAATTTATATAAAATTATAACTGTAATAAAAATTACATATTTACAAACACATGATATTTGAACTACATATCACAATACACCGGTCACTTATCTCTTGTTCGTCTCTGTGTGTCTTTCTTGATCAACTCATTATATAAAATTGTCTACAGAGGTATATCGTCGGTTCCTTGTCCAGCACCAGACATAAAATGGTTGTAATTCAAATATTTATCAATTTTAATAAAGGATCATTTACTTTAAAAAATAAAAATATTTTTTTAACCTATCAAAATTACTGATTGGTCATTGAATTTATAAATTCCCAACTCCCTAGTTTAAGTGGTCCACCTGATACGAGGGTATATATCCCAATGTTCGCGGTCGATTGGAGCGTGGATGCGACACGCCGGGTCGCCGACCCCTTCAATATTTAATTGTACACACGATCGGAACGTTTCGACCTAAATGCTATTGGAAACTGCTACTAATGAATATAACCAGCGATTTCCACTTCAAAACAGTTTGGCACTCATTATTATGAACTAATAATCAAATTAGGTCTAGATTAAAGGTAAATTATTGCCGCCGAACTGAGAAAGAGTACTTCAGCATTCAGGCTCATAAAGCATAGATATAGCCATTGTATTTAGACAAAATCTAACTTATTCGACTAGTATAGCAGCTGGTAATCATTTTATAATGTATTTGACAGCTTTTCCATTTCACCGTTGTAACTTATCCAATTCAAGGTGAATGCATCTTGTTTTGTCTGACTGTGATAGGAATCAGCTTTCTCCCGCCATTCAGGGTTCCGAGCAGTAATTATGGTAACGAATTTAAGTATTTAAAGCGATTATCAAGATAAAATAATTAATTTTCTTCTTCCCAAAAATTGTATATTGAAATCAGCGAGCTTACAATGAATTGGTAAACTTGTTTAGTGACATAATTCTTACTGGAGCGTACTATCTAAGCACCCACTACTGCACCATCACCTCTGGACATCACCTCTTCTTAACTTAATAGTTGAAAGAAGAAACAAGAGAATTTTACACTACAGAAAAATACTTATCAAATTTCTTTGGAACCCTATCAGTTATCGTTAAGGTAATATGGATATGTTCCATGCCCTGTACATATATATATAACTAGGTACCTGTCCATTCGCAAATACGATTTGTTTCAAAGACGGATTAATAGTTGTTAAAATGCAGTATACAATTCAATAGATGCAATATGAGTGTCCCCACGTTGCATGTTGCATAAGAATGCAAGGAAAACAAAATAAAACTGCAATCTTTCTCTGATGACTTCTAATTGAAAACTAAAATAATATAATTATAAATATGCAATTAGCGACTGCTCGCTATGTGCATGCATTATTATTAGGTCGCGGTCAAAGTACATAATACCTGTGTCTTCAACACTAAATCTTATAAACTATTAAATAAAAATCATATTCGAACATCGTACAAATAGTCGCATCAGTTTATAACAGTGGCCTTGATAATTTAATCGGTAGAGTATCCTTAAACCCAAAACTTACAAAGTACTGAAAACAATTACTGATATCAAAATTTATGATCATAATAAAGGCGGGAAACCACAAGATGAAACATTGTTTTTGCCGTCTTCCATTTTTCTTGTCATAAAACAACCATTAAGTTTGCCTCTGGCAATATTAATTAAAAATCTAGTTGGATATAAAGAACTGGATGTGGCAATATCTTTATCGACGTATTTATGTGAATTAAATTGGAATCTTTCAATTATTCCATCTATATGCCGCCTAGTTTCATTATTTAGTGAATCTTATGTTGGACATGCTAGCTAGGAAATGTCATTTTCATATTATTTTTGAATAGTTTAAGTATGATACCTGGTTCTTGAGTTACACTCAATATTTAACTTTATGTTAAGTTTATCCTGATCTTTTATTATGTACAGAAAGAAGATACCAAAATATTACTTGAATACCTTAAAAGTAACCAAAATTACTAGTTAGAAACTTGAAATGCGAAGAGAGATGCTTTGAATAATCTTCTTAAAGAAATTAAGACGCATTTTGCAACTATCCTTTACGTTTAGACGACTAAACATACTGCATTTAAATTTAGAATTAAAATGTGAATTAGGACAATTTTTAAAGCAATATACACTGTTTTATGAAGTTGAAGAATTCGTTTCGTTCAACACGCTAATATCTGGACCTATGGTCTATTCTTTTGGCAAACCGCGCTCAGCGTGAGATCAGCCACGGACGGGATATTAGATAAATTGCTAATTATCATAGTAATTTCCACAGTCTTAAGATGAGTGTTATCGGTTACGCTTAAATAACAATATACAAGAATGTTTACGACAAGGGTTCGACTTTTATTGATAATGTGCAACTCTTCAACAAGTTTTATTAGCCCGAGGCGGGAATGTCGGCTCGAAGGAAAGGGGGAGGCTTTGAGTAATTGGTACAACAAGGTTTTATTAGAAAGTATTTTAATTTTAGTATCTGTTTGATTACCCTTGGCGTGTCTTTTGCAGAAATATAAAGTTGTATCTGTTGTCGCTACGTTGGACGTAAATCTGGCAGGTATGGATACATGTGGGGTACTAGGTCAGAGAACCTCCTCGCGTGTCGGTTGCATTGGGGGGATCGCCAGTCGCGTTCGATGCTATTGCATCTGGCGCGAACGGTGGGTCTCACAATGTGATTGACCGGTGTACCCTGGGCACTTACGTGGTCATGTCCTTTTCAGGACATGGCTACCTATTTGGCTAATACTCTGACACCGTGTGGCTGCCTGGTCTTTTTAAGGGCGGGCATTGCACGGCCACACAAACCCGTAGCCCTGCACATTTTTGTGGGGGTCGGGGGCTCGGCGCATTGCACTTAGCGCTGGGTCGCGAGGAAGAAAACCTCTCTAAAAAATTACCCTGGTGGGGCCCCCTCGGGGGGCAGTGGAGCTTCGGCTCGTGGAATGGCGGGCCTTCAAGGCCCGCGAACCGCCTTCTGTGGCGGTGAGTGGGGAGCGGTTGTTCGCTCGTGGCGCTTTGTCGCCTTTTGTCGAAAAGGCTGGAAGAAGCTGCTTAGTTTGGCTGCCTTTAAGGTGGCGGGCCGTTCAGCGGCCAGTGTTGGGCGGAATTGGCATAGGTTGTTTGGTGGGTACCGTGGTTATGGGTCAAGTGTTTCGTTGGGCTTGGCTCATGCACGGTACACATTAGGCAGAGCGGAGGAGTTGCGGCTATGCGTGGGGTATGTTGTGGCCCCGCGTATGCGTAATCTTCTTCGCGCCTGTGTCAAGGCCAGCGGACCTTCGGGTCGTAGTTTGGGGCTTTGTAGAGCCCGCGCTGCAGTCCGTGCCGTGGGCACACGTGGTGGTGTCCGTGCAACCCGACCCGGTTTTTGGGAACGCAGGGCTGGTAGCCGCGGAGACGTGATGAACCTCCGCGGGGGTCACTTCCAGCCCATAAGTCTAACCTCATTCCGGCGTCACCGTAAGGCGCGGCCCAGACGGGTGTGCGGCGTTTTGACTGTGGCGGGAAGTTGTCCGGCGGGACGAGGTATGGTGGCCTTCAAGGCTGCGCGCCGCTTTTATGCAGCTTAGTGGGAGCCTTCATGGCTAGCGGACCCTTCGCGGTCGGTGGATGGCCGGTTTGCAAAACCGGCGGGTCGCTTCAGGCGGCTGGTCGTCGGTGACGGTGTTGTCGGCGCCGGGCGGGCTCTTAAGCCCCCTGTGTCCCCGCAACGGCAACGTCTGAGCCCGTGGCGGCGGAGAATTCTCTGCCGGCCACACCCAAACGGTCCTTCTCAGGACCAGTGGACCTCTCCTCCCGGGGGGGTCGTGGCTAGCGGACCTGCAAGGTTCGCGGGGGACGGCGGTAGGGGGTGGGACCCTTGCCGCATTCCACGTCTCCGTGTGTGGGGAGGAAAGCCTGCGGGTTAGTACTCCATCCCTCCGGGGAGCGGCGGTGGCCGGAAACGGTCGTCCTGCGGGGCGGATGCGGACGTCTGCGATGAGCTCCCCGCGTCCGTCCTCATATGCAGCCTGCTGGAGAAGCGACGGTTTTTAGTGGGTAGGGCCCCCACTCTGGGGGAGGAGTCCCACATAACCCCGGCGCTTCCCATAAGTACCGGGGTATGCGTAACGCATTTTCCGTCGATAAAAAAAAAAAAAAAAAAAAAAAAGGTATGGATACATGTAGTACAAAATTAAAGAGGTCTCTTCAACAATAAATGTATTTTAACCCTCTAATTTTCATCAACATAACACTTCCAATACCATGACATTCAGTGAACCTAAGAAAATCAGTAAAGTCACTTCACGTGGTTGAAAAGCTGTATATGTAGCTCGTAGTATTCTCATGACTGTGAAAATCGTGTGCAGTGCATTATCTACAATGAAAAAAATCTTCAGTGAACAAGCACAAAAAGTAACCAACAAAAGAGCTCATCTCCGTTGGACCCCATTAAAATTATTAGAAATAATTACCCACGAGATTAGATTGGAGTCAGTGGGGTTTTCTGCTCCGAAGGGTTAAAAGATAACTAAGAATTAGCTGGTGCAGAATTAATTTGTTATTTTTGTTCTTCAACTAGATAGGGTTGGTTTTATTACTAAGCTCTCTTTGAGGTTGATTCTTACATTATTATTAGAATTTAAATAACTATACCTCTTAAACCTTGAGTAGTCGATAGCACCTTAGCCTTAACCAGAGATGGCATTACAAACATTAAGAGAAATAATAAAATGGCTATTGCGATACCGTAACTGTAGAATGAAGACGAAGTCTAATCTTAATCTTTATCAATTGCACAGCTAACTGATATGATAACTCAAATAGGAATCCTGATACTTCTAAATAAACTTGAGCCAGAGTTCAAAATGTTACTTTTTAAGTAATGGCAACTGTACTTTAAAAGTTGTTCAACCATAAATCATTTCAAAGAATCAGACAAGCATGAAATTAAAACCAGAACTGGCAAAAAGAAGGTAAGAACTAAGTTTTTCGTCATATATAAATAAGAACTTCGTACGTAGTTAGCTTCGTAACTGGATAATATAAGTAACGTCCTCCTTAAAAATATAAACGATACGAAAGATAATCCAACTTCTTCCATAACACCAGAGCTAGATTATATTGTATGTAGTCACTGCATATCCCGATCTGATAAAAATTATTCAATTTCCTCACTGTTAGGTATTAAGGTTCGAATTTCCCGCATTCCCAAGAATACCCTCTCCCAAAATACTCCCTGCCACACATCTTAACATTTTCTATGCACGGTACTTAGAAAACTGTTTGACAGGCCATCACTTTTGTCACTACTTGCTTACGTGCAACAACACCTTCGTGTCGGGAAGTGCCTATCGGTTCCTAGTAGTCGAGAATTTCTCCTACTTCGCTTGTACTGAGGTCCCGGTCCACGTAGTGCGTAAAATCTAGGAAAATCACCCAAAATATAAACCGAAGAAAAAGGCAGTAAAACTCAAGCGGCTCACAAGACCCTAGCCCGCCAACGTGCCTAAGGAGAACCAGCGCAAAAGGTACCGTGCATAAAGGTACCGTGCATTTTCCTCTTTCCTAAGTTTCATATTTTCCACTCACTAAGGTTAGAGTAAGTAGTTTCAGGGTATGGGTTCGATATTGGCGGTAACATACAAAGAAACGTTGACTTAGACTTAACCTGTTTTCTAAGTAATAGATTATTAGTGTTGTCAGAGTTGGCTGTTGAAGAAACCATAACCGTAACGTGGCCGCTTTGATAAAACTATAAAACCTTCTGTTTAGATCTGTATGTGCTTGCCTACTCCGAAGTGGTAAACCTCATTATTATTTCTTGTTCAGCTACTTTTGAGATTCAGTATCACATTAAAATAAATAAATGCAGCAACCCATTTCTGTTAATATAACGTTAAAACCCGACCTAAATGAATTCTATCTCACGACCGCTTAATTTAAGCAGTTGATCAGATAATTTCCCAGAGAAGTTAGCAACATTAAAATTGAAGATGCCATTGAAAACTTGAATATTCAAATTGGCTCCGAACACGAGTTATCACTCTCCTCAGCCGGTCGCATGACAGCACAAAGCGATTTCGAGCCATCGGAAGAAAAACGGGAAATCAATTCGCATTTCCTTACTTCACCCACTTTTCGGTCGAAAACTTTTTTTATTTACAGCCCGTCGTCGCCTTTGACGAGGGCCCGAGTTTAGAATTAAAAAAAACTTTTCGTCAAATAAAACGGCGATTTACGCATCGGCTCCCGGCTTAGTATCGGTTCATGATTTATCCCACGATTTAGTTTTGGACTAATGGAATTAGGAAGAAATGCTTCCAAATACATTTATTAATCTTTTATAATAGTATCGGCCAATAATGTTCAAAAGTTTTGTTAACTTTTTCTCATTGTTATCAAACGGATGTTGATAGGTGATGGATTTGAATGACAGTTTCTATTAAGGTACTAGATTGCTAATGCAAACTTCAAAAGCTGTCATCTGAGAACTACTAATGTAAATTATATTTATCTCAAGCAAAATTTTGATAACAGAAAATTAATTTAGTGTTCTAAATTGAAAACATGACGATTGGTGACGCCAATTAGCCAAATCTATTAGTTTTTAAAACTACACTATATATTGTCAAGTTTTGTCCTTTGCCTTCTTTTTTTGACGAGTACTATAATTGTTTGCAATTTCTGTAGTTATCTGTGCTATGGCTTCCTCTGACTGGTCGAGGATTTTATTAATTCGCGCTTAAACGCGCGCGAACTAGCGTCGAACGTTTTTTTCATCATACAACAACAATAATAATCCTATTTTTATTGAGAACCATGTGTGAAGATTACCAATTTGTTTCCTTCGATGCGCCTAAAGTGACGGAGAGCTGCTAGCGTTGTGCACAAGTAAATACCCGTCTTTACACATAAAGTAATTCGATAAAGATTCAATAACAGCTCGGTTGGGGTTGCTTATAACTGTTGGCTTCACCAAGGACATTTTTATAATAAATTCTTTAAACATTCTTCCCACTTGAAATGTATCTCTGCAAATAATATTTAAGCTTATTTAAATACTATTTTTATATATTTTCTCATTTTATTTTTAAACTCACATCATTTTTTATCGACTTCAAAAAGTACTGATTACACAGAGATTTCTGATCTGATTTACGTAATTCTTTTTATGTTCGATGCGGAATAGATAAAATTTTTATTCAGTTTAGCCTAGTAGTTTTATGTTAACTTGGACGATGTAATTTTCAAGATACTTTGTTTCAAAAGATATTTGAGTATTTATATCATATTTTTATCAATTTGATCTCAGAAATCGACTTCTCTAATTTGTGAAAAAAAGTTTAAGACAAATTAAAAACCGACTTTAAAACATTCAAAATATTTAAGAAGTTATACTAAGGTGTCGTCAGAAACAGTAGACCGACCAAAAATTTATTTTGAATGGTATAACTTCTTAATTTGCATAATTGCATTCTGACTAATCTGAGTTTTTTCAATTTAAATGTTTCTGTGTGTTTGTACTTCGTAATTAAACTTTATTTGCGAGTATGTTTATATTTTTTTTGGTTGTTTGAATTCACATGCGTTTTATGGACTAGATTCTAGTCCATAAAACGCATGTGAATAGTCACTAGAAGAATACTCCGATAGCAGTAAAATTTTCTATTGGTTCGTCTCTATTGTTCATTCTCTATTGTTTCGTAAAATAAAATTGTACTTTGAAATAAGTAGTAATTTCGAGTGATTCGGTTACCTTTTAAAGTAAAACGCGACCTCAAATTGAAAATATAAAAGGGTATAAATTCAATATCCTCATCAAAAACTTAGATAAAACTGCTCTTTATTGCAATAGAAATATGGTCCTTGTCTTCGGAAACAAAATGGTGGTCATTCTAATGAGTTTAGTGTTATCTTGGAGTATGTGACGAGGGTCTGAGGGTCAATTGATTGTGTTACATTTCTTCGGTCTGTCATCAAATAGGGGTGGTTTGGAATTTGCATAATAATAACTATTGTTAGTCAAGTAGGGTTCAAGGAGGATATGCTTTTGATCTGTGTGCACCTTATCCCTTCACGATAAGAGTCAGAATTAAGTGTATAAAAAAATGCTCGTGGCTTCACAGACTAGATATAACCTTTAAGTCGAACTTAAAACAGTTTTGAGTATAATATTTTATTTAATACTGTAATAGCCGTCCATATAGATATTATGAATTTTTTAATTAAGATTTAAGATTCTAATTGTAAAATACTTAAAAAAACATTCTTTGCAAGTTTATAGTTTAGGAGACATTTGAATAATTGTCTATGAATATGGTTATCTGTGGTCTTATCGGCCATATCTCCATCAGGAGTTTTTGGCGCGTAATGGTGGGGGGCGGTTTGGTGCTGTGTGTTTTATTTCATATATTGTGTTGTAGTGTTGTTTTTGTCATAAAATTGGTGTAGTTTTATGGCAAAAAGGATCGTTAAGTCATGCAATATATGGTATACATCATTCAGCGTTGATTAGTGACTTACTCATTAACAAAGTAGCGGGGCCTACCATTAGTCGCCGAAAACTCCATGGGGCAAAGGGCTACATTGCACCAGTATCCTGGAGCCGTAAATAAAGATAAAAACTACATTAATGAAGATATGGCTTAAAGGTCTAAGTTACCAGGCCAAATAATCGGAAAAAAAATATCTCCATCAGTAAAAAAAATATTTTTATATTATAAAAAAAATTATGCTAGTGGTTGGTAGAGATAACATTTATCGAGTCTTTACTACATCAGCGATCTCAAATATCACATAGATTTTACATTAACAGTTCATATGAGTGGGTTTTCGTTAAAAAGATGCTTCGAAATCTTGACCACAAACATGTAGTGTAGTGCCCAAACTACTCCTATGCAAATAACGAACAATTTAGTCATGAAAGGCTGCATTTAGTTGAATACATGTAAAATCATCAGGTAGTCGTTGAGCTACAGTTGGGGTAAATTAGTTTGATTAAACGGTTGTTTGACTAACAAAATTAATTTATTGTTTTGATTTTCGAACGAATATTATCAAAAGTCCTGCATTTTTAGTTCAATAAAAAAAAAGATTTTTATGTCCATAATTTAAGTAATAACTCAAAAAGATATGACCTTATGTTTAGACATCGTTCTATATGTTACTTTACATATGTTATTACATATCTTTCTTCTAAATATATATAAAAAGTTTGGACAGATTTGAATAATTTATTTTTGGTTAGTTGGCTATCTATTTTTTAATCTTAACAGGGTGGTTCTTGGCCTTCTTGATAAAAATTAGCCCAAAGATGAAAGCGAACTGCAGCTAGATTCCTCAACTATAGAGGAACTGGCTATCTTACTTCACAGCACACGCCAGAGCATATAGACTCTGTCAATATTATTGTTATGCCAGCAGGCGAGATGGCAGTAGCTAGCCTTACTGTCAACTAAGCTTTACCATCAACTAAACCAAGCATAAAAATTATGCCCCTACTGGGAATTGAACCCAAGACCTGCAGATTTGAATTAGGTGATCATAGCCACTTTCACTTTCACTGACACTTCGGATAACTTTTAATGTATAATTTTTTCGTGAGACCAAAATCATAAGGTATAAGATTATGTATTAAGATCTACAAGAAAGTATTATATATCATATTATTGTACATAAAGATTAAGTTATTTATATATTTTATAGGAATAGAAAGAAATATCATTGAGAATTTAGCTTTGAAGACTTTTTAAAATTTTCCTATTAAGGGTTTAGTTTTAATTTGATGTTACGTAAGTTATAAAGCATAGATATCTTAATATCATGGAATTCAGCTCTTATTGCAACTGTAATAATAAACAAAATCCTTGTTTATCGCAATTAAACATTGGCTTCAGTACGTGCGGTCTCTCTACGTCAATCAAACTTCATATTAACTGTTGCGATGTAATTCATTAGAATGGGGGTGGTAGGAGATTGTTCGTCTGGTTGACGTGTACAATGTTAGAGCCGGGTGAAGTCTGTTTATCAAGCAGGTAAGATTCCTGCGGTAAATTAATGTATAAGTTTAATTTACCCAATTTGTAATGGGTAATGTAACTAACCCTTGGATTTTAAAAAGATAATAAGCTGTTAAAAAACCGGGTCAGTGTTTGATTTTTATTTGAAAATTCTTATAATGCCAATTTTCTATGGACGTTTTGTAAAAACACAGCAAATGTCTCGACGCCGCCCGATGGTACAGTAGAAAGAGTCTATATGCTTAGGTAGCTAGTTCCTAACCTAGCTTCATCCACAATGTCAGCCTTAAACATGTCTTTTCACGCGTCTTTTGCAGCAACAACATTTTATATCAAAAAGGTAAGAATTTCCTCGCTTTAGCTGTGTGACAGAGAAAGGAGTTATGATATCACTTTGTGCGTAACGTAGAGGTGAAAACTGTGAATGAGTGACTTCGTAGACCGGCATGCTTGCTCCTTAAAAGGAAAGGAGAGGGAGGAATAAGGTATAAAACTTCTTCAGACCTGTCCATACTAAAATTAATTTAATGAAAAAAGGCTACTACAAAGTTCAGGAATATTTAGGTGATAGGAATGCGTGGACTTTATAAAAATGCAATTTAAATAAACTTAAGCTGTTATCAAACTGAATTGGAACTTAATCAAACCAGAAATGACGATAAGTACCCATGTATAAAATATCGCACTGTAAAACAAAAAATATATTTGTAATACTAATACATAATGACATAGGTAATTTGTAAATGTCATTACAAATACTAAAAGCTGAGAGTTTCTTGTGCCGCTTCTTCTCTGCAGCTACTAATTCGTCGAAGCGGTGGTAGGGTTAATTGGGTATATGCATATAAGTGTTAGTTTTAATTTTAGAATAATTTATTTAATACATAATTAAATTCTATAACTGAGACAATTTGCAAATACCCCACTAATAACCACTTACAGATATAACTATTATAGTATTATACCTTTAATGACATTTATTTATCTTTTTCATACATATTATTATGACAATTCAAAATAATTTAGGAAATGAGTTTATTCAAATAAAGATATTTTGACTTTGACTTTGAAATGGATAAAAGTCGCTAAGCGAAGTTATGTTTGGAAGGTTTGCAGAGGTTTAGGGTGTTCGTTACCTCTGCATAGCTAAATTCGAATCAAATATTTGGTCTTCCCTAAGGAAACCAGTCATCGTGGCCTATGAATACCAGAGGTATTAATCGCGTGTTGCCGACTCTGCAATAAAATATTTGACAAATTTTTTTTTTAATTTGGGTTTTACGTTTGTTTTCATGTCACGTATGACTTGGAAACGTTGTCTCCACGTTGGTTCCTATTCATATTTAACTTAAAATGGTGGCGCTTGGATCACGTCCAGTTGACGCGGACCGAGCGATACTGTTATAAGGCTTTGTCATACTGGCATCAAATTGAACAAGAAATTTCCAAGAATTTTCAACAAGAAAGTTGTTGAAAATTGACAAGGTGAGAACTGTAGTTTGCTAGTAAGATAAAAAATGGCTTTCGATAATATCCAAATAAAGTCTTTTCGCAGTTCTATATGTGGCACTGCCACATATAGAACTGCGACATTGGGTCCCAAACTCAGATTAAAATATAATCTGAATTAATCTATTACTTCTCTTTATTTTAGTCTCAATGGTTATTTACTCTTTATTATTCCAACGGTTACCTTTATACTTTTTTGGCGAATTCAAGTTCACTTTTGTACCTAAAATCAAGTCACGTATAATATTGCCAAAATAAGTGGTTCTTTTACCGAGTATTTCGCAAATCTATGAATACTGTGATGTTATTTCCAATAAAGTTTAGTAAAAACATCAAAACTTTTAAAAGATGAGATCTGGGAAGGATAACCCAGAATTTAGTCGAAAAAAATCACTGTTATATATTTTGGTACTAAGTAAACACAAATATTTTTCGTGGAACTTAAAACTATATGGATTCGCTTCAGGGGTTATCTGTCGTGAAGGCAAATGATCTTCCGTGAAGGTTGCACCCAGATGGATCGGATAAAATTTGTAGAAACTCCGTGTGATTTATTGCTCTATTGACATTTGAGCTGTTAGATACTATTAATTTGAATGATCTATTGAATGAAAAACACTGGATTATATAATTCTATATGTGAGTAAACGATACCGCGATTCACAAACAATCACCGCCATCTATCGTTGTAAAAAGGAACCAAAATTTTATATAAGGTTAAGTATTATTTGTGAGATTTAACGTCAGCGCGATTAAGCTCAGTGCAGCGCCATCTATTGAGGAATGGCTCAAGATTGACATAATGATTTGTATGACTATAAACACCGTGCTTGGACAACAACATCAAGCTATCGGTTTAGGCCAAAACTCGTTGTATGCTTCCCCGTGGAAATAACCTGTGCCCAGTAACTATAAAAGCTGTTGATAGTGATTTTTTACGATATGTACTTCCAAACCCTTTTGATATCCTTGAGAAAATTAAGAGCTCTAGATGTTACGCCGTGATCAGTTACAAGCAGTAGAAGAAGAGCTCTTCTAAGTAAAAGTGAGTAAGTATAAATTTCCAAAAAAAGACTAAAGATTTGAAATTATTTTTTAAACGACATTACATTCCCAGAAAGTGTAACAAATACCTTCTCAAATGGTGTATGTATCCTTAATTACTATAGAAGCAACTCACCACTCACAGGTAAAAATAACATTTTTATAAATATCGAAGTAAATTTTTATCGTATAAAGTTTTGTTTATACGTTTAATTATTTTAACCACGAACGAAAGAACACTGTAAAAAGTAAAATACTATTTGAAATTTAATTTGGCTCCGGCGAGCCGACAGACCGCATAAACTTTTATGGACATGCCGGTGATGTATCATTTATATAACGGGGGGATGGCGTCGCTTGGGCGCGAATTTGATTCTTACAAACTCCTAGGGTTGTCAAAAACATTTTAATATTTTTTCTTTTAAAACATGTAACATAAAGTGAAATACAATAATAAGCTCGGTTCTTCTAACTATCAGTAGATATTTAAACCTCAAGTTGATTGAACAGAGCTAGCTTTAATTCACCAAGTTGAATTTAAAAACAAATACATGAAACACAAGAAAATATCAAGACCAGTGAAGTGGAACTGCCAAAATATTGAAGAACCTTTCATAACACAAGATTATTTATCTTTCAAACAAGTTCCTCTTGGTCCAGTCTCTGATAAAGCTTTGATAAATATCTTCTTATGCTTCAAACAGCTGGTAACGTGCGTTCAATATTTCTTTCGTCAATAACTCTCTAAACTGTTTAATATATTTCTAACGACTGACAACCTTATTGAAGCTGAAATCTCGTCTACATCAAGATGCCAAGATTTTTAAAACAAATTTTGGACCTAATACAGCTGTACAAAGAGCACGTACGGAACTAACGTGCTGGAGTGTACCTTTATATTCCAGTACAGTACAAGCATTGCTATTATGCTTTTCCACTTTACAAACGTAGTTCGTGATGGCGTTTTTCACGATTGTAGGAACTACTCTTGATTGAGGATCTGGAATATTCTTTGTCTTCTTATCAAAGAACAAATATATATATTTCGTCTAAGATACAATATATATCTTCCAAAGGTAACAAAAAACAATTACGATTTACAGCAAGGCATGAGAGTTATGTGTAGTTGGGAATAGAAGATTCTAATGCTACCCTCAGAATATGTGTGGAGAAGATACAAGAGAAGGTGTCGGTCCAAAGAGTTACAAAAAATCAATATTCCTTTAAGTTGTTCAAAACTCGTAAATCAATTTTCAACTTACCTCATTTTCAGTTTATGTTTCAACAAACACATTGGGAACAATTTAATATTGTTATTATAAAGATTCAATTTTAATTTAACCACTAGTGTTTAACAAGATATAAGAATTATCGTGAACCCTATCGGGCATAGATAATAGAAGAGAGGAGTACGCAATTATTTTAAAAATGATTACTTAAAAAATATTATATATATAAAATACATATATATTTTTAATGATAAATTAAGTAGAACATTAACTCGATCATTTTCGGCAACAAGCGTACTGTTATGTACTAAATCTAATTCTAAATAAAAATATTTCCAAATTCAGACAGTTTTTAATTAATCCTAAATTCTATTTTCAAACGCAGTTATTAGCACGCGCTGCCACCTGGTGCTGTTTCTGCGAACGTCTTCCGACGGTTGAGACAGCAATATTTACACAGTTAATTTATACAAGATCTGTAAGTGATTCTAGAAGATACTAGCACTTATACAAGAACAGAATTTCAGTGCCTTCTCCAGTATACGACATCAGCAAGAACCATGGTGACGCACGTCAAAGACAAGATATTTGTTTTGCATTTTCAACTTCATTAGACCTTTCAATAGAAATTAATCTAGAGGTAATCTGTTCCCATTCTTTTAAACTATCCGACTCTTTTTTAAATTTTTATTTCAACTTTCTTTTTTACTCATTCTAGCAGAATAACATAATTATGTACTATGTAGTGCATTAACTCTACGGTAGATTTACAAACAGATATATTGACGTTGAACAAGTTTACCAAAGTTGAATAAAATATTTTGACTTTAATAGTTACTTTATCACTTCATCTACTCATCATACATCATACTAGTGTTATTTTTAATTTTAAAATAAGTATAATTTTAAAATTAAAACTAACAATTTATTTAGTACATATTTAAATACTATAACTGGGACAAGTAGTAAATGCCCGGTTGATACCCAATAAAATTATGACTATTTTATATTTATTTATTTTCATATTCCCTGTTGTGACGATTTAAAAGAGCTTAGTAAATAAGTCTCTTTAAATAAAGTTATTTTTGACTTTTGACTTGACTTGACATCTTCCCTCGAAATATATATTTTATAATCCTTTGCTGTTATACAAAAAAGATTTTAGACATTAAAGTATTTTGTGTGAAATTATTATTTCATGGTACATTTGTCATTTTTACGACGCGAAGTCTTACTAATAAATTGTATGTCAATCCAACCATCACAAAGGAAATGTAAAATGCATGCGACAATGTTCTAGAATTTACACATACTTATTTAAACTTTATTGCTGTGTCACAGTAATTTGAACCATGAATCTAAGTGACAGAACCTATTTCTAATGTAAAGTTAACTTTGCAACGTTTAAAAGACAATGATACAGTCGGAGATGGTCTAGACTCTGTGGCGCTATCTTTTGTGAGTAATATGACGTCATTTTCAAAATATGTAGCCTCAAAGATTTAGGAATTACTCGTGTACGGTTCATAATATTTATTATGAGGAAGGTATATCTTGAACGATTTTCTAAGGTGAAGCTATTACAAGAATATGTTCTTTTAAAATAAGTAATATAGTAAAATTAGGATGTTTCTGCGAACTAAGACAAAGGGTTACATTGAATATTCAGAATTGGGCAACTTTTATAACGCTCATGAAAAATACTATTTCGGTAATTTTTCATCATCATATCAGCTGAGAGAAGACATTATATTGTTCCTAGGTAGGCAGTCCATTGCCCGGCACCATAAAGGCCACCACTACTTAAATAATTATTTAGTATTCTGTCTCAAAGTTGCATCTGATAAGTAAATGCAAGAAATAAATAATAAGAAGATTACAATAATCTTCTTGCTAATTCTAATTATCATTATCATGATTCAAATATTGTAGAGTTTATGTCATTCAAGAATCCATTTTATCTTCCTCATACCTCCTATTCAGTTTTCTTGTTTAGGGTGTATCTTCGACAACGCATATACTGTGACAATTGAAGTATGGGTAATTTTTGATAAGATAAGATACGATAAGATAAGATAAGGTACCATTTTATAGTGATTCTGTGTGCAATAGATCTTACAATTTCATGCACTTAAGATACAACAGATTGGGGCGAACAATATTACAATGTAGAATATAATTTTTATTAAATTATTATTATTATTTAATTTTATTACAATTAAAAGCTTAATAAAAGCTTTTTTTCACCCTCCGATGACTATGGTTATATATTGGTAGCTGATTGATTATCTTTATTCCAGCAATATAAGTGCTTTTGTCTTGTATGTAACTCGAAGATTATTCTACAATAAGGTTATATTTATATTGTGCTCGTATATTGTTGTTTATTTGTACTTTTCTATTAAAACACTCATCTTGCTGTCGTACAAAAGGGCATATCTCTAGAATAGAAATGTCAAATACAGTTATTATTTAGATAGATAGATAGATAAAACATTTATTTCCATCTCTACATCACACACAATCCATCCAGACAGTACATAGATTAAAAGACAAACATTTTATAATAAGGTATTAAAGACCTTATATTTCGTTATTATTTGTAATTTTTTGTTCTATTTACACTAAATCCTCTATTTCAAATTTCCAAGCTTCTTTGAATTTATAATCAAATCTTTTCTTTTGATTAATTAGTACATATGCTATTTCTAAGTTTTCTTTACTTCTTATATCATTTACAGGTTTTTTATTTTCATAAATCAAGTAAAAACGACATTATAGCATCACTTTTGGCGTGTAATACTATTAAAATAATAATTTACACACATTAATGAAGTTAAAGGTATATCGTAGGCTTATATAATATCATTATAAACTAAATGGGCATTCCTTTGAACGGCCGTCACGCTTGGAAAGATATCAAAACATTTTAGCTCAAACAGCACTGGAAACTTTCCAATATTTTTGAACTTCCCTTTCAGGAAGGGATGAACGATTTAATTTTGCTAAGTAAACGTCTGAAAATTTATATATTATGCAGATACTTCGTAGATGATACCGTCGTTGGGGAGAAATGAGAATTTAGGCAATGACCAATTATTTTTTTTCTAAAATTTCTTGTATCCGCCATTTTTTTGGGTTTGATCAAAGTTGTAAGATGTATTCTTGTTATTTATATTGTATCTATTATATCTTTATAATAAGAACAATTTTATAATATTTTTATTTCTTTTATTACATATTTTCTGACAGTCTCGAATTTTGAAATATCCATAAGGTTATTTGATTAAAAAAGAATCCCAAAGACTCTTTCTTCGATATTATTTAAGGTTATGTATTGAATTTGTATAAATTATATTATATTTATTATTTAAAATTTTTTGGCTACGTTAAATGTAATAGTTTCACTAGCTTCTGTTGTAATCTAGAGAGGCTTTTAATTAATTATTTCCTAGTCTCATATTCATTAAGTCATTTGTATTTTTCATGATATCACCTATTCATATTCAGTTTTATTTAATTCCTTAATAGTATATTAATGTATCTGCTTCTCTAACATTATGGATATTCAATAAGGCAGGTATATAATGACTTTGAGAAACTCACAAGATAATTGAAATAAAGGTATTGCATTCACTTGTTATTATTTTTATGGACATGTTTAATGATCTTTAAAATATTTCATTTTGTCAGAAAGCTGTCCTTTTCTAGTTCATGCTCTAAACCATAGGTCTCCAAAGTTTGAAGCCTTCGGGCCATAATGATTTTTCAGTTTGTTCCCCTTGGAACAAACCAGTATTAATTTTTCTGCCCTTAACTATATTTCTAGACTAGAATAGTCGCAAAGTGCGCGACCTAAGCAAACTTACATTTTTTTTGCATTTCAATTATTAAAAAACTAAATTACAAACTTGGGCCGTAGTTTATCTATGTGATTTGATATATCTCTATGGTATAAAACACATTGTTGCATCATTAATATTTCCCTCAGTAATTTTAAATGCCAGCACAGATGGTCACCTTCAAAACTTTTGCTTCATTCAACAATGACACGAGTATTAATTTTGGCCGAAGAAATACCAGGTTGCTGGCATTTCCCGATGGTAATAAAAGCTCAAGTAATATGACATTTTTTAGGTCACTGACATTTAGTTGAGGTTAATTTACATTTGCATCGTAGCTGAGTATTTCATTTTTGTAGCAACCTGTTCATTATTTTGTGTATTGGAAATTGTATCTTAAGTAATAATAGATTTATCGTTGTTTGAATAATATTTGTTTGGATTTTAATTAAGATTCAGGCGGTTTTGTTTCATATGCAAAATAGCCTGGTATTAAAATTGTAATGCATATTGGTTATTCATTAGAAAGATGTTAGTCAACTAATTTTTATTCTTCTCATATAACTACACTTTAGTAGTTTTTAATATGGATTTAATTATGAAATCTTATTATGCTATATGCATTCTTAACAATTCTATTGATAATGTGTAATTCTAAAAATAATTCTCGAAATTTTGAGTTCATTTATATCTACGTTTCCATGAAATTCACGAAGAAACCTAATCAGTAAGAATTACAAAAGACGTGTTAACTATCTTCAACTATAAAACAACTATGTTATTCCTCTTAAGTACTCGTAACTGACTTAATGAAATTCCTCTCTTTTGTTAATTTTGCAATCTAAACGAGACTTTAACTTTGTTGCAGCAAGTATAATTTTCTATTGATCATCTAGCCGACGAAAACTGTGGATACTATTGTGTGCTTTACAATATTAGCTACAAGCTCCATTTTTGTATGTACCATGACAAGTACTTAGCTGCCCCTTTTCACCTGTCAAAGAGTCAGTGAGGCTTGAAGATACGCATATCGGTCGCGTCATCTCATTCATCCCTTGAGAGTGAGTATGTTTGCTATCTGCTTCAAGAATACTGACAGTTTGTTAAACGTTTGTTGTGGGATGCGAACAGTGACGAACGACTTAGTGCGAAGTCTTAAACTGCATGAGTTGAAAATTTTACGTTGAGATTGACCTGAGTTACGTGAATAACTCTTAAGCTTTTAGTTCTAAACTTATCATATTGTATATAATTTTTTATAAAATTAGGTAAAGTCAATGCCAAAACACCATTTCTTTGTCCCTACTAATTTCAGTACTAACAGATCAGCAAGTAAACACCCGCGTAAGACTGCTGGGTTTTTAAATGAATAAAAATATAAATTGTAATGAAATTGTATATTGAAAAACTTATGAATATAACATTGGAAAATAAAAGAATAACTATTATTAATCAAATCTGACATTTTTAGATATTAATATAAATTATAACATATAAATAGGTTTTATGTCGCTTACAACTTAGGGGAATTATTTATTTATTTATTTCAAAAGAAAACCAACAGTATTAAATATAAATCCATTCAATATACAATAGAAAGCCAATTAGTTAATGTCTCAAGAAGACACAATACTGAAAATAACAGTAAAGCAAATTAAAATATGATATAATATAAAATAAATTTGCTAGCCATTGAAAAATGTATTCAAATGTATAAACTATTTAGTTCATTTTTAAAAAGAGATTTTCGATTCCGTTTTTTTACAAAAAGATTTGTGTTTGAATATTTTATTAACTGTCATATAACAATAATACTTATCTAACTATGCGTGGATAACGGCGATTGGCTAACCTTGGATTGGTTTGGCTGATTGTACCTAAATCTTATAAGTGTATCTATCAAATGGTCAGTTAATTGAAGAAAAAAGTTAAAACATCAGAAAATAATTAAGATTATGTAACTAATTAATTTAAGATGATTACGTTTCGACGAAGGGAAGCTATGGAATTTTTAAAACATGTAAGAATTACTTTGCCTACCATCGAGACATCGAGACTATGGCAGACGAGTCTGCGGTGCCCGACAACCCCATTAATTTTACCCCGTTGCGCATTGTTCGTAACTGCATTAGTTCTAGTCTGTTCGTCTACTTCATTTCCTATTTTAGCAAAGTCAAAGTCAAAGTTAAAGTCAAAATAACTTTATTTAAATAGACTCATTTACTAAGTTCTTTTAAATCGTCACAACAGGGAATATGTATGAGAAAAACAAATAAATGTAATTAAAGGCTATAGTCATAACTTTAACTGGGTATCAACCGGGCATTTACAAATTGTCCCAGTTATAGTATTTAAATATGTACTAAATAAATTGTTAGTTTTAATATATATGAAAATTAATATTGATTCTTTTATGAAATTTAGTTAAACTAAGGTTTCCTTCATAATAGATTTTTGCTATACGCGTTACCTGACGATGCGTGTTTCAATATATTACATAAGCAATGAGGTAAATAAGTAACAGTAAATGAGAAAGTTTTCTTTGTGTGATGTGTGTTATTAAAGTACAGAAATTTAAGTAAATTTAAGATTGATAATGATAGTTGGACTCAATAATTACAACAATAAAAAGCATGTAAACTTACAAAAAATCGAAGGTTTCCAAAGAAAAATCTGGATTTTAAATTCCAATTTTTTCAAAAAAAACAAAAATAATTTTATAAATTTTTATTTTTCAATGAGTATTTTGTGGCCTAAAACATTAAATTGATTGAAAAAAATTATAATATTAATATCTTAAGTACAATAACCGTAAGCAAACGACATGCTGATGCTGCATTCAAAGAAAGCAAGTACCACTCATTTATATCAAGCGTTCACACAATACACGTTCCGTTACAATTGAAAATCGATGGACCTCAAAACAACCTAAACAAAAATGTTGCCCAACAAAACGTGCAACGAAACAGCAACGAGAGACAGCAAGCACCTCGTGACAAAACAATTTGTCGCCCTCGTCGCAATCACTGACGCGTACGGTTTTTGAATGGCAATCAGTTATGAAGAGAGAGTTTTTTATGCGATTCTCTATGGATATGTGGAACGTGGTTCCTACTTAGGTTTTTGTTCCACATGAAATTATGAGGTTAAGATACATTCTGATATGCAAAGCATAGTAATACACTCAAATCAGGCTTTATAATATTGATATGGCGTATCAGCTATTTAAATTTTTTTAGATCCTATATTATAGAGATATATACAGTATAAGCCCTATAGATATATAGACTCTATTGAAGATTAAGTGACAATATTTCTTATAAAAAACCCTACCTTAACAAACTATTTTGCTAAACCAATAAAAATTCTATTCGTGAATCATCTTCAAGAGCCCTCTGTCAATTAGAAAAGATAGAAAACATGTGCATAGTATTAAAAGGATTATTTACAATCCAAATCAGAAAATTATCCACTGAAATAGAGAAGAACCTTAATTTTTCATGAACAAATAGTAATAACGACAATTTTCCTAATGGAGTAATCGAAGCAGAATTGCTTAAGGCTCAATATTTTATCTTTTCAAAATTAAAAACCCGGTTGACAATGTATGTTCGAAATAATTAATTGATTTAGAAAAATACATAAAGTAAAAATAGAACCTTCTAAATAGATTCTACTAGCCTTTATTAAGCTTACGAACGTGACGTAGTTTATATTCGTCAGGCTAATGCAAGAAAATCCTTAGTAAAACTAATTTGTTCTGTGATTGTAGAATTCTTTAGAAAGCGAGTGTGAGCTTTAATAAAAGCTATTTGGCTTAAATCTTTTAATTTCAATAAGCCTTACTTAGAGTTGAGTTTTCACCTGTTTATGTACAATATGTCTTTTGTATGTCATTATGTACGTTATCTTTTATTCGTCCAATCATGCAGTATATTAATTTGGGGGACATTGTAGAGGTTTTGGTCTCGGCTTCTCACAGGCGAAGGTTTTATGCATCAATTATACTTAAGACTGGTGGCGTCAGATACATTTAGTCAGATGAAATCACTATAGATGGTTTATTAATATAGTAAATCAACAAAGTAAATAGTAATAGTATAGTTATCGTTCCAAATGTACCATAGAGCACATTTTCATTTTCATTTTCATTTCCATTACCAAAACGTAAATGTAATTTAATATTGTTAATCACCATAATTTATTTGCGTTCACGACAACAGATAAATTTTGTTTCAGCTAACTCATTAGCAACACCACCATGCTGAAAATTTATGTATTTAGAAATCAGAACAATAATTTGTTGGGACAAAACGCTAGTCATTCAAATGTTTTGTCTATGGTCCCGTAGGAGGTGTATCTACCTATCACATTGTTCAGTTTATCTGTGGGTAGTTTTACTTTAGATTACTACTGCGACTTCATATACGTGAGATTTAGTTTTCTGCTTTAGTTATTTAACCATATTTCGTGTGTTGTGATTCGTTTTAATAAAATAACTATATTGGTTGTTGAAGGAGACAGTAACTCTATTTGTTCACAAACAGATTTTTGTTTGTTCATTATTTACAAGCAAGTTTTTGATACCTTGAAATTCAATATAACTTTTTTATTCTAACTTAACCCCATATAGCGCAGCTTATATAACGATAAGTTTTTACATTAATCATATCTTTATAAAAAAAACCAAAACAGTAGATTTTGAGTTTATTGCGCAAAGACAGAATTTACAAAATCGGATTTTTATGATCTTTTTCCAAAAGCCCCGACACAACATTTGGTAATGATATTTATTATTCAAACACAGGAATTCAACAAATTATATAATTTACAAATCAACCAAGAAAATTAATGTTTTGAATAAATTTAAAACTGTAATATTTATTTTCAAACAAACAATGCAGGATTTCCGCTAGCAGATAAACCCTTAGGCGCAGTAAAAGCTCTATCGTGATATCAGAGCAATGCCGACTCGCCAGGTTTGGGCACAGGTTTGGCTTCAACCACTTGATATGGTGACTGACCCTTGATAATGATTTATAGTATTGATATTATTCTTTTACTATTCAATTAGTTGTCTAGCAATTTACTTAAGATCAAATAAATTCCAAGTATTTCATCACGAAACATTTGTACAACTCAAACAAAACACGATTTGTACTAGTAAGATTGTTTTTCTATGACGCCAGGTTAATTTAAAAGAACCTTTATGTTGTTAGTACTCGTGTCTACTAAACCTTTTTGTTTTTAACCCCTTGTTGTTTAAGGTTCGAATCCCTATAGGAATAGGTATTTGGATGATGACCAGAATGTTTACCAACTTTTGTGTGATTATTCCGTGTATTTCTGATATTTATATAAATATGACTACCTATATTTTCCCGGCATATCTAGTATCCATAACACAACATCCTAATAATGCTTAATTGAAGCTAAATGAAATATACATATATATATTAACTTTCAGCTCAAAATTTCCAAAAACATAATTATACCACTCTTATACACTTAAACAAAAAGGCTAACAAACCAAAGCCTCATCCTAAACGGTGGTTATTTTGGATAACTGTCTAAACCCCCATCTACTAGCACTCAAAGCCTTGTGACAATGGATCCCAATTCAATACCTCAAACAGGTACTAGTGAATTGTTAGTGATTGTGAGGTGATTGCGAGCCAATCGACTGCGAGCTTGTATCTACAAACAGTCCGTAATGAGCAGGTTTTGGATATTATAGACGATTTAACTATAGACTGCAACAATACATTTATTGAGGAACTTGTTTGAAATATAATCAGCGAATTGAATTAATTATACAATTATTAGCTTCGCAAACCACTTAAGAATATAACTTTAAATGATTAATTTGTGAAAATTGAAAGTATTTGAGTAGATTTCGAATAAAGACTAAGACTGCAACTCATAAACAATAAATAGTAAAACTAAATTTTAACTTTGTTAATTTGAATCATATATCACTTAAGTTAACAACTAATACAACTGCTCAGTAGCGCGGTCGACGAAGAACTGCCCAACAGATTTTATTTTCAATTTACAACAAGTTTTCCTCTACATCCGCATCATATTGTGGATTACGCTTTTTTGTTAATCATTACAAAAGACATTTATTCTTATAATTATCTTTAACAATGTTTATAATAATTAAGTAGTAAGTAATTACATTAAGCACATAATTCAATGTACAGAAAGTAATTAAAGTAAATGAAATACTGGAGGATTTTTATTTTTTGAATTGTCAAAAAATAAAAATATTGATTGCTACAAAATTTTAGATAGGTAACAAGAATTTCTTTATTTCTCGCTAACAGAAGTCATTGTATTATGGAAATAGCGCTCCACAAAGCAAACGAGAACAGATATAATTTAAGCAATTTCAAATATAATTTGTTTACTCTCGTTCCAATTCCCAGGAGATTGATAGGAATAGCGGATCAATTAGAGCGGGGAATGCCCGAGTATCCTTCGGCTCCATTTGTACTAACAGTGTTTGTCCGTATTCTAATTCTGTTTGTCCTGGAGACTGGGACGTCCCTGACACCACAATCCCATTAGATGCGAAGTCGACTGCTCGATTCCGATTTTAGCCTAGTTTTGAGGTTTTAAGACTTTGAAGTTAAATATTCAATGACTCGTTCATTAAGTTATGTAATATTTAAATTTCGAAGCGTCTGTTTGTATTTTTTTTAAAAAGGCTATTCTTAATGAGGTTTCTATTTCAGATATCTAATATAGCAATATAGCATCGGCTTTATTAAAGTAAATACTTACATACATATTGTAAAGACCCTTAACCTCTTTTAAGAAAAAATGATCAAATTCATCGGTGAATTACCTGAAACAAAGTAAGATGAATTATTATTTAATATCTATATCATGAAATGCGGTATAGAAAAGAGAGATATAGATGAGATATTGACATACGTTTTTTAGTCATTTTTTATTTGCTATAATTTTGTTTTAAATACTGTTGGAAATACCAACAGTATTTGACAATCTGTTTAATCCGAATTACATA
Organism: Acentria ephemerella; assembly: GCA_943193645.1. NCBI lineage: Eukaryota > Metazoa > Arthropoda > Insecta > Lepidoptera > Crambidae > Acentria > Acentria ephemerella. The sequence continues at coordinate 393,999 of OW971891.1, forward strand.
AGTTCTAAGACATCAAAATAATTAGGGGCAGTTCAAAAGGAAGAAAAAGAGGATGAGGATGTAAGAATGTTCATAAACAAGCAAATTGTTATTTCAATAAACTTTGGTTTCGATAAAGAAAACAAAGGAACTTTCGCCATGGTTGATATCGCTCACACTAGCACCATGGTAGCTTATCTTAAGGACAAAAAACCTACTCCTAGTAGCCAACCAGCCCAACCTTCAATATCATTCATGTTTTAACACACGGTGCTGTATCAATATTTCATTTTTTTCCAAACTTAGATGAATTTATATTCAAAAGACTCCTCTAACTTTTACTGCTCTTCGATCGGCAATATGTGATATCTGAGCATCTTTCTGTAGGATTTTATTATTTTATTAGTAGTTGGAGCGAATATTGCTAAAGCCAGATTTTCTATCTATAACTTTCTTTAGATAAATACATTTGGAGACTTTCTTATCAAAGTTGATCAGCTCAAGATGAGAGATAACTACTATCCATCAATAATAGTTAATTTTAGAGCTGGAAGCTTTTAGAGATCATTTTGTCTTTATTACTATTCTTAAGGACTTGGATGTAATAATTTAATATTATATACATGCATAAATACATAGATGATACTTAAAACAGGGACAGCAATTGAAACTTCACATGATTTAAAAAAAATCAGAAAATATATTGCAAATAGAAATGCATAAGTTCATTTTCTTAAGATTGATGATGGCTATAATGCTACACGTAAGCAATTGTTTTATCGAGAGAAGTGTAAATAATATTGTCATTAAAAATATACTCAGCTGTGAAGTACTCAATGCTATCATCATAAGGCGGAAGACTAACCCTTCAGTAACACGTAATAGCTAAGAAATCTCGCCCCTCCATTCGATTAATGTTAATAACACGAAATATTTAAGCTACTGCAATAATCTGACCCACACTGTTTCTGTAGGACGTGCTCCACAAGCGCTGGTGATATTGGAATTTCACAGACATGCCAGTTTAGCCATCCAAATATCATTGCCATTTGATGAAAATTGAGTTCGTTGTCTTTCAATGTGTCTAGCTCAAGTTAAATCCGAGAAAGATCGGGAAATATTTTCAATATTATTCTCAGTTATGGTAGGCAGCGAGCGTTGAATTTTGTTTTATTATCGTCATTTTATATTGGAAGCGAGGCATATTTTACAGACTTTATATGATATATTTTAAAGAATTCAAAATACGGGGTAAAATTCTTATCTAAAAATATAACTTACATTACCAGTAATGTTTTGAAATTTAATCTAATGACATGTTGAGATATAAACTTACAAATCTTTATCAATGCATTTAATTATCAAATGAACTTATTAATTATGATTCACTATATAATATTTCGAAAGTAATATAAGTAAAAACTGTCAAAGAGATAGAAAAATATCCGTCAATTTAATTACGTTGATTATTAAATGGTACCAGTTTCTAGATTAGTAACTCTATGGGGAATCCTCGTCAGTTTAGCGGCTAAGCACCCTCGAACCCTTGTTCAGTGTATTTGCACCTATTTGAATATTATCCCCGCTTATAAATATTTATGCCGTGACTCCTTTATTTCCTTCATTTTCTTTTCATACCAATCCGGTGGTAAATTTATGATGAATGCTGCACCCTGTTAGGGTATTTGAATTTGCTGCGCTCAATGCGAAGAAAAATATGGCTTGCGTGTAGGAAAAGGATGGTAAATAGACTCAACTTTTGATATATCAAGCATTGATGGGTTACGTTTTGCTAACTACAACACTAGATAGTAAAATACTACAATTCAATATGAGAATGCCTATCCTGAATGTAACGCAACGTTACGTCTGTATATAGCTGTATATGCCTGGTGTGTTGTGGTTGATGTGTCGTGTGTGTTTGCTGTTCTGCTGGATTGTTTGAATTCTTAATATTATTAACTTTTATTATTTTATCATAAATCTTTCAATCAGCTATCACTGTTTTATTCCCATACAGTCGATTCGCTTTCTCCGTAATTACTCTGTGTTTTCTTCCTGCACGTTACGTCATAATAGATCCCAGTTTTAAAGTTCGCATTGGAAGGTGTTACGGATCAAAATTTTAAAGTTAAGCTTTTCCTGGGAATTATTGCATATTCTTTATAAAACGTTTTCTTGATGTTTTGTAAAAAGTTGATATAAGTTCCAATAAGGAACCATCTTAGGAAGACTGTCGTCCATCAACACTATTTAGAGGTGTGAGTAAATTATTATTCATGGCGATTTAGTGGACTTTTGTTTTCAGTAGAATATTAGCTTACATTGGCTTTGGGAATTCATTACTCTGCAGAATATCTAGCTCCCAATAAAACAACTTGGTTCTATTTAAAGACTGCTACGGCAGTTGAATCTATAATGGTGTTTTATTTCTCCAGAATCCGATTCGTCCAGAACCATTTGTCCAGTGCTCCTAACTCAGTGCTCGTTAAACGCCAAAGAGTTGGAAGCAGCTAATACATTTCAGCAAAGGAGACGACGAATGGGATTGTGTTGGGTATATTAGTCCAGAATTTTCAACAATTTGCTTTCTTTGTTCCGATATTTCGAAGAATACGATGCAGTGTATTAAATGTGGGTTGCAGCATCGATTTTTGTATATAGTTATGTAAAAAATAAAAATATTTATAAATCGCATTTTGTTAAAAAGACAAAGAACTATGAGATCTTTTACTTGGGATTCATTTGGAACTGTTTTAAAGTAAATAGAAATGGTCTAATGTTTTTAGGAAATAGTTGTTGAAAGCAGTTTACAAACAATCGGCGAATATCTTAAGACTTATCTATTATTAGTCACATGCAAGCTTGCATACTAATAACTATTGTGCACAACATTCAGATGTTATAATCTTAACACTTGAATTTTCAAATACATTCATAATATTAAAATTAAATTCAAATTTAATAGAAACTTTAAATACAAATAATTTATTCCGAACCTGGCTGTATTCTTAGACACGCAGCAAATGAGCACCCAAATTTTTATAAAATATCTCAAATTCAGTGTCAAATTTATTACAACTCCTGCACGTACGGAAATGTGGATCTTTGAAACATTGCAAGATATCACGGATACATTAAATAGTTCTTGAGTACGCTTTCTTTCCACCATAAGCATAACCTGAGCTAACAAGTCACTAGCATCCCATACAGCATTTACCAACATAAATAGAATAATAGAACTATGAAGTGTTTAGCTTATAACATTTAAAAGAATCCTAAAAATAATTTTTCAATTCCAACCAGTAGTTTCAGAGATGTTTTCCATTCTGAATGAATGCTTACTTTTGGATGCTTTAATTGATATTACGTCGATTGTAAGCGACGCATCTTTATTATGAAAAGCAACTTAATTAAAAAAAAAGGAATAATTTATTTGTTTAAAATTAAAGTGTAATTTCAATGTATCACGGGGCGAGGGGCGTGGGAGGGCGCCGCTCATCAGTTAGTTTTGTTAACCTGTTCATTTTTATAATGGTCAGTCTAAATGCGATCCCACGCACGCCGCACGCTCCTCTTCTAGGAAACTTTTGTATTCCAACTCCTATTTGTCAAGAAATATAGTTCTAGTGTTTTTCCTCTCGAGTTTTGGACTTTTATTTATTGCTGCAAAATAACCAACATCAATTTGGCACCGCCTACATCGATGTTCATAAAGAGAAATAATTTTAAGTTTATTAACAATACTAGCATGAGAAGAAATTCAAATACACTTGTATTTAGTTACTCTCTACCATAATTTCTTTGATCGTCAGAGACATTAAGATTTGCAAATCATGTTCAAACCAAAGCATATTTTGTATTTACTAATAAGTATAAAAACTCAATCTATTCTGAATGCATTGAAACCCGTTTCAAATAATACGTGAAAAATACCTCGTCCACTACAGCGAAATTTTTCGTCGATACAGATATTTATGAATGAATTTCGCTTGATGTTTTTGGCTTCCTATATACGCAGCAAATATATCACATGTTAACGTTAGGTCTTTAACCTTTTGCCTTTTGAACGCAATAAATGTGTGAGTGAGACGAATGCTAACTGTGATGTTAATACTTAAAACGTGCTTTTGATTGTTGGAGCCTTCCACTGCTTTATAATTTTGTTAGAATTCATTATGTTGTGTACCAACTCACTGCAAGCTTATTGCTGATTTACTTTAAAACCATCGCAATATCTTACCTAGTTACACCGCAATGAATGTTCAATTGTCAAGGGCCAATGAACTCAAAGGAAATTCATATAATCTTGGTTTGAATTAAAACAATATTGACACTATAAGTATTCTACATAAATTACTAGAACATATTAAAAAGATTGTGGATTAAATTGAAACATCTCGGTCCTGTGTCGGGTCCCCAGGATATGGGGTGCGTGTAATACATTACACAATTTCCGGGAAACACGTTGGAAATGTTTGAGTTATTCTGGATATTTTCTTTCACTAAGGATATTAGAAATGCAAAAGAGGTTGGTTAGTTCTAGATCAGTATATTGTATTAGCACAAATGTAATAATAAAGATAAATTTATCTAAAAATCAAATCTAATCCGCACAAGTAAATTTAACATTAGTAAATTATCTTATGTCCTTCTATGTCCTATTAATCAATGTTTATATTATCTTGAGTTCAATTCTGAGTTTCACAAAGTAAATCAAACGAAGAAACATAATTTTATGTCCTAACTAAATGATAAAAACTCATAGTGCTTGGCTTGGTTGGTATTCAAGTAACAGTATTTCACTATTTTGTCTTAATACATATATAGACTTGATATTTCCTATGTCTTGAAGTTTCCTCTAAGCTTCAGAGATCTGTAGGATTCGCTGAACATCACAGATAATTTCCGGAGCACGGAACCTTCTTGGATCAAGTTGACTGTGAAGGGTCTGCAATTTGATATTTGCGTCAAGTGCAAAGTGTTAATTTTACTAAACGTCTCCATGTCGCCTCTCGTTAGTACCGATACTGAAAGGTTATAAACGGATATTTAAGTAATTTCTTATATTAACCGTTGATATAGATAATATTTAAATCGGGCTTCCAATGACATTTTCGCATCCAAAAACTTTTCTTTAAAGTGGTATCTCTTTTAATTGAGACAAATTATTGACGTCTCTTACTTGATTTTAGAATTTAAATTTATAAAGTACTTACAGATTACAACAGATTTCAATAGTGTGTTAGAGTAGTTATCTACGTAAATTGAAGATTATCATCTTATCATGATCATCTTAAATCTAAATATAAGTACCCTCGAAAAATCTAGTAGCTTTTGGAAGTAATTCAAATCATTTTCATTCCAACTCCTTTCCACTTTTCGAAGCAAAAGCTAATGCAGTGTACGCGTTCTAAATGCGCATATCTTGAATGCGGTAAGTGGGAGTATGTGGCAGAGTAGCAGACATAATAGGGGTGGCGATGTTATAGAAAATTAATGATATTGAATTTTGATTATACAACATTTGCTTCAGTAATTACATATACAAAATTTATTCTAGTTACAGCGAATTTTAATAAAATAAACACTTAAAGTTGGTCATATTAAAATCAAATAAAATATAGTTATAATTAACAAATATATCACATAAGTAATTTATACTAAAGAGCAATAACCATCGCTTAGACACAGTAGTGATATCAAACAACCACTTGGCGCATTGAAATTCTAATAACAAAATTAAAAGAAGTAACGTTTCAGGGTTGATGTTGGAAAGGTTTTGTGAGTAAATTTGTATGTAAAATAAGAACGAATCTCTGGATAATTATATTTGTTGTGTTATTTGCTGTCAGGATAAGAATCAAGCGAAGCTAGGACGAGCAGATAGAAAAGTGTAGGACCAACAAACTCAAAGCTTGTGATGCGTGGACACAACTGAATGATAAAAAGATATTGCTCTTAAAAACGGTTCTCTCAACTCTGAGGCAGATGGCATCCCTGAAGTTCTGAAGCAGTTTCCGGCGCAGACGAAGGGTCTGCAATTGAGTGCGTTTTTATTTACAGCTTCGATGGTACTCCAGGTGGGGGGTGCGTTTCGGGCCATTGTATATTGGGCAAGTGCAGTGTTTTGAGTGTCGATGTAATTTGGCTTTTGGGGTTTGCAGAGTAAATTGAACGAAATAAGCATACTTCAAGATAATAGATCGGGTCATGAGTAAAGTATGTTTGAATGGCAAGGATGATTTTTTCGCTTGAAAGACGGATATTATAAAGAATATTACTTATATCTTCTTTTTCCAGCAGCAGTTTGACCAATGACTAATATTTTGATTTTCTGTCTAAAATTTTTACAGATATTTCTCAATCATCTGGAAACATTTTTAAACACGAAAGAGATAGCAAGCTATTATCAAAAGAAAATCTAGATCGTGGAGCTTGAAATTTAAACAATATGTCGATCACTAATAATACACAAATAACTCACGATATCGGTGACCCAGAAAAATTAATTTCAATTTCTCTCAAGGCTTCAGGTCGATCAGTAAAATACTTTAGTTATCCTTTTTCCGATTACATTTTATATTTCAATAATATATTTTAGTCTAGAGATAAGCATTCACATAAGAGACAGCAACGTGTATAGAATGTAATAATTGAAATCGTAATCTCTGTATTGGATTTTGAAGGTCACATCGGAATAGGATTTGTGTTATTGGAAAAAGATTTGGCAGTTCAATTTGACTGCTTACTTATTATTTTATTGACGAAATCCTTTACTAAAATACATGAAGAGGTTTTGGATGAGTCAAACCATAAAATTCTCGACTTTTCTGAAGAAAATTGAGCTGACGATGATTAAATATGTGATTGTAGTATTAAGTATCCCAAAGAATTTCAATTTAAAATGGCTTTACTATCAAATACTTGAAAATATCGTTAATGAACAGTTATAGAACAATCTTACTAATTTTACTGTGGAATGGAAATACTACAATGATAATTATGCCCAAAGAAATTCTCCAATCCAAACCATTGCTTATAACATAAAGCACAGGACTCAATTTAACTTTCTTCTGTAGCTAAGATCTGTTATCCATAGTCCTCGGATCTGCAATTAGAGCTGTACAAAAATCTACAATGATCAAGAGACGTTTTAATTTAAAACAATTCAACTGCTACAAAGAGATTCCGTTTTAGTAATGCAAATTGGGACTCCTTGATCGAGGCTGCAGGAACATTTTCAGAAGGTATATTTAAGTGTCTTTATATACTTTCTTAATATGCATATAAAGAAAATAAATATAACAATATAAGCTCAGCTCAGCTTTATAACAATATAAATTTAGTCAAAAATTATTTGTAGGATAAATTTATTTATTTAACAATTTATAAACACAAAGACAATTAAAGGACACAACAGAATATTAGAGAATTGTACAAGGGTACTGCTTAGTTCTATTTGAAATCTCAAAAAAATGTATCTTTATAAATGTTTAAATGTTTTTTTTGTTTCTTCTTTTCTGTTCTAAAGAACAGAAGAGAAACAAAATTTTCATAACTTAAGTTATCATCATAATGTCCTATTCAACAGTTCCTATTTAAGTATAAGATCTTCTATACACAAATGGATAGAAATGAAGGTCTGTTAAGGTTAATAGTGCAAAATAAGTTACTGGTACAGTTCGTAAATAAGAAGATAATTATTGGGATGATAATCATCTTCTTGTTGATGAAATAAAATTGACCAATTTAACTAAATTTAAGCACCTAAGAGTTATAATTGCAGCGGAAACAAGGAAGCCTGAAACATCTTCAATTTACAAGTAGCGTGATTCTATCAAAAACAACAAGCTAAATGACTCGTTAACCACTTATTATGCAAATGAACAACATGAGACAGGCGGTTGACTTCACGTTGCATAATTAAGTGATCACAGGGGAGTGCTGCGACGGTTCATTAAATTAACGTTATAACAGGAAAGTTTAGCAGTTATTTTAACGTTTTTATCTGGTCCTCGAGAGGAGGAAAAGACGTAAATTATACTTAAATAACGTTTGACGGTCGAACTTAACACATTACCGTTATTTGTAGGTAGAATGTGATTTGGGGAAGTTATAATCTTTGTCGGAAAGGTCGTGGTTACATTGGCGGTATTCTTATTTTAGGAAAATGAGATTAATTGATAACTTTCTCAGTTCTTCAATTGTGAATGATAATGTTCCTTTTATTTCATGAAATAAACTGACATAGATATTTTTTCCATACAATGAGATTATTTTAATATTGTTGTCAATTCATCTTATACTTTGTAAATACAAAGAGCTAGCACGGAGGAGGTAACTTGGCTATCTATGTAGAACCAAGTTATATTTCACTGCGGTAATGAAATCTCTTGTCCATAGAATATTAATTACCATTAGAATCTTAATAAAATGTAAATGACTATAAAAATTATGTACACTGGTAAATCATTGTGAATTTTGGAGTAATATTCATTCCAACTAAGGACAAAAATCTACCCGATTTTAATGCAAAAGCAAACATTTTTAAACATTATTTCCTTTTGGCTCCAGATTCATATTCCGCTGCCTCTTATGGAGAATTGATTCATCGAAGACAACTGCCGTCGAGGAGAGTGCCATCAGGAATATTCCGGCGAAACAGGTGCTAAGTTCGAAACTCAGCTAATTTTTACAGCGCCTGTTACCAAGTCTTGTTTGGGAATTGCCGCGTTTATAAGTTTCCGCGGTTTTGTGCATAACTTTCACTGGTTTAAGAAAGTTTGTGAAAGGATATTGGAATGGATTAGTTATACTTCTAGTAATGGTAATTATTGTCGTTGAAAAAGGAAAATTATCCAAATTATCAAAAACAATCAACATTTGTGTGTTGTTCACGACCACGTTCACGACTTTTATATCACGTTTTATACCACGTTTTATATCATATTGTATTTATGTTTAGTAATACCACAATTGTAAAAAGAAAAATATAAAATATATATGTCAGTGCAAAACAAGTGCTTGTATTATTAACATGCGTAATATAAATTTTAATAAATTTGATTGAATATTTGCATTGAACCTTTTAGGGAATCTGATACAAAAAGTAATTTTCAATCGAGAACCGAATACCAAAATATTAACTCATAGTCTTAAAAGCTGTGATTAAGTCAAAGTTAAAATATAGCTATTCAGTCTATGTACATTACATACTGTTATGAAAGTCAAGATTGAAGAATATAATTGTAATACTGAAAAGTATTGAGTTAATTACTTAGTATTAACAATTCGAAAGCTTCCAGAAAATTTTAGTACACTTAGCGGACATTTCAATTTTGATTTTATATACTTAACACAAATTATTATAAGGAAGGACAAGAAAACCATTTAGAAGATATACTTTATATGATACTAAAATTTAAGTATTCCAGTTTAGACGGACATCTGGTCGAGTGATCAGTACCTGTGTTTAGTTAGCTAGCGATTAGTAGGGGCAGAGTAAGAATATATTTTCGTGAAGCATGGATGTTTGTATTTTCATCAAGTATACTTCTTATATTTATATACATATTAATATCGTAAAAAAATCCGACGTGCCGAGACGATATCCACAAAGATATCCTAACAACTTGGTGATACCACAATAAAAATTAAAATTACACTCAACAAGCCCCTATGCAATGGCAATCAAAGTTTATAATCGTCTTCCGGAGATATTGAAGAATGAAAGAAATTTCAAAAAATTCAAGAACAACTTAAAGATGTTATTGGTCAAAAAAGCATATTACAACATTAACGAGTACTTTGAAGACAAGCTATCGGATTTCTTCAACAATATCTAAAATAATAATAATTAACAGACCATTGACATTTAGACATTATACATTACACTTTATAAACACTACAAATTTTAAACTATTGACATTACCTACTTGACATTTTACCCAATTAACAAATTAGAATTAAAAAAAACAATACAATTTAATGATTTCTAATTATTTAATATTAATATTACTGACATCCAAACAATTGTAATACAAAAATACTATAAAATCTATTTTCTACATTTAAAAACTCACTGACTTACAATTCCAAACAATCCCTAGATAATTAGCATTTTGAATGCATATATTTGAATTGGACCATTATACAAATTTAAACACTTAACTTAAACTTACCTTGAAATCTACCTTTCTCCTGTATATCCTAAAATTTTGTTGTGCCCGACAGGGTCCATAGTGTTATTAATAGTCTTAAGATTCATATTATGTAACTATGGAACGCAAAATAAAGAATTGAATTGAATATCTTTATTTTTCCGTTATCTAGTATCCACAACACAAGCTCTTAATGATGTCTAATTTGGGCTAGATAATTAGGTGTGAGACATATTATATTTATATTATTATTATCTTGTCAAACACACAAGAACAAGAAACGTATACACAGCATCCATACTAGTAAATAATTTTGACCGTAGACTAGTACAGGCGGCAATATCTTCCGCGGCAAGTCGTAAAACCACTTTACCGGCAAATGAAACTTTTTTATATTACGGCTCGGGGAAATGACAATATAATATCTCATGATATTTTATTATAGACGGATAATATCAATTTTCTTCTTCGTAGATAGTGTATATTTTGTCTTCTGAAAATTTGAAAGGATAGCTTTAATACGTCGCAAAGTCAATGAAGTCCTTCGTGTTATATCTATCGGAGGATAATAATTATTTTGTGATATCGAATGAATATTCTCAGGTTTTTTACACTATAAGAAAACCTTGAGGTTGTATTATATTGACTGCTATCAAAGTAAATAATGTCAAGAAAATGAATGATGACATTTATCTGATTTCCTTGAGAATTGAATATTATTTAACAAAAGAGGTTTAAGATGTTATAAAAAGACGGTTTCTTTATTGTTATCGAGATTTTTTTTTAAAGAGTTTTGTTTGTTTTAATAGTGTGTGTTTAATTATTTTCCTTTTTTATGAGAATAAAGCATTTGTATTTAAAGTGAAAATATGCGATATTTTAAATTTTATAATTAGTTATTATATATTTTTTATTTTTAGATTTTAAATATACAAAATTCTACAGTTACACGAGTCAAAAACAATATTAGGTACATATGTCCTGTTGGTTATAAAACGGTGACAAAAAGGATACATTCATATCAAAGATTTTGCTGCATACAAAATATATTTTTTTTCAGAATATCTATCAAATAACTTTTATGAATTGTGAAAAAAAAACAGTGTTTTAATAATCCACTAAAATCCACGAAACTACAAATTGAAAAACAGAACTGTTAACAAAAGGCGCCCATTATTTACAAACTCGTTCCGTTCCCGGGTATTCCCCTAAATTCTGTCCACTATTCAAAGCATCGTCTAGCCCAATTCCAGACTTACAAAAGCGCATCCCACATAACTTTTCGTCTCTGCAACCATTATACGTTCGCCATTGTTGGGTCGGTGGACAGTCAAAACAGATAAAATATTTTAATTTCATAATTCACTATGACATTTTGTTGACAGCGGCTGTTGGCGGTTGATATATTAATATGACCTCTGGATTAATTTCGGAGGCTAAAACGTGTCAGTGATAAGTGTTTTCCTCGAATTGGTTTAAAAGCAACATTTTATTATTGATAAAAATATATGGGTAAGGTTAGAAAATCTACATTTAATACAAGTACTGATCGTAATGAATCATTATTAATACTGGTTTAAAATATAGCATTCCACCCACCAATCTGCACTGGCCCACGTGGCTCAAGGTCCATTCTTCTTGTGGTGTTTCTACCCTTACGGAAGTTCTATGCCCCAGCAGTAGAGACATTAATAAGCTGATGATGATTCTTATCAGTACTTGTATAAAATGTACGATAATAGGTTATGTCATCAGTATTTGAAATGTATTTAGAATTTAGATTACGTATATCATTTTTATCTTCTCTTACTGCACTAAATCTGTTTTTTTTTATATTAAGCTCAACAAATGACTCGACACCTCCTGATGATAAGCAGTAGAGGAGTCCATATGTGAAGATAGCTAGTGAAGCATGTGATATATTGCCCTACCCACCCTCACCTTGCCGGCCCAAAAAGTGCTTTTTCACGCCTCTTTTAAAGGAACCCATGTTGTATGAAGGAGGGAATACGTGTGCTGGTAAGGAATTCCACGCTCTAGCTCAAATTTCAAAGTCATAGTCAATGTTTATTCTATTTGGTCGCACTCGTACACCTTTGATGTAAACGCAGAAACAATATACTTAATGAAGTTATTCTAAGTCAACATCAATCACTTTTTAGGAAGAAACTTCCAACTTGGACAAATATTTTGCTAGTCACAAAACTTCATATTAGGTGTATACAAATTAGTATATACGAAACCGAATGTAATTACTGTATTAAATTGTAGAACTTTTCTATTTTTTACTACTATCCCTTTTAAACCCAGGAATAAAGTAAAGATACATACTGTCTATAGATAACAAGCGAATGCGCAAAGATAAACCAGGTTGCGTCACACAGTTCGCCAGGCTCGCTCACAACGCAGGCGATCAAAGGGCACCCCACTCAGTAAACGTCGAGCTATTTTTGAATCTGTAAGCCATAAAATATAGGTTGGAAAAGCCGTAGTAGATTCAAGGTTGCAAGATTTTGTAGTTTGAAATGAGGTTTATATTTTTTAGGTTTAGTTAAGTATCCTATTATAATTACCATACCTATATAACCATTGTAATTATTATAATTAGACCATTGCCATTATAATTAGACAATACATTTTTAAGTGAAAAAAAATTGTGAATTTGAAATGTATAAAAAAATAAAGCCTATTTTATTTTGGACATATGGTAAAGATAGTAAAGGTAGTTGGTAGTATAGTTGGTATTAAATTTAAGCATCGTTTTTGTATACAATTAGTATGAAAGACAAGCACACGGACAATTGCAAGGAACTCCTCAACATCAAAAATGTCTTTTTGTTCTGAAAATCATCCTTTTGAGGCTTTAATAATTTTACTTCTCCTATATATTATATTGCTAGGAAGGTTGCCAGTAGTGTTTGATATAACAATAGTGGGAAGAACGTGAACTTTTATGGTTCTTCAAGCATAACAAGGCATCTTTGATCTCGTTCTCATGACGGCTTACAGGAGTAATGACCATGTTAAATTTATCAGTCTCATTACACAACAAAGTCTTCACAAGTTAATATATATAAGGTGGACTGTAACTCATTACACAAGTTGTCTCATATACACAAAGCTCGAGATGTGTTAATGAATACTAATTATGAACTCTAATTCAAATGCAATAAGGTCTTTTAAAACGTGGCTATATTACTTCGTCTACTTTGTACTATTATTTCGATGCTGTTTAGTGGTACAATTAGCAAATATTATATCCAGGGTATAAATGATATCACAACATAGTTAACGGATAAGTAAATTGATATATATGGGTTAAGAAACTTGATATTTTCTTGATTCCGTACAAGTTTTGACGAGATTCAGCATGACAGTTACAAAATTAGGAGGTATTCCTGGCTAATAAGGTTAACACTGGACTTCGAATTGGCCTTATTTAGTCAAAAAAGGGTGCGGTTATAATTAAGAAGAAATAATTGTCATATTCTTTCAAGTGCCACCTCAAAGCTTTTGATTTATTGAAATTGCAAGGTTTCTCGTATTGTATAGAATGCATTAGCTACTGTAATTAAGTTCTTTATATAAGGTGGACTGTAACTACATGTAGAAAATATTTCTATCCTAGTCACATCACACAAAATAGACGCGTTTTTTCAATAACTCACAGTATATGCAAACTACGGGGTCAGTAAAGATCTTTGATGCATTTTATTCCATCTAAATCACTTGAGTAAATTTACTGATTATACTAAATCGACAACAATCAAAATGTTTATCTACATCATACAATTTAAGTCTACTATAAGAAAGAGCATAGTAGATACAAGTAGAACCTTGCGCAGTACTTCTAAGTGACGTCATCTGCTGCGCCATGATGTCAGTACTACGCCGTAGACTGTCCAGTGCTACGGGACGGTGGAGATAGTCCAGTGCTACACGAGGGGAAGGAGGACAGTTCTAATTGAGCCATCGTTAAGAACACACGTTAATTCTACAATAAATCAAGTTAAATTCAGATCACAATTTGTCTCATTTCTGAACTCACTACATTTGAGAGCCAATAACTTAATTTTAAAACTTAAGCCTTAAATCACGGTCTCTAATCCATCAAGTATATTGTTTCAATTCCAATGAAACCAAACCATCTAAACAAGATGTATGGAATGGAATCTAAGCAGAGCCGTAAAGCCAGCAGCAAACCGTGGGCCAAGTTAGATCGTTGCTGACTCGACAAAACCCGCTTTAACTAATGGACTGTCAAAAGCTCTCGTGAGTCCATTCTCCACTGCTATATTACCACGACTTATTGTGTTAAAGTGCACGCGACGGGTTTATTGCTCATTGAATTTTATGTAAATGATATGTGGATTTCGGCTTACGACTGAGTTAGAGAATCTTCAGTTATTATGTTAATGATCAATGTTGGAAACTGGCTTAAAAGTCTTAAAGTTAATAATGGATTCGTTTTAGATCTTACTCCAGTTCTCTTAGATACTTATCAATCTACTTTCTCTATAAAATTATATAGAAAAACATAGATAATTTCAAATCCATCAAGAATACTTGCTTCTGTCGTACTAATCGGCCTGATTCAACTAAAAGGCGTTTAAAAGAAAACAAGGTGGGTTACTGTGATAATGATGTTGGTGTAGTATTAGAGAAGCCATAAGCGAAAATTAAAATAATTTCCCGAAATCATGTCTTGATATTCTGATGACATCGATACAGTTTTATTCATTAAATAGTTCGGGGCAAATATGGCCCGAAATCATATTTCGTCCCAAAAGGCTCTTAACATCTTGACTCAAAATGCCAGTTTTGCATCCAAAAATGACCCATAAAACCTTTTACTCAAACAGGACAAAAATATGTAAATAGGGTCACTACCCCGAATGGATGACATGTCCTGAACCTTTGAATTTTAAGGTAAGTTCAAAAATAACTCTTATTACGTGAACGTTAAGTGTGAGGCTATGTAAATTTGTGCACGGTTGAAAGGATATTCTCGGCCCGGCGACTACGTAAACGCTCATAATATGGATCATTGACAACCCTTCAGATCGTGTCTTAAATTGTAGAATGTAAAGCAGTTATGGAAAGCAACCCTTATGTAATAAACATATTTCACTATATGTTTAATTATTTCATTATCCTCTTTATTACCTCACGCATAATTGTCTTTTTGTTCTAATAGGTAATAATATATTTCAATTAAAGGAGTTCTACAGAGGGCTTGTCTAGGACCCAATTACTTAAATCTATTTCTTAAACTCCAAAAATGTCCAGGAAAACATTTAAAATTCTGAATGAACGATTTTTTTTACTCAAGGTAAAACATTCAAAGAAGGATCAGAACAACAATACGAGTAGTTGGAAACTTAACACAGACGTTGCGATGAAACAGATTACCATAAATCAAAAGAGGGTTTCGCGCAGATGGCTACGTCGTATTTGTAAATATCTGTAAAAAGGGCTTGCAAGTCTCCAGGTGTAGTTTTGAATTATTAACGAGGCGTTGCAGAATATTGAATGAAAGAAGTAATCTAATTATACGGGTAACAAGTAAATAACTTCGTAGTGAGATTTTGATGGTGACTTACATTATCTAATACCAAAGTTTTTCTTATGGGATAAAATAGGAGTCATATGGAATGAAATGGAGATAGGAAGGTAGGTCCCCAACCGTGCTGGATTCGTTGGTCCCCATCCGGTATAAGGGCGGTTCAGCAACGGATCTAAACGGCATACCCTGGGTGGGCATAAAACAATTACCAAAATAGAACAGGGACTGCTTTCATGATCGGCGAATCTCTAGCAAAAAGGCTCTTTTCAGTGCTGACTAGGAGGTCTCCAGACACTTCTGTTGTCTGCGGAGTTAGCTCGGAGCGTGTTTTTGACTTCTGGACCAGTGGAGTGTTTTGTGGTCGGGGATTGTGGGTCTCGTAGTAACACGACTGGTCTTGGCGCTAGTCATCTTTGTGGTGCCAAGTGGGGAAGAGCAGCCATGAAGCCGCTCTTGACACTGCCCGGGGGGAGCGGTGAGAAAACACCCTTTTAAGGCCAGCGTAGCATTGCAATCGGTAGAGGCCGGTTTATAAGGCCAGCGGTCCTGTTGTCAATCTGGATGATGGACAGGTTTGAAACCGAATCATCACCGACATGCGTTACGACAGTGTGCCCGGAGAGTATGTTAAATGAGTAGTGGGGGAATGCCTTTACCTCAAGTCCCACATACCAACGTACAAAGAATTTCGGCACTAAAATACCCATTCAACGAGTTAGGTTATTGAACGAGTTTTAAGCGATTTTTTATGATAAACAGTAGGAAGAGGTCAATGTAAAGATAGCTAGATCAATATGCCACATACAGCCCTCTTCCACCTCCGTCTTGCCCGCTCAAAAGTTCTTTTTGTGCCTCATAGGTACACGTATGGGGAATATGTAAACCTTTATGAAGGTCCGTGCTTTGGCTATGCAACATAGAAAGGAGTCACAAGCGTCAAAGGAGTTACAGTGCAGACTGTACAATGACATAATTATCATTAAAAAAGAGACAAAGTATACATACGTATACATATTAACCTACAACTAAGTTTAATGCAATTGAATTAAGTTGAGGGGCAAATACTCAACACAAGAAAGGCTTTGTTTCTAAGAATAAGTGTAGAATGATCTATTAAGTTCTATTTTTTAAGACAATAGTAATAAGAAATAAGTAAAAAAATAAAAGTAAATATCAGCGCACCAGTTCAATCTAAAAGGAATTACCCGCGGAGAAACAAATCTTTTTTGGAGTCCTTTTATTTGCTTCTAACTGTCATTTTTATGTGGACAAATAGGCTCTTTAAATGTTTGTTTTTTAACAGGCTATTCGGCAATTTTGTCTAGATTAACCAGTAGGATATTTTTATATAAGCTCAGTAACAGTTTTCAAGCAAGTGAAAAGTTTTCTTTTCACCTTGACTTTTGTCAAGCGAGAAAGTGAAAAAGCACTTTTTGGGCCGACAATGTGAGGGTGGCTAGGGCAGTATGTCGCATGCTTTACTAACTATCTTCACATATGGATTCCTCTACTGCTTATTATCAGGTAGCGTTGAGTAATTTGCTGAGCTTTTTATAAAAAAAAGAATGTTGTTATCAAAACCAGAGTTTATATTTGTACGCCAGCTAAATCTTTTGCCAGAGAAAATTCAAATCGACGAAAAAGGCAACGAATGCATATGCGATACAACATTGGGTTTGTGATAATTTTGTTTCGTCTCAATCAACGCAGCCAAAAATTTATAGAAAAAAAAAAAATTGATCTTGCCTTGTTCTCCAAATTCAAATCCAGCAATTTGTGAATAAACTCTGCATTCACGATTCGTTCCCTTGTTGTAGGTATAAAGTATATTTGCTTTGCAAATGGAAGCGATGTAGTGTCAATAATCGGCACGGTTTTGTTCGGTGTTGAAAAGTTAATTTCGCGTGTTTGTGTGTTTGTTCTGACAAATAGGGGGAATTGTTTAACGGATTAGCGACGTCTACAAACACATGTAGCGCTTTGGATTCATCCAGATTTATCCTGGTTGGTTTTTGCGGGGTCTTTATGTGTGTCGAGCGAGGACAACGATGATTTATAGCGACGTACACAGGTTGTACGACGAACAATGTTGGCAAGGTACAGTTTGTCCAACAACTTCGTATGTTAATAGTAATTAGATATGCTTAAACAATAGCTACAATTCTTTTTGTGTTTACCGTATATATAAATTATTAATTATATTAAGTAAGAAATAGTTATTGGGTCTCCCATTGCATCTTGAGCGTTGAATTATGTTAGATAGGTTGGCCACAGTAACGTTAATTATTATTTAATTTATAATACGAGGAATTATCGTTTTGTATTAAATCTAAATGGAATAATTGTAAATAAAGATAAAATTAAATATATTGTATTCGTTTAGATAAAATGTACGCGGTACTTTTCATATAAACGAATACAATATATATTTAGTCAAAAATATAAAAACATCAACTTCATCAATATGTGAATTATTTTTTTTTAATAAAAAAATTAATACAGAATGTACGTTTCTCTTTTAATCCGTCAAATTTTATAAAATATAAAAAGTTGAAACCAATACAAAGAGACTCGAAGTTTTTACTAAACAATTGACTTTTGTCATTATAACATCACTTTTATTTATGTAAACGTCAAAAGCAGTAAACCTCCCGTTTAATTTAATAGAAGAGGACAAAAGATTAGGTAGAAATACAGATACAGACCTACTGATACACAGTCAACGATCTGGAAGATTCGTTTCGATTTCATTTAGTCCTGCAACCGAGTGGAAAATGACAATGTCACGACGATTTTGAGACCTTTAGAGTGGTACAACTGTGGTTTAAATTACCTAGTTGAACATGGATATAAAAACAAATATATGTACGATTACGATACTGGCAAAAGACTTATTTTTCAATGTCAAGATTGTAACTGTTTTATTTAAAATGATTTATTGGATTTTGGATTCTTACCATGACAATATCTGGCTTTTTGAACACCCTAACCGTGACCTATTTTTTTAATTCTCTAGTACATCTTGTCTGCGATTTACGCGCACTTATAATTGAAATAAATGTAAGCTTGTAATAAATATTTTAATATACATTTTAATAATAATTTGTGGAAAGAAAATAATGATTTTCAACTCTTTTCTGTCCCACGACGGCTCGAGGGACGGGAGAATACTCCTCGGCAGAGGAGGCCAGACGGCCGAGGGTCAGGACGACAGAGAGAAGAATCGGCGGACAATTCTGTCGTTATCGAGCAAGACCACCCGATGGAGCATCGTTATGTTTATTATTATTATTATCTATGTAAGAATGAATAGGCGAGAGGGTAACGTACCTAGATATACCTACCTATACAATAAACTAACTTAGCCCAGCACCTTCCCTAAACACTAGTTAATAAATAAAAATATGCATAAATCATATTTCTTTTACAATATCACTACCACCATACTCAATATAAAACTTGAAAGGCTGGAATTTAAGTCCCAAAGATTTCAAAATCGTACACTTTCCAACAAGACAATTATGACTAAATCACTTCAAGAATCCAGAATAAAAAGCCAAAGCTTTCTACGAAGTCATCAGTCACTCTTAGGGTACCTCTATAGAAGGATTAACCATTATGACGGCACATGTGAGAAATGACACCCTTTGATCCTACTCACTACGACTTGTCATGACAGGCTTGAAAGGGTTTTGATATATTTTTCTATTGTTACCTCGTTAGACAGAGGCATTTGCAAGTCATCTCACCATTTTATCTACATTTTTATTACTAGCTTCGGACCTAGTTTAAAAAGTTATAAATTTCTCACATTTATATGTAATCCCTCTTCATACACTTTAAGCTCCTTTGTAAGAAATGTGAACGCACCTTTTGTGCCAACAAATTAGAGGTGTCTAGGTATCTCCGCATATGATCGCCTGCTGCTTACTTTCAAGAACTGTGGAGTAATTTGATTTGGGTTGCTTTTTGAACTTCATCTAACCTGATGGTGGGTTAAGATAATGTTGAAGATAGAAGCGAGTTGTACCCGGATAGGTCAACCACAGAAGAAACTTATCTCCAGCCGCAATACAACTTTATTAACAGTATTTATATGTCAACAGACTTAGGTCATATGCTGGTAGATAGCCAGGTGGACTTATAAAAAGGCCTACCACCAACCAACCCGAGCAGAAAAACCCCGATTCAGATCTGAAGTAGGTGGTCTAAGCCACTAAGCCACGGAGGTGGTAAAAAAAAAATACTATCTGATAGTGAAAAAAATCTGATATCATATGAGTATGAAAAATGAGTGTTATCTTTAATTTACTAAATTAAAGGTCTGATTAAGAGGATTAGGAGTGCTAACTGGTCATAGCAATTTTAACAGGCACCTTTTTAATATAGGTATCACGGACATCCCCCTATTGAGGGCTTGCATGGGGGCTGAGGAAACCGCTGCTCACGTTCTATTAGAATGCAAAGGAGTGACTGACTACCTGGCAAACTAGCTGGGAAACCCGGGTAGCCTCCAGGAGGGGTTCAAAAACGCCAAGCCACTGGGAGACTTCCTGGATGAGCTTGGATGTATTGAGTAATCCAGCTGCCACCCTCTGACGCAAAACAAGCGCAACAGCCGCTGGTTGACGGAGACCACCCGCACGATTAAAGACGAAGAAGAAGAAGCTCTGATCAAAATACCAAGCTGATATCATGCCGTACAATTGAGATACAATTTACAGAGCGTATATCATTGCTCAACAAATCTAGACGTGCTTTAAGCATTTTCCAAGACCATTCTTAAAATATTTAAAATGTCCTTGTCAGAAATGATTCATAAAATTTTCTAGTTTTCAAAACTAAAAACGGATTTTAAATAGATGTGTCAAACATAGCGAAAATATTACAAAGCACATCATGTATTCATTCTACTAAAAGCAGATTTCAACATGTTATCTTAAATCAAAAGCGTGTAAGTACGAACTTTCAACATCTCCGTTGATATCCGTCCCTTTCCAAGTCCCTAAGCTCGGAAGCCGTGCACAATTTCAAGACGTTCAAAAAAAGCAAATGCAAATTCGAGGCAGGACCGAGAGAGCTTCCCTGAGGGACTCGCGAGGGCTAGGGCACCGTTTATTTATTGCGTTCCAGATGAAAACTCCACTCGTAGTAAAATATGTTATATCTTTTTTCTTCGATCGGGATTTGGAAATCGTTTCTGGGTTTCCTCCCTAATTGTCTTAGTGAAATACCTCTGGATGCTATATTACATTGGTACAGAGCATTAGAGCTACACAAGAAAATGTTTGTTGCTGCCCTGTTTTATTACTAAATCGAATTTATAATTGTGCATATTGATAAATTTCAATGAAAACTATGTATCACTTTAGTTTGTAACAAAAAACAGGAAGCTGAAAAATAGATCTTTAAAATATATTGCCATTGAAATCATCCCAATTGTCTTAACCATATTAGAAAATTTCACAGCTTATCAATATTTGACCATACAGTTGAAGTTTCTTTGAAGCTTAGTTGAAATACAACTCTACTGGTCCATATTACAATCCACATGCCTAACAAAATACATATAACTTTCAATTTCCTTAAAAGATGTTTGGTGTAAAAAAATTTAATGAATATTTAAAGTCTATCTAGAACAGTTTTCGTGATAACACTGTGTTGATAATTACATCATATTAAGTTTTTCTTATAAGATGAAGAAACACATTTATTAAAAGCTTTACAGCTAATTTCTACTATAAAGAACTATAGTATCGGTTCAATTATGAAACGATTCAAGATGAAGGGAAATTAAAACTAAAGTATTATCAGTCAAGAATATAGATTAACAGACGTCAATTGGAGCATTCCAATTTACAGATTCATAGATTAATAGACAGATAAAAATGATAAAGCTAAGCATTTGATGTGTGACGAACAGTTTGCGTATCCGACGAACCCATGATGGCGTATGCATACGAAAATTGACATTTCAAAACGTCTTGAAGACAGGAACAGCATTGAGGCTAAAAGAACTCGTATATACCTTAGAACAGACATACAATCGTGGTAGTGATTTCACCAATTTAGCAATGGAACCTTTAATAGTCACAGAGGTTCCACTGCTGGGCGTAGACATTCATAAATAAGAGGAACAAATGAGGTACCTTACTACACTGGCCAAATGTAGTTTGATGGGTGAAAGTGGTTGAAATGGGTGAAAACACCACTTATGGCTTAACGTGCATTCAAAAGCATAGAGGAGCTTGAAATAAAATATTTTAATTGACTCATCCAGGGACTATCTAAAGACCACGGCATTGCCTTGTTTTTGTCATACCATACCAAAGCGCTTAACCACTACGCCAAGTTCCTGAACGCAGCGAGCTTAAAAGGTTTATTTTGAATAACTGCGTTTAAAATGGTCCGTAAAATCTAATTACGATAATGTATTTCGCCATCCTTGTTGGAGATACAAGAAGGTTACAATGAAACAATGAGAAATTCAAATATTTGTGCCGAAGAAAGGGTCGTCGAAGACACGAGAGTGCCGCGAAAAATGACAAGA
Source organism: Acentria ephemerella (assembly GCA_943193645.1). NCBI lineage: Eukaryota > Metazoa > Arthropoda > Insecta > Lepidoptera > Crambidae > Acentria > Acentria ephemerella. The sequence goes on from OW971891.1 coordinate 416,257, forward strand.
ATATACGTAAAGTTCTCCTGAACGCCTGAGGTCGTAGATATTGTAGAATGGGAGCGTATTCCTTTTTTAGAAGACTTAAGTCAAATTTTCATTTCATTAATTTTTCATTACATTTTTTTTTCTGTTTTACCAGGTTAAGTTTTGTATTAAGCTTTTCTGCTATCGATCAAATATAACACAGATAAACATTTGCGTATTATGGCCATAATGAACGATTATATCAAACCCTTATTCTGGCATATATAACATTATGTAGTATGGTTTGGCATTTGAAACTTGGGCGTTTGCCATAATCATAAAGCCAAAGTAATTTTAAAAACTAATTTATTATTTTTCTTGAACGCATTACTGTTTTATTCATTTCATTTTTTACATTTAAATTTTTTTCTACCTCTTGTTGCTTCACATATGAAATTGGATCTTATATCACAATTGAAAGAAAAGATTCTGCACTATTGCTGTTAGTTTTAAAAAGTTCAAATTTTTTACACCTTGCTCCCGCCCTAAAATTGCTATAAGTAAGGGTGTTCTGAAGGTTTTGTCCCGTAAATTGAATAGGTAAATTCAGCAGAACAATTCGAGAAATTCCCGTAACGGCGCCGTCTCTTCATTCCCACGTCTTTTGTCGGGGAATTACTTATTGTTAAGTGTCTTGTGAGTCTGTATACAACGACTAATTTTGAAGCTCATTTCATTTTAGAAAATTACTTGCCGAGATATTTCTCTTTATGAGCGTTTTAAATAAAATGGACACTCTGATAAGTTAATAGATTTGATCACTTCGTTAGACAATTTAGCTTGGGCTGAATTCGTTTGTATTTGTTGCTGTAAATAGATTATAAATGTTTAAATTTTTAAGTTTATTTCAACTTTGATTTTAATATCTGGATAGTTAGTTAGTCTTTGAAATACGAATCAAATTAATACATTGTAACATTACAGGATCTACACTAAGAAACCATCAGTGATCCTTCGTATTCGCCGGACTTAGCACCAACCGACAGTTTCTGCGTTGAAAAATATCTTACCGGGGTCTTCTAGTTTCATCTGCAGAAATTACGATCAACCTTCCTAAAATCCGGGCAACATAATATCTGTGTACCTAAATATTTACTAAAAAGTTATCTACCAATTTTGGTTATTAAAAAGCGATTATCTAGCACCTTTCTAAATGCAGCAACTTATTAAGCAAACTCAGATTAGTCCCTCCAAAATTCACAATCAAAGACAAAATTATGTAATGTGCACACAAATAAATTGAATTAAAATGTCTTCGAGTGTAAAAATTGCGCTCTCGCGAATCATCTAGGGTTGTCAAAACGTGTTCATCAGCTAATTGAGTTGGTCTTTTGCCTCGTCATTTTGTTTAAAAGATATTGTTGAATGTAAAAAAGGGCACAAGTAGGGTTGAGACTTAGAAATGGTTTTAATTTTTTTTAAATATGAATTTAGCTTATTATTTTAGCTTGTAATAAAAGGGTTGTGTTGTCCTTAGAAGTAAGTGTATAGAACTGGAGCTGCCTGATTAACTTCAAAAAGGAGGGGGTATTTTAATTCCTTATTATTCGAAAAAGATTATTCTTGGGATATTGCGAACTCGTAAGCGCGAAAATAAAGTAGGTACACCTCTGCAATTGCGTCGTGCTAAAGCGTCGCTTAGTGCTTTTTATCGTTTGTACCATGCAGAGCACTCTGAAGAGTTCTTTTAACTTATCGCTCCCTCTCCTTTCCTACTCAGGAGTACGCGTGCTGATCTAAGGAGTCACTCTTTCACTGTCGCCACGTCTACTTTGCGCACAAAGATTTCTGACTCATTTCTCTGACGCACAGCTAGAGCGTGGAATTCCTTACCGGTACACGTATTCCCCCCTTCATACAATCCTTCATACAATCGTTCCTTACCAGCACACGTATCCCTCCTTATTATAACATGGGTTCCTTTAAAAGAGGCGTGAAAAGCAAAAGTGCTTTATATTAAAAAAAAATATTTAGCTCTACACATACGCTGCTAAACCAGTGGATGCCTTAAGAATATCAAGCAACTAAGGGTAGTAATATGACGTATAATTGGTGATATATTTTGTTAAAATGGACTATAAAGTTTCAAAGTAGGACCAACTAACTGGATACTTTACAACGGTAATGACTGATTTAATAAATTAAACAGGCATGAAAATCAATGACGAAAATCCTTGAACTTATTTGATATTCTCTTAAAAATCCGTTTAAAGAAAACCTTTCGAAGAAAGATGTGTGACAAGAAAACTCCATTTGAATGTTGCGAAAAGCCTTTCTTTTTTGGAAGAATAAATTTGTGAAAGAACCAACCCTAATCAATTTCGACAGCATTATGAGGGTCTGTACGCTCGTTCCTTTTCAACATCTCCTGTAGTTCGGGAATTTGTTAATGCTCTTTTTATACACGACTACAGATGTGTGGCTTTAAGGCTTGAATTTTACTGGTGTTTAACAATGTATAGCCAACACACGCACACATGCTTGCAATTGAAATATTTCACGAAAAACTTACATCAATATATTAAATATAAATGAAACATTAAATACTATCGTTAAAATTATTAAATATGTGGCGTTTAATCATGGGGAACTTTACTTAAAATCAACACAACATAGTTAAATCGTTAATTTTCTGAAATGTAAGGTTTACATTATTCATGAACTATGTAACTATGCATAAGAGAGGGCCTTAAACTTAAATTACTTCTTAATAATAAAGAAGTTAAAATTGTTAATAAAGATTGTATTTTCTTATCAAAAGCACAGGCAAATGAATCGATTGCACCTTATGGTAATCAGCAAGATGGTAGCCTCCAGAAGGTATTTGGTGATGTCAAGGTGCTGGGTTGACGTCCTGGAGGAATTAAGATGGCTGAAGTATACCAGCCCGATTTGCGTAGACCGACCTTACGAAAGAAGAAGAAGAAATAGTGGGAGGAGTCGATATGCTCGTATGATAGTTAGGTAGCTAGGTGGGCTGGTGGTAGGCTAGGTGTTCACACCTATCTTTGGTTACATTATTTATTAACAAATTTTATATTACCCGCTTTAATTTTTATAAAGTTTTCACAAACTTAACGCTGCATTTTACAATAGTCTACGAATTGACGGCGACTCGACCGCATGCGTACTCGCTGATCATGGTATACCGCTTTTCTGGAACCTTCTTTACTTGGGAAGGCTTCTAACCGCTATCTTTAAGGTTTATTCGCTTATTAAACCCACCGCTCGTAGTGTGAACTTATGGTGTTGTACTGTCTTAGTGTTTTATATATTGTGTGTGAACGTATTATCCGCTGTCTCGACTGAATACAAGTCGAGGCTGGTCCTTCATTTTCGAGGGCTGTTGAAGACGAGGAAGAGGTCTGCAGTAGTACCCTACTTGTGGTACCGGGTCCGTGCTGCTGCTGAAGGTGAGTTGCTGTTTTGCATTCGTGGTAGTAGAATGCAGCGATTCCCATAAGATATCTATCTCTTCTCCAACAGATACTTTATATAATATATACCGACCTATGGTAATACCCAATTAGATGCAGAGTAGAAACTACAAACCTTATTACTAGGTTTAGCGCTCACACTACTTATACCTGTTATATTATCGCAGTGTCTGTTTAGAGATAGTGAGGTGTGGAGGTGCGGCAGTAACAGTCCATCACTGTACGGGTCCACAATAAAATACCAGGTTGATAACTCGCGCGGAAGAGAATTATTGACTGCACTGTCCACTATGCTTGGGGCTATGAGAACAGCGGGAGAACTTATCAGTTTAATTAAAACTATTTATATTTAAGGTAAGCAAACAATTTACAAAAAAAAACATGTATATCTGTCATATCATCTGTTCTATCTTCAAACAAGGATCGGTCTTTGCTATAGTATATTAGTTATAATTTCTTGCACCAAGCTTTGTATCATATAATAAATTTTATTTATTTTAAATGTTAATTTTCTTGATATAATCATTAAATATAATTTTAATCAAAGTTAAGTTTCTTAGTTTCTTCTTATCTGCTTAGAAAGCATTTGAATAAATATTGTTTGTAAATGTTAAATTATTAAATTTTCCACTGGTGTTGCACCATTACCTATTTTACAATTTTTTTTACATGATATTAATTTTCTCTCGTACATCAGCGACTATCTGTTGGATATGGTTAGATATAGCATTTTAGTGATACCATTAATAATGGCGATTAATGTTGAAGTTATTTTTGTGTTATATTTATTGTATAAATTTGGTGTCACTAAAAATGCTGAGGTATTATAATTTTCAAAGTTAGTCCAAATTTTTCTTGTGGCCGACCACAAAACAGTGATTCAGATGTTTATTGTCCGTGAAATGTGACAAAAACAAACGCTTGCCAAGAATTTAAGCTCTCGAGATACTTTTGATGTGATAATATTTTCTTGTAGGAGTATATTTATTTCTTAGTTGTTCGTTTCAATCGGAAAATATTTAAAAATCCAGCCAAGTGCGAGTATTTAAATATAGTTTGTAGATACAAAGGAGGCTGGTTAGTTTGTATGGCAACTTAGGCTCATTTGAAAACAATAATACGAATTAATAAACATTTGTTCGTATTGAGCTTAAAATTATAAAACTAAATAATATACAAAAAGTAATTTGCTCACTAGAGGGGTTTGAGATATATCTAACTATCAATCTCATACAGCGCCATCTATCTAATATCAAAAGGATCATTTAAGATGAGTTACATATCGTTAATTTCATTTGTAATTGGAAAATGGCGGACATTAGAGCGTAACCGAAAAATCATTTGTTTTTTACTGTGATTGCGACATTAGCGACGGGTACGACACTAGCTACATTTGAAGACTATTTTTTATTTAATACACGCTCAAACCTATTTATCTAGCCCAACGTAAGCATCATTAAGAGCTTGTGTTATGGATACTAGATAACGGAGAAATATATATAGTAATATGTATATAAATCTCAGAAATATACTAAATAAACATACAATCATCCATTACTCGTGAACAAATATTTGTACTCATCATACAAATATCTGCCCCTACAGGGATTCGAATCCGGGACCTCTAGCCAAGTAGACAGGGATACTGACTTTAGATTTGATTGGGCATCGCGTTATTTACAAGACAGAAAGTCACTGATTATTACCTAAGCTCTTGAACTAAATTGTACTTGAAATATACACATATTTTACAGAAATTAACAAACCATTTCCATTGCCTAAACCTGACAGATCGTTACTCAAATTCCCAGAATAAATCTAGTATTTGCCAACGTAATTACACTATCTTCATTTCGCTTTTAATCCTTGTACATACATCGTAGAACGTAACCGTTATCCCACACAATGTAATAGAGATTTAACAAGATACTATCGCAGTGACGGATGCGCGGTTGTCGTTAGTGCGGCGCATTGCGTCATAGTGCTCTTGGGTAGCCACCAAAATTAGCTAATCCAAACTAAATATGACTAAGGACATTATAGTACAAAAATCTGCTTGCGGTGTGTCCGATAAAGCAGTTTTTTATATTTTATCATATTCTTAGACAACTAAACAATACAAAAAACAATTAATATATTAAAATCGCCAGTAAAAAAAGAGCCGGCCCTTCAATGATTGATAAATTCAATGTATTAGATAAATGTCCTGTAAGGACAAAAGTAAATTAAATATATTTAAATAACGACTTCCCAACATTAAATAAAATATTGTAACTTTGCGAAGCTAATAAAAAAAGCTAATAAAAAAATGTAAATGATTAAGTGTATTTTTTGGACAGTTAATTAAAATTAAAATTAATCTTTACAATATGATTGGTTTGATTTATTTACACCTTGGTGGATACACTATTGTCCTACACTGATGACTCACTGCACTCTTGACGCGAACGTCCTTAATAGTGAAGTGAAAGAGGTGTCAAACTGGATAATGGAAGATTTAGCTCGAAGTGACTTCACAGTTTGTCAAGTATTTAATTTTCTTTGAAACACTATTTTTACAGATAGACATAGAAATGTTTAAAGTGTTACAAAATGTTAAAATGTTAGTAATACTTAGAATAAAGCTCTACTTTACAGCTTTATTAATGTTTATCATTTTATTAGCTCTAGTTTTCATATTATTCCGAGATATTTAAAAATAGTACCGATATTTAATAAACCCTTCTTCTAAAGTATATTGTAGAATTCCGTAACATGTATAACATTGGATGATACCACGTATCTGGAAAATGTAACCAAATGTAGAAATTAGCCCGAACTCTCATTATTTTTATAATATACTTCTGTGAGATAAAATTAAGTGCAGATACCTGGACTTTACCGGTAGATTCGCGGATAAGTACTTTCCCCACACTATATACCATAGTACTGACTATGGTACTTTTGTTTAAAATCAAAGACAATTAAATAATAAAACATTTCCAGAAACTATAATTTGGTAATTGTGATAGTGAAGCGCATTGCGTCATGATTTCGATTGACGCATTCGTCACGGCTGTGGTTTGCCACGGAAATTAGATGACGCAGCCACAGTTCAATAGTGTTGTATTGCTATAAATCTTATCGTTGTTCAATGATTCCAGTGAACCGTAATAGGGTATTCATAACGCATTTGGAGGTATCGAATAGAAATCAACAAACCACTTTATATCGATTCGTATTCAAATCTGATAGTTTAATGTATTGCTTGATTCATATTTTTTAAAGTATTTTATATGTTATTGTTAATTGTTTTATCAGTGCCCCTGTCTACTTAACCCGAGATCCCAGGTTCAAATCCCGGTAGGGGCAGATATTTGTTTCATGAGTACATATTTTTTCAAGAGTCAATGATGTTTGTATGTTTATTTAGTATATTTCTGATATTTATAAACACATTTATAGCTATATTTCTTTAATATCTATTATACATAACACAAGCTCTTAAAGACGCTTAATTTGGGCTAGAGAATAGGTCTTTGTGTGTATAATATTATAACCATTGTTATATGTTAAGGAACTAGCTGCGGTATGAAGAAAGTGCCTTAACATAATTAAAAATAAATGTTGCTTTAAAATGTTTTTGTCTGATTTATCGATGCTTTAGAAATTTAATTTTTACTGAAACTTCATATTTAAAAATAAATTAACACGTAGGATTTCAATTGAAGCATGTTCAGATAGGTTCTCTTCTTAATACTACTTTTTTATTGATATCGACAAAACACAAATGATTCACAATTAGAATAAGTTGAACGAAGAAGGATTTCTAATTATTTCACTAAATGTCTCAAAAACTTGATAAAGTAACGATATGAAACATCATGTCAGTTAAAAAATAACTGTGTTCAGAATAAGCATTTCATATATACAGATATTAGGTCCCCTCCTAAGTAACAAAGTGGCCTCAAATCTAAAAAAACATGAAACGCAATATGATAAATTTTAGAATAGAATTTGACATTACTGACATTTGTGGCAAGGCAAATAGTAGTGTAAATGTAAAACTCAAAATATGTCAGTTTTAAAATTACAAGTCTAATTAAAAAAAATTTTAACAATATCGATCACTACGCCTCCGCACTAGTCGCTCTGCACGGAGTGCAAGTCAGCAATTTCCCGCAACGAGAGGTGATTTATTCCATAAACCCGGTGTTGCAAGCTCTCTACAATCACGCGATACGTGACATGTACACGAATCCACTGCTGCTTCATTAGAAATTTTTATGATGATATTTTTTTGAGTCACGACTGTCCTTCATCATTATCTTGTTGCAGAAGCTCAGGGCATATTCAATTCTTGTGCGATTATTAACTAGGTCAAGTATTTTTCTAGTTAACTGGACTTCTTTGTTTGACTGTAACTCCACAACTCTGGGGCATTAGGGCATTTTTATCAGAAACCTTTGTGATGTAAAATTGAACTTCATAAAAAGCCAAAGATAGTTCCACCCTGCATTGCATTTCTTTGAAATGAGGTATGTTTCTTGTCATATGAGAGCGCTCCGCCCCGACTTCATCAAAACTCCGCTTTGGCGCCATTGTGGATGACTACAAGATGCCCGTGCAGTAGCCAAGGGTTGTGAGGTATATTTCTACGGTGGTTTAATGGCTAAAACAAGAGTTGAGTCCCTATTTCAGCTCCTCAATTTGTAGGGAACGCGTAAATACATTCAGTTCCATTTTGCACTAGTTACAGACCTTCGAGCACTGTCTCATCTTACTGCTTATAGCAGTCTTTTGCTAAGTATTTTATACAGCAAATAAATGTTAGCAAAAAAAAAAATTCATTTATTTTTGTTAGGTAAATCTTCAGCTCATATAGTTGCTAGTTAAACTTTTCTAGAAACATCGAGCTAATTACAGATTCACAAATATAGTTAAGTGGTAAATTTACAACGAGCATCACAAACTTAATATAGAAATATAAATACATACTAATAATATTGATAGTATCTATATATCTGAGAAAAATGTCCACTAACTGACTCCTGCGCCGATTTTGTGCATTAACTCTCATTTTAAAGAAATGTGCGTAGCGCAAAATTAAAGACACCTTTATGTTAATCAAATGAGAAAAAGTTAATATTTTTAAGATGTTTCACATTTTTCTTAAATAGATATAGCTTATTAAAATTAATATTTATGGGTATGTAGGAAAACAGACATTGAATACTAGACTATTCATACTCGTCTATGTTATCAAAGCTCACATGTCCGTTATAATGCAAATTGTTTTAAAGTTACCCGCCCGTCGCAGTTAAGTCTGGGTAGTCGGTTTGAGTCCCAGCGGTTAGCTCGTCATAAGTTTGCGTACACAATAGCCTTATTTGAATATCAGATTTTATGGTCCTTCGAGAGCAGTGAGGTCGAGATGAGAAATCATTTGGACGCGTTTTGTATTTTGTAACTAAAGTTGGATAATTTGTAGAGTGCCACAAATGTCAAATTCGTAATTATAGATATTCTATTGCTGAGAATACACCGGGCTCTGATAAAAGCATAAGAGAAGGTTATTTTGAAACTATTTTAATGAAACACTACTCCTGGTACATAAATTAAATATCACATCAAATTCCCAAGTATCAGTGCCTGACTTTACTTTTTAAACTGACGGCCGTCTGGTCGGGATTTGGACCTGGAATCCCTGGCTAAGAAAACAGGGGTTTCTTAACTAAAGGTCCCAGGTTCAAATGCTGATAAGAGCTGATATTTGTATGATGTATATAAATATTTATTGCTCACAAACCATGGATATTTGTTGTTACATACTCGTACTAGTTGACTCGACAAACTTTGTATCACTTACAAACTACTAGTATTTTGTAGGTGATATAAAGTAACAACATCTAATAGGTTGGCGAAAAAGTTTCTTCGCATTTTATACGAAAATTCAAGACATTTTTTTGAAAGTTAATTAACATTTAATTACATTATATATGTGCCATTTTGTTCGTAAACTCTTTTCCTTAAGACTTTTCGTTTTCAGATCTTTGAGTGTTAATTATTAAAATTTTATTTTAAAATGGTCACAAGCCAACGTTCGTCCTGATGCTATACGCTCAATAAAGGCGTTGCTGTATACAAACAAATAGGAATCATTACCTCTAATGTTAATTACAATCGAATTGTACTGTCTCGATTATTTCTGTCGTCAATAGCCAAATCAATTAAATATGACAGCATCACCATTATTATGAAGTAATAAACACTTAAGAAATATGTATTTGACAGCTAAACGCAACTACGATCGAAAAGTCTTAATACGATTGAAACTAACGCTAGGGTTGGAGTCACATCGAGTTACTGATGGCGGTGGTGATGCTAGGTAACATTTCCCCTTGTACACTTAATCCATGAAAAATAAATATATATATAATATAGAAAATAAATAATTTGTACCTGTCTGCGTATATTAGCATAACTCCATCTTTGCATAATTCGCGGCTGCACCAAAACTGCAGGCCAATAACGCTCCCCTTTTTCCCGCATGGGAACACCGCCATTTGGCTTTGAATTAATTAAATTGTATAATTAACCTTCTGTATGCCATTAAATTTTATCTTCATACATTTTGGATTACTTTGCCTGTTTGAAATTCAAAACGGCTGCAATAATTATATTTTATGTAATAAATTTATTAATACTATTTGCATTTTGGTTTTACACAGAAAGTGAATAAGAAAAATAAGAAGAAGCTCAAAAATAAAATGAGTTTATTAGTATATGTATTAAATATATATCTAACTTAAATTTAACTAACCTTAGCCTAATACACACACACATATATATATATATATATATATATATATATATATATATATATATATATATATATAAAGTGGTTAGGAATTTATGTTTTAAAAAAGACAAATTATTACAGCTGTATTGAAATTATTTTTAATTAGGAATTTAACAATTAACAGAACAAAATTTCAACAAAATAACAGAAACAGAGTAACAGAAAATGTGTGATCGTTCGACGAAGGCTAGGCGCAGAGTAAGTGGCTCGCTTTTGTTTTTTTTTTGGACTGACTAATACTGTTGGCCGCAGATAGCCTTTACAGCGTTACCGGGGTTTTAAGGAGGCGAGAACCTTGGAGAGTCCTCAAGCCTTAAGGGCGATTCGCCTCTGGAGGAGTTCTAATCGACAGGCATCACCTCCAGGGGAGGTGTCTCGCTGTCTCTTAGAGTCTCCAGGGCGCTCAAACCATGACGGAAAGAGGCTCGCGTTGGGTTGCAAAGCCTTATATAGTGTTTGGAGGTAAAAAAAACAATTCCACCATCCTACTTCTTCTTCTTATCTAACAATATATTATGAGACACATGTTGTAAGAACGAGAGAATAGTGCCGATAAGGAATTCCATGCTCTAACTGTGCATCAGAGAAAGGAGTCACGAAATCTCTTTGTGCGCAAAGTAGACGTGGCGACAGTGAAGGAGTGACTCTGTAGACCATCAGTTCATTACTGCAGTACACTATGTCCAGTAGTGGACTGCAGTAGACGTATTATATTAAAACATATTTACCTATCATCTAAATGCATACATTGTTATTATCACGGTATTATTATAATTCATTTGAACTTACTACGTTTTACAAAAAAACTTTACTAAAAGCGTAAGGGTCACGCGTCTCAAATAATTTCTGTGCGTTATTTACGCGAGCGGACCCGGGCGCAATGTATAGCTTGTACGTGACATGATAATGTCGTTTAATAATGCACGGACGGACAATGTCTGCTTTTAGAGATCAGTAAAACTGCACCAAATACTTCTGAGGAATTATGTGAAGGATAAATTGTATTGACACAGTCTAAGAAATACAATTAGAGAAATGAGGACTAAAATTAAATTTTTCTAATTGGTCTTAGTTTTGTCATGAACTTTTTTTTACAATTTTTAAGGAAGATTGGTAATCATCAACCTTTTTCAAATTGTCTTTTTGTCTGTGTGTGTACACAGACAATATTTATAGATTAAATAAGAAAAAAAAATTTTACCTCTTCTCTCATTTTTGATTTGAGAAGAACACATACCAGACTCTTCGCTAACTCATTTTGATAATTAAAGTGAAAATCGACTTGTAAATCGTTAATCCATTACTGCATTATAAGACAAGGTTATATAACATCGCGATGATACGCAACTCCTTTGCCATTTATTTATTACTAGCAATATTGATGCAAAAAAACATCAATCACTACATTTTAAAATCTTGATCTCCCCCTTCCTATTTATCATACTGTTGGCTGATGACGGAGACGTTTAATCTAATTAGCTGACGTATGTTAAGCGATTTAATAATACACTTATTTATAAATCTATTATCATAATTAATCTTAAAATTCCTTTTTTAATCAAGGCACTTAATGTAACTACCTTATTCATAAGCCATTTTCTATTCATTTTCCACTGTTTTATGTTTTGTTACAGTCCACCTTCAGTTTTATGATTAAACATGTATTAGTGACATAACTCGCTGTTCACACACAACGTTACTTTGTAATAAAACCACCAATGACAGAAACAAGAAACTCATTTAATATTTATCTCATTAGGCTTATATACATCTATATGAAAACTTGGATAGCGTGATTATCAAAACCATAACGCCATCTGTTGTAGAAAAATAAAACTAAACAAAACAAATTAACATAAAATATAAATGAACTAAGCACTCGGTGCTTTATTCCTCAACTACCAACGTTATAACTAAACAGCATACAAAAAGTATTAGTGAATCCTGTACATACGTCGTTGGTAACCATTTTGGTTTGAAATACCCTCTGATAGGGGAAGGGACGCCGTCTACGTAACATGAACCATCGTAGACACTGCCCCCGCTTATTTGGCTACTCCCTTAATGTAATCCAGTTATCAACCAGAGCTAATTACCTAAAATTATCGAATGTACTTTATCATGCAACTCCAAGGTTCAATATCACGTACCCCTCATCAACACAATATATAATAGAGAAAAATAACGTAAATCAAAAAGAGATTTTCGTAATTACTACATATCTTTTAGAAGTATTGTATGTTTTTAACTCGTTCAAGTAAAGGAAATTCCATAATAGTTTTACAAAAATGCATCATTTCAAAATAAATTTATTTCACACCAATTTTAGTCAAACGCGCAACCGGATGTATAAATCTCAAATCTATAAAGCGTGCAGGATTAAGTACACTTTTAAACCAAATCCTATTTAGAGCACTGACTCTTAAGAACGCGAATGTGGTCAAACGTTTACCTATTTAATGTAAAGAACCGCTTTGATAACGTTCCTATCACAATCAAGAGAAATATTTAAAATATACGGAACATTCCGACAATATAACCTCTCCGGCTGTGTCTCGTTTTTCAAACATACATATCTCATGCATCTGGGGAGAGATTGTTCGAGTTTGCGATAGGGAAAGTACGTGCGCAACAGAATCTCAATTTATATGGAAAATATCATATGTCTCTGCGGCGTCAGTTTTTCATAGTTCATTTATATCTATATTTCTGGATTTGGCTTTTTTACTTAAATTAAAAGCAATTAATGGTGTCCTAAGAGAAGCAAAAATAAGTAACTTTTGGAGATTTTATTAAATTCGTACCAATTTGACTTTCGTGTAGACCTACCTAGTTCCTAGAACTATCAAAATTTGTAGGGTTTAATGGAGTTATCACAAAAGCGCAGTGGTATTATAATCTGAAGTCCCAATGTGATTCTCCGATGTCCAAAGGCCTTTACCAAGCAGCATTACATGCTGCAGATGATGATAACGGATATGACGTTTCTAAAAAAGCTAATTTTAAGCATACTTGTTTTATTTTCCATTAAAATAGATCAAACATATATGTATTGTCTAAGTGCCAACTAACTTGATGTTTCTCAAAGTCATTCTATCCCTTTCGTATTAATTGGAATGGAAAAGAGGCAACTTAATTTTATTTGTAAACGTCAGCAGAATCACCACAAATGTTTACTTTTGCACGTTCTGTTGCAACAGTATTTGCACTGAGGCAAAATAGAATTACACGCCGTGAAAGTAGTTTTGGTGCATCAATAGATTCAATATATCGGAGCCCGAACGTTTGGCTGAGAATTTTACAATTTTTCAAAATCCACTCCACACATGTGTACAGTCATTGTGCGACATAAATTGGTTCCTAGGCTCTAGTGCACTGACTGACCGAGTCTCACTTCTTTGGCTCGAAAGATTGATGTCTATTCCATTCAAATACCCAGAAGGTTTAAGTGTTGAATACCAGGTCTTTGGGATAATTTGGGTTTTGATAGGTTCTTTCACTGGAAATGAGGTTAAAAGAAGTTTTGCCATACACATTTTTCACTATTCCTCAACCATTTTTAACGGTTCTATTTTAGGGTGTTTTTTGTTTCATATTTTCATCTTTGCTTGTGTTGGAGACATTGTTGCTTCCAAATTTCATTATAAATAGGTAGTACTAAATTTCACGTCTACACTGAGATTGCTATTGAAAATCGATAAGATTTCTTAAAAGTTTCTCAATAAGACGATAAAACTTCAAATGGAGTCGAATATTAAATATTAAATATGGACACATACATTACTTAAACATCAACAGTAGGAACTGGAAGGTTCTAGAATAGGAATGGCGTGCTGTGATTTCACTAATACTTTGTTGCAAATAATTGAGGTGCTATAGTTGGATTTAGTAGCAAGAAAAATTGAACAGAGTCCTGAGTCCGAATGGATTTTATAGAAGATACTAATATAAATGAATTTAACATGAACCTTAACAAGAAAACATTGTGTGAAGAGAGGAATATTTAGTTAAGGCACTTGTGATTGTCGGTATTAATAACCTGCATATATACCTCTCAAAAGATGTTATGGGTCATCTCTCCACCACGCTGTTCGAAGTGGGCTTGGGAGTATGAGAGATCGCATTAAAAGCCGAGCTATTTCGCTCAGGATTAAAAAATTTTGGCAAACAATGTCCAAAGTTGTTCCCATGTCGCAATTCAAATGAAAATGCTGACAAATCTTCGACAGTGAGAGCCTTCAATTCATTCCAGTAAATTCTTTGGTTTGGATGAAAGAAATATAATTTCTACCAAAATCCGCGAACAAGATAAACTAAAGGAGATTCCCTCAACGAATACACCCCTAACTGAGCCTTTACAAATCCCCAAACATTTGCATTTGAATCACAATGTTACTCTCCCTTACTTCGAATGCACTACCAAAGAACAACACGTTTACAAAACCTTTCGAGTATATAAACTGCCTTATTACTTACAAATAGGGGCTATATTACTATTTTATGGAACACACGTGACGTGCTGAAGAGATTAAGGCTTTGAATAAAACCTTTTGCGGTATTGATGCTTCGAGGAACTTGAATTACCAGTTTTAAAATACGGATTAATTAAATAGTTCACTCGGTAGACTCTTGAGCTTTGTCTTATATGTCCATCGTTCTGGGTCAGTTTATTATACTTTCTACCCTTCAAACATTCTTTTTATTTTGACAGTTATAAATGAGATGTTGATAACAATAATAATAAGTCTCACAATCACAACTACTTTTGAACCAAAATTCAGCAACGTTAAGAGATTTTTCTGAAATAATCCGAGAAAAATACAGATAATAATATGTATATATCCGAAATATACTAAATAAACATACAAGCGTACATGAATCGTGAACAAATATTAGACCTCTGACCTCTGGCGAAGAAAACACTAATTTGACGACTCGATCAGGTGCTCAAATATTGCGGGGAAAACCCCGTAAGCCAGACCAGCTTCTTTCAATCTAATACTAACACATATAGCTATCAAAATATACAAAATAATATCACGCAAAAATTAATAATGTTAAAGTTTGTTAATTAGTTGCGAATTCACTGCTGATATTGTATAATGTTATTGTGATTTCGTGTCTTGTAATGATACCATGTAATGGAAACATGTATTACACTCATAAAGTTTTTATCAGCGATATAGATTTCTCATACTTTGTTATGACATGCTAGATTTTTTTCATATAAACTTAAGTAGGCAACATTGTTTCACTTCTGAATTGTTATATTTACGCACAAGTCATTAAAATATCCAACAAAAAAGATTTATTAACATTAAAACAATCTCAGTTAATTATAAAGTTCTCTAAGTATTTTTGAGTATATTCTTGAATGAAATTAGATGTTCTTTAAAAGCTTAAAGATAATTAACAGCCTAATTGTTTATTAAGGGGTTAATAATAAAGTGCTGCCTAGAAAGTTTGTAAGTTTAAAAACTAAAGTTTATTTCATTGAAATTACTTCAAAATTCTACAATATTAAATCCAAAGATTAAAACGAGAATATCAGGGAACCACTCCGTAAAAATCTAGACATAACTCGTCTCAATCACACACAGAAGTTGCATTATAATTATTTTAAGTAAAATCATAACAATTTACTCGACACCGCTTTATTAACAGTAGGATGAGTGTTGATGCGAAGATAGCTAGTGCAGCATGCTAACCTGCCGTAGCCACTTCCAAATTGCTGGCCACAAAGGTGCAATGTGGGCTCATGATACACCAAAGAGGAAATACGTGCTTCAAGGATATTTAAGGAAGGATTCCTGTTGGTTCAAGAATTATTTCTGAAACTCCAAATCTCACGAAATCTCTTTAAATTGTAGTGATACAAGTTGATAAAGCTTCATGGTTATCTACGGAAAGATTATTGTTTAAACAAGATAGCGTGACTCCAAATCTGACTGGAATTAGATTGCGAAAGAGTATTATTACTGAATTATTAATTAAAGCACAAATTCTCAAACTCACTACATTGCTTCCATTATTATAAAATTTATGATAATAAACTTCAACATTACGTAAGTTGAAGTGTACGTAATTTTCAACTGTTCAGCTGATGAGTTGAAAGTTCCTCCCTCGATTCGCAGAGGAACTTCAGAATATACCCTTTTATCTTAATATTACTTCCAGAACATATTTTAACAAAGTCATTTAAAAAGTTGTATCATTCATTTTAGATCAATTTCAATTAGAGGAATTTAATGTTAATAATTTTGGATCAGAGAGATTTGGATTCAAGAAGATGCAATAGATGGAATAGCTTTGAATTGTTGGAATAGGTTCCAACAATTTGATCGCTAAGAAATAAATTTCGTTGAGAGTTAAAACATAAACTGCTTATCTTATTAGCAATTACAAGATTGACAGTATTACGTAGTGTAAAATCTAAAAGAACTTAAATTAAAATAACTCACTTGAAATTCTGAAGATCTTTTTAGTAGTCACATTTCATTTTAAAATCTTGGAGGCAACTTGAATCCGAACATTTATATAAAAAGATTTTTTATAATCCTAACCATTCCCAATGTATTTTTCGCTATCAAACAGACTAGATAGACGTATCAACTGAGTTTTCTCCCTGTAGTTGCATCTCACGTATTTGTACAATTACTGCATCTCCACACACGCTTTGAGGCGTACACTCAAAAAATTTTCCAACGAACTCGTGTAGATTTAAAAACTGATATCCATATTTCGGCCGATGGGTGATTTGAATAACAAACACAGATGTCACTTAACTGTATCTCTCTAGTTGCTAACTTCACGACAAATACGCGTGAATTTTAGAGCACGAAGTCTTATAAGCAATGGGCGTTGAATATTATTTTTGTCGATATTCAAAAATAAACTGTATGTTTTTGTATTTAAGATTACTATCTTCTATTTCTCTTCTGTGATGATAGATTCTATCTGCTCTGTCTTTGTAAGCTCTATAATAGTCTCATTTCTTACTACTTTAGTAACTGTAAGCGATGCATTTCTATGTGGTAGCAATTATGTAATAATTTAAAATAATAATTTTATTCTGTATTTTCTTTTAATAATATAAAATTAAAGTTATGTCAAGTTATGTTATTCTGATACAACTAACTCAATCTGTTTATTAAATAAATAATAGCAATTGGTGCTCACAATAAATTTAATAAAATAGATACGAAAGTGGTTCGGTGCGTTCCAGTACTGATTTCAGTTCGGTAAATTTACTGTCCACACTTATCTACTCTGTTGCAACATAATTAGATGTTTTTCATTAACATTCCTTGCACTATTTCTTTCCCACAAAAGCCGAGAGAAAATGATGTGATAAGCTGAAATTTAGTAACTTATAAATATCAACTATTGGATACATGTTGCGTCACCAATAATTTTTTATCTGCAAGAAGAAAGTTTTATTGATTCTAGACTGCAATAACAAAATTTCAGGGAAGAAGCTAGCGATGTAATTAATTGAAAGATGATATCGCTGCTTGCAATAATTGATCAAACAGCAACTTCCTTAAAACAAACAACCCTCATTCGGGCGAAACTTAACATTGCCAGTGTACTTGAGTTTGATAGAAATACTTTCTGTGTTGCCCCTACCATGGGTATTTAGTTGGAAAATAAATAAGAAGATCTTAATTTTGATGCAAAGGAATTGCTTTTAATGAAGCATTTACGGCTTTTTAAATTCCAATAACAGTAGATTTCAATTCTATAAATTCAATGCTGCCGATTCTTTTGTGCATTCTCTAAAACAATTTCAAATATCTGCTTCTCTTCATTCCTATTCAATAAGATAAGGATGGACTGATTTTTGATAATGTAGAATTAGTTATCCATTCATCATTCCATTACTTAGAAGCTGTCGTTTGTATTGTTAGTAAGTTTAATAATAGACCGAACACATACGTTATTGATAATTAAATATTATCTAAGCATGCATAATCAAGTCAGATTTGTCACAAATATTGAATATTATTTTTGGGACACGTAGTAAGTGATAGAACCCAACAGCCACAAGACATGAAATCTGTCCCCAGCAAAAGAGTGTCTTTAATCGCAGAGTTTCCGATACTTGCCGAGTTTCTTCACAAGTTTCTGCGCCTTCGTGTGTGTACAAGAACATGAATCTTCGGGATTCTATAAGTTGGGAGGCAACAGCGGTATATATGAGGATAAAGTTTGGGATAAAAAAGATAGCAATTTCCAAATGAGATTTTCAAATAACTAGAGTAACTATTGAGTCAGATTGTTTTATATTTTAATGGGACCAAATGGTAACTATTCCGCATCAAACAACAAAAGAATAACGAAAAAAATGGCGGTGTACGTCCATAAAAAATAGCAAAGAAATTGATAACTTTCTTGAAGTGAAGATATATTTAATATGTATGACATATTATGGGCAATAAATAATTGAGTATTCACATTGAAACCTGCTTGATTATCAACAGAAATATAATGAATATCATTTTTGGTTTCACTCAACTTTTATGAGTAGGTTTAACTTAAAAATTCTTGTAGTGACTTATTATAAAGAAGACGTCTTATTTGCTGCTATCTTGTATCAAAAAATAAGGTGAAGGAAAACTGTGTTACTTTCCGTGAAATTTTATCAAAAGTCGAAGCTCACATTTAATTAAAGCCAAGGAAAACTTGAGATGAAGTGGTAGCTCTTTTTAATTTAAGGACTAAACATCTCAGGGGTTCTCAACACTTGGTCAGGATCCTTAGGATACTGTGAGTGGGATTTAGATAAGTCTAATTGATTTAAGATAATGACTGACTTTAATTGATAACAGTAATTTGTCCATTCATTTTTATTAAAGATTGATCCTATACTGTTTGTTAAGCTACCTACTGACTTGTTGCTTTTCGGTGTACTCCTATGCGGCATGCAATAAAGAATTTGAATTAACATAATATCCCAGTGGACAAATGTGGGGAACATGGCAATGCACCCTTCATGTAACCTAATACTTATGTAGGTTTCATACATATTGAATGGACTGATAAAAAGCTAAACGATCCAACTTAATATATTCCCCTCATCAGTACCCACACTACCAACTAATGATGGTCGTTGAAGCATCTTCTAATTTAGCAACTTGTCCGCTAACGAGTGTCCGTCCGCAGAAACTTTTGCTGTAACCTCTTCTACTTAATTGATGCATTCATCTTGATGAGGCTCTGCGCAGTTTAGCTGATCCAACCTTTTTCTTACAACGTCATCACTAGAAGATTCGCATAGGTTAATGCCTTTTTCTAGTGTTCCAAAAGTAGTCGATTTTTTGCAGTTATGAGTGAGTTAATTAAATACTTTGATTTGGATTAATATGTCTACGTTAAATTTTCAAAACAGTTAAACAAAAATTTCATATCTATAGATATTGGCAATTGAATTTGACTTTTATGGGATGGTAAAACTGACTCAGAAGAGTCTATTGGTTCTCGTCCTATAAAGCTACAGACGAAGTATCACTTACATACCCTTCATGTTGTCGTTTGATTAATCATAGCAGCTTTTGCGTAACAGTTTTTACGAATCCTGTGAATTAAATTTATTATCATGTATTTTTAGTGTAATTATATATAATTATACGAAAGTAATTTTATAAGCAATAATTGTCATATTTATTAATGTAAATTTTGTAATTGATTGAATGATCAAAATGTCAGTATTTAAGTATGGATAAATGTTATACCTATAATTTAGATACATTCAGATTAAATCTTAATATTTGTATTTCTTTTTGGTGTTAATAAATAAATAAGAAACGCATAAACCAAAGTCAAAATATTTTCAACTTTGGTACATATATACTAGCTAGGACACATAGGGACACATAGGGACTCCTCTACTGCTTATCAAATATGTCAACCTATATAGCAAGATGCCTTGCCTTCACACGTCTCTCACAATCTGTTTCAGTGTATCACCTGTCGACTTTAAAATGACGACGATAAGAGAACTGAAATTGCCAAACTAGGTAAGTTTAAAATATTAAAACTAAATGTATTTTAAAATAAATATAAAATTCGGCAAAGATCAGTTCTTGTAATAGCATAGAAAAACCATCAAAAGTCGATGCGTGAACCGGAACGTGTCATAAATAACGTGAGAAAACTCGCCTTCAACAAATATTCACCCAAAAGTTATAATAATAAAAGGTTTTCACGTTCGACATGAACTTGTGGAGTTCTTTCGAAACTCGAAGATTTAGTGGTGGCACGTCGGTTGCAGAGCACTGTAAAGGGGGGTTACAGTTGACAGCAAGATAAACGTAACAGCTGCATTGCAATAGAATACCTATTTTATGTCAGATATAAGTCTTAATGCTTTCTACAATTGAAAATGGCTACATTGCTTGGTCCTAGGTATAATATTAGGCGTATCCATACTTAGAATGGCAACAGCTTTTTGTTTTTATCTTACTCGTGGTTTTATGTTGAACTGCTGACGTCATTTAAAAATTAACGCTTACCATTAAAATTCAAACAACAACAATCTTAATGTTGCTCAAAACTCTTTTGACTCCAACAGAATATCCTCCCGCGGTCCGAAACTGTCCTGTTAAAATATTCCCATATTTTCTTCCAGGAGCAAGTTTAAATGGCGCCCGGAACAGGGTGTTCAAGTTTCTTAATTCCGTTGAAAACACACGGAACGTCATTACATTCGTGACTGCCGGCAGTGTCTTGGGGTTAGTTTGTGATGGCGAAAACATACTGTAGCCGACGTAAGTAGGCGAGGTGGCCAGGAATGGTAAAAATAACAACTTGTGACGGATAATTGATAAAAGCTTTCGGGTACGCGACGTGCGGGTGCTCGCAACGGCTGTGACGGCGCAACTGATCGTCAGTTCATAATAATTGTCACCATTCGGAGGTGACTTTAATTTGTTTTTGTAGCCGGCGAGCTTACACAAGCCGCATACCCTACAGCGTTTGGTTTTATTTATGGTATATAAATACATAATTTCTTATATAAATGTAACAAACATCTATCTATTTTATACCCATATCGCGTCGCTTACATTCTCCGCCCCATTGTCCCTCAAGGACAATCATCACCACTGGTAGGTAGCACGGCCAGCCGCGTAGCGGGTCTAGTCAGAATACCGGTTTTAGTTTTAACTTCGGCTACGCGCACACGACCATCTCCCCCTGGATGAACCTTTTCAACTCTGCCTATTGGCCAGGTGTTTCGTGGCAAGGCGGGATCAACAATGACAACAACATCTCCTCTTTTCAGGTTTTGTACTTCTTGGTGCCATTTCTGACGAGGTAGGAGAGTAGGTAAGACTTCGCGGACCCAGCGCTTCCAAAACATATCTGTTAGGCGCTGAGCTATTCTCCATTGCTTCTTGTTGTAAAAGTCGCAATCTGTGAATTCACCAGGAACTGGCAGGTTGGATGAGGACCCAATAAGAAAGTGGTTAGGAGTTAGAGCTTCTGGATACTCATGGTCAGCAGACACATGACTCAGTGGCCGACTATTGACCAAGTTTTCTATTTCGGTCAACAGCGTAATTAAAACCTCGTCCCTAGGAGTTCGTTCTTTTAAGACCGTTCTAAGTGCCGTCTTCACGCATCTTATCAGGCGCTCCCACGCTCCTCCCATGTGAGGACTAGCAGGTGAGATAAACTGCCAATCTATTCCTTTATTAAGCAGTTCTTCTTTCACTTCAGATTTAGTTATTTCTTGTAACGCTGTTTTCAGTTCATTCGCCGCGCCTCTAAAGTTTGTACCGTTGTCGGAATACATTTTGAACGGCCAACCGCGACGTGCTGCCATCCTTCGTAAAGCCATTATAAAGGAGTCAGATGACAGCGAGGACACCGTCTCAATGTGAATTGCTCTTACGGTCAAACATGTGAAGAGCACGCCGTATCTTTTTTCTCGACGGCGGCCGACTACAACATCTATCGGGCCAAATAGGTCTACTCCACAAAAGGTGAAAGCTCGTTGATGGTGAGCAAGTCTTGCCAGCGGAAGATCTCCCAGTCTTGGGTTTGTAGGCTTGGCCTTCCTGATTCGACAAATCAAACAACGCGCGGCTACCGTGCGCACAGAAGGACGTAAGTGAAGTAACCAGTATTTTTGTCGAATTTCATTAACTACCATTTCATTATTTCCATGTGCAGCCATCTTGTGATAATATTTTATTATTAATTTTGCAGTTGGATGACGGCCGTCTAATATGATAGGATTTTTCAAGTTATGGTCAACGTCAGACATCGCCTCAATCCGACCTCCGACTCGTAGCAGCCCACATTCATCAACATACGGTGTCAAGGTACGTAGTTTACTATTAGATCCTATAGGCCTTTTATTTTTCAGAAGGTGAATATCTTCTGCGAATGACTGCATTTGAGCCCGACGCAAAATCAAATTTTCAGCGTATTGCATTATTTCAGCATTATTTTCAGCCCTTTCTGAGTGTCTACATTTTTTAATAAACAATAACACATTTGCTGTACTTCTAACTAAGCGAAGCCATGAAGAAAATTTAGTGACATCGGGAACCGGTAAGTCAATATTTTCCATATTATGTACTATATTAACTTGCAATAATTCTTCATTAATATTTATCTCTTTTTCAGGTTCATATTTCGGCCAGTCTTCAGGCATCGAGTACAGAAAACGTGGCCCTTGGAACCACTCGCAATCGTCCGTCAATTGGTAAGTGTTATATTTTGTAGCTTTATCAGCTATATTCATATGCGTAGGTATATAGTTCCATTCATGTGACT
The DNA here is from genome assembly GCA_943193645.1 of Acentria ephemerella. Classification (NCBI taxonomy): domain Eukaryota; kingdom Metazoa; phylum Arthropoda; class Insecta; order Lepidoptera; family Crambidae; genus Acentria; species Acentria ephemerella. The sequence goes on from OW971891.1 coordinate 439,339, forward strand.
GTGATAAGTCGTCAATTTCACCCAGTCTATTTGCTACAAAAACTTTATAATTGCGCGTATCGTTCTTAATTTGATGTAATACAATTAACGAGTCCGTCCAGAAATATCTTTTAACTATAACTAAGCGTTTCTCCCGCTTTATTGTATCTGCGAGCCGGCAAGCGATAACTGCCGCTTGCAACTCAAGCTTAGGTACCGTGATATACTTATGAATCGGCGCCGTCCGGCACTTGCACGCAATGAATGAAATGCGAACGTCATCAGTTCTTGTTATTTCCCTGTAATAGGCGACAGCAGCATAAGCAGACGGGGACGCGTCGCAAAATACGTGCAGTTCTATATTGGTCTCTTTCACACTTGGGGGACCGCTATGAACGCGGCTCAGCAGCCGACTATCCTGTCTCTCGCTTTCCAATTTATTTGTGTGAAAATGATATCTTGGTATGCGCAAGCGTTGAAGTTGACGTAATTCAGTTAACCAATTTTGAATAATTTGATTTTCTTTTTCAGGTATTTTCTCGTCCCATTTAATATTCATCTTCCATATATTTTGTAACACTATCTTTGCTTTAACTGTAGATGGAGCGAGAAAGCCGAAAATGTCAAATATCGACATGACAATGCGCAACAGTTGTCTTTTCGTAAGTAAATTTTGTGCATTGTTTATTATTTCTTCAGGAATACGTTTGAAAGATAGGTCGAATCCGAATGTATCACTTAAAGGGTACCAAAGAAGTCCGAGTGTACGCTCAGGCGAGTCATCGCAACCAGTTTTCATTCTTATAGCCTTATCACTTAAGGCTTCTTTTTCTGTGCACTCTAAGACTTCTGGTTTATTACAAGTCCAGTTTCTAATTTCAAAACCACCTTGAATGTGAATTTTCGAAACTTCCTTAATTAATTTTAGTGCCTCCTTTTCATTGTCAACGGATTCGATGTAGTCGTCCATATAGTGAGATCTTAATACGGCTTCAACAGCCTCAGGCATTTGATCCTTAAACCTTAATGCATTTTTATTTTTGATGTGTTGCGCTATAAATGGCGAACAGTTGGCGCCAAATATTAATGAGGTCATGGCGTAAGTATCAACGCTGCAACTATTATTCTCGCGCCACAAAAACCTTAAAGCGTTTTGATCTTCTTTATTTATTTTCACTTGCAGGAACATGTCTTTTATATCGCCAACAAAGGCAACCGGCTTCTCTCTAAATCGTAGCATGATTCCCAACAATGATTGTAGTAAGTCAGGGCCCTGCAGCAAGAAATTATTCAATGATTGACCCTCAGTGGTGGCGGCGGCGTCAAAAACTAATCGCAATTTCTTTTTATTAGGATTGTCTACTCCAAAATGCGGCAAATACCAAATATGTTTTCCTTTCATTGAAATCTCATCGCTACTTAACTTCCGAGCATAATTGTTTTGTAATAAATGACTCACCCTTTCTTTATACCGTGCAGCACGCGCGGAGCTCTCGCAAGAGAAACAATTTGTAGCCGACGTAAGTAGGCGAGGTGGCCAGGAATGGTAAAAATAACAACTTGTGACGGATAATTGATAAAAGCTTTCGGGTACGCGACGTGCGGGTGCTCGCAACGGCTGTGACGGCGCAACTGATCGTCAGTTCATAATAATTGTCACCATTCGGAGGTGACTTTAATTTGTTTTGTAGCCGGCGAGCTTACACAAACCGCATACCCTACAGCGTTTGGTTTTATTTACATTATATAAATACATAATTACATCTATCAATTTAACCAACATATCGCGTCGCTTACATTCTCCGCCCCATTGTCCCTCAAGGACAATCATCACCACTGGTAGGTAGCACGGCCAGCCGCGTAGCGCCTTTTCCGCTCAGCGTGACATTTATCTGATTTCATTTTGCACTGAACGCCTAAAAATCTTTTACAAGCATTGTGAAAATTATTTGGCATTTGAAATTCATTTTTCCAAGGTAAGCAAACTTCCCATTTTCCATTGATTAACTTTGCAGATTTTTCAATGCAATCGATTGCGCGAAAATCATCCTTATTTACTCGTGACTTAGAGTTTACTCCAATGGCTTCAAATGCGAACGAACGTCGTACTAACTCGTGCAGCTGTTTACAATCTCCGTTATCAATGTTGTCATTGTGTGCATTCCCGTTATCCTGTAGTTTCTTTTCGGTTGTCAATGCGCTGACGCATGTGTGCGTCGCCTTTTGTTCGAGCTCGCTACCTATGAGGCCAGCGGTGGAGAGGGGTGCGACGGTAGCGAGGGAAAGAGAGGTGGCGAGCGGCCGTCGCGACAGTGTCATAACACTCGCAGGCTCATTATGAAATGATCGGAGGTGCGGGAAGGAACTGACTGTAGCGGGAACGATTCCGTGTAAACACCATCCAAGCGGTGTAAGCGTCGCGCACGGTTCATTCTTACCACGATAAACAGTTTTTAACGAAACTAACAATTGGTAATTATCCTGCCCGATTAACAACTTAGGTTTCACATCACTAGTACATAAATAATGTTTAAGATTCCGTAAATGCTCGTACGCATCGACGTTAACTTTCGATAGACACTGGATAGGTAGGTCTAGTTCGCTAATCTTTCGCGCGCGCAACTCATAAACGTCACTGTCACTGTTAGAGAGCTTAAAACTAACCACTTCACTTTGACACACTATATCTGAGTTCCACGCACCGCGAATACGTATAGTTTCGGGATGACCTTTTAAGTTAATATGGTTCGCGAGATCAGCTGACACTAACGACACTGTAGCACCGTCGTCCAACAATGCGTGCGTACTTATAATACCGCTAGGACCGTGAATGTTTACGCGCACTATTTTTAACAACACACTCGTGTTGGGCAACGGTATTGTAGTGTTAGCAACAGTTTCACATGCCGAGTTGCTGTATTCAGTTTCTCTCGTAGTAGTAGCCGCTACTACGTCATCCGCAATGACGTCACTGGATGCCGCCGTTTTCTTTGCAGGCCAATGCAGCAATCGATGGTGACTCATTCCACACTCATCCACGTCACACGGAGCGGCCTGACAGTCTTCCTTGCTGTGACCGGGGAGCAGGCAGATGTGACAGAGTCTGTTCTTTTTAACTATCTGCCACCGGTCTTTCCTTAGCGCTCGTTGGAATTTTTTGCAATTAGTTAGTTGATGGGTGGCAGTTCGGCAGACCTTACACTTAGAACTAAGTTCACTGCTGTGCAGCTTTTTTTTTTTGCTTTTTTTTTTTTTTTTTTTTTGCTTGTGGCAACACTCCGGCTAACAGCTGTTTTGTATCAGTCCCGTGTTTAATTTAATTATTTATTAATTTTACGCTTAATTATAGCCCAAAATCGTGTACAAAACATAAATGAGTGTTCAACAAATATAATTAGATAATATTTAGTGTATTTGTGAAGTGTTAGTTACGTACGTGACAAAATCGCCTGACGGTTATTTCGCCACAGTGAATTTGAAAATTGTAAATCATTGTCATCTCTTTAGGTACATAGTATTCTGTATGTCTACTGCATACGAATATCATAAATTATTTTTTACTAATTAAGTTAATTTAGTTTTTACCGACTCGATTTACTTGATTTATCGATATTTACACAAAGAGGTAGAATTTGGTTCCAAATATTCAACCTCAAATTGGTCATTCGGCGCTTTGGAAATTTATCTTAAGATCTCGTTTAATATACATATAATACTATGATGACACGCGGTGCCCTCGCCTGCCAACTCGACCAGGCTTTGAAGGAATTAAGGGCTGCCAAAGAGTCGAATGAACAGTTGCACTTGGAAAGGGATGAAAATGAAAAAGAGATGTTAGAGATTTTAAATAGAAATATATTATTAAAAAAAGAAATGGCTGAGTTGCACACACAATATATGTTAGTGACAGATGACCGAGACCGTTTACAAGGCATAGTGGATGGTTTTGACGGGTGCAGTGAGGACTATGTGCGAGGTCTCAGACGCATCACCATGCTGGAACAGGAACTACACGAGGCCCACCACCACATATCGCACATGGAGTCCGAGAAGACCGATGTGCTAGCGAACCAAAACCAGAGCCTTTTTGATGAGCTAATTGGTAGTGCACCCAGCCTGGTTTCTGCTGCAGTTGACTCACCTCCTGAGGTAATTGATTTGACAAATGTCACTGTAAATTCAACCCCTTCTGTGAAACTTGTCAGGTGCAGCAGTAACAAAATTAAAAATATATGTTAAAATTAATAGATATATTAAAAAAACTAAAAAATTAATTAAAACACATAAAAGTTTGTATAGAAATTGTCAATATATAAATGAACGGAGACGGTTAGGTGAGGAACTTGACGTTTACACTATATTATTGGAAAATAATATAATTGAGCATGATATTTATGTTAAATCAGTTCAATCTGAAATGTGTATTCTTAAGAAAAAATTAGAAAAAATGACTGATAGATACAATAATACAAAAAAAGAGTATGGGGAATACATTTTGGCGATAAAGTCACTTACGAATAATTCAAATAGCCCCACCTTAGCAAGCACATCATGCTCTCTGGGTATTCGCCAAGAATGTGAACCCCCTACTCAACGTAATTTGTCTTCATATAATATTAAAAACTGCAGTAATAGCATAAGTCCTGTAGTGATGTTTAGTGACGATATTGGGAAAAACATGGGCCAATTACTAAGTACATACATGAATTGCCCAGTAATTAATCACTGTTTGCCTGGAGCTTCATATTGTGACATAATGTATAAAATAATTGATTACAATTTTAAACCAAATTCCACCCTCATAATATTTATTGGAAATAAGGGTACAATGAATAAAAAGAGACTTATTACACATTTAGATAAACTTTGTTCTCTTAATATAAAGAAAATTATTTTGTTTACACTCCCCTATTTGACAAATGTGCCACAAGCAGAAAATGACCACAGATATAAATTGAATTTGACATTTGATACGGTCACGTTCGGAAACCGTAGTTTGTTTCATTTAATTGATACAAACAAATTACTGAATAGTAATTTAATTCGAACAAAAGACAAATGTTATTTGTCATATTATAATAAACGTCAGATAGCTATATCGCTATCTTATATTTTTTTTATGTACTCACCTGCTTCTATTGAGCAGGTTAATGACACGGATTATTGTCCTAATAATTTAAATTGAATATTGTGACAAGGGAGGAGATCTCTCGCCATTCTATGACCAAGAATAAGCCTAATAGTTACCTTAATTTTGTTCACCAAAATATACAAGGATTTTCGGGAAAAGAACTAGAAGTAGGTTTATTCTTGGATGAAATGAATATACATGTTTTATGTTTGACCGAACATTGGTTAAGACAACATGAGTGTCTAATATATATTGATAATTTTAGTGTGGTTAGTTCGTTCATAAGAAAGTCGGCTATTCGTGGTGGGTCACTGATACTTTTACATAATAAATTTAAATCGAAGGAACGGAAGGATATAATGGCACTATCTATTGAACGAACAATCGAATTATCATGTGCAGAGTTGGAGCATTTTATAATTGTGTGCGTGTATAGACCTCCATCATCAGACTATGTATTATTTGAAAACACTATGGAAGAGGTACTAAGGAAACTTTGTAATTCCAAAAAGAAGGTTGTTGTCTGTGGCGACTTTAATATCGATATATTGGGTGATTCTCAAATTATTGTTAGATTTCTAAATCTTTTTAAATCTTTTAATTTAGTTCCTCTTTTCTCGGAACCAACAAGAATAACTGCCACTACAGCTACCTGCTTAGATAACATATTCTGTGAAAATGGTAAATTTTTAAATAAGTCTATAATAAATCGTTTGCAATCTGACCATACTGGGCAGTTCGTGAGTTTCGAACACCTTTATGTTCCAAAAAAAATTATTATTAATTGTAGGCCGGTTACGAAGAGTCGCGTAAAATTTTTTAATAGTAACATCAACAAAAAAATTATAAATTTGCCGTTTCATGAGGATAATAATGCCAATCACCTGTACGAAAATCTTTTTAAATTAATAAGAACTGAATTTGATTCAGTTTTCACTGAAAAGACTGTAACAATAAATCCATTTAAAAGTAAATTCAGTGATTGGGCCACTCCCGGCATCTATAAAAGTAGAAATAAACTGTATGACTTATATGATCTTAAATCAAACGCTAGTGATAATAAATTCCATGAATACGTTAAAAAATATTCCAAAATATTTAAGAAGGTTTGTAACAATGCAAAAGCTATATTCTTGCGTAATAAAATTATTAATTCTAAAAGTAAAATTAAAGCCACTTGGAATATTATTAATAAAGAGACTTGCAAACTTAAATCAGAAGATAAAGAGTTCTGTTTAAAATTTAATAATATTATTGCTACAACAGATAAGGATGTGGCTGACGGTTTTGAATCTTTCTTTTCTAATATAGCTGCCACAACCACAAAACATTTAAATTCTAGTACTGATCATGCCATATCATTACTTGAGTCAAGTATTGAGATATGTAAAAGTACATTTAACTTTACTTACATAACTCCAATAGACATTTTTAAAAACTTTAAACAAATTAACATTAAAAGAACAAAAGATCTATGGGGCATATCAACAGACCTTCTTAAAATAATAATAAACAAAATATCACCTTACTTAGCATTTATATTCAATAAATGTATTGATGAAGGGCAGTTCCCTGATCTAATGAAATATAGTAAAATCATCCCACTATTTAAAGCAGGTAATAAGAGTGATCCATCAAACTTCCGGCCAATTTCTATCCTACCTGCTCTAAGTAAAATTTTTGAAAAAATTATATTTCATCAGTTGCTGTTACACTTTAACTTTAACAAATTATTCCATGAAAAGCAATTTGGTTTTACTAAAAATAGAAATACTACGGATGCAGGGGTCGCACTCATCAAACATATATTTGATGCATGGGAAAATAAGCAAGATGCTATAGGTATATTCTGTGATCTATCAAAAGCGTTTGATTGTGTGGATCATCAGATTCTATTAGTAAAATTGAAACATTATGGTGCTTCAGATAATTCGCTACGCCTTATAGAATCGTATCTTACTGGTCGAATACAAAAAGTTAACATAAATGGCACTAATTCTTCCGGCGCGCCTCTGTATATGGGAGTGCCCCAGGGCTCCATATTGGGCCCCTTATTATTTCTAATTTACATTAATGACCTGCCTTATTTTGCTAAAGACCTCTGTGAAATAGTTTTGTTTGCTGATGACACTTCTTTGATTTTCAAAACCGACAGACGCAAGGACGTATCTGACGAGGTAAATAGTACTCTTTCTCAAGTCCTACACTGGTTCACGGCTAATAATCTTGTTTTAAACTCTAAGAAAACCAAGTGTATTAAATTTAGTATGCCTAATGTAAGGCGGGTCAATATTTGTATTAAGATAAATGAGGAACCAATAGAAATAATTAATTCTACAACATTTCTTGGAATTACTATAGATTCCAAACTACAATGGGGCCCACATATTACGGCTCTGGCAGGAAGATTAAGTTCAGCTGCGCATGCAGTTCGAAAAATAAGACGGCTTACTGATGTGGAAACGGCGAGATTAGTTTATTTCAGCTATTTTCACAGCTTAATGTCGTATGGTCTACTGTTGTGGGGCTCCGCTGCTGACATACAGACGATCTTTGTACTTCAAAAGAGAGCCATTCGTGCAATATACAACCTTAGACCACGTGACTCGCTAAAAGAATTATTTAAGGAAATTAACATACTAACCGTGGCGTCTCAATACATTTTTGATTGTATTATGTATGTACGTAAATACAGTGGTTCTTTTCTTAGAAATTCAGACTGCCATAGCTTCAACACCAGAAATAAGCATAAGCTCGCCTTTCCAAGCCACAGACTGCATAAGACCGGTAATTGTTTTATAGAAATAAGTATAAAAATGTACAATATGATACCACAAAGTTTTATTGAATTGCCTCTGCATAAATTTAAGTCAACTATTAAAAGTTGTTTGATGAAAAAGGGGTATTACAAGGTAGAAGATTATTTTAAAGATAAAAATTTGTGGCCACTATAATTTGCTTCTCTGCACTTATTTATTATATTTTGCAATATTTAAAAATATATTTTTTAATGCACTGTAAAACAAAACATGTATATGTTTATAATACTAATACATAATGACATAATTGATTTGTAAATGTCATTATAAATACTAAAGGCTGAGAGTTTCTTGCGCCGCTTCTTCTCTGCAGCTACTAATTCGTCGAAGCGGTAGTAGGGTTGATTGGGAATATGCATACTAGTGTTATTTTTAATTTTAAAATAAGTATTATTTTAAAGTTAAAACTAACAATTTATTTAGTACATATTGAAATACTATAACTGGGACAATTAGTAAATGCCCGGTTGATACCCAGTAAAATTATGAGTATTGCCTTTATAATTATATTTATTTATTTTCTTATACATATTCCCTGTTGTGACGATTTAAAAGAGCTTAGTAAATAAGTCTATTTAAATAAAGTTATTTTTGACTTTGACTTTGACTTTGACTTTGCAGCACAGAATGAACTTGAGCCCTTCGGTCATCAATTTTCCTTTGCACTCTGTGATCACTTTGATTGTGAATATAGGTTATTCCAGCGGAAGCTACCTTCGTGGCTTCAGAGTGCAGAAAATCAGCAAATAATTCCAATTTAGCTTTCCTGTCATCTTGGTGTTCATATAAATAATCCACCCATTTGTTTATAAGTGTAGTAGGGCACTTGGATACGACCGAGTTTAGTAACTCAGGACTTCTTAAGTAATCCGTCTGTTTGATAGACTCGGCGGCTGCAACATAGTTTTTTATTTTTACTGCAAATGTCACTAGCTCAGTGTGGTAAGTCTGTGGTAACGGTTGCAGTTTTTTCAATTGTATAGCAATTTTGTGAATAATCAATTCTGGTCTACCAAATCGTAGTTTCAGGGCTTCCAAAATTACAATTGGCTTTGTGTTGCAGATAAGTAACGATGATACTGCTTCTCTCGCTTCGCCACGTAGACATCTACTAAGCCGTGAAATATTTTCACTGTCACTAAAATTGCACAACTTATTCGACTCTTCATAAATATTTTTGAATTGTAGCCACTCAAAAGGATCTCCAAAAAATACCGGTAAGTCCTTAGGGGTGGCTAGTCTAGATAGCAGCTTTGAATGCGCGCTGTAGGTGACTGTGGCCATCTGTTCCATAGCATGTGCTAGGTGCTGAAGTTCCACCGTGGAGGTTGCAGCGGGGGGCGCCGGCGGCGGGGAAGCCGCGCGCTGTCGCTGTATATCCTGGTGACTTTTGTCTAGCCATTCTTCCACTTTATTGGAGGCTTCAGAAAGCGTGTGTTTACTACACTGTGACTTTTGTGATGATCCACATTCTAGCGCGGCGAGTTCAGCTTCTAGCCTTTTTTCTATAAGCTTCTTTTCAATTTTAGCCATAGCTTCAGCTGCCTCTAGTTCCAGTTGCTTCCTACGTGCTGCTAAAGAAGATCTGGTGGAACTCTTCTTCGAGTGAATCGATACAGGACCGGCGAGTTCGAGTTTTAGGCTACCTTCTTTTCTCACAGTCTGGTTTACGATTTCCTGCAGCTCGTTTTTTGGAACCACTATTTCCGATTGCACTTTGCGTGAAAGCACTTCACTTTTATCATCAGCGGTATGTGTCAACGTTTCTCTTGCGAGAGCTCCGCGCGTTTTAACCATTGTGCGCGGCGGTGTGTTGAACATTCCTTTGTTCATCTACAAGTTGCAGACACTGTACTCCTGGGTAATCCGGCTGAAGGACCAATTTGTAGCCGACGTAAGTAGGCGAGGTGGCCAGGAATGGTAAAAATAACAACTTGTGACGGATAATTGATAAAAGCTTTCGGGTACGCGACGTGCGGGTGCTCGCAACGGCTGTGACGGCGCAACTGATCGTCAGTTCATAATAATTGTCACCATTCGGAGGTGACTTTAATTTGTTTTTGTAGCCGGCGAGCTTACACAAGCCGCATACCCTACAGCGTTTGGTTTTATTTATGGTATATAAATACATAATTTCTTATATAAATGTAACAAACATCTATCTATTTTATACCCATATCGCGTCGCTTACACATACAGCAAGCTTTATTGGATGGGGACGTTACTGTTACTAACAACTACAAGAACTCAAATCTTTTTAAATAGTTCCGCAAAAGTTTAAGAATTAGAAAAAGTTTAATCCGTTGTGTAGGAAAATATCTCACGTTTGAATAATTATCTTTACATCTTTACATACATCGTGACATTGAGACTACTAATAAGATTAATTAGTTAAAGTGACAATAAGCAGGGCACGTAACTAAATACATAGTGTAGGGTGGTCTTCAACTAGATACCACGATACTTGAGCTGCTTATAGATCATTTGGAGGCGATGGATGGAATCGATGATGGAGGTTTTTGTTCAGTAGGAGATATGTTAGAACCAGTATCAGATTCGTCCTACAATTTCATTTCGCTGGACACAGTTCTACCCTAATCTTACAGATTTTATTTATTGACTAGAAAGAGATTTATCTAGGAAAATATATTCATTGATTGTGTTTGATTGGAGTTGAGAATGGAAAAATGCAAAAAAAAGTGTGGCGAGATTGACAATGAGCGAATTTTCGTATATTACAGTGATATTTAATATTTTTAATTTTAGAGTTTTTGATTTATTTCTTTATGCCTTAAGTAATAAATTGACTATTTTAAACTTGCGGAAACTGATCTCACGCGTGTATATCGGGTCCGCGTTCTATTGGGATACGGTTGTGTAAAAACGAAGCGTGCAATCAAAAATCGGCTTCTCTGAATCCCCTTAAGCTAAATTTGTAGGCGGTACAATTTCCATGTGTATGGAAGTTTACAACTGAAAGCTAACTGAGACAACTTGGTTCGTTTGTGCCCTTGTTTTCTCAGCAAATGTAACGGAAACTGGCTTCATATTAATATGCCCTCAATAGTACACACTGCATTTACGTGATGGCGGAGACGCGGTTACAGTAACTTGGGTTAGCAAACATTTCTTGTTACTATGTTTTGGAGAGGATATATTATTTGTGTCAGTTTTGTAGTGATATGTGTGGTAAATATGATTTCAGTGTCCCTTTCTTAACGATAAAGTGTATACCTGCGACTACAAAAATTTAACTTCATATCGAAATAGGTTCTCTATGTCTGGCTACCTAAAACTATTTTTCAGTTCTGCTTCCATAGCAATAAGGTTCACATAATTGTTTTGTTCCGGCAGTTGTAGGTAATTTAGTTTCTTTCGTTATGCTGTATAAGTGGGGAGAATGAGAAGGAGTTTTGAGGAGAAGGTATAAGTGGAACGTAGGATTTGTTACGAGGAACAAGATATACAAAGCATTCACACAATTAGCTAAGGGATTGAGGATTGTGTATAGGAAACAAAGTATATGCATGTTTCGACGACGTCTAATCAGCAGTTACCTTAATCTTTGTATCTTGTGCCTCTTACTCGTAATAGTAATAGCATGAAGATGGCAGACTCATTATTCTTTAATATCAGATTATAAGATGAAGTACAAGGGCGGCGTTGTTAAGAAAAATAAAAATTATAAATAGCGCTAGCGTCGCCATCTTAGTTCGAAATTCAAAAATTCAAAATAAAACGAATAATACTGTAACTTTCCACACAAGTAAATAACGGCCATTTTTAATTAGGAACCCTAAGATAATTGAGTTATAGTCTCTTTTACGCCGTGGATTATGTTCGTAAATTCAGTTTATTGTTTCAGAGAGAGTGGCAACTTTGGGGCCGCAGCACGTTGTATGTAGCGAAAGTTGGAATTTGTTTAAAATAACCTCCATTTTCTGGTGAGAATTCAGGAAATTTATATTTTTCCCAGTCAAAGTTAAAATTGATTTTTAAAATTCTAAAGTGAAATCCAGGACAGAAAAATTAAGGATATTCTTAGTAGTAATCATTTTTATCATCAACTGACTATTGGGTTTGGGTTTTCAATCAAGTTAACTACATTATTCTACCACTCGTCTCGGGGTCTACGTCACTTGTTTTATCCCTCTTCTTAGTAAAAAAAATAAACAGACGAACATTAAATCATTGCCAGTTATGTTATGTTATGTATGTTAACTTTATTGAAGAAATAATATCCATATTTAGTTACACGTTTGTCTTAGTAACGCTTTCAAACCTAAACCGTTATAGCAATACCAGTGAAATTTCGCAAAAAGATTATCTTGAAAAAAACATAGGTAGGAACCCAAAAAGAACAGACGCTATGAAAACTTTCTGTGTCAGAAACACAAGAAAGGCAAAAATAATGAAATTAAAAAAAAAACATTTTGAAGATGGGTTTTAGTTTTGATTTAATTTTCACAATTTTAAGTAATTTTGTAAGGTCAATGTAATATACAGTCAGTACTGTTTTTGATTGGTTAAAAATATTAATAGATTTTGAAAAAAATATGAAACATAATTACGTGCAATTAAAATTTGAAGATCAGCCTTCAATTTGAATCCCATTATCTGACCCTGCCTTGGTAACAATGGGACTCAGAAATATAATGTAACTATCGAATAAAAAGAATTTTGAAAATCAGTTGAATCACAGTTGATAGAGAAATCCACGAACATACCAACAAATGGTTACAACAACAATACATTCTGTGAAATATATAGTCCTCCTTTTTTTAATTGAAATGTAGTTAGTTATAAAATATCATCATTATCTCAATTCACGCGTGTCAATTCAGCACGATTAGCGTCTAAGAAATCGTCACGTTATTAAGACACGACGTGACAGTCACTCACGTGACGTTCTCAACAAGACATCTCACTAGACTAGGTAGGTAATTGATGATTTCGCTCAATCAAAATTGTTTTTAAATGGTGGTAGTTGATTGAGCTGTTATATATATTTGAACAAATCTATTGCAATAATCCATTGGCTATATAACATCACGCTAAGACCTATAGAAGTTGGGAATCAAAGAATAAAATAGACAGAGCTTTCGTTGCGTGCGCTTTAAGTGCGCGCTAAAATTTTATATACCGTTTCTCCTTTCACAGTTCAAGAAAAGTCTGCAAAAATGTCTTTCCTTTAAGGTTGACCCAGTATAATATTTTATTGGTAATCAAATCTATAATTATAATGATATCCTTTACCAAATAAATACTCAAATAAAATCATGTAACCTACCCTCCACCCTACTACGTATGACGTTTTGTTATTTTTAGACTTGAACGCAAACGAAGTCGCGGGCACAACTCGTATCAATATTAAGACAACAGACAGATGGAAAATTTATATTGTATATACTAAATAGGAAAAAAATGGGAATAGTCAATAGCCTTTAAGCAGTGAACGGTTTAAATTTAAATAAGTTATAAGTATTACAATCAAGTCGTGATATTTAATAACAGAAATTTGATTTCGAGATTATATCAAATAAAATTTCCCTTTCATATAAATTTATTAATTCAAACTAATAATCTTAATTTAAAAGTAAAAGTTATTATTTATATGTTCACATTTAATTAAACCCTGTTATACTAATAAAGTACTTCACGCATATTTGATATACAAATACCTTGTAGTTTGAAGATTGGCGAGTGTTGTAGTCTCAATTGGCCCTACGGAAGACCAGGGCTGTGACTTTGCAGGTAGCATCTGATGCTGAGTGGTAACCACTTGGTTGTAAGTGTAACTGTGTTTGTGTTGGTAGCAAGTAATTAATTACATTTATGAACTCATATACAATTAATCAATCTAATTTGTCACTAGTTTTAAAATAAATATAACGTAATATTTTATATTACTTAGATAATAACTAATGTTAGGAAAACTAAACACACGCAGTACACATATACACTATATAATATTATTGTTATGTATTTTGTTATTAATCAAATTAAAAATATATTGATTCAAATCATTACACTTATAATTTTTGAAAAGCTTAATTTCGAATAAGGAACATCTAATGCGTGTATTATCTTTGGTGAGTTTACAGTTTTACACCACTAAAACCCCCACATATTACCATGGTCATTATCGTAATACTCACAAGCTTAGGAATGCATTAAAGTGTAGCCCCTCTGAACCGAGTTGGACAGCACGCTAAACACGCTTGTTGTTAAGCGTGTCGTGTCGTCTGTCCCGTCCCGTGTCCCGTCAAACCTAACAAGTCGAAGCTAAACGGTTTTTATTGCGCTTTTTTGAACGTTTTATTTTGCTTTGTTAGGGTTAGGGTGGTAGATTTATCACTTCATATTTTTAATGAAACAATTACAAAATACTTGATTAAGTATAATCAAAAGTAAGCGTCCTCAATTTCAGGTGCAAACGACAGCAAGCAGAAGCTCTGTTGACTAGCTCAAACCAATCAACTGGTAGCCTATAAATACTCCAGCAATGGGCACAGACCTAACCTATTGATAGCTACTGATGATTGCGAAATACTACTCTAACCACCTAACCACCTCATTATCATATGATATCATATAATATCACATTATTATAATGGGAAGAATGTGTTCAGAAACACTTTTGTCATTTAATTTATCTGCACTCAAATGTCATTATTAACTTAATAAATATTTAATGAGTGTAATAACGATGTCCAGATAAACAGAATAAATCATCGGAATCAACGAGACCTAACAGTGGCATGTTAGTATTCCACTGAATTAATTTTACATATGGCGAAGCGCATAATTGGGGCAAACCTGTCACGTCGCGCATAAATTATCGATGTTCAGGTATTTGAATATGCCTGGTATTTGTTTATTTCATCCTGTTAATTGATGGAAGTGGACTAATTTAATTTTTATCAGCGATAATTCCAATATAACTCCAATGTAATTACGTAAGTAATTCGCAGAAGAAACTCAAGATCTTGATTATTCAAGAATAACATTCAACTTATTAACAATGTACAAGTTTCTATGATTCAACTTTTTCTGTATTAATTTAAATATTCACAATTCTTATTAAAAAAATTAATAATATAAAAATGTAAAAATGGTGCTTGGTTCTGTGGAAACGTAATGTTTTAACGTAACGTATGTTGTTGTTGTTGTGTTGTTGTAAATTGTGCATTTTATATATTATTATTTTTATCCTCAATGAGTAGTTCATCATTTTCTCTATTCTCTATTATTCTTTACAAAACAATTTATTAAATGAACGTGACAAAATGACGTGACTTTGAAATGGAAATGATCAAGTGTCCATTTACACCTAATAACAACTACATTAAATCTGTAATTAACATGATAAAGAATTTAATGAAATGTAATTAAACCAGTGATAAATTAATTCAACACGAAAGGGACATTGCTATGTCACGTTTAGCGTTTATGAATATAAAACGTGTTTAGCTGACACTCAGTTTCAAGTGGACAAATTAGACTTACTGCCTCAAAAGATAAGGTTTAATTAATCGCTATATCAACGTATCTTCTTCTGCTGTCGTGCTAAATCATTAATCGCATGATCACAGTTTGAGATACGAATGCTTTATCCTTGTTTGGTGATTATAACTTACTCCTTAGTAGTAATTTCTGGACACGGCAAAACGTTTTTACCTGTAACAATATAAATTATTGTGATTTAAAAACCAATCTTAAACCCTTCCCAGTCCCTTGACGACACAAGGGAAGAATACACCTCGGCAGACGAGGCCAGACGGCCTGGGTTCTAGGACAGGACACTTTTGACAAGTACAACAATATTTTACATCCATATGAGTGTTCTGGGGCTTGTATGCAATGGCTATCACCCCTATGCAATGGCTATCAAAGTTTATAATCGTCTTCCGGAGATATTGAAGAATGAAACCAATATCAAAAAGTTCAAGAACAACTTAAAGATGTTATTGGTCAAAAAAGCATATTACAACATTAACGAGTACTTTGAAGACAAGCTATCGGATTTCTTCAACAATATCTAATATAATAATAATTAACAGACCATTGACAGTTAGACTAACTATTGACATTACCTACTTGACATTTTACCCAATTGACATATTAGAATTTAAAAAAAAACAATACAATATAATGATTTCTAATTATTTATTATTAATATTACTGACATCCAAACAATTGTAAATCAAAAATTCTATAAAATCTATTTCTTAAATTTAAAAACACACTGACTTAAAATTCCAAACAATCCCAAGATAATTAGCATTTTGAATGCATATATTTGAAATGGACCATTATAAAAATTTAAACACTTAACTTAAACCTACCTTTTGTAATCTACCTTTCTCCTGTATAACCTAAAATTTTGTTGTGCCCGACAGGGTCCATAGTGTCATTAATAGTCTTAAGATCTACATATTATGTAACTATGGAACGCAAAATAAAGAATTGAATTGAATTGAGTTCTAGGGTACTATAGAAAGTTAAGCGTTAAAAATCATAGCTAATTCCTGCGAGGGATAATAACCAACTTACTCATATAGGTATGTCTTAATTCGTTGGACTAATGGATGCGACGTCAGACGCGGGCTCGCGCGGCATTTGTTTCCCACCGATAATAATTACAATTTAATAACTTCGAGCAATATAATGGGTGATAAGAAAAAAATACACTTTGAAAGTAGGTTTTCGTATAAGTTATCCAATTTCAAAGAACATAAGGTCGTGTTTCATTAATTTAATGTCGCAGTAAGTTGTAAAACTAAGTTAAATTTTTCGACTCAACAAAATTTCAATATTTAATTTGTTAAATTTAAATCCAATTTTGAGATTTATAAATAAATTATACGTAAGCGGTGATAAAGTCGAGCAAACCCATGAACTAAGATTACGTAATAATGCAAGCCCTCTGCCCGTTCTAACTAAATATTCATTACATCCCCTACTCAAGCTTGTAGCATGGAAATAACATCACAATTCTACCGTCACATTAATTGATGAATCGGTTGGTACAACCCTGGAAGGTCTATTTTATTGGGAACATGTTAAGGGTGTTGCAAGGTGTTGGTTGTAGAATAATACCATCTCTATTTAAATATGTCTTTTGAATCTCAGTTGGGAAAAGGTTTTGTTCATAGAAATAATGCGTAAAGGTATAAATTCTAATAAATTCGCAAGTAAAAAGAAACCGGGAAACATCTACCTCAAAAAATAACTGGGAAAATCCTAAAGAATAATCTTAAAAATATAACTGAAAATTCGTTATTTAGTATGGAAAATAGTCTAACTGTCAAGCTAAATATTAAAATCTGTTATGTCTTTGCTACTTCGGGTTTTATTTAATACATGGCATTATAGACGGTGAAATAAAGTTCTCAGGGTCAACTGGTAGCCTATAAATACTCCACCAAAAATTTTTTTTATTTTTTTTGAAGTTTTAAATTTTAAATGACCATTAGTTGTAATAAAAGTATGGGATATATTGAACCAGAATATTTAGAGTGCGCTTTGAAAATCATTGACGGCCGTCTGGTCGAGTGGTTAGTACTCCTGTCTGTATAACCAGAGGTCCTAGGTTCGTCGTTAAAAACGGACATATATTTGTATGATGAGTCCGAATTTTTTCTCACGAGTCATTAATGGTTGTACGTTTATTTAGACTATTTATAATATATATATTTTTCCATTATCTAGTATCTATTCCACGAGCTATTAATGATACTTACTAGATAATAGGTGTTAGGGTGAGAAATATTCATATAATATATATTATTATTATAATCATACAAAATTCCCATGAAGACTAATTAAGGAATAATCGTTAAATTGCAAATGATAATTTAATAAAAGTTATAATCCACCTTTGACTTAATAAAAAATGGAATTGTTTGTGATTCATGTTTCTGAATAGTATATGTATATAAAGGTTACATATAAATATCTACTCCAGTAAACATTGTTTATCACTTCATAATTAACGAGAAAGAACAAAATTAGTTTTACCCAAAACCGCAATCACGTTTGTTACTTAAAACAGGGCTACGAACATACGATCGATCATGTGTTAATTCTGCACAGGTGACAGCCCTGGAGCCTTGAGTGCGAACCCTTGTTGTCGCGCGTATAGTAACACCACAAGCTTAGCAGTCGCAACTACGAACTCTGTTGGGTTGTTATAAGAGGGTTATTGCAACGAGAACCATGATAAATATACATACAAGCGCCATGATATGTTCGCAGATGCCGTAAATTATTGAGACGTGTTATAGTGTTAGACTTTTCCTTTATTTGATTTGTGCATCTGCAGTGAGAAAGATGAAAGAATACAGTTCACGAAACGAACTGACAAAGGGTATTTGTCTCTGTTGGTAGTAAAGTATATCCAAAATTGAAATAATCTTGGCAAAGTAGATTTCTCGTTTATAGATATAATCATGTTAAATAGGCAAAGGAAGAATACATTAGAGGCGTTAAATCCCCCAATAATAACAGCCCCCTGATAAGATAAATGGCTGAAGCAAAGTTACAAAATAAAAACAAATACAAATACACGTCACGAAGAGCTAACGATATAAAATGAACCAGCGGAAACAAGCCTCTGAAATATTCTCTAACCTCAGCTGCGAGTGTTAAACCACTCATTAACTCTCACTACCGACATGTAATAAATCTTGAAACAACACGAAAAGAAGTAATAACAGCAATGATACGGACGGCAGATAGCGCGAACAAAACGCGCTAACAAAATCATTAGTTTTGTGTTTCCGACTAAAATGTGGGGCCGCGATCACGACAGCTGAGCTTAAGACTGGGGTACAGTAGGAACAATAAAGAAAATACTGTCGATTACTACTATTTTGTTGTGGAAACAGTTGAAAATGCTGAATTTAAAATGAAGCTTGTTGAATCGTCTCTGTGTAGGGCCTGTGGGGAGCACACTGAACAAATTATGTGACTGTGATGCTCTTCCAGGAAAAGAATGGGTCTCATTAGACTGGGATAATCCAGTCCTGAAGACATAAGGCTGCTGACTCCGGGTGTACTTAGTAAGTAAATCTCGGAGGTATTCCAGGACAGCAGACATTAGGATTAAGGAAGCACAAAAGATCCCATTGGGTCGACGTGCTCCAGGAATAATCCTGAGCCTACATCAAGATAAATGCTGAAACGAATGCAAAGGATGCTAACGATATGAAAACAGAATACAAGCATTGTGAACGAAATATTATTATTAAATATCTGCATTAGCAAGAATATTATAGGCTTCTAGGCGTTGTTATTAAGAAGACAAAACACGTTACTCTTCCCATGATATTCCTTCAATCAAAAAAGTGAACTGCTTGACGGCCGAAATAGAAATAGCAGTATTGCATAACTAGTATCACTTAGACAACCCTATGAGCAGGTCAACTACCTGGTCTTAAGCTGACATTCAAACAACAAGAACTCTTTTCATAGCAGTTATGACCAGCATTTGATTATTTATCAAAAAGAAACAATAAACGAAAAGAATTACCATTTTTGTCAATAAATTAAACTTATACTGATTGTAGTAATGCTTATGAGTAATAAAATGAATTATAACAATCAGATTTCGTTGTTTATAACCCTGGCAATTGTTCAACGATAAACAACAACCTTTGTTAATATATTAACCTAACTTCCACTTTGCTGTAATTTGATTCGTCCCCGAATCCTCCACTTCCTGTACCGGAAGCAGCGCCATTCCACTCAGTGTAGAACCGGCCTTAGCGCAAAACACGCGAGCATTTCCTGAAGGCTCGAGCAGTTTCCGTTTCCGCTTGTAAAAAGCGAGCCTCGAAGATATAGGTGACGAGGATGTGGAAGCACAAAAGACCGTTTTTATTTCTGTATCTGCTTAACAAGTATCGTTATTTTTTTAAAAAACGGGGACATGTTAACCCCTACTCCGTAGTACACTACCTAAATTAAATTTAAGTTCTTTCAATACAATACAACTTAAAAAGACAAATGACTGCTGACGTAATTCTAAAATGGCGATTCAAAACACAAAAGTGTATGGATCGTCCAAGTCGCAACTAACTTGACGTTCCTATAAATCTTTCCATCCTTTCTAATTACATTGTAAAGACAGAGATGCGAATAACTTAAATTTATGCACAACGGAATTAGAGTCATTGAATAGGTTTTGTTTTGTTTGGCTTAAAATATTGCTTTCTAGCTTGCTACTTGTGAAAGTGCTAACATGCCGATGTCATCTTTAAAAACATATTCAGTAGCGCTGATCGACAATCTGCTTCGTATTAGAGCTTAAACCATTAGAGGGGAAATATATTGTTACGTAAAAAGCTCATAAAAGTTATCCTCTTGTAACTTTGGACCAGCTTTATTCCATCACACTAGAGTTGATTTTACAGCGCAACTGTTACCACGAATATTTTTCTATAGTACCTACATTTCAATAAAAAGACTCAAATAGCAGCTACCTCGGACAAACGGACCGTGAATGGCCTGAATATTTTATTGCCCATCTATCCAAAAGGATGTAATTATCTAGACAGCCTAAAAAGATACAAATAGGTTGAATTCATTTAGAAGGAAGCTTTGTCGTTATCACAGGTGGCAGTAGAAAATATTACCATGACAGTGAAATCATTTACATGTTGAATTTGCCCACAGAGATAGTGAGAAATATAAAATAGAATAGAATAGAATATATCTTTATTGTACATCAACCAAAAAAACAAACTTAACCAATTTTGTACAAAGGGCGACCTTATCGCTGTAAGCGATCTCTTCCAGATCTTCTTCCAATATATACTTTATAGAATGTAGAATGGATTAAAAAGAAGCTTCAGCCTTAAGCTGATAAGGTTGATATTGGAATGTTGGTTTGTATTTCTGGGTTTGAAATATTAGACAAATATCTGCCCTTGCCGGGATTCTAAGCTGGGAACTCTGGCTAAGTAGACAGAGGTACAGATGGATTCTTTCATCATCATAATATCACTCAATAAACGCACCCTTCTGGGCACAGGCTGTACCCCAGGATTTTTGTCGGGGTATGACTCTAACCTATTTGCGGCAGAAGATTTGCTATAATATTCACAAATAAAACAGGAAATAATTACTGACAGTGTTACATTGAAAATCCTCATGCATGTTACTCGGCTGCAACCTTAACAGGATTCATTTAATGACGCCTCTTCGTCATCCAAATTCACTAGGAATTTATCATGAAAAAAATTACATTTACAATTTCGTTGGAGCAAGATGCTGGGGTAATAACGCGTAATTCCCTTTAGAACAACAGTTAAAAGTTAACAGAAGGTTATTTAGATTTATGAAATAGTGTAATTAAATTACAAATGAGAAAAAAAGATAATGAAAGTGTGGGAACATTTTGAAAAATTTCTCCTTAGAAAGGCAATCCATAGATTATTGAAATCTATATTAATTTTATAAAGCTGATGAGTTTTTTGATTATTCGTTTGTTAGGTTGAAAGCACTTACCTCTGGAACTAATTATTTAAATGGAAAATTTCTTGTGTTTGATAGCATAGCAAGACTAGCATCACATTAGGCCGATAAGAGTTGAACATCGGGGGTAAAATATTCTTTTTCAGAGCTTTCGTTAAGTGCGCTGCGTAAACGGTAAAAGTTAATACAAAATCATGTACGAGTATATAAGTAGATCTCATGAAACCACTACTTGTGTTCAAAGATTTTTCTGTATGCAATTTTTATAATTCAATAATAATTCCCCAGTACTGTCTAGGGTATCAACCACACACTTGTGATAAAATCTCTATAAACAATCATAAAGGATCCCTAAACAAAGGCACGCGTCAGAACCATAAATAAAATTAGGCTTCCGTTGTCGTTCCGTTAAAAACCAGGCATTCTGCCTCACCATATCGGACGTCATGACAATGGGCCTTTCAATTTGTACAACCCTAGTTAGTACTAGGGTGACCAAAATTGAGTTATATTTTCATTTATTATCAATAATTTATTTAAATGCAATAAACGCAAACATACACCACTTAAACTTTGAAAGTTTGTATGTAGTGGTGACATTCCGTTAATATTTTATAAACATACAAGTAGACGTTACTGAAATATTGAGTTTGAAATGATCTATTTTAGATAAAAAAACAAACAAACAAACAAACAAACAAAACAAAACTACATACTGCTTACAAACTACGTTTGTAATACAAATTATTACATATAATTTAGATTTACGCGTTTTTATGTAAAATGGTTGAAGCAAGATTTGATTGTTTTATGACTAATTCTTCTATAGCAAAGATGATTGATTCTGGGCAGTATTTGGACCAATTTTATTAGCTTCACTATTGAACTGTGTGCTTATTTAAAAAAAAATACTTATCAAAAATTTTGAATTAAATTTAGTTCAGATTTCACAAAAAAAAACTACTTAAAAATCTGTTTTTTACCGCATTTTAAATTCGAATATAATGAGTAGAACATTTCCCATTTCCCAATAAAACCCAGTGTATTTGGTAGTTCACGTGCGACAGAATTACGGCTGCGATAGCGGGGGGTGGCCAGACACCAAACGCATAAATTTAGGCAAGACTAGGGCGTCTGGTATTGAAAGGGTAATGAGCAGAGAATAAAATTAGCAGACGCGAATTTTATATTGCAAGGGTTTTTTATTCTTTGATGTAATTTATTCCAATACATTACATTTTATAAGATTAAATAGTTTACAACGCTCTAGTTTCGACTTTCGATTTCTTCTCAAGCTTCCCTTTTCTCGAAAGTCTCATTAAGCTCATTTTCCCGACTGTTGTGATAACTACTTTCATCTACCAAGCATTGGATCAACTTGGTAGTTTAATGGCTAAAAGCCTTTACGTGGTTCTCCCATTAGAGCATCTATACCCAGAAGTGCAAGATATGTAGTGTATGGTGGTAGGTGACGTCATTTATTTTTGATATTTCCGAGAATTTTCTTTTTTCTCTAGGAAATTGTACGCGTCAATATATAGGTTTTCTTTATATTTAAAGACTTTGTTATGACTTGTTAGTCAGCCTTTCTTTAAGGACATATTTACTTTCACCTATTCTTTTTTACTTATAAAATCTATTTTTACAAATGGAAAATCTTGTTACGCAAAGTAAGTTCTCTCAGAGTCGGTTGGAAATCGATGCAGTGATTCCGTGTCGTGAGAAAAGTTTTAATCGTTTCTGCGCATGATAAAAATCGTAAAGTTTTATGTGATTTTAATGAGATCTAATAAATTATTAGATAAAAGTTGGTTAGACTTCTGGAACTTTTAACTTAAAAATTTATAGGTTGAATAGATTAAAGATTACTACAATAGATCTTTTCTATACAACTGTGGATGACATAAACTTAAAGCTCGAAAATTTTAGTAATTATTATTATTTTCATTTATTATCAAATATTTATTTATATACAATAAAGGAAAACAAACACCTCTTAAACTTTGAAAGTTTGTATGTAGTAGGGACATTCCGTTAATATTTTATAAACATATAAACTATAGCATATAATTTGATTCAAACAATTGTACTTACGTAAACCTCACCATACAAAAATAAGGAAGTTATAATTGACAACGTAAATTTATTTGTATTGGTATTTAAAAATCTTATACTTTGGAATATATAGAGTTCTCTGTCTATTTTTTGGTGTTTTTACTGTTTTATGCATAGTCTTAAAGTCAAAAATACATTAGTCATCAGTCTTAAGAAAGTTAAGATATAAAAACATTAATAATATGATCATGTTACAGAAAAGCATTAAGTTAAGAATAATGCTATATGTAACGAACCAATTTTATTTGATACTGTACCATAGAGCAGATACTCTTTAGGAGATATATAATTAGACATATTTCTAGAAAACCACTTAAGAACACATTTAATGACTGAAATAAAAAATATATCCTGTGTAGATTAGACAAAGTTACTAGCTAGCCATGGCAAAACACGTTTTTGCCGTCGCAATCTCTCCGGATAAGGATTTTAGTTTTTTAGTAGCATTTCATAGCTTATAGTATTTTTTAAGTAAAATATATGGCATTGAAGTAACTAAAAATTTTAATTAACAAAGAAAATATTGTAGAAATGAAAATTATTGATGAACAGTATGATAAGAAACCTCTGTAAGACGTTGAAATTTTTCTTTTCTTGTCCTGCTCGTCAGAGTAGCTTTATGGTGGCGGTCATCATCATCATCAAATATGGTAACCCTCTCATTTCAATCCCATGAATTGAAGAAAAAAACATTTGATCTGGCTGAATGGGATTCCTTTGCCTTTCCTTTTGTATGGAGAATTCAACCAAAAATGAAAGGATTCAACCAAAAATCTGGAAATTTTGTAAAATTTGACTTGTGTGCTAAAATAGACTCAATATTCCATTTCATCAGAAGAACTATACAAGAAAAAGAAATTTCAGGAAATGGCAGTATTGATTAGAACCCTTTGCCACCCATATACAATTAAAATTAAATTTTATCGTGAAGAATAAAACAGATTCTCATCTGCGATCTCAATCTATGTTAAGCTGCACTCTACGCACTCGCGTCGCGTCAGACCGGAACGGGTTAAAAATCGTGAATTATTGCGATTCACGACACTGAGCCGAGGTTATTATTATTTACGCCGTTAACCCGCGCAAATCTACAATTATAACTGTCGCCTACCCTCTCTTAAGCAGTACACTTGAAAGAATATTCCTGAACTTTTATGACTGTCAAAGTCAGATATATTTACTGCTAACTAAGCGTATATAATTGGCCTTACGTCACCCCTAGAGGCAACGAAAATACACCCGTGTTAGTTGAGCCGGGCAAATGTCAATTTCTATCAATATTTGTAGACACGACATTTGTAGTTCTTTAAGTTTCACTTAAATCCGAAGACGAAGATCGCTCATTTTTTGTCGCAATCGAGATTATTCCATCCCTGTGTTTTTGATTCGAATCAAATCGAGACGAAATTTCGGAAGACCAATCTGATAGACGTGTAGTCATGGTTAGTAGGTTTGAAAGCCAATGAAGTGATCCAGATTATTACTAACAGTTTCTTAACATTATCGCACAGATTAACCTGGGCAATACATGAAAACTAACAATAATAATTTTGAAATAATGTCAGATAGAACGAAGACGTAGGAAAAACCAAATAATATAAGTATATAAAAAAGTCAAAGTCAAAAATAACTTTATTTAAATAGACTCATTTACTAAGTTCTTTTAAATCGTCACAACAGGGAATATGTATGAGAAAAACAAATAAATGTAATTAAAGGCATACAATGTTATGTGTTTATTGTATTTTTTAAAGATTTTTAATTTATTCCATGATCATATTGTATTGATATATTTGTTTAAATTGTTAAAAATAACGTTGATTGTTAATTATTGATTGGTCATTTTATAAGAATTCGCTTAACTATTGCGTTATGTATTCCTTGTAATAATAGCTGTAAGCGCATGTATATATAAATAAATAAATAAGAATGATAAATAACAGTTTGAGGTGACAAACATAAAAACGTAAAATCAAATCAAGAAACTCCCCAGTTTTCTGAAGTAGATTAAAATATAGCTACGAAAGGAGCTGGTTTTTAATTGCAAACATTCAATTTGTTAGGAAAAAGGTAATTTTATTCGATTCCAATTGACGCTTTATTAATCAAATAAATTTCAGTTAAATCCGCTATTCGTTAGAAGGTTTTAACTGTAAACTAATTAACTTAAAACCTTTCGGAAGAGCTTAACTTTTTTCCTGGTATTATTTGAGAATTGTTTCGTCGGGAACCTGCAGGTGGTCTAAGAACGCTGAAGCAAGAGGGATATAGCTCTGGCTGCCCCTCGCACTGTTACGTAACAAAACATGATAAATCTTATGGCGTGTATTTATTTATATTAAAACTAGTTAACTCTGTGAACTATCGCAACCCATTTAAAGAAACTCGAAGTATAAAAAAAAAGTAAATTACCGATTTCACATTATATTGTTTTGAGATTTTCAAGGATTTCTCCGTATTGTTTTTCTTATTAATTTATCTATGTATTAAAGCAAACAAAACTATTAATGGACAAACCATTTTTAAGTTGTTAACAAAACTAAATTTTCATATTTATAAAAAATTGGTTAATTATAAAATATTAATAAGCGTTAACTACACGTCCAACCAGTGATGGTTTTATGTAAATGAAAAATGAAACCAGTATACAGAATGTTGAGTCAAAGTCAAAGTCAAATATAGTAAGGAACACGTACGGTGATATTGTAAGTGTAAAAATCTAAGCATACTAATTCTCGGTTTCAATAATCTATCTACGGATAGTTTTGTTTAAGAGGTATGGAATTTTGAAATATTTCAAATGTATAATAAGAATGTAAAAATCCCCACCGCCTACCACCAAATTCAACCCACCTTGTCAAACTGGAGCAGCCTTTAAACGTTTTACTGCTTGGCACAACTCTTCCCACACGAGGAAACACATTCGGAGTTGAGCCGGGGTAAAAGGATTTTTTTTTATTTTGCAAAAATTTATTATTATTTTAAGTATGATTGTTGGAACAACAGCGACCAACGACTAAGCATGCTTTTTAAAGCAAGGAGCTCAAGATATAATTTTCGTAGACCCATCTGAAACCAACCACTGTGAAAGTTGCTTTGTTTTCGAAATCCTAACCAAAGAACTCTAATAACCAGTGAGCTCCTCAAAAACAAGAGTATGCATTGGAAGTTTGCAAAAAATATTTCCTTTTTAAGTTGCCTATTCAGAATTGTGGGCACTGGTTTTGTCACCATCGAGGATAATTTATAGTCATAAATTATCGTACAAAACCCAAGCCCCAGTTGCGTGGAATATTGTTCGCACTTATAGGAGACTAACCCTAATTATTGTATGAAATGCATTTCGGTATAATGTAATTTCTTCACGAGCGCCATTTTGTTGACCCAAGCCGTAGGCAATATGAATGATAATTGCGCGTGCGTCAAACAAAGTTTTTCAATACATTCGCGAAAAAAACAACGCAATTTCCTTTCGTTGTCCAATGTATAACAGTTTAATCTTTGGACAAATTGTAATGAACGTTTTTCAGTGGCAATTTAAAGTTAATGTAAAGTATTTTTACGCTGTAAAATAGTTTTTTCATATTACCTCCTTCATGCCTTTGGATGTTATATATTTAGATGATATATATAGAAATAAGTTTCCGCACGCAAAGGAAAAGTCAACTTTTTGAGCAAATGTATTAAAAAATAATATATATAACTTGTCGTGATTCTCTCAAAGCTAACTCATGCATATTTAGTAGCCTGATATAGATATTAAAGCAACTATTTGTATAATTCAAATACTATAAAAATAATATTTCTCATACTCACAATAATCTAGTGTAAAGTAAGCATCATAATTCAAAGTCAAAAAGTCAAAAATATCTTTATTTAAATAGACTCATTTACTAAGTTCTTTTAAATCGTTATAACAGGGTATGTATGAGAAAAATCATCATTAACAGTTTGTTATGGAAAACAGATAAAAATATAGATTATAATATTATGTATATAAATATCAGAAATATACAAAAAAATCATAGAAACATTAATAACTCGTCTGGAAGTCTTTTGATAACTATCTTTCTTAAGTTCCAGAGTTTTTACACTAAATACTTTACCTATTTTTATTAACACATTGTGATCGGGCAGTTTTCGGCCGCGTACTAGTGCTGGTAACGGGTGATTTTTCGCGTAATTTTGCGCTAATGTAGACCTCTAGAAAAATTGCGATAACTTCAAAAATATTTCTTTGATTTCAATAAGTCTTTTTGCAAATTATTTATTTTACTTTATTATATTTAGAAATGTATTCTTGGCTACAACCCTACAGACGCTATATAGCGAAAACTCAAGTATATTGGAACCCGTATTTTAACGTGACCCGCGCTCCACTAACAATCTATCAAAAACGTATTAATACGTGATCCGCTCTCTAGCATTAAATGGCTAAAAACGTATTAATACGTGATCCGATCACAATGTGTTAAAATTCATTTTCTGCTGGTAATCGGTGTAAATGAATCTACAGAAACATTGGCTTCGACTAAGCTAAGTGCATTGCGATGTCATTACCACGGGAAAAGTTTATGGCGTCAGTCGCGAATCAGGAGTCGTGTCGCTTTCAAACAAATTCATAAGTTTCTTTCATAAATTCTTTTTATTTCTTTTTGTTAAGATCTCAACTCGCCTACATTAATTTTGATGTTTTAGTTAAAAGTTTAAAAATAAGGAAAGGAATACTTAAATCTCTATCTAAAGTATTTCATGTTGTAGACACGGGATGTTTTAGGATTCCCTTTGCTAGTCTAATGAAAACTTCGACCAAAGTCACGTTTATTAAGACATAAAAAATTTCTATAACTTTGTTTCTAGGCCATCTTTGGAAAGGTCAAAATATATAAACGTTTTGATCAAAATGATTGTGCGTTATTTTTTAGTTACACTGAATAAGACTTTATGTTAATGATTGAAAAAAAAAACTTGTAATAACTTTTAGTAATGTCATATTAGTTGACACTGAGGATCCATGCATTTTTGATTTATTTTAAGCGCCATGTTTTTGATGCGCGTTAAAATAAGGCTAATATTCATTAACGTCGCCATTTTGGAAACATCTAATGACGTCACCGGTTGTCTACTTTTACATAAATTTAATTATAGTGAGATATTATATTTTATTAAATTTATGTACACACAAAGATAATTAAAAAGGACACAACAGAATAACAGAAAATTAAGGTACTGCATATTTCTATAAGAAATCTCTTCCAGCAGCCTCACATTTGGGAAGAGTGACATTTGTTCAAGTATCTTGGATGTTTTTGTGTTTATTAAGTATATTTCTGATATTTGTATAGATATTACTATCTATATATAATCGTTATCTAGTAGCTATAACACAACTATAGTAAATTAATCAGAAGTATGTAACAAGAATTGTCTTTGTGTGTACATAAATTGATAATTAATAAATAAGAACACATATGTTTAATTGCGCCAATCCAATACCTTAAAGTTGGCCCAACGTTGGCTCAACATTGGCCAAGAAGCCAAAGTCTCTTTCAATACTTTGAAATTATCTGGAAATAGTATATGAATGATTTTAATCAAAGAAAATATATATTTTTTTATAAATAGAAACTCTACCGAGCTCTTGAATACCAAGGTCAAGGAAAATGTATACCGTATGTTATTTCTTTTGTATTTAGTTAGAAGTGTCACAAGTTAGAACGGGACAATACCACGTCATTCCACTACCAATCTCTTTTACAAGTTGTTCACTCATAATAGTGGAGGCATGCGTACACGTGTAGTCCCGCCACTGCATAATGCCCAGATTGCATGCAAATCGCTGGCTCCGGCTAATTTAGCAATTCGAGAATTTGTACCGTAGGGAGGTTGTATTGTAGGTAAGGACGACGTATTCGATACTGTTGCTGGAAGAAAGGTTAAATAACAAATACATTTTATTCAAAGTCACAGTTAATGTGTTTTTTTTAATTAAAAATGACAAAATGCCTCGACGACAAAGCAAATGACTCGACACCTTTACCGTTATCGTTTATTGCTTAAGTTAAAATACATTATGTTAGTCTTAAGGCCTTTTTATAATGATTAACATATGAAGGATTTCAATTTATACTACAATAAATAATGTAGGTAAGTATTTAATTATTTGTTCAACTAATTATTTCTTTAATTGATTTTTTATTTATATATTCACATGTATTATAATAAAATTTCTCAATCAAAACCGCGTGAGTTTATTTAAATTGATATTATCTTGCATCCTTATGCATTAATGCCAGTAAATTATGATACGGAACCGTTTATGGCTATACGGCTCTATGGCAATGTAAATTTGTATAAGTTTCTGACGCAGGGTGTATGTTGTACGGCCGAGTAAACTGCCGTCTGGTCGAGTGGTCTCGACCAGACGGCAGTTTACTCGACTTAGGGTTCGATCCTATGAAATATATGATTTTATGAGTATTATTCTGTTTATATTATATATATTGTTTCGTTATCTATATCCACAACACAAGCTCTTAATCATTTTGGCTAGATAAAAGGTGTGAGTGTGAGAAATAGTATAATTATTATTTTAGTCGTGGATATGTTGAACTGTTAAAAATTTCGGGGTCGTTTTTATTAAATTAACATAATTCAAATATTAATAGGTTAAAATTACATTATTTTTTTAGCATTTAAAAATTTCAATGGATTATTGAAATAATAAAATATCTAGAGTAGAAGCACCCTTTAATATATGCTCTTATTGCTTTATATATACTCTTCTGAGCATTTCTTCTTGAAGAGGGACTTGACTTTATCTCAATAATGAACTACGGTGAACCTGGACTTCTGACTGAAATTATTTCTTGCTAACGAAATGGTGTCGCAATTATTTGATTATTATATTTCATATCAAAAGCTTCATTTTAAGCAAACCTGTCAAAAGTTTTTTTGACTAGTGAATGTAAGAGCAGCAACGAAAGTAACGGACGCAGATACGGACGCGGTCGGTCCGCACGCGGGTAATGAAATTTTCATACGAAATAGATCCAGGGCCGGAGTACAAATATTTTAGTTTGCATGTGCCGGGAAAGGATTCCCAGACGTACTTTAATTTATTGTTTTATATTTTAGAAAGTTTACGGAACAAATCAAATATTGTTTCATTTGTATCTTTAATATAATAGTCCTGCACAAAACCATAAAAGTTAATTTATCTGATCTTTAACGAGTGAAATCAAACACTAAAACATTTAATTATTTAATTATTCACGTTAAGGTCGCCCAAACGTCTAGAGTAACCTAAACTTTGATTAGAGTAACCTTAAATACAGATTTAATTTACTACGTTTATCAATGTGTTTGAGTCTGTGTATCTCTGTGTGTATGTGCATGTGTGTGTGTATGTGTGTGAGTATGTTAGTGTGTGTGTGTATGTGTGTTAGTATGTTAGTGTGTGTGTATGTGTAAATTAGCTAAATTAAGCTTTCCGGTTGCTGCGTAGATAATTTTTCCTCGGGATTTATTGTGTGTCTTATCCCTTTATACGCAAGTTCGACACAAAGGTCGCGACCAAAGCAATTAGTTAGTACCCCGCACCTATTAAGGGCGGCCTCTAATAGCTAAATTATGTAAATTTTATCGTGGCACACGACTTAATTGTTTTATTTTAATCTCTGAATGGCGGACGCAAATGATTAATACGCGTCTGTATATATTTGCATTTGTAAAAGGATGTTAGTTTATCTTTGAAATTGTGGAGATAGACTTGATTATATCGTTTTTTAGTAAAATCATTTTCTTTTATGTCGAAATGACAATATATAACTATAATGACGTATTTTAAACCATCTCAAAGGGACTTTGCTCCACAGTACGTATTGTTTAAACATATGTCCACTAATTTTTCTGTCAATTGTAGACTGATTTGCGAAATTTTTTTATTTGATAGAGCCACCTAAATATACTCTTCAGGTCGTCCCAATGTCTCCAAGTCAGGATCTCGTGAAAGAATCTCAAGCGTTTCTTATCTTTATTTCAAAAGCTATTTCTATGTTCAACCGAAGACAAGGAAAGACGGTCACCCATACACACTTGACCTAAGAAACTGATAACTAAAATTGTTAAGATAAAAAAGTTTTAAACAAACTATAAATACTAAGAAGGCAAAAAACAAATAGATGTAAAAAGCAATCCAACGTGAAAATGTTTTTAGTTTTTACAGAAACAATACAATAACAAGCACTAGCTCTATAAAAATGCGATAACTTTTGACGATACTCAAGACGATATAAATAATTATATTTTGAAATCAAGGCGTAACTAAAGACTAATACGTTTCATACTGCTACTGAGAACATAGAAGATAAAGAACATACATATGGGCATTTACCTTCAATATAGAGTTGTGCTCTACTGAATTTATAAGTAAGTAACGGCTAATATATTAACTCAGTGCCGCCTATGGTAAATGGCAATATGAGACCATATTCAAAGATAACTAATGCAAATTAAACCAAAAGTTCTTTATTGAAATTGACTCAATTACTCAGTGCTTTTAAATCATCACAATAAACCCTATCACCGCTTCAACGATTACTTTAGCTTTGGAGAAGAAACGGCCTAAAAAATACCTCAGCTTTTTAAAGTTTGTAATGACATTTACAAGTTATTAATGCCATTACGTGTCAATATTCTATAATATTAAAATTCATATATTTTTTATATCAAATAAAAAATCTTCAGTTGTCAATACTAAGTAGCTTGAACGGATATTTTATTGTTGGGTTTTAATGTTATATACATAAGTATTTTGATTATTTTCGCTGAAAGAAAAAATATTAATATATTTAAATATTTTTGTCTGCTAAGCTAAGTCTGATAAGTCTAAGCATCTGATTCGCGATTATTTTTGTTTGAAACTCGTTTATTCCTGACATAAAATTGGCCTAAAAACTTGGCATACTCCTGGTATATTGGTATTCTCTGATAGCAAATGATCTTGGATCAAGACGAGGAGTTCATTACTCCCGTCTCTCCTCTAAGATTATCATCTTTTGCTTAGTGAATACCAAAAAATGAGTTCTTATAAAGACTTCACTTGACAAATATTTGTTCAAAAGTTGGCCGAACATTTTCCAATAGCACAGCGATGGTGCACTAATGGAATTTCTCCCATGCGATGCGTCCTCAGTTACTTTTTGGGTACCTACAGGGGACACTTTTGTTTGTATTGGCGATTTTTAGCGCTAATAGGATGGGGCAGATCGCCTCACAATATGCGGGCTTTCAGTCATCAATTGGGATTGAAAGCACTAACACCCAAATGTGATACCTGTATTTTAAAATGGTTATTTAAACAGATTAATTTTGATGCAGATTAGATTTCAAAGATTAGTTTTTATATAACATTTCGGATTTGTATTCTCCAAAATCGAGCAATGAGTTTTTCCTTCCGCTGAGTCTGTTTGATGATTTGAAGATTTCTTTCACTTTTGAAATCCTTTTTTTGTCAAGAAGAATCTGTTTACAGACCTACCAGCTATTGGTTAATTCCTAATAACCAATGTTATTAGGAATTAGATTTCTAACCGGTTGTACTATGTAACCTATCGCACACACAGATTAGGTATTTTACAGATATAATCAAATCATTTTTTTCTTTAACACGTTCAATGCGAAACAACTATTTAGGAGATTCACGCGTGGCAGACAAATGTTACAATACTCAAATTGACACAAAAAGCTCAAAATTTTATAAAAGTATTCGAGAATTGTTTCTGTTAAATGTTCAAGATCAATTTATTACAATAAAAAAATATATATATTATAATAATAATTCGCTAATTGTTCTATTTAAAAGTGTATTTGTGTAGCTAACTCAAAATTACCAGTTAGTTCTTTATGCTTTGATTGGTGTCCGCTCTGTAGTATGTAACGAGAAGACGACTTTTGAGTATCATTATAAATAACTTAAAGTGTTGTATTTACGAGTCTTTACTATTAATAGCTCACATATTTTCACATATTAGCGGGAAAAATCTAATAAAATATATCCAACTTAATTTTACCCAAGAACTTTTACCTACCGGGAGTTACACCCGGAATGGGGTAACTAGTTCCGGAGACAAATCACCGACGGGTCTAACCCGAAAAAGTTTGTTATTAGCAAATTTCTGGGTAGTTTCGATTACAGGTCTCGTGGACAAGGAATTAAGCGTGTCGAACGGTTTAGGGTATATAAATACCTTGACCCTTTACGAGATAAATGCTCGCTTATAGTCCGGCAGATTTAATATTGTGTTCTCCGTAAATACGCAGTATTTACTAAAAATAAAGTACTACTCATATCTGGCTACTCCACCATGGGTCTTAGTTCGGGTCCCGGACGTGACAGATGTTTATTTAATAAGCATGAACATCTTGTCTCAGGTCAGTTGCATATAAATTTTCTAACCAACTTCCAAAAAGAGATTTCTATAACAATAAGAAATAAGAAGTAAGTAGTTTTACTCTAAGAAGTTTAAACATAGCACGCCAGTAAGCTTACATTGCATCCAACGTTCGATTAACTCAATCAAACCCATTGCCAACGAAACAAAACAACATGATAAATTTGGTGAGTACTCAAATAAATACAGCAATCAAAAACCATGCATTAAGCAAACAGAACAACGGGATCGGGAGCCAAATAACGGGAAACTACCCCCACTTGATTTGAACATTTTCCGTTTATAAATCTATCGGGCAGTGGCTATGAAAAGAATTGTTGATGGTAAATTTTAGAGTTCTCTACGGTTTTACTATTTTGTTACACGGTATAAAGGTAGGTTAAACAGATTTAAGGCCATTAGGCATTTTTTTGGAAATCAGCTAGAATTGAATCAAGAAAGAATTGTGGGCTTAAATTTGTGTATTAAAACTGAGGAATAAGTAAAAATTGCCTGTCACGTACTGGTAAATATGTATAAAAAATTAAGTTACATAAATTAAAAATATATATAATAAAATATATTAGTAAAATCAAGCTCAAAACTCTATAGAGATACTGAGAACTAACCGTATGAAATCAAAATATTGCTGGCTTCATTCAGACAGACTGCCGTCAAAGTACATTTCCTTAATGTTACTTAGCTAACTTAAATTTTCAATTGTATTAATTAAATGAAGTTCTTAGGTTTAATATTGTTTAAGTTTAACCCGATAGTCGAACTTTATACTTAATCTCGGAGTGATGTAATGTCTCGGCTTACCTGCAAACAATAAGCAAAATACTATAAAAAGATTGGAAACATGTTGTGTCTTGTGTTTCAGTAAGTAGTTTGCAAGGACCATGATGGTACCTCATAAAAAAAATTAAATTTATATAGCAGTTAAAAATCTTTGATTTCTTAGTACTTATACAGAATGAATCTTTAGGTACTTAAACGGAGTGGATACATGAAAATGGTATTATATTTTTTGTAACATTTAAATCAAAATTCACAGACTTCTAAAATCATGTACAGTCAGCAAAAGGATAGCTTTTTTAAGAAAACTTTTTTCTCATGATGTCAACTATGAAGTCACAATTTTTTTTTAACAAATTTACTAAAAAGCATTCTTATTGTTATATTAATAAGACTCTTGATTCGAAAAATGGCATCGATTTAAGTCTCCTTCCAAAATATTTCGAAATAATCCGAAAACAAAAAACCGATTGCATACATTAAACACGACTGATTAAATACGTCAGGTTAATATTTTGAGTGCATTACGATACCAGACAGGTTGGCTTGTGCCAATGGTTTTTACATAAAATATCCTACTATAAATTGCGTTCAGATTAATCGTAAAAACTGGTACTAGAGGTAAAAAATTAATTAACATATGTATAATTTAACAGGGCAATGAGTACCTATTTATTAATTATTTTTTTCGTCAATAGTGCCAACTTTGTTTTACCTTAAATAATATCTTTTAAATACATACAAAATGATATTTTTACATTTTATTGATAATAATAGAAATGAAATAGTGATGTTCCCAAATATCGACAATAGTCTCCGTGTTGATTAGCACATATACGCCGCATTATTCTATTTTGAAAATAGAATACAACAATTTATTTAAATTTGTTTTTTAAAGAAATTCTTTCTTTTCAATTCAGCAAAGACAAGACCTCTTTACAAATACAAATGTCTTTGCTAGACACAGAATTTTTTTTAAAAGTAATTCGACACTAAACCAAAACAACCCACAAACATACAAAAAAAATTAAAATCGTGACGTGTACTACGGTTTCGTAGCACTTCAGTTGCACGTAGCGGTACTACTTTGCCGTAGCATATGGAATTATCAAGAGGGCTATAAAATAAGTGAGCGTGTGATCCGGTTTTAAAATGCTTTATAATATCCGTATAGTAATTGAAGTCGTAAATTACTAGCACGAACACATTCAAGCAGAAGCACGACTCGCCAAATTTATTGCTATTGGCATGAGGTTTCAATTTTACATACCATTGGAAGTAAATAAACATAAAGCGTGTCCCTCATCATTATTACTTTACCAGCCAACAAACAAAAAAATGAAAAATAAAAATTTTTGAGTAACGCGAGGGAAACTTGGAGGCTGAATCCGGAATGCACTTTGTTGTTCACTGGAAGTATCAGCAAGAAGAGCAGAAAAATACAAAAAGTTC
Source organism: Acentria ephemerella (assembly GCA_943193645.1). Taxonomy (NCBI): domain Eukaryota; kingdom Metazoa; phylum Arthropoda; class Insecta; order Lepidoptera; family Crambidae; genus Acentria; species Acentria ephemerella. The sequence continues at coordinate 475,548 of OW971891.1, forward strand.
TTTTTTTTATTTAATTTATTTATGAGGGCTTGTCTTCTCCTAGTCTGAAGATAGTGATAGCAAGATGCGGTATACTATCTTATCCACCTTGACCATCCAAAACCTTTCAAATATCTTTTAAAGTTTGTTATATATGCTATGGTATAGTATCTATTATAGTCTTCAGACCTAAAACTTAACTGTTGTAACTTGTCATGAGATTTATCCGTTTGCAAGTTGACTAAGTTTCACAATATATCGCCAATGCCGTTGATACATATGATAGAGCGAAAAATAACCGTCACTATAAACTTTAGGTTCCGATCTCCCGGTTTGTCGGTGAAGTTTATTCACAGTACCAGTAGAGATAAAACTTATTTGAGAGAAAATTTTCTGTTAAGAAATATTTTCTGAGTTTGTTCCGTGGATTATTTGTTGTTTCCACTTCAAACTTAAACAAAAACTATCGTTGTCATACGATTTGACAGCTGTATTGAGATTTGATAGCTACGTTTTCAAACTCTTCTCCGATTTGTCTGATACTTCTATCTTACATAATATACATGAGAACATCTCTGTGTTAAAATGACAGCAACTTTAGACAATTAACATCAATAGGCGTACATTCATCGAGGTATTAATGTGCTCTAGTCGATATTGTACTACAGATTGTACGATCGAAGCTACACACGCATTACTCTTATGTAAACTTATGACAAATGAAGGCGTAGTGGGTTTGGTCGCTCTAGTTTTGATCAAGATTACTATAAGTAATATAATTACAGTGCTGACAAGTTTTGCGTTATACCTTGATATTTTATTGATATGTAATCTGAAGTGGCAGAGAAGAAAGGATAGATTAGGCGCATCAATTAGACAAATTTCCATTTTAAATTAGCATTTATCAGTCGTGTTTATTACGATTTTATTTTGGGATTTCCACGTTATTTTAATTATTAAAACCAACTCTATATTGAAGCGAATATTACACGCTTAAAAATATTCAAATCAGTTTAGCGGTATTTGAGTTTTAGCGAGATTAAGGAACAGCTATTCTTTTGTTTATACAGCAAAATGATATGTTAATCCGTTTCTTTTATATATATCTTAAGCTCGACCATTTTCTTATTTATTAAAGAAAACGAAGGCTTCTTTATTATAAAAATAAGTTCAAACACCTTCAAATTAGAGATATTTTTATTTATTATATGAAAGTTTTCAAGTACAAAAAGGTAGTGTTTTGATGATTTCAATGAATACTTACAGTAATCAGTAAATGTATTTATTCTCTTTAAACCACAAAACAGACTATTATACTTGTTTAACATTTATTCCCCAATAATAATTATACGCATTTCAGTAGACAAGTTGTTGCTACAAGAGACGAAACGATAATGCCCGATTAGTCTGCCGTCGTCACTTTCTACGTTTTTGACTCCCACCATTTTGTTGCTAGTGGCGCCCCTTAATATGATTGGTGGATAAAACTACCAAACAGCCAATCAGGGGCGTGTCAGTGTTGCAATTTTTTGAATGAAAATCGAATAATTATTCATTAAATTCGATCACGACAGTGTTAACTATTAAATCTATTCGCTTAAACAACTTAGCTATAATACTTCCGAATTTTATGAACAAATTAAACAACGTTATCTACATATCTTTTCCTTTTGTTGGTTGTGTAGAAGATCATCGCGAACTGACCGGTGTAATCGCCTTGAATATTTCCACTCCGATCCAGTTCTGATCACATCAAATCGCTTTACGTCCACGATCAGACTTGTCCTCGAATTCCAAATTGTTCAAACAAGATCCGTCAATATTTCGACTGACTGCAGGGGTTGGCAAATATTAACTCAGTGTTAACGAGTTGGCCTTTTCTATGTTCAATTCCCAACCCTATAAAGATGATAGTAGAATACTTTTTAGCAAGAAGCTTTTGCTAATTATTTTATTTAAATATTTGCCAATTACCATTGGGTAGGATTTACTCTAGCGAGGTACTTTATTGAGATAAAATAATAACGGAGTTTGCTGAACCACTTCTGTAATTAGACAACAGTGTGCAGTTTTGTGCAGCACTGAATTAACTTTTCAATTAGCAACCTTAACTTCTAGTGTTTAAAATTCATATTGTCATGATTAGCATAACATAATAAACTGCTAGGTTGTAATGGAAATAATAGTCACTTTTTACAAAAATACTTTAAATATGATCTAGTGCGACACTTCTTAACTATATTAAATTTGTAAAGCAGAAAACAAATTGTGATTTTAATTAGTCTGACACCAAAATCTTGTCATTATTTTCGATAAGTGTCAGTCCATCGTTACTTTGAGAGCCTCTTTACACATTTTAGTCCTAAATCATTAACAATATCCTTCAGATTTACGAATCTAAGCCTTATATTATCGAATTTAAAAATTGATTCAGGTTAACTAATACTACGCTTCATTCTGTACGAATAAAAAGAAGAAAATAATGAATGATGAAGTAATTTGGGAATTGAAGGAATCGCCAATTCCCAAATTCAAATGTAAAATGTCGTCTTTGATTTTTATGAAGTGATATTTTGAATGAAATTGAAAAATGAGCCTTAAAATTGACAGAACAGAGTATATTTTTGATTTTGTATTCTAGCAATCTTAAAGTAACGTGGCCTGGAGGGCTGTGACAGGATAAAAATCATTATTATTGTTTGTGGAATGATTAAATGGAAGCGCAGTGAACCTAATTGTCTTTACATTGCGTTCTTTCAAATAACAGTACTTATATTCAATGTGTTCCCAAACGGGACTATAAAGTTTTCTCTCTATTTTTTTAAAATGAAAAGTACACTAATGTATTTCATCAATAAAATAAAACAAAATAACGAATAATTCAGTAAATTTTTGTATAAAAATAAACTTCAAAGAGGCCTGTTTGCGAAGACAAAGCTTGAAGCTTTCTATGAATAAGATAATATTTACTTTGCACAAGGGTTGAAAACAAATAAAAGTACTTTTTGGTATTGTCTCCTTGTGGTAAGGTCGCCATAAGTACAATAATTTAAAAAAGGACATCTATTTTTGAGGCTGATAAGAAAATAAATTGGACACTACAATTTCTATTTTGGATGACTTATAGCAATTATTCGCTTAAACTAAAATTTTAGGGTCTAAAGTGTTATGTTAGGTTAATTTATAGCTCTATATTGAGTAGGTCGCTTGTCAGGCCAACCGCAGAAGGTCATCTATATATATTTGTTCTCTATAAGGGACAGAGAACGACTATGCATAGGTGCCCTTGTGGAGTAACACATTAGTTCAAAATTATCTCTTTTTTTCTAGGGTAAAGGAACACTGCACAGACCGTCACGTCTGGGATTGTACAAGAAACTTAGACAATATCCATCGGCGCAAAGCCTGGCCGTAAGGCTACGCTGCCTGAGGGTGGACTGGTGAATTGCTTTGACAGAACCCAGTTCACCCTCGCGAGGGGCAATGGAGCTAACGGGGAGTTTTAGTCGGTATTCCCAGTGCTCAGGTACTGGGTGAGCCCCACACACGTCCACCACATAGCCAGTGGTGGATAGGTCCGTAAACGGATTCCACCTCGATAAAAAAAAGGGTAAAGGAACAAATGGTATTGAGTTCCTTTTCTGTTTTTACATTCAACTGCTAAGCACTTTCATTACATCCGATTTTTTAAGCTAATTTTTGTCTTACTTGGTGTTTAATTAATGTGAGTTTCTTTATTAAAACGATAGATATCGGACAGTGGCTTAAAAAGTCCTGGTGAGTGAATTGGTAAGGGATAACATGTTAATACTAGTAATATAATTACAAAATATTCTTATGGAAACTCCAAACAAAGGTTACACCTTGACCTTTCCAAATAGATGGAATAAACCAATGATTGGACCACTAAATATCTGACCCTTGTAATTGCCGCCCAATGGTTACTGTGACCGCTTTATTATCAAAACAAGAACCCCATTTAACCCTTAATTAAATGAGAATAGTAATCCATAAGTAGAATAGCAAATACTAAGAAATTCTGTATTTTAAGGAAAGTCTATAGTAAGAAATTTGAGGTATAAAGTTTAAATTAATATATTTTCTTACAATTTACATTAATAGAACATGTATATTTGAACACTTATGCCTTAAACAGTATCATACACATATATTTATTAGTAGTATATCCAATATGCAGATATAAAATAGGAAAGTACATTTATTATACAGATTATATGAATATATAATTGAAAATATCATGCATAAGGGTCAGCATATCCTTAAAAGATTTTTCCAACTGCCAACCCTAGCCTTAATAATATAATAATAAAAAAACTATGTATACATTAGAAAAATAATAATGGAATACTTAAATATTGATACTCAAAATTTTTTCGTGGGTTCTGGTTGTTCATATATTTAACTAACTTTGGGCTGAAATTATATAGACGTGGACTTGTATATGATATAGATTTTTGGATCTATAAATAATGTGTATTGTGTTGCCTATTGGAAGTTCAAATACTGGTTCCTTTGTGATAAAAGAAGCTTGCCTTCATTATTAGTTATATTGCAATTGTTGCAAGTGTTTCCAGCAAAGGTCATGATCTATTTATGTACATGTACACATTATATGTATATGTAGTAATAATTCAACTGACATAAAACAATTGAGTACAAAACTATTTTTCTTTCTAACGGAATTTTTACAGCAGTCTTACGACAGGATATAAATACTAAAACATTTAGGTACAGATGACACAAAAGTTTCAATTAACTGGCTTTCAGGCGTCCAAACATTGAGAGAGAGAGATTGAGCAAGATTTTATGACTCCTTGCTCTGTCGCACAGCTAGAGCGTGGAATTCCTTACCAGCACACGTATTCCCTCCTTCTTACAAAATGGGTTCCTTTAAAAGATCCTATTTTCAGTGTATAAAAACTCAATGATCGATGTTAAAAAGGTTGATTAACAATACATGTCAACTTGTTTCACCCAACAACTCGCATTGATGTTATGTCCCAAAACTCCTCATACGTCTCCCATGTACCAGGAAGGCCTGTGTCGAACCGTGTGACGTATATAGACTATTTCTGATGTCGATTATAAAGTTTATATTATATTTGTATATGAATACCATTAAATTATTTATTTATAAATAAAAATTGCTATATAAATTGCTATTTATTTATGAATAGCACATTATTTATCTTTACAGAGTATCTAAATATATTGTGCGTATGTACTTGTGTATGTATGTATTTGTGTGCTAGGGTAAATATGATATATATATATATAAGTTTTTATGTATTTAATTATATAAGTATTGGTACACGCCACTACCTTTTGATGTCACTTTTCCCATATATGGTGCTGCTGGAAGAGATTGCTTATAGAAATAAGCCTTTGTACAATTCTCTAATATTCTGTTGTGTCCTTTTAATTGTCTTTGTGTGTACATAAATGATTAAATAATAATAATAAATAAATAATAAAATATTCTCGTTTATAGCAGCTAATATAAGCTTTCAGGAATAACGTTCTTTAATAAGATAAGAGCTTTATTGGCCACAACAGGCCCCCATTTATTGTGTTATAGGGCAGTTTCATGACGGTTAATGACTTCGCTACTTTTATGCTCCTGAGGCCAGTAGCGACTGGATTCGAATACCTTTATTTTTAAATGCAATGGCGGAGAATCAAAAATATATTTAACTAGTTATCCAGGTGAACTTTGTTTCACTGATCACTATTGAAAAAAACCCGAAGTAGCGAGAGAAAATATGACAGTTTTAATGTTTAATATGTGAGTTAGACAATTGTCGATGCTAAAAAAATTTTTAGAGTTTCTGTAAAATTTTCCTAATTCACATCGAATAAACACAATAAAATTTATTAAAACTGATGAAGCGGAGAACTAAGGACTGTGATGTATCTCCTAAGTAATGAAAAGGCGAGCGAACGATAAAAGAAAAAATGGGTTTATTGTACAAATTAGACTACGTAACAAGACAACTATAATGACAAGAAGGAAAAGCAAAGACAAAACAAGAATTTTAGTAATTTTAAAATTATATAAAAAAACCATAAATAATTATAAAAAAGGTAACATGGCTCGGCCACAACTGACTTAAATATGTAACTATTATTGTAATTATTATTGAGACTGACGAACAGCATTTTTATATAAAAGAAGAAGAAGAAGGAGAAATATGTTCTTTTTCCAAAATAAAGACGTTCAGTTCAAAATCGGTCTACAATTATGAACCTTATGCAGATTCAAAATAACGGTTATTTTTTGAGGAACTAGAAAAAGTTCCTTCAACATTAATGATAACCAGATTAATGAAGAGAATTATATAATAATATTTTAAAAATACAAAGTATTGAACAATTGAACAACGTAACAACTTAGTTTAATTGTGTATAATTTTGGGTTGAAAATTCGGAACTTTAAGCTAAATTACTCTTGGGTCAGTTAAGTGTTATAATACCCTGGTGATAAATTTTATCAGAGTATTCATATCAGCTTAACTACGTCTTAATTCTGGACTCGGGCTTTGTACACGATAGAAACACATGAAGAGTTTGGACCATAACCCGTTAAAAGAAGTTGCCTTTACAACCAGGATAAACGCCTTATAGGGCTTTTAGGAGTACAGAGGAACTAGAGATAATAAATTTTGATTGTCCCATCCGGAGACCAACCATGGTGCAAGTTGCTTAGTTTTCGTTATCGAAGCCAGAGCATTTGAATACTACGCAGTAACTTATAAGTTATATTGGGTATTTATATACATACATAAAAAAAATTACTATTAATAAACATATATATATTAATAACAAATAAGGGTTATAATCTAACATTCAAATTACCAGCGAAACAATTAACCTTAACAGTGTTCTAAAATATGGAACTGTGAGAGTTACATATAAAAAATAACTCTATCTGCTAGGAGAAACTTATCTCCCCAAAAAATACTATTCTATTCGCTTGTACTTAAAAAGACTTACAGGGTAATTCTATAAAAGCCGGAGCCCACAATGAATAATGAAAGGTAATGATTTGAATGATATTTTTAAAGAGAATTATCGCAAATACAAAGCGTTTAATCTTGAGCGCTGGCTTTAGTAGTTTATGTAAACAAATTCTATGATAATAGGGAACAGAAATACTTTTTAGCTTCATATATGTATGGTTAAATTTCTTTTAGACCTTAAATTTTGTGACTGGTGTAGAAGAAATATAAATTAAAATGAAACTAATTATTGTTGTTGGTAGTCAAGGCGAAAATCGTAATTTACTCTTTTTAAAAACACTTATCGTAAATAATAATAAAATCATATCAAAGAACACAACTGGATAATGAAATTTTCTAAAAAATAAACACCAAGTCACAAAAAATCGCTGGAATAAGATTATATACAAAAGAAATTTAAATATATTCTGCCATTAGCTATATTATAAGTCTTTAAACAATAAAGTTTTCAAATCACCGAAGAACACAAAAATATCCGGAAGCATCTGGCTGCACGGCCGTAACTTCCGGATCTGCCTGTTTAATGTCCCATAAATGAGGCAGTCTTGACGTAATATCCGGGAAACTATCTTTATATTACGATGGTAATAATGTGCTTTATCCCTTTTATATTTCTATGGATAAGCAATATATGTTAGTAGTAGTAATAAAGGACAATACTGTTTTATATGTTGAATAGATTGCAGCGAGTATGTCATGATATATTTGTACATAACTCAGTTACAGTGGGTGGTAACGTTATTTTGAGATAACCAAATACCTGTATCTAAAGTACGAAAATATTCAAAGTTAAAATCGTAATCAATTTTGTAGTGAATTTCGGTATAAATTATTTTTAATCAAAATATTTTTTTTATTATCCTAAAGAGGTAGTTTTTGGGTTACATTTCATTTATTATATGAAAAAATAAGTGCTCTCTAATCACTTGAATATCTAATCAATGAGTTTTTTATAAGGCCAATGATGGAAGTGCTTTTCGCCAGTCAAAGACAAACGGATATATCACCTACGTAAATAGCTGTTAACATTATTTTTATGGTGCAAACTTAGGTAAGTTAGTGATAGCTTGTCAGGCGAGCTTAGAAAATATCTACCACCAACCAAACAAACTAAGCAGAATAATTCTGAATGGAATAGAAAGGCTATTACAAAAAGCTTTTACAATTTAAATGAATACTATAATTGAATTATCTTTAAAAATTGTAATAAAATTAATATCATAATACTATTTAAATAAAAATTATAATTCACAATGTTAATATTGTACGCCCGAAAATGGCAATCTGTTGTATCTTAAGTGCATGAAATTGTAAGATCTATTGTACACAGAATCACAATAAAATTTATCTTATCTTATCTTATCTGCATTCACTGGGTATTGAATTAGACATCCTGATCTTGAGTCTGTTAAGTAAAAAGAAAAAATAAAACCCAAATTAAAATTAACTTAAACTAAATAAAGATTAAGTAGTGGCCAAAGTATCGTCTACACCTTGATAGTGATGGTTTATAGTGGAAACAAAACAAGGGGATTTTTCTATGGTTCTGTGTTTTTATATGGCGTTAAAGTTAAAGAAACAGAATCAAGCAATATTGAGACAGTAAGAGATAGTAGAGTCACTGCTTACTTCATTGTTTTTTATGTCAAAGAATATAAAACAAGATAAATTTCCACATGAGACTAAAAGTCAATATTGCTACCATGAAAGCTGATACCGTGAAATGATTTGAATTTGCAATTTGAATTCTAGAAACTAGATTTTTTGAAGACCAGAAATTACGTTGACTTTCTAAATTGGAGAAACACATGAATTAGTGTAACAACCGCTAAGTTAACCCAACGTGGCTGGGATGCGAGAGCCGATGCTGTAAAACCCGAGAACTATAAATAAACGTGGCACAGATGCTTTTACAACTATAGATCCAGTCACCAACTTAGGCGAAAGTTGCTTGCTTTTGAAAATAGAAACCAGAGAGCGTATTCTTCTCTAATTAGCTATGATTATATATTAAATTGAATTTAAAATATTGCTTATTTATTGTAACTGCATAGGCAGTTACAACTTATTATGTATCTACCGTTGCTTTAAATAGATATAGCCTTCCATTAGAAAGACTATTATCTCCTTCGATACGTGCCGCAGAGCTCGACTGTGTCACGTCCCTGCCGCGCCGGAGTAAGCCACATACGAACAACTTTTATCATATCACTTTGATCCGTTAGAAATAATAAGGTAGACTATTTAAAAGGCAAGCAGTATTTAATTCAATTTGAGGGTATTTCGAAATGTTTTTTTTCTTCAGGGTAGATAAAATAAGATAAACAAGATAATTTTTACTGCATTTCATATTTACAGTAATTTATAGCTGCCTGTGGATTAAAAACATTCTCGCTATCGTTTCTAAGGCGTAGAATGTAGAACATCTATTTATGAAGAACTTGAAGCAATTTTTATTATCAGGTGGTGTGGAGTCATTTGCTTTATATAAGAAAAACAGCCAATGTACTCAGGTAAAAAATAAAGTCCTTAATATAATGTTAACTAAGTTGAAATTTAAATTCGTCGATGCTGCTTTCTTTATATTTCAACCCCTATTTTATTCACTTCATGGTTGAATTCACATAAATTCTTTTTATCGGGAACCTAATAAGAAAAGTGAAATAGTTCGTCATTATAAATATCATTCATGATTCACCAAAGGTCAACAAGGCATTTGAATTAACCATTCGCTGTCAGTGTGACCTGTATCCTGATCCCCTCTCATGAGGCCAGCTGTCTTCGTCTCCGCTTCCACTTCCCACACTCTTCTAGGGCTTGTGGAACTAGATCCATACAATTATTATGCATTATAGGGTTCTATCACTAAATTAAGATTATTCAATTAACATTATTTTATTTCGTAAATACATTCGTACTATTTTAATATATGTACTTGTTTGTATGAGGAGATTAATTTACAATAAATCATTTATTTATCTCCCAAAATACTCTCCGTATACATAAATACCCTTTAAATACAAATTTCCCTCAAAATAAGCTTCACTGAGTCGATAATAACGATTCTTTGAAGATAATTTCTTAAGTTTTGTTTTAAAAATTTATACAAAACTTGTAAAATACAAAGTACAATTTCCTTCGCATTTAATTAAATACAAATTTTCTGTTACTTATAAATACTGCTACAAGATAAATGTAAACAGTTGTATACATGCTCAACATAGCTTTAGTTCGTAACAATGTTTTAACACGATTTGTCGGTCGGCGCGCGTAATCTGTTGCGGTCGCGACGGACTCCGTTCATTTGTTAGCAACTGGTACTAGCGACCACACATTAAAATGGAACTGTCATTTGGCTGTGAGGTACTTAAGAGTAATTAAAAGACGATTGGATAACGAGGAATTATAGAATATTCGTAGCAACCATACTACGAATATGCTACGGTTCTGACTACATTCGTAGCAGTACTACTACGACTACGTTCGTAGATTTATCTCTCTATATATAGAAATTTTGCTACATACCTATTCATTTTATCTAAAGAATCAATGGCCCGTGCTTTGATGATATGTATAACGAAATGTTACAAAAAATTTAAAATAATAATAAAAATTCTACTATAAAAATAATTTATAATTCTCATGCATTTTGTCGGTTTAAAAATAATTTATTTTCTGCGAAATGTGTATTACATATTTTATAGTTTTGTAATTACATAAAGATACATAGAAACATAAAGTTTTTTTCTGGATTAAAAATCCAAAACAAACAACCTTTTTAGAAATAATCGCAATTTAATTTCATTTTCTATGATTTTTTGTATTATTTAAAAATGAATTTTAACTAATGATAATACCCCTTGGCAGAAGAGGCTAGACAGTTGAAGATCAGGACGACAGAGAGAAATCGGTGGACAGTTCTAGCATTATTGAACAAGACTGCCCGCTGGAGCTTCGCAATCATTAGTCCATCAACCAGTCCCAATCTCTTCATGTGGTCACGAAAAGAATCTGGGACGAGACCATTGGTTGAGACTACGACTGGTATGATCTCAATGGATGTCACCCTCCACATATCAGTAACCTTGTGTGCCCGGTTCAGATACTTGATCTTTTTAAGGTTTTCATCGACCGGAATGGTGACCACTAAGAACACACGCGATTTTACTCAGACTCTGTTCTATCTTCTTTACTTTGTCTTATTATTTTTATTATATCATTGACCTGGAGGAATTAACATATACTTATACATATATTACATCTAATACAAACTTATACATGAAATTCGTACTTACTTACCTACTATATTAATTTAATTCACTTTAAATATTTTATTAACATAAAACAACTACTATTGTTATGCCTGCAACAAGAACAGAAGATAATTAAGATCAATAGGCGTACGTTCATTGCGGCATTAATGCGGTCTAGTCGATATTGTACTACAGATTGTATGATCGAACCTACACGCACATATTACTCTTATGTAAACTTATGAGAAATGAAGACGTAGTGGGTTTCCTCGCTCCGGTTTCGATTAAAATACGAAACTACATCGTTGGTAGCTTTGTAAAGTGTCAGTAAAACTCGAATATGCCCTCGATTCCGTGGATTCCCATCATCATCTGATCAGGACATATTCTGTGAAGTAAAAAAAGAATTTTGAATATCTGTTCTCCACGGGACATCGGTGAAGATACATACAAAAATACATACAGTGTAACATAGAACTTCCTCCTTTTTGAAGTCGGTAAAAAAATTGTAAACGTGATTTTTGGTTCAGTATTTCATAACCCACGGAATCAATAGTCGATAAATCGTATCGACGTAAAATCTCGCCAATAATCTAGACAAAATTTATTCTTTTTTCAAAATCCATAAGATTTTAATTTCAATTTATTAAATGGTCTGATCTTAGAAGCTACGTCTTTGATGTCAAAGACAGCATAATATCAGCTTGAAAAATTAAACAAATCGACAGTTTCTCACTGAATATCTTTTAAAAAATACACACATTACGTCATGATACAATTTTCCAACGTCAATACTTTTCCAAAACCGTTACCCATTAACTTTATGTTAATATAACCAACAGATGCTCCTACCGCTGATGCGGTATCGATATTGTTCTACCCGTATATTAACGGCAAACTAAATTAGGATGGTTGGTAATAACCAAACGGCTAATAAGTCGTATATTAATTTTGATTTACTGCCGTCAAAGCTGTGTCACCATCCTAGATGGCTGGTTGGTTTTTAATAAAAAAGCCAGACTTTATTAAAGGAAGTAGAAAAATAAATAAAGATTCTAAACATGATGTTGCAATAGAAACCAAATAGATAATTGATTAACTATTCTGTTTTAATGCAAAGCAATTTGATTTGCTACTTGACACTAATTAATGGCTGATAGCTCGTACAGAAAATAGGATACCTTTTTTTTCGGGAAAGAATCCGCTTGAGGATCGTCTCATCGTTGAGTCTCAATGGCAAAAAATAGGGCACTTTTTTTTCAGGAAAAAATCTACTTGTGGAATATGGAAGACACCATAAGTGAAATTTGAGTAAACTGCTTTTTTTTATATTTATCTAAAATCAAAACCATAGATTTGATGAACGATACTTTTTGCGAGTTTACGAGAATATAACGTACTTCTCCTTAGTTTATCAAGCCGTATACTTCTATGGATTATTAAGATAATTTATTGGTAATAGTCAAAGCTCAATTATTAAACAAGTCACAGGGTGATTTACGTCATATACTTCTATGCTCTACTGTATTGAAACGGGGTACGCGATATTGAACCTTGAAGCTGCACGATATAGTAATATAAATATTCAGATTTATTGTAGAATTAAACCTTAAGATTGTAGAATTATATCTTAGTTAAGTAGCTGACTTTAACTACTCTGATGTTATTGGAAAACTTTGCATGGATCAGTTCGTTTCATCAAAACTTATTTCGTTTTATTCACATTGTTGATTCTACAATACATTTCTGATTCAGATTATTCGTGGCCAGCCAATATCTTGCTTTCGTATCGAAAATATCGAAGGTTCAACTTATACGAGAGAATCCAAGACTTTTGTGCTCGAAGAAAATTGTTTTCCAAAGTAGTTTCTAACTAGATTCGCTTGCGGATTCCTGAGTGTAGATATCTCTAACTGTATAAGACATGCCACATATTGATATATTGGCTGAATATAAAGAATAAGTGGCGAGACTTTAGACGAAGCTCGAGGGGTCATTATCAAATTTAAGGGTATGGCCTAATAAGGAGTTGGGCAAATATAACTTTAACTAATTCCTTCGAAAGAACCTTGACAAGGTACCAGCACATATCCTATGCTTAATCAAGCTGGCAATAAGAAGTCACTTGCTGTAATTTTTGTCAATGTATATACTATAAATATTAAAAGAAACAGAAACATAAATTTATTCTTTGTTCTCAAAAAATCACACTAAATAACTCGACACTGACGCAGTAGGAGGAGTCCATATGCGAAGATAGCAAGTGCAGCATGCCGTAGTCAACTCCACCCTGCCAGCCCAAAAAGTACTTTTGACAACCTTTTAAGATGTTGTATGAAAGGGTGATTCCCCCAAAAATATCCATAAAGTAAATATAAGCCGATAAGGAATTACACGCTCTAGCTGTACGTACCAAGAAGGAATCATCAAATTCATTAAACCCACTTGATGACATTTTAATAAAATCGTTCGCTCACTTCTTGTATATTTTTGTACACTTAGTAATAAATGTCTTCAATCGATTTAGAAAGATTACAGTCGCTGATCTAATCTATAGAAGAGGCTACTAATTTTATTTTCAATGTCAATTGACATATAACTTTACAAATATTTGTCAATTTTTGTATTTTAACAAATCTACAGTATTTCGAGTATTATTTTACGCAAGAATTGACGTGCGTTATCACTGGTGTAGCCACTTTGTGCATTCCATGCATATCGGAGTTGCAATATGCAAGGCCAAGCCGCCGAGGCACGCGAGGCACGCTGTTTCTAAGAAGGTTGTAGCTCCCAGATGTCCTGAATAATGTACAATGGCTGAAATCAAAGCAAGCTTTGGCCAAAGTTTTTTTTATTTAGAAATAAAAATAGCTTAATATAATTTTATAAATTATGTTATGAATACAAGGAATAAGCATGATCTTGTTCGATATAATAGTAATATTTCTCTTACAATCACATTTATACCTATTATCTAGACCAAATTAACGTTCGTTAAGAGCTTATGTTATGGATACTAGATTACGAATCATGTAGATAGCAATATGTATGTAAATATAAGATATATACTAAATAAACTACTAAATCGGGAGCAAATATTCGTACTCGTCGTACAAATATCTGTCCATACCGGTTAAGTAGCATAAGATCCAAAATTCAAAGATAGAAGTAACAGACAGTTGTCAAAATATTATATGGTAGTATTCACAAAATAAATATTTTTATGAGGCAGTTTATACGCTAAAAATATAATGGATATAAGAGCTAACCTACTAAAATGTAAATATATGCAAATGTGTACAAGAAACGTAACTATAAAAGAAATAATTATCTAAATATCATAACAAATGATTTTTTACAATTTTATGTTTAAAATTAAAAAAAAACTATAATCATTGCAATGTTTGTGGTTTTCAAATGATTATGTTGAATGATTATGTATGACTTTGGATTTTACTATTGTCCAAATGATCTAAATAACGTTTGAATGGAGGGAAATCTTGCAAGTTTCTTGCCTAGTCTAGAACCCCCATCTGATTTACGTATAGATGGCATTCATTAAGTGCACATTTATGTACAATTTTTGAATAAAATATTTTGAGTTTGACTTTGACCATTAACCCAGAAACCTCAAAGGCTTCTGAAATTTAAAATATATAATATAGTAAATAACTTAATTTATTTTGCCTTCTTCAAACAAATGTGATTGTTTGATTAGCTTCGTATCTTTGTGTTTCTTTATTTTATCCCCAGATAAACACTTTATTTGATCGTTACTAAAGGTATTAAAGACTGAACTATCTAACCGTAGATAAAACTAACATTCAAAGTCCCTGTATAGTTTGCAGTGACCTGTCATGTATAGCTGGTCTAGCTGAGATTTCAGTTCATTTATTCATCGTTGTATATCAAATATATTCCAACAGTCGTTGTAGAGCAGGGAGCCGGGAGACTTCAATGAATCTATGAAATTTTAGTAAAACTAGAGATCATTCTTATCGATTATACACGATAGAATAAAATTTCTTTATGATTTAATTCCTAATTCGTCAGAATTTATTCCAAATCCAATCCAATCAATCCTATCAATTTATTCCAACGTCAGGCAATGAAAGGTATGTAATTACATATTGATGGATTACTAGTTAAGTCCCATCTTTATTTAATTTGTGTTTTAAACAACAATTCTTAATCTTAATTTTTAATCTGCTTTAATGAAAAGCAATCTAAATACAAACAGTTTAAGCATAAAATACCTTTG
This sequence comes from Acentria ephemerella, assembly GCA_943193645.1. NCBI lineage: Eukaryota > Metazoa > Arthropoda > Insecta > Lepidoptera > Crambidae > Acentria > Acentria ephemerella. Next base: position 491,081 of record OW971891.1, read on the forward strand.
TTTACGGTGTCCCGCCGTTTGTTACCGCTGATACAAAATTTATTTTTCTAATATTTACAGCTTAATTGCCTTGCCGTTTTATATTTCCCCGCAAACGTTTTGTTTCCATAAATTATGGTGACCAGAGAAACTGATTAACAATTCACAGGCTTTGGTGATGAAATTAAACGTTGGATATGGGGCTGGATGAGGGTTTAGTAAGTAAATGGTAAATAATTAAGATAATTCTAAGATATTATGTTTTTTTGTGGGAGGGAATTTATACGTTTTCCTTATCATTGATGCATTATTTATTTATTTATTTATAATTTATTGTATACACATAAACATTTATATAAGAATAAAATCACAAATGATGTGGCTTATTTCTAATAGAAATTATTTGAACAACATGTATCTGACGCTTAAAATCAAAGTCAAAGTCAAAATAAATTTATTTAAATAGACTCATTAACTAAGTTCTTTTAAATCGTCACAACAGGGAATATAAATGAGAAAAATAAAAAAATGTAATTAAAGGCAATAGTGATAACTTTAAGTGGGTATCAACCGGGCATTTACAAATTGTCCCAGTTATAGAATTTAAATATGTACTAAATAAATTGTTAATAATAAAAGAGTCATAATATAGAGTGTGCGTACTTAAACTCAAACTAAAGACGTATGGCTGACCTTTTGAAAGTATAGTTAAATGAGCCTTTAACATTTATGAGCCTTATTCTGTTAGAAATATGATACAAAACTGACTATTTGTACCCAATGTGACGCTGATGTTAATTCTCCGTAAAACAAATGACTTAACATAAGATTTTTCCTCAAGAATTTCACACGCCAGCAAATTCAGCCATTTTTTCCTCTCCAGCAATCAAGAAAGTGGCGCTCGTGATCAACAGGAGCAATAACATTAATCTATAATAAGCGCTGTCTCGTCTGACTCATATTGGGCCATGAAAACGGAGATTTACGCTTTTATAACGAGAGAAGATCGTTTTTATTTGGTAATATAAAAGAAGTAATACGCGGTTTTATTCCATCTTTAACGGCTTTTGAGCTAAATTGCTTCAGATGCGATAAATTTGCTTACAACACAATGTTGCTACAAGTAAAAAGAGGATGAGTCGTTATACAGTCTCTCAAAATGCTAATTAGACAAACTTGGCATTGTCTCGCATAGCTACTCGTAGCTCTTGTCTGCAATTAAGTGTTGTTCTATTCTCTTCTTTTCTACATGAAGCGTTAACAATTCCACAATGTCACGCACTCCATTTGTAATCTTATACTTTCAAATAGGTCAATACAATCCACTTTTTTTTACCCAACTGACCCAAAAGGAGCGTAATATTTGATCATATGTAAATTTTGTGTGTCTGCTCCATGATTACCTTCTGTAGCATAAATAACTTGATTGATTTGGAAAAGTGATTTTACATCGTCAAGCAAAATTGAAGAGCTGGGAGACTATTACAAATCTATAAATTATTTGTAAAAGTATAGATAATTCATAAGATACACGATAGAATATGATTTCGTAATAAATACGCATGGTGTCACAGAACACATTTATATCGGTAATTATGGAAAAGATCGTGTTGAACAAGTTTGTACCAAATTTGTGCAATTACGTCAAGCTATCAAAAGGTAAAGGCTTTAATTACCGTTACTTATGCGCGTTAAGCCACAAAAGTGGGTTGACTTTAGGTTTGCATCCTTCCCTAGATGCTCACAATTATGATCCATTCTTCTATCTATTATATTCTAACTGTTTTTTAGAATTAATTGTTAATTTATAATTCAAATGCAGAAAGATTAAAATAATTCATAGTCGGTAGTGATCGTTCCATAAAGAAGAGACTGTTGCATTATACTTTTTAATTTACGTTGTCAAATAATAAGTAAAACTGCTATCAACTGCATATTTGTGAGGAACGCCATGAATCAGGCAACATTAACATAACGATAAAAGAGGGTAAAGATCAAGTCAATGTGATCCGAAAAATGGCATCTGTTTAGTTTATAATAACATGCTCTTTTCATGGCCAACAACATTCGCCTCAGCGGCGCCAAAAGTAGCTCTTCTATCCCTTTGACTCAACCCTAGATGACATCAGCCAACGTATATCATCACCATCTATGAAATCATTATTTAGGAAGTTTCAGTTTCTTATTCATGAATCTGTATTTTTACTTGAATTTTATAGGTTGTTCAATATTACAGAAAATAATATTACTGTATCGATTTGTTTCTATACTAAAGTTGGCGCCCAAACAGGGACGTTAAAAAATGGAAAAAAATTAATATTAAAAAAAATATTCACATATTAACTTGGTAGACCTGGTGAATTGCTCGTGCAGAACCCAGGTTACCCCCGTGAAGGGCAATGGAGTTACCGGGGAGTTTTAGTGGGTATTCTCAGTGCCGCTCTATTGAGGTACTGAGTGAGCCCCACACACGCCCGTCGCTTAGCCAGTGGTGGGTAGGTCCGTAAATGGATTCCTCCTCGTAAAAAAATATATTAACTTGGTAAGCCTATGAAATAAAAGTAATTAACCAACTGTCTTTAGCTAAAAGAATTCTGTTTATTCAAAAAACAAGAAAAAAAACGCTCAGCTTTCTATCTACACTACGAGCCAAGATTCTCGCGGACGCATTCTGCCTGGTGCACTATGTCAGAATGCTTGCTATGCGTCGTCGCACTGCGTACAGCGGTAGGTGCTGCGCTGATACCAGCGGATATTTATGAACGCGCGGTGCCAGCCAGTGCCCAGTCAGTGTTGTTTAAGGCTGACTACCAATTGATCCTTTGCCGTTGTTTATTGGTAAATTAATCTCTATATTTGTACTATTCTCTTTTACTATCTATTAATTATCGGCTCCTTTCACCTGCACACCCGTCCGTTCCTTCTCTCGCGTCACAGAGTAGTCCCTAATCTTTTATACTTTTTTACATTATTCTTCTAGTGTGCAGAGGAGACGACAGTATACATCCATACATACACTACAATATTTATATAAGCGGAATCCCTTTTTAATGATAACGTAGTTGAGTGATTAAAATTGTTACAGTTATTGGAAAAATTAAAAATCAACTTACCATTAAAATATCAAATTTATTCACAACAAGAATACAGAATTTATTATAATGATATACAATATAGCACAAAGAAGAAAGGTGATATGAATTTATGGTGTGAGGTTAAAGACGGAATGCTCGGTCTAACGTTGTAATAACGCTCACAAAGGAGATGGATTTCGTATTTTACAATAAAAACTTATTTAAATCGTATAGAAAACGTATGATTTATAGCGGAGATTGGTAGTCAAGAATCGTCTTCTTTCACAGGCTTATTTCAATGTTAATTATCGTAGATCACGGTAGATGGCGTTAGTAGTCTCTAAAATCATCTCGATCATTTTCAAAAGGTGAAATAAATAGATAAAATAAAAATTTTGCTAAAGACGTAACAGTTATAACTATTTCCGTCAGTAAAAGTCTTATATAATACTCGGTGTTATAAAATAAATATACTTGAACGTTCATCAATAATACATTTTAATCGAACGTCAAGACAGTATGACAACGATCAAGTCCAATTAAAATACGGTTTAAGTATACACCTGTAATTAGGCCGCGGTTCTGACTAAGCGAGTTTGACACAAAATTGAGCCTAGTCCCGACACTTTCGGTATCACCTGTTTTGTCCCACGCTGAACACAAATTAGTTATAATTATACGAGTCTGTAACTTGAAATTTCATTTTCAAGTACACTGTACACGGAATTATACCGGGGATATGGTTAAAAATAAAGCATTTAGAGAGGTTTGGTAAGCGATAGCGTTTTTTTGAATTACTGTTAAGTTAAATACTTACCTAATGTGTTTTAATAAACTTATATTGTTATTTATAACGCTTGTTAAATTATTTAAATATTATATGTAAAAAAGATACGAATGAATAAAAAGTTTCGATTATCTAATTTAGTTAAGCAAAAAGTTGCAGATAAGTAATTCTACTAAAAATACAATATATAATATATATAATATAATATATATATATATAAACTAAAATAATAAATAATATAATATATATTTTTGAAAGAAGTAATAATGCCAAAGCTATTAGAAGTTTTATGACAACAATATGGAGAACTAGCTACTAGAACTAGCCCCTGAGTTACGATCGAATATAGAAAGATCAAGCAAATGACTCCGTTCCACCGGATGGTCCTCTTCTAGGAGGCAAGATACTTCTTCACGCCTTTTTTAAAATAACCAAGATTGCAGGAAGGAGGGAAATCGTGTGCTGGCAAAGAATTCCATTTCTTGATGAAATGAGTTACCAAGTTTCTTTGTGCGCATACGAATCGTCATCACGGTTTGTCGATGACACCTACTGATGATGACTATAACCGAGATAATTATAAAAATAAATCATGATTTTATCTGTAAGAAGCAGAGATGAAACACAAACTCATGGGTTGTAAGAGATAATATGTATTCCGCTACCGCGTCTGATTTAACTGAAATATCGCTCGAATAATGACTGCTGCTTAAAAAAGTATCGTTAACAATTAAATTTACATAGAATGCGATATAACTCTGTGTTGTTGCTTTTAATTAATGGGAGTTTATGGCTTACCCTACACATAAATGCCTAAAGTTTTACGTCTAGGGAATAAGAAATTACAAATTAATTTGTTGGGTGTTTTTAAACGGCAATTTAACTTAAAATATGCTTTATCGCATTCAAATACTAAAAATACAACAACACTATAAGAGATCATATAAATACAATAAGTGGCTTATTGCTAATAAACAATCTCTTATTCTAATTAATGGGTGAGTAGCTCATTACATCTATTAATCTACAGAACGGTAATCTTTACCAGGTTTTAATGCATAATATGGATGTAAAGAAAACATGACATGACTCTTTTCACATGTGTTATATAGCTAATTATAGATCTTATTACTGCGTTTATTGAGTTTTCTGATTTCAGCTGAAAATGAAATCTTTTATTTTGATGTGGAATAAAAAGAAGTTTAAATAAAAATAGTTTATCGCAGTACTTTTAAATTAGATAAGAACTTAAATTGTAGAACTATTATAATGTTTTTAAGTTGGTTTTTAGTTTACTTTAAAAACCTTTTATCAATTTAGAGTGGTATGTTTCTAAAATCAAAGAAGATACCATCAGTATTATTCACTAACCTGTCTGTATCTCGATAATAGAAATACTTTGTTTTAATAAACATAGGAAATTACTTGATGTAAGATCGTAAGATGGTTATCAGTAGGAGGAATCTATGTACGAGAACAACGCAGTATCCTCCAGCTTGTCAGTCCAACAAGTACCTTACCACTAATGTAATGTTTCTTGATTAGATTAGTTTTTTATAAGGTCAAATATTTTTCTTTTGAATTTATCTTTTTCTATACAGCTTTCATTTAAATCCAGACCATTTGTAGCGCTCAAATTTATAACAAAAAAGACGGTATTAAAAACAAAGCAACCTCCGGTAAGATAATAAAGAATTACGAAAAACAGAGCCAGCCCGCTTCTGTTATTGTAGAAGAAAAAGACAAAAAAATTAAATAGAGCAGCATTCCATCCAGTTCAGTTAATCACAAAGTGGAGTTACATTTACTACGTTTAGCTGTAGCGAGAATGTAGTTTTTAGGGTTCCGTGCAACAAAAGGAAAATCGTTTAGTTAATTAGACTAAGTGGTTGTTACTGTAATAATACTTGCAATAATTGTTTCTGACATTCTAATGCAATAATACTATTTAGTTACGATGATAATTATAATTAGACGTAACTGAAAGTAATTAAAATAGAAACACAATAGTTGTTTAAAAAATGCTTGTAAGAGATTTTATTTGGAAACACATTAAATAATATTAAAGTTAATAATACAGTTGGCCATCATATTTGAAAAACTTGTTGAAATAATGCGCCTTTTTCAAATTTGCAATAGAAAGATGGGCCAAATGAATTTTGTATCAATCGTTAATGACCTATATACTACCTACTTCTGGGCACAGGACTTTATGGTAAAAGCTCGTTAATAGTTCGGGAAGAAACACTACCATCCTACCCCCCTGCAGCGGTTTGGTTGGTGATAGTCCTATTATGATCTTAATGTGATATCTGAAGAGTTCGAGATAACGAATTTCGATTGACCCATCCAAGAACCAACCATAGCGAAAGTTGCTTTGTTTTTGTTATAGAAATCAGAGCGCTCGAACCATTAATACAACAAGTTCCTCAACTTTATTCATAGAGATGTGTTAATGCCTTCAACAGGTCACTAAGCCGCAGGGACGGTTTAATGTGTTGTTTCGGATATCGCTTTCACCCACCAAGCCACATTGGACCAGTTCGGTTATGGTCAAGCTCCTCACATATTTGACGTATAAAGTCCGATGATGAAGATGAAATAACTCAAATTTAGAAAACGCTTACGTGATACGAGAAATCTTGTAATGCTGCCTAAAACATAACATACGACAAATCTATTAAGGTTTAAATTTTATAACGTCAAATTATTTGACGACTGTCTATAATATCTATAAGATACGAATATGTAATCAAGCAACAAGAAAAATAAACAATTCCATACAGAACCCTCCATATAAACTAGTTCAAGCTTATCCAGTTCCCAACGCACTCGCCCGACTCACACTTGACCAACTTTCTATACGACTGTTGCTTCCAGCTTATTGTTTTATTAGCTTGTTGCTTTAAAAATAAACGGTACGCGGGATAACCACAGTTTCATGCGACTGAGTAACCCTGTGTACTGAGTAGGTTTTTGTTTTTATCCAGTAAATGATTGCGGAAGGGTTGGAAAACTATTTTGCAGGCTTTTGTTCGGAAAGGAATAATAAAACTGTGGAGATTTTTCTTAATTTATTAAAGCCTTCCCCTTCCCTCTCCTCATTTCACTTAGAGCAGTATCGCCTATTTTCTATAAAGTATTCAGCCATCTGTGAACAAAATAGTCCTAAAAGCGTTCTGAAATATTAGCTTCCATTTACATATTCCCCTAAATATTTCAGGCTCTTACATCTGCTAAATAGCTTCCAGGAGGAAGTGGTAAGTGTAGTGGTGCTAGCGCTGCAACGTAAACAAAACCACTTTCGCCCCTTTTCGTGTATGGCCCCTGGATGAGTCAATCGAAATTCATTACCACGAGCTTCTTCGAGCTTTGGATGCCATGTTAAGACATTGATCGAGGTTGTTATGGTAAGTACTTTTACTCAGCAAGCCGTATTGGGCCACCAGGGTGATGTTATGGACTAAACTTCTATGTCTCGCTCGCATGTAGGCCTGCGCAGCTAGATTAAGTCATCTCAGCAATGGAAAGTGAGTAACTGGGTGGATTATTGTGTATTCCCAGTGACACTACGATCCGCCACTGAACGAGATCAGTATGTATGAGAAAATGACAAAAAAATTTAGACAGTAATAAAGAAAATAGTTAAAACCATCCCAAAGTCACGAGACATAGTTAGAAAGAGAAACTCTGAGCTTAGTTAGAGTTTACTTAATTAACTTAATTAAACCATATGTGTGAGTTAATCTCGCTTGTAGGTTAAGTGTTATCAGCCACTAGGGAGATTAACAGCCAGTTCCTTTCTATTCGCAGATAGAAATAGGCGTACTAATAATAATTACCAAGCAACCTCTGTTATTTTAAATAAATTAATAAAACTACTAGGCAACAAAACTTTAGTAAGCTTACTGTTATCTGTAGATAGAATATTGAAACCGGAACTGTAAAGGTAAAATAAATATCTTCAATGCTTCAGTATCAGAACTGAACACCGAAGCAACCAAGGCATAAGTTACTCTGTTTGTGCCAGATAAAATCAGATGCGGGTAATGTCTGAATGAGCACACTGAAAACAGCAACCGCTTGTGAATAGCTGCCAAGAGTGATAAGGTAAATACGTTGGCAACTGTCTGGCACAGGTTATGGAGAGCTATGGAGGTTGCTGATACTTTATGACACATATAATTGGAATTCATTTCAAATGAAATATTATAGCAGAGCATTACTTCCATATGGAATAGCATGCATTTTACAACATTGCTATGGTTTTGTCAAGCATAACTAGGAGACCATAACAATAATAGGTCTCGTTATGGTATTTCTTCAAGAAACATTCCAAGTCCTGATAGTGGTTGTTACTGCGGTAAAACACTGAGTACAACTATCCGGCCAAAATAAGTAAGGGAGGGATTATTTTAATAAACACTGTTGACGCGGGAATGATTTACTTATTAACTGCCCAGCTGATGTTATTTAAAATATAATAGAAATAACTGAAATATTAAACTCGACGAGTAACATCAGAAGACAGTTTTGTATTTACGCTTTTCGACAGAAACTTTATCATATATGAGTTACATTTGGGATCAAAAACGATTTCATAAGACCGTGTTGGCATTTTATTTCTTATAAAATGCTAAGCAGTCTTATGCAATCGTTCAGAGCACTTTCCATGGTACTAACGATAATAGGCACTACACGACACTATGACGCGACGCAATTGCAGAGGCTTTAGGGTGTCGTCTGCTTCGCCTATAATACGCATAGCGCGACGCTGAAATCTGTTCAGAGCATCGAGGAGGTACTGAGCGGAGCCATCCCAAAGTTGCTAGCAATACTCCACACAAGACAGGACCTGGGTTTTGTACAGCAGGCATAAATGGCCAGGAGTGAAATACCTACGCACCTTGTTCAGAACTATTCAGTGCCAGTTGACATTCGTATACTAGACTAGAGGACAGCTATGGGCTATTTAATGCCTGGAGAATATACTATCTGAGAGAATTACACACAAGTATCCGTCCATTTATTAAGTATTACTGAGGAGTTTGTAAGTTCAAAATGGTACTAATGAATATGGATATAATCGTAAGATGAATCTGCAATAAATGATTATTATTATAGTCTCTTAAGTGGGTCAATTAAGTTAGTTATTCTCAGTAGAACTTTTTGACAAGAAACTTGCAAATGTAACTAAAAATATGTTTCTTTGATTTCCGGCCCTAACTTAAAAAATTCGGAAAACCGTGAGCTTGTGTTAAAAAGAGATGGTCGTGATGTTAAAACCCTTCTTTCTCCTACTTCCTCGCATAGAATTGATTTTAAGTGAAATGCATATTAATTAATTTTTTGAAGCCATCTGGTTAACTTTATAAAACATATTTAAATAGACGAATGCATTTTCTAAATTCTAAACAATGAATTTTAAAAATAATATCAAGCAGCAGTCCGTCCATAATTCAATGAAATACACAACCCCTTTACATCAGCTCCATACTGTGCTCTGCTTTGTCCGCTACAACAAATGGCAGTGTAGTCGCTCTTTTGTTCGCTGCGACACTGCTTAATTATAGTTCAACACCACGAACCTCCGGATCTAATTGCACTGTTCACGGTCCTGAAATATGTGAAACTGTATTTCACGATAATATATAAAAAAGCACATTTATTGTGAAGAAGTTACAAAATAGGTTTTTGTGATCTATACTCTAGAGATTAAAATATCCTGAACTACATTAATTTAATATCTACTAACGTTTGATTATACTTTAGGAACAGCATTAGTGTGAAGTTTTGTGACAATTGACTTTAGATGTCATCATTGCATCTTTGCTTTGACATCTGGATTATACTAGCACGCGTAGCACAAGGTACTGGAGAAACGTTTCGTCTACACCGTAATATCATTTTTATCAGGTTAAGACTTCAACTCCCATACAAAGATCTGAAAAAAATGACGTTTCGACGTAGACAAAATATTCTCGAGTTCGTTGTGCTACGCCTACTGAAGACGTCTACAGAATATCCTGGACTACATTAATTGATCTACTAACTACTTTGTCTTTGATCTACGAACTACTTTGTACTTGTTCTTTGTCTTTGATCTTCTATGAGAACAGCATAAGTGTGGGGTTTTGTGATAATTGACCTCAGATGTCATCATTGCATCTTGGCTTTGACATCTGGATTATACCAGATGACAAACCAAAGGTGCAAATTAGTCCATTTATTTACGCTTACCTTACGTTCAACATCCAAAGAACTAAAGGTATTTGGACATTTACAAGTACAATCTTATAAAAACGATGTCAGAAGGTTTAACATGTTTGTACCCAAAGTAGCAAGGAGCAATCTAGGCTCCTATTCCACATTAAACAGGATCAAGAAATACTATAACTATCTTTCTCGGAACAATAAAGTAGGAGAGTTGGACATATTTCACCTTAGAGCACGAAAATACAAGGCTACCTTCAAAATAATAAGCAGGAACGTAAACCCCTAATAATCAGTGTTTCTATTATTAACTTTAAAAAATATATATAAAATTAAGTTAAGTAGATATTATAATCACAACTGTTAGTCCACATCGCATGCCGTGGCTGTCTTTAATTAAAAACTGTATTTAATTTAATGTCTATGCTATAGTTAAATAATTTTTGTTGGTATATGTTCTTGTTGACTGCCCTTAAAAATAAATAAATAAAACGATATTTTAATTCAAAGATTTACTAGTAATACGTGCAATGGAAAATGAATACTATATAATCTATGGCGAACTAAACGGATCTATTCCTTGAGCTGAAGAGTTATGACATTGATTAAGCTGAGCTATATGGGATAGAAGCCTGCTTCACGTTCCGTTCTCATCCAGTCCATTATGTCAATACTTACTCGCCTAGAGTCTGTAAACACTTTAATTTCAGCAAACTTATTTAAGATAACAGTATTGATTTGTTTTGTAACACCATATCTTCTGTAAATAGAATCCTAACATGAGATATTATAACCCAGTGTATTTAAAGAGTTATTTTAATACCTTATATGTAAGAACGATATGTTTATAGTTCTACATATCTGTATATGTATGTTAAGCCCTCAAAAATAAAAGGATAATTAGATCGGTAACAAACTGAAGTCAGGAACAATCCCATCAGATATAACATCTAAATATTAGTATTAATAAGCAGGATGGGTTTAATTATTATATTAAAACAGAAGCTAATAAAAATATAGACTAAGTAGTAAATAGATAAAGTAAAGTTATTTTGACAATCTCAACCAGTTTCTGCCATGCGGGTTGTTAGAAATTTATCCCTCCCATGATGTAGGCAAATGAATGTGTTTGCTCCTAGCACCATCTGGCAGCTATTATCGGTATTAATCAGGGTTATCAGATCTAACTCTGAGTTATTTGTCATGCCAACATGGACTCTTAGGTTTGTGGATTGTCTGCAAAACTGAATTTATGGGAATAATTTGTTGGCATATTTTATAGTAGATTAAATATTATTTACACTTCAGTCTTCTTATATGAAGGCATTTCCAACTATGATATGAAGTAGTATTACCATATAAATATCTCAATAAAGGACCTTATATCTTAACTATTACAAGTACAACTTTAAATTATGAAGAAATTAGCTATCAGTTGTTTTATTTCGTGGATTGTCCTTGCCCCGTGGATCAAAGTCAAAGTCAAAGTCAAAATGTCTTTATTTAAATAGACTCATTTACTAAGTTATTTTAAATCGATCGACCGATAAGTTTTAATTAGCAACTAAAAATAAATACAAAATGGCTACCTACGTCAAAGGTGTTTCACTTACTTGTGGCTTACCTCAAACAATCAATAATCCGAACCGAAAGTTCATCCCTAAACAAACTTACACTTCAAAATTCTCTCCCGAAACTGTCTACGAACGAAATTACTTTGGATTGTTTTTAGACCGTTAATAAATTATTTCACTCGTACGATTCAACGTCAGGTTCTGTTTGATTGATTCTCGTATTCAAATGACCAATTTATAATTTGATATTGGATTTTATAAAATTGGAATTATCTATCGAAAGTGAAATACTTGATGTGTAATTAAATGATTTCTTATGCGAAATATTTCGAAAACGTCTACTGAAGCATGATATTGTATTAATTATCTGCAACATTAATGATTATGGTAATGATACGTTATTTACCATAAAATACAAAGGTACTGTTACATGAACTTGATGATTATTTAAATGCGGGTAGTTCGTAGAGAAACATAACAGGGACACGGTGACAACTACCCCCCGTTCAGTGGAAAACTACTACGACAGCGCAGTATCACACCGTGACCATTAACCGGTCAAACTTTAGCGAAAAGTACGTAGTCATAGCGATAGCTCAAGAATTTCTGGTCAATTCTAGCCTTTGACTTAGTATATGTAAAGCCAAGTTACACTTTTATTCTGAATTAATTAATTAATAATCTTATTTATATGATATTAATGAAAACGGATCGCAATTAATTAATAATACGATAGCGATAGATGTGTGTCCATGACACTTACAAACTCAAACTCAAAATACCTTTACTTAAATGGACTCATTTACTAAGTACTTTTAAATCGGGAATATGTATGAGAAAAACAAATAAATGTAATTAAAGGCACTAGTCATAACTTTAACTGGATATCAACCGGGCATTTACAAATTGTCCCAGATATAGTATTTAAATATGTACTAAATAAATTGACAATATTGTATATTAAGATAATTAACGTTGACTTTCATTCAAATATTAGTTGACCTGATGAACTTTGTGTCACCAACAAACTACTACGAACGCCATCTATTAAAAGAAATCCGAATCAGCCATGGAAGAAGTGATAGCTTTAATGTTTAGCATGTTAGTAAGACGATTTTTCATACTAAATACCCAATTTAATTTGTATATTTTCAAACTTTTCTTAAGGATTTTCTTAGTTATTTTTTTCTTAAACTATCCCTGAACCTAACCGAATAAAACGTAATAAAAATTATTGAAATAAGTCAAGCCGTTTTTGAGTTGTAGCGAGACTAATGAACATCAATTCTTTTTTTATCTATAAGAAAGAAATAAAATTTATTCAAAATTATATCAATATATTTATTTTTTTCTTTCGTATCTTATTTTTTTATTAAAGAGGTATTATTCCTTGCGTATATTATTATTATAAATAATTATTTATCAACGCCATTGTTCTAACGTAGTTTTAAATATCTCTATTACAAAATTCTAAAATTTTTATTAAAAGAAATCCCTTGTGGCAATGTGAAAATTACATTAGCAATCACACCCAGAATTTGCAGATAAAATAACTTTGTATTCAGCTGGAAAAAATATTAAGCACAAGACGAATGGGGTGAGTAAAGACGAATTTCATGTCGTACAGCGAGGTTATGTTACAAAACTGTTAGTACATGTATAACATGTGAAAATTAGGTATATGTGTAGGTTGAAGATAAAACAGTTGGACCATTTTTATTTAAGAACTTTAAAAGCGTTCTAATTATTTTGTCTGGTGTGTGAAGAAGACATTAAACTCACTAACACAGACATACTGTAGTATTGAGTTAAATCCCGATGGCAACAAATGATTTGGTGATAGAAAATAACATTTTGCAATATGATGGTTTCAATAAGTATTTTTGAAAGTTAAAAATTTAATATTTACTTTTCAAAGTAAAAGTAAAAGTGAAAATATTTTTATTTAAATAGACTCAATCACTCGGTTCTTTTAAATAATATTTTATATTCTTTCAACTTTTAAGGCTTTTGTAGCTTAAAAAATGAAGATGATGATGATGTTTCGATAAATATTCCCTATGTATTTCTTTTATTTTGAATTGGCTGATGTACAATAAAGATATATTCTATTCTTTATAATTAATTGTTTTAGATACAAGTTTATTATATTAATCCACTGTCGGGCACAGACCTTCCACTAGTTGAGTTTAAGCCGTAATACCACCATGCTCGCCCAATTGGAGAAATCTATAAGAAATATATAAGATAAAAGAAAAAAAGAAAAAATCTAAAGCTGCAATGTTGGATATTTTAAAGCAATAATGTATGCAATTAAAAGAACAAATGTCGAGATGAAAATGACAAAATGACTTTCAAACTTACAAGTTCAAACGTTATTTTCATCATTATCATTTATCATTTATTGTAATGAATGATGGATTTTATTTGGATTTTATGAATGTTTCTTAAAATAATCACAAACAAAAATAAAATCCACATCGTTAAATCTCAAATTCTCGCTTATACTATTACTGTGATATAATCATAACACGAGGCTCGAGATGACTTACAAGTCATAATATGCGTTATGATCATGACCCGGGCGCATCTGGGCCTAAAATATATTATGGTACGCATAAACATACGTGTAGCCGTCACTCACTCGAGGAGCCCACAAATTATTTTTTTAATTTTTGAAGTAGCACTGAAATTGTGTGTAGATCTCCTTTCATCCTTCAAGTGGGCGTATCTACCTGTCTCATGAATAATTAACAATAAAGGTATATTAAAAACATCTCACCTTATCTACATGCATTGCGGATCTAATCTTTTTATTAATTAGTATCCATACCTGAAACAGAAGGATTAATATTATGGGTTAGTTTTTTATGGTTTTCTGACAATAGTAATGCTAAAATGTATGGCATTTTAATTATTAAAATTTAAGAGTTACAACAAGAGTTATTTTATACACTATTTATACACTTGCATTAACTTGACAAGAAAATCTTGATACAATGAGTTTACTGTCTGTATTTTTCAATCATATCACCTGTTCTACTAGAATTATAATTAATGATACTGTTAATTTTTTTCCCTTCAATAATCAAAATTACTTTTTAATTTAAAAATATAAAAATGAGAGAGTAAGCATCGTCTGATCTTTTTTATTTAAATAACCATTCAGCATAGTACTGTCCATAAATGACAATGTCTGCGCAAATAAATATAGAAAGGCAAAAAGTAATACATATATATACATAAAGTGCATAATTCCGCATCAAATGCATGCACTCGCAAAAATGGAGTACGAGACGACGTTATGGACCGTGAAACGAGCCTTTAGCCGGAAGTACGTACACGTACGGCCATGCTTCGGGGAGTAAGATTTTAAGAAAATTTTTTTTGAAGTACCCACTGTTAGAGAAATGAAAGACGATTTATCTTCAATGATTTCATTAATATTAAAAGACAAGACCAAGCCAATAAAGAGAATATAAAAGGTAAAAAAAAAGAAATAATAAAAAAAACATATTAGGCCAATATTGGCATTTATATATTTATTTACTTAAATAAAGTTGAAATACTTAGTAGCTTTATCTTACGAAATAAACAACGCTTACATTTTGCAGCGTCAAATAAGTTATTCAAAGTATAACAAATAAATACCGCACTCAATTATCCTTCCATATGTATCGGTTTACAATAATTAAGCTGTGAATGTATTTTAAATTAAAAACATTAATGTGACCATTTATCACGGCCGCCATCGCACGAGCCTCACTTGATACATGGTTATTGTCGCGAGAAAACAATGGACTGAAAAAATTAAGTTCCCACTTCATGTGATAATAATACACTGTCGTTTGGTCTGATCCATGTTGAAGAGTGGCTATTAAGGAAAGTCTCGTTGGACATCTGATATTTGCCTAGCTACCTGACCCGCTCATTTCATTACGTTAACCCCCACCAATCTACCAGTTCTTTCCCAACGCTTGACTGACTGACATAGGTAGCCGCGGCGTGCACCATGTTGCCCTCGTTGTCCTGTTTTCTGTGCCCATCAGTGCTATCCTAGTGCCATCAGTGTTGTGCCTACAAAGTGAGACCCGGGATACACCTACATACCTGTATCGGCGAGAGGGTAACGTACCTAGATATCCATGTTATGGACGCAATAAGTGTAAAAGCAGGAGAAGTGTAACAGTTCAAGGTGTGTCGATGTGCACTGTGACGTCAGTCGTATCCACAAGAAAGCTAAGAGCACTAATTAAAAGGTAGCCTCAGTTCTTTCTGAATTAATAATCAATTTGTTCAACAAGCTCACACTGGAAATTTATAGTTGTTTTCGTTATAATTCACGGACGGTAATCAATTACATATTATCATTTGTCGGGTTATTGTTAAACATAAACGAATCCAGGCAATAAAATTCTGTCGTGAAACGCAACAATGAACTTAAATTGATTTCGTAGTATTTATTTATTGACGTAATTTATACGCTACAATCTGCATGACAGGGCTGTTTTAATTTCCTATTTAAGGTGCCTTTTCAAGCGTCTTTTAAAGAACGTATCAGTGTAGTGTATTTACAAGATTGTATGTAACTATTTTTATGTATACGCGAAGAAGAATACTAAACTGGTATATTGTAATATATCTAAATTTTTGTTTGTTTTGTTCAATAATTTTTATTTTATTGACAATTTAATACTGACATAAAACAATAGAGTACAAAGGCACCGCTTATTTCAAACGATATTTCTACCAGCTGACCTGAGACAGGATCATGAACTGAATTAAATAATGGATGCAGTGTGCATATAACTGCATATATTCTATACATAATACATAAATGTAATAATGTCTGAGCCTTGATGCTGCGTATCAAACTATATATATATCTATCACCGTTTTCTAATGTTGTATATTATCATGTTTTTTATTTATTTATATTTTGTATGTAAACTCAATTTTATAAATAAATAAAAATATTTTATAAAGTCTTCTTAATATGTCTGTATAATACTAGGTGATAAGTATATAGAATGTTAAATGTTTCTATGATACCAATTATATTACATTAAATAATAAAATCAGCATATGCCTAATCAGTAAATAAGTTAAATTATTGGTAATGCTATGAACTGTATATGAATTAGTGCCTTTGACTAGGAATAATCCTAATCATATGTCTCCCTTTTGTGTTACAGGATCTCTTATATAAGCCTTTGAAATGGAACTTAATTATTATCATTGTATTATTCTAAATATGTCAAACGCCCATCCGCTTGTACAAATATAATACTATTTATAGTTTTACTCAAGGTGACCTGATCAGAGTCAAGGTGAATATTAATCAATGGGTGCAGACATGCACCACATGACATATAGAAAATATTGTTAAAGTAATTTTCCTGAGCTTAAAAATATACTTAATGATTAATTTATAACGTAATAAAATAAGGTTGCAAATTTTTTGTCACCGAAATTAAACAAACTGGTTTATAAATTTAGTTATTTTAAAGCCTTAGCTTATAAATTTCAAACTAAAAACATGCATTAAAATTCTTTTGACGGAAAACTAATATATTCTAAGAAAAATTACATTTACGCACGACTTACCACCCCAAATAATAAGAATAGTATTTGAATGTCTCCCTTTCAAAAACAAATACCTATTTTAAAAATGCACATTTTAAATGCAAGTTAGTGTAGTGACTGAAGTCGGGAATGTCAAGAAAATTGACAAAATGTATTTAGATACCGTCAGCACAAACACCAAATTTAAATTTATGACAAAAAAAAAACAAAAAAAAAAATCAAAAAAAAAATCAAATAAAAAAAAAATCAAAAAAAAAGAAAAAAAAATCAAATGAAAAAAAAAATCAAAAAAAAAATCAAAAAAAATAATCAAACAAAATAAAAAAAAAACAAAAAAAATCTCTTTGAAATCCCTCAATTTAATATTTCAGTAAACGTTGATGGCCGTGGTCCAAGTAGCCTTTTGCTCCAAAGTTAAGAAAAAAGACTGTTCTTCAGACTGGATTAGAACCTACGAACTCTCAGAATCAACATTATCATAATGGTAACTTTTGAGAGTTTTTTGAGAAATTTTTGACCTTGTCTACTCAGCAAAAGGTCTCGGATTCCAATACCGGTAGGAAGATGTATTTGTATGCTCAATCCCAATATTTTTAGCGAGTAACAGATGTTTGTATGTTTGTTAAGTATATTTCTGATACTTAAATAACATGGTTATCTATATTTCTCCCTTATTTAATATCCATAAAAAACTCTCAATAATTCTTAATTTTCGCTAAATAAAAGATATGTTTATGAGTAATATAAATATTATTATTAAAAAAATACATTTGATTTAACAATTTAAGTACACACAAAGATATATTTTATTTTGTTTTGCATCATATACTTTCTTTGCTAACGGTACCATAAGTAAATTTGTTATATGACTGAAAGATGTATAAGTTAAGGAAGTAAAGATGGGTGCATTTATGTCTTATTGAAAACTTAAGTATATATATTATTCTTAAAAATTTCTAACATAATCCAGTTTTAGACTCTTGGTTTCAAGACAGACGGTTGTTTTTTAAGCTACTAACACAGGAAACCACTCCATCCTTCATAAGGGTCTTTTAAAATGTTTTTAAAATATTATTTAATAGATAAGCGTTGAAAGTGACCTTTATACAAATTGCGCATTAGCACCCGTTCACCAGAATTAATATCAAACTAAAGGACTAAATATCGATTGTATAGTACAAGAGCTGTGTACCGAAATCATTTATAAATGGGTAATTTGAAGGAATGATTATCGTCCCACACAAAATTTATTATTACAATTATATCAATCTAATATAATATCTATTATTATATGAAATTGAAATGAAATTTTATGAAAAATATTTTTTTTTTAATTTTTTATTATCTAGCCCAAATTAAGCGTAATTAAGAGCTTGTGTTATGAATACTAGATAACGTAGATATATAAATAATAATATATATAAAAATATCAGAAATATACTAAGTAAACATCCAAGACTCGTAAACAAAAATTATTACTCATACAAATATCTGTCTTATTGCTTATATGCATCAATATTGTTTAATAAGGCTTGAAAAATATTTAAACCATTCTTTTTGAGGTAAAAATATCACTTTTAAATAGTGCAAACACGCAAATAGTGACAACATATGATTGTACAGTACATTTTTATTGCTTTCTTCGTAGCTCCTTCCGGTTACTCTCCTATACCAAAAGTGGCATATATTTAGGCTTATTTTTATAGAAAATAATAAATAGATAATAACTTTATTGTTCAGCTTCAAGTCTACATTCACGTCTCACCACAGAACGCATGCCATACTGTGGTTTGGTGTCAAACGCAATCAACCGATATTATGTTCATAAATGCGTTCATGTTATTGTGACGCATTTTATAAAAAGGTTATGATGCAGGTTCTAGATTGCTGCTCCCTAAATGCAGTCTAAGCATGATGTTTCTTTTTCCTGGAAAAGTGAACGAGTAAATGAGATGTGTATACTGAATTTTAAGTTAAAAGTCTATTTTACAAACAGCCTTAATAATAACATCGGTCGGGGAAAAGTTTTTCACATATAGTATGTATAAACTTGTAATAAAATATCTTTGGCTGTAGTATTTGTATCTGGTTGGTTTTCATGACATTAAAAAGGTGACATTTCAAAAATGGAATCGAATTAGGAAAGTTTTGGTTCCTACTATTTTTCGTTTGTTTTTTTCTGTCAAAATGAGCGAATCGAATGAAGAAATGCTTCACTAGCTTTCTTCACATGTGGACTCGACTACTGCTTATCATCAGGTGGTGTCGAGTCATTTGCTGTGCTTTATGTATTAAACAAAAATGCAAAAATGCAACGCAAGCCGCGAAAAAACTTGTGACGTATATGGATATAATGCTTAGTCATCAAGAGTAACACAAAGTTGGTGTAAGCGTTTTCAATATGCGAAATTTTAATGTTAAAAAATGGACCTCGCTTTGGTCGCCCTGTTACGGATAAAATATACGCTATTTTTGAACAAGTGAAGCAAGAACGCCATAGCAGTAGTTATGACATAGCTGAAGAATTGAGAATTGACTACAAAACAGTTTTGACCCATTTGAAAAGAGCTGGGTACACAAAAAAGATTGATATTTGGGTGCCACACCAGCTCACCGAAAGAAACCTGGGCGGGTCAAGGAATTTTGACGAGTTGTGAAATAGTGACCGGGCAAGCAATTATTTTATAAAGCAATGCGCTTTTCAAAAGCCTCCAATCGATTTAAATGAATTTTCTCTTAAATTATTCATAACTAACTACAATAAGATCGTCTGCTTAAAAAACTTACTCTTAAATATAATAAATTATTGATGTTAAATCGATGCAATTTTTGTTTTATTCTTAAAGAAGGTATACAATACTTTTTCAAAGAAAATCCCCTAGTTAGTGAATATAAGCTGAACTCTTTGTATTAATTGTAGACATGTAATATTTTGGCATGAAGCTTGTATGCCCTCCCCTCTTAACGAAGAATGTTGCACTATGTTGGACCATATGAGACACATTCGGATATCAGGCAGATTCGGAAATTGATTTTCGTTTGGACGACCAGAGGCTTAGTCGGGTCTTTAATTCCTCTCTATTAGAGATGATGTTACGTTTGTTTTATTACCATTATAATCCCTTGTTATCCCCCCTTATGTCTTGTAGAAATAGTATTAAAACAAACAACAAATAGTGCACTACATTTACGCGCAGCCGTCAAGTTCGCTTCAAAATATTTACATTACTATACCACAGTTAAAATAAAAGGCAGAAGGTTCACGATGTAAACTTTGACAAAATTCTGAGTTTTTTTTTAAAGTAGAACTTTCTTTTAAATTAAGTAACTCTATATTATTTTTTTAGACTACTTAATAAGCAAATAATACTAGGTAGCTACATATAAACAGTTTTAATTGCCTATAATAGGAACGCTTGGTCGCGTGTTACGACGTATATCAAAACCAAAAACCGCTCCATGTATTTTTCGAATTCCAGATTCCAAAATGCAAATAAATATACATTAGACACTTTAAATTTATTATAACGACATGTAAATGTACTCGTATAATAGAAATAATTACTCTATTGTTTCATTTTCGAGTATCGCCATATCACACTTTAACTTTTATTTTTTTTTATTTTGATGACCATATTGGCTTAATGTGTACGTTTTTGTGTGAATAAAATATTCAATATGATAGTAAGATAAGTACAAAATATATTATGGGTCATATCTGTATGCAACAAACAACAAATAATTTTAAAATATAAATTTAAAACCAAACGTGTAGTAAATGTAGACCCTATGAGTACCAGTATAACGTTTAAGTTTAAAAAAAAATTTTTTGTTGAGTTAAAATGTCAAAATTTTAGGGAAAGAAACAAGTATATCGATTTTAATGTCAAATTTTATCGATCGTCAGATTCATGCTCGTAGGGCAGACATTGAGACTTTATTTTGTTTATAGTATCATTTTATATGTTAACATTAGTGGTCGTAGTAGTTACTATGTAATTATTATTAAGTGTTACTATGAAAAGTATTAAGTTATTATTTTTGTCACTCATATACTCTGAGTAATTAGTGGACCTTCTGCTACCATTTTTTGCAGCAACGCGGACATAAAGACTCATATTTTTGTCAAGCAGCCCCGAGCCCGAGTGGTGACGCCACGTGATCAAATTGAACTAGCGGTCGGGTCGAAGACGAGGGGGTGAAAACGCAATGGCCTGAAGCTTTTGCAGTTTTTGTTTATATAATAGCATTTGATATTTAAATCGTGCCCTCAAGCGCTTTTAAATTTTGTTATTAGAGACGAATAGAGTTTATTTTGGATGTTTAGTTTGTTTGTTGTTCATAGAACCATATTCAATATATATACAAAATAGAATTTTCAAATAAGGTAGAGCTTTGGATGAAATATATAGTTTTAAATGTATTGAAAGCTAAAAATGACAATAGGTATATTAAGTATAGGACTATTTTATACCCATAGGTGGTAAGATCCACCTCTCCAGAATATATTTTTTAAATAATTTATATGACATCTAGCTGAACCGGTATTTCTAAAATGAATGAAATGAAAAAAAATGATATGAATTGCTGTTATTGAGTACTTATAAAACAGCTTGGTACATCTGTTTTTTTAGTTGTTCGATTTCATATATGGGAGATTTTAAATGCAAAAATTATTCAAAATTAGTTCTTTTTCTTTTACTGACTTTATAATACTTTCCTTCCGTCCTAAGATACTTCGGGTCACTTTAAAAGATAACTTTCTCAGACAAACGTTATTTATCTTAACTCTTTGGTCAGATTCGTTAATTGTCATTTCTTGGATATCATTGTAAGTACTTACTTAAAATTTTATTTCATTTTGCTATTATGAAAATTTATTATGATTTTTCAAATATGATTTCATTAAAAACTGACATACTGTTATACAGTTTGGCAGTGCTGAGGTACGTATTCATGTTTATTTGTTTTAAATAAATTTAAAAAAAATGTACAAGCATCATAAGGAAAAAAATAATATCAAAAGAAAAAAGATAATGATTAATTATATAATTAACTACATCAGATAGATAATAAATTGTTTTTGAACCGTTGCCTCAGCTAATTAGTTGTACTGTCGCGGCTCCAGCCGATCCATCTTCATTTGCTTAACCCCAAGGTAAGGTTTCGTAAACTGAATTAATGAGTCAATTAACCATGTGTTCGGATGACTTGGATGTTTGTTACAAACTTCATTTGATTTTAATAAATAACAAATTTTAAATTATAAGAGGTAGAGTTCAATTTCGATAGCCCTACTTTGACACTATCAACTAGAGAGATGTCGAAGATAGAGTCGATATTGCTCTCAGTGATGTTGTTTTCGTTTATATTATCTTGAGTTTTGAGTTTGGGTTACAACACCAGTGTGCTGGTCCAATGCGGGTTGGTGGGTGAAAATGGTTGCCACGACAACCGTAACCAACAGCTTAAGGTACCACCCGAAGTATTGGCTCATCTAGAGACCAACCATAGCAAAAATTGTTTTGCTTTGGCTATCGAAACCAGAGCGTTCTAGCTCCTCAAATAATAAAAAATTAAGGTTGAAAGTAGTACTTTTCAGCCCTACGAAAAATCGTTTTCAATTGACATCTGTCAAAATATACAAAGAACTAGTTTTATTTTCACATTTACATCGAAACATCCCACTTAAAAGCTACTCTATTGACGTGCGTCGTCAAACTGAACTAACAGAAAGATAAATATTAACAAAGGAATATATTTAAAATCAACTAATTCTTTAAAATAACATAGATTTGTGCAAAATATTTTCCGTTTTTTCAATGATGGCAAATGGCCGGCAATCGTAAAGAAAACATCCAATTAGGTTTGATTTTCTTTTTTTCTTGTTTGGCGGGAACACGGCAATCCGATCTTCATTTGTTTATCAAGTTATAGAGTTAGTTTATATTTCCGTATAGCAGATATTTGTATTATATATTTTTTATTTTCACTTCCCTTTTAGTCTTTATGAAAAGTATAGTGTTTATCACGGGACTCGAAGCCCCGTCTCGGGACTAAATAATTTACTTTCACCCCTAAGATAACAATGTAATATTAAAATTTGCTTCCATCCAGCAATATACATCACTTAAGAACAACTGAACAGATTTACTTAACATATCCATGTAGGTATATATCATCTCGGAACGATATTAGGTTCTCATAAATACACATACTACATTCTTGTACTTGAATTCAAGTAATTACATATGGATATTAAATGAAAGTGTTGATTTTAAACGAAACGATTCCTATTGGCAGGAGTTTATATAAAGGTAACTTTCGCGTAAATTGATTATTGAAATTTTTGTGTCATGTGCAGAAAAGCGTACGCGTGCGTTAAATGAGTTTCAATTAGTACGCAGCTTTATTTTTCTTGGATCATTCAAATGACTGTCACAAATTATTACAAATACTAAAAGCTGAGACTTTCTGTCGCCGCTTCTTCTCTGGAGCTACTAATTCGTCGAAGCAATGGTAGGGTTTATTGGGGATATGCATATTACTGTTCGTTTAAAATACTTAATTTAATACATAATTAAATTCTGTAACTGGGACCATTTACTTTTAATTACATTTATATATTTTTCTCATACATATTCCCTTTTATGACGATTTAAAAGAACTTAGTAAATGAGTCTATTTTAGGATTATTATTTTTTATTTGATTATTTTAGCATTTTAATAAGTTATGTCACAAACAGCTAGTACGATTGCACGGGAGATTATTATTTTTTACTTTATCACTTTCCTACATCCTAAATCGTTTCTCAACACAAAACTAAGCTGCCTATTCTGACGTCTACACCAATATCTTCAGTCTGTTTGTTCAGACCGCCTGAGCCACACAGCCACTGATAAAATTTGTCTTCCTGTTCCCCCTTCCAGACTATTCAGATGGTAATGCACGTAAGACATGTATTTACAATGGTTCCTACTCAATTTTGCGAGTCATTGAGGATAACGCGGAGTTACGAAAGCATAGAATTATTCGTAACTTCAATCATTAAATAAAAATATAAATATTACCGTAGTTAAATCATAGATACCATGAAACATATATAAAAACAGAACACGCCTAAATAAATGCTTTTATTAAATTATCTATTGATAATAAAGTTATAATAGAAAAGAGAGAGAAATATTAATATTCTAAATTATTTGGATAAACATAGTAAAGTGTATAATATTTTTTATCAGAAAATTCCTTCTATACATCAACAAGGTTTCTGACAAAGTGTACAACATCAATATAATGGTAATTTTATTTATTAAGCTGAAATTAAGTGTCATTAAAGTCTAAGATCCAGTGGATTTTAAGGAAGCACTTCCACAGTCATTGAAATCAACGAAGTAGTGTAAAGCAAACTCAGTCTCGCAGTGGAGTTCAAGCCTAAAGTTAGTCTTGACTATGTAATGTTTAGAATAAATGACAATTATTTAAAAATAGTATTAAATAAACCCAAAAAAGTTAACAATGTTCGTTTTTCTGATCCTAAAGCGGCTAACCTCTTTAGAACCTCTTTAGAATAATAGCATTTTGAATGCATATATTTCAATTGGACCATTATACAAATTTAAACACTTAACTTAAACCTACCTTGAAATCTACCTTTCTCCTGTATAACCTAAAATTTTGTTGTGCCCGACAGGGTCCATAGTGTCATTTATAGTCTTAAGATTTATATTATGTAACTATGGAACGCAAAATAAAGAATTGAATTGAATTGAACAGAAACAGATGTGTGGTGTTCTGGATTCTAAAATCCAAACACCTTTTCTAGTACTGACTGAAACTGAAACTAGAGCACTGACTTATCTGTTAGTGTGTAGACAAGAAAACTTCTAAGTCATAAATATGCGGTCTCTACCTCAACGTCATTGAAACTATATGCCATAACTAATAATATAAGCTTTGTATTTAATTATTCGACGCAATTCATTTAACACTGTAAAATGATTTCATCTCGAAGTCTCCCAAACGACAAAAGTTTAAATGTCTTTGCTCCGGGCTCCAAATCACTGAGCCGGTGTTTGGCAACTTTTGATGGGTTAATTGCTGAGTTATCACCGGTAATCCATTAGAATGTTACAGTAACAAAGTTTTAAAAAGGTATAATAGCACGAAATAGACGTGGAACCAAATTAATCAGGATTTTAAATAAGATGAAATATTTAATTTCATTTTAACATTAAATGTTTTAAAGATAGATACAGTAGAACACATATTTTTATATTTATATCGTATTCGTTTAGAAAATACTGCCGTAGCGCATTCACTATTACTTCACTATATATAATAGAGATGTTAAAATTTTAAATAATGTATAGCGAAATATTAAATGTATGTATGGACAGACTGAAGACACAGAAGACTGAATATGACATATTTTTTATGTAATTTTATTTTCTACTTACGTAAGTACCTTTAATGCATGTACGATTATGTACTATGTATATATTACAAGATTTTACATCTTTGTATTAGAGAATGTTACAAACCAAAATTGTTTAATACTAGCTTCCGCCTGCGGCGACGACTACCACGAGAAGTATCACAAATTTTAAACGGCATAGGCTGTATAACCTTACCCGATAAATGGGTTATCCATCAAACAATGAATTTTACAACTCCATCCAGTAATCCATATATAAAACAAAGTTAAAAATAAACTTTGTTGTATATCTTTGTTGTAGTACTTTATCTTGAATCCTGTCCATCCTAAGGTTACCTGGAAGAGATCGCTTTAAGCGATAAGGTCGCCCTTTGTACAAAATTAGTTAAGTTTTTTTTTGTGCGTTTCTCTTTTTGAATTGGCTGATGTACAATAAAGATATATTCTATTCTATATTTATTGAAATTTTATCGTTTAATGGTAATTGTAATAAAAATGCATGTGTAATACAAAAAAAGCTCTCGGTCATTGACTCTGACTATCACGTCACGTCTCTGTAAGCCGATTCACTAAAAGGTTACGCGCTTACATGGCTTTTCAAACCAAGTCACGATTTTATTGCTACTCCTTATGTCTGAAGGAATATTAACTGCTATCGTATTATATGTATGGACTTCGGATGGTCAAACATAAAATATGAATTTAGAAGTGTACAAGGATCTCTGTTAGAATACCGAAAAATATAGTACATTTGTAGAATATTGTAAGATAGATCTTAAGTAGAATAGAATAGTAATATAATTCATTCTAGCAATAATTTGAATAGATACTTATTAATAAAATAGTAAGTTCCAGTAAAGATACATAATCTGTAAATACTGTTTTGTTTATGAGATATTACAAAAAACTTATATTTTTTATATGTCATATTTTCCCTTTTTTAATGTCTAAAGCCACGTATATAATAATTTATCGTTCAAAGATGGCGCTACTTGATATACCTTGTATAAAGGCCTATGCCCTGCAGTGTGACATAAACAGGCTTTTGATTGACTTTTGAACGTTGGTCTCAAATTGTATTGAAGCATTAGGAGCACCTCTGTTTTGAAGTATATATGCGATAATCACAGTAGGATTACCAACACTTGACTACACGTTCTATTTTATTACTTACTACTTAATGTATAACATTTAGTTATTGATATTCATTCAACAGACACACACATACACATACAAACACCCACAAACACAGACACATACAAGCATACACAGAAAAATGAAATTTAAAATATATATATTATTGAAATTTTTAACTATTTCTTTTTCATGTTAAAGGTTTTTTGTATTTACAATAAAACTCTTTCCATTAAAACTGTTGCTCTTATTCTATTTTATAATTAAAATATGTACACACGTCCCTGTGTGTGTGTAGATGATCGACTTGAAAATCGAGAAGAAAAATATACTGCAAATTTCAGTAGATATTATTTCGTTTAGTTGTCAAATGCCAACTAGTAATTGATATCTTATTATACTTGTTAACCTTTTGATAAGAAAGTAGTGATATGACATTCGATTTCAATAGAAAGGTTGACTGACACTAGTCTGCAAAAGGAAATGTTGTGTCGTAGTGCCAATCTGTGAGACAATCTCATCACTCAACCAGCCGGTGTAATGAGGTATTCCCCTTTTTTGTTTAATTTGAAGTTATTGTTTTATGGTAGTATGGTTTTATGGACGTATATCAGGAATAGCTATTTATATTCTGATCGAGTGGTCGGCACCCTTGTCCACTTAACCAGAGGCCCAGAGTTCGAATCCCGGTAGAGTCTGCCGTTTCTATAATGATTACAAGTATTTTTTCTTCGTGTGTTTTGGATATTTGTTTGTTCATAAGGTTATTTCCACTAGAAATACTTCCACTACACAAACACTTAATGATGCATAATGTAGGCAAGTTAATAGGTGTGAGTGTGAGAAATATCATTATACCTCTTCGTATACCCTGGTGGGCAACGTTAATATTAGCAGATCAGAAATTATATAGCTCCACAGACTACGTTCAGGTTATTTAACATCAAATAAGTCTGAACAAATATCGAAAAAAAAAATTCGTTCGTTTGATGTTGGCGTTGTACAACAAATCTTGGCAGAACCAACATCTAATGCTGCTAAAGATCTAAAGAAACTATCGTCGTCAATCACTGCCGCTCTGTGTGATTAACATAATTTACAGGTCTATCTGTCCAAAAATGTGTTTAAATTTTAAGGATTAGAATATGATGGAGCTGACATATCTTTAAGATAAAAGTTAATTATTAAAAATATTAAAAAACCACCAAAACCCACCAAAAACTTTATACTAATTAGGCTATAAAATATGTCTGTTTATAGCGGCCGAAGCCGCTACAAAAATATAAACTTCTCTCTTTTTCTACAATTCTTCTCAGAATCTATTTACGAATTAACAAATCAATAATATGCAATGAAATTTCGCACATACATTTCATTATTTACACAAAATCATCCCTATTACCACTGAATAAAGTCAATTCAAACTAAGAACAGTACTTACTGGATATACTTACGTGCAGTCATATAAAAACAACGTTTTACGTTGCAATCAAACCTATAATTTTCGTAGCGGCTACACAATTATCGTAGCACGTAGCGCTGCTACGAGTTTTGTACAAGCTTCGCAAAATTACTGAGAACTATTTTCAATTCTGAACATTTTCAATTAATGAAACTACCTTGTATATATAAATTACATAAATGATTTGTAAAGGTGAATATTAACATGGAATGCTTAAGTTTTAAATTGTAACATAATTGAGTTTGTAAATATCCATACTGAAAAAATAAAGTTCATTGGTAATTTGCTTAGTTAGACGAATTAATTAGCGTGGAGTGAGTTGATATTTGATTATACGCCTGTTTTTGCTAATATTGTACACAGAGAACCTGTTTTGTCAGTCGTCTAGTCTAGTGGTCAGTGCCCCTGTCCAGATGTCCTGGGTTCGAATCCCGGTAGAGGTCGATATTTGCATGATGAATAAGAATGTTTGTTCACGAGTTATGGATGTTTGCATATTTATTTAGTATATATTTCAGATAACGATACATATACACGTTAATTATGCTTAATTTTGGCTAGATATGTGTAAAATTAGAAAATAGGTGTGAAACGTTTTATTCATATGTTAAGCCAAACAAAATTAAAAGCATGTTCTATGAATGCTCTGAGTCTTGTTTAGAAAAAGATAACTACTTGTCTCTTTCGTATTATGTATAAGTAACAGACAGGGCAAAACAGAGAATTTTCGCTTTGAAGAGATGTAACAGTAAATACTCGCCCAGTTTAGCTTAAGGTAAGAAGGTACACTTAGTAAAATGGATTATTAATTTCAATGTTATTCCACGGACATGTCGACTGACATGGCCACTAACAAATGTTTCTTGTTGAGGCTTTGTTGCTATTATAATGGTTGGCATTTAAATGAATATCCTTTGATTAGTGGCAAATTATTTTTAATTAGTAATAACTAGGTATTGGAAATGTTTTGTCACGATTAATTTAGGTCTTTAATTAGTATTACAAATTGTATATTGGAATTTTTTTGTTACGATTAATATATCAGATAACGTTTTGTTTAAATGCCATCGTGTCTTTGCTACCCCATATATATTTATTATAAAGGAAATTATAAAGGAACCGTTAATTGTATATGCTATATGCTATATGCAATATGTCTAATTAACTAAAAGAGAAAGTTTTTTTCTAAGAATTGAATAGAATTTATCTATTACTAAATAATTACATAGTTTTGTAAATAGTTTAATTATTTATGTAATTATTCCATTTCTGCATCCTCCGGCTTACGTATTCATTCTTGTATATAACACATGTTATCCCGTTGAAATATCATCTGCATGCAACAAAAGCCATTCAACAAAAGTAATCCGAAGCTGGGATGAAACAAATGTCATACATAACGACTGAATCGGAAAATTATAATTTTTAGCTTTTATTTAGCATTTTTTACATTAAATTAAATCGAATAAAACACATTCAAAATTAAACTAACGAGACTAAAGAAGGCTATATATTTTTAAATGGCGAGTTGACCCGGTAAGCTTTGTAACAACCAAACTCTACTATTAACGCCGTCTATGAAAAATCATTCGAATTAGAAATGTATAAAATGACAGTTTTGATTATTTTTTTACTAACCAATTAATATTTTATGGTTTTTAGCTTTTATTTAGAATGGTCCATGTTTTTTTTAATATTTTTACTACCCCTAGATTAAACAGCATAAAACATAATATAAAATATTCAAATCGGTCTTGCCGTGTTTAAGTTTTAGCGGAGCCAACAAACACCCATATATTTTTATATATAAGAGAAGAAGAAGAAACAAGGATATGAGCTACTTTAAACGATCCATCTTATCCCTATTATTAAAAACATTTAATTTATGTTTGTAAGATATCATCATGAAAATATTGCGGCCAAATAATATAAGATATTTTTACTTTGACTTTGACTTTGACTTTAACTTTGACTTTGATAGCAATATGCTTCCAATCTACTGGTACCCGAAATTTTTAGAAGACTGTTAATAAAACTAATGAATTCTAAAACTATATCATTTTTCTTTTATATTTAAAGGCTGTTATTAAGCTCGCTATGATCACGTCTTTATTTTTAGCGTTCGCATACGAGAGTTGTTATTGAATATTCCGATCTCAAACAACGCTCCAGGCTATGTTTACCCATGGGTGTTTTCAATCAAATAATTAGTAAATATTTGAACAGTATAATTAACTTCCAAGGGGAAATCGACAAAGAGTGTGTTTTCTTTGTGGTATTAATAATAAATGTAGTTTAGAATGCTTGCAATGACAGATGTTGGTGGAGGCACAATTTTTAACAATTTATGACTATTTTTACCAACATACAATAGCGGTGTAAACAAGCTCACATACGACTGACGACTGATGAAAAACCAATTTACTTTAATATGCACACAAGAAAAAATAACAGAAACCTTAGTAGAACATAAACAAAAGAATAGGCGGCCTAATTGCTCAATTAATATTAGATAAGCAGTAATCGCTGCCTCTCTTTCTCTCACACACGCAGACACAAACATACACAACACGCGCGCGAGCATACCACACACATTTGCCATATATAGCAGTAATTGCTGCCTCTCTGTC
Source organism: Acentria ephemerella (assembly GCA_943193645.1). Lineage (NCBI taxonomy): Eukaryota > Metazoa > Arthropoda > Insecta > Lepidoptera > Crambidae > Acentria > Acentria ephemerella. The sequence continues at coordinate 521,958 of OW971891.1, forward strand.
CCTCACACACGCATAGACAAACATACACACACACGCGCTGGCACGCGCATACACACACACACATATGGCATATACAATATGTCTTAATCACCATAAAATAAAATAATATGTATCTCTTATATTCTTTAAGTATAAAAAGACGCAACATGCATCGACCAACAAATACACATCAATGTGATGTAAGACAGACTTATCTCTAGCATGAGATATCTTTCAGCCAACCAACAATTGATGTTAGTTTGTTAGTAATTGTAATTTGTAAATGAAAATAATTGGCTAATAATTTTTAGAACTGCGAAAAAATCTACAATTTGACTAGTTATTTGAAAATCATTCATAATGTTGAGAAATAGAAATGATACGAAACATGCGACTTCTTCTACAAATGAAAAGTGGTCAGAAGAATCTATATACACAGTTATAGCCTACCTAATAGGTACATCTAAAAGCTATATGTGAAGATCACATTTCCGATGCCTTATCTCTAAAATAATACAAACAACATTATGGTTATACAAGGAGATAAGATGGCGGTAGCTAGATAGGCGGACCGCCAATTGCGTGTTGAACCCTGTATCTCTAAATCTGAGGTACTGGATCGCTTTTGATTGTTGGCTGGTTAAAATCCTACATACATCGTGCCAAAAAAGGCTCGTCACGGTGACGTCATCATAGACCAAGTGACGGTAACGTGAATATTACAACTTTAATCAAATTGTAATCGACGGATCGCGTGTTGGCAATTTAGGTTGCAACATCGACAAAGCTGATCTAACACGCGGGAACTTTAAGGAGTGAAATATGTTTCTTTCGTTAATTTTGATAATTCTTTAATAATATTAAATAATGAAAACAGGTAGACTAGATATTTTATTTTAAAATATCAAATATTGATTTCTTCATCAGAATGTTCAATCTAAATGTGTGCATTTTGATATTTGTAAAAAATGACATCCATTTAAAAATAGTATACGTTATTCCAAGGCCCTTGAGGTTTTTAATACCATTAGAAAACAAATTAGTTAAAAGTTTTTTTGTGTATATCTGATGTACAATAAAGATATATTTTGTTCTATTCTATTCTATTCTAGAGATTTTAAAGTAATTTGGCTACGGGGGTCTGTGGTATCATTTTATCCTGAAAAGGCGTACCTTGCTTAAAATAATTTGAGATTCCATGGTTCGAAGGAGTGTTGAATATACTGTACTGTTGAATATATTTCTTTTGCTCATGTCTTAATAATTAAGTTACATTAATTATTTTTTGTGTAAACGTAAGTCTGTAAAGAACAGCCGTTCGGTTTTGTTGTCAAGGGAATATAGGTAATATATCTATATATTATATTATATATTACAATAAGAAATTTGTCTAATCTAGTCCATGTCTATTTTCTTTCGCCTCATAATCTGCTATCTGTAATATCAAAATTATCTCATTTTTTGCTGGGTTTCAATAATCATTTTTTATTACTATACCAATTGTTATGATTATTGAAACCCAATAATCATAACAATTGGTATAGTGATTATTAGTAAATGAAAAAAATTAATAATAATTATAATACTAAACACTTTCTGCAGATGGATTTGATTGAAAGGGTCTAAATTTTGAAATAGGTATATATCCATTCGTCAGCTTATTGAAGCTTTAGTCAAAGACTCACCTTTAGGAGCGGGATGAAGCAACAAATGCTAAGTAACTTTAATGATTAAGTTGTTTATTAACCGGAGTACATTAATTATTTGCTATTTTAAAATTTCGTCTTTGAAGCTCATTTGTTCGAATGTTTTTAAAGACTGTGTTACTTGTAATGTTTACAAAGTAAGCGGCTTCGTACAATATTTGTTCAAAACGAATTTAACGTGCGACTAATAGCTTTAAAGGGAATTTTAATGATCTTATTACAAGTTGTTTGTAAAGATACCAACATTTTATGTTTTTTTTTAATTCATATTATCTGGAAAACTCGTATTGTAATAATGAAGAAACAGCACAGACACCTCATTACATCTATCCGTTGTTCAAAACCATCGTAGGACCTGGTAACCTGGAATCCGCTCAGGGTTCGCGACCTGACTGTATCATGTCGGACCTTGTATATTTACTGCTGTCACTTGTTAACTATGAAAGTGTGATTCAGGCTTTGCATTACGTATCATTTTAATGTCGTGTCTCGGTTCAATGTTTACATTGTAGAGCTTTTTGCTGATCAACCATTTCTCTGTTACTCAATATTTCTAAAAATAAGCAATGAAATTCTTAAAGTAGAGATTGCATTCGACAAGCCAAAAAGATGTGACATAATAAAAGAATACTAAATTATTAGAAAAAAATATATGTCACAAACTATGCAGTCAGGGTGTTGTATATTATAAAGTTATATTTAAAAAGGTTTGGTCTAACAGATATCATTGGCTAGGGGTAACCAGTAAAGTACACAACAAGCCCTCAAAAAGTTATTTGTACCTATAGTATAAAATTACATAATTCAAATTCCTGATAAAGAATATTCTCATACACATTTAAGTATTAAATCAAACAAAAGCCGCCTCTTGCATATTAAAGTTTCCTTCCACCTGTTTTAATATTTCATATCTCATTGAGAACTCAAAACAAGGGAATAACAACTTTAATACCTGAGAAACTAAGGTGTGTAAATATTTCATGTCTACGTATGGTCGTCAATTGCTTAGATATTTTGTGAATTAAAGCAATTATAGTCATGTGTACTGTGGTATTTTTAGAAATTATCGGTTATTAAATTCTATTACGATGAATTAAACGATAAAATTGGAGTTACTTTTTGAATGTGTAATAGCGGGAGCAATTTAATTGTAATAACAGAGACGAATAGGATATGGAGCCTAATTAAAATTAGGCTCCATAGCATATTGTAAATCTAAATTTAAGTTCAACGGGATTTACTGTTAGGAATTTCGTATATTCGAGTTTCCTTAGCTTCTGACAAATACAAGGATAAGACCCTCGGTGGATTTAGGAACATACGGCTTAGATTGACATTTACATAATATAACCTTATAATGTAACCTTGTAGCAATTAGATAAGGTTCATTTTAATTCTCAAATTGTCAAGATTCCTTAAAATAGCCTCTCCTCGTTTTGGTTGTTTAAAATTGTTGAAATGGCTTATTTAAATGAACGATGTATTCTATCATAGCAGAAGTTTAACATTTAAATATGATTTAATTATTTATCAGCGGCATCCTGTGTTAAGAGAGGTTCAAATTCAGACGTGTCTTCTTGAATATTTTTTTAATGCTTTTCTGTCCTGGACTAACTGTCATTAGAAATAATTGATGTACTTATAGAAAAGATACGTGACATTGATATTGTATTATATATATTTGATAAATATATGATAATTATAATAATAATACAAGTTTCAATCTAACACATGTAATTAATTGTTCTGCTCTAAGGAAACGCCCTAATTTATAAGTAATCCTGCCAATTGGTTAAAGTCAAACTCGATACTGGCGGAATCTATTAAGAAAGCGCCATAAAACCCCAAAGAAGAAGAAGAAGGTTAAAGTCAAAATCAAAATTTTATTTTAACTTTGGTACACATATACTTAATGAACGTATGTGTGTAAATCCGGGGTAACTTGTCCTAAGAAGAACAGGCAAGAAATCTTACACGTCATTGCTTTGAAGAATTTGATTAATGTTAATATCCAACAGTCAGACACTAGCTACAGTTACCAGGCAGCCGGAGCTACGGTTAGGTTTGGCAGAGTGCCTCGTCAACATCATTGGAAACTCTCCTGGCGTCCAATTTTAGTCTTAGTAATTTAGTATTTGAGTTAATTATATATACTTTGGCATATATTAAAGATATTCGGTTCTATATTATAGTAGTTTTAGTTATGTCACGTTCGAGACATAACTTTATGTATAAATGTTTTAAATTTTACTTTCATCTGCCTAACTGTCTATATCTTTAAATTAAAATAATATTGAGTGTGTAGTTAAATCTTCAAATACATATAAAACACCGCTTTCTCAATCCACCTTCGATATATAGGACTTGACTCGGTGTAAAACTTGATAAGCCTGAGCCAGTTAAATCTAGCCGTCTTTTATCCACAGCAGTCCTGAGCGGAGACTTGACGGCGACTCGTGGAAATGAGTGCTTGTGTGGCACAAGCAAGAGGAGACAGCGCACATGCTACAGCCGTAACTGTGGCGGTGAAATGTTTTTTTATTATACAACTATTTGTCTCCGCCGAGATTCAAATCTGTAATTTCTAGCCTAGTAACCTGTAGCTAGAAGTACTCAACACTTGCAATCGATTTTCGAGGGAATAATTTACGAAGGAAACTTTTCTTTGTCATATCTACGATTAAAATATGTATTTTTTGTGGCGTATATAAGAGCTATATAAGCAAGCACATTTGGCAAGCACAAAGGTGGCCTTGTCACTGGAACTATAGGATAGGAATGTTCCAAAAAGAAATTTCTAATATAAATCAAACAAAATATTTAGTAATCATTGAAATTCGCCAATTTCTTACACCTTATTCACTATGTAAGTGAATAAGGTGTAAGAAATTGGCCGTTAACTGTCAGGTGTATCGTAAGGAAATATTCAGTTTAGCTTTTAAATTAAACAAAGATAATTCCAATTCTAAAGCAACCACAATGAGCTAAGGAATATAACAGAAGTGGCAGGAGACAGTTGGAGTATGTAGAGAATTTTGGACTGACAGATAAAAATTTCTAAAATTGTTGGATTATCATTTTTTTTTTTTTCAAAATCAAAAATATCTTTATTAAATACATACAGTTTTTTAGAATGTGTGGGTCTTTTCTTTTAAGTTAATAAAAACCTGTATTAGAAAAGACCCCTCTCTTTTCTGTATTACAATTATGGCTGTAGTTACAGTATGTAGTTACAATATATTTACTATCACAATGTGTGTGTGTATGTTTTTATATGTTATTTTATTTGTGTAATGTATCTAGTGGTCGGTTAATAGTTTTTCTATCTTCTCATGAGTTTATTCGTTATATTTACGCATCCAGAGATACAAATACACATACGTGCATTAAAACAGCGCTAAATATTAAGCAAATAATATTACCCCAAATGACTGTAACCAATCAATTCATGATTTTCAATAGACGTATTAATTAATGAAGGCATCACCAAAATAGGCTTTCATTTGCTCGATTCGGACTCTGATTAGCTACACAACCGGCCTAATAAAGCGAAACTCGGTTGATAAACTGAACTAAAATTAATCTCTCTATATATTAGTAGTTAGTGGTTCCTAAAATTTATTTGGAAAATCCAAAATTAGTTGGTTAATGTTAGTCTATTTTAATGAACATCAGGAGTCTGTCAAATTATTTCTCATAACTACAGATTCCGCTGGGCTCTGCTCGTGTGACTAGCTGGAAATAAGTTATCCTAACTGCATGAGGATTTGGTGATGCAATACCATTTATATATAATTTTCATTAGTGTTTAATATATACTACATTGCAAGGAGTACTGACGCCGTTGGGGTGGAAAGGTCCTCGAGAAGAGGCTACGTACCGAGAGACGCAGCGTTGGTAGGCTTCCCACTAGGTCTCGACTGACGATCTGATAAAGGTCGCGGCGATAAAGATGCCGGTTTGGTGATCCTTGGGGGAGTTCTATGACCAGCAGTGGACATCGATAAGTGGACGATATATATATATGGTGGTGCAAAAATTTACTTCCACCGTGAGCAGGTTATATAAATGAAGTAGTGGACTGTATTTGCTTTTATTTATTTTAGACTTGCAATTATCTCTGGGTGGTTTAGGGACGAAGAACACAAGAGAAAAAACCATGGAAAAAAAGGATAGGAGAAGTCACCTCCTTTGTGGTCCACAGGGGAATTACAACATCTGCTCTACACTGCACAGCACGGAGTCTACTCGATAAATATAGTTCTTATCACAATTAAAAAGCGTGAGTATAAAATCAGTGATTATAATATGCGTGCGCATGAGGGTATATGGAAAAAGAATGGGAAGGTTTACTCAAAGATAACTGCAAGTATATTGAGCTACCCTACGATCAAATAACGAAATCCACCATATAACACGGTCAAAAGTTGGATATTACTTGTATAAGCCTGTGAGCCCCACCCATATATAATTTCTTAAGTCAACGTAAGCTTATTCATACAAATAAATTTACACACAAAAATCTTGTTATGTAAATGATGCCATGAAATGGATACGCCTTGCGGTACTATAAATTGAGAAAATGAGACGAGAAACTGCCAACTAAAATGCTAAGGTGACTATGTGTGTTGATTACGGAGGACTAAAGAGAACTCTTTAGATTTTTATTGGAGAATTTTATAACTATTCAGTTTTTGTGTACACCGCATTTCTCTGTATATTTCACCATATCATTATGACCAGCGTTAGCTTATATTCAAACTCACAAGACTAAAAAATCAAAATATTATGAACGGTCACAATTTGATGGTAGTTAGATTTTAAAATATCGGTATAAAATTCGTAAATAGTAAACGTTTTGTTTATGTTCAAAATATTTAAAGAACTTTGCTAATTAATATATAATATATTATAATAATATAATTTATAACACCAAAATACATTTGAATTTAAAGTTCTTAAAGCCTATTAACAGTATATTAGGTTATAAACTTACAATATAACGATGACATATAAATTATTTACAATCATAAAGTGACAGAACCCAACACACCACAAAGCAATTGGCTGAGGAAGCAAGGATAACTCAAAAAAGTTACATTTACAGCATCATGATTAATCTTACTTAGCTTTCAGCGCTTTCTGCGCTGAGAAAGCTTAAGACAAGGGAGATTTTTTTACTTTATTTTAAAATAATAACTATTCGTTTTTATTCTTGAACGGTAAGCAATGAACATCTAGTGGGTAGGTATCATATACAATTAGCGAATCGCATATTTGTTTAACAAGCCTGTTGTGTTTAAAAAAGAAATTGTTTATTTTCTTTGCAGGAAAAAAAAGCTGCCTAACAAATAATATAAAGAATTCTTAAATAAAAAATATCCTCTATATCTTTCTTGCGTTGTCACCGTAGTATCAGACATAGATGACAACTAGCTCGTTTTACGGACTGTACCTCGGGAGAGCACTCGTAAAAAAGCATTCATTCCATTAAAACTAGAAGTGGCTTTATACTAGCGAGTCAAGTTGCCTAATTTGTGTAACGGACTATGTTATACGATTTTTTCTAGCGAGATGGCGAGTCAAATGAGATTACATATAAGGTGAAGCTGCTTTTATGTAAGATATGAAGATAGATGAGAGACTATTTACTTTAAAAATACGTAAGAAGTGTAGAAGAGAATACTGGATGCAATATAAAAATTTGTAAATTAAATAATTGAAGATATACACAGCATATTAATTATATATTTCGATACTAATTATATATTTCGTTGGCTTGATCATAATGTGCTTTATAATGAATTAAGAAGTACGAAAGTAAATTGTAACTACTGAGATTCAATGTTAAGGTGGTTTTATCTATGTACCTAATTCCATTTCATTTGTTTTCAACATTGTATAATTCTAGAAATTTTCAAAGGCAAAGCATAGTACCTAGCAAATTTAAATTCACAAAACCTGGATATTTCAATCTTTTGCCATGATTTCAACCGTATAAATTAATCAGCTAAATCGTGATGTGCCTAGTAGAACTCATAAAAAACTAAACAATGAACCTAACGAAATCGCTCTAAATTATTTGTTAACAATTATGCTTCAGGATATTTATCTTCGACAGCAACAATAAGTACAGATGTTTCAACTTGAGGAACTCATAAAGAGGTAAATCTTCATATACTAGCTGTAGATTATAGTTACGTAGCAGTATATATTGAAGCATCTCTATAACAACTAAAAACAATAGAATATATATAAATAAAAAATTTGCAATTTCAACAATTTTGACATAATAATCTATAAAACAACACTAGCCTAATGCTTAGAAGTAGAACCTAATGCTTAGAAGTAGAACCTAATGCTTAGAAGTAGAACCTAATGCTTAGAAGTAGAACCTAATGCTTAGAAGTAGAACCTAATGCTTAGAAGTAGAACCTAATGCTTAGAAGTAGAACCTAATGCTTAGAAGTAGAACCTAATGCTTAGAAGTAGAACCTAATGCTTAGAAGTAGAACCTAATGCTTAGAAGTAGAACCTAATGCTTAGAAGTAGAACCTAATGCTTAGAAGTAGAATGCTTAGAAGTAGAAGTAGAACTTCTAAGCGTTGGGCTAGTGTTGTGCTCCCTTATTGTAAAGGTGAGAGAGTAATATAAATTTCAAGAAACGTCTCATCGAACAAGCATCTTTTTTACACTAGCCATCCCCCGCTGACATTAAGCAGATTCGCTCGTAAAATCTGTAATTTGAATTCCTGGCATCTTAAAAGGGGCTCCCTATTACTCATAACCAGGACTTCGGGAATAGTGAGAGTATGGAGGGGTTTTTTATTTATTGCCCCCTCCTATGGGGAGAGCTGTAACGTATAGGAATGTGATTTTTACGTCGCGTTTGTGAAGATTTCTGAGATATTCGTGTATTCGATGAGATCGAAAATGGTATTTGAAAAAATAGTCTTTTTTTATTAAGTTTAAATCTATAAGTTAGAATAGAATAGAATAGAATATATCTTTATTGTACATCAGCCAATTCAAAAAGAGAAACACAAAATATTTTTTTTATAAGTATCTAGTTTTTATAATACAAGCTCTTAATAACGCTTAATTTGGGTAGATAATAGGTATTAGTGTGAGAAATGTTATTACATTGATATTATATTATTTTTACATTAATATTTTATAACTTTACTGATAGAGAAACTATTAAAATACTATATAGATTACTTTTCAACCTTCCAACACGCTTCCTTAGAAACTAAACGCAATTACTATTCCCGTACCTATTAAACCCATTGTAGTTCGTTTAAATTACTCCCCCATGTAGCCAGTATTGCAGCATGCATCGACCTCATGCAGCGGGCAATATCCCCGCGCAAACTTTTTAATTTGCTCAAGTTATTTACGACCCAAGACGACCCTTCCACTTCCTAGCTCTAGATAGACGTGACTTTATCAGGATATTTAAATTCTACAAAGTAACTAAGAGAATGAAGGATATTGGATTGCTTTTTAATGTGATGAGGCAATCAACGAAGCCAACCAACGCTGTTTATACACACGCTAATTGATAGAAATCAAGAATTTATATGACACGATAAAAATTATACTATGGGTCAAGAAGTGTATTCTTTAGAAGTCTTAAGTTGTTGGGGTTATCATGCCCAACACTTTGCCCAGCAGTAGGACAAATATAGGCTAATAATAAACATGAAGTGCTTTGGAAGAAGCTCATAAAATTTTTAAACCAGCTTTAATACAAACTAATATTTAAACACCACATCGTTTCGGTCACTGATGTAACTTACAAGAGGAACCGGAATATTTTATACAAATAGAGTTCATTACTTATGTCATTATCGTCTATTTGTTGACCCGGTGACATTTGTAGCGCCCAAAGTCTATTACTAACGCCATCTATGAAGAATTATGTAAGAAATGACAGTTTTGAATGGCACGTGAAAAAACATTTCCTATGCTAAATTATATATCCATGCCATTTTTTTGTAATGGAATGTTTTGTATAAATATATTTATAATATATATGTATATGTATGTGTATGTGTCTATATGTATTAATATATCATATTTGTATTAGAATATTTCAAGCATATTTATTTAAATATATTGAGTTTAGGCGTACAAACGAGTGTGCCCATTATTTTTAACATTTCCCGGGTTTACTGGAAGAGATTTCTTTAGACATAAGTAGTACCCTTGTACATTTTATCTGTGTTTAAGATATTTCATTATATTGTAAAATAAATTCTAAAAATCTAGTTTTTAAATCTAGAATTAAAATATAATAAAAATTGTCAAACATTCCTACCTAATGCCCAGTTCGTGATAATCTAAAATACAAACGGCGTTTAGGAGGGGCGAATAAACAGGTAATAGCTTCAGAGCAATTGTGAAATATAAAATGTATGTTAAATATATCAATATGCAATATATAAAAACACATACAGCAGAATATGAAAATGAAATTCATAACTTGCAGATAATTTATTAACAACAGAATTATAATTAAATAAAAATGCCTAAGTTCGTTGCGTAACCTTTAGAATATATTGAACTTTTAGTTCCTACAAAGTTTCGTCATATAGAAACGTTTCATTTATAATTGTTTACAGTTTCGGAGTGTTTTAAAAATAATCAACATCAAAATCGGTTTATTACCAGTTGTAATTAAAATAATGTTCTGTTAACGTTTTGCGGTGTTTTATCAAATAAGGAAATATTTCATTAAAACTAATTTCAACCCCATTTCGTGGGTCATTGTGCCTCAAGTTGAAAGATTTTGGATAATTTATTTGTTCGGCACAGATCGTAACCCCCACGCTTAATGTGCCTGGCAAAACGAGCTTCCAAAGAACTGATAAGTTGACAGACAAAATCACAATATAAAATCAATAACAAATTTAGTGAATTTCAGTGAGCTAGATCGTGAAGAAGGTAGTTCTCTTGTACAGATTCTAAAATTAACGATGGAGCATTATCCTCATTTTAAAGAATAAATGGTTTTTAATAATACTATTAATAATATTTCTCACATTCACACCTAATGGATACTAGATAACGGAGAAATATAGAAAGTAATAATTATGTAAATAACAAAAATATACTAAATTAACATACATACATCCATGATCCATGATAAAAAATAAAATAATATTCGTAATCATCATTTAAATATCTACCCCTACTAGGATTATATATAACTAGGAATCTCAGGATAAAAAGACAGGGATACTGACCACTCGAAAAGACGGCCATTACGTTGTGCAAAATATAGTAAATAAAATTATCAGAAATAAATTACCGACGTCAGTACAATATGTCACTTATTATTGAATGAGAATTATCGTGGTATTTGCTCGAAATCTCTTTTTAGTTGGTAAGTGAATAAGCGTTGATGTATTTTCTAATTTGACCTTGAACAGTTGAAAAAGATAAATTTGAGATCGTAAGTTACCGACTTTTAATCTATTGTAATCATAGCCAATATCTCGACACGGCATTATGGTAAATTATCTGGAAACTTATTTTTCTTACGTTCATCAAGATGATATGCGACTTTGAATCTTCATGTTTTGGTCATTCACCTTTGATTTGGGCCACACGTAAACCTGCGCTTTATCTACCCCAAATCTCAAGGCCTCAGAGCCGAATTAAAATAACCATTTTATGAAAGAACACATCCGTAAATCTTTCAACGAAATTCTTTTCTGTAATTCAACGATTGGTAATTTCCGTTAAAAGTGAAGTCGTGAGGTCTTGTAGTAAGGAAATGGCTTAATAATACAAGCAACAAAATCATTTAGTTATAAATTCCCTTCGTATATTATGCCACAACTTGTTCACAAAGTAAAGATACAGAGGCCAGAGTAAATAGTGGAACAGACGAAGAGTATATTAAAAAAATATTCTGTCAATTTTATAATCTTCAAGGATGAGGATTTAATTTTCATCCCTACATGATATGGCCGAATATGAAAGCGAGCTTACATCTAGATTCTCGAACCAAACAACTGAATACAATACCTTACTGATAACAGAACAATGCTGCGAAAATTTGTTTAGTCTGGTCTAAATTTAGATCTGATATAAGCGACATAAGATCTAAAGGATGAATTGATATTGGTACTTAAAAACCCTCTCTCCGTATACTAGAAATGTAACTTAAAATCTATTAAATAATGTAAAAAATATTAACAAACCTATTATTAGTCAGACACAAGATTAAAAATCAACTTGCGTGTTCATATAATATTTTTTATACAGCAATAATTACAAATTAGTTTTAGCTTCCTTTAAAAGAGGCGTGAAAAAGCACTTTTTGGACCGGCAAAGTGAGGGTGGCTATGGCAGTTTGTCACATGCTATCTTCACATATGGACTCCTCTACTGCTTATCATCAGGTAGTGTCGAGTCATTTGCTGAGCTCAATATATAAAAAAAGGCTGAAACAAATCGATGGTTCATGGGTTGTCAGTTACAAAAAATATTTTTACAAGACAATGTACGACATTAACGTTTTGTTATCTTTGTTTCCTATATTAACCGTAAAGTATTTAATATGTCTTGCATTAGTACTTGGTATTTTGGAACCAGAATAAAATGCATTTTAAATTATAGTTTTCATTCCTAAAAATATTTTTTTTCTTTCTTCTTTTTCTTTTCTTTGACTTGTGCCGACTACCAGTCCCCATACAAATTCAGAATATTTCCGTAGAAGAAAGAGAAATATTAACACATTAATAATTAATGTTCGATATTATACTTTATTGACACAGTGCTCAAGATTTTTTATTTTGTCGTCATTCAGAATTGATGTTGTCTTATTGATAAGATAGATTCTGAATGACGATGCACATTAAAATAATAGTATTAAGAATACTGCGTGGTAATGGCGTGATTTATTTGCAATTCACGTAACAAATATCTCAAAACTGAGTTTTGAGCGCCGCTTCTTATCCAAAGCTAAAGTGTTCGTCGAAGCGATTGTAACGGTTATTTTTCATAGTCAGGTAATTTATTAAGGGATTTTTGTTTATTTTACATATTAAACTTATAAAAGCTACTTATATATTTGCTAACAATAATTTGCTAAACAACATAACGTTAAAGCTTTATTACAAGTTGGAGTATATAATGTAATTTAGAGAAGTAATGTAAGTATTGTATTATTCTGAACTTTATCCACATCCCTGATATTAATTTTAAATATTTTACATGGTTTAATTAAATTTTGAAGATTGAATGGAACTTAATTAATGAGTATAATAAAATAAAAAGCTTAATAATTATGATTTTGAATGTCATAAAAATATAGCTGTTGCCATGTTGTTACTTATGGTTCGATTAAATAATGAGAGATGGGTCTTGAGAAATCTTTAATTATAAAGTAATCAAAACACCGAACACCATTAAAAAAAACAATTCAAAACTATTTAACCGTCACCGAAGCGTTTAGAAACTGCTTAGTGTTGTTACGACATTGTTCTGAGCCGATGGTATCATGACGTTAATTGTTGTTCAGGGGAATGTCGGAATTCTATCAGGGCACCACGTTTTAAAAGGGTTACACTTTATACACGATTCCGTAGTTATATTCCTTTTGATAGTTTCAATTACGTGACTAAATGATTTTGAAGGGGACTGATTTTAAAAATGTTTATATTAGTTTTGTACTGATAATAAATGGTTTGCAAAGTTTGAATATACTCGGATGAGATAAGATACAATTAACTGTCATTAGTATAACACATAATACAGATATATATTTTTTTTAATTGAAAATTACAAATTTTGTTTTCCAAATTAAATAAAAATTACAAATCCTTTAAGTAAAATGTTGTACTATCAGCTTTCTCCGATTAACGGTAACTTTTATTAAGTTAACTACGCGTGTGAAATTACAGAGTCATCTTAAACTGTCTATGCTCCATACATTTTGAAAAACAATTCCAAGTAGGTGACGTCACTTGCCTGTCGTTTTGAACTGCTCAAATATAATATATATAAAAGAAAATATAAATCAAAGAAAATATTGAATAGTAAAGATAAATTGCAGAAGTTCTTTAATATTTCCAAAAAAAAATTGAAAAAAATTGGATACCTTATTAAATGTTCAACACTACTACAATTACTGAGATAAACTTCTTTACTTTAACAGCAGGCGATTTGTTTCCTTGTTTATTACAAATACACAACTGATTTTTTCAACAAAAAATTGCTTTATACTCCCTTGTAAGTCAACAACGATTGGCTTTAATTAAAACGAAAACTTACATTTCTTTTTAAAAAGATGGACAAGTTCGAACGTTTATTAAATTAAGTCTTATAATATTAACTTACTCACCTGCAGCTGGAGAAAGCTTCGTGACGACGCCCCACCGGGACTTCCACTGAAACAGGGAAAATATGCGTTAGGAAATTTGTAAGAGAACTTCTTTATTAATGAAAGGTAGGTAAAGAAAACTAACATTTAATGTTATATATTTTAATATTTTCTCATAAGAGTGAGAACTTATTGTTTGTACTTTAGCGCACATAACATTATTTTTTAGTTTTGACATTATTTTTTTAAATTAACTACAAAAACTTTCAATATTTTAACAATTTTAAATCTATTAATAAGTTTTAAAGTAATTTCTTGTTGAGGGTTTGTCCTAAAGAGTAACATGATGTTCTGGAATATATAAACATTTAATTGTAATATTAATGAAAATTCATAAACAAACACTTTGACTTTGAGTTCATTTTAATTAAAATCCCCTCAATAAAATAAAGTACATTCTTATAAAAGTCTAGATTGAATAAAACTTTAATATTTTGTTTGCTTTATTAGTATTTAGTATTCAGTTTTTACCAACTAGCGGCGCACGCGCAACATGCGTGTATCGTAATAGAACGTTGTAATTGTTACCTTATGATTAATCAAAACTCCTTGTTTTCTAAGTCTAATATTTTATGATAATTTTTGAGACATCTTTAAACATTCTGCTTGTTATCTTTTTTAATTTTAAAGTTCCTTCAGGTAACTTCGCTTATGACCAACACCACAGTACACTGTAGTTTGTCTGGACTGAAAAATACCCCAATAAATAAACCGTTTCATACCACACAGACACGCTCTCAAGCCATAGCTCGCTGTCTTATATTAATTGCAATATTATGTTGAACAACTACGATACAAGAATTTATCTGAAATTCAGGTAAATATACAGACGGTATAGTATCTTAAATTTAAACTAGAAGAGCTTATGAGCTAGGTGTACGAAAGATTCCAATATTTACCGTAAAGAGTTAAGCCCCTTTAGAATGTGAAGGGGAAAATTGCTAGATGACCAGCATGAATTTTTTTTCGGTCTGTTATTGTAAGATAGTATGATTTATAGAAATATTGGTAAATATAATTGTTTCCATAGTATAAAAACTCCCCTAGATATTGCAATTTGATTAGCACATATTTCATCGCATGCTGTACTAGCTATCTTGCTACTAGCTATCTTCACACAAGAACTCTTCTGTTGCTTACCTCATTTGTTGAGCTATCAATATAATATATTCTATTCTCTATATATATTTGACGCATGTCAACTCAATACAAATTAATTCCAATAAAATTGCAAATGCTACGAATAATCAAAGTGTCCAGAAAAGATTAGATAGTTTTCGAAACATATTTCGTTTACGTATAAGAGTTTATTTAAAGATTTCTTCCATAAAATAACTTGTTTCTTCTTGGTTTTCCGTTAAACATATCTAAGCCACTTCTCTATTTAGTGGTATTGTTCCTTGAATTGGGCTCTGTTGAATTGAGATAAGACATCCCTTGGGCACTGGGAATTTTCTTCAAGGAAAACTAATTTTATTTTTGGACCGCTAAATGAACCAATTTTATTTTGTTTCTTCTGTCTTTACATATATTATATATTGATTTTTAGATAAACTAAATCTTTATTTACTTGAATATTGTGTTTACAATAGATCGCATATATATTTACAGGGCAATATTCAGCCTACATATAGACGATATAATTGTAACAATTAAATATGTTTTAAATAATATATAGTTTTATAGTTGTAATTACATTACTATTTACTTATATTATACTTTAACACTAAAAAACCTAAAAATAGGTAAATGATAATTAATACAATAGAATAGAATATATGTTTAATACATAATAAACTTTTAACTAATTTTGTACAAAGGGCGACCTTATCGCTAGAAGCGATCTCTTCCGGGTAACCTTAGGATGGACAGGATTAAAGATAAAGTACTCGATGGAAGTTGGCGACGTATAACGAATACATACATGATAAAAGTTATTACATACAAATATTAAATATATACATACATACTTAATGATAGCATGTATACACTGCAATGCACATGTTATATACATTATTTTTGTACATATATTTATGAAAGGGAGGTTGGTATAGTAAATTGACTTACTATCGTCAAATCTGTCCAAGCATCATATCAACCTGCATTTTTCAAAAACTAGGAGCTGAGATGAATACATCTCTTATATAGACTGGGTAGAGAGAGAACACTTAAGTACTTCTTTTCCTTTTCCTTCACTGTTCATGCGGTAAGACTATGAAATTTGCTGTCACCTTCTGTCCGTGATTGCCAAACATTATCATTATTGAAAACACAAGTAAAAGCCTTTTATCTTTCCTTGGTATTATTTACTATTGTATCCTTTATCTAATTTATTACTATGTTATGGTTTAATGTATGTATATTTCTTTTAATTGATTTATTTATATATGTTACGAATTTTACATTTAATTAATTATTTTAGTAATAAGAGATTCTCACACGCCAATTTTAACCTTCCACTATATTTGCTCTATGGTAGGATTGCTGGAATAGATTTCGTTTAGAAATAAGCACCTTTGTACAACTTATCCTCATAAACCTGTTGCCTGGAAATTTTTTGTGTGTATATTAAATAAATAAATAAAAATACTTTATACAAGTTATAACTTAATCTGCAGTATTAATATGTATGTTTTTGAAATTTGTTGTCCATTATAAATCAAAAAATTTTGTTAACAACTGACGGAATCAAACAGTTTTTGACGTAAGTTGCTTTAAAAACTGTCAAAGTCCGCCCTTTGCTATTTATTGTTTCTAACTTTGGAGTTGATTGAACTGATGCACCGACTAAAAATCTAATAATTTATATAGCAGCCTGTGTGAGTGCTTTATACAATTATCGATATTGAATTAGAATGTGACCCATCTGTGGGCGGCTCTACTCTCGTGACGTAATTTTATTAGTAGTATTTTCCGTAAGTAAGATATAAAAAAATCTTGGAATCCGTTACATGGGAATATAATATTCTTTCAAATTGAGGTCTTATTGATATTGAATTTAGGTTCAAAGCTTAATGACAATAAGCTTTCATTTATGTTATTTATTAAACCAAAAATAACTAAACCATTGTTCATTCCCTACATCAAACAAAAAATACGAAATCTTTTGCAAGTGACACTTGTCATAGACAATTTTTAATGGTTGCCAAATCTCAAACAAAAAAGCACAGATAAAAAATTACTCGTGCGACAATTGGGAGATTTCTTTTGAAATGTCAAATAAACTCTTTGGTGTTTCATTGGGGTTTGTTAGTGATATTCCACTAGACGATTCTGACCCCTCTGAGAGATTAATATAATGAAGGGGATTGGTGATATTTTACGTTTAAATTTTATGTGAATTTAAATGTAAAATATTTAAAAAGGTGTTATTTTTTAACTACAAAAGTAACACCTTTTTTGCATGTGTTATATTAAGGGCTACTTGGAATACATCAATTAGTAAGATTTAAGACTACCTAAAGTTCAAAAGTTTGAACTGAAATGCTTAAAAAAAGCTTTAAAACATTTCTATTTAAAAAAGATCACAAACTTTAACCACCAACTTGCATAGGAAGAAAAAACATGACATATTTTAAGATAACTTATACACAAATAAATTTTAGTTTTACCTTTTCAGTCCGAAATTTAAAAAAAGATATTTCTGATCGTAGCTGAATGTGAAGTACATGGAAAATATCACATCTCTTGTGTTCTAAATGTCAACAGACCTCAATTATTTAAAGTGTACATTCTTTTAGATAAGAAATAAATATCTCATCTCTTTTTATCCAAAGGCATCGAAAGAGTTAGGGTTATCTCGGTGCTTTTAAATAAATCATTATGCACGCAAAACCACAAAAAGAGAAAGCGTTATTTAAATTCCTATGTATCAGAAAGAGACGGAACACTAAGCTGAATTAAATCGTTGTTTTTTCTTAGAAGCTCGGTGGGGGACAAAGAAACCTCAGTATACATTTACAATTGTTACAATTAAGAATAGTCTCTCACAGTAAGCTGACACCGAGAGGCTGGCGGACTTGGCAGCGTTACTACGAAGTCTACAGGACTAAACAGTTTTTCTTGTAACATAGTAGTTCTTTATTCAGTTATTAATCCCAGTAAGTGACTTGACACCGTCTGATGGTAAACAGTGATAGAGAAGTTAATATTTAAAATAGGTAGTGTAGTATGTGACATACTTTTTTTTACGAGGAGGAATCCATTTACGGACCTACCCTCCACTGGCTAAGTGACGGGCGTGTGTGGGGCTCACTCAGTACCTCAATAGAGCGCCACTGAGAATACCCACTAAAACTCACCGGTAAATGGGCCCTTCACGGGGGTAACCTGGGTTCTGCAAGAGCAATTCACCAGGTCAATGTGACATACTGGCCTAGCAAGTCCACTTACCCAGCGCAAGCGCAATTGTTTTAAAAGAGCACATTCTATATGAAGGATATTACAAAGTGATCTAATTACTTTTTGACGCCCGTCTGGTAGAGTAGTCAAGACCCCTTTTATCCAGAGGTCCGGGTTTTGAATCCCGGTAGGGGAATATATTTGTATGATAAGTACGAATTTGCTCACGAGTCATAGATATTTGTATGTTTATTTAGTATATTTCTCCATTATCTAGTATCTATACCACAAGCTCTTAATGGTGCTTTATTCTGGCTCGATCATTTGTGTGAGTTTGTGAAATATTGATTGAAATTATTATTTTTAATAAACCTTTTAAAATCTTTATTCATTCGCTGAAGTTACGAGGTATTTGAAAAAAGATCAGGGTACATAAAACTCAGTGTCAGACGTTCCCAGGCTATGTTAGCAGTAAATAGATGAGGTTAGCTAACATTCTTTCTATGTGGCTAATAGAGAGACCTTTATTCAAAACTGGACTGATGTGTGATGATGATGATGGTAAGATTCAAGAACTCATCAAAATAAACCAGCTTCTTCAACCACCTCTATTAAACACTTCCAATCATTACTAATTTGAGCAATTTGAGTCCAATTGCTGCCTGCTATCAACTATGCGTCATCCATCCACCTGTAGTTGTTGATGTAGGGCCAGGATTATTCCCAGAGCACATCGATTTTTGCTTCCCCAATCCTAATGTCCGCTGTCCTGGTATACCTCCAAGATGTACTTACTAAGTAAACCCGGAGTCAACAGCCTTATATCTTCAGGATAGCGCAGTCCAAAGAGACCCTTTCTTATGCAATGGGGTCTCTTTGGACTGGGCTATCCCAATTTGGTCTTCATATATGTTCAGTTCACATGGTCTTCATGTAATGAAATTTGCACCATGAAATCTTTTTTCTACCTGTATGCTCAACCCACTCCCATTTCAATCAAGATAATGGCTCGGCCACATCAGTCACTTTGCTCTTTTTTCTTCAGACACTGGATTTTTTGTGTCTTCCACAGTTTTTAGAGTTCTGTTATTTTACGCAGATAATTTTCGGTCATCAACCTATAAATCTCTAATTACTAATTATTTTATTGTTTTCGAGTGTTAAACTCCGGGATCGTCTATTGTAAAGACGCGCCGTAATCCCACGGGGGCCCTTACCCCAGTCTGACGGGTTAATATTTTATTGAAAAACCTTCTTACTGACGGCTTGCAAGCTATAGCCCCCAAGACCCAGGATTAAAATAAATAATGCACCGGAGGAGTGTACGGTTTAATTGAATATATGGATTTCAAGGATCGTTTAAAGAAAGAGGGAGGAAGTAAGAGAAACTTTGTGAAACTTTGAAACTTTGACATTCATACTATGATTTGTTTCACGTTTTATTGTGTTATTGTATATTATTACTATACTTTGTTTAAACTAAATATTACTAAAATACGTTTATACAAACTGATAAATCTCTACACCTTCGAAGACTGACCAAAGACACGCGCAGTTCGATAATAGCTTTACGGCCGTAGACAAAGCTATAAACAAAGACGAGGAAGATAAGTAGGAACGAACGTAGAGTAATCCAGGGGTGAAGCGATTTGATGGAGAGGGACGCTTGCTTAGACTGTGTTAGAGGATTTTACAGAGCTGTGAAAACGAAGACCAGATCCAATTCAATACAACGTTTAATAATGACTAGCAACTACGAGTAAAAGTCGAGAAATGAAACTCAAGACATTATCAGCTAAATAACATTTTTTCTTGCAAGTATTCAGATGACTTTATAGTATGAACTAAATAACAGTACCTTTGTACAGTTTTCTTTTTATGTACATAAATTGTTGAAAACCATAACGATTTCGTTGTTTAAGTTTCTTAAATCATCATTTCATTATATTAAAATGAAACTAATTTATTGATAGTTGGCGTCATTATCATTCAAGAAATGAGTACTTAAAAAACTGTATTGAACAATTTTGCCTCACACAAATTTCTTGTCTTAAATAAATATACTCGCTCCAAAATCAAAGTTAAAATACTTTTATCTAAATATACAGTCCAAA
The DNA here is from genome assembly GCA_943193645.1 of Acentria ephemerella. Taxonomy (NCBI): domain Eukaryota; kingdom Metazoa; phylum Arthropoda; class Insecta; order Lepidoptera; family Crambidae; genus Acentria; species Acentria ephemerella. The sequence continues at coordinate 542,495 of OW971891.1, forward strand.
ATATTTATTGTGTATAGTCATAACAATAAGCATTATTTTTTTATTTATGTACACATAAAGGTTTAAACAAAACTGTTATATACAACAATTGAGTATAAATGTACTGCTTATTTCTAACGAAATTTCTACCGGAAGTCCTGCGACGGGAATTTGTGAATTAAATAGTGGACGCAGTGCGCATATAAGCATCTACATAAATATATACTATAACATTTAAATAAAATAAAATACCTATTACTTAAATACTAAATAAAAAGTAAAAATAAATATATACTATAATCTATACTACATATACTATATAAAGAAGTCTGAATACAAAAAAATAAATTACAGTTTCCTTGAATTATGACCGATTTAATGTAAGAGAAGACAGGTAATGTTCTAACACTCGGAGTTTAAAAGAAGAGATGGTTTGAGAATCTCTTATGGTAGCCGGTAGAGCATTTCACAGTCTGGCCGGATGGATCATGAAGGAATATGAATAAAAATTGGTTTATTCTTAAAATTATATTATTTTCTGTTCGGATAACCAAATGAAATCGTTTGAAACGTCAAACAATTTCAACAATTTCGTTTGACAACGTCAAACGATTTCAAGTGCCTTAGTATATGTAAAAGGTCCAGTTGACATGTCGATTGATAAGATATATTTAACTTCTATGAGAATATAGAATTAGCTATGTTTGTACATATAAAACAATTGTGTTTGCATTGTACGTAAAAGTAGGTTTAATGATTTATTTAAAAACCAAGTTTCTCTATGGTTACAATAAACAAGAAGTACCACATTAAACCTTAACACAAAACCTGCTCCCATAAATTCCAAAATCGATAACGCATCTCCTTAGATTTCCCTTTCCTCAAAGTGGCGGTGAGATCTGAAGGAACCTAAGACCCTTTTTGACCGAGTCTTATAAATTGGAGGGGCCACTAGCGCGTATATCGCCGAATTACTTTGCCTCGAATTACGAGTGTGGATCTGTGGAAGTGTCTCTTGAAAGTGTGTGTTCTCATTATTTTTCTTTTCAAGTCAAAAAAACCTTTACTGTTAATTCCACGGAAAATAGATGTTCATATGTCTTTATATACCATAAAAATATAGTAATAATAATATATCTGAAACTTACACCTATTTTCTAGCTCAAATTAAGCATAATTAAGCTGCAAGCATACTAGTTTTTTTATATGTATTTAAAAAAACAAGTATGTGTATTCTGAAGATACGATAATTTTATCGAAATATTTTACATCTGAAATAGTAAAGGAAATGTCAAACGAATCCTAGAAGATTTAAAATAATGCTTGCAGGTACGTACGACGCATAATTCATATTAGGATATTAAAATTAATAAAACCAAAAAGAAGAAGTAATGAAAAGAATAAAAAAGGCAATATTTTCAATCCATATCATATTCGTCAACAGCCGATTTATGCTGGGCATAGGCAAAAAATTCAAAAATCCACAAAATATTCAAAAATCTGTCTGTTAACAGACAATAGATGGATATTAATACTTAAATTTACACATTCACAGTAAAAACATAGAGATTGAACATTTTATTTAGTCTTACACAATATGACAGAAAAAAATATTTTTCCTATAAGTGGAATATTTATTTACATTACTCACGTATTACTAAAAACCCATGTCACTTTTCAGTCAATTTTGGGTTCATATTCCAGTTTACGTCGGGTTGTAAAATTTCAGTGAATGTGCCAAAAACGGTCTATTCCACTGTGTTCCTGTGTTCCACGTGGATTGTGGCTCATGTACCAGCCAAATAAGTTCGTTTCAACGAGAGATCGTTGGCAAATCACCCATTTTAAAATGATAATACCATTTACATAATTCTTAATCAAAAAGTATTTTGCTTCAATAACCGGACAGCAAATTTCATCGTCAGTTTTATGCTAAAACATCTGTATGGAAATTTGAGATATATCTTTATCTTCTGCAATTTACAAAAGTATAATATGCCGTAGTTAGCTTAAAAACTCAACCACAATGTGGCTATAGAGTCACCGTTAAAAATTCACACCAGTCTGTGGCAGTGTAAGATCCGCCCAAGGGTCTGAATTCGGCTGGAACCCCAAAGCCGTTGAAGTATAATTTCCTTTGTAACTTTTGATGGTGACAAGTTGAGTTAACAAATAACCGCACGTGCTGTTTCTAACCCCCTTGTTTACACTCAATATTTTGCCGGGTCACGCCTAAGAAATCTTGATTGTGGTGTTATATGATAAAATGGATCAGTGCCAAGCGTACAAACAACATCTGCAATAGTGTAAATAGTTGCACTTGGGGAGAAAAAAGGTTCTTACTGGATATTATCAGAAATATAATAACATAATGTTTTTGAGCATTTTTATGCTACAACGATAAAAATAAAACTCTCCTACCTTGTACTAAGTAAAGAAGGCATTCCATATATGACAAGTGGTAAAGTTATGGGTTCAATACTCATTATTTACCCTATGAAAAATAAAAGAGATATAACGACATAATGTAGTGTTTAATTTATTGGCGACCATATATTCAATTACAATACTGTATCATTTGAGTTATTTAAATTTGAGTGGGAAATACCTACCACTCTTGATAGTACCACTATCATTATTAAATCTTATAGATAGTAAAAAAGCAACAACAAAATACTCAATCGACCTCAAATGAGGAAAACCAAATAATCCGAAAGAACGCAAACATTTTACTGACCAAGAAAGGGAAGAAAACAACGAGAAACGTGAAAGTAAATTATCTGACGGAAAAACGATTGAATAAAGAAAATATCATGGTTTTGACGCGACTTGTAGTGGGCGGGAAATTGCTGGCTCTTTGTGAGAGAATAATAAGCTTCGGAAGACAGATGTTAATTTCAGGGTATTGGTTTGTTTTTTGTTGTCGAGAGATCGTGACCTGAATATTTGGGCACTGGAAAATCCAGACGAGATTGAAGTGGTTTTGAAACAGCAAATGTGATCTGGTAGCCAGAAAAAAGCGGTTTAAAAATATTTTTGTAATTTCTATTTAATTTGGACTTTTCAATTTTTCTTAAAGCCACATTAAATTTACTTAGTTAAAATAATACTTTTGGCTTACTACAATACAACAAGTATTGATCTCAAATCAAACAAACACGGAAACTATAGAAAGAAAATATAATAAGAGAAATGTTTGAAATTGGTCTGGCAATTAAAACTGAACTTTAAAGCCATAACGTTTTAAAAAGTAAATCTGATTGAAACAAAGAATTAAATGAAAGATTGAAGAAAGTCTTAATAGTCGACGGTTGAATGTTAATACTTGATAAATATTTTGATAACAACACGTGTCTGTATAGTAGTTGGTTATATTTGTGCCTACATATTACACTGGAAAACAATAATATGTTACAGTCGCGTAAGACTATTTACATTGAAAATAAGATAAGCATTTTGATACGTTAGATGGAGGGAGGAGCGCAGTGACGTGAGTAATGTATGCTGGTACTGCCCTTCGCGTGTCGGCTCCGATTGCTGGAGATCAGATAGGGTGTTAAGGCTCCACGTCTGTCCGTAAAGATATGTCTTCATTGCAGATAAAATTATTCTTTTTCTCCTTCAATTTTATTCCAAATCTATGTCTATTGGTACGCATGAGTTGTTTCTAATATAAAAACGATAATTCAAAAGCAATTGTTAAGGAAGTTTGATGAAATTCTTGCGGTTTGAGTTGCTGCGATTGCTCTGATGCAGATCAATTTGATTTTTTTGAACAAATTTTTGATTTGCAATCAAATGCAAACACAACTACTTGTAAGACCTATCCAAAACAATAAAATCAATCACCTGTCACTTTAAATTAATCGGGGTTTTTTTGAGAAATTCAAAAACTTTAACCAGATATATTTAATAGCTTATTCCATTTATTTATATCATCATTAAATTTAGTAGCTGTCAAAGATGAGCACTGTACAACTATACAGAACCAAACTCAACACGTGTAAGCGATTACAGCTAAATAGTGATAAGTTATGGTTTTGTAGCACAGGAGTTCATAAAATACCTCTTTATGTCTAACATCAATAGACTAATCACTTTTAACTCGATCATCAATAATAAATACGCTTTTCACTCGTACACACTTTTGCTACCTTTGCCTAGAGCTTTTAATTGAACTTAAACAAATAATTTCTAGTAAAAAAAAACAAATACCAGAGTGGTTTCAGACTCGGTAATCCGCACCCACCGCAGCGATCTACCGGTTGTTAGCTACAATTGATAACGATTTTATTGGCTACTAAATTGTTGGAAATCTAGGGGTTCTGTAGCAGAGAAATAAGTCCTTAAGAAGATAGCTGGAAATAGGGGCACTTTTGTTTTTGTGCTTTTTGTATTACAGAACTATAAACTTATTGATCAAGTGCTATTTTCTTTACAAATCTTAATATACTCAATGATGAAGATACCAATAACGCATTATAGCAAGCTGAATCAAAGGCGGTTAAAGCTCAAAGAATTCGTTAAACAGTAAGTCGTCTAGTGAAGGTATTATCAAATATAAGATTGATATCAAAATTTTGAAATTACTAAAGCTAAAATAATTGTAGGGTGTTTTAATGTTGCTTAATCTTAGTGATAGCTACTGTTTTGTGGACTGTAATGTGGAAGTAAGGAAACACGAGGCATACGGTAAAACCACGTATAAATAATATTAAAACAGAATAGATCAAACAGATCAACACACTTTTGACCCCATTAATTGACGTCTACTAAGACAACGTCAAAACATAAATAATAAAATCACTAATTTATATAAAATAGGTTTATGGATGCCAGCCAGTCGCTAACACTTCTTCATATAAATTTAATAATGCCACTACCTAGAGGCAGTACATTAAGAAAGTAGGTTTTGTGAAATTTTAGTAAGCACAATTCTCTCATACTATGGTTGTTTCTCGCAAATGAGCTGATATGTCACAAGTATTTCTCCTGATCGCTACATTTAATTACCGTCTCCCATGTCTGTCTGTGCGTGAGGACGCAATCAATCTTAGCTCTCCCACAAAAAGGGAGGAAGAAAAAACATGAACAAATACCCGTCAGGATGATGCGAACGAAATGAAAGGGAAAATAGGCCTTTTCGGGCCTCTCCTTGATAACAGTCAAATCGTACTTTTTGTGGGAATTTTAAACTGATTTATGTCTGGACTGGCTGCGATCACGTCTTTGTTCGTGTTGAAAATACTGACATAACAGGTGCTACGTTGGTGTGAGATATTGTCAATTTTGATTACTCTGGTATAAGAGTACACACACACTTATTTCACACAAAAAGTATATCGCAATCAAAATTTAAAGTAAAAAAATTTACTTTTACCAGAAACAGAAAACTTAAAAAACGTAAAATTTATTGAAAATCTTAGCATGCCATAATTTCGAACATAAGTTTAAAGTAATAAAAATAACTATTTCAAGCAGTCCTAAAACTTTGAAAACATAACTCCAAAGTATTAACAATTTCACGTAAATTTAAAGGAAAGTTAAGGGATAACCTATGCAACTGTAGACAGCATAGAGATCGTTTTACTGTAACAAAACAAAAGATAATGACATTTCAGATATTAAGATAAAAAGATTTCGCAGAAGAATCAGCTTTCGTAGTTTGAATACTTAGAATAATTTACAACAGTAAAAATCATGATTTTACTTCTACTCATTCTGTACTAGCTATCATCATATATGGACTCTTCTACTGCTTACCATCAGGCGGTATCGAGTCATTTGCTGAGTTTTCTATAAAAAAAAAGTTGGCAAAGATGTGTCAAAGTTTTAATAATTTTATATATAAAAAAAACTGTGTAACATGTACTTTGGAAATAATACATTGTCATTATCAGGCGTGCAATGCCTTTTGTTTTGTAATAAGAATAATACGATAATTCGCCTATAAGATTTAGTTTATTAGCAGAGGAGTTCGTTGGCATAGTGATTCAAAGGTTCTTGTTTCGATAGCGAAAATAAAACAACTTTTGTCATGGTTAGTCCCAGGACCTGGGTCAATCAAATTTGCTATCAATGCTATTTAATGCAGTAATATATTATAATAAACCCGATAGAGGTTAACTGTTGTACCTACACACATTATAAAATCTTATCTTGTATCATCTCATCTCATTGCATCGTGTCTCATCTCGTCTCGTCTCGTCTCAACTCATATCATCTCATCTTATCTAAGGTAGAAGAACTTTCATCATTTATACAAGGGAACCGTTCATATCCTTATAAGTATAATTTACTGTATAAAGTAACTTGCTTGTATCATGTATCTTTTCTTTTACGTATCAATGTAACTAACTATAATATGAGTTTCTTTTAAAATGGCGCGAATGATGGTGTAATAACTGTCTTCGCAAATGAACTCTATTTTCGAAGATAGCTATTACCTTATTGACTTGAAATGTTATAGAATAGAATAGAAAATATCGTTATATCACTATTTATATTAATAAAAATGTAACTTACAATCCTGCAATTTTTTGTCTTATTTTCAAAACACCTTTAGTAATTAATAAAATTATTAAACTCTCAGTTGATTAAACAAAATAAATGAATCGAACGTAAAAATCTTTTGCAATTAATTCGTTCCACTTCAATTACTTGCTCTTTGCAAATTAAAGTTATTTCGAGTGATAAAGAGATACTGGGACCTCGTCGATTCTCTTTAATTACCTAAACAGCTCCTTTCAAAGGTTCAAGTATTGAGTGCATTTAGTGAACGCTGCGGCGTCTATTATGAAAAGAGTACAGGTTTCGCTTATGTAATTTTTTTCTTTTTTTTTATAAAGTAATTTATTATTTCAGACGATTTTATGTCCATATCTTGTTAGTGTTATAACATTCTTACAATCTATGTTAATAGAGGGATGGATAATTATAAATTTACTTGATAAAATATATTTCATTCATTATTTTGTTTTCACAATTACATTTTTATTGTTACAATTATTATAATAAGTAACTTTATTATTTTTTACTCAAACTATTTTTTTTTTTAGTAAAACCTTTATGATGATTTGATAAAAAAAGGTTTATTTATTTAATAATATTATATAATTATTTTGCTGTAAGCGTCAGTTATAGCGCCAAACGACTTTGATATTTCAAAATTTTATTGATGCAATCGTTGATGATAATTTGAGAATAATTTGTTTGATACTTGTACTTTTTTTAATTTTGCATCATAGAGTTTGAATTGAAAGAAGAAGTTTGACTTCGAATCTCAATTTTCAAATAAAAATGCCTTAATTTATGGCTACCTTCAGATCAATGTTGTTCGCAATTAAGGACACATACATCAATCATCCTTGTAAGTAACACATGAAACTGGTTACATTATGCTATCTCTATTATAACAGAATATTTAGAAAGGGTTGAATAAATGAAATCAAAACATGTTAAATTAGATAAGTACCTAAGCTTCTTCTGTTTACTATTTGAATTTGGAACTTGTTCTCAGTAAATGGCTCGTGGTTGTCTACGAAAGCCACCTTTAAAACGTTTGCTCTTAAATGTCAATTTCACTGCTTCACGTTTTAACACATTTCCGCATCTTTTTCATAATGCTTGGGCACTCATTTGTACCAGTACTTTATATTATAACGTTGAAATACTTACAATGTAGTAAGAATGAAATACAACGTCATTTTGTTGACCAACAGTGTTTTGTTTAATAATTGTTTTGTAAAATTTCCGCGGTCCTATCAAATAGTTTTTCATATCGCGAAACTCAAAAATCATCTATGCTTCTAAAGCTACATTTGCCAGTAAAACCGCAGCAACATCGGTTCAGTAGTTTCGGAATTTATCGCGACAGACAGTAAAGAATTTAAATTATTTATTTATCGTTATATAGCCTTGTTTAGTCGCCCTGACTCAATATTTCAGATATACAAAGTACAGAATCAGGATATGTACAGTTTACTGATATAATATAAATTGATATGCTGTTTAAGCCCAAATGCACACATCACTAATCCAAAGTTTATTGATTCCGTAACTAAACTTACAAATAAATATTTGGTGACATTTCTATGAGCGTAAAAATTTCATCTCCCCAATACGCTTTAATCAAGAACAACTCACACGAAGCTTACGTTCCAAATTAATCTTTATTTTAACTCCATTAAAGACTACAACGTCTTATTGTAACTTTACAGAAGAAACTGCTACGCAAATTTCAACCTTTTCTAGTGTTTTATAAAGAATAGCATCAGGATCAATTTGGCAGAGGAGCGTATTTAATCTACAGAAACATGTTTAAGGTCTATCTCGTGCACATTAGTCACTGGTTACGACGAGGCAGCTGGCGTGTGTCGTGTTATACTTATGTCTGACTGGAGTTTGTGAATATGTGAGTACTTGTTTAGAGAAGGTGCTGGGCTAAATTAGTTTATTGTATAGGTAGGTATATCTAGGTACGTTACCCTCTCGCCGATACAGGTATGTAGGTGTATCCCGGGTCTCACTTGGTAGGCACAACACTGATGGCACTAGGATAGCTCTGATTTGCACAGAAAACGAGACAACGAGGGCAACGTGGCGCACACCGCGGGTACCTATGTCAGTCAGTCAAGTGTCGGGAAGGAACTGGTAGATTGGTGGGGGTTAACGTAATGAAATGAGCGGGGCAGGTAGCTAGGCAGATATAGGTAGGAAAATATCATGCGTCCATCGAGACTTTCCTAAACAGTACTATTTAGCTTTAGATTACAAAAGGTACTTAATGGAATTTTTTACTACGAAAATCTCTCTCTCTCTTTCTTCTGTACGAAACAGTACGAAACAACTACCAAAATAGAACCTAGTGGTTCTGTGATAGGATAATCTAGAGCTAAAAAAGCTGTTTTCAAGGCCCACTAGTGGGTCTTCAGGTCTCCTGTCTGCAGTGTTAGTTATTAGGGCCTTCTGGTCCAATCGATTATGGGCTTCCAAAGACCATGATTGGTTGTGTTGTGTTAGGGTGTGTTAGTCACCTTTGGTTGATGCCATAACGTTCATATTGAAGTCCCCATCTAAAACTTGGGCTTGTTACGCGTCTGGATAGCTTTGGCCTTGAATAGGGGTAGAGTTTTATCCAAGCCGCTTAAGGTATTGGAGGATCACCTTTACCTGGAGTCCCACATACCCTTACAGTTGACGTGATACCGATGGCTGGTGCGTTAATGCATTTGACCTTTACGACAGAAAACAGGTTATATTGTCGCTAGAGTAACAGTTAAATATAGGCAATATAATAATAATAACAAGGTTTATTCTCTCACCAGAGACAATTACAGAAAATTTAACAAAGCAAAATAATATAACTGTTGGTATATATAGTGTGATACAAGTTCCTTGGCACAGTGCAGTTAATGGTAATCAGTAAATCCATAGTTAAATGAGGTTAAGGACTATGGTGAGCTAATACCTGAATTAGGATCCTGTGTTAAAGGTTATTAACCCTCCACTCTATGCAATGGTCTACAAATGTATGCTTTAATATTTAAAATACTCCAAAACTATTTACCAGTATATTCTCTCACAATACCTATGTGAACTAATGTAACAACTCTCGGTAGCACCTCTGTCACATAGTTTTAAATGAACAACACAAAAGTGAAATTCCAATTCCAATAAAAATTTGGAAACAATGAAATCTATTGGCTCGTCGGGGGCTTCAGTGAAATATTCAATAAATTTACGGGCCCACCTTAAAACTGTGCAGTACGAATGGAGGAAATCATTAGCATATTCTACAATGAGATGGGAATTCTCCTAAAGTTGTATAGTGATGTACGTTGTACTTAGCGATAGATTTTTTCATTCATAACTTTATTTGATACTGTACTATATTCATTCCTTCAGATTGTATGAGATGTAGAGCATACTCATATTTACCAAGCAGTTAGATCACCAGATACAGTGAGGCTTTTACGGAAGCCCAGAGTATATTTTAGGCTCGATGTGAATAAAATCAGAACCCGAAAAATATATTAAAATTGCTTTGAGATACAAACATTAACATAGATGTACCCGATTAACTAATTGCAAAACTAATTTGACTTTTCTGGATTTGAAATTTCATAATTATCATAATTATCTTTATCTGAGATTATTTTGATTTTTAAATAATAATAAAAACCTATTACAAAAGATGTAACAATAATGTCGTTCAATTTTTTAGCTGCCGTGTTAATACATTAAGTTAAAATTAAAAAGAAGATTGTAAATCATTTTAATAATATAAATTAGTACATCGATACAGTCAATCCCATCACTAAAAGGAACCCTATACGCCCTGTAATTGCGTCCATGGTTTGGGGTAGGAGCACATAAATTACAACATTTATTCATTCCCGATTGTACGCGTTATTGTTGTCATTAATATCCCACATAATACTACCGTGTTATAATACAACCGCACGCCATTTTGATTGTAACTCCCGAGAATTATTGGTTGAAAGTGAAAATAGGTGAAAATGTTTTAAAATTAAAAATTCATAAGAATAATTATAATATTTTCACTCCTACACCGTTTTTCTTGTGTTATGGATATTAGCTAACGGAGAAATTATAGATAGAACGTATTCCCTCCTTCTTATAACATGGGTTCCTTTAAAAGAGGCGTGAAAAAGCACTTTTTGGGCCTGCAAGGTGAGGGTGGGTAGGGCAGTATGTCGCATGCTTCACTAGTAATCTTCACATATGGACTCCTCTGCTGATTATCATCAGTTGGTGTCGAGTCATTTGCTGTGCTTTATATATAAAAAAAAATAGAAAATAATATAAACACCACAATGGCTGGTTAGTACTCATTTTAAGAATCAATATAGTTCATAAAATTTGTTACCCTATTGTTTGTGAATGCCCATGTACATGAAAATCTTATAAAAACGGCTTGACTGATTTCAATACTGTGTGTTGGGTCTCACTTTGTTATAATACAATCGTGGCTTAAAATTAAAAATTTTCATTTCTTTCTGATTTTGACGACATAGCGTCGCTTAGCGCCTTCTGGTGGTTGTACGAAGAAAAGTGATCGAAAGAACTTTTTGAACCAATCCTCTCGTTTCCAACTTAGCAGCACGCGTGCCGGTCTATGGATACACTCGTTACCTGTCTCCATCTTTTATTGAAGCACAAAGACAATCCGTGACTCTTTTGAAGAGCCAGAGAAGATGCATTAAAAGGCACCTTTTGTCGCATGTAACACTCGCTATCTTCGCATGTACCTCTAGCTTCTCACCACCAGGCGTTGATGAATCAATTGCTGTGCAGAAAGCATAAAAAATAAGAAATCTACTTCACAATGTCGAAAAAATTAAAATTCAACTTCATATTCTTTTAAAAAAAACCTGGGAATTATTTGTAGAACATCGCAGTCTTTTAACTGCGACTAAACAAACAGGGACCCGCAGAAGCATGCTTCGTTAACCAGCGAGTATAGGCACACGTTCAAATGAGCACTCGTGCGGTGCCTACTGGACAATGCTGACATAGAATAATAAAAGCCAAGGGTGTGAGAGCTCGGAAAGCTTGGAATGCACGTTAAACTTGATAACCGTCGTTATGACAACCTGAACGAAGCCAGCTAAAACTTTTAATGTCTATCTCTGGTGTTAAAAGGCCTGTGACCAGCAGAGATGATGATGATTTATGTGGAGACATACATTTAAGAAATGTAGATAACTTGATCTCTCAAGTTTTTAAATTGACATGTAATTCTTTAATAATGGTTTGTTGACGGTTGTACGCCGAATGTATTTCACTATCATCTGTTTCTTCCCACATTTGTAAATAAATGATTTGATGTGAAGGATTGGGGAAGAATTACTACCTTACAGAGGACAGTTGGGGCAAAATCATTCAAAAATGTAATAATTTATTCTAAATGATGTTTTAAATGATAATGACTGCTAACTTGTAACAGCTCTTTACTTTCATCGGTTCCAACAAAGGTTGGAATATATCTGCGATGGTGATGGCTTGTATCTGAATTTTAAAGAATCTACCAATGATCCTTTCGCATGTCATTACGCCGGCATTTGTTTGAGCTTAATATTCTTTTTTACCTTCTCCATTCGCATCATTTAGCAACAGCTAACTGCTGGTCGTTTAGCATAGCTCGCTCGCTCAGTTCGGCTCGCTCATCAAATCGGAGATGTGCCCTGGGGGAGTGTAACGTACAGTCAGACATTCTAATATAATCCAATCGCCGCTCACTACCGCCAATTTCTGGTTGATTGTCACCGACGCCTGCACTACGATATTGTATGATCAAAATGTTTTTATATATATAGGCAGAGTTTAAGATATATAAGTTTTTATTTTGGGATAACTAGATACAATAAATAATTACTACTTAAATAAGTAAGGCTAAGGTAATTGATTGACGGCTTAATTTTCATATTACATTGATTTTATCTGAGTACAAAAGTAACATTCCATAAAAGTGATATTAAGTTACAGTCATAAAATGTTTGTATTATCAGAGGCATATTTGATGACTTTATTCGCTACATGTAAATGTCTTAATGTATTAAGAGCAACGTTCTTAGGGACAATTGTACCAAAATTGGCGAAAGTCTATCTTTCGCCAATTTTGGTACAATTGTCCCTTACAAAGCGGACAAAACTTAAGCCCATATCGAATTTAAATATTAAGACTCAACTATCAAGGATTCTAAATAAACCTAAGTAGGAAAAAACTTTTTGGAGTGCGATATATTTTGCCGTCAAGGCTTTCTTCATTACGTTTAAGCGTTTAACAAGTACCATGTTATAACTGTAGATAAATATGATTAAATAAAACGCAATCTTTATTATCCATCTTTATGAATCAAAACATTTTACTCAAAATAAATTAAAGCGAATATAGTTGCTGAAACAAAAGCTGTAATCTGCTAACAGAAAATTTGAATATTTCTACTTATCGAAATAAAATCTTAAACCAGATTATAGAACTTTTATCTGCATAAACGAGTTATGACAGAGTGAATTTAACTTATCATTTTGTTCCGGCTTGCTTATATATTTTTCTTCTTTTTATATATATAAAGGAATTATTGTTCCTTGGTCTCGCTACAACTGAAAAACGGCTTGACGTATTAGAATAATTATTATTGTGTGGCTTAATTTAGAAGTAGTTTCAAAATAAAAATAACAGGAAAAATTTTAAGAAATACCTTATTTAAGTGTTTTTTTAGATTTTATTATTATTTACAACTGAGAATTGGTTTTTTAGTATGTAAAATCATCTAAATGACATGCTAAATATTAAAACTGTAATTTCTTCGCAACTTCGGGTTTCTTTTAATAGATGGCGCTTGTGGTAGTTTGTCGGTGAAGCAAAATTCAGCGGATCAACTAGTATCTAATAATTCCATCTAGAATTGTGAAGTTGGAAGCATTTAATTCATTTATATGGTATTTCCAAAATATCTTAAGTCTAAGAAAATTATCATTCGATAAAAAGCTGAATTACGGTTGTGTTTCTATATCATTAGGGACTAGCTTGTCTCTTAACTAGACTTAGAACCAAAGACACTTATTGACCCTGAGGCCATCTCAAACATTTTGAGTATCTTCATAGTTGATTTGGACACTACAATATTTAAGTTGTTTCAAAAATTCGGAAAATATGAGTAGTTGGGATTATGGACAATATACTGCAGTCAATCAGAAATACTAAACATATGATACTATGTTACAAGTAATTATAGATTTGTGATAGTTTAATATGTCAATTAGTTTATAGCATATGGCACATATGTGAAATATTAATCGGCCATAATTCGCGGGGAGAACATTTGCCGCAGATATTATCGGCAGAACGCTTGTCACAAGTTTAACTTGTGTAAACCGTAAGTAGACGTACAAGCCACCTGCTCTAATTGTTAGCTTGAAACTAATCTCAAAGCAGCAAAGATCAAATTTAGTTGACCCAATACAGATACTTGATTCGAATAATAGAAACAGTTCGTCGCGAGCTGCATATAATGGTTGATTCACCACGATCGATATTCAACCTTCTCTCTTTAAGTTAAATGTGTTATAGCATTGTCAGCGTCACTTAGTTGATTTACACACAGTGAGTGCCAAAGACAATAGGGTGTGTTCACATTGAGTGACATTATAGTGCCAAATATATGGCGTGAGTTCCTCTCAAAGTGAACTCATCTTAAAGAGGAACCTATGAATCTGATTTATGGCATTTCTTTTGAAATAAACCATTGAATTTTCATTTATTTCCTCAACTAATACGTTCAACTCCTCAAATCTGAAGAAGTACGACCAGCTCTGAGACAAAAATCTCAGACGTCGTTTTTTAAGGTTCTCAACAAAAGCTATTCCTACAATCAGAGTATTCATCAGATACCATGATAATCAATAATTTTGTTTAACCATGTACCCTTTATAAACGGTCTTGAAGTATTTTCACGATCTGACCGTTTCTCATTAAGTGCGGTCGGTTAGTAACTTAACGAGGCTGCAATACTGACGTTTCCTCCAATGATACGGGTGAAGCAGAGATTTCGGGTTTGTGTAATCCCAGAGATTTGAATCACCACGCTGAAAGTTAATGTTGTTTTAGTATTAGCAGTGACAATTTTTGAAAATTGCTTGATTAATGAATTGTTGAAAATTGTGTTAGTCAATCTCAAAGATTATTAATTATCTGGGCACGGTGTACTTACTTTTCTTGTTCATATGTTTCTTGTTTAATTCGTAACTTTTTAATTAGATGGTTTTTCAATACTGTGGATACGTTAACGCGGTAAATCTTAACATGTTTGTATGATCTTTACAATGGAAACTTGAATGGGCACGTGGTTGAAGCTAACAAGAAGTCTTCTGCTTACCATAAGGTGAAATGACTCCATTCCACCTGATGGTAAGCAGAAGTGGAGTCATGATTATTGTTATTAAGTAGGAACATTGGACTTAGAGTAAGTATTTTGTTTTAATAACAGGCATATTCATATTTATTTCTCTGTATTAGTCATTATATTCTCTATATATATTGTTAATAATTTATTTTTTTTTCTTTCGCGTTTCCGATTTCACTCTTAAATGAATTAAAATTAAACAAAGTGCTAAGTACATTTCTACGTTTGTACATAAACACTCACTGTTTAGCCTATCGTTTGTACAATGCACTAAGTGTATCTATACAGTGGCAATAACGTTACGTTTCTAAGCAATATTGGCTATGAATTGGGCATAGGTCGTCCTACCTTGATTGCTCCATTGTCCATGGTTACTCTGACCACCAGAAATATGACTGTCGTTTCAATTGTTACCTGGACCTTGGGGCTGCAATTTGGAGTTGGTTAGTCGGAATTTGGAATTTGCGACGTATATATATAAGTACATGATTGGGTAGATTTGTACTGCAGGTGTTAAATGCACAGTTGTAAAACTAGTTGCAACTGGTTTATATTACGTTCACTATTTCATTATATTTCCATCAGGAAACGAAATCTTACTGGTGACGTCATTAAACGTTACAAATATAGCAATTTCAAGTATATTAGCTTCATCCTAAAGCACACTTAATGTTTAAAATACGTCAAAAATTTTAACACTACTTACTAACAGGCATAAGACTGCATATATGTCACACACACATTTTTTAAGTAAATACCATTATTTTCGATGGAAAATCCCATACATTCTGTAATAAAACAAAATTCTTGTTAAACTTAATTTCTCATAAGAAATTAATTCGCAAACACTCCGAAACAACAAAGCAAAAGTTAGTTTAGTACGCGTGATATGATCCGGAGTGAATTCAGACACAGAGTCAAATCAACTAGAACAGGCAGTTCACTGCACCACGTATATTGTTTAACTCTAAGTGCGTTTTTAGATTGGTTTTATAATTGTTGTTTTTTTTTAGCATGAAGCTCAGTAAATGACTCAACCACCTGATGATAAGCAGTAGAGAGTCCCTATGTGAAGATAGCTAGTGAAGCATTTTATTATTTTTATTGGAATTTTTAAGTTTTTATTAGTTTTGAAGAGAAAAAATAAATTATACAGTTACAATGTCTCATTCTATTAAGAATATTAGTAGCTCCTTCATCTGCATCACTAAAGTAAATTAGAATGTACTCGTATTTCGAATCCATTTAAATCACCAACAATATTGCCCATATTTGATTCAAAAGTTTAATAAAACAACAGTTTTATAAATAAAATTCATAAAAAAAACCGATTTGTACGATAATCAATTAATTATTCAACATTCCCGTCAAAGCTCGCATCAGGGAGTAGATCTGTCATATTAATTTGCACACCCTTTCGAACCAAATACGTATTTTGAATCCCACAAATCAAATCAAAGTCTCAACAAAAAAATAATGCACTAACCCTCATACGTTATCGAATTATACGCGCCCCTAGTGCTTTTGTTTACGTACGCAGTGTAGAATAAGGCAGAAGGTAAGGAAGAAAGATATTAAAAGTGATTTATTCGTAATATCAAATATTTTCTCAAAGAATTCAAAATATTTATCTAAATGGCATAATTTCTTTGCAGATTACATTTAAAAGACCTATTTTACAATATATTCTTTATTTTAACGACAGATCGACAGGTGATCTTCTGGCGTACGTAACGCATCTTTGGGTTGAATTTATTGCCAGGCGCGGACTTTAGTTATAAGTCTAGAAATCGCCAAAGCTTTTGATCGGGTCTGTCACAAAGCTATTCTCTACAAGCTTCCGACCGTACGGTCTATAAGCCCGACTTTGAGCCTAAAACGCTGGCTTCCTGCATGAGTGGAGAATCCGAGTCCTTTCCAATGTTCGTGGAGTCCGTGGTTCATGTTTATGAATGCTGGTGTCCCGCAGGGTTCAGTTCTATCCCCTAAACACTTTCTTGGCAATGGCATGCTTACATTGGGAAGAATTCATTGCTATGCAGATGATAATACAATGCCTGATGTGCAAGCCCGACATCTGAGCGCTTAGATATAGAATAATTCCATATTAATAAGTTCTTGGTACTGCCAACAAGATGCTAAGAGTCAAAAGGTTTAATGAACCATTGACTCACAGTCCAACTATAATTGATGTTTTGGAGCCAATCTTGCGGTATTTCTAACGAAGATAAGATACAGATTTACCCTACCGTTCATTACTACTCTTCACCATAGCGACATTTTCAAGCGGTGGAATCAAACACTAATTGAGATTGTGATGTCACAAAGCCAGTAATCGAATCACGCGATTATCGAATTATTTTTGTGTTCCCTGTGGTTTGAGGGAGTTTATTAAATGAATATGTAAAGCGGGTACGTAGATAGAAGCGAGTTTTTAAACTGATGTTGTTCTTATAAAAGTTTTGATGGACTTATAATTTTATTAAGCACCCGACTAGGGCTATCAATCATACAGAAGATCGCAGTAAAATAGCGTAGTTTAAAGTATTCTTTTCCTTTGATGAATAAGGTCGCCAGAGCTCAAAAGAAAACAAAATGACGATCATTACGTAGAAATTATCACGTACTTTTTTTAACAAACGAAGTTAATTATGAAGGGTATAAAATTTTAAGCCGTTATGATGCACATTAATAATTTCGAATGTAAGAAAACAAAAGCCTTGCTCCCAGACTACCGGTCCGGTAAACCCTCACAAAAACTGGGATCCGGACGAAAAATTACCAAATGTACCTTTACATTTTCTTTTTTGCTGTACCCTGGTCACCCGGGGATGCTTTTTTTATTTCCTAACGTTTGATGCTACCCGGGTTAAGGGTTGTCACTTCTAAATTATAAAATGTTTGAAGGGTAGATTACTAATTTTTTATGTGTTGAGAATGCACTTCGTGAACATGAGCCCGTGTAGAACCGGAGACGAAGACGGTTAGACGTCCACATGTTAAGGGCATATCTATTATTCGAAAAATACTTAAATACATTTGAGAAATACGAATCCATATCAGATAAAATAAATTTTATATGGTTGAGACACTTGAGGGCAAGTAACGGATAAATAAATTGTCATGAACAATAAAATATATTTTTCATATGTATATTTTTTTAAATGGTATATTTGCAAGCTTATATCGAAGGCTTCGTGATTGCGGTTACTAATTCACGTCTAGACCGAGTACATTGATTGTTAAATTTCTTTGTTAATGTTTTTTTTCTAAGATTGAACTTCAACTAGTGTGTAGTACCATACACAGATTACATTTACTATCAACAAACTGCTGCATATTAAGCGTAACACGATATTTGTAAAATGACTCTTGTTACAGAGGATTAAGGTAACCGCAAATGTGGAAGTCAAAATTGTGCATTTCAAATAAGGCTTGCAGAGTACACTGACTACAATATAAATCAATTTATCTTGTACCACAATGACATTACAGTTAAAAATATCTCATTAAAGAATTAGTAAAGTATATCTCAAAATTAAAGAAAACATCCAATGACGAGACTTGTAAGTAATTTAAGTTGACAACCCTTATCAACGACCGGGCGATCCGAACGATCCGGGTGAAGTGAAATCTGTCGTGGGTTTCTCATTTAAAATGATTAATTAGTTAACTTTCTATTTCAAAGTGGGTGGGCTATTTTTTCCTATATTAACACTGTATTAGGTAATTGTCAACTACTGCGTATGAAATTAAAATAAACGGATTCTTATGTACCAGCCATTTACCATTGCTACGTTACAAAGCAAGATATAATATAAAAATTGTTGAAAACATTAATATAAATTGTATTCGTTTCTTTAAATATTTTAATAATATTATTTATTTCTATTAATGATAACATTGTAATATTTTGTTTTTGTAAATTAAGTATTATTTTCTCTGTTGTATCTTTCCTCTGTAATTTCTTTGCAGATTTCATTTAAACTGCTTCTATGGGTATCAAAAAATATTTTATTCTAAATTATATCAATGACTAATATTTATAAAAGAAAACGTGTGCTGACAAAGATTTCCATTTTTTGATTGTGCGACAAAGAAATCAGTTGCCAAATTTCTTTGTGTTACTTAATAAATAAGCAGACTGTACAGTAGTACAGAGCCGGCTTTACACCTTTACGAATGTAAAATAAAAGATTAGAGTAGAATAATGACAGAACAGTTTATAATTAATTCGGTAACAGTTCTAACTGACGCCACACATTTGTTCAAATGTCAAGTTTTTTTTCTATATTGTACCTGTCAAGTGCAGTAAGTAAGCCCCATGCTTTATCAATGTATAGAAGATTGCTTATTATATTAGTCAGTCGAGAATGGCCCATATTTTATTTACATACATATACTGTTAGATAAGAAGAAGAACTAGGAGGGTGGAATTGTTTTTTTCACCTCCGAACACTATATAAGGCGCCTCAACCCGGCGCGAGCCTCTTACTCTGCGCCTAGCCTTCGTTGAACGATCACACATTTTCTGTTACTCTGTTTCTATTATTTTAGCCCACATGTTTAAATTCTGTTCTGTTAATTTCTAATTAAAAGTAATTTCATTGCAGTTGTAATAATTTGTCTTTTTTTATTAAATAAATTCCTAGCCACTTTATAAGAATACAGTAAATTGGACCTTTATCTCAAATTCTATCTTAAATAATAAAAAGATTTTCACGTTCAGAATTACACACATACAACTATAATATACATTGGTATAAGGATATTAAAGGAAGCTTATGAAGCTATTTTCATTTCTGCTTCTATTTATGTTTAGGGCATTGTATTTTATATATTTTCATAATAAATTACAATATAAATATTTTTATGATATTCCTTCCATCAACTTGAGAATTTTGGTATCTACAACGCCGAGGATTCCAAACTTAAATCATAATCAAATTTAAAATGAATAATATGTGTATTTAAATTGGTAAAATTGATACCTTGAGCTTTTTGGTGAATTTTAGTTATCTACTAACTTAACAAACAGCTATCAAAATAATAAAAACAAATGAAATCTATGACAAAATATAATTAGTGTATATTATTGTTATTTATTTCAAAATTTAAATTACATTTAATAAATTAATAATTAACTTAAAATCTAGAATTCATCTACGCTGAAAGAAAACTTGGAACCAACGAATGTAGATAATAACATTATTTTTATATATCTGTCACTATTAAATATTATTTCTTTATATTATACATACCTTGAAAATATCAATGTGAATAGAACATAAAATTGCACAGTGTGCAACGCTCACCTCGTTTGGGCCAAAACCCAAAAAATACTAAATCATCGCAAACAAAAGGTTATCCACGTAATTAGTTTTTTTGCATGCCCCAACGATATATCACCATTTCAACCACATCCGTAATAATTTTCCAATTATAATATGTTCCCGCTTGCGTGCTATTTCATTTATGACGTCGGCGTGTCTGCAAAATTTACGACACAGAACAACGAGTTTTTATTAAAAATTCAAATCGACCTTTTAAATACTCATTGAGTTTTTAAGTTGTCGTGTTTTTATGACACTAGCTTGTTAAGTATAATTACTTTATTTTCGTGTATTGGTGTTATTGTTTGTTCGTGGTCGCGTGTCTTACCTGTAACAAAAAACATTGCATATAAAATTTCTTAAGATAATAAAACATATAATATAATTGTGACCAAGACTTTTATTGACCCGTCACAAGAATCTTGCGATGGCATTTTGAAGACCATGCCATCGCAAGATTCTTGTCAAATCACAATGAAAGATAAAAATTTATTGAAAATCCATTTTTAAGAGACTTATTCCAAAGTGAATGATCTTTATTTTGACAAGATGCTGGTGTACTAGTAATTAACAAATAGTTGGATAGTCTATCTTGAGTGTATTATCTATCTTGAGAGCTTGTTACCTTTATGATACTCAACCCATCTAAGACTAGTCCTGCTATATATACGTAAACAGCCAAAAGCCATTCAAAAAGTTCAAAAAGCCATGCGATTTTTATTTGAAACGGACATTGACGCGTCACGTGCACAGTGCGACCGCGGCGCGGATTGTGATGACGCTTTCACCACAGAATAGAGCGTTAAATTTTAATGCATTTGTTCAATGTACCCTAATTTATGAACCACTGTGTACGGTGATATGATGACATTATTTTCTGAGATTTCTGTTAACGAGTTATAAAATCGATAAATATTTATATATAAAGAAAATATTGATGACAATAATGTGTATTGGTTTTATGTGTAAGTAATTTTAATTATAAAAACCATTTAATTTGGTGTGCTTTTTCACCTTCCATGATCTTAGTTATATAATTTTTGAAAGTACTATAGACAGTTAAATAAATCTGAATAAATCAAAAGAATTCTACAAAGTCACATTCAAAATATCTTTATTTAAATAGACTCATTAAGAACTTAGTAAAGTTCTTTAAATCGTCATAAAGAATATTTATGAGAAAAAATAAATAAATGTAATTAAAGGTAATAGTGATAACTTTAAGAGGTTAATAACTGGGTATTTATTTACAAATTGTCCCAATTATAGAATATATTTATGTATTAAATAAATTATTTTAAAATTAAAACTAACCCTAGTATGCAAACTCCCAATTTACCCTACTATACAGACCCATAATATTTAATTTAATCCCTTTGATTCAATGACTTTATGTCATTGATATGGGCTCGCTCAAATGTCTTAAGACACGCTTCAATTATGGTTTTGGAGAATTTAAAATATAGCCTTAGTAAAGAAATCTATAAATACTAATGAAAAGACCTACCAAACTAATTCAAATTAAAAATATTTGCATTTCTTTATGTTAACCGCCTCGTAACACATAGATTTTATTTAAGATTAGAAGATTCATCCAAATATTCAAATACAGAAAATATATACCAACCAAATATTTTAATATTACTTTTACAAGTACTAAATTCACAACAAATTACCCATCTTTATCATGAAACAAATTCAGACAGATGTTTTTCTTCTCAAACAGAAGTAAATCTATAAAAAGGCACTTTCTTTAAATTACTTCGTTTTCCTGTAACCTAAAAGTCTGTCTCAGTCGAGGTTCAAGATAACGTTAAGTAATAAAAATAGGTGCTATACAAATTATGATATTGCGTAAGAATTTTTTTAAATATATGTTTCGGTTTGAGATTCAAATGAAAATTTAAATGTTATAAACATTATATCAATGTCCCCATCGTTATCAACCTTCACGTGTTCCATTCAGATTAATAAGTCTGGAATTAACTATGACAAAAATCTGGTTTTTGGCATGTCCGCTGCGTTGACGGCGTGCGTTGCTGTGTTCCGTGTAAATTCATAAAACATCGCTGTGTAAGTGGGACAACAATATTTATATTGTCTTCGTCTTCTTTTGGCTAGTTAGTAAACCTAACAATTATCAGAAACTACATAGACCCACGCGATCATAAATAATTCTGTCAGTGCTGTGAAAAGGATATAGATATATGGCTTCAAAAATCAGTAGAACACATTATTATTTACATATGGAAGCTTATTCCTGTTTCCTGTTTCCAGAACAAATATGATAGTAGCTTATGTAAAATTAGTGGAAACAGAAAATATTCTCTATGGTTAAAGTACAACAGAAGATAAGATAAGTATTGTAGAACCACGCTAATATAATTGCAGATGCTCTAGCTAGGGTGTTCGTTACCTCCGCATCGCCTATAATACGAATAGCGCGACGCTGCAATCTGTCCAGAGCATCAAGGAGGTACTGAGCGGAGCCATCCCAAAGATGCAAATACTCCACACAAGACCGGACCTGGGTGTTATCCCTGGTTATCTTTACCTACGACGTGCGATCACAAACATCTTATCAAATAATGTTTACTGTTTTAGGTTTCATTTCCTTTTTTTTGTTAATACATACATTTTTTCAATGGTATATTTCAATCGATAGTTACAGTTTTATTGAGATTTGTCTTCTCTATAAATATATAGAAAAGACAAAAAAACACTAATATGTGTGAGCGTTTGTGTTTTGATAGTAAAATTATTTCCAGTCTATTCTTATTGTAGAATTTGTCTGGCTTATGTTTTTTGTCCAACCTTATTTCCTACATTTTTTACCTCTGTGCATTTTTGCTGTTTCTAAGAGAAGATACTGATCACTTAAGAGGTTAAATAGATTTATTTGTCCGCTACAATAGCTAACACAAGAACTAGATAGGTCTGACTGACCGGGGACAATAGGCAAGCGGCGATCATTGCACAGAGAGCTGGGGTTATATGGTTCCTTTTGTCATCGCTGCTTTGATACCATGTTTGTATTTGTGAGTTTATTTTCATGATCGTCGTCTGGTCGAGTGGGCAGTGTCTTGTTAATCAAAGGTCCCGGGTTTGAATCCCGGTAGGGGCAGATATTTTTATGTTGAGTACGAATTTTTGTGTGTTAGTCATGGATGTTTGTATGTTTATTTAATATATTTCTGATATTTATATACATATTAATATCAATATTTCTCCGCATCTAGTATCCATGACACAAGATCTTAACTTTGGGCTACATAATAGGTTATTGCAGGTATACCATAGTAGTTAATTAAAAAATTAATAGTAGTATATTTTGAAACAAAAGTGTTTCAATCCATCAAGTTAGACCGACAAGGGCTTTTAATACCTATCATTGTTAATACCTGTATTTACACTGGAACCGGGAACCTATTACTTCTTCGTGAAACTCAATTAACTGCATCACGTCTGTAGTAAGGTATTGAGTTATATCTTAGCGATCTTCTAATTATTATTATTAATATTCAATAGATATAATATCTAAAATGTTAGAATATATGTTCTCAAATCACCCAATCTCAATAAAACAAGGTTTCGCAAGTAATTCTTCTTGTCAAAGTTCTTACAAAGCGAGTCCAATATATTTAATTACATTTTAATTGGTTAATTTGGGTATTGATGAAATTAAAGAAGTCCATTTAACAACTCGAAATTAAGTGAAACATTCCCTTTACGCAACTGGCGCCTTGAAATCGCAGGATTCGTTCATTTCTGTGCAGAGCTAATCAAATTTGTCCAGTTGTACTCCTTTTGCGACTGCTGATTTAATTTGGGGTTATTGTCTTCATTTATTTTTTATTTACTCCCCTTAGTTGATATTTTAATAATCCATTGGCTAGGCTCAATTTATTTCTTTGATTAGCTTTGTAGTCACATTACCATATTCCATTGGCTTTTTATTAGAGTTTAGGCTTGAAAATAACATTTGCTTCATTATTGTCATCGACTAATGGTGATTTAAGACTTATTGCTTACGAAAAGACAATTTTAACAAAAATCAATCTATTATCTAAATATAATTCAAAATCAATACTCATTTATTTCAAAGAAAGCACATTTCAAAGAAATTATAACAACCAAAATCAAACTGAAGAGACTAGAATTGAAAATCATTTCCCCAAACCGCTTATCCCACAGTTGACCACTCTAAACCAATAAAGGGTCGAACAGACCGGCCGCAAGCGGACTAGACCCTAAGACGCCTAATACAGAGAGAAGTTTCCAGTTAATTGGAAATTACACAAATGCTCAACCGCCGACCGACCGGGTGGAAATTGAATGGGGTTTATTACTTTAAACCTCGTGACTATTCATCTTAATCTGTTTAGGCTTGGGTCTTAAGGATTCTTTAAGAAGCATCTAATTAAATCACCAGGTAACCTCTATAAAATAAAGACTTTAAGAGGTTCCTGGGAAGGTCTAATTGGAGCGGACAATGCCATCAGCAGAGCAATGCTTAGAATTTTGACGATGAATTTTAGTTCAGGGCCAATTTTTACACTTTTCCAAACTATACTCTTAGACAAAAGGGATCGTGCCCCTTCGGCCGTCAATCGCACATCGCAATAAACGAATCCCGGATTAACCAGCCGTAATCCGACGTTGTTACTTTGAATCATACCTTTTAGGGTCCTATTATTTGCTGGAATTGGAAAAAACATTTTAGTAGGGATTCCGAGAAGCTTATTTGCAACCTTTTTAATCTGTTATAGGGAATTCAATGATATTGACTACAGAAATAATAACACTTATAAAGGTAAAGACAATTATAAAGGTTTTTATAGTCATGGTGATCTTTACATTAAAGAAGAAAATAAAATAAGTGATGCATTACCTTAAACAGATATTTCATTGGCCAATACGCATGCAAAAATGTCCCACAATGGTAAAAGATATGGATTCATTGCTACCAAGCTTATTATTTGAGCTCAGTAGAAATGATTAAACCAAAATCACTCCACCAATAGCATTCCCTTACAACGCGATTGTTACCTAATTAAATGTTTACTGAATAAATAAATTCAAAACTTCAATAGATTAAGTCACCTTTATTATTAAAGTTTCATTTTAAAAATGTAACTACCGCAATCAAACGATAAAGTTAGTCAATCGAACTTCGTCCATATTTCCATTAGAAAAAGACTCTTTCTGTAAACTACACCCTAGTTTTCCTGTTTAAAATATTCAGGAGTATACACTGAAATACACTTCTCTTGGGTTGGTAAGCATCAAATACATCTATACCGGATAAAAATTGATGTTGGTAACTCTCATTCATCACACTTAAGTTTAGAATGGGTTCATAAATCTTAATTACTCGCATAAAATAACCAAACGGCCATTGATCAACGCCGATGTCAGAATTGAGTCATAGATATTTATCAGTCGAATTGACACGAACAATAAATATTGAATTTAAGAATATAATACGGATTGTTTAACCATACGATATGAACCAGAGTTGGGCAGTCATGAAGAAGGAATTTAAAGTGAGTTTTATATCAGTTAAATGAAAATATTTAGTCTTATATTTAAACATTACACTTTAACTATATAGACTGCTGTATGGCATAATATCAAATAAAATAATTCTAATAAATGGCTGTAGTAAAGCTATATAAAATCATTTATTTATTAAAATGCTGTATTAAATAAGTAAATCACAATTTGCTGTAAGTTTTTGAATTGTATATTTTAACTATCATTATTAATATTATGCTAATAACTCAATACTTTTCAGTATTATAATTATATTCTTCAATCTTGACTTTCATAAGAGTATGAAATGTACCTAGACTGAATTAATATATTTTAACTTTGACTTTGACTATCAAATGCTTCGATTAAGAATGAAGTCTACTCAGAAGAGGGAAATATATCGTTTGAGACACTTTCAAAATGTTCATAAGATTTAACTGCATATCTAAAACATGTAATTCTCAGAAAAGTTGAACTCATTCAGAGCATAGATTCAACTAAATACAATATCAATAAAAAGGTTTAAGAAACATAATTGAAAATGATATTCCATTTAAGGGTAATAAAAGAACTTTTAATCTTTTTAACACCAAAAAAACCCCTAATACAAGTAACGAAGTGCTAATCTGGCCTTTGTATTTGAAATTTTAAAAAGAATATCCCACTCCATCCTTAGCTGAATATAAAACACGGTAGGGTAATAAATCTCAATGCCCTAAAAACGAAATGAAGCTAAAACGGATTCTCCTCACGTAATTTCTATCTCAACATTCGGAAACGTAACAAAGAACAATCATTTCATTATCGCATCTGAAATCCGGATTGGAGGCTAATTCTGGTGGTGTGATAAAAAATAGCTATTTTGGGGAATATAAGCCATTATCCTTATCAGTTAATATAGATTAAGATTTTTAATGCAATTTCTATCCAAACTGCTTTATAATATATATAATAACTGCAATAAAACTTGAAAATTTGTTATACAAAAAATGTCATGAAGAAATTAACCTAAATTAAATTAATAATAGCATTAATGAAAATGATTGTCTAAAATTACTTAGGCATGATGTAATGATTCTGTAAAAATTATAATATTTTAATTTGATTTCACTTCTTTAATTGAAGAACGTCTTGCTTGAGGATTTATTTAATTTATATTGAATTGATACAAATATCATTCGCAATCAAAATTCATTCTAACTGTTACTTTATTCTTTGTACAGGTATATATTTTATTTATAACAATTTTCTAGCTGATCTTAAGGTCGTGAATTCGTGATTAATTTATGCGCTTGATCAAGATATGTAGTCTAAAGCTGGTTGATGTGGGACTTCTAAATTAGGGCATGTGATACAATAGCTTTAATACCGAAATAAAAAGTATATAAATTAAAATTTACAATAAATACAGAGCAAATTGTTAACAGCGACGAGTTGATCGAAAGAGGTTAGGCAAAGTTGCCACCAACAATTTAAAAAACACATTTTTCTTAGCTTGTTCTCTATTATCTTATCTTATCTTGATGCAGGGCCAGGATTACTCCCGGAGCACGTCGACCCAATGGGATCTTTTGTGCTTTCCCAACCCTAATGTCCGCTGTCATGGAATACCTCCTTACATCTTCAGGACTGGGATAGCCCAGTCCAAAGAGACCCATTCTTTTCCTGGCAAGAGCATCACAGTTACATAGGGTGTGTTCCATTTGTTCGGTGTGCTCCCCACACACACAGAAGCGATCGTACAAGTTCTCATTTAACTAATCATCTTAGTACCGACCAGATACATCAATTCACTCAACTTTCAAATAGGAACACTACTAAATTGATTGGTATAAAAGAACTGAATAACTTACTGCGGCTTCGTGCGGTGAGAGTTCGCTCGCAGTAAAATATTGGTTGCATAGAACAGAAATTTTAACTTGTAATGAACTAACTTCAACTTTTCCCCGAAGTTTAATTGTATTAGCACTAGTTGGAGATGGAGCAATCACATTATTTCGATACTAACATTATTATTTTTTAAATTCAATTTTAGTTCACATTTCTATCTCTATATTTAAATAGACTCCATAACTAAAATTGTTTGAAATAAATAAGGGTTTCATTTCAGACGATTTTATTGCGTTTACCTTCCACGAATATTTTAACTTTGGAGAAGAATACTCGTTAAAATGTCTACCTTGTTGAACTGTTCTCTGAGTGAGTTTTTTCTGCACAAAATCTGAAATAACTATTTTACAGAGTAGATAGTATTAATGCACGAATTAAAATATATTTAATATAAATTATAATTTATATTATATTTTTTAATATATACTGTATTCTGTAAATGAATAAGTACTGCTGTAAGGTCTGCATCAAACCGTATATTAGCCGTTATATTTATTAAAACTCTGAACCTTTGTTTAGACTGCATAAGGGTGGATATGGAACTCCTCATTTATTTCCCAAGAAGGCCTGTATCTTATAACTGACTGCTCCCATTTGAAGTATCCTTCGCCCTACAATTCAGTCATACTTTTATCCAATATAAGCATCTATTATCGACTCATTACAAGTCAAGTTACAGTCGATATAAATTTGAAAATTTCGAGCAACTCAGGAAGCGCTTCCGACGCCTCGTTATTTCTTCGAGAACCCCAAAACAAAGGCTCTTTAAATATCTCAAGTTAAAAACGAGTACAATTTTATTTAAAATCACTCACAATGTTCCAATTTCGTTCAATTTGAAGTAGAAGTTGACATCATTTTATTTCCGCGACTTAATACACTTACTGGTGAATATAAAAGTTTTGATTTCTGTGCAGTATTTATAGGAACTTGTTCAAATATTTAAGAGTGTTTAATTCAAGAATCTCGACTTTACATCTCTGTAGTATGTGTAGGTAAGCTAAATTTCATATAAAATTGCGTGTCGCTCACACATGTGCGCGAAATGGTAAAAATAACTGGCAATTTGAAATTATCTAATTCAAAATAGAATTGCTAAATTTGTTTGAAAACCAAAAAATAATTAACAAATACAATTTTATTCTATTATTTTTCCATAGGTCTCATCTCTTGGCCTCTAACTGAAGATGGAACCAATCTACACCCGAATTCTTCAACCACCGAAGAACTGGCTGCAGATGGAGATAAGACATTATCTCCATCTGCAGCCACACTAACGCTGTTAACATTTTCGTAATGGCGGCAGACTTAGAGAAGACGGTTGTTGCTAGCCAGATGACTAGCTCTATTTAAAATCGCACTAGGAATAGAACCATGGACCTCCAAATCTGAAATAGGTGGTCTCAACCACCAGACCACAGCAGCCTTTGTATTTGTGCCGCATAAGAGTTAAATAACCTTTTCTCTTGACGTGATCCGAAACGAGTGATATCGCCTTGATACTGTGAACGCGCATCGGAAATAACGGTTTATGATATACGTTGCCTTAGCAAGTAGTTTGAAATCAACTCAATAATTTAGAACGGAATGGTGACTAAAATTTTAAGCCGTTAAATTTTGATGCGAGATTGACAACATCAGTGCGATATCTCTCGTTACTAGTGCGTCAGATACTTGTGCGTCAAAATAGCATTATTATACTTTTTTTTATCACAAGAGTCACAGTATTATCTTTCAACAAACTTTGAAGCCTTTCTTGGTGTTTATTTATGCCTATACAAACTTTTTGCACCCGTTTCTTAACCTAATTAAGAAAAATAACATAATAAATAAATTAAATAACTAATCCTTAACACGAAATAAAATAATAACCCATCTGGCCTTACAAAGAAAAGACCACATCCCTCAAAAATACCACAAACATGTCTAATTCACCCCAAAATTCCAGAAATGATCTGTTTAATGCTATAATCTATTAGGAGCTAAGTCTGTTCTACTAAGTGCATACGTTTATTTGTCTCGCCATATGGCCCGACTGTATAGTTGGCTAGTGTATATGGTACAAGTGACAGGATATTTAACATTTTTTATAATCACAATGTACGAACCCAGTTCCCCTGCTCCACAGCACAGCGCGCTTCAAACTAAATAGAAACACTATGTTACATTGTAATTTTTATTTACAATAATAAATTTAATAATAAAGTTCTTACAGAAACCTTAATGAGTTAGCAATAAAATAAGAATCAAATAAAAAATAAAATAATAAATAATCTGATTTTACGCATCAATATAAGCAAATATGAGCCATATTTGTTTTTATTACAAAACACTTATAAAAAGTTATTGATTTATCTGTCTGTAGCTGGTTAAATACATAAGTTTATTGTGTTTTCTATAACATGCCTTTATCGCATCTTCTTCGGATCACTACCTAATAAAAATGGAGTTAGCTGATGTGTCTACACCTCACAAACCTGAATGTCAAGCATTCAGAAGACACGAGATGTTAATTACTCACATGTTCTTAAACTACGCCGGTCTTACCTCTCATACCAAAATACAGTTATTAACTATGTGGTTAATTATTTCGTAGCCAGCATTGAAAAGATAGCGACCATTTAGTAATACTGATCTTAAACAGCTGTGGTAAAAAACCTTTTTTTTATACTGGTGATATCATAAGTTTTGGATTGGTTTAATTTGAAAATATAATAAAAGATGTATATTAAAGTTATAGTGAACCGACTATAATGAAGATTTTTTCTTACAACACTATGGCAACATAACAAAGACTATCAGAGCTGGCAAGGAGTATTATTTACTTTCTCAACAGTTAATAATTTGACGCCTGCAGTAACAAAAGTCATTCCGCTCACATCTCATCGCTAACACCAAACGAAAATGTATTATTCAATTGGTATTTTTTGCCAGCGCTTTATGCGTGGAAGCATTGCCTAGTTCATTGCAATACGACGAAATCAGCGCATTCTAGAAATGGGACATGCGGCTCACGTTTCATTTTTTAAACTGGGTAAAGTATTAGTAGGAATCCACGTCAAGTTTCATTTGAAACTGAAGTCCAAAACAAATGAAGTATTTTAGTTATTTAAAAATGTAAATCACGAGATGAGGCTTACGAGATTTTATAAAAGGCTTGTCAATTATTTTCCGGTGCTCAAATCATGGTTAGTTTGTACAAGTATATAAAGTATATATAAACGAACCAAATGTGTTATTTGTGCTCATTTTGCTCATGCTAAATTTCTTCATCTTTCAGTATCAATGTCAAAAGGAACAGGATATGCAAGAAACATAAACTGACTTAATTTTTTAAATAACTGAATGAATTATTTTCTATTCCATGTTAAGTAGACGTAGGTCAAAAAGAAGGTTTAAACTATAAGTAACGAATGTGTTTCGGTTCTAATTGTAATCAAGAAAGATTGTTTCTAGTATTAGCAGAGTATTGCAATTAGGAATACATTTTATAAATTGATTATAGAATATTCTGACTTATCAAAAAAAATGAGGTAGATCTTCAGATGAAGGTTTTGTCAAAAGCTAAATCTTAAGCTTATCTTCTTTTTCTCTTCTTTATTTTCTTCTTTTGATTTCTCTTTTAATTATATTATATTTGTATTAGTATACGATCATCTAACTTTCTTTATCGCTTTTCCCATATGTGGGGAAGAGTTATCTGTTATTTTGTTGTTGTATTTTAATTATCTTTTATCTTTGTGTGCCCAAAAATTGTTAATAAATAAATAAGTAAATTTAATTCTCTACTTTTCTGTGAAGTACTAAGTATCACTCACTACACATTATATAGTATGTAAGATCTTTCACTTTGTTATATGAAGAAAGGTTGAAAGTCAAAGTTTCAATAGTGACATAACTTTATTTCAAAAATTTGAACATAATTTAAATTCAAACATAGATTAATGATACTAAAAAAAAGGCCCTTTGTACAAAATTAGTTAAAAGTTTTTTTTTTGTGTGTTTCTCTTTTTGAATTGGCTAATGTACAATAAAGATATATTCTATTCTATTCTAACTTATATACCGAGTAATAACTACTTTTCTCCTGTTTATCCTAAAATTTGTCATACCGACGTGGACCTTAGTATCAATAATTCTTAAGATCTACTATTAAAAACGCAAAATATAGAATTGCATTGAACTTTGAAAGTAGACATTTTTATAACCCAAGTTAATTTTAATGTCTGTTTACATTGGCTGTTTCATATTTACTTAGATGACATACTAAAATTCAGTTCGGTGCTTATAATCTGACTGTACTAGTTTATATTAAACATCTTTTGTATGCGAGAGTTTTTACAGTAACAATCTCTCTTTTTACCTTTTTAAATTTCGTATTAACTGAAATCATTGTCCCCGTGATAAGCCTAATTGTGTTTTTCGATTGGGGTCGATCATGCCTGCAATGAGCTTGTTCATTACCAGCAGGCTGCCAAGTTCCCCGCAGACAGACGGACGGACGAACTTAATCCGATTAGTAACAGATGCAGCGACAAATTTACGTTAATTTAGGTAGGGGCGATGTTTTGTTTTGAGTGATAATGAACAGCTCCAGTGTTTACTGTTAGAGCAATTGATTTGGTATTGACAACAGTAAGTTTAATATAGTAACAGTTTAATATTAGAGTTATTAGTCATATATATCTTTACCCATACATATATACATACAAAATACACATAATTTATACTTAGTTTCTCTGTAAAGACAAATAATGTACTACATAATATTCATGTTTTTTAAAACTAAGTAAAAATAATTAAATTCTAAGTTATGAATAATGTTAAAAGAAAACTATTAAAATAATCGAATTAATAATTTCCACTACTTTCTTAATGAAGTTCAAAGCAACATGAAATCGAACTAAAAACCTCGTGATTTGATTATTTCTTGTATACCATTAATTATAATTCTATATTTATAAATAAAGTCGGTAAACAAATAATATTTTCGAATGCAAGCTAATTACCAAGCAACAGTTACACGCCTATATGAACGATAGCTTCATATAGTATAACATCGAGCGCTGAGATCCGATTTAATTTAAAATAAAAAATAAACATAAACCAATCCGAAATTCAATAAATGCATATCAGCGAAATTTTAGCGTAAACGAGTTATTCAATTAACAGAACCAGTTTTTCAGCAGTGAAAAGGTTGAAATGGCACCGTCAGGTCAGGCGGCAACGTAGACGGAGTTTTAGCTCTTTGAAAAAATATTAAAGGCTGCTTTGCTGCAAGCCACGGCTTGAGACATAAGCGTTTGGTCTGTAAATACAATTTTACTTTTTTTAAACTTTATAATTTTTATTTGTTTATAATTTTGTAACATCCAGACATTAAAGTTTCCAGATAGTAAATTATAATTTGAAATTATATGCAACAAGCACTTTTAGTTATACAATATTACTGAAAACAATATTCTGAAATGTCAATTAATCATAATCAAAAAAACTCATTAATAAAACTTTTGTTATAAACATTGTAAATGTCATTATAAATACTAAAGGCTGAGAGTTTCTTGCGCCGCTTCTTCTCTGCAGCTACTAATTCGTCGAAGCGGTAGTAGGGTTGATTGGGAATATGCATACTAGTGTTATTTTTAATTTAAAAATAAATATTATTTTAAAATTAAAACTAACAATTTATTTAGTACATATTTAAATACTATAACTGGGACAATTTGTAAATGCCCGGTTGATACCCAGTTAAAATTATAACTATTGCCTTTATAATTATATTTATTTGTTTTCTCATACATATTCCCTGTTGTGACGATTTAAAAGAGCTTAGTAAATAAGTCTATTTAAATAAAGTTATTTTTGACTTTGACTTTGACATTTCTATCTTGAAAAAGAATAAGAGTCAACATTTTAGATTTATAACGAACGTGTATGTATATCGAAACATTTGCATAGGTTTTCCTTAAATTGTATTTGCTTTCCAAAAGTTCTTCTGAGATTTAACAATTCAACTGCTTTTTTTGATATTCCGATTAATTTCATATTCGAGGAATATGTTATTATGTATGCATCTGAAAACTACTAGTATAGATCTATTTCTAGATTAAATAGTTCTTATGTAATCGTGTAAGTTGTACATTATAATGATCGCTACCGCCTGTCCCTTGCGCTAACCATTCATTCGTTAATTCTTCTTGATATTTTTACAACGTCGCGCGGCCCTTTGAGTATTATGGACAATTTACTAAATTTAATATTTACCCAAGTTTACTGTTTTTTTTTAAATCAGATTTTTTTCTCTCTGCATTCATTACGACCGGAAAATGCTTAGGCAGCTTAATTAATTTAGGGAATGGTTTTTTTCTGTTGTAAAATTTGTTGGCAGTTTAAATATGAACATTATTGTTATAATCATAATTTTAAAAAGCCTTCGGGTTGTAGCAGAATATCAGCGCTTTGTTCACATCCTGATGTGAACAAAATTAGTCACTGAGTTGCGACCCTTTTGCACTTCTGCAGCGCACACAAAGGTCTTTAATACCTTTATTATAAAATGTTTGTCTTTTAATCTATGTACTGTCTGGATGGATTGTGTGTGATGTAGAGATGGAAATAAATGTTTTATCTATCTATCTATCTAATTATAAATAGTAATTTATGAAAACGACCAATTTGCTAAAGATAATTTGACAAATGTATTGCTTGAAGTATATCCAAGATATTGAAAACAACTTATAATAATTATAATAATATTTTTATTGACTAATTAATAACAGCATACTAACAAATAGTTGACTTCGTACTAGACTATGGGGACGACAATAAGCATTTATAAGCCTCAAAGAAAATAGTTATAATTTACTCAATATAGAGAAGCATGTGTGTGTGGGTATGTGTGTTTGCGTGCCTGTATGTAAGTATATCTTAATTCATCAAATGAAATTCTTTCAGATTTACTGTTTCCTCATAATGAAACGTTTGTACCCATGTGTAAATATTAAATAATCATTCTTATATATTTATTTTGATTATTTCTATAAATATCCAATATATCAGGTGTTGTAGAGTCATTTGCTGAGCTTTTTATAAAAATATAAATTTGTATTTGGCAAATATCAAAAAGTAATCACTGACTTTGTTGTGGTTGCTAAGCGACAAGAAAAAAAAATTGTCAAATATATATTATTAAAAGGAAATTTTTACATTTACAAACACGGTTTTCTTTGTGAAGCTATTTTTATTTCTTTTTTTTATTAAAATTTAACTTTCGGATCAGTTTGGACCATAAATATGGAACCGGATCCCCAACAGACTTCTTGTATTGTCTGACATATATGATACTAACATAATATGATGTTAGTATCGTATATAATATCATATATAAGCAGACTGACTGCCCAAGAGCAAGAGCATAAAACAATATTTAGTGGTTTAAAATTTAAATAAATTTTAAACTAAAGTTTTTTCTCTCACGACCCATTTTTTCTATAATGATGCTTTTCGCTCTTTGTTGCGAACTCCTTCTAGTTGCTTTAAAAATATATATTTTTATTGTTTTCCCTTTTGAATTCTCCTCGTCATTGTCACCAATAGAAAAGTCATTGTTTAATATTCAAATTATTACATGTTAATACCGATCTATATTTTGCATTTTACTTACGCACATATTACATACAGTCTTTCCTATTTATCTTTTTCACTCTTAATGAGATTTACTGCCAACTGCCAAGACCCATATACCGGTGCCAAATAATTTGATAAACCCCATCTAATATAAAATCGTTTCATTCACAAAGATGTACATTTATAAGTAGGTTCGATTAAATATTGATACAACGTTTTTTAATACATATAAATCTTCAGAGTAACGATAAATTCGTTTTCCTGACCTTATATTATAATTTTAATATGATCAATCGTATTTGCAGACTAATAAAGATTATAATGAACGTGAATCAAATATTTATATATGGAGTTAAAGACCGAAGAAAATATGAATTTGTGAGTAAGGCAAGAAGGCATGTTGAAATATCCAATTTAGAAAGTAACATTAAATTAAAAATATATTATTAATATAATTTATGATCGTTATAGTGATAATTTGAATCCTCTTTTTTATCATTAATAATTTACCAAAATACTTGTTAATAATGTTTTACTGATGCAATAATGTAATACGTGCTGATAAAAATTTTATATTGGTCACTGATTAGGTAACGAAACTTGTAAAACTCCGATTTTACCAATGATGCCGCTCGCGAACGCTTACAGACTGACGTATATACTGAGTCATGCAAATAATAGTTTTACCCGCAATAAATTGTAGACATAAATTATTATCAGACCACGATAAATGTTGCCATATTATAAATAAATAAGATGGGATGGCATTTTGTAATTTCAGAATGACTATATATCGTTAATATCATTTTTAATATTAGGCATTCAACAAACATTGTACTAGAGAAATCTCCTAAAAACAAATCCACCTAAATGTCATATTGTGTTCCTTTTATTTCTTCTTGATTCATGTATATGTGAAAAATAAAGAAAATATAATGTTATCTATGTAAATCAGTAACGATTTTATTAAATCAGATTCGAGCTTGTGAAGAGTCTTAATCACTTTTCTTAAATTGACAATATTTATCTTTATTCTCAATACGAAATAAGTAATCGTCTCTAGCAATACATTTTCAGTGAACTCCTTTCGTAATCCACAGAATCCCCTAATAACTAAAGAAATTCAAGAGCTAAAGAAGGGGCGCGAAGTACCATTGAAATCTGTTATTAAATTTGGAGACAATCAGAGCTTTTTTAACTTGGATCTGGAAACGCAGACGCGAGGAAATTATTCCGTGTCGGATTCAAAATTTGAGTAATGGGAAAGTCCGGTTATAATGGAATGTTATTTGGAAAAAGTCTTGGAAAAATTTGCCAGTAACGAATCTGACGATCCGCAGGGTCAGCGGTGGAAAAGCAATTTGCGATGCAAAGGTACTTTGATTCCATTACGGAGAAACGTACCCATCAAAAGTGTTTTTAAAGGAGTCAATTCGTGCATATTTTTTTGGTGAAAAATGTGAGGTTCTAATCAAATTATCTTCGTCTTGAATGTAGAAGGAAACGTATTACAATATTACTTACTGCTTAAATATACCAACTTGTCACCATGAACCTTCTTGGCTAGGATTCAACGTGGGAATAAAAACATAGCTGCATTTACTTTGCGTTGATTCCAGTAACATAACATGAATTAAGACGACATTAAAGTATAAGGAAGAAGGAACTGTAACAATAATAACAAATTATATATAAAATAGATAATGATGTGAGATTAATTATGGTGATGGTGATGATGTGATGATTGTAACTTACCCCAAACTATGGGTTTCTTTATAATTACGGGAAGCGATAGATACATATAAAAGACCTTCCGAAATTATAATATTAAATGATAACTTCAGAAGTGTCAATTTTGACATGTAATATTTTTAAATGTTTGTTCTAAAAAAACAGCCAGCAATTATAAATCGATGGACCAAAGGAGGCCACATCGTTACAAACTTATTACAACTTCATTGAATAATTTTGGAAATTACACGTTATTCGTTTACCATAATCAAGAATGATAAAGATGTTATTTCCAAGCTAATAAAATTAATACTCTATATATTTCGAGATAAAAGCTGTCCTTATATCTAAACAGAATGATAATAAATTTATTAAATCATAATTTTGCTAAATTTCACCTTTTTTACATGACCCTGTAAAATGTAGTTTAAATATTGTGTCTTACTTCATGTATTTTAAATTTAATCCTAAAAATCTATCAAACAGTAAATTCAGAAATGCCAATATAGATATCGAACTCACGTGCAAGTAAACATTAGTTCAGTTGTTCCCCAGCGCTGCCAAGATGAGTAACGCTCAATCTGCCTTGCTCATGAATATGCACATCCGGGAACCAAAGCTGCACTTAAATCAACTGCAGCCGGGAGTTATGGACTATATCAGCGCTTATAATATGTTCCTGGAGGCCAAATTGGTCAATGGTCTGTTAGGACCTTATGTTGAAGTACAATTTTCGTTTAGACTTTCAAATGATTTATTTATAAAAAAACTGCTCAGAATTTTAACAGTAATAATATTAAATAATATAGTAAGTAATTATTAAAGACAAAATTTCAAGCAAACTTTTAGCTTTTTAATAACTTATTGTTAAGTTTAATGAACACTAAAAAAGTCATTTCGTTGAAAATAATAAATTAGTCGTTCCATTCATCTTTCTAGACTTCTCAACATCATGGTTAAAGAGAGCAATTAAGGATTTTACATACATTCTCATACTAAATCATCATAACAATTTTTATTTCTATGTATCTATGTGTATGTATTGTAAATCATAATATATTACTATATTTATATTACCACTAATCCCACTTTTATAAGTCTCTGTTAAGCTTGGTTGACTATTAGATAACGATATTAATCGTTAAGTCTGCTATACGTACTTTGGTTGGAAATTACAGTTTAAATAAATAAATGAGAGCGAATTAAATTATTGGATAAAACCGATAAGCGGGTATTCATTTCATATTTAATATGAATATTTGTTGGAGTAATCTTCCGCATTTTGTAAAATTGATTCTTAACATGTTTAAGAATCAATTTCCAATAACCACTGAACATAATTAAATGAAGTGAGAAACTCCATCAGCCACAAACTATGTCAACAACAACCCAATTCTGAAGTTAAACAAAACATCTCAAGGTGCGTAAACAAAAAACAAAACCAAACAAAACAAAGATACGAGAACACATCGTAACCCAAACTCTCCGAGTTTGTTTATTAAAATTAATAACTTTAGCAGAGGTTTTGACAGAATTAAGTAATCTCGAAACTTTGAGAGATCTAGCGAAAGACATGGAGAGATTCAAATTTGTGTCAGAGTTATGACTGACAATATTGTATAAAGAGATCTGTTTAATATCACTGAATCTACCTGAAAACGTTTTGAAATCAATAAAACTATTTGATAACCAACTTATAGATTTGATTTGGTCACAATTGCTCCTAGAAAATTATAGTTCATGGACTTAAATCTGGTTATAAGCCTCACTTTCCTATAAACAACCCTCTAGCACAGGCATATATATGAGAAACGTATGAGGAGTTCGTTCCATAGCACAGCCATTAGCATGTAGTTGCAGTAACTACTAGAACCAATGCTTTAACGTGCCTTCCGAAGCAAAAAGTAACTGGAGATAATAAATTTTGATATTGATAAGATTGACTGGAACAGACTGACCATAACGAAAGATGTTTTTTATTTGTTAGAGTTATAGTATTGAAAACAACGAAGAAGTTTTACCACAATCAATTGAGAAAAATCATTTTAAACGTAAACCAACCAACAAGAAACATATTGTTAAGAAATATTGAAAAATTTACTTCAAAACGGGTACTTTAATTTAATAAAGCAAAGATTACCGCTTAGTCCCTTCAAAACTCTCAAAGTTTGTCCTGGTGAACCTATAACCGTTGCAGATTACTGTCGATGGCAGGAATACTTACCCGAACAAACTGAACTGTTGAAGTGTCCTTAACGGAAGCGCGCTGTATCAAAAGCTTCCGTTGTTATTCTAACTGAGTTTTGATGTCTGACAATTTAAAGGCTTTCAATGCAGAAGGTTACAACAGAATGATGTTTGAATTTCATATTCATATAAAGCGTTTCTAACTGTGAAATCAATGTGTGTGTGAATTTCACAGTTAACCGTTAAAGCCCAGCATACAAATTGCCTTGTATCTCGCACTTACTATTATTACAAGTGTCATACAGTCTTCATCTCTCTCCATAACAGCAGCAAATACTGTTAATTAATTCCCTTTTACTGTAGACATTCATTTAATAATACAAGACAGAATTAATAATACTTATCGATTAAATATATAATAGAGGCAAAGTCTTGATCCAGACTGTCGCAATAAGTCGTTACAATAATAAATTATCACGTCTTCCAAAAACCATTAAGAAAGGTCGTAATACACATCCAAACATCGTATCATTTCTGGACGTAAATGACCCGAGAGTAGAAAGGGAACCACGTCTCAATTGGAATCACAAGTTCCGTCAATCATCAATGAAAGCTTCACTGATATGGCATGGACGGTAACAAAACAAAATAATACAATTATATCCTGTTCAGAAACCTAAAGTTTATTGTTATAAGTTTATTACGCGCGTATAAACTAGCGCACACATACATAAACACACATACACTCACACACAAACACACCACACACACATGCGATAACTGACTTTTGTTTTGTTTTATTGATATTTTTTTATTATTTTATTTTGTTTTTGTTTTTATTTTTGTTTTGTTTGTTTTTTCTCTTTAGTTATTTTATAGTTATTTGTTTGAATGTGTCTTAATGTATTTTGGCTTCCTGATGATTCTTTGGTAAAATAATGTGTTTCTCTAATTGGCTTGTGTTTTGTTTATTATATTATATTCTGTGTGTGTAGAAAATTGCTGTTGAAACATTGTTAAGATAAATAAATAAATAAACAAATTACAATAGACCAGCAAAATTACTCTAAATTACAATATTTTTGTGGAAGAATGCAGAAATAATATACCCTAACACAGGAGCTACTGTGATGATCTTGATTCCTATTAAGATCGTTCCAGAAATTGATTATAACGCGTAACGTTATAACGCTAACACTAATAACAAGTCAATAACAAGTGTCACTAATAAGTGACGTTGAGAAAATACTGTAAAGAGCACTCACTTGTGAGAAAAATTTTGATTATTTCATTATTATCAACAAGCTCTATCAAGCCCAAATTAAGCATTTTTAATTGAGTGTCATTGATACTAGAAAACTGAGAAATATATATTTATAATCAGAAATTAACATACAAAAGTATCATCAAGATGAAAAATACATTGACAAGAATTCTATTCCAGGAATAAATATAAAAGTGGCGAATCATTAAGTGAAGAATAATGTCTCAATGCTAGACGAATTGCCTATCCAAACCATCTCTGTAAGTAGAACCCAAACACATCAATTGAAAACGCCGACATGTCTCCCGCCTGAACCATTGATAGATCACTTGGACAACAAGAACTAATAGATAACAAATTACTTTAAACACATTCCGCCTCATTACAAGGCGTGATTCTGGTTTAGTCTTGGTTTAGAACCGAGTCTATCTCATATTGTTATTTAAGGTAAATAGAGACAGCATGAGATTTTAGCCAGGTTTAACTTTAGAATGCATTTAGTAATAACGCGGTCTAGAGTTAAAATACAATATATTTATAAAGGAGATAATAGTTTTAAAATACATCTTCTTCGGAATAGATATTTAATCTATATAATTTTTATTAATTTATTTATGCGTAAGCTAAGGTTTTATAGTTGAGATGTCATTGTGAGTCAATCAAGTCGATACGATTCGGTACGATTAGGAGGTAGATATATATTCCATTTGGAATCTTGTTTCTACGAGAGTTATTGTACATTATCCTATACAAATATATATATACAAATATATATATAATAATATATATATGCTTACATCGCGAGTAGGTGCGCGCGTATAAACTAGCGCACACATACATAAACACACATACACTCACACACAAACACACCACACAAACATGCGATAACTGACTTTTGTTTTGTTTTATTGATATTTTTTTTATTTTGTTTTTGTTTTTGGCTTCTTGATGATTCTTTGGTAAAATAATGTGTTTCTATAATTGGCTTGTGTTTTGTTTATTATATTATATTCTGTGTGTGTAGAAAATTGCTGTTAAAACATTGTTAAGATAAATAAATAAATAAATAAATATATATTTTGTGATTCCTGTGATGTCTTACAATCAACGCCAAGGTATGTATTTAATCTATTTATATTATATTTCATTCCTGGATTCCGTATATTTCCATGTTACACACAAGATTCAAGAATTATAGAAGTTATACTAACATTTAACCATGTCATATACATACATATAACACAGTATTTGTGGTAAAACTCCTCCAAAGCGGCTTAACTGATGGTTGTCTTATTTTTTAACAGATTGTGGGAGATTGAATCGTTACTACAACGCCTAATCTCAAATTAGTAACTAACGCTGGTTTAAGAAAAATATATAGCGCAATTAAACAGTTTAGTCAAGTATTTTCATTGATTCCAATTCTGTAAAAGTGCATGCATACTATCAATAACCTCTCGTATAGTTGGGGGCGCATTAGTCGGGCACAATACAAGACGAATTAGTGGCCATATTGAGTTACAGCCATTAATGCGTTCCGCTCCCTATTTATTTTGACTGATAAAGATGCATACACATGTGACGGTGATAGTGACTTTAAATGTTTTTTTGTCTTTATAATTTTTTAATTTTCCGTTTTGTAATATTGAAGTGATACTATTTACTGAAATAACATTTAAAAGCGTTATAAAATGCAAAAATAAACAAAATTTATTAAATTAAATCTCTCTCTATTCAAAAAAATCTAAATTAAATTTATTTTTTGGTATAAGTGTTTCACTTTATCTATTGTTTCTGGAAACAACTTAGCACCAACTACAAAAAAATAATGTTGAATTGAATAACTTAAATAAATTGAATAACTTTTTTGTTTTTTTTATTTTGCACTGCGTCTGAGTGTTTTTTTTATGTTTTTAATTTTAAGTGGATAGTTTTTAAGGTCTAAGTTAAATGGTCAATATGATTTGTCTGTCTGTTAGTCGTTGATTAAAAATAATTGAATGGTTGTAGAAAAGAATATGCAACACGTAATACGTGCTTTTAAAATTTGATGGTTGTCCTTGATTTCCCTGGGATCCAATTATCAAATCATAACTCAGGGGTATACTTTATCAACTAAAAAGTTATTTTAATCGGTACATAATTAAAAGAGTAATTACTTAACATATATTTTTTCCGTATTTACACATTTTTACTTTATATTTACTTATACTTTCGGTAAAAAAATATTTCACTTAAATAAAAATTACTGGTCGTGAACGTAAAAATTTTTCATAATAATAATCAACTTTATTTTTTTTAATTCTTCAATTGATTCCCTCATCTCGATCACTGCTTGCTAAACCTTCAATCTTACTCTTTTACTGAAGTATCTCTTACATTCACATTTGGATTCTTATTCATTCAAACAGATTCTTTATTCCACATTACTTTTAGGTTTATTTTCATAAACAAATTTTAGTTCAACATGTTACCAGGTCAAACTTTAACCTATTGTACTTCAAATAATAGCTTCAAAGATACTTTAAAAAGTTTTATTTGTAAATTTTTATTAAGTGTACACATAGCAATCAGAGATGAATATGTATACAAGATATTTGGCAATAACCATATAAACCATTCTTAAACTGACAATCAAATATCACCATATCAGCCAATTCCCATCACGAATGAGCACAAACATTGCACTACAGCGAAACAGCGCTGTAAAGCTAAGCGCTCGATCTACATACCATTGGGCGCATTGAAATGCAGAAATAGTGCTAATTCAGTTTCAGTACTGCTATTTAGGATAGTGATGATGCTGATTGTTGTTTAGTGTTTGATGCCGTGCTTTGAGTGCCAACTTTTTTAACGAAACTTTTTTACAGTAGATGTAATGTTTTTTGTGTATAGATTTATATTATAATAAGTTAAATATTTTGCGTTTGTGCGTGGCATTGTTCGGCACGATGGAAAACTGAAATTATATACAGCAATATACTGAACACACAACTGATGTGATAATTCTGATAATTATCTTTTTGTAATATTAAATGTCTTTATCCCTAGACTTCCACTTAACTAATCGTAATTGCTTCTGTGTTATACATTACCTATCACCACCAAATTATATTTTTGCTCTAACTATATTAACGTAATTGTAATGTAAAGTAAAGAGACAAATGATGAAGCAAGTTTCGCTTTAAGCATTCAGTAAAAAGTGCAATATTCCAATATTTAACACGAACATTTTTCTTAATTTACGAGTTCACTGCCCCGAATATAGTCTTCAACAACCTTTTAAGTATCGTTAACACCACTTTTGGTATTAATAACTGTTCTTAAATATATTGGCACGCCAAAATCTAAATGAATTATTGTTAGACTTTCTACAGCAATTCTGAGAAACCTTACATGAACTAGAACATTAATCGAGTGGGACAAAAATACCAACGTGAATATTTCTATGATTCTGTGTCATGATTCTGTGTCATGACACGTTATTCGTAGATTTGACTTCAATGGCTTCATTAATCTGCATTTCACATTCTCTGTTCCGATCTATTATTTGTTTTTTCTTATCATAAAAGCGATTTCAATGCATACATTATTTCTATCTTGCTATTCCTATTCCTGCTTAATTTAAGCTACGGTTGGAGACTCATCATAACCTTCTTTAGTTTAAATTTTTAAAAACCCTAACACCTATTATATAACCCAAATTATGAATCATTAAGAGCT
The DNA here is from genome assembly GCA_943193645.1 of Acentria ephemerella. Taxonomy (NCBI): domain Eukaryota; kingdom Metazoa; phylum Arthropoda; class Insecta; order Lepidoptera; family Crambidae; genus Acentria; species Acentria ephemerella. The sequence continues at coordinate 586,693 of OW971891.1, forward strand.
TGTGTAAGGGATACTAGTTATCAGAAATATACTAAATAAACATACTTCCATGATTCCCTAGCGATTCAACCTGAGACCTCTGGCTAAGTTTGGGAACCCTGGGTTCATAAAGACGTCCTGTTTTTAAAACAACAGTGACGGCCAGATGAAAACATTGCCGAGTTATAAAAGGTGAAACCAAGCAATAGTCAATACTTTCTGAGTACTTTTTAATTTGCTTTTTACATATTATTTAATTGGCAAATTAAACATATATTTTTAAATCTACCACTAGTGTAAATGCTTCCTAAGCCAGCGCTACCTCACTACCCTCAAGATTAAGATTGATCGAACCGCAAACTAAATAAATAGCCGTGTCTGTCAAGATGTATGCGCCAGCAGACATACATATCTAAACATAGTGTATCAATAATACCGTTTATCAGAACTTCTCGAATAGAATGTTTAATGACAACAACATTAATCGATTAAGTTATTCATATTCTCAAGGTCACTGAAAATCTAAACTTAAGTTCAGAATATCGCATTCCAACATAATGTTAAGGAGAGGGATAGCAAAAATTTAGTATTATCAAATTTTAGTCAGCGTCAAAGAAACCAACGATAATTGTACATAGATGGCATGTAGGGAGATGGTTTTTTTGCAAAAATCTCAGCAAAGGGCTTGTCCATATGTGTACACTTGTGCAGCATATGACATGATGCCCCTCCACTTTGTCGGCTCAAGTGCTTCTAAAACTCGACACGTTCATTAAGGTCGAAAATTGAATGCACTTTTTTAAGTGTCACGTTTTATGACAGCTATTCCTTTTGCAATTCTCATTGAAAGAGCGAGATGCACAGAATATAAATTAAGATTTAGAATTCATACGAATTTGTACTTTGCAACTCCAAATGCTTCTACAATTCTGAAGCATTTTTTTTAATCAATGTCTGATTGGTGTTCATTTCCTTACGTAGTTTTTTTCCTTAATGACGTACCGTTGGCCTTTATCTCTCCTGAGAATAAGTGATGATATGGCCAAAGATGGAATCTTACACCCAACAGCCGGAACACGACATTGCTGTTAACATTATTGTTACTGCGATTGATTTAAGTAAGAATGAAAAAAAAAATTGAAAAAGCTCTAGTACCAACTACCAAGCAAATAGTATCTAATGAAAACATCAATTTCTTTCTCTCATTGTAATAATCTTAAGCTTGGATTAACTGGGAGATTCTAGAAGCATCCACAAAGTGCGGGCATTATCGGCATTTTCATCTACTTCGAGCAGTTAACGATCTTCACGAGTAGCCTTAAAGAAGGCGATTAGCCAAAATAATGATTAGCTATGGCTTTAACGGCCTCTATGCCTACATTGGTCCTTCGAGCCAGATAAAAATTGAAAGCCACTTTAGTCACAGTGAGATAGTTAATCGATAAGTAAATTCATTCTGAATAAAAATTTCAATAGAAAAACAACTGGGAACCGGTACAAAAAGTTTAGATTAATTATCATTGTTTGAGAAATACATTATTCGGAGCTTGAACTGAGATGTGCATTGTACTTCCAATTTTATCGTGATAATGGTCATCATCATAGTGGATTGTGATCTTTTTCTTGTTTTCATTTCTTGTGTTAATTTTAATTTGTACACAATACATTATTAAATAAATAAATATTTCATTTTTATTTATTAAGGGTGTTGTTTGTTCCTCGCTGCACTCCAAAGAGAACTACAGCGTAAATAATGCAATACGAAACCTGTATCGTGCTTAAGGTATACAGACTTTTCTAAACACATAAATTTACCCTTAATAAATAAATAAAAAAGTATGGTAAAACTATTTATAAAATTTAAAATAGTTTTTTGATATAAACAAGGTATTTTTGTGTCAAGGAAACCCCTCAGCCAATGAGTCATAAATGATGAGGTAGATTTTATGCAATTTAGTGGTTATGTTATAAAGTTATACAATAGAATATATCTTTATTGTACATAAGCCAATTCAAAAGATAAACACTCAAAAAATCTTTTAACTAATTAAAGTTATGTAAGTTCTATAGAAATAAAATCTAACATTTAAGGTTTTCACTAAGAAAATGATCATGATTTGATTGTTATAAATTTAATATCTAATATGAAACCATCTAACACGAGTAAAGTGAATCTTATCTATAACTAAGCAAGCCCTGGTTATATAAAATGACATGTAACACAGAACAGAGAAGAATCAATCAAATTAAAACTCCAAGAACTGTTAAAAACTTAACGTTAACCAAAGCAAAAGATATTAAAGAAATCAAAAACGAAACCTCAGCAGGACAAACAAATCACAAACGTTTGCTTGTTAAAGACGTAATTCCATTGACTAAACTCCCTATAACTCAATTAGTTTGGCTACGAAGTAAATTAATCTATACACTAACAAAGACGAATAGAGGTGTTGTGACGCGCGAACAAGTAGTGGCGTTAATATATCACCAATGACTGTTACTGATTGATTCTGGTCTGTTAACTTGAACTGTCTTGGTCCCATGATTGAGAACGATGAGATATTTACTTCCGATGGCTATTTACAGTAAACGGTACCGTCTTCGTTACTTACGGTTGATCTTGAAATTTTAAGGATCGTTAATGTCAAAAGTATATTGTGAAATTTCGTTGCAAAAAAGCAGATTCTTCGTGCTTACTGTTCACCGTATTGATTGTATGTTTTTATCATATGTTCGTACAAAAGTCAATAAATATGGGCAAACTTCAAGTTAAGCAGTTCTTAATAGATATGTTTGGATAGTCTTGGCTGTTAACCCGCTGCTATTGAAAGTTTACGTTAAGATTCAGCTTTTTTGGTAATTAAATAAATAGAATGATTTTTAAGAAAATCTTCAAGTCTAAATCATGTGTTTTTCGTGCAATGATAGCTTATTTTACTTAATAAATACTTCTATTTTCTGTTTTATCCTCATAAAAACGTTTTAGATTTTTGCCATTTCAATTATATATGTGAAATAATTTCAATTCTCATACAGTTTGTTTCCACAATTTAAATTAAAATTACTAATACATAGGGTAACAAGTATGAATATAATACGCAACACTACTTCAACGACATAATAAAATAAAATGAGTTAGTCATAAAACTGTTGAAGAAGCTAAATTATTTCTACAAAGATGTTAAGTTAAAAACAAAGTTGAAGAAAATATCCTGCAACTGACACACGGTGCTAAGTGTTCATAAGCTGTAAGCAGTTTTAAAGATGCTTCTTCTTACAAAATTCCCAATGAAACACTTCATCTACTCTGCAACTGTATAAAAACTTTAGCAATTCCAACTGAGAGAGGCTAGAATTCTTGCGCTAGTCTACGCAGTGACAAGGCATGGCAGTTAGCGGATAATAGCGTTTGCCCTCCAGTTAAGGTTTAGTCCTTCGTAGCACGCTTCAAGTCCCCAAGTTTGGGATAAAGAAGTTTATTACTGAACCAGAAATTATTGTCTAATTTTCATTTTTCTCATAAAATTTTACATTATGAATACAATCAATACTTTCACAAAAAACATAGAAGAATTATAGGCATTATCTCGAATTATTGCGAATTGCGATATAATTTAAGATTCATAACCAAAACAATCGAAAATTATTGTCATTACTTTAAGAAACTTATACTTATATATAATACATATTTAAATTCTATTACTGAGTCAATTTGTAAATGTCCGGTTAATACCCACTTAAAGTTATCACTATTACCTTTAATTACATTTGTTTATTTTTTCCCATATGTTGCGAACTCCTTCTAGTTGGTTTTGCTATATTATGTTTTTTTATTGTTTTTACCTTTTGAATATCCCTTGTCACTGTCACCTTGTTTATTTTCCATTGTCATCTGTGTAATTTATAAAACTATAATTATTATATGTAAGTACCGCTATATATTTTGCCTTTTACTTTCGCACATATCACATACAGTCTTTCCTATTTATCCTTTTCACCATACATATTCCCTGTTATGACGATTTAAAAGAACTTAGTAAATGAGTCTATTTAAATAAAGATATTTTGATTTCGACTTTGACTTTTACTTTGATTGCAAGCATCGGGTGGGCCGAACCTATGTTTGATTCACAGATTTGATACATAAAGCAAACGTTTGATATCGCAATTCAGTGCTGTAATAGTCATTAAAATGCACACTTGTGATTTATAATTTGGGGTTATAGTGTCATATATAAGTAAGTCGTTTTTATATGATTGCTTAAATACAACATCAATTATATTATTTTTAACGTAAGTGACAGAACTCCTGGTTTTGAAGACAGAAAAAACTCTGTGACCGTCTGTGACTGTGTCATAACTTCTTGATTTGAATAGCAGCTTAATTGCTATGATTATTGATTAAATCAATAAGAAAAAGGCCGCGTCAGCTTTTTCCTTGGTTCTCGAGGTGCTACCAAGAAGAGCAAGCGTCAATATTGACTGAGCACTCGGCGACAAAGCGAATTGGCTCAACTCGTTCCCAAACACGGGCAATATTTCTACTATATACACGATGGAGAGCTGCATGGCTATCGTTTTTTTAAGAAACTATCTGAGCTACTGTAGCCAAATGTAACTCATCTGATGGTTTCGTCATTTATATGGTTTTCACCAACCATACATACTAATGTATTATTTTTATTTGTTATCACTTTTAAAAAAGTTTTGTCCCTTGTAACCGCAAATATGTTAATGAATTTAATCTTTGTAAAAATTCTTCCTCTGAATAGCATTAGAGACAAGCACTTTTTCCCAACACAACTTCCTCAAAAGCTCTGGCTGTAAAGTATTTACTTTTGGCTGTGATTGTCTACGAAGTGAATCGCTTCCAACGTCAGGCGCTATATTTATATTCAATCAATATCCGACCTCCTTACACAAGTAAAAATATTACTGACAGATATGATTACCCGCGAATCCACAGAAATCTGGTAAAAATGCCTTGTCACTTGTACATTTAGTCATTATAAATTTACTCGGAGACGTAAACCGGCAATACAAATCCAGCAATGAGTAATTAGAAATATTCCTCACGTTATGGTCGATAATAATCGTATCATTGTACAAGGGAATAGATGAGAAGTGACTTTCCTTAAATCTATTTTCTTATTAGCTTCTAATATAATGATTTCATCTAAAGCTGCGTTTCTTACAAATAAATTAATAGTTGTGTCTGTTTCCCTGAGTTAGTTATCCGCATTATTGCATTGCCTTAAGTTTCAGCATATCCAATTTTTCCTGATTTCTTTTTATCTAGGAATGGGCCATACAATGTTTACTGAACTCTTTAATATTTTCCATTATCTAATTTGCATATATATGGAAAGAAGACAATTTATGAGGTCATATGCAAGCTTTTCAGGTGAAAATAAATGAGAATAATCTCATGAGACGTTTTATAAAACCAGTAGTATGAAATTAAGAAATAGTATTTTTTGTACGGACAGAATGAAGTAAGAAGATACGCATGATATGTAGAACTTTATATGGATGGATTTGAAAAGTTATGTAGTTAAAATCAAAAACTGAAGCAAGAACAAAATGGAAGACTGTTAATGATTAAACAGAACAGAAGGGAATATTGATAAAAATGAACAAAATTAAGAAGAACAATAATATTAATAGTTTTGTTGTGTTCCGGCAGTTGGACGTAAGAAAGCTAATTCCTCTGTGGTTAAGTAATCCTTGTCTAGTTCGCTTCCATCTTCGGCTTTATCTTCACTTACCATCAGGTGAGATGAAGCCAATCCATCAAGAATTTAAAATCATCCATTTTACAATTCGGTAGTAGTCATCATTTTACTATGAATAGTAAACATTAAAACGATAAAAATAACATTTGAAGTTAAATAAGTAAAACACATATTTAAAAATTAAACAAAACGCTCTTGTGATACAAGAACTGAAACAAATCAGCAAGTTTGAAAGAGATAGAAATAAAAACACAGTTTATGATCCAGAGTTTACGGAAAGCTGTCTTCGCGTTCGTGGTTTAATAGCTACTGCCTTTAGGAGGGGTACTTAACTTGGTTTTTAACTACCCGTTTATATTGATATAAATCTTAGTCAGCTTTCTATATTTGATTTAATTATAACAAGATGATGTACATTTATACTAACAATAGTTCTCACTTATCATGCGTGAGTGCGTTGCCTACAAAGTTCATTTCCTGAATGATTTTAACAGATAAGTTACACTTACAGATATTTCTAGATCAACGACTCCTTGACTGCATCTATGTAACGTCTCTCTTTGTAAAGTAAGAATGAAAAGTCAATTAACTTTAACAGCTATTACACTTAAACAATCAACATTAATTCACAAACTTTTAGAGAACAAATTTTCTAAGAATAGTAACTAAACATTTCTCGATGAAGATGGCGTGAAAAATGAAAGTAAAATTGCACAAACATCAATATGGCTGTGTTGCGAACTCCTAGTTGGTTTTATTATAATATATTTTTTTATTGTTTTCCATTTTGAATTCTCCTTGTCACTGTCGCCTGTTTAATATTCATTATCATCTGTGACAATTTATAAAATTATAATTATTACATGTAAGTACCGATCTATATTTTGCCTTTTACTTTCGCACACATCACATACAGTCTTTCCTATTTATCTTTTTCAGGCTGAATCTCATTTCATCATTTCTCTAACTATTATACATACAGAAACTGTTTCCTCGTATCCCCCGAGATTTACATTAACAATTTACTATCAGACTGAATAGTTGAAATGAATTAAACCGGGAAACGTAGTTTCATTTCGTCTCAGGATATGCAGCAGGTAAAAAATGTGCCAAACTAAAAATGCACCGCTATCCCTACGGAACCATAAATCCTGCACCGTTCTACATTATTAATATGCTTCTAAACATGTCGGCAAACAGGTCTGACTAGTATTTTGTTTGGAATTAACATTTATACATCTAATTCAGCAATAAAATCACGTGCAGTAGAACTGATCAAATTATCTTCAATACAAAAATTAAATTAGAACGAAATTTCTTAACAAAATAATACACGAGTATTGAAGCATCATTTCTTGAGATACGAGAGCCAGCCTTCATCGTCAACCAACGATTACAATGGCAGTCGCTATCAAGAGCAATCTCGTTCCAGTTCCCAAAGTGCCTCTTAACGGAAGAAGAAAAGCATAGCACGTGTTATACATAATAAGAGGTGGCATGAAAAATAATTGGGGTTTCCACCCGATTAAGCTATAATTCCAACCCGAAAACCCTAATGGGGTCTCCCAAACCCATTATTCTATACGGAGCCCGTAAATAGTGACGTCACGACCAACTCAAACACACCTGGTCCTATCGGCCGCCGTCACCTTGACAAGGGTTACCACTTGAAATGTTCATCAATCTGTTGTTTATTTTTCTCGCAATTTACTTGGTGACTTGGACAAAATAGATTCGGTATAAGGAATTTTTCCAATGCTTCAAATTCTGAAGAATGTTCCATTCTTTTGATTGCGACCAGATAGGCAAATATCTTCATAAGAGATTCTCCTATGTAGCATTCACTCAGGGATTTATTTAATGAAATTAAAATTTACACTCTAGCATCTCAATATATAATATGATCGTAAATATTTGCATATTTTTTCAAAACGAAGTCATTTCTTTAACACTAGAAATAAAACCAAATTTCTAGTCCAAACTTTAGACTTCACAAGAGAGGTCACTCTTCCACGGGGATATGTATATAACAAAGTCCAGCCAAATGTAACTGAACTGCAATAAGGTTGAATATTTAGAAGAAGGTCTAATAATTATTTGTTTATTTTATTTTTGAGCTAAGACAAAGGTGAAGTTACTTAACCATTTACCTGACACCTAACATGTGGTAACAATGTCAAAGTAAAGTCAATATGTCGTAAGTTTACGTTAAATAAATTTTGGCAATTTTAATTTTTTAGATTTTCATAAGCTCTATAATTTTTTTATACATTACTTTTATCTTGTACATTTCTGTTATTGTAAATGTTAAAAACCATAGTTATTTTATCTATTTTTACATTTATAGTTTTATTATTCAAAGTCAAAGTCAAAATATATTTATTTAGATATAGACTCATTTAGTAAGTTCTTTTAAATCGTTTTAACAGCAAATATGTATGAGAAAAATTAATTAATATAATTGAAGGTATGATGTAGTGATAATTTTAAGTGGTTATTAACCGTGTATTTGCAAACTGTCCCAGTTTAAAAATTTTAATTGTTTAGTTCGTTTATATTTTATGTGAATTTGTTTGTTTAGTATTATTTTTCAACAACAGATGGCGTTATGGTTTTCATAATCACGCTATCAAAGTTTTCATATAGATGTATATAAGCCTAAGAAAATAAATATTAAATGAGTTTCTTGTTCCTGTTATTGGTGGTTTTATTTGAAAGTAACGTTGTGTGTGAACATTAATAATTAAAAATAATACTTATATTCATATTCTGTTTAACCGCATTAGTAGCAGCGGAGAAGAAACGACCTTTAGTATTTGTAATAATACTTACAAATTACCTACGTCAATTTTAAGTAAATGTAATTTTTGAAAGAGAATTTTAACATTTTTAAAAATATTCTCAATGACGTTTAAGAACAAATCCTGCTCAGTTTCTTGTCTGTTCTTCTCAAGACAAGTCCCCTGATAGATTTACGAACTAATGGCTTATATTGATGTTCAATGAGTATATATATGTACCAAAGTTGAATAGAATATTTTCACTATACTTTAAGCTTTGAAGCAGAAAGCACCTGCTAAATCGTATGAAAATAACAATAATGTTTCCTTTGCAAAATATTAATCATAACCATTTCTATCAACCCCTTTTTTGGCTCCATTGATGAACACAGGCGTTTTTAGATAAGGAAAATGCAATGAGTAAATATGTGAGTTGTTGCGAATCATATTTTAATTAGATTTCCTTCGCTGGACGCAGTAGTTATGCTAGAAGTAGGACACTGGTCATTTGATTAACTTTATGAAATAGATACATAGTTCATTACTCTTTTAAGTAGTTGGGATCAAAAAGGACTCGCTATATAAACAACCTCACCTAATATTACGAGGTAAAATTAACAACATCTTGCATCAGTTCCAAAAGTTGGCCAGTTTAACCACCACTCGTAAACCCATTTGCCGTTAATGCACGTATAAAAGAGAATTATTATACAAAGTTGTTGTAATAAACTACGTAACTGTATATTAACTCAAGGCAATAGAAGATTGGTTGTTGGTCGAAATTACCGAAATGTTGCGTGTCCATTTGATATTAAGAACCAGTACCGGTTAATTACCTTTAACGCTATAAGTTTCAAGTCAGTTTATGTATAAATACAGTATTGTCTTAGTGAGAAGAAAGAACAGAAACTATTTTGACCTATTGGAGATTTAATAGCCCTTAAATGCATGTAATAAGACTCAAAAGTGAAAAGGGGAAATCAAACATTATTAACAATAGTAGTCCATATATTTCCAATATTATCACAATATAATCATAGCAGCAAGAGGTATGTTACTTACATTACTATTTGTACGAGCACCACCGACCAAGACGGCTGTCTGACCGCAACTGCCTGAACTAACTCTGTGCTATAGACATTATGACACTTGCCTACAGACGAGTATCTACAATTAATCGATGTTTCAACGATATAATCTTTAAAACATCGATTAACTATCGATTACTTGGTTATCGATTTCAATAGAATTACATCTTATTATCACTATTTAATAATAAGTTGTTAAATGCATATATACATAGGGAATGTATATATGTATAACATATCTCATAGTCGCAATAACGAGGTCCAGTTTGAATCCTGATTTCGTTGTATATAAACAACAATGTATTATTCAAATGTGAATTTTAATTTATAAGTATAGAAATAGAATAGTAAGATATCAACTTTCAGATAACTGAAACGTGAATTATTTGAAAATTTTCATCTTCATTAAAACCATTTATGCTAAAGAGAGATGCATAGCATATCATTATTGCATTTTTTTTATTTAAAATCTTTATCTCATCAAAATTCAATCATAAAACAAATAAAAAAGACGAAAGAAAGCAACAAAAAGTTAATACAGTAACGAAAAGTTAATATTTAATAGAATCGACCCAGTTTATAGTTCCATTTTCCACTTGGAGGAACCAAGTAATGTAATTGAAATCAATCTGTCTTCTAAAAATGAGGTCATTCGAGCGAGAACCGAAGTGATAGATATAGTTCATTCAATTAGTTAACTGAAATGCCAGTGGACTGTTAATATTTTTGGGTGTATTATTGGGAAAAGAATTCATAAATTTTGTGCAAAAGCTAACTTATGTTACTCGATACCAAAATGATTTACAAGTTCAAAACGTTCATCTTGGAAAGCTTGGTCCTACCACTGAGGAATAGGAAAATCTTCAGAAGATTGAAGCCAAATATTCTATTGCGGTCCGGGAGTAAGTTTCCACTTTTCGTGTGACAGGAAAAAAATTCTACGGTCTTCTTCTTAATAGCAGAAGGCTTTTTCAACCTACTGCTGATGAAAGAATGTTATTTCCAAAACTCAACATAATCCATCCATACATTAATGTTAAAATAACTAAGCTAAAACATAACCTGGTCAAACCATAAAAATAAAAATGCTGACGTAATCTTACTTAAATTTTATTAAGTAACGAAAGATTTACGACCCCTATACAACACCCTTGATATATTGTGATAAACAGTAGTAAATTTTCTCTTCTCAAAGTTTTCGTATCGTCAGAAGCCATTGGGAGTAGTCAACAAAGAGAGTATCTTTCCACTAGGTCGCATTATTATAGCAAGCGTTTACTAACATAGACGCATCTCCAACAGAAATGTTAAATTTGTCGGAACTAGTAATTCATCTGTTGATAATGCACTTATTTTTGACGTAAACAAGGTAAAAGACAATGATGAAATTGTTAAAAGTAACAACAAAAAAAACTTATTCGATCGTTAACTCTTTAGTTTAATGACATTCGTTACTTAAAATGAAACTAAGTAGATTATGATACTACTAATTGAATGGTTGAAAGTAATGAATATAGTGAATATGATTTGCATTTAACTATCAACTACGATAAATACAAATGCTATATATAATTTACAAATCAAAAGCAGTAAATAGATGGTTTTGATTTATATATTACTAATGGATTACTCATAGTGATTTCATCGTTTATCTCTCTTAGGAAAATTGTTTCCTTTAATCAGTATTGAGAAATAATTTTATCTAACACATTAATTAAGTGGAGAAAAGAAAAGAAGAAGAGCACATTTTGGATTATTTCAAACGACGACAATGCTCCGTGTCTTCGACTATTGAAGAAGTCCACAAAGGGGCTTATCTTTCGACCTGAGTGGACTTATTATTAGGGAACTGGGGAGAATGCTGCCGCCCGTGAATACCGATACACCAGGCCATAACTGATGGATGCAGAGATTTATGACTATTTTATTTTATGGCTCGGTTCGCAGCTATTTTTTGTTGGTTAAACATGTAAGTCTGACAAATGGGTTTCAAAATATTATAATGGAAAAGTTGTTTCGATAATTTGTAATATATTAAAAATTGGCTGGCAGTGTTCTTGTGAACCAGTCGATCTCTTCAGCGGTTCTGTGTTGAAATCCCCAAAAGTGAAGTGTTTTCTTGTTATCAACATGGAAATATATTCAAAATGGTGCCGTAAATGTACGTAAAATCATGAATTAAATTAAAACACCGTTCCCGAAAATATATAAGATAAGTTTCATCATAAAATCTTTACTACTACTATCGTCGAATAATTCAATGCAAAATCAAGTATGTCCACTAACCCTTCAAATAAAAACCAAAACACTCAGCGTCCTAAATCACTTAAAACCTTTATACTCACAAGACACTACCCTGACTCATTTAATGCTTAAAGTAAACAAACCGTAATATAATTCTTGTATACTGCCACCGTTCAATTGGATTCCTTTGCACCATAAACCGGTCCCCTAGCGAGATCCCCTCCCTCTCTCCCAAAATACGCAAATGTTTGTGCCCTAGACAAGCGAGAGTACACTTAGAGATGACAGTTTAGATATAGACAGTACACTAAATGCTACACGTAGAACATTGCGTAAAAATGACGTAACTATACTAGTCTAAAGATTTCCATCTTATTTGAAGCATTTACAAGGGTTTTATTACTATCGATAGTCATTCAAAAAATTATTTTAGAAAATAAGAATTAGTTAGGTTTGAACTTGCACGATGCACGAAGTTCATCAATTAAAGGAAACATACCATTTTGATTTCAAAAATCTTGTGAATATTATTGGGAGTTATTTTAGAATTACTTAATTATTATATTAAGAGTTTGTTAAATAATACGGGCTAAATTGGCATTTAAATAAATATAGTAAAGACATTCTGAAAATCTTCCCAACAAACTATTTTATGTACTTTGTTGGGAAGGACACACATGGGCTATAAAACTACCACGTTAGTCTAATGCAAGTTGGTAAATGAAAATTCAACAGCAACCAGGACCAGTTCGAAACTATCAAACGGTCAAAGTGCCTTCTGGAGCATTTATTTAAACACAATTTCCTTGATCGTGATTATAAGTCACTTGTTTGGGAGAAAGTGAAATACTTTCATCATATTAACTATGCCAAAAGCCCTTTTAACGTCTTCAAGTTAAGATTACAAGAGCATTTGCTGGGATAATACCGTTTGTATAAGTATTTTGTCACTTTCAGCTTCCAAAGCTGCTGACGAAATATGGTAAGAGCAAAAAATTAAATCATAAAATATTGATTGTTTAAGTATTGAAAATGATATTTTAGTATATTATAAAGTTAATGTAACCACAAGTAGTCATAGTAATGGGAATCAGGAAACTGGTATGGTTATGAGAGTGACAAAGATTGGATTCAACAAAATAAATGGATATGACATTATTTTTCATATTTTAACTGAAATTTTCATTAATGGCAGAACTAACTTAATGTAAAATGTAGTAATAACAGTATATTTGCCAAATTGCTACTTGAGTAATGTTTTGACAAAAAAGATTTGAAATAATCTACAACTGCCAGATCCACCATCTACTCTTAACTGTTATAATACTTTTGAAGAGTCAGGCTTTAAAGAAAGTTCGACTCGACCCTAACAAAAGACGTCATGAATAATAATTAAAATAATAACAATAAGATTATTGTCTCTAACGTTTAAAACAAAAGACATTGACAATTTGACAACAATATTAATGGGGCCAAAGAATTCCTCATTGCAAAGTTGAATAGGATTTTTATGATGGACGCAGCGACGAATTCTAATTAGGTCTGTGATGATGTTAAAAGTTTCCCGACACGACCACGGCTTGATGTAGGTGAAATTTTGTTTAGCATTATTTGGCTCATCTGTTTTCTGTCGTTCAAAATTTGAATTATAACATTCGCTGCTAAAAACAAAAAAGCCTGAAAGTCTTCATACACTTAATTTTTTTTGCTTTTAGTAAATCTCTTTAGAATGGTTTTAAGACAAATTCTTTAGCTAAAAGATCGTACCGTGAAAGATTTTTTGATGTCCTAAATGTCAGTTTAATCATAGGCTAAAAAGTATGCTTTGGTAACAATATCAGAAGGAATTGATAAAATAGATCCATTTGTGATAATTTAATCAAAAACTTCCCCGAGAGACGTTTTAAAAGCATAAGTAATTATCACACTGTTCACAATAAAGATAACCCAAATAATATTCATAATTTATCTCAGGCCCATAAACCCACTGAAACGTTTATAACTGAATTAGAATATACAACACTGAATACATTGTAAGCCGACCGCACGATTTCATACAAATTCATTGGCGCACAACTTTATCGATATGTAGTTAGAAAATTGATGGCGACCGCTCGGTGGTGCATCGATATTCGGTCGACAGATTCGAATTTCACATCGAGAGCTCGTCAAGAGCAAGTTGGAATAATGTTTGGTTCTGGACAGTTTTCAATTGACAGTACTTCGAGTATATGTTATACCTAAAGAGGGGCATCTATTAAACCTATATGGTTTGAAATAGTATCGTAAAAGTGTATGTTTGTTTAGTTTACGTAATTATGTTCATTTCTATGATTGTGAATATCTAAGGTTAATTTAGAATGTACATCTTTTAATAGTTATCTGTATTGCTAACATCCAGAGCAAAGTAGGATGAAGTAAATTGGAACGGTATTGGTGCTTCGAAAGTCAAGTTAAGCCATTCATTCCGGTTTTTTACGGCAACGGGTTTGCCGACTAAGCCAAATTAGGCTAGTGTAGTGGTATGGTAGGATCAGGTTCCTCGTGTATTTTTCCCATTTGAAAAGCCTGTGTACCCAGTAGTGGGACGTATATACCCTGTAGATGATGAAATTGGTACGTATTTATCATGAGTCTGTCTCCTCCGTATTCACATTAAGTTTGATTTATATTTCATTAAAGTATAATTGCCTGGAACATATTTACACGTTCGTATTAAAATTTGTATTGTTTGTTGGAGTTAAGATAATAAGCTTAACATTTCTTAACATGTTTATTTCAGTTAAATTCTTGATGAAAACTCTTTTAAACGCTCATTAACCTACAAAAGGAAATACAAACAACCTCTATTCCAAACGGTTCAATAGATCATGAATATGGTACCCTAAAAGAGCAAAACTAAAACGCTAGGCAAATATTGAGTTTCCCAAACATTCTACCTTACTTTCTTCTTGCTACAATAAACTGCTTACAGCGCATATTTCTATTTTGAGATAACTGTTCTGTGAACTAGTTTGATTTATTCTTGTTTAGGTAGTATTTTTAGTTCGTTTTATTTGGTTTTAGGTACATTTGGAAAGATTTTTATAAGTAACCTAATAATTGTTACGATTTGAATCAACATTACTCAAGTAATACCCCCTGTTAAGCAACGACGTTTTTATCACTGGTAACACTCTCATAGGCCGTAAAAACTATCATTTAATTACCAGGAAAATAATATACTCCCGGGAAAATGTTTTTCTATTTTTCATTTATCTGAATTACACGACTTAATCATTACTTAGTTTCATCATCATCACATACTTAGGTAACAGTAAAATTATATTAGGGGTATCATTTTAATGAGCCAATTTTACTTGTATTCAACAAATGTAGAATTCATTCTTAACCTTAACTTACAAGAGACGGAAAGCAAAGACCCTACTGAAAAATAAAAATCTTGATCTCAAAAAGTGGGAGCGAGACAATACTTTCGTTGTATTTCTTTATAAGAACAAGTTGTTCCATAAGATATTCATGCAGAAATAAATCAAACGGTTTATGAAGCAATTTAAAGTCCCTTGCTACCTGTCACTAAAAATTTCGTGAATATATTGCCTGCATAAAGACGTCGTGCCGAAAAGTGCAAACGTCGGCCCTCAGTATTAGAGCTAACGAAGGGTCCCGTAGGCCCCCAAATGGGGGACGATCATAGCAGTCCAGCGAACTGCACTAAGAGGATTCTGCACCCTTCGTGGAGTTTGGTCTAAGGAAAGAGGTTTTAACGGAAACTTCCAATAACGTGAGTGTTTTAAATACTGCCATATGGATGAAGTTTCTAATATTAGGGAGTACTCAATATGACATTGACCTATACAAATTTTTGATATTGAAAATGATATTATTTATAAACGTTTTAAAAGTTTGGACTCAAATTTAAGACGTTTTGGAGCGGTCAGTTGTTAATAGGCTGTAACCTATTCCTACCTTCTTCGATACTGCTATACAAATAACGCTTCATCTTACCTTTTTTACGCTATACCCCTTCGCACAGGGAGATGATAAATCCCTTAAACTTGTACCAAACAATAAAAGAGAAATTGCATTAAATTATAACTCTACGAGCAATCACGTTTTGTTTTCCGCTCCTGGATTTAACGGTTTGAATAAATCCCGACTCTTAATTAGTGAAATTTAAAAGCTTATTTCTATAAATGGCAAATGTCAGCTGTCTCTAAGTTTGAGTCATTAAGATGACTGAGCAATTATTTCGATGTTCACCGGCGGTTTCATTTTGTTCTTAGATATCATTACTCGTTCTTATCATTTCAACGAAGCTGCAATTATGTCGTCCATATAAACGTAGTAATGTAATTGTGTTCATAACTGTTTTATTAAGATGCCTTAATTTGATCCCTGATTTATTCTATTTGACATAGATAAATATAAGAATATGAAGTCTTTAATAAACTTTCACATTGTTAAATGTAATTAGGATCTGAGTTCAGAAGGAGGTGAGATTCCTGGAGCAAGTCTAACTAATATTTAGATTTGCCAGACTTCAAGTGGTAAAATACCAATGTTACAAATTTTTGTTTTAAAATAATATGATAAAAGACAGTATCTCGACACTAAATAGATTCAATAAGAGTATATATATAACAATCAAATATGTATTTCTATTGTAATATTATCTAGAAGTAAAAAAAATAAGGAAATCAGAACTAAATGAGCTTTCTTAAGATATAGGTATTGATGATATTGAACAACCAGTTAAGTAATCGAAAAGCTTCTGATGGCATGGTGGACATGAGTTTGAACTAAAACAATATGAACCAGTTCTTTCAAGCTTTGAAAGTTCCCAGAATATAGGAAAGAAGAAACATTTGGTTTTTTTTTAATTCGGTCATACAGATAAATATTAATAATGTAGGTAATGAAATGAACGAAAATGATTTGGAATACAAAGGGATTATAATTTTTTATTGATGTACAAATAAAAATCATATACTAACATAATTATAATAGATTGTACTGCTTCATGTCACGATTTCTTAAGACTTTGTTACGTAAAGTAACCACCAAGGTATCCACCATAAACCTCAGTTTGTTTCCTGGCGTAACTCCAAAGACCTAATTTCGATGTCAAATTAAGATGTCTTCGTAGGTGCGCCAGTTGAAATCCGTGTCGTATATCACAATTAAGAGCAAGTGATACGAATGTCCTTACGCACATAGTACCAATATTGCGAACTATAAATGGCTTGGAATTCGATTAAATTTCAGTTCGAACAGGGTAGACAATATTTTCTGATTATATAACGTTAATAGTAAAAATAAATTGATGTTCGTTAGTGTCCCTAAAACTTTCAATGAAACAACCAATGTACTGTCTGGATCTATTTTGTGTGTAATGTAGAAATGAAAATAAAGACTTTATCTATCGATATATCTAGCTTCGATTCAAGGATGGTTACAAAATAAAATCCAAAAGCAAAGCTTAATAATTTATATTTGAAAATTGGTTATTTACTATGGAAAATAATGTACCTGTCATGTGAGAACTTTCATTTTTGCCTTGGCTACTTTGGGTTTGTTTTAAAAGATGGCGTTAGTGGTATGTGTGGTGATGGCGTTAGGTAATACAAAGTTCATCGGGACAACTAGTTACGTATAAAAAAAACAGTACAGTCACATGCATAAGAAACTGGAGAACAAAAAATAAGACATTTTAGCATTTGAGAAGGTAGAATATTTAATGTTAATGTTTTTAGGAACATCAAGTTAGTTGACAGTTAGTCGATTCATTTTTGACTTGTGTGAATCGCCATGTTTTATGATGTCCCTTGTAATAAGACCAAGTCGCTTATAATTTGCCTTATTGTAACACCTTCAAATGACGTCACTTGTAGTCTGTCTTTTCGTGTCAGATTGATAGAGTAGTACTGAACATAAATATAATTTAGTCGAAGCACAACGAAATCCTTCAAACTAATTTATTGTCCTACTGTATGAATATCTAGGCTAACTATATCTATTTGTCATAAATTGTTTGTGTGCGTATGTCTTAACATAATATTTTGTAAATAACTTAAAGCATATTAAAATCGTAGATTTTTTAATTATTTATAATGTTACATGCTAATCGTAGTTCATTTTTATGTAAAACGCAACAAAACATTATGACTTGTAATAGCACGAGTTAATCATTAACCAGTAATTCGACCCGCATGGCGAAAGCCCTATTACTTCAGTGCAATTAAGTTATCGCGGAAAATTAATTGTATATTCGTCGGTTAACAGCACTATTAAATTGGAAGTAAAGCACTCCTAACCATTTGGTCAATGCTGAATGAATGTTAAATAAATACTACTGTTAACGTTTAACAAAATAACAAATAACAGGAAACTATAAACGTTATCAAACAACTTAAATCATACGACATTAGAGAACTGAAAAAGAAATGCTAATAAATGACGAAGACAGGAATCCATTTTTAGCTTCAGTACATAATATAATAAAAAGACGCAGCGTCTGTCTGTTGGCGATAAACTCAAAAACTACTGTACGGATTTTCATGCGGTTTTAATTAATAGATAAAGTAATTCTTAATGAAGGTTAAAGTATTTAATTTATTAAGTTTTGAGTACATTACCTAAAGTTTAACGATAGGTGTCGGAAAAATTATGCCGTTTGAGAACTTTCAACGAAACACCGCATATCTCGCAGCGCTGACTGTACTTACTTGATTCGATCGCTGATGATAGTCAAGTAATTTATCACGCTTTTATTTACACAGATTATAGAGAACAGTCCTTATATCGTCGTCATAGAGTCAACACTCGCGTGATGACATGACCAGGACAATGTTCATAAACAATTTAATATTTTTCTTATACTCGTATTTATGAATACTTACAAAAGCGATTTATAATAACTGTCAGTTTAAACACTTCTTGTAAATTATTTTTTTGTATAATAATGGCCTGTATAGTTTTGATGAATACCAGCCTTAGAGAATAATCACGATTTCATTATTTACAAAGAAAATGCATTTTTATTATTTCCAGCAGAGTATTCGGGTTTTTTATCTCAAAGTTTTTAACTTTCGAAGTATAGCATACATAATATTAAAGTTGAATCAAATAAGATAAAGTGTTATTAAAATATAGTTTTTATTCAAGATGAAAAAATAGAAAAAATAATGAAAGCAAGAAAGAAGAAAATAAAGAACGAAGATTTAATGAAAAAATTCTTTTACATTAAATAAATTAAATTAATTCTATTTCACAATCAAATGTAATTACATAATAACTTTTAGCACGCCTTTTACGGGTAGTTTAATTTCATAAAATTTAATCGCACCCTCAACAAAGTCCAGTTTACGCATTTTACCCGAGCCCGAAAGGATTCTTAATATGGCCTGTTCCTTCCACCTCAATTGGGATCGTCAGTGTACGAGCACAGTCGGGCGGAATAAATCTTTCCCGGAATATTAAAATAATTTGAAACAGCTTCATTGGGTTCGACGAGGCAAACTAATTCTTATACAAGTTACGTTTATAGAACAATTGGTAATTTACTTATGTCAACCTTTTAAAGTTGCTATTTGTTTAGTCGCTTGACTGTTCTTAAGCCTTTTACTTTATATTTATGCTCTTCAACAGATAAATCCACACCCTCTTTTTGTTGCATCGGTTGAGCTTCTGTAATAGAGTCATATTAATCAAAATTACAGCGGTTTAGCAATTTTCGTTATAGTTAAGTTTGGCAATGACGATATAACAGATAATTTTTAAAAAAGGCTTACAAGGATGGAAATTTCCTGATATGAAATTGATATTATATAAAATCTTTGCATTGTCGAACTCAAAGGGTTTTTCCGTCAATAGCCTCGAATCTGTTATAACCATATCAAAAAAGGCAGACGAAAGTGTAACGATTGCAAAACAAGTTAGCTTTGTTGCAGATATAAAACATGCCGATTTAAATATGTCAAAGCGCACATGTGACAACTAAGTCGAAGAATGTAGAAGATATACTATCTTTTTCAGTTTGATGTATTAATATTATTACTTAGAAAATGAATTCGCAGCTAATGTAAATGGTTGGTTTAGTTCGTAAAAAATGTAATTATAAAATTTTTGTAAACTATATTCCAAAAACTAAAGGCTCATTAAAGAAACCCTCATCAAGATAATTAAACATTTGGAATTCATATTTAAATTTAAACTCCTAAAAATAAGTCTTATGGACAAGCAGACGGCGAGATTTCTTGAACTAGAATTATGAAAACATACTGTATTCATTATAATAAAAACTCACGACGACATTGAAATCACAACGCTGCATGTATTACTAACGAAGTTTTAAATTTAACTTCTGAAGCAAACTTTTCTTATATTAAAAGTCGCATTGATTGGATCCCGAATAGTAAGAGTATCGAGAAAATATTACAAATCAATATATATTGCTATTTAAGCATCAAAAGGACTTTCAGTTAATGGAGTGTATCCTGAGGTGGCTCTATTGTCACCAAGTCGGGATCTGATTATGGAATTACCAGGGAAATCGAGAGCAATCTTAAAATATTATAGGCACGAATTACGTGTTTAATGTTTTTTAAAAGCTATTCGAGTATTTGACAGACAATACTGCCGGTCACCCATCTAACTTTGACCTTAGAAACCAACCGACTTCAAAACATTAAAACGGCAAAGATAATTCAGTTTAAAAAGTTATCATATTTCAAATGATTTTTGGAGTTGGTGCAAAGTTGTTTCCAGAAACAATAGAAAATGACGCACCGACACCGAAATATAATTTTAAATTGGATAACTTAATAGCTTAAATTTGATTGCCTTTCTTCTGTTACATTTTAAGAGAGCGAATGAAATTTAATTTAAATATGTCGAAGATGAGGGACTCCAATTTACTACAAACACACACACACAGATATACCAAGTTAAAATCTTTAAACTTATCTTTTTAATGCAAATAGCTTACACAAAAACGGAAAACGTTAGAAAAAACCGAATCTTGGACTGTTAGAAGCACAAAGTTCAATCCAAGTAAAAACCGCTAGAAAAAATATTAGTCTATTACCCATAGCGGGGGTGACCTGGGTTCTGCCAAAGCATTTAACCAGGTCATCCCCAGGCAGCCCCGCCTTACGTCCGGGCTTCTGACCCATCCCTAGACTAAACGTGGCGAAAGTTGCTTCGTTTTCTATATTAAAAGTGTTCGAACCACATTGGTAATGGATTTATATTTCAACATTCATTATTTTACTATTGAGTACTCTTTGATGAGTAAGTAATTGTTCCTTCATATCGTCCAAGTTCATTTATTATAAAATTTCCAACGATATTTCGAGGATAATTTACTGCTCATTTCTAAAAGAATCTAATTCTTACTTGATTATATAAAATATTCGCTTCAGCAACTCCTTAATGGTGATATGAACGCAACTTTTGCTAGACACTTAGGCCCAGCTAAGTTTTCCTATAAATTTAATGCTCCAGTACACAGCACGGAAAGTTTCTGACTGTTATTATTTGCAACCAGCGATAAAGTTAGGGGCTCTTTTTGGTTTCGTTTATAGTAGTTAACTTCTAGGTGAATTGATTAAGCATGCTTAAAATCTGCAAGTCAATATTTGAAGTAATTTATAATAAAAGCTTGCATTCTGTTCTTTCAAACAAAATGATCAAAGACCTCTATTTCTTCTACAAGTGCTTGAAATTATTTTCGTATATAAACAAAATGTAATGAAAAGATCTTTATAATCAAGAATCAGCCAGAATGTTCAATAACTGATATTGAAGATTCGGACTGAGAGGTTTTGACTGACGTTATCTAAAATATTCAGGAATGATTACAATTAATGTATTAACTTATACTTAGCATTATAATGAAACCGAGCTAGTGGACATTCGCTTTAGCTTTTGGGCCAGTGAAACCTGGGCCAAACGCCGAGCAAATAAGGTAGGCACGTAGAGCCCGTTTAAATGGACAAAACGCTTAATAATTTATTGAACCAGAAAATACAATACGAAGAGATATCTTAACATTGTTGTGAGAAGAACCACTATTTCGTTTTAAAGCTGGTGTTCACCGACAGTTAAAAATTCTTCGGTATCGACTAAAATTTAAATAAGATTTTGAACTCGTATTGATGTGTTGGTAAACACCGACCTAAAGATTTGAAATATGTTGTCATAAGTAAACTTATAGTAAAACTATCCAAATATTTTTTATTGGATCATCAAAGTGATATGGCTGAAATTATTATTTAATTCAGAAATGTTGACTTACTCTAGAAACCAGTAGCATTCTTTAAACCCTTCATTTGATGTTTGTTACCTTCAACTTTTGTTGTTGTATTTGATCGAACCCATAAAAAATCACGAAAGAATTTTTAACCCTAATTCGGGCAACATTTTAACCCTAGCCTAGAGTCTGGTAAAATAAATAATATTTTGAACCAAGCCGTTTTGTTTATTTGGTTTACCAGCACTTGTTCCACTGAATATTTGTTTTAATTCAAAATACTCTTCTTAAAGAGTTTTTGCTCAATTTAATGTTTATTCTATATTGTCTTCTTCTTGTAACACCAACGCTTCCTGTCATTTTCAAATCCTCGCTGCAATAAAAATTGAGCTTTATTACAAAGAACATCACGTTGAATATAATTATTGCAACAGTAGATTTACCACACAAATGCCAGCCCCACAATGATAATTTTGTCACTTCATTCAACAGTTTTTGTAACGGAATTTCTACCTTATCGGTTAGGTTTAAGGTTGTGGTTTGTGTGCTTATGCGTAGGCGTCAGGCGGCGTTGTGGTAATCAGCCGCTCGGCGACCAAACAATGCCCTGTCGACGCCGGATTAAAACTTTGACGCTTCGAAATAAGTTAAAATCTGAAGGCTTATAGTTCTAGTCCTGACCAGTTACAGTCTGTGTCCAAAATCATCTGAACAGATGTGTAGATTGCGCTTTTTAATATAAAGTTGGAAGTTTACTTTTATAGCTGAAATGTGTACTAGCTTTCGCTTCGTCAACTTTCATTCCAGCGAACCCCAATATATTTCTGGACAAAACTCTTACTATATTTTGGTAATTCAAATTCTAAAACTTTTTGATTTATATGCTGTCTTAATGTTAAAAGAATTTTAATCTATTTTTCCATTTAATATGTCACTATAATAGTTCTCTTATATGGTCTTTATGGCCCACAATTTGCACACCATCACGAAAATTCTTGGGGCGCAGAATTCTCTGCCGGAAACTACTTCGACAGTCCATGTTATATTAAGCAAGGAGTTTTCATATAACGAGTAAAAAAGCCTGAATATACACCCTAAGTACAGGAAAGTTAGAGGTGACTTGAGCAAAGTGTTCTTGATACATTAGCTGTCTTCGCATATTTCTTCGTATTGCCTTTCATCGAGTGGCGAAATAATGTCCATGATTATCACATACAAAAAATATGAGGTAGGCTTCTGTTTAGGGTTCCGAAATCTCTCTAATCTAGGCATAATACTTGCACGTAGAAGTCTAGACAACTTCGTCTCATGAGGAATATCGCAAAAATAATTATATTTTGTTTGCCTTGAGGATGGCGTAGTCATCAATTTACTGTCTCTATTTCTGTTTAACACACAAAGAGATTTCGTGGCTCGTTTATTTTTCCTACGCAGCCAGAGCGAGGATACAACATGGGTTACTTCAAATGATGCGTGAAGGGTTTTGGGCCCGCAAAGTGAAAGTGGCTGGTGGCAGTGTGTGGCATGCTGAACTTCATCATCATCATCTTCATATTGATTCGTTAAGTATTCCAAAAATGCTTGTTAATTCTTATCACTCATATATAAATAATCTTTCCGATATAAAATCCTAATCATAAAGTCTACGAGGAAAATGGGGCATATATACTGTAATTAAAAGTAAATTAACTTTTAAAAAATATAACTGTGTTAATCTGCAATAGAGTATAATTCTATTCTATTCTATTCTATTCTGTGTCTTTTATCTTGTACTACACACTGCACTGTGTAAGGCTTTGCTGATTCCAACTTTGGAGTTTTCGTGGCTCACCCGGAGAGTATTTATCTAATAACAAGAATAATGTGATCGCTGTCCTGTTTATTGGAAGTTTAAAATGTTACAACATTGAGATTTATTGCGGGACCTCGCTGTTGCTGTAATAAGATTGTCAACAGCGTGATTTTCAGATCTTGTTTTCTTCTTTCTTTTATCTGTGTAACGTGATAAACCGATAAATCTCTATCTAGGAGATTGAACTTCTAAAAATTTTTATCTAAGAATATAGTTGAGAACTGTTTCTCATAATATTCACTTTATAATCAGTTTGTCTATAACCACTATGATAAACAAATTAGAAAATTCTTTGGAGTATTGTTAGATAATTTGCAAAATGAATATTAGTTTTAGATTAATTATGTATTTTTTATTTCTTTGTATATTTTGTTTGTTTTGTTTAATTTTGATGGTTCCATGTTGAGTCTAAGATATGCATTTTGTCAAATATTCATATCTATCTATGCCCAAGCATATTTATTAAATAAACAATTTAACTAAAATTTATTGGTCTGTAAAGATTAAAATGAACGATTTTTTTTATTATTTTGATCGTTGATTTCATTATTTCTTTAAATAGTAGGAAGCACTACTACCTATCAATCAAAATTAAATCTCTGATAACAATATCAAAATAAATTGTTTGAACGACATTACAAAGTTTTATAGAAATGCACAGTAACATTACTGATAAATAAATGTTGACAAAAATGATATTGGAACTGAACAGTTTCGTTACCATTTGTAATATCTCTCACTGGACATATTATTTGATTTTTTGCCTAAAAAGAATTTCAAACTCAAATCCATTTCAGTTACAAAACTATTCCTTGAACAAAAATATAATAAATATGATATCATTTTTGTAGCGTATGCTCTAGAGGATCATAATAATAGTTAAGCAAGCCTCGACAGTGAATGAGCTGCATTTTAATTAAAAAAAATACAAACACCTTCAGGCTTTTACACAGTGCGACGAGTGTCACGATACGACTGAGATACGATGTTTCTTGGCAGATTACACTTGTGATTGCTAATATAGCTTACTGTTTTAGTACAGTGTCATATAAATTACTTAATATAATATTTTTAATATATTACATGTCTTATTAATTTTTACTTTTATGAAAGAAGGTAGATAAAGCCTTAAGCTTTGAAGTTATATATCATTTAAAATAAAAAGGAAATAAACTAAAAAGACGAAATGAGATTTCTACCTATTACTAAGATTTCTAACTATTCCTATTGGTATTAGGCCCCTAATCCTATATACCAATAAATCCTACGCTACCCGCATGCAGTGGCTACCCGTGAACTTAATTAACTGATAGTAGTCCTTATGGGAGACCTACCAACGTTGATTCTCGCGGTGCACGGCCGCCACGTTAGGACCATTGGCCTTATTGAACGGTCATTGTAAAGAGAACTGACGTTCGGCACTTCAGGCTCGCAATTATTTAAACTGTGTCCGCTTATGATTGGCCTCATAAGAAGGATCAAACGAACTAAAAGAGCAATGTCCAGAATTTCTCCGTGTAATTGAATCATAAATGATGAAATCCACAAGAGAACTAGGGTTGTCAACGTTTCAGTAAGTATAGCCATAATTAATATAACACAATTAATACGAGTTACAGAATTATCAACTTTAAAATCAAGAAAGTGATTATATAACTCTCAGACACTTATAAAAGTTTCTTTTGAGAGATTTTCACTAATATTATTTTTATTAAACAAAATTTTCTTGTCATTTTGGAAACACTATTATAGATGGCTCCTCAGAGAAAAAAACTCGCGTTTAATTATCAAACAACCGAATCGTAAGTACTAAAGCGCCACGACACTTTTATTGTGATAGTCTGAGACTTTTAATTAAGGAAATCGGACTGGCATTGTCATCGGGGGGTCCGTCAATGATTTCTTTGGCAGTATTGTTTCATTCGCTATTGGTGAACTTTTGTCTGCGTTAAGAGATGAAGGCGGCTAGAACAAAGACACGTTTTGTTAAATCGTCGTTTTTGAATAACAGATTGCAATCAGAGAGTGGTTGTTGCCTTTTTAAATGTTATCTAGAAATGCAGCGAATAATCATCGTAAGCTAAAAAGCTAAAAATGTTTTCGTAATTAAATTGATTAACAAATATTATTAGGGCATCAAAAATGTAATTTAACAAAATTATGCGCAACATTTTTACAGAGTTAACTAATACTTACTTTATCAATTACTAAATTAAGATTAAAGTTCTCTGTATTCATAAAGCGTGTAATAAATTTTCTGCGACGATGTATTCTACACGGTTTTCATGAGACACAAATCGGCGAGTCATTTGTAAATTATTTTTATACATGATGTATTTTAACAATTGAAGTGAGGATTTAAAATTAGTAATAATCAAGTTTAACGACTGCAAATCAAGTCTAACACGTCTATTGAAATTGACTCTTATTACAACGAGTTACAGTTACGATTAAAATTGACACAGAAGTAAAAAAAAAGCAAATAATACATGATCTTCAAATTCAAGCACCATCTAACTATGGATCCGGAAGTTCATCTCACATAATAAGCGGCTTAATGATAAGTGGTAGTCGTGTGTCGTTTGTGAAACAGGACTCATCACTGGGCGGAGAGTGTTCCGTAATATCGAATTGATGCTGAATGTGTCTATACCACAAACTACCTAATTGGCTGATCAATTCAGTGCTTGAAATTCGAAATGAAAATATTCATTTGACCCCCACAATTTAGGTACTTAATGGTCACACTTATTCTTGTATGTTTCGGGAGAGGAATCTGTGCTACGGGTCACTCGATCCCACCCTTAGACAACAAACGGTATCAATATAATATTGGTCTAGTCTAGTTGGAGAGAATTTTAATAATGTGAAATTATGAACTATAATATATAATTCAAAATAATCAGAGAATATAATAATCTATAATAATAATAGTCTAGAACTTTAATTAGATTTATATTGATATTTATTAGTAAATTATAGGTAATAATAAACTTAAGAAAAGGTTTAAAATTCGTCAATAGGAAGTTAAAAAATACTTCGGAACAGAATTTTCTAAAATTAGCTAACTTTGGTGGCATCTCATGCTTTTATTATCTTTTTAATGAGGTCTTAACAACGATATCCCACTCAATGTATTAATTTTTTTACGCCACCTTTAACTTTGTGAGAATCTCTCTTAAAAACATTAAAAATATTTTTGACAATTTGTATGACTTTGAATTACAATTCAAAGTGGTAAGATGCATACTACTGTACAAATTTACTGCCCTAACCGTTTGGCTGAAAAACTTGTGTGACAGACGAAAGACGGACAGCTTGGACCCTTCCACCCCTAAAAAGAGAATAGAATAGAATATATCTTTATTGTACATATGTAAATTCAAAAAAAGAAATACATGGGGAACTTTAAATTAATTTTAAAGATCTAATTTTTAAGGTACTTATTAGGATAAATAAAATTTTCAATGAACTCTTTAAAAATATTATTCATAAATAAAATACATTTAAAAAACGACTCCATCCAAAACTTTCCTTGGAATAAATATAAATGGAAAATTTTAATAACTTTACAGACAATCTCTCAAAGTTCAAGCAACAGTTGTTAAAAAAACTAACAAAAACGAACCTGAGGCTCGAATTAAAACGGCCCGGTGTCGCAGCGAGAGCGCGAAATTGGAAAATTCCCGAAGTGTCCGGGCGCCCATTGATGGCGCGACAATGCCTGCAGTTGAGGGCGTACTAATCTTTTCATTAAAAAGCGATTATTCGCTGCACGGGCCGTTGCACTAATAGAAATAAAGAAAGCAAAGATACACTTACACTTCCTTTCGACCTTATTTTCATGATGCTAAAGTAGGATTTATGTAAATTAGCAGAACAGACAAACTTGCTAAAATAGACCCTGTGCAGTATTCTGCGTCGTCAACCCTGACGTTGCGCGATGACATTTCAATTTGCTATCTGTTGTAGGATATTAAAAAAGTTATTTGTCCTAAGGAATGTATTGTCCAATAAGCAGATGGTGCCAGAATTGAAATGGGGTTAGTCAAAGCTCGCAATCGTCACCGTGATGAGATATTAAATAATTTCATTACTTTCCAAGCAGTTCGCCGACAGTAACTTTTATTTGGGGAAATGAAATATCTCTTTTATGTTATATTGAAATAACTGAAAATGAAATTATTATTCTGGATTGGAAAGCGTTACTTATTTAAATGAATCACTCCTTCTTTTCGAGTTAATTTAATATAAATAGGACCTACCCTTTGGGGTAGGGTTGCAGATTATGATGAATTTAATTTGCGATTAACTATACCGTTATAATAATGTCTGTTATCCACCCAAGTACGCCTAGCACTATTAAATATATTTATATTCTCTTGTACGGCGTTGAAGCATGGACCCTTTTCAATTTATTAGTTTATGATTTATCTTAGTCTGCCTATCTAGCTACCACTATCTTACCTAAGTCTGCGGCCATAGCAAAATTGCATTGTTGTGTTCCGATAGTTGTGGTAAGACAGTCAGTTCCTCTGTAGTTAAGGAATTCGGGTGTAGTTCAATTCCATCGTAAATGAAGATAGGGTCAAGTCTATCTTCATTTACCATCAGGTGAGATGAAGAGCAAGAACTACCCCGTTAAAAAAACTGTCATCAAAATGTATTTATACGTTTTTGCGTGACGACCATTACAAAAGTCATTTAATATTTCAGTAAGATGAAGGTTATTTTGTCACTACCTCTTTTTTATTTGCTCGCTGGTTCTACCAGTAATAAATGCCTTTAAAACTTTCTTAGAACAAGAACAGGTGCATTCATTGTTAAGGGACTCTTTACTGCTCCAGCCGACATCGCGAGTAACTGCATGATCTTAGTTTTATTGAAAAACTTTAGTCATTCCAGCAAAATGAGTACTTTGGCAGTCCATTGGATTGTTTCGAGTAGCTTGAAATATTAAGTACTGGTTCAATTCATTGCATCAAAAGGTCACTTGTGATGATTTGATATGTTAAGCAGAAACCTTTGGATGCATCCCCTGAAGAGTCTTTGCATAAAGACTGCAGCAGTAAAGATCTGTTAGCTGATGATGATCTAATTATCATTTAAACTGATTTGGATGAAGAAAAGGAATTCGATGTGTGCAGCCTCCGATACCGATGGCGATACAAATCTGTGAGGGTGAACATATAATTCAGCCTCAAGTGAATCTTTGACAAATGCCAATCTATAGGTAAATTAATTTCATCTTTTAAAAATTAAACATCAGTTCAACCAA
The DNA here is from genome assembly GCA_943193645.1 of Acentria ephemerella. Classification (NCBI taxonomy): domain Eukaryota; kingdom Metazoa; phylum Arthropoda; class Insecta; order Lepidoptera; family Crambidae; genus Acentria; species Acentria ephemerella. Next base: position 615,904 of record OW971891.1, read on the forward strand.
AATCTTTTAATTTTGGTTGAACTGATGTTTGGATCTATTGACAGCTGAAAGCATATAATAGGCAATGTAAGGGAAGCGTAGTAACTGGTGTCTTATCATTCCAACATGCATAAAAAATAACTATTAAAGAAGATCGTTTGAAGAACAGCTCATTAGCTCCAATAAAAACACATTTACAAGTGAATAAAATATTCAAAAGAGGGTTACTATTGGTTTGTTTTGTTCGTCGCTTATTCACAATTGTACAAAATACAGCATATTTTCCGCTCACCTTTCACACTTTAATAAAATCTTCTGAAGATTGAAGTGAGTGATTAACAAAAGAGCCTCTTAGCAAACTAACCGCAAAGTCACTAACAGTTACAACAAATAAATCATAGAAAAATAGGACTAGTATAAGCTGAGCCACCCGCGTGGTTCGTCGGAGGGAAAACGAGGGTGCCATCGAGTGGTTATCATTAGGGTTGCCACCGATTCAGGTGAAGAGTAATTCATCATAGAAATATAATTTAAAAATGACAATGTTTTCCTAAAATATTTGCCTGTAGATTCATTTGTTTAAGGAAAGATTAAATGACTCAGTACCTACTAATGATTAGCAGTTTATATACGAAGCTTATAGTGCAATTTGCGACACAATGCCCTAGTCAACTCCACCCTTCCAGCCCAAAATGTACTTTTTAATGCCTCTTTTAGAAGTTTATTTTGATTAGTCTTTAGTTTCGTAGCCTATAGTCTTCATAAGTCGTAAGTTTTCTTTTTGCGTTCAACAGTGGAGCCTCCAGTTCAGCCTCCCAATCGGTTTCCAACGTAACGATTCCACGCAGCTTGTATCGTGTTGTTTCTTACTAATCTCTAACTTCCTAATCTTATGACCTATGTCAGTATCCTTAGTTTACTTATAGATGTCTTCAATTCTGGTTATATCTAACAGAGAGACCTGGAAAGAATGCTCTGATAAGAAAAACAGAATTAGCAGCCGTACCAAAAGAACTGGTTCAATTTTTCTCTGTATCAACCCTAGCTCGAGTTTTAGAAGTGGTTACAGTCGCACACCTCCGTTATTACTTCAAGTGCCCCTCCAATCTCCTATTTGTCGTCGGAATGTAGCGAGGGCATCTATCTCATTCGAGGGCCGTCGATGACGAGCGTTTGGACATCCTTTGTTCGAGATTTTCTACTTTTTATTAGTTTTTGATCGTATCAGAGGAACCTTGTCTTGTGTGATTTGCTCCTGTGAGATACTTACGTGTTACAGATAAGGTTGCTTTGAAAGTGTTATTTTTTACTGTTAGAGGTTTAATAAGAAGATACGGCATGATTGAAAATAATATCAGTTTCTTCATCTTTCCAGTTTCTTTGTTAGGCAGTTACTCGGAAATCAGAAAAATGTTGGATGCACAATATTTTTTGAACATGACCTGAGTGTCATGTTGTTAACTTATTATAATTTATTATATTATACGAATCATCATCTCATTCACATTACATATGAGTGAAGTAATATTATGTAGTTCAATAGAGCGGTAAAACAATTAATTTTACAAGTTGGTAACATCATATTTATAATTTTTACAGCTAAAGTTTTAATTACAATTTGCAGTCATCACAGTGAAAGAATAAATGCTTCATTGAGGAAATACATTACCAACCATACCAACAACAAAATTTATACTATATCTTAAACATTGCCAAGATAACCAGTATTTTTGCGAACTACGAAAGGACCAGCTCGTTAGCACCATCCTGTAAATTCAATTACAAATGACTCAAACTCTAAAGGAGTTGTAAAGAAAGAACTCAACCCGATTACACCCAATTTGCAGACTAATTTGAGTCAGTTTCCAACATTAATTGTTTAATCGAGTACAAGTTTAAGTTCCTATTGTGAGGTCAACTTGATCGGTCTCCAAATTTGGCCATTTATACCGGTCTCAAGTTACAAGTTTATGAAATTGTAGATATGTAGGGTTTAAGTAGTGAGTCAAACTTGAGCTACGCGGTAGTGCTTAACATATTCTATGGTTTTAGTATCAATCTTTGAGAACTTATTGGTAACTAAATTAATGATATGCCAATAATATGATTATTTATTTTCTATTGAGCCTGCTTCGGACTGGGCGTGGTAATCTTGATCCAGAACTTCATTATACAGAAGATTAAGTGAGGCATCTTATATTTTGGTATAAAAAACCTGTATTTTTACTTTGTGTGGCTTCAGAACTAATTGTATTTTAATGTTGATGACCCAAAGGGTCCATGTTGAAGACCCAACTTTGCTCATGCTAGTGCTAACAGTAAGGTATTTAGAAACCATAACTGATCAGCAGTGAAGTGATTTTCATTTGAAAAATCCTCTTTTCACCGTTAGCGTGTAATTCCCCATCGTTTTTCTTTCACAATTTTTTACGAGCTACGCGAATTTTATTAAGAATTGCTGTCCAAATAACTTCGTTAAATGAATTCAGAAATATGCAAAATAAACGCTAACATTTCACCCACTGAACCGTATCATAACTATTAAATTACGGTTCCCGATGTGAGGAGCAAGTTGGACTACGTTAAGTCAGCGCTCAAGTTCACCTAAGTTAGGACGCTTCTAACTTAAATACCCTAAGTTACCTCTGGTCACTGATCCTGGCCTTGAGTTTGTATAAATTCAATGCGTTTACTGTAATAATCTAAAACTGTATTAAGTTTCCTAATAATGTTAACTTTAAATGTAAATTTATAATTTATACGATTTTTAGACACTAATATTTATGTATATTGCTTTCAAATTATCATGTCTAATATCCTAACTTTGTATTTGGTGAGGGGATTATGAATTGCTTGTTATAATTAACTTATCAATGATAAAGTCAGAGTCACTTCCCAGGACTTTTGTTTGTCATTGGTTTATAGAATTAGATTGTTGTTGTTTTGTGGTGTTCGGCTGGTTTTGGTATAATGGTAAGACATATAACCTTAATATATTGACTCTGTAGACTTAAATATAATATTAACAAAGGTGAAGGTGTCAGAGAGACTAATGCAGTATTAATGCAGTGTTGACAAAAGTTGTAAACTAAAATGTGTTCTGTTGTACCTAATAATAAAGATTTTATTAATACAGAATCAACGAGCTCAAATCCCGAGTCGCGAAATCAATCTAGATTGAAAAAAATTTGTCATTTAATCGGAACAGTAATTTAATTATTTCGAAGTCGCTTTTTAGTTTTATTTAGAAATTCTGGTCACAATATTCTAAAATCAGAGTTACATTGATGATCATCAGTATTATCGGGTGACTCTCTGTTAGTTGCTGGCTTAAATTAATTAAATTTTATTCAATTTTTAATGGTTGATTTTTTTATATGAAATTTGAGGGTTCCCAATAGACAAAGGAATCTATAAACATGCATCCAAACCAAAAAAATTCATATAGTGGTATGTAAAAACTCAATATTTTATTCGAAGTCTATTGCCCCGTACCAGTGTCTTTTTTCAGTCTTTAAAGGTATTTTAAGAGAAATCAATCAGGGATTTCGTAAAGCGTTACTGGCAAATTGATTCACAGGATGTTTAATTTTGATTGCCTCCCCCCTCCCATCTACCCGCCACGAGAATTACAAGCGAGGATTAAAGTACGTCAAAAATAATATACGCGTCTACAATTGTTGCAGTACGCCGTCAGATGTAGACGAGCGTTTTTTGTAGTGATAATTTTTTTATTAATTGTTAGTTTTTCAATTAGTTGTGTGTGTAAATTTTACCAAGTGTAGTGTATTTTTTTATATTAATAGTGTAGCATCTATTTTAAATTTTACCGGTAATTTTATTCGTGATCATTAATTTCATTATATTTCCACTGCTGCTTTATGATAGCTTCATTTTGTACTTCATTGTGCATTGTAACGCCGCAAAGAACAAGCAGTAAGCTCAATAATCATTTAGGTGGATTATGTTGAATGAAAACAAGACGGGCCTGCTGCATACCATCTCCAATGACTCAGTAGCCAACGGTGACTCTACATTCTCTTCTTCTAGTCAACCACCAAAAAAGTCACCAAAAAAGTAGAAAAGTTAAATTGTTCTAATATTATAATTAGAACAATAGGAAAAATTTGAACACAGAGTAAAACACAAAATACATTTAAAATACCAAAGCATGGAAATTACGTTAGCAAGCGCACTAGACAATGGTTATCTTTTTTTGATTGTGATAGTGTTTAAAGTTTAATAAAACAAATATTTAAAATGCACTATCTGTCTACGCGTGAGTGATCGGCGTTACGCCAAATCACACTCTAATATGAAGTGTCTAACAATGGTTTCATTTTTATCGTTCTTATATTGTTTTTGTTGTCGTGATGGTATATGTAACTGTAATATGATGAGACGTTTGCGACAGTGTGCAATGATTTAGTAGATTGCAGTTTCATTTATTTTGATATTTAATGTGTCGCACATTTACACTTATTTTTATATATGTCCATAGTCAACTAGTTTTATGATTGTAATTTGAATTTTACAATATGAGAGTAGATAATTTTTGTTTATTTAGACTTAGAAGTGTATTTACTTATTGGATCCACGGGAACTCTACCCATAACTGTACGACAGTTCGGCAGATTTGTTGTTTTATAATGTAAAATCTTAATGCAAACTAAATGTTTAAAATCCTAAAGAAAATCTAAAAAATAATAGTAATTTAAAATTGGGAATTTGTGTGGAAAAACTTCTAGCAGACGTGCTATTTAAGAGTACCAATTTTTCCGTCTCTAATTTGGATATATAGATGGTGTTAGTAGCAAGCTCGGTGTCTTCAAACTCATCTGGTCTAGATTAAGGTGATACAAAATTCAAACTATTTAAACTATAAAATTAATATCATAAAATGTAGACTTTATATTAAAATAGTATCAGCTCACCCTCGGCCTTTCTGATAAAATGAATACACCACATACCTGAAATAGAAAAGTATTACATACTTAGTAATAGTCTATTAAATTACTTATTCTTATTCCAAATTCAAAAATTTGTTATTTTTGCCTTTTGAAACAAGTTCATGACACGTAAGGCTGTGTTAAATATTTACTTACTTTACTTTATTTTGATTATCTGTGGATGTAGCACAGAATACCGCAATGAAATAATCCTTTTTTTTTAAATGCAAATGAAGAGTTTTAGATCAAAGGCTTAACTTTAGGCTTTCTTTTCATATTTTAGAGGGTAAGCAACTAAGGAAGTTGGACACGTTGGTTCTTACCTAGCTTTATGTTATAACCGCCCGTCTGATCAACCAGGACACTCCAGACGAGCGTTCACAACGCCCGTGTCCCTCGTTTGTTTTACCACTCGCAATTAAGCCGACTGAGTGACGCGGATTGTCGCCTCTCTACCAACTCGAAAAAAAAGGTTTTTCACTACGACAGAATAGAATTTCCTCCCTTGACATTAACTAACTTGGGACGGTGATAATTAATGCTGTATTTCTGAAAAGCAGTGAGGCTTAGACGTAGCATTTTGTTGAATACCATTGTGTACGAACACATGTTATAATAAATTTTACTAGGGAATTAGTAACTGCTAGCCTCCACGGTTAAAAACGAAATATTTAAGACAATACATTTTATGTTTTTGGAAAAACCTAGTGGTCCAAAGTATATATCAGAGACTTGACGTGTTAAGGCTAGTTGGACATTGAGAGAATTTACTCAAAAGTAAGTTTCGAATTAGACTCAGCATTGCAGTTATAATTTTGGTGCATTGTTCATATCTAAAATGCCAAGAATATTCCCAGTATTTTAGCGTGTCTAAACATACTTGAAGATTTCCCCCGACGGTAGCGCATTCGTTCGTTCGCTCGTTTGATTTCTACCAGGTTATTATGTAAACAATTTATAACCATGTTCTGGGACTAGTGACTTGTTCTGGTAGTTAGTTATGATTGTACGACATCAAACTGTCTTACAACTTTCCAAGTTCACGTGTACCAGTCTACAGAGTCACTCATTCAACGTTACCACTTCAACTTTTCGCACAAAGAGATTTAGTCTCCATTCGTTCTCACATAGACAGAGCGTGAAATTCTTTACCAACACGTATTCCCTCCTTCATTCGACATCACTCCCTATAAGAGGCGTATAAAAGCACATTTTGGGCCGGCAAGATGGATGAAGCTAGTACATTGTGTCTCATACACTACCTACCTTCGCATATGGACTTCTCCTACTGCTCAGACGACGTTGAGTCATTTTCTGTGCCTTTTATAAATGTAAAAATATATATATTTTACCAAATTATCGGACATATAATTACCTGTGGACTGTAATCGTACATAGAAAATATGAAGACGTCTAATATGACATAGTGAATAATACCACCTAATTATGTTTTTGAAGAAACGAGAAGCAATTCCAGGGAAGAAAGAGAAATAAATTGATTTATATAACTCAGTGATCATACAATGAATGATTCGGGACCCACAATACTTGAAAGCTGAACGGGACTAAGTGATCTATTCGCAGAAGACGTGCGTAAAATATTGAATAGATCTTATTTAATCGTAGTGATAGGTATTATCTTCGAATTATATGCTATCGTCTTTAACAATAATTAATTATACCTTTATTATAACAGTGGCAGACAAGCAAAGAAAGTGAATCGCAGATGAACGCTCGTGATATAAATACTTAAACCAAATTCTTTAGGTTCGAACCAATATAATATAGATTGAAATTTATATATTGTATAAGTGTATCAAAGTTGAATGAAATATTTTGACTTTTGTTTTTGAAATGATATATTGTATTATCGATAAAAGAGACTACGTCCTTTTCCAATCACGTAATGCTCCTGATACAATCCTCACAAACGAATACAAAGTGTGAGAGAATAGAACAGAAGAATATATTATAATCTTTTGTAAGGTCAAGGAGTGCTCAATTTGACCTCGGCCACACAAAAATTTAATTTTGGTTAAATTCATTATTTCTTTTTTGAAATACATGATTATAACTATGGCTTAATTATTGAAATCGTGGATTGTGGAGATTCTGTTGTGTCCGCTAAGGCAGAGGTTCCACATTCAAGTTCTAGTAGAGGCAGATGTTTTCAAAAAGAGCACAAAAATCAATTTGATTTTACATTCAATTAATATTATCTAATACAACTTCTCTATCATTCTAATACAAATGCCTACATTCGACGCAAACATATATTTCTATAATCTGCAGAAAATTAAGCTCAACTTTTATATTTTATCTAATGAACAAAGAAACTCAGAAGAAAGTGAAAGTGTGCAAACTGTATATTGAATTTCACCTGAAACTTTAATTAAATTAAAATAAATGTGACTGACCGTCGGCGTGCAAAAAGGTCATAAGTGGAGTAGACAAATGTAAAATAAATAGTTCTAAGATATTCGACATTATTTCTTTAGAAGTGGCTGTCTTAATACAAAACGTTAGATATACTAGGTTTTATTTTACTCTTAAACAAATCAAATATTTTATTGAAAAACAGAAACAATCACAGAAAAACAACAAAATGATAAGCGGCCTTATTGCTAACCTGGGATATCTTTCAGAAGACCTGCAAAAATGGATTTCTAGGAAGTCATGAAAGAAATTACAATAATTTATACAAAGTGGGCGAATCTTGAATTGGTTCGTAATATACTAATGCACAAGAATCATTTGTATGTTTGTCTGTTGTATGTTTTGCATGCAATTAGTGCCAGTATAGTCTGCACAACGACTTATATTTTCCAAATCGATAAATCTGTCAGTTTCTGTTAAAGACGAATAAAATTAATTGCAAATATAAAACTATTTAGTATCGTGGTACAACGTTTTAAATTCCAACGTCCTTTAAAGAGATCTATTCACGACCGTCGAGCGCCGGTAATAGGATTTGCCGATACTATTTTCATCTTTTTACTTTGATAATTATCTTTCATTTTTGTTCAACTTAGCAGAGAACTGATAATGATTGCTGCTCCTTAAATTCTATTTTATCAGAGTATGTCATTGAAGCAGATGGCTTGGCTTGTCATCACTATATTAAGATGGTCCTCCTGATAGTCCACAGATACTGTAGTGACAAGGTAATTGAGTTCCTATGAATGTTTAAGCTGTTGTTAGACAAATATATGAAAAACCAATGTTATAAGAATAATAATAATATATTTAATTGTCTTTGTGTGTGCATAAATTGTTAAATAAATAAATAAGAACTATGTAAACTTGTATAAAAATACGTTAAATTGTACCAGTATATAAAGAAAAATGAGGTTGATTATCTAGTTTATATATTATAGCAAAAATAAAATATTATTAACCTTTTTTAAATTAAATTTTATTTACCATTTAATTACTTTAGAAGCAAGATTATCCCAACTATACACGACCAACTAATATTGTAACATTGTCAATCTAAAAATCAATTAAAACTCTTAAAGAACACATTCTGTTTTAATTATCATAACCTATATAATAAGAAGACTTATAGAAAAATAGAATTATAAACATGATATTGACCATGAAATTTGTTTTTTAATAGTTCCCGATATTATGATCTGAATAGGCATACTGATTTTTAGTGTAGTAAAAGAAAAATATATTTAAGTTACAGTAAGGATTTAATTATATTAATTAATATTGTTGACATAAAAAAAAATTATGGCAGTTTCTGGTGGGATTTGTGAATAAAAAAAATGTTTCTTAACATCAAATCATATTTTAGGCAAAATAACTATTCATTTAATCACATTAATATGTCATACGTTCTCAGGTGGATGACAATGAATGCAAAAATTATTTTTATTTAAAAAACATTTTGCATATTATGATGATCTTTAAAATACTTAAAATAAAAAATCTAATATTCTTAAATTAATGCCGATTTAGATTTCTAGCTATCTATCTTAAGTTATACAAATGAAAAGAAACCATGGGGTGACCTTATCTAGCAACAGACGAGTGTGACGTAGATTGATGACGATGAAAATGTAACAACGTCACTTTCAATTTAGTTACAAGCTTAAAGTCACTGTTATAATTATCTTCATAAGTTCAATGATATGATTCGGAGCTTCAACACTTGCTTAAATAAAAAAAAAATCCGATGAAAAAAATCTGAGATCTAACTCTTTGCAACGAATTATATTTATGAAAAGTTCACATTGGTTCTTGCGTCGCGTCGCTCCTAATCCGATTTGTACGTCAAACAGCTCGGACGACTTCCTCATCTTGTCGCTAATTAAGGACAGACATTCTAGTTTGTGACCAGGCTTGGAAACTCGTTAGTTTCTTTCTTCGACCTTCGTAATTGCCTTTCTTTCCTTTTCAATGTCTCTAGTATGGTTTTTAATAATAATATAATGAGAATTATTTCGGTATCTAGAAGTAAATACAGATAAAATGCAGTACAGATAAAAAAAGGATGGAATGAATAATAGGAACGTGCAATTTTAAATTTAGAAGTCCATCCACTTTTAATAAACTCTTTAATGCAATAAATTAAAAAAATATATATGTATGTATTAGTATAGAAGGATGTCTTATCTCTATGTCTTTCGATCAATCTATCATAGGTGTATGGATCCGAATGCAACTTGCGCAATGCAAATAATAATATCAAATACTTTCCTGATTCCAAGTAACATGTTTCTAGATGTCTGTTATACTAATAAACTGAAATATTTTGAAATTGTCATTTTAGGAATGTCGAATAACGTAACCGCTTATTTTCCCTTTTCTTGTCAAATTGTAATGAATTAATAAAGAATGTAAATTTTATTACAAAGTTGCAGTTTTAACCTATCTATATTTTTACCAAATTTATTTTAATATCTTTATTTAAATAGACCCATTTACTAAGTTCTTTTAAATCATTATAATCATCGAAAGATATCGGAAATGAAATGAAATGAAAATGAAAATGAAAAAATAATAAATGACCATATAGTGTGGTTAAATACTATGTTCTAAACATTAAAACTGGAAACAAATGTCATACCATTATCGCTACATTTTCAATTACCAAAATAATTTTCTAATAACACCAAATGGGGCAGTTATCGTCTAATGAATTATAATTAACACTGTCGCATTCCGCACGAGTGCTTAGCAAAGGCCATAAATCGGCAAAGCCGTCATCAGTCCAATTGTTATGTGCATTAAAAACTAGTAATTTCGATCAAGGGACAATTATTTCCACTAACGCAGTAGGAGGGTTAGGAAATGAGAACAATTTTGTCCCCTTTCTAATAATGGGAATGACTATTCGGCGTGGGGATTTATAGTAAGTTCTATTATCTCAAGAAAGAGGCGAAGTCTTTGTGTTTAAGATACGGTATCAACTGTCGTCTTTGTGATACATTTAAAACTATTCTTGAAATTATTCTTTAGAGTCATTGATTTCTCAAATACCAATTTCAGTTGATTTACATTTTTATGTGTTTAATACCGTACACATGAAACAAATTATAGATTCAATTGTCATTTCTGGTAATTAAGAGTACAATTCAAAAGATATAGTTGTAATGTGGCCTCTGTGGTCTAGTGGCTAAGAGCACCTATCTCATATCCAGAAATTCGAGAACAGATTTTATCTGCTCTATTTAGTGGCCAGCTACCACCACTTTACTGTGTTCTTCTGCGGTTGACAAAGCTGGTTGTAATTTGCTTCCATCTTCAGATTTATCAAGAGTAACCATCAGGTGAGATTAACGCCAAGAGCCGATAAAAATAAAAATACACTCGCATCAATATTATGAACAAGTGAAGACTTTTTATCTTAAAAAGATTTCTTTAAAAATCATTATTTAAATATTGACATCTTTATGGAAAATAGAGATTCGAAACGAAACGGTCTCACAAATACCATCCCTTAGGGAAGAAATCACTTTCTTTTCTAATTCTATTAAACTGAACTAGTGTAGATAATAGAATATTTCCATCCACCCCTCTTTTCGATAATGCATTCTGATGTTTACATCTTAACTCAATACAATAAAGACTATATTCAAACTAAAACAGAGCTTGAAAAGATTTTCTAACGACCAACATGCACTTGTCATAAGAGTTTTAAGTAACAGTCTTCTGGAAGCAAATTAAATTTGTTAAGTTGGTACAAACGAGATAAAATGGATTTTCTATTGTTAAAATGACGCGAGGAGTAATTTAAGCACTCAAAAGTAAATAATGAATGTGTATAAAACCAAAGTTACTTTTAAAAAATGTCTACGATTGTTAAATTTATATCATTTTTAACCGAGTTAAAAACAGTAAGATCTTCTAAGTTCCACTTTATAGTTGTGAACTAATGTTGGTCATATTGTCAACCTTTAAATTTTAAGAACATTATATAGTTCATATATAATTTTCTAAAGCTATTAGAGTCTTATTACGTTAAATGTAAACAGATAGAGAAGTCGGCAATACTGTTGGCATCCATATAACTTTAAGTGGTTTATTTCTAATGTTTACTTTAGAATCCTTAGAAACTTGCCATTGAAAATAGTGAATAAAATATAAAAATAACATATGCGACTTCAAAACACTAAACACTCAAAAATAATTCAATTTAAAAATATATCTAATGCAATTTTAGTTTCCAGAAACAACACCAAGTGACACTCAAATTCCAAAAAATCAATTTTTAATAGGATATCTTCTTGAATAGCCAATTTAGTGTTGTAATGTTTTTGTCATGTAGCTATTACATGTAAGATTGTATATTAATAATATTAAAGTTATTATTGGAAAAAGACTAAAACAGTTAAATATGTAACTAACAAATACTTCCCAAAGAACTATAGAATACATTAATAAAGTCAGGACTTTGGAGTACAAGTATTTTATCCCATGTTTTTGGATTTAAAATAGTTAAATCAAATAATATATCGCGATATGATATTATAACCAATGTAGTATTTCCTGTCATATCCACGTGCATATACATTACTGGTGAGGGTGGCATTCTTACTTAAGAAAGACGTTACTCAGCTTTGATAAGTGAATTATTTATTAAAATATCGAATAAAATGACTGATGTTCATCTTAAATGTCAGAGACGGTTTTAAAGATACGAGTGAAATCGTCAGCCCCCATAAAAGCATATTGAAAAACCCAACCCTAAAGAAATGAAGAAAATTCACCCCCCAACACACGCAGTACGAAATCAAAGTCTATTGTGATTCTAAGCGGGGTAATTTAGAGCCCCATACTGTTGCATTTACATTTATATGGAGAAATCACTATTTGCTGACTTCAAGAGAATAATCAAGATGATAAGTCATTGAAACTTCTTCTTTCCTGTTCATACTTTTTGTATGAGTTTCTTCATCATCAAGAATTTCTCATTCAAGAGTTGGCTGATCAGTATTTTAAACCTTGTGCTTTGTAACGTCATCGTGACGTTAGACTTTTAAAGTTATTTTTCTTTACACGATCGCTGTTTCCAGACTGCGTTTGGCTTATAATTGTTTAGAAAATTGGAAATTTTCCTAAGATTTACTAAAATTCTTTTACAATCAGTCAAAGCAAGTCAAATTGATAGTATCTGTCTATTTCTGAAGTTGCTCCTCCAACTAATCAAGTTTGGTGAACAGCTCCACATTATACACATATCTTTCTTTGTCCTCAGCAAGGTTCTCTTAAACTACTTATAAAATTAAACCTGTATAATCTTTCAAATTTCTTCCAAGGATTATTTTTCTATAATCATTCATTCAATTTGAACCTCTCGTGCTATAGATATCCAACTTTACGCTCTACTTGATGGCATACTTAAGATAAGATGATGAACTACTGATAACTGTATTCAGTCTATTAAGCTCAAACCAAGTGCTGCTACTTCAACATATTCTCATAGAACTGTAGAAACCTTTTCAAGATCATTAAAAATGTACTCCTACGATGATGTACTGATAAATATCAGAAAGGTAACTTTATCTAACCTTCAATAACTGCTTACTTTTGATTATTATCCTTAAAGCAAATTACACAAAACACAAATTCATTACACAAATGAAGCATCACTCATAATCCCATTTTACCACAACATAATCTAGATTGTTGCATGCGTATAAAATTACAATACGTATTAATTTCTATCGAATACCCGAAACAGGGCGTTAATGTATTCAAATTAACATCAATTTTGTTAGTAGAGATTATAAACTGACCATTTATACAGGGTGGTCTTTGAATAGTTGAATATTAGGTACAGTTAACACCGAATAATGTTTGCACGATTTTGGTAACGTTTGGCACGAGTTAACGAGTTAGTAACAAGATCTGTTAAACCTTAACCGATTGATGTTACAGTAAATTTTAATTTGAACGGGTTAGCTCTTGACCTGCATGTCAGCTGATAGTTAGTGATTACCGAGCCCAGAGATAGAAGGAAGCTACAACCTGATTCCTCAATTGAAGAGGAACACGCTATCTTACCTCCAAGACTTAATAACTTGCTTAAAATAAATATTCTTCCAAAGGAGAGGGAGATTTAAAATAAACAATTGCAGCTTTCGAAGTCAGAGGAGATAATATCTATATAATAAGTTGCAGCACAAGGCAGATAATATTGCAGCATCTAGTTATCCAAAAGCACTTTTTTTGCTGACGGACTTAGAAAAGAATATTATGAACTGTATTTAGCAACCAGCATGAACAAGCTATCTTCACTATCAGAGTTATAAGAGTTTTGCTGCAATGGTAGAGCTGATAAAAAAAACAAATTCAAAATCAGTGCTGGTATCACGGAGTGCGTTGAAGTGGCCCAAAGGTTTAACCAAAAGACATATTGAACACGCCACAGTATCACTCGGATCCAGTGTCCTAGGTTATGCGCCTGACATGGAGCTATCAAGCTAGTGAATAAAATAATTTCTCACTCGAACTCAATCATTTTGAGCTATAAATCTTATGCAAAGATACCAATATTAATATAAAATTATCTCTCAATATTTTTTCGGCAAATGTCTTATCTTATCTAATATAATCTCAATAATGTTGCCTTGTAATTAAGTTTTTAAGCTAATTGAATGATTTTCCCCTATCCTCTAGAAAAGCATTTTTACCATCCTTCCATCTTGAGTAAAATCAAAAATCAGTTTTCGTTTTTAAGGACTATATTATGTGCAAAAAATATGCTACTATTTAATTAAGTCAACATTTTTACACAGTTTTCAGAGAGAATTTGTGTTTCAACTTACTAGTTCTAACAGTTTGCTTTCGTAAAACATTTAATAAAATTAATATTAATAAAAACAGCCACCCACAGCAATCAAGACTTGCTTTTCAAGCCTTGACGACGGTCAAACGCCAGCTTACATTAAAATATAGTACAGTAATATTACCTTTATTTGAATTCACGTAGGAGTCATGTGACAGCAATGATAACGTTGTGTACCGAACAATACTTACAGGGCGAATGAAAAACTGCTAGGGTTAGCACTTTTCAATCTTGAACGATTAATAACTAATGTATATTTAATAAAAGATAGTGACTGCAGACTGCTTTTACTAACATTTGATAAAGATAAAAAAAACTCACTAAATAGATACTATCTTAACAATCAAATAAAAAGTAGAATCGGATGGGTATCAGAAAGCCCGAAACCCGCTACTTGCTTAGAGTAGGCTTAAAAAAAGCAGAATCTAACACCCCTCCGGCAGTGTAAGATCACTGGGAGTTTTAGAAGGTATAATTATCAGTTCAGTAGCCAGGTGTTGGGCGAGAGGTCCAAGGTTCTTTATTTTTACTAAATAATGTTAACAACATTATTGTACACAGGCAGTGGAAAGTAATATAGCTAGTTACTCTGTGGTAGAGGAATCTGGGTGTTGCCTGCTTCCACCTTTTTGTTCTTAACATTACTTACTATCAATTGCTGAAGAACAACATCATCAAAAATTAAATAAAGTAATGAATGGCTAATATTTTTGAAAATTATAATAATTAAGTTTCTAATAGACTCCTTTAAATTCCCTTTTTCTATACCAGATCTAATACAACATGTTGTTTTAAAGAAAAGAAGACAGAAGACAGTTGTATTAGTAAGAGTTGTAAGAGACAGAACCATCATTGGAATGTTTTTAAGTTAATACATAAGACCTAATGGTGGAATAATTTTCTTTGAATAGCGTAAAGAACAAAACTGACAGCCCTAGACAGTGTGACGCAGACATGGTACTAAATGACAAGCCAACAATCCACGATGACCTCAAATGCTTTTTGGTCCATCCGATGAGATTTTTATCCACGGAAATTATCATGCTACCAACTCTCAGTGGAAATCTACCTACAGTGAATTGTGATTGCTATTGTTACTTTGTCTGTTGAGCATCAAGGTTTTAATTCTGAACGTATACGAAGGATAGCGACCATACCAGATTGGATACTGTATTGTTCATATTCTTTTGACAGTTTGCTTTTGATGTGACTACACGAACTGATGTAAATATTAAAGAATCATCTGGCGTTTAATGATTTTGTTGGGGATAGTACAAATCTACGTAACTAGCATGGTAATTGCGAATTCGATAATAGATAGCGCAATAAGCTGTTGAATTTAGAAACTTTTAAGCTTCAATCTTAATACGTAGAACAAAAAACGTGGACTTCATTTACACTTTCTCCGAAGATTTGAGATACAAAACACTTGGTAACTATGATTGTAGCTACTTCTGACAAAGCTACAATCATAGTTCGCTAATCAAGCTACATTCAAGTCGCTATATGCCTAGAAACTTTACCGCTAAAACAAAACACTGTGCTGTAATTTGTCATTGATATTTTCCTGTGGCAAACTGCTATGGTTTTAATTAAGACTTCTGGTGATACATTGGTGAAAATTGCATTCAATTGCATACATTCGTTTTTGGAGATGCGTGTTGATACAGACGGAGAGACAGTAATTCTAGTAACTGTTATTTAAGCTTATGTTGCTTTAATAAATACTCAACTTTTTTTAATTTTCAAATATATAGTACAGACTTCAAGTCCGTTATGAAAGGACTAAATTTAATTTAATTAAAATGGGATAGAAGAACTTTTAGGAACGTCAAGTTAGACAATTCATACACTTTTGACTTGTTTTAATTGTCATGTTTATGATGCACATCAAAATAAGTCAGAAACGCATAAGAGTCTTTATAAACGTCAAATGACGACCGACTTTCATTTTTGGTTGTATTGTACTGAAAGAGCAGTACTAAACTTGATTTTAATTTAACTCATGCAAAATGGAATCGGTGCCATTTGCCTGTTGCAATATTAAGAATCCTAAAATTACCCCTAAGGTCATTTCGCCGGAATCCGTTAGGGATGCACCCTACGATGTTAATATCCGAAATATTGCCGCCATATTGTTCCGGAATTGCCGTCAGTGTGTGGACGCCATTATTTCCGAATTGGGGTGTCTAATTAGCTTTATAATAAATCCGTTTTAATGCAGGAAGCCGGGTGTGCGGTTTACGTGATGTATGTCACGTGTTGCTAATGAGAATTTTCGTGTGTTGCACAATGAGGGTTAGGAGAGAATCTGTCTTCCCCAGAATTTTGATTGACCCATCCAGGAACATACCATGATGGCAGTTGCTTTGTTTTCTCTATCCAATATGTTCTTAAACTACTACATCAACGAGCTCTTTTTCGAGTTATGAATCTATATGATTACTGCTGTCTAGTTGACCAACTACAAAGCAGTTTGAACGTTCCAATATATAGATTTAAACTTCATAGTTAAGTTAGTATCCTGATTCTTCATTATCAAAGCCAAATCGCAACTTAATCGAAATAAATCGCTTCAACTTTCTATTGCCTGTAGAATTTCAATAAAATGTAAAGTTAGTATGAGAGCGTTGAAATTACAAATTAATTAAATTAGAAACAGCATTGTCTTAAGTAGCGTCAGTCATAATTACGAATCCAAAATATAAAGTAACGCAGAAACTGTCCATGAATGTGACAAAAGAAGACAAACTTCAGAAATAAGGGTGTCAATCAAGCAATCTGGCTGTTTATGGTAAGCGGAAACCTAATCCTTTAGAAAAGAGAATTTTTTCCGCAGATTTTTATTAATATTTTAGTGATAAATTAGAAGTTATTCTAACGTATACACAAGAAATACTTTCAGCAAGCTCGCCCAAGCGCTTAGACCGTCCGACTAGACAGGGAAAGGAGAGGAAATTATGTAAAACATCATAAGTGCAGGATTATATGCTAAACACTACTACAATTGTTCCTTTAGGCCCTTGTTTCTTTTTTTCGTTTGAGTGAGCTCATTTTTCTGTTCACAGCAAAGGTATCGCACATATATTTATTAGCTTATTTATATTTATATATATATAATAGCTTATTGCTTAACGATCTATTAATAAACACAATATTCTGGCAAATAAAGATTTATCTTATCTTATCCATTACCTAAAGGTTACAGGTCCAAATGTATTCAGTAGGAAAAACCCTCGCTTATTGATTAGAAACAGTTAAACGAATTGTAAGCTGCGTACGCGCCGTTGGTAAGATTTGAATGGACCAATGGCTTATTTAACTCGATATAACATATTTTATTTTATCCAGAAACCAAAGGTCCTTAAGTGCACTTCAATATTTTTTTTTACATCCTTGCAATAAGTGCCGTTACGAAAATAAGGTGTTATGTTTGAATTGTGGTCGTCTATACATTACTATGTAGACAATGCATATTTTATGGGGCTTTATATAAGGTGTTATAGGTATATAGAGACATCGCACCGCAACGGAGTGACAACAGCACATTTCAATTTGGCCTAACCACGCTTAAGACAGCCGAGATTACGCGGCGTTTACACATTACGATTTTTTATTCGATAAGATCATTGTGAAACCATTTCTTGGTCCTTCTTTTCAGTTGCCTGATATTTTGACATTCTCACAGATTTGCTTTCGTCAATTTTTCTAAGCTATCCTCTAAATGAAGATTATTTAAGAATTGAGAAAATGGAATTTGTGTTACCTGTAATTAGGTTCGTTGAATTTAAATACGGAAACATCTAGATTCATTCATTAGGTTGAGATATTTTAAATAGTATATCTTGAGCATGCAACACTCTGCTGCTGCTGATGCTGACTCTGGGATATTATGTCTCTACAGTATAAAGTATACAGCAAAGTCACTTCCCGCTATCGATCGATCCTTTTTATGCTAAGATCAATCAGACTACAAAGCTTTCGATGCAGTTTTAATTGATAGATAATATAGAAAGTGATGGTTTTAAGTATAGTTGTTTTGTAAGGAGATTGCTTGTTTTGTCATGAGCAGATATATGAAATATAAGACTGACCGCGTTTTCAATATTTGCTTCTGCAACGTAAGGTATTTAGCTGATATCTCTCTTTTTACATTTCCCAAGTGATACAGGAAGATTTTGATGATAACCAAAATGAGAGATAAATGGTACGGAAATAGTCGAATTTAACTATTTTCAAATTATTGATTTTTGGGGCCAAATTACTACTTTACTTGTAAAGCTAATACAATAAAGCAATAAGTAAGTATACTGATCTAAAATTTTCATTTTACGAATCTTTTAATTAAATCAATTAATTATGGAAGCTGATAACGGAAATAAATCGTCATGTATAAACGCCACATTACGCACAGAACAACGAGAAATAAACCTGAGCCCGAAAACAATGAATATCTGCAAGATTGTGTTTAGCAGATCATTAATTTCAATTTATATTTTATGTTACGTTGTATGTTGTAGTGTTGAATACGAAATAAATAAATCATTAGTAAAATGATTTCAAAGATGTATGTTTGAAAATATTTAGTACATTGATATTGTTATTAATGATTACAAGACTAGTCTCGATTAAATAGTATTTAGTATTTAGTAATAACTTTAACGGATTGATATATTTAATTCATTTCATTCAGAACGATCCGGAGATAAACCATTTTTATTAACCAGTTTGAGTTATTTGAATATATTGTGATCTTTATAATATTGATTACTTAAAGTTAATTTTTACTGTTGGTGAATAAACCCCTTTGCCTTTCCTTAGAAAAAAACATTTAAAGAAAATCATCTAGTAACTTAAATAATTGTATGTAAATATGTTGGCTATAATAAATAACCAAAGTAGACAACTATACCTTCCCTAAGACACCTGTTCACCGAGCTCTTCAATTTAGGCAAACATAACAGGACCCGGATTACGCACGACTAACGAGTGGCAAAAGGACAACCCTAGTAACCGGGTATTACCGGATTAAACTAGTATTCACTGCTACATAATCTTTATTAAAACTTGTAAGCATTCTATGAATAAACATGATATATAATAACGTTATTTAGCATTTTTATCGTTATACGTACACATTCTAAATTTAAATTTAATTCATTCTATCTCGTTCTCTCAACATGATTGTAAAAAGAACTCCTGTGTTCAAGATGTAAACAAAAATAGTTAGAACAGAGTTAACTGGTTTAACTGAAAACAAGTATCAAAGCATTTTTACATCCTTTGACATAAAACTCTTTTGTCACTGGCAGAATGTTTCTCGTAAACCTTTGCCACTAAAGCAATTACTGCTAATTATTTTCTCTGCAACTTTTTAGTACTCTGTGTATGTTTAAATTGTAATTTATTATATCTTCTAATGTGTTTTGTATTAATTTGTTTTATCGTGTGTTCCAATTTTCAACTTTAATGAACGTATTAAAAGACAGACATCTCCCTACACTACGCTGTCAAAATGCTAAAACTCTTTGGCGTAGTGGAATTTAGAATCAAGTAACTAGTCAGTATTTTAAGTTAAGACCCTTAACAACAAATCAGTGAAATTGTTATATATGACGGATGGTCGAGAGGAATAGGTGGTGGCTGGGAACATTGTTCGACTTCATCCGCCGTCTTGGGTATACGATAATATTTTCTACAAATAAAACTATATTCAAATCACTAATCGATTGTTTAATTTAGGTCTTTTAATCACTCTTCAAAATACTATATGATTATCAGGATGCAAACCGATTGCTTAGTGAAGCGTGGACAGTCTGTGCTAACGTCCGTTCACTCTGGTGGCTCGCGTCTGAATGCCTTTTACTTTCCAATCTAGCATAAACTACCCCCAAACGATGACAGTGACAGCGGTCATTACTTGATGTTTCACAAGACAACGTTACACCATAGACGCAGTATTGCCATAATACGTCTATGCGTTACACTAATAATGACAGTTGTGTTGGATAAAGATTTCAAAGGTGCGAATAAAATGCCATCTCGTCGACATATATGTAAAGATATTTAGTACAGACGGTTGTCTGGTCGAGTGGTAGTGGTAGTGGTAGTAGCCGGAGATCCCGGGATTGATTCCCGATAAAGGCAGATATTTGTATTCTGAGTTCTAATATTTGTTAACGAGTCATGAATTTTTTTTGTATATTAAGTATATTTCTTATATTTATATACATATTACCATCTATATTTCTCTTTTATCTAGATCTAGAAGTCAAAACACATTTATTACACAGTCTAGATACATTACATACCCTTATGAAAGTTAAGATTGAAAATATATGGAATATAATTATAATACTTTTAATACTATATATTATATTAATAGCTTAATATTAATATTAGTTAAAAATCAAACAATTTGAGAACTTCCAGCAAATTTACTGTACTTGGCGGTCTCTGTTTTAATTTTATACATAGACAAATTATTATGTCTATATATAAAATTAAAAAGTGTATATATACACAAATAAATAAGACAATTAAATAAGAAAGACAATTTAACAGTCATTTAGTAGATTCATTTTATTTGGTACAGTCATATGGCAGTCGATTTAGTTTTAATGTGGTATTTAATTTACAATCTTAAATAATTTACAATAAAGTTTTTATGAGCTGGTAAGTAAACTCTTTGTATTCGATGCTCAAGGAATCTCTCGTACCCATAATATATTAATTCCTCGCTGACTAAATAATTCATTTGTTTTCGCATATCGCTATACGACAGTATGCTAAGAATACAACTTGGTTACACCAACATAAACTCCATCTGTCTTGTATTAAAATACAAATTTCAGTGTGCTATCATCCATTTTACACATTGTAACGTTGATTAAAGTATAAATTTGTAGAGTACACTACTACACTACTACTTCTATACACTTCTATACACTTTACACTTTACACTTCTATACAGTACGCGTACTTACGCGTACTGTATAGAAGTGTCATGTGAAGCCGCAAATGCAAAGGTTGAGACCTATATCTAATAATGATAGATACTACTTTATTTCCAACGCCATAGGGTTGATGATATGGCAAAAATAATTAGTGATAGAACTTAATGGAAGTTTCCCCTCTCAACGAACGTATGAAGGTAGTTCGTCGCAACCTGGGGATTATTTGCACCCCGGTATCAGCACCACGCCAACGTCCATCACCGCCAGCACTTGGGATATTACCATGGATTATTTAAATTCATTTTTGGAGGAGTTCAGGCCGTCTTCCAACATGCTGGTGGGTTGGTTGCTAGAACTACGTTGGCTGTTCAGCAGGGGTCACCGTCAGCAAGTGAATTTGACTCGGATAACGTGTGGCGTTATTTAGGACCCCTTACACCCGTTTTTGTTTAAAGAAAATTTTATTCCAATATATAAAGAACAATAAACCTAAATTTTATTTGTATCATCTGTATTTGGGATTGAGTAAACTAGAAAAAATCGTCAACATACTATATACGTCTACAAATGTCCCACTGATTTGCAAAGGCATTCCTATTTGGGAGATTTATACCACCACCACGTAAAAGTGGTTTACAACTAGGATCAACGACTTGACGTACCTTTCAATCACGGAGGAAATGAGATACCCACTTAAAGTTATCACTATTGCCTTTAACTACATTTGTTTGTTTTTCTCATACATATTCCCTGTTATGACGATTTAAAAGAACTTAGTAAATGAGGCTATTTAAATAAAATAATTTTGTCTTTAACTTTGATCTAATTACATTAAACCCATCCAAGGACCAACGGTGACAAAAGTTGCTTTGTTGAATCGAAACTAAAGCGTTCGGATCACTACTCCAGGCAGCCGTTGAGTTGAGTGATGTTGAGATTTTTAAAATACGAACTAATCGTCTATACCTTGCTTTTTACGGGTAAACGAACAATTTTTTATTCAATATAAACAATGTTCGGAACCGTTCGGATTGCGTCGTGCCGCTCCGTCACTGTCGCCGCGGAACTCCCGCCGATTTGTCTCGCGCCATATTGGATCCGAGTTCTCCCGTACGTTAATTTAAATGGTTTGATTAGCAGTACTTACAGAGATAAAATAAGTTAAATAAGGCAAATGAAAATGGTTACGAATTTATTCTTTTCATATTTTTTATTGTACTTTTAAATCGAAATTATTGCGCAGCATAAGACTCTGCTCATTTCTTGAATTATATTTCTTAGAATATTAAACGTGTATTATATCGCTGTAGATTCTTTACAATGACATTTGCACTGTAAAACTTGTATTGTAAATATTCAAATGAGGCAAAACTAAAGTTCAAATCCATCCTAGTAATGTAACGAAACTTACACTTTTAAATGTAGACAACAGATTTTCTTAAAATTTAACGACGAAGTGTTTTAATAGCAATTAAAGCGAAATATTTTTTTTAATTCATAACGGGGTAGCTCCTGGCCTTCAACTCATCTGACGGTAAGGGAGATAAGGACGAAGATAGGATCGAACTACACCCAGATTCCTGATGACTATCTTACCACGAAATGCTGGATCACAACAATGCTTTTAAAATTATTTTTATGGTGGCAGAACTAGATAAGATGGGATAGCTATCCAAGCGCACTTAGATAAAGCCCTATCACTAAGCAAACCGAGCAAAATCGAATTTTGCCCCCATTGGCAATAGAACCCAGGACATCAAGATCTGAACTAGGTGGTTACAAACTCTAGACCACAGAGGTCTATGTTATTTTATTCGTTTCATCCCAATGCACACTTGGGTTCATAAATGTTTCATCAAACCACCAAGATACATTGCTGGTCTCTCTGGAGAGCGTTTAGGAATCCTCGCAACATTGTTCAGAATCTCACTTACTTAACGTGTTGATCATAAGATTAAAAGTCCTACAACCGAGCGCTTCAATAATATTGGATTCCGACGGATAGACGTAAAGTATAGTATGTACTGTTCTATTTTATTCTAGTCAATTTATTACTAAATAAAGTATATAGGTAATAATAGTAAGTATTATATTAAGTAGTAAGAAGAGGTAATAGTAAAGAATCAGTAATAAAATTAAGTTTAAGAAGTTATCCAATTTTAAAACGATCTAAAATTTTATTAATTAGAGCACTATTAGTTAAGACTCTTAAGCATAAGCCAGTTGTTAAACAAATAAATTATATTAAATAATTAATTATTTATGTGGTAAATTCATATATCAATAGATATCTATAGAGTACCATAAACATGAACCCGCATCGCAGTTTTATATTACTAACTTGTTTTTATCATAGCTGAGATAGTGGTTGCTTAATAATCAAATAGATAGACTAAAATATAATGTTGAAAATGACACACACACGAGTAAAAGAGAACGAAACACAAAACAAAAACATAACGCTTTAAGATCTGTACGCATTGTGTTCGAAAGAGTTCCGAACCTCATTTTCGGTTCTAACAGTTACGAAACTAATAGTGTTACGAATTTAGAAATTTAGTTTTAAATCAAATTATATTTCAATTAAGAATATAGTTACAAAAGATAAGCCCGCTGTTCTCTGTTATATAACTGACGGAAAGCAAATAAAATACCTATAACAGCGTGTTCGTAGACACGTACCAGCGATAGTTGCCGAAGAGATTGTTCGAGACAAGTTCCTTGAGGGATTAGGCTGGGGATGTACTAGGATTGAATACACAAGCATATGCTCTCTTTATACAACAAACACTTCATCTTAACAACACCACTTGGCATTCCAACCTTCATCCAGGATCCTGGTACATGTGATCCAGATATTTCTAACCTTACCTTACGTTATCTCGCGCCGTGTTAATATTTATTAGGTCTCGCGTGAAATACGAGGGAACTTACAAATGACATTTCAATTTAAAATAAGGTTTTCATTCGATGCCTTCTACATTGTACTATGAAAAGCCTCTTTGAGAAGGTTTAGGTAAATTATCACTTTACTCAAGTACCGTTTGTAACGCTTGTGACATAAATGTCTTATAAGATTTCGTATCGATTGTAGCACAAAAAGACCGAATAATAAATATAATAAACATAATGAATTAAAAAAAATACAATATTAATAATTCTAATTATTTATTATTAATATTACTGACTTTCAAGAAATTGTAAATCAAAAATTCTATAAAATCTATTTCTTACATTTAAAAACACACTGATTTAGAATTCCAAACAATCCCAAGATAATTATTATATTGAATTTAACCATAATACAAATTTAAACACTTAACTTAAACCTACCTTTTGCAATATACCTTTCTCTTGTATATCCTAAATTTTGTTGTGCCTGAAGGGGTCCATAGTGTCATTAATATTCTTAAGATCTACATATTATGTTACTATGGTACGCAAAATAAAGAATTGAATCGGGAAAATTAATCTCATTTGTAGCTTTTAAATAAATGCAATGGTAAGATTGAACTGAAATACATGATTATTATTATTAATCAAAGTACTGGAGAATATAAGTGGACTGTATTTTATTGGAGAAAAAATATTGTTAAATATCCACTTCAAGTCCAATCAGCTACCTTTAGCTAGGCAATCGATGTATGAAATTTTGATTATATTAGATTTACGCGAGCAAAACGTTTGTATGTCATAAAATGAGGAATTATAACTTACTGATAGATCCTTATCTAGGAGGATCTAGGTGGCTAAGCCAGCCCAGTACAATGCACTGCACAACGCATTTTCACTTTATCTAAATTTTGCATGCAAGCCTGCAGCCACAGTAATATTTGTCCACTAATTGTCTTATGTTACATTCACCGACAATCAAAAACACTTAAAACCTCAATACATTGCGTACGATTGAGAAGATATGTGAGGTTTTAATGCGACTGCCATAGTGACGAAATGAACGCACCACATCGTCACTATGGCAGTTGGGGGCAAAATAATACGTCATCGATTATCCATTTGACACCGACTTGTTAGAAGGGAGGGTACGATGTGTACCCACATACAAGTATATATAAAAAATATAAATTACAATTATGTTTAAAAACAGAACTCAACAATTGTTACTAGCCATCGTTGCAAATAGTTCCATAAAAAAGGAAATTTTGCTACCAAGAATTAATGGAATACGAAAATCCATATCTTAATATATACATCACTTATTTCGTCTTGCCTTACTACGATTAAATTTGTATTTATAATTCACGCCACATAATCTATTAGTTACTGACATATCCTAACATTTTCATTTTAAATTTTATCGCGATTTTCAATTTTAGAACGAATATGTCTACAATGCCTGATTTCTTTTTTTATATGTTATCACAGTGCGAGTGAAGTATGCAGGGCGTATTGGAGGAGGTTGTATTGTTACAGAGTATTCGAAAAGTCAACATATTATAGCAAAAAGTAACATTATCAAAGCTACAGGATGTTTCATAGTTATATTAGGGTTATGTATGAATATTTTATTTCCAATTCCTCTTCAATTATACACATTATTGTCTTCTTGGATGATATCAATACATTTACCACTACATAGCACCACGTAATAGCAGAATAACGACACCTGATTGATTTCGCTAATAGGACCATTAATAATACG
The DNA here is from genome assembly GCA_943193645.1 of Acentria ephemerella. Lineage (NCBI taxonomy): Eukaryota > Metazoa > Arthropoda > Insecta > Lepidoptera > Crambidae > Acentria > Acentria ephemerella. The sequence continues at coordinate 641,749 of OW971891.1, forward strand.
TTCTCTCTTATATCATAATTTTCTTCGTCATAATGGATAAAGTGGACTTTTCCTTTAGATACCTTGAACAGGAAAGACGAGAAACGAGTTTGCTTTTCATTTGACAGACTATAGAGATAATACTATGACTTTGCTGAAGAGGCGTTGAGTTCTGATATATTATTTTTGTAATATATTTCAAAGCTTAACGTCTCTTAAACAAACTATGCGTAGATACTACAAATTTGCAGTAAGAAGTTTTCAATTATCTTCATTTGCTTATATAAGTCACAATGGCTTGCATACATGGCTTCCTAGATGGGAAAAGCACATGACGGGCTTGATCAGCATTGGGCCAAAATAATCCTTAAAATCCTATAGGTAATATTGAAGACAGAACATTTTTTTTTTACAGAAAATTTTTACATAGTAACTTGTACTTCACAAATGGAATATCCTGATCTCGCTCATGACTTTAAGTTATTATATTATATATAATAATATTACATTATTATGTTATTTGTTTAATATTGCAACAGTACATCATAAAAGGTATAAGATTAATTAATTTACCTGGTTATTTTACCGTATGACATTATAGGTAAATGAACTTTTATTTTCTTAATAAAAAGTTGTCCTACTGCTTTGACGTTGTTTTTACCTCGAAAGATCGCTTAGCGAGCGTCCTCCGGGTTCGATGAAAAATTCCAGCAATTCTGCGTTGTAAAGCGTTTCGCGGACGAGACGTAAAAATACGCCGTGCTGAAGCAACGGTCCAAGTTACAAGAGAAGGTATTATTTTGTTTCTTCTCAGTTTAAAAAAGTTATTTGAATAGAGTCTAATATTTCTCAAAGTATAAACTATTGTTTTACTCAAATTAAGCATGAATTAATTTTGTTATTTTACCATACTATTGAGACTAGATAAACAAAAAACTATTTAGAAAACCTTTTATTAATTAACTTTGTCGAGTTAAGTAATAATTGTATGAACAGGAGCATCATTTCTCTATATTCACAAACTCAGGGCTATGCTTAAGTTATTGTCCTAAGTGCACATCATTAATATATAACAAATCATTATTGTTTTATTTCTTTTTTTTTTTTTTTAAATAATTAATCAGTAAAAAGTTTCTTTATAAATTTATACTTTTATGAGTTAGTAATCATGTTAATCTTGATGAATTATGGGTTCCACTCACAACATTGATAACAAAAACTAAACGTTATATTACTTAGCTTTCTAAAATAATTTAAAAAAATCATAATGTATATGTGAATACTAAATTTGCATGACTGAACTAATCAAGCTGGAGCTCGAAATAAAACTCTTACCTAAAACTTTCCTACTTATTTAAACCAATAAACATCACAGGAATTATTTCATTTTATATAATTAATATTATTGTTGTAAAATATTCGCTACCATACCAACAGAACGTATAGGTAACCCAAAAGCCTCAGAACATTTTTAGCCAGTCTTATTTTCTCCGTCTTATCGTCGAGATGAAATAACTGAAGCGATTTAAAAAAATAAAAATTCAACTAATTATTAAAGGATCAAAAAGATCTTGTATACTACTGATATCTTTGATGAGTATTTATATGCTTAACAAAAGCAATTGTTCAGTCACTCTAATACCGACATTTAAAATGTTAGACTTCTTAATGGTTAACGAAACGGTTGGTCAATGAAACGTATTTACCTACATTCTTTCCAGATAAAACTGTGCGAGTGAGCGCGAGAGCTTTTAATTTAAACCACACACCAACAGAGAACGAATTACCTGCGTTTTGTGTCTGAATTATTGAAATAATCCACCGATCCGACGGCAAGATAATGACCTTTCATAAATATTGTAAGAATTAAATTCATTTATAAGACACGGGTGACGTAGTTGGTTAATAGAGGAAAAGGAGGACGAAGCATTTCTTCTTGGGTTGTTATTTACAATTTTAAGGTTTCTTTTTTATGCGATAATAATCATTCTTATTGACGTCTATGTTTGTAGGTATACTGTTGCCAGAGACGTGAAACTTCAATAGACCAATATATTTAAAATATATCTTTGCATCTCTTGTCCACAAACGATGCCTTCGTCTGTAGACACATATCCAACAGAAATGAAATTAAAACCCTTTAGATTGTGAAGATCCTGAAGCTTATACAAAGTGGCGCAATCAAGGTGGACACAATAGATATTTAAAGTCACAGAGATAAAACCTTCTTGAAGATTACCTAGATCACCTGTATTACCAGCGGATTTAGGTCAGTAGCAAGATCAAAATATCAAACTTGATATCCCGTTGATCTTACAATGACATATAAAATAAATATAAAAGACATATAGTTTATTATTTTTTATTACCTCTTTGAGGGCGTGGGTTCGTATCTCCTGACACCATGTTATATAATTAATAAAAATAATTGACCAGCCATTGACAAGAATTCGTAGAAACACTTTTTAGAAGAAATAAATAAGTAAGAAGTATCATTACTACACATGCCACCCCATATTAAATGTATAGGTATCGTTAAATCCCATTCATTTATGGGTAACACACGAATGAGATCAAGATTTGAACTGCAATATGTGGAAGACACTAAGACTTAAAACACGAAAGGTACTAACGTCCAGATCCAAATTGTAGATATGGCATAGCCAACTGGCTACAGACAGTGAATGTTATTAATTTCACCCTTATATATCTTGTTTTAAAAGTACAATCAGTCCAATTATAATTCACTTGTACAACGATAACTTCAGCTTGAGTTTCTAGCGAGATTTTCTCAACACAAAGAAATTTTGAAATGTCACTGTAGTAGACTGTTTCTGATTCTCGCCACCAGATGGCGCAAGGCTTCCTATTGGCCCTAGCGTGTGAATATTGAAAACAATACCCTGACATAGGTGAATCAAGCAAAGTGCCACCAAACGTGGAGAATATTCTAGAATAAGTAGTCCATGATGGCGCGAAATATTTGAGTGATTACGAAACATTAATTGTTAAACCAGTTCCGGTAACATTTGCGGATCAGAAACTCTAAAACGGATACCAAAACGTGTAGTTATAAGTGGTGATCCCTTCCACTCCTACGTTAGGTGGAATGATGAGTTGACAGATTATACGCAAACACGAAACAAATAATCGTCATTGTTTTCAACAATATCGTACTTAAGAATGGCTGAAGAATAATCATCTAAAAATGTGTCCGAAGTTGACAATTAGCATTGCTCCACAGCGGCGCTTAGTACCTTCGTTGGCTGAACGATGAAGTACTCTCAAGCTCTTTGACGATATCCCTCCCTCTCTTTTCCTATAGGAGCTAGAGTCATTAATTCACTCCATCTTGACCTTAAAATTACGTACAAGTAAATTCAATTACTTGTTACTTTTTCGCACATAAAGAGTCGTCGAAATCGTTACACGAATTCTCTCCTCGTAAGACATCATTTAAAAGTTGCGAACAAGTCACTTTTTAGGCCGTCAAAGCTAAATTGACTAGGGTAGTATGACCCGACATTCTACTGCTTATCATCAGGTTGTCACTGGTCTTCTGCTGTGCTTATTAAAAATAACACTAGTTCCGAAGAAGAGAAATGTTGGGTGACTTCCAAAAGTTCGTCATAATACGACCGCTGATACGAAATATTTGAAAAATAAGAATATCTTTATTACTGACAATGTTTTTATCGTCACACTTATCGGAAAAGGCTTCGCAAATCGAAAATCCTTAAAGGACGGCATCCAATAATGTGCCTCATCAATTTCTATATGAAACATTAAAAATACCTGACGAAGTGAACAGATCGCGATCCATTTTGTCTATGGCCATTGTTTATTGGGGTCCCCATGACGAATGAGTCTCGGACACGTCCCGGTGACATCGGGATCGTCGCGCATTTGTCCTGAGGCGGGCAAATGTGTGGTCATAAGTTAGGTCGCCCCTTGGACAGAACAAAAAGTGATAAAAACTCTTTGTTTTTTCGCTATTCACGTTTATCTTCGCTTTGTTGCTTTATATCGTACGTGTATTTTTAATATATTTTACTTGGGTTCTTACTTTGCTTACTTTATGCTCAGTAAAAATTGATAGGAAATCAGTATTAAGTTAAAATAAACATTATTTCTAACATATTACAACTACATTGTTCTTTCTGAAGATGGAAAATAAATTACACTGTTATTTAGCGTAGCAGCTCCGTAACCGCTACGAGGTAGTACTACGACGTAGCATATTCATAGCCGTAGACTAGATAGTAATTGTTAAAGCATTCGTAAATTATCATAATTTTCAGGTTTATTCAGACTCTAATCACACCAGTATAATAGTACGTTAATTTAAAAAAAATAACAGGTAAGTTTTTCCAAAAAACATTTTATTTTCATTTTTTTTACATTAATTATAAATGACAAATATATATATATAAATAATATATATATATGTCATTTATAATTAATGTTCCCATATTTTTAACGACCCAAAGAATAGTTCTCAAAAGTCAATTCCCCGTTACAACAAGTTATTATCGCTGTAACAGCCGCGGAGTACTATCACATTGCTGGTGCACAGAGTAAGGAGGTGCTTCAAACACAAAATTCTTGTACCTATAACTTTGATGTCGCTTGTGGTCGTCGGGTGATGTTATCGAAATACTGTGAGAAGTTTTTAAAAATGAAAAAATAATTACTTTTACAGAATTTATACATTATCTGAGTAAGCTTTAACTTAAAACCACCCTAAATTTTAAGAAATGCCAGTACGAGTACCAACCTTGATGTTCTTCAAACATTGTATGTCACATTTTGACGTAAATGTCACATTTTGACGTAAAGGTGGGTGAACCTATAATTAAAAATAAAGGGACTTCAACAAAAGAATATTAAGTAGTTTGCATTACACATCATAACATCCGAATATTAAATTTACGAGTCTAAAAATTGCTATAAGAAAAGACGAATTAGTTTTGTCTATCCACGAATTCCTTTTACATTATTTGTTAAATTCTAACATTTGTAAAACTTTAAGTTTGTCGTTACTTCCATATCTTTAAATCTCAAGAACTAGTTGCAATAGATTAACAATAGTAAAGTTTAAAAACAATAAAAATAATTTTGAAAGACTTTCTTGTTAAGACTAAATTTCCTTAAATTACCAGATAAAGTGATAATTTGTACATCTACCAATGTAACTAAATCAACAATCCCTTTTTCTGTGTTTAACATTTCAGAAAACAATACATATTTCAATTCTATCTAATAAATACACACAACATGTATTATTATTTTCGTTAAAATTACCATATTTAGTTTTCAGTTGATTTCTACAAATATCCCCTTCATCGATATCACTTTCGACTTGTCCTATCCCTATCGTTGAAGGTGGAAAGCCCTTAGCCCAGTTGCGGCCTCTCATGGCCCTCGTCTGATACTTTTATACCTATATTCCTTCAGACGAAGGTAGCGGAGTAATTAACGTGTTAAAATTACGCATTGCAGTATGCGGGTCATTGAACTTACATGGCTACTTTTTTAAATCATGATTTATGGTGCTTTTAATGCTATAGGCAAGCAAGAAGATAGGAAATAAGCATCTTTTGCTGGTAAGCATTTAACTATGAATAGTTCAAGTGTTGCTTATCTATTGAAGTTATATACTTACAGTTGACCCGGTAAACTTAGTATCTCCTACAAACTACCACTAACGCCATCTATAAAAGATACCCGAAGAAGCAATGGAAAAAATGACAGTGTTTAGGAAAGTCTCGTTGAACGCATGATATTTGCCTATCTATATCTGCCTAGCTACCTGACCCGCTCATTTCATTACGTTAACCCCCACCAATCAACCAGTTCCTTCCCGACGCTTGACTGACTGACATAGGTACCCGCGGTGTGCGCCACGTTGCCCTCGTTATCCCGTTTTCTGTGCCCATCAGTGCTATCCTAGTGCCATTAGTGTTGTGCCTACCAAGTGAGTCCCGGGATAAACCTACACACCTGTATCGGCGAGAGGGTAACGTACCTAGATATACCTACCTATACAATAAACTAACTTAGCCCAGCACCTTCCCTAAACAGACAGTTTTAATGTTAACGTCAGTTAGGCGATTTTCCATACTAAACGAACAATTTTCAGTTGTATATTTTAAAGCTTTTCTTTAGGTTTTCCTCAGTGATTCCTCAATTAAATCCAATATAATTTTTATTGGTCAATTTGTTCTTGATCTCGTTACACGAGACTAGCGAACATCAATTCATTTTTGTATATATTTATGGAAATATGAATTGAGTATGTAAAATTGATTGTATTTGACTTGCTCTTTAAATTTAATTATTTTAATAAATCACATTAAAAAGAATCCTCATTTGAAACAGATAAAATTTCATCCCAACCAGAGCGTGTTTAAAAACAATTATGCAGCAAACTTTAAAATGATTGACGATAAGATTAATATACTAGCTTATCCTGCAAAAAAATTTGAATCTTTTAAGGAAAGACCAAAATCGCTTGTATTAGTATCCATTATTGCAATATATCGTTATGACGATAGCATTTATTAAATTAGACAGATATGATTCTTAAAGTCAAATCACAATTTTACTCAGACGGGTACCAGTACCTAAATAAACCTCATGCACCTAAAACTACCTTCAATTTAAGTGGTTTCAACTAAAAGCTTGTGTTCACTGTTTGTGAGTCTTTCAATAAAGGTTTACAAATGGTGATAGTAATCGCTCGACATAAGTACTATCATTTGCTGAAACTGACAAAGATTAAGCCAAGACCGCCAACAATGCTTCTGCTTGATGTCATAACGTCCCATTCCGGGCCTTAATAATTAACCATTAATAGAACAACAGCAATGGATCTTCACACAGCGATTTATGCATTACTTAATTACTAAAACAGTCAACCTGCTATATCGTTATATGGTATCCGAATCAAAATTCGTAATTTATTTGATGCATTCAATTTTAATATGCTTTAAAGGCAACTACCATGTTGGCCACTTTTTCACCGACTTCACAAAGACACAGGTACTCAATTCGGGTGGTATATTGTTTTCTATATGGTGGCGAGATTTCTGATCGGATAACTGTGATTCTTTTTTGTGATTCCGTTTTGTAGTTCCATAAAAATTTTATTCAGGTTGACCTAGTAGTTTTTGTTTGTGAGTATAATTATAGTCTTAATTGTTTCAGGTTCACCTTCTCAGGCCAACCTCAAAACAGAACTGAAAAACTTATCAAAAAGTGTCAGTTTCAAAATAACTTACCCGTTTGTTGTCTCGAAACTTCAACCAGCCGCTGATGACACTGTTGTCCATTTCACATCCCTCCTCCAAGTCATCGTTATCTCCTCTTCTAACAGGCAACGGTGAGCCCCCAGGACTGTCCAGCACCTCCCGTCTCCTCATAACAGGAGTACATTGCTGAGACAGTCTCCCCTCGTTAACAGCATCGCTACGCCGACCGAGAACTGGAGTAGCGTGAGCTGAAACCCCCCCTAACCCCCGTCTGTTCATAAAGGGACTCCCTTCCCACATTTTTCGTTTTAAAGGACTGCCTTTACACTCGGAATGGAGGCATAAAGCGTCAAAATTCGCGAGTTCCACGGACACTCTTGTCTGCAATCCACTTGGATGTGTAGTAAGAATCGTCTGCTTTGCTATACTACACCCATGACGGTGCAGCCCTTCCGTCCTCTCCATTCTGATATTCTATACACTTCCCTCGCACACCTCCATTTCTGAACTTCGCAGCCTGCCTGAAAAGAGGAATAATAATTGAATGAAAGGAAATAGCAACTCTTAATTGTACAATTAGAATCCCGTTCACAGTCGTATATTAGTTTAGATCGCTCTCAAATACTGCCTACGATACTGCCCTCTTTGAGAGGACCCGTAAATTGAGTGTTTTAGATTTTAAGCAGGCCTTTGTTCTATAATACGAAAGGGTCATAGATCGACGGTCATTTGTTAAAAGCTCCGCTCATAATCTTCGAAATAGTCGAATGAAATAGGAATTTTGAGAGGAGAATTGCGATCTTTAATGAAGTTAGAAAGAGTTCATAACTCTTGGGGGCGCGGAACGTCGTGATCATTTATTACGCGTATTAGACGCATTAATGTTTTTGATGAATTATTTAAAACGTTACGAGCTCGTTGCTTTTAAATTAAGACTCCCTGATCGGTATCTTTTAGTTAAGGAGTATTTAAGACCATTTTACGAGATGGGATTGAGTCTTTCATTTTTAAAACGACATTTAAATATGTCTCCCCTTAAGAGCAGAGGGATATGAAAATTAAATTGAACACTCTTTTAAGATATTTATAATTTATCAGTCCACCCAAACTTTGAAGCTAAAATCTTTTCATAAACAGGACAGGTGCCAATCGGACTCGCCCACCAAGAGTTCTCTAAAAATTTGTTGCTACATAGGGGAAAATTATAAAAATTAATAGACAAAATAGATTTATTATTTATATTGATATTTGTTAGTAAATTTTAGGTAAAAATAAACATTATCACCAAATTTCATTTTCAAGTTTGTAAAAATAATAGAAAATAGTTTTAAACCAAATATTGTAAAAATAGCTTAATTTGGTGCCTTCTTATGCCTTTGTTTTTCAATATATCTTCTTCGTTTACCTCTGTATTCTTTTTCAAAGAAATAGTCATTTTTATTATTATTATTTAGAAATCAACTGAAACTCTTCCCAATCCCTCGACGGCTCGAGGGATGGGAGAATACCCCTCGACAGAGGAGGCCAGACGGCCGAGGGTCAGGACGACAGAGAGAGGAATCGGCGGACAATTCTGGCGTTATCGAGTAAGACTGCCCGCTGGAGCCTCGCAATCATTGGTCCATCACCCAGTCCCAATCTCTTCAGATGGTCGCGAAGAGAAGTTGGGACGAGACCATTGGTTGAAACTACGACTGGTATGATCTCAGTGGATGTCACCCTCCAGATATCAGTAACCTCGTTATTATTATTATTATTTGTAAAACAAACATACAGTAAATAATTACTACATGGAATAGGTGAATTCTTTTTTCCAATCCCATTTAGCTGTATAGGGATCGCGTTAAAACATTTAAACGTGTTATTTGACAATTTGTATACCTTTGGGTCAATGAGATGCTTTATGCTCTAAAACTTATGCTAGACGACTTACGGCCAATTGATTACGGCCAATAGGGCTCCGTTTTGACCCTTCGACTACGGAACCCTAAAAATTGAAGTGCCATTGATTTAGTATTGTAAGGAATTAATAGTCTAATAATTAAATTTAGCATATTAATTATTACTATAAAAGTAACTGCTACTAAGTTTTGTAGTTATTGTTGTTATTGATTCGTCCACAATCGATTATTCAATCGATTGTTGACGTTAGTATGAAATTAGTCTGTGGCTGTCAATTAATATTCTGACATTTTCATACTTTTTCTCTCTGGCTGGTATTCGCTCGGGTGACGCGGTATTGAATGGTTGTCTGGTTTTTCTTCAAAACGGTTACAATCTTCAAAGGGCTAATAGAATACCAACTGCTGAAGTAAGTAACGCTCGCAGATTATTTTATATTACTATGAGTAAGTCTAGTGCAGGTAAAGGGTTATATAGATACGTTCTAATAAAACATGAAAATTATGTAAAATAAAAGTTGTCAACAATTTAATTTTGTATTACTTCACGGACCCCAATAGTATAATATAAAAACCTTAAATGTAATAATCATTAAAGTCAATAACATTACTGCCGTTAACTTACATAATAGCAGACATAAGACAGTTACAAAGTTGACAGTAATAACAGCTATTATGTCTGTATGACATACGTTAACTGGTTTTGAATATACAAACATTATTGATTTAGTTAAGTGGACATTTGTAGTAACATATTCGAATGACATCCATCTTTTTTATATGACATCAGTAAATAGACAAATAAATATAAAATATTAAATTTAAAATATCGAATCGAATATGATAATGAGTAAATATGTCTACACCTATTGTGAAAAGTATTAATTTTATAGTCCATTGTTAAATCTATTTAGATATACCAGCGATTTGAATATATGTCAACAACAAAAATTATATTTGTTACTAATGTATATAAAATAACATTAAGTTTATAAAACGTACTCTCTAATTATAGCTACAAAAGTCATAACATCATTTCTGAAAAAAAATATGTGTAATATAGTAGGAATTTTGAATTGAAATTGCTCGACCAGTCTAAATAACTGGTTTGGTAAATCTAGTGTTAATTGACAATTTACCATTTTTACCATGAGGAATAAATAAAAACCATTAATCATTTTTTATATGAATAGAGAAACATGCATTTATCACCACCAAACATACATTTATATAACGACAACAAAACTAACAAGATTTATTATGTAAGTATATATTGAAAGACATGAAGTCGAGCGAACAATACGCACGTCTGACAAACAGACAAACTAGCCGACGGGCTTTGTGGTGCTTATGAATTATTTATGACGCTGTCCGATTTGCGCTGAGCACTCTGTTAAATTTCACGTCAGATGTGTACCATAGTACAATGGACAAGATATCACTTCGATAATAAAGCCTAATACTTTACTGAATATCAAATAACTAAAAATCGGTTTCGAAACAGTGTAAGGCAAAAATAATTCAATTTAAAGTGTTATCCGATTGGTTTTTTATTGATTCTAGAGACAGATTTTTATCAAAATTAAACATGTTTCCTGAAATCATTTTTATCGCTTTTCTTGCGATGACCTTACAAAACCTTTATTTTAATTATTATGATTATGGGCTTACTTTTTGACCTTTCCTCAGAAATACCAAAAGGTGGTCGATGATGTAGCGAGCTTACCCAGAAGGACCAATTATATTTTTGTTAAAAATAAAAAGACAAAAACCACTCCATGGCCGTGCGCATAAAATGTATCGGTCACCTATACTAATCTAAATGCAATATCATCTTTAAAATTTGATAATATCCTCTTAATGAGTCTATTAATTTCCCAACTTCCAAACGAACTCAACCAGTTAAGCATAGAAGTCTTACCACAACAGTTCAGTAAACAGGCCTCGGGCGAACCGACAGCATGTAGTAACAGTATGAATTATTGATGACTAGGCCACAACTTCAGTAATACAGCCGATATATCGCCAATAAGCTTATGTATAAATTGTATTAAACTGTTCAGAGTATTCAATCAGGTTGATTAAGGGTTTAAAAAAGAATTTACAATATTTTCGTCTCGCTGATATTTGTCGATGTTGTAAAAAGTGACGATTACAAGCCGTTTTTAATTCAATTGTTTCCCCACATATTTTTTTAAATAAAAAGTTCAGCAAATGACTCGATTCCACCTGATGAAAAGCAGTAGAGAAGTTCTTATGTGAAGATAGCTAGTGCAGCATGCGACATACCTTAGTCACCCTCACTTTGCCGGCACAAAAAGTTCTTTTTCACGCCTTTGAAGGAACCCATGTTATATGATGGAGGAAATACGTGTGACTTTGACCCACTTGACTCGCCATCAAGAAATAAATAACAAGTACTTATATTAAATTGCGGGTTTATGGTTTTTATCCTTTTTAAGAGTCTTGGCTTTGTCAGCGAAAACTGAACTAATTATTACAAAACAGAACTACATCAATTTAACGGCCATCTGGTCTAGTGGCCAGAACCGCAGTCTGCTTAGACAAAGGTCATGGATTCGAATTTCGGTAGGGATAGATATTTTTGGCTGAAGAGTTCTTATATTTGTTCACGTGTCATAGATGTTTGTTTATTTAGTATATTTCTGATATTTGTAGTCATATTACTATCTATATTTCTCCGTTATCTAGTAGTCATAACACAAGCTCTTATTGATGCTTAATTTGAGCTAGATAGCGTGAGTGTCAGAAATATTATTACTTTATATCTGATTTTTAAAAATTGTTGGAGTACGTAAGTTCTTAAATTGCATACTTACTTTAAGATACTAAAGTGTTTTGAAGTCAGTTTTTAATCATGTCTAAAATTATTTTTATCAATTTCCCGTGGTACGTTTCTAACTTTAGATGGTCGATTTGAATTATATCGGTTATTGAAATTCCAATATATTGTCTTTTATTTCTACTTATTTTCATTTTTCTTAAATTTGAGGATGGCCGTATGATTTGAGGATTACTTGATTTACGTAGGTTTCCATCATCAGGTCATAACTGATAGGTATCAATTATTTTAAGTCTAAATCCTAAGTGTTGGGCAACTTTGATTGCTACTTTAGATCAATTCAACTTCACATCACATTGGTTAAATGATTATTTATTTATTTATTAAAACAAAAATAGGTATACATTCATAAAAAAGTAAATGATAATGGCTACATTAGTTTAAAATAAAACTGTGTCGCAGACATTAACGCCCACCTCCAATAAAAAGAAAACAGAGTCCCAGCATCAAAGTTTGCACAATTAATAAACAGCTTATGAGAAAACATAAAATAAAAATAGTAAGTGTAAGAGTGAGATTACTAAGTGTATACATGTGTATGTATGCGTGTGTGTGTGTGTGAGAGAGAAGCAAATAAAAAAAACAAAAAAAAATTAACTAAAGGCTAACTTTAATCAAGGTTCTGTAGCTTATGACGGATAAATGATTCATACGCAGGTCTGTCCGTCTGTCATACGTCTACATTATCCAATAAGGTAGATGCGGGCAGTAAATTATACTTATATATTATTTGTGTGAAGTCATAGGAGCTCCTACCGACAGTTCCCTTTCTTAACACGAAACGGGAAATCTTAGAAATTATTTCACAGCCATAATATGAATTTCATAACCTAATTCCTTCTATTGAACGTCTGGATAAAAGTACTTTAACAAAAGCAAAGAATTATTAAATCCATTCGTCAACATTAGAAACATATGCAAACAGCTCAGAGCTGATGAAAAGGGACAAAACTTCATTACTCATTATGTCATTGCAAATATCTATAGGTGGTTGTTTCCCTTTATCATCAGGACTGTCGATGACTACTAACAATTATTTTAATATTACTAAATTCACTTCTGGATTGATATTACAGTTGAAAATCAGTTATTTGCTCAATACGTGCTACGACACACACCCACACACACAAACACACGCGCGCGCACCATAGAAAACTTTTTAGACTAAGTTTTGGTAATGTCACTTTTGTATTTGTCTGTGGGTGTAACTCTCTAGCAATGAATAAAGTTCTTATCAATATTATCTTTATAAAAGTGTATATAAACATTCACCAACTTTAAGGCGAGCAGGCTCACCAGCAAAGTGGTACTTACGGAAACGTAGCAGAGGAATCTGTTGTGCGGTAGTTGTTAGAAATTTACTGGTAATGGGGCAAGTATATGGGCTAGCAGTTCCTTGTGAGGTGTATTTAATAACGGCTGACATGTTTTATATTTGGCAAGTTTAAGAGGCTAAAGAATTATACCAGTTGAAGACAGTATTCTGAGAACGGTTTGGATGGTTTCTGCGTACCATTGAGACTTAAGACTTCCTATTGCAAGATCTTTGTATTTTGATATTTTTTCGGATATCGTTCTTAATACATTATGGGTATTTGGTGTACCTAAATCTATTTGATATACTATTCCTACTGTTGTAGGTTTATCATCAAATGTGATATCCAGTGTATTGAAATATATGGTTTGATCGTTACTATCGTTCATTTATTATTATTATGTTTAAAAGCATTTGTTACTCTTAATTTTATGTACGTACATGCCTCAATGAAATGCTCAAAGCGTGGAAATGTCGTTTTAGTTAAACAGGCCTATTAATACCAAGCATTGGCTTCAGTACACTGACCACAGATAAGTAGCAACTCAAATAACAGATGGCAACCAAGCCGAGCTGGCCGGGACAATGCACGTTGCTCGCCAATTGTAGGACGCTACGATGACGTCGGTAATCCGCTCAACTGCGGCAGCCTGTGCTCTGATACCATGAAATTCATTGCTTACATGGGAATATGGAAGCTAGTAGAGCGTAGATATTTTGTATTGCTAAACAACACTCTAGCTTATGATATAAACAGACCGAGAGTGACTTGTATGGTTACCAATTTTAAGAGCGCTTAGTCCGGGGAGGAAAAACTAAAAAGCATGCCTAAGAACATAATAATTGAGGAGATTGTAGAAGAACAGCTACAGAGATTTTCAAGGATTTAAACATTATGTTATCAGCAGGAGATTAAGTTTGATGAGTCCTCGTTCTGCGTAAACGAGAAGTAGAAAGTAGTTTTTAATAGTAATTTTTATCCATCGATAAAGATGGTATTTTATCCATCGATAAGAAAACAATCGCGAATGATGGCGGGGCTCAAAAATTTTTTTTATATTTTTTTGAATCATCAGATATTTAAAATAATTATTTTATTTCAAAAGTTATTCTACCATTCAGTGCGCAGACGAACAAAATAAATACCACAACTTCAGCAATACAGCCAATGAGCTTGTGTATAAAGTGAATTAACCTGTTTAGAGCATTGCATCAGGGTGATTTAAGGTTTTAAAAATAATTTAGAGATTATAAGAGATTTAAGAGATCCATCCGTTATTACGTTATAATGTCTTTGTTTTGTATTCATATAGGTATACATCCGTGTAATCACAAAAATACTTTGTAATATAAAAATCTATAGTTGATAAGATCCGCAAGACTTGGGTCGCCAACCTAGCCCACAACATTGCGAGCCTGAAGTAGCAATGGGCAGGGCACATTTCCAGTATTGACGGCCATGGAATGGAACGTCCTCGACTGGCGGACGCGTACTGGGAGACGCAGCGTTGGTAAAGGTCACGGGAAGCTGCTGGATTCGGGCAGCACTGGACATATCGGTTGAGCTATTCTGTGAGGAGGCTTATATCCAAGAGAAAGTATCTCTCAGCTGATAGAATGAGACTTAATAGTAATCTGGTAAACCTTTTTGCGATAAGACAGACAGACACTAAGCAGTTCGCCCAGCACCGGTTCATATGGCAACAAATATGGCCACTCCCCAGTAACTTTTCCACACACCGAACAAATGGAACACATCCTATGTAATTGTGATGCTCTTGCTAGGAAGAGAATGGGTCTCTTTGGACTGGGCTATCCCAGTCCTGAAGATATAAGGCTGCTGTCTCCGAGTGTACTTAGCAAGTACATCTTGGAGGTATTCCAGGACAGCAGTCAATAGGATTAGGGAAGCACAAAAGATCCCATTGGGTCGACGTGCACCGGGAGTAATAATCCTGGCCCTACATCAAGATAAGATAAGATAACCGCTCTAACGAAATGGGTAATCTCTGGTTAGCTGATCTTCTGTAATCAGAAACTAGAAACTTACAGATGGAAGGCTTTCCCCGATGCTATAGTTATCTCTGCGACTTTTTTAACACTAGATTTACCAGACCAGTCATTTAGACTGGTCGTGCAATATCAATTCAAAATTCTTACTATATTACACATTTTTTTTTTCAGAAATGATGTTATGACCTTTGTAGCTATAATTAGAGAGTACGTTTTACAAACTTAATGTTATTTTATATACATTAGTAACAAATATAATTTTTGTTGTTGACATATATTTAAATCGCTGGTATATCTAGTGTTAATATCACGCCCATTTATTAATCGGCCACTTTATATAGTATTGCGTAATTACCGATTTAATACCAAACCGAATCGGATTACGAAACCCTTTTATTTCTGTGCAAAATATTCCCATTTTATGTCAGAGTCGCAGTTTATTTTCCTTCCGTGTGTGATTGAATCAAATTGATACGGTCAAAACATTCGCATTATGACCGAGCCGATTTAATTGTTTCGCCGAGTGTGGGAGTGAATGACAACTGATAATGTTACCAGTAAATTGTGTTAACATTTTAATTAAAATAGCAAATATATTTATTAATTTAATAGCATACACGCCGGTTAACATTCAAAATTAACACAAAGTATTTAAATATTATATTGGACCAAACTGATATCCAAAACGTGCATACGATCAAACAATATGACGTATGCAATTATCATAATTCTCGAGTCGTGGTTGTCAAAATAAAGTTTAAGAATAATTAAGCTGTTGAAAGAATGATTTATATTACAGGCTGTTTGGTACTAAGTCTAAACTATGTTAACATATTCATTTAACGATTAACCACAGTGTAATTTGCTCTATTTTCGTAATCGAAACCAGAAACTCCAATTAAATTTACATTAATATAATATTGATAACGTTTCTCACACTCACACCTTTTATCGAGCCCAAATTAAGCTTCATTAAGGATACTAGATAACGGAAAAATATATATAATTATGTGATACAGTGATAGGTATATAAATCAGAAATATATTAAATATGTTTGTAATATATGTTACAAATATTCAAGACTTGTGAACCAATATTCGTACTCATCATACAAATACCTGTCCCTACTGGGATTTGAAACTGGGACCTCTAGCTAAAAAGACAGGGGTTTGACCACTCGACCAGACGGCCACCATACTAAACTTATTCATTTAATTATTTATTTAACAATTTATGTACACACAAAGACAATTAAAAGGACACAACAGAATATTAGAGAATTGTACAAAGGTACTGCTTATTTCAACTTATTTATTAGTTAAATTAATATTAAACTTTAAATATGTTTAAATTAATTAATTAATTATTTTAATATTTTGTTTTTTATATGTTTTAATTGTCTTTGTGTGTACATAAATTGTTAAATAATAATAATAATGTTTTCTATTATATAGAATTAATAATTAAGCTCTTACTGCTGCTTACATTGGTTTAGATATATTGGTTATTTATTGGTTTATCAAAATCAATATCAACCTCATACACTATTCTTGGTTCTAATTAACCGTACATTTCTTTTATCAAAGCGTTATTATTGCCTAACGAATCGTAGCAAGAATCGGACCATATCTTCACGCCCGCCAATGAACGTATTAATTACTTGGTCCGCTCCAATGGTGCCAGTTAATCAGGAGAAGCGATAATTGAAAAGATACGACGGGATTTATCTTACGAGGAAACTGACATATACAGTGGGAGACGGTTGGTTATTGTTTAAGCGAGATATTGGTATTTTTGGATACCATTGCTTTTATAGAATGAACATTTTGTACAATTTGCATTATATTAATATTGTGTATATTTATTCACCGATTTCTCAGTCAATTATATGCTGATTTTGAATAGTATTGAATTGTTATGGAAAAATAATAGAAAAAGAATAGAATAGAATAGAATATATCTTTATTGTACATCAGCCAATTAAATAAGAGAAATACACAATTTTTTTTTAATAATTAAGAATCACACACTCCAAAAATTAATTTTAAATCATATCTTCTTCATCTTCTTCTAATATATACAAACGAATTGCTGTTTCTTAGTCATAAAAACGGCTTGACATATTTGAATAATTTTTATTGTTTTATTCGGTTTAGTACAGGGGTGGTTTAAAAATAAAAAATATCTAGGAAAATTCTTAATAAAATCTTTAAAATATACAATATAAAAATTTGTGGATTTGGACCTTATCCCTCCCTCTACTTTCCTACTCAGGAGTACGCGTGCTGTTCTACGGAGTTACTTCTTCACTGTCGCCACATCTACTTTGCGCACTAAGAGATTTTCACTCCTTTCTCTGTCGCACAGCTAGAGCGTGGAATTCCTTGCCGGCACACGTATATCCTTCATACAACATTGGTTCCTTTAAAAGAGGCCTGAAAAAGCACGCGTTGGACCGGCAAGGTGAGGGTGGCTCGGGCAGTATGCCGCATGTTACTAGTTATCTTCACATATGGACTCCTCTACTGCTTATCATCAGATGGTGTCGAGTCATTTGAACTTTTTTGAATAGTACACCTTAATTTTCTTAAAAGACCGTGCAGATTATTATCAACGGTCCACACGAATGCTGAACAATAGAATCTAAGCGTGCACGCTTCCCCTTGGACGGGGAAGGGGTAATATTTGCCCGCTTCAATGAGGCGCATGCCACTGTTGGTTTAGGACGGGTTGTGGCTACACGCTACTTGTTTTGCACCTGTTATTAGATGATTAGGCCCGAGCTGAAGGCACGGAACGTAGATCCCTGATTGCGAAGCATAGTGGTACTATTCGGCTTTCAAGTTTCATTAGCTGTAATAATAATAAATATAAATTATAAGCCAAAAACTCAATTTCATGATAGAATATGCTTTACTGTTCGCCATAAATTACTGACTACAAAGTTTTTTTTTAATTTGGACGAACGATGAAGACAATAGTCCTTATTCCCTAGTGCACGAACTAAATTTAATTTAATTTGAGTATTACTCTTTCAATACAATACAACAAAAGACAGATAACTGGTGACGTCATTTGTCATTTAAAAAATGGAAAATTTAAGCATTTTTCTTTATTACAACACGCATCATAAAACATGCCGATTAAAATAAGTTAAAAGTGTATTGATCGTCCAAGTGTCAATTAACTTGATGATCCCAAAAGTGATTCTAACCCTTCTTATTAAATTGGATTGAAATTTGATGTGATGTGAAATTTGAAATCTAATTTTGATAGGGTAAATGTGAAATAAACTAAAAAAAAACATGTACATATCTATCACAGAACATACGAGTAATACCGACCCGAACAGACCGCAACCACAGGACTAATTTAACCGATATACGAACGCATCGGTAACTAAACACAAACATCTTTAAAGTTCCTTAAAGTTATTTCTTAATCCACATGACGAAAGAAATTTTTATTGGGCTTAGTTTTCTCCAGCTCTAGTAAATTTTGTAAAACGATTCATTATTTATCCCAACATAGAGTTGCAAGTTAGACACATGCGCTCTCTAATTTTCCGGTACCTCGATTTATTTCTTGAATTACTGCACCAACCCCGTTTTATATTTTAAGAGTTTTAAGTCTAGATTACTTCCGAGACTCATTCCTTTTACCTCTTATCCGCTCTAGAAATATAAATAAGCTTTGACTGGAGAATATTATGGTTTGAAGAACTGAGTTCTTTAAAGAAATTATTTCTTAAGAAAGCATGAAAGAAATATCCACTCTTATGACTGGAAATACGGTCGAGAAATGGGAATCATAATCTTTTTAACGAATAATGTCAATTCAGTTAAGTTTATTTCTTCATACCGTGCATACTGAATTTAAAAAACTATGTCAACTAAAGAACCTGAATACGCTCTTCTCTTTAGACAATTAATTTTATGAGTTTATAAAGATCCTATATGCAATATACCACCTGAATCGCTTAATAGCAAGATTGGATCGCTGTTAGAAAAATATGTCAGCCAAATTGTAACTTGAAGCTATATACATGTTAACACTATAATAATTATAAGGAAAATGTTATTCTATATAAAACATCAAATTTGATTCCAAATTGCACAATACTTTGTGTAAATCTTATACATCGCTATCTTCACTTTTGCCTTGGGTTTAAATTGAGTCGCTAATTTTAGATTTTGACTCTAAGTATAGTTTCCACGTTTTCAATAAAAAAAATTTCGTCCAAAATGACACGACGCCAATGCCGTGATATACCCAACTTATTTAAAAAAAGCCTTTTATTTATTTTTGAACTTGGATATGTCCAAGCCTATAAGTACGACCCATCAACTAAAGTTAATCATTTGTATCTTTCCTCTGTTAATTTGCGATTATCCAATGACTTTAAAGTCATTATAAAATTTGTCTAGTCTTTAAATTTGCTTAAACAAATTTTATAAAAGTCATGGATTTGAAGAGTCTAGTTCCCAAAGGAGCTATCTACTCTTTGTCTACAAATTTACATACTGTCAATTCTTAATGACGACACGTGACGGAAACGTGGAATTATGTTAGAATTTGGAGGAACGAAGATAATTAATGGATCGAATTAGTTAAATTAAATTAAAACTAATACGTCAGTGGGTACTGTTCTGTTACTAAATGTATTTAGTAACAAATACCCATGTAAACATCTATCAAAGAACACCGAAAAGAAACCGTCGGAAACTGAAAACGATATAGTAACTTCCGTAAAGTAATTTCTTAATCAACGTGAGGAAATATATTTTGATTGGATTTAGTTTTTTTAATATTATATTTATTTTGTATCTTTATCGACTTTACAAATTTCATTCCCAATTTAATATTTGAACTTTTAGTTCCCTAATTTATTTATCAGGTTCCAAATTCGTAGCTTAATTACACAACTCGAAGTCACTTTAAGACATGCCCTACGGACTCCCAATAAAATTAGAACTATTTGAGTCGCGCGTTCGTTTCCAAAGTTAAATAGGTCTATGCGAGCGAGGAACAGTTTAAAATTAACTTTGCTGGTTAACATAAGCTAAAAGGTTAAAGTTGGCAAGAACTTGTGACCGTACAGCGTATGCGAGATTGGTTAGAAAGAAAAACATACAAGGGACTCTTGCGTTCACTTGGGAATGTCTACGAAGATTTGGGAACTCTGAAATGTTACTTTGTAATAGCAGCGGCTTTAGATAACCACTTCGTTTAATCTAGTTTATTGTAACTACTCATTAACACATTCAATGCCAAATGAAAATGCCCATATTTGCACTGTGGCGCAATTTTTAATAATTTTAATAAATATTTTTTCCAATAAAACATTGACTATTTCGCAGCATTGAAGTGCTGACTGTGACTCCCTGTGCATTTATAAACATCAAATTATAATCTATTTAAGTACATTTCCAACACGCTACCTATATTTTGTAAGTTAGTAAACCCTTCATTATAGGGTGAACACGGGAGCCGTGTCGTGTGCGTCTAAGAAAAATATAGTACGACATGGCTACCGTGTCGTAAACGTGGAGTGTGTTAAGAAAGAATCGAGTTGTATTTTAGCATTATTTAATTATTAATCTTCATTGTACATCAACCAAATAACCGATAACAGATAATCATTATTGTATACAAAGGGCGACATTATCTATTGAACTGAATACGAAATCCTGTTTCGAATAAAAACTAAAACCCAACGGAATGAAAAACGTAGAGAGTCCAACGGAACTCTATGAAGGGTGATACATATTTAACATGTAATTCCTGCTGTCCGAAGACTTTTGCTGTCAGTATTGTGAGATATGCTACAGAAACTTTGGAATATTAACTCAATAAGTAAATCATTTATCGGTTAATCGAAAAGATCTACTTATTCTAAATTTAAACAATTTCTGAGATTTATTGAGAAATTTTAGAAATTGGATTCTATTAATACTTTCATATCAATCAAATGTTCAGGTTTTTTATGGGTATAATTGTCTCAATTTGATATTCAGTGTTATCAACAGCCTTAGAATATATAGTACATTAGGTCACAGGCCTACCTCTATGGACAGTACTGCAAAAGATTGACAACTATATTATCTAATGAAAACAACAAAATGATCTTTCGTACTCAACAAGGAGCAATCTAGGCTCCCATTCCACATTAAACAGGATCCAGAAATACTATAACCTTCTTTCTCGGAACAATAAAGTAGGAGATTTGGACATATTTCACCTTAGTGCACGAAAATACAAGGCTAACTTCAAAATCTTTAGCAGGAACGTAAACCCCCTGTAATCAGTGTATCTATATCAACTTTTAAAAACATATATAAACTTAAGATATTATAACTATAACTGTTAGTCCACATCGCATGCCGTGGCTGTCTGTAATTAAAAACTATACTTAATTATGTCTACGCTACAGTTAAATATTTTTTGTTAGTATGTGTTTTTGTTGACTGCCCTTAAAAATAAATAAATAAATACTCCATTCGCTTCCCACAACGTATCAATTCATATTACACCATAAACAAGTTAACAATACCTGTAAAACTAAGTTTGCTCAATTTTCTGTACGGACGTGGCTTTATGAAGGCAAGTATGTAATAAAATATAGAGGTGCAAGTCGTAACAGTTGACCAAGTTCTTAGACTGTATCTGGGGATTGTTTGCGACTTTTGATGGGTTTTAGAAACGTTAAATTACTATTTGACGACGAGGCGGTGTATCAGCTAGTGAAAGCAAAGTATTTTTCAGAAAAAATTTCGTACATGTAAATATACTAAACTAGTAGGTCGACTGGTATATTTACATGTAGGGAATTGATTAATAGAAAGGGTGTGGTCTTACATACATCTTTAGCCACTCAGCAAAAATTAAGAGAGTTTGGCTGGGAGGTGTTAATGCATCCGCCATATAGCCCTGACCTTGAACATTAAGATTTCCACCAGTTTCGGTCTCTTAAGAATTCTTTAGGTAGTGTCAGCTTAACAACAAGAGAGGACTGCCAAAACTACTTGTTACGGATTTCTGATCAGAAGTCCCAAAATTTCTTCAGCAACGGGATCACGTCTCTACCTACAAGATGGCAGAAAGTCTACGAACAAAATGGCACATATATACCGTAGTTAAATTAACTTAACTTTGAAAAAATGTCTTGAATTTTCATATAAAATGTGAAGAAACTATTATGTTAAAAACTTTAAACACAAATTCTTTGTAAAGGGTCGTAAAGTTGTTTTCCTAATGGTTGTAATTGATTATAAACGACTCCTAGCCGAAGTCCTTGCATGTTGTATGAGTTCCGAGCTGTAAGCAACGAGACACAGATCGATACCTGATCGCTGGATATACTGTCTTAGTACGTCTATAGTTGAAGGTAAAACTTCTTGAGTCTCCATTTTTATTTTTCATTCATTTTAAATTTAAAAACGGAACAGCAGTAGGATCAAAACTTTGAATACTTAAAGTCAAAGTGAAAAGAACTTTATTTAAATACACTCATTTACTAAGTTCTTTTAAATCGTCATAACAGGGAATATGTTTGAGAAAAATAAATAAATGTAATTTACAGGTTTGCAAAATGTACCAGTTACTTCCCTTCTAAGTGAGTAAAGAAGCTAAGAACAGATGCTATCTTACCGTCAATCACCGAATTAAAACAATGTCATATACATTATTATGGCGGTAGACTTAGGTAAGATAGTAGCTCCAGTCCTTAGAAAAAGCTGTCCCACAAAGCAAACCCAGCAGAAAATTTCTGCCCTATTGGGAATCAAACCAAATTCTTCAGGTCTAAACTGTTCTCAGGCAATAGACCACAGAGGTAAAAAAACCTTTATATTTTTTTTATCACTCTGCCTCTAGCAGTCATTCTAGCAAACTATGATCACCAGACAATTTATAATTTCATGTGACTAACTCCTTTAAAATGTAATATTGTATGTTAAATCATAAGTTTTAAACAATTGTTATTTGTTAACAATTGTTCATTGGAATAAACAATGCCTTTTATTGCTAGTAAGTAGCTCGCTCTAAACTATGATATAAACTGTAAAAATAACCATCCCTCCAGTCCCTCTTTTGAAAGAACTAGGATAAAAAGATAAACACGTCAAACAAATAAAAAAGGTAGACCCCAGACAAACATTACCATAGACACGAATACTTTCTTAATTTGGTTACATGGTTCAGTTATCTAAACATTTAAAAATAACAACTTCATTTGGTCACGTAATGTTTCATTTGTTTTAAGTAGTCGTGAAAAGAGTCTGTGCAGTCGCCGAATTCGATTTAATTTTTATTGTTATGATATCGAAATGGTAGGCAAAGGCAACTGAATCGCATACAGACACGTCTAATGCTTTTTTATTTCTGTGCGATTATTCCCTAGCTTTCAAAAACAGCTACAGATATTTTACAATAAATAGCTTTAAGTAGTAAGAAATATCATATTGTTCTTGCAATATACTTGCAAATATCATATCATATTACAACTATCAGGTTTGATTTGTAGTTTTTCTAAAATAATGCTTATTTTATTACTTTTCATAGGTTTTCGATATGGAGTATGGAAATTTGAAAAAATATTTTTTTGTTAATTCATGATACCTGTTATTTTTTGTGACAGATTTAATAGTTATTGAATTTACCCTGTTATAATCCATCTCTAATGCGAATTAATTTGTATTATATATAAGATGATCAAAGTTAAATTCATGGTCTTGGTTTCTTGATAACTTGAAATCATAGTTGAAGAGAACAGTCCACAATTTAATATTCAATTTTATTACAACTTCACGTCTCTATGCACAAAAACTCATTTTGTTTCTATGATAAGAGACAGACTGACATGTAGTTTGATAATATAGCTAAACTTTCTTTTCAAGTGCAGAATAAGATTAAGCAAAAAGTTTATTTATAAAAGGCTAACAAAACATACTATATCAAAGAAGATAAGAATCAAACTTGCCTAATTAGCGCAAAATCATAACGTCAGTAAGCTAGTCGAGCGAACGAAGCCAGATGCGATACTTTAAGTCAGTCGCCCGTAACATCGCATTACTGTCTCAATATCAGTACGCATTTGTATTCATAACTCGTCGGTTTGTCGCTTGATATCTTACGCTTTGGGACAAGGTGTGGACGTGAGCGGGCGATACGCAAATATTGGTTTCATCGGATCTTGGCTGAGAAAAAGGGAATCTTTAAAAAATATTGTGGAAAAGACTTCGGATTCTTAAAGAGATTTATGTTAGTTTAGACATTCCATAATTTATTTATTTTAATTTATTTATGTTTTAATGTGCAACTATGCAGTTACACATATTATGTATATTACATGTGTTTAAAAGTTTCTAAGGTACATCGGTGACTGTCAGTAGTGTCGAATCGCTTGTCTCCTTGTCATTTATTGAAAACTCTTGAATAGTTTTAGAAAAAAATTAAACACGTGCCTATGAAATTTGAAGGTTGCCCTTGATGCACCTGGGATCATATACTAACTTGTTAACTTCAGAAGCTATACTCTATTGAATAATTTATTTATTTAACAGTTGTTAAGTCAGTTTGAAAAAAAAAGAATTTTTAAATTGTACACTACTGACAGAGAAATCTCGTTACAAAAATACAATAAACACATACAGTCGAAACTTGTCTTATTTTGGAGTTATTTAATAAGAAAAAAATGTTCAAATATGTAATTTTTAAATGCCAAATGACGATATTTTGTTGATGGTTCCCACAAGAGTTCAACAATATAGAAATACCAAGTAGCGGTTTTTTGGCCTTTCCTATTTCAGTTCCCCATACATTGTTTATAGAAAAAGATCGCCAGTGTAATTACAGAGTATAAGAGTCGTTAAAATATCTTATATTCAGTATATCAACGCAACAGCAATATCAAGTGCTTAACGGATGCTTAGCGGCTGCACCCGTGCGAAGTCCGGTCTGTCACAAATGTTAACCATTTAACCTTCCACGATAAAAGGACCATTCAATAAAAATACTATCAAGTAGTTAACCTTACCTAAAATTAAGGTTAGGTTAATTAACCTTCCACGATAAATGGACCATTCAACACAAATACTATCCAGTAGTTAGTAACCTTACCTAAAATTAAGGTTAGGTTAAGATTTTTTCCATCAAGAATAAAGACCAACATCTCACAACTTCAACCAAAACTAGTAACCGTTTCGTAATACAAACTTAATTAGTTAACAGCAACTAGTTGAGTTCGGCAACATCAAAGAAACTCTTACTTTAACTAAACCGTTAACATTGAAGCTCTGTTACTTCAGGAGCACTTTCACAATATTAGAGAGGTACGTGCTGAGAATAGCAGAGACCTGCAGGGTTAATATATCAGGTGATAGTAAACTGTGATAAACAGTAGAATATAAGTGTTGCTGAAGATGTTTTGAAAAGTGAGTCACGTCTGGTGATTGATTATGGGAGTTCATGTCATTTTTGACAACATTCTGAGGGTCTACACAAGATTCATTTCTATAATCGCAATCGAATCGCTGAGTGCCAAAAGTCTATGGGATTTTATTTCTAGATTAACTGTATTGTCTTGTGTGTGTGCAATACGTTATATATTTATATTTGTATGGTTTTGAAGTGGAAGGGTGATTTGAATTTATTTGACTAAGGAATCTATTAAATATAACTAAATAAAAATGGCAGTTTTGTCGGATTTTAACAAGTGTGTGTATTAATAAAAAAAAAGTTTTTACAAAAGCGAAAAAGAAGGGGTACAATCGACCAGTACAGTGGTGCGACGTCACACCGGGATTTATAAAACGAATCCAATTGGACATAATGGTCTTCTTTGTTCATCGTCTTCGCTAGGGTGTTAGTGGTCGCAATAGTAGTTCCGAACATTGACTATCGACTGGAACCCATCCTATGTAACTGTGATGCTCTTGCCAGGAAAAGAATATTAAATAATAACATAAAATATTAATAATCTTGTGATTGGAAGATATTTGTCCAATGAACATATACCTTAAGATGCACTGTTTTAGAGTAATTGCAAAACGTCTAAATTGTTAATTTCACCGTAACCGCTACTTATTCTGTTAAAGCTTTGAGTTTTACCTGAAAGTTTCTTAGACTGCGAAATGCAAAGTGAAAGCCTGACCTGAAAAATTTTCTGATAAGTGTTTGTGTGTTGCTACTCTTTCCGTTATAACTAGCAAATTTTTCAACTGGCAACTAAATCTGATTACTAAATTTTAAAACCTGAATGAATTAACGGAAGTGCGTTATTGACACTATGTGACATAAAAAAGCCTGAGGCTGTTCACTGTGTGTGTAACTAGAATACGTATACCAATAAACCGTAATTTCCTTTCATGACACGTAGTAAATGCGAACATGTGTCTCCTTATAAATCTTATAACTGATACAGAATCGTTTTCATGTTCGAAGATTACTTAATAACTAGATTACCC
Source organism: Acentria ephemerella (assembly GCA_943193645.1). NCBI lineage: Eukaryota > Metazoa > Arthropoda > Insecta > Lepidoptera > Crambidae > Acentria > Acentria ephemerella. The sequence continues at coordinate 668,539 of OW971891.1, forward strand.
TTACTATCGTCGATACAATGATCAAAGGAGGTTTATGTCGCGTTGTTTATTCAGTGATCGCGATGCCACCTGCGTGTCTTGAGTCTTTGATGTCTAACTACGTTAATATACGTACATTTTGCTACCAAATCTGAGATGTGTATTGGAATATTCGGACACTTTATTTTAAAGGAAAAGAAAAGAAAAATATTATTTGGAGACTATAAAACGGTTTACTTAATAATAAATAAACTAAACTTCTAATAATTAACTTCTATTCGCGACCATCTTAAGCGATAGGGACTGTGTGATGGACCAATAATTGCGAGGCTCCAGCGGGCGGTCTTGCTCGATAACGCCAGAATTGTCCGCCGATTCCACTCTCTGTCCTGACCTTTGGCCGTCTGTCCTACTCTGCTGAGAGGTATTCACTCGTCCCTCAAGCCGTCATGGGACTGGGAAGAGTTAAAATTGATTTTTAAACAATAAAATAAAATACGTAATTAAGTATAATGCATCCAAATGGTGCTCATTCTAAAATACGAGTATGTCACTTGATCATGGTTTTCATGAGCCTAGGTAAGAGACGTAACAGTTAACATTTCTCACTAAAATAAATAGCAACACTAAAGATAATAAAAATAAATAATATAATGAAAAATCTACTAAAACTAAACATATTAAGTAAAGCAATAAAAGAGACATACAAATTTTTACTTCATAATTATATTTCTTCTTCTTCTCTGCAGCTACTAATTCGTCGAAGCGGTAGTAGGGTTGATTGGGAATATGCATACTAGTGTTATTTTTAATTTTAAAATAAGTATTATTTTAAAATTAAAACTAACAATGTATTTAGTACATATTTAAATACTATAACTGGGACAATTAGTAAATGCCCGGTTGATACCCAGTAAAATTATGAGTATTGCCTTTATAATTATATTTATTTATTTTCTTATACATATTACCTGTTGTGACGATTTAAAAGAACTTAGTAAATAAGTCTATTTAAATAAAGTTATTTTTGACTTTTGACTTTTATTATACCGAGTAAATAAAACAAAAACTAAACATAAGTGATTATAAGCGCATGCGTGTTTGTGTGTTTGTATGTAAATATATGTGTGTGTGTGCGTGACATTCAAATTTAAATTTAATGAAAATGCTGTTACGCTTACGGCTGGCACTAGTGAAGACTAGATTGAACCAGATGCTGATTGGCAACAATTTGATGATATTTATTAGACTTAGCAGTTGTATTCTTGAAGCATCATTAAAATTTAATGATAGACCATACGTTTACTTGACTTGTTGTTTCCAAACATAAGTGTCTGTGCGTTTTCTATAATTATTTACCGTTAAAATTACTGCTTCCTAAATGTGTGTAACAATATAGTATTAATTTATCATTTATTTGGATACCAAATAATTAGAAGATTACAATTAAGCAAATTTGATTAGTAACAGTCTTTCAGGATTGTATATTCCAGTTAAACAAACCCAAACACAACTATAAACTCAATATATCTGACTTTGTACCCACGCGCAAATGTTTGTTCACAAGAAGCGTAAAGTGCCATCAATATGGCTCTGATTACAGCAATTAATATTAGTTTGTTGTGCTGTTGGAGGATATTTGCGCAACTTGTTATTGGTAATACCGAGTTAATAACTAACTAGACGAAGGTTTACACGAATACGAAAACCGCTTACATTAAATTTTTGAAAAGGGGATGTCTGTATCTGTAGGAAAATCTAATTTAATAATTTTCACAAGGATATATAAATAGATTCAAAAAATTTCGATACCTGTCAAATTTCATAATAATATCTATCAAATTATTTAATACTATATATCTTATTTCAAAATAATATCTATCAAAATATTTATCAAAGTTCGTTGGCATTGTGGTACAAACTTATTGCAATAAAATGCAATGCAAATTAAATTACTATCGGTAACATAGAAAGCCCGCTCTCTATGCTGAATTTATCTAAACCATTACTTATAAAAAACGAGAGAAAAATCTAGTTGTTTGGTATGAAAGTTATATCCGATAGAGAATTGGTGTAAGGTGAATCCGGGTTTTGAATATTCCTAGGCGTGAACGATCAAACCATGAAATAAATCTTTAAGAACAGACGATCTAAATAATCAACAAGAAAAAACATTGCTGGCAATAAAAACTGCACCTTTATATTTGAAAAATAAGTTTTAATTTGGCTTCATAAAATGCTTTTTGCTTGGTTGACTTTCGTTTTTCGTGTGTAATCCGTCTTCAATTCAAAGATGGTTTTATTTAAATTTTTGTTAAGCATCGAGGTTGGCTTTGTATTTTAATTTTTCACTTAATTATGATAATATCTTTTGGTCTTATTCAAAGTCAAAGTCAAAATATCTTTATTTAAATAGACTCGTTTACTAAGTTCTTTTAAATCGTCATAACAGGGAATATGTATGAGAAAGATAAATAATTAAAAGTATAGCAGTAGTAATAGTGATAACTTTAAGTGATTATTAACCGGGTATTTTCTAATTATCCTAGTTTTAGAATTTAATTTTGTATTATATTAATTATTTTAAAATTAAAACTAACAAAATATGCATATTCAAAATTAACCCGACCACCGCTTTGACGAATTAGTAGCTGCTATTATTTGCAATGACATTTACAAAGTACCTATGTCATTATGTATTAGTATTACAAACATTTTGTTTTTTATTGATTAATAATGAACAATATTTTTATGAATAAAAAAAATTAAAAAAAGTTGTTTTTTTATATTGCTAAGTTTTTAAATAACGAAACAAGAAGAACTGTGATCGGATATTACGATTAAAATTACCCTCAACTGCAATCGAATATCTATGATTATTACAGAAAAAGAAGGTTCCATTTCACTTTGATATACAAATATGGTCTGCCCAGCGGCAAATACAAGCGGCTTACGTTTCGACAGCTGTTAAGTTTACCACAATAATTTAGTTATTGGAGCGTCATTTTGCGGGAACGTGTACAAAACTTCCGATTACCCACATCTCGCGCAAGTTTTGAAGCTGCTTGAGGAGAATTCCTTGAGCGAGTACGGCACCGCTGTACACTTGATTACCACCTAAGAGGTATTTAATACATGAAGCACCAAAACTTGGTAATGCAACCAGTCTTTATATGAAGAACGATTAAGGAAGATCTTTTAAATAATGTACACCCCCTAATCTAGCGTCATATGTTTGAAAAACATGTTTTGATCCCTATGGATCCCTATTCTAGAATGTTCTAGAATGTTCTGAATTGTTCTATATTCTAGAATGGGCTTTTAATAAGAGCCGACATGTTTCTCACGAAATCTTATATATTTTAAAAGGTACTACCGTATTTTAAAACAAATCTACAGTTAAAATTGTTTATTTCTTTGATGAGTTTATTGAATGTGAGTGAACGTGCCTTCCTGAGCATGGAGGTGCTTGTGATATCAAATTGATTTGATGGCCAAAATTCGTTTGTTTTCGTTGTAGAAAACAGATATATAGAGCCACAATGCCAACGAGCTTCTACTTTTACTGTTGAATAAACACAAACTCTATAAGAATCTTCATTTTTAATTTTTGGAATATATATACAGCTACCATAGCAAATCAAACCCAGGCTACTGGAAGCCTTCAGCTAATAATACTGACTAGTAGTCAGAGACTAATAAAATAATTAAAAATATATCTAGGCTCTATAGGTCGCAGAGTCTCTTACGTTTAATGCTTAGTTACCCTTAGATTAAATGACCAGAAAAATTGATTGGTACCTATCCAATTAACTGGTACGTAATGGATTACGATGATCGGTGGCTGCCAGTCGACTGGAAGAAGATGCAATAAGCCCGCTCGACCATCCGGAAACTATTACGTACCAAAACATGGACTCCACGTACTGTTATGAAGAATAATAAACAAAGGGATATAAACAATAAACTGCCAGAAGGGTTAACCCACTATTAAGAGTTTCTAGAAGTTTTTAGTTTTTAGTACAATAAACACTGGTCCTTCGAACCGGATTTGTACCAGTTACATATTAGATTTGTTTTTGGAAATACTGTTTGACCTGCGGCTCAGCCTGTTTATTTAAAAAAAAAGTTACGCGATCAGTTGGTGCTGCTCAATGATTGGGTTAATCAACAGGTCAGGATGAAATTCAAACAATATATTTTCGTTACGATGAAATCAAAGTATTTACCCTCATCGTCTATACATTTATGTATTCATTTATATATTCTAAGTAAGCTTACATCAATGCCGATAATGCCTTGGTAGTTTGATAAGGTTCGGCTTCCAGCATCGCTTTTAATTCATTATTTAACTGAGTAGCAAGTCTTTCTGTTGGTATATTCTTCAAGTCTCAGTTTCTAGTACCAAAGCGAAGCGAACCAAAAGCTTACGGTGCGTTCATTAGCTGTATCCTCTCCGACAACAGCATTGTATATTGCGTGCTGTTTCTGCTCCCTTAGTTCCACGTCGATACCATCATTCAAAAATCCCTCTATGTATCGAGTTTTACGTTTAACGTATTGAGAGTCAAACAGCCGATCGTCATATTTTTTTTATATTTACAAGTTCATCTATATCGTGTGAAAAATGTTGAAATATCACACCATGCACGTTTCAGTGGTCAGTACCTTTTTAACTATTATTTTGTCACTGTTTATTTATCTAATTAAAATAATAAAGCTAGTAAATAATCTATGACTCATCACGCTCACACGTAAATAGTTTCACAATCTGACGCAAAAACAATGTTCGCTTAAATAACGATATTTCCAGCTCGCCGTCCGATGTTTGACCAATCGCGCGTTAGTTTTATCGACCTCGTTCAATTTTACGAATATTTTCAACGTAAATTTACAATACGATTAATGTAAACAACCCGTACGTGACGTGCAAACAAAGTTGTCAAATTCTCTCCGGATTGCAGAGTACTCGATTTTATTCGAGTGAAATGGATTGGGAACTTTTAAATATGTTTGATTGAAGCGAATAGAGATTGGTCAGCATAGGTACATCTCACTGCTCTCTTTTGACTTGAATTTTATTTTGTTCGTAGAATTTTTGCCATCTTGTAGCTAGAGACATGATCCCGCTTCTGTAGAAATTTTTTTCTGATCATAAAAGTAGTTTTCGCAGTCCTCTCTTGATGTTAACCTGATACTGCCTAAAGAATTCTGAAAAGACCAAAACAGGTGAAAATCTGATGGTGCAAGGTCATGGCTATATGGAGGATGCATGAACACCTCCCAGCAAAACGCTCTTAATTTTTGCTAAGTGGCTAAAGATGCATTCGGTGATGAATCGATGAAAGACCACACCCTTTTTATTAATCAATTCCGGCTACTTATCAATTTCTAGGTTTAATCTCATCAGTTGTTGGCGGTAGAGATCCGAACCGGTTTTGCCCGGCGTTAAAAGCTCATAATAAGCAATGCCCTTCCAATCCCACCATAGACACAAGTGTATATATACTATATGCGAAAATACTTTTTCCACAACCTAGTACATTCATTACAGATAGATGAACTTGACTTAAAATTGCTAATAATTATAGAACAAACAGTGAGGCAAATTAAAAGTTTTTTAAGATAAAGCACTTTTCTAACTTATTATACTTTAGAATTACATTATTTATTCTAGATACTATAAGTTCAATTGGACTAAGAATAATGATAATATTTGGTTTAATTTTACTTTCATATTTCCACAAATGTTCTAAGCATTTACTTCACCTTTTATATTTGGTGCAATTAAGAATTTTTCTTCACAACTTGCTTCTAGTTCTAGTAAAAAATCAATTATTTATCTTTGTAAGATAGAGAAAGGAACTGGCAACATTAGTTATAGTTTTTTTTCTCTTTGTGTGAAATAAAGAAACACGCACCTCATATTTGAGTTTTAATTTGCACATGGTCCTTCGAGCCGAATATGAATCAGCGTCCAATCGAATTTTCAAAAGGAGTTTCCACAGTCAGATACTTTTATTTTTAGATCCATTTATATCTTTTCCATGTTACTGTGTTTAATCAGAACAAAACTACGAAGTTAAAAAATATTATATCAAATATAAAATTCGTATCCGAATGTTTTGTTTGCCAGAGTCCAAAACAATCGTCGAAAACGTAATTAAAACATCTCATAAATTGGCGGAACTGAGAAAATAATGGCCGTAATCTAGCCGGCTTCGTCACAATGAGTGGCCAGATTAAAAAAATACGGACCACGATTTCCTGATACATATTAATGTCTTTACATTTTTATTTTTAATGTTTTTTTAACTGTACAGTTGTTGAATCAAATTCCTGTTTTTTTATTTTTATATCTGGATGATTTATTTTTGCGGGTGAAGGTTATGTGAACGAGGAAGATGAATTGGTAAACTATACTTTTAGAAAGAAATTGTTTTTTTTTTATATATTCTCAGGTCACCTTCAGGTCATTCTGTGCGTGGGAGGTTTTTTTCTTTTGAAAAGTAACAAAATAAACTTAGATTCAAAGAAAACTTAAATTCAAATTTTCAAAGGCATCGGGCAACTTAAAAATTTTATTGTTAAAAAATATATTTTATTAAATATTTCTTATGTTTACATGACACCGATAAAAACGAAGATTCAAATTATGATAAAAAAATGCTTACTCCATGACTTGTTTTTTTTTATATCAGGCAAAGGAATCCGAGCGTGCCAGCCATAACTTTGTTCCCGAATATTTCCTTCACTTTATTAATAATATCGATTAGAGTAACCCCAGGCGTATCAGGTGGAATCTCGTAGCTTCTGTAAAACTGTTCCATAGACTTATTTCTCGAATGATTCAGTAAGGTAATGTTTTTCACGCGAATATCTGAGTGGGCGGGCTGCTTTACCGATTTTAAAAAGTGGGGAGGCAATTGTATTCGTTTAAGTGACATGAGTTTTAAAGTTTAAAACAAACTGGCCAGGTTTTTTTGTTTTTATATTAATTATTTTATTTTATTTAATAGCTATGAATATAGTATGTATATGAACCCACAAAAGAAAGCAACAATAGAAAATAAACAAACACAATAAATAAATAAAAATTATTTATAGAAATCATGATTTTCCTTTTTTTGTGACGAATTCCAGAAACATTTTTGCTGTGCCTAATTGTTTATGGTTTACTAAGCCAATTACACGTTTCTAGTTGTATCCATAAGAACGGCGCCAAGAAGCAAAAATAACTCACACCGTTACTTTGAACACAGCATGAAGTTTGCTGAAGAAACCGTCTGGTTGTATATATAGGCTTTATATAGTCATATCCATCTCCCTAAAGCCTGGGACCTTATCGTGTTACTTCTAAATCTTCTTCTATATTATATCTATCGCTGTAGCTTTCGTTTTTAAAATCATTAATGCGTACTATAACCAAAACGTCACAATTATAAACAGCTGAGGAGCAATAGTAATATGTCGTAACGTCAAAATGAAAGCGATAGGTTCAAAGTTTTACAATAAGGATCATCATATGATGATACAAATGTCATTTTCAACTCATAATAATAATCGATCCGAGTAACACAATTCAAAATAAATATAAATCTAAAAATAACGTTTGGTACTGAGCTTGTTCGAGTCAAAATAAGAATCGATAAGTTTTTGAAATTGATCAAAAAACGCCCTTCATTTTAATGTTAAATTACAGTTGAAGTAATAAAATAATAAAACTCGACTCGGCTGGGGTGCGGCAACACGCACGGTTTCGGTTCGATTCCTGACATCGATTAGCTGCACGCATTCGATTAGATGGTAATCGATTCTTGTATTACATTTTTTTTTCCCTTATATTACTGAGTTTACAAGGTGAAGAATAGTAAAAGTGTATGAGATCTGTGTACAGCCTGTGTAAGCCTGGGTTCCGTATTTAAATATATATTGCCTTTTAAATGATGGTATCATTTTATATATGAAATATGTATCTTCATTTATTTATTTAACTATTTATATACATATAAAGACAATTAAAAGGACACAACAGAATATCGGTGAATTGTACAAAGGTACTGCTTATTTCTATAACAAATCTCTTCCAGCAGCCCCATGTATGGGAAAAGTGACATCAAAAGGAAGAGGGGCGTGTATCAATACTAATATAATTAAATACATAAAAATTAATATATATCAAAATTACCTTTTTTTACGAGGAGGGATCCATTTACGGACCTACCCGCCACTGGCTAAGCGACGGGCGTGTGTGGAGCTCACTCAGTACCTCAATAGAGGGCACTGAAAATACCCACTAAAACTCCCCGGTAACTCCATTGCCCTTCACGGGGGTAACCTGGGTTCTGCCGAGCAATTCACCATGTCAGATCATTCATAATTACGCTAACATATGTGTGTGTGTGTGCATAAAAATCTGAATTTATTTAAAAACATTGTGACGTAGTAAAGAAAGTAATATGTTGAATTTTATATAAACTCTATGTACCGCCACAGTTTGCCATTGCCACGCCACGCCACGCGTTTAAAAGACAAAAATATGAATCATATGTCAAATCGAATGTATAATAAATTGCCCGATAGATTGACAGACAAAAACATACATTTATTTAAACGTGATATATTTGAATCAATAAGCAAATGCTATTATACAGTCACAATCAGATAAAAAATGTCTGTACGTTAACTGAATAAGTTAAAAAGATATAATAATTTAATAAAATCTGATAATTTTGAAATTACATACTACTTTAGACTTGAATTTTACGAATTTTATAATCAAAATTGAATTACCAGGTTTACATATATACATATTTCTAGTTTTACCAATTAAATATTGATATTATTTAAGCAGAATTTTAATGATAGAAAACTCCTGCTACTAAATGTGTACCCGAAGTTCTTATGAATATACCAATTTCATTTCATTTTATTTCATCCGATGATGAGCATCCAGTTTCGTTTCCCGGCTGATATGATAATAATCCTTGTTTTCATCCTTGTTAAAATAGTTTGCACATGAAAAATTAACTTTATTCCAATTGAAAGTTTTCATGGTAAGTTTTATAGAAACTCACTATTTTACAGTCAAGTTTAATTGCGTCGGTTAACAGCTAAACCTAGTGAAAACAATAGCGGTTACCCCTGGGCCGACTAACGAGCTAAATTTAAACAAACAAGAAGCTAACTAGAAACTTATCTAGGTTTAGATATAGAACCAAAATAGTAAATTAGTTAATCAACTGGCTTAATTAATAATACTTATATTTTTCTCAATCACACCTATTTTCGCTAGATGATATGTGTGAGCGATAACTTGCGTTATATATACTAGAACACGGAGAAATTCAGCATGTAATATTTATATATAATGGCCATATCGTAGATTTTCTCAGTATATGAAATGGTCACAATTCATGATACGCGCATCTCAATTTGAGCAGATTATTAAATCGTAAACATTTTACGATTTTGTCATCCACATTTTTAATTTTTATTTTTTTTTATATATAAAGCACAGCAAATGACTCGACACCACCTGATGATAAGCAGTAGACGAGTCCATATGTGAAGATAGCTAGTGAAGCATGTGACATACTGCCCTAGCCACCCTCACCTTGCCGGCCCAAAAAGTGCTTTTTCACGCCTCTTTTAAAGGAACCCATTTTATAAGAAGGAGGGAATACGTATAATTTGGATGGATCGTATGAATTATATATAAGTGTTTATATAATAATATCAGTTGATGTGCACGGAGGTCCGAGGTGGCCGTGATAAGATAGTTTCCGTGGATATTGTTTTTGCATATAGGTATTAATATAATTTAATTTTATATATATGGTTCTAAAATTTACTTTATTATGTAAAACCATGACTTTATCTGTGTATACTTCAAAATTATTCAAAATTTAATGAAATATCGTCCTTCGCGAAAAAATAAAGATTCTAAGATTACTGAAATAAAAATAGACACCGCTTAGTGACACCGCTTCTACCTCCTTTAAAAAGTATGAACATTATGAGATAGATAAGTAATCAAAAATAGCAACTTTATATCATCCTATGTATAAGTAAGCTATATAACATCAATTATACATGTTCCAATTGAAATATTAAATCAAATAATATTAATTTTATAAGTAATAAAACAAAAACATTAGTATGTTTTATATTTGATACATATTTGTTTTAATTTATGACTTAAAAGATTCATAAAAATATTTTTAAACTAATTATTATATAATTAATTATTATAACCAGAAATAAATGCACTACTGTTGTGAATAAAAATGTATTTGCAATAAGAGCGAATTCATAATAAATACACTTGTTAAGTTGTTCACTGAGAGAGAGAGATAAAATCAAAGAGTCACAAAAATATTGTTTTAATTTATGTACTAGATGACCTGGTGAATAATTTTGGAGAGGGTCTCTCTTATATACTATATACTACGACCTATTCTCATACATACCAAATATTCATAAAAATCGATCAACTTGACTGCACAGAAGTTTAAAAACAGACACGAAAATCTGATATATTATAAAATTTATTGTTTTTAATGAATATCTAAAATAAGAAATGTGTGTGTGAAATTGAAATTTTCTCAAATAATTTATCATTTCAATTTTTTTTTAACGATGTCAAATTGTTAATCCTCCCTGGATGGATATGCCATTCGCTAAATGTTATTGTTACCACACCAAGGTGTAATTGCGAGAACTGTGTTTGAAGATATAACAATATTGTGAAGTGAAGGGGTAGCTTCGCAAGGCTTCCGTATCATGTGTCACGCGATATTCGACTCTATAAAGCGGATAGTTTCTGGCTTATTAAGATTATCACGCGTGCAATATTAACAGAATAAAGTGCAGATATGTAAGAGTGTGCGTTAGTTCGCGTTTATAGCTAAAAATTTGTTTTATGTTAAAATAATTAAATACTTTGATATTTCTATATATACTTCAAAAACATTCCGAAAAATATTCAAACTTAAAATAGTCTCTTCTATTCCGTCTCGCCCAAACTCTGGATTACAATTCCAATTACAATTTCATTTGAGAATATAAAATATCACACAAAAAGTTTTTATTCATAAAGCATTCATACAAGGAGATCTGTAAAATTCTCTGTAACCTCTTTTTTATGTAAAAAATACACAAAATGACTCATTAGGTTTGAAACCGTCTAATTGCTGATTGTAATTTTTTTTTAATTACATAAAATAAATATAGTTTTTTTTACCGTCGCTTTACAATGTTGTTTAAGAGGAGTTATTAGGTTGGTAGTATACTCTGTCTATCACAAAAATAAAACCAACCAACCAAATTAAAAGCTCCTAGTTCTTTAAAACGGTTAAAAATATAATAATATCATAATATTACATTTCTCACACACAAATCTATTATCTAGCCCAAATTAAGAGCTTGTGTTATGGATAACGGATAAATATAGATAGAAATATGTATATGAATACAAGAAATGTTTTCCCTGACCGAGATTCAAACCCGTCCCTTTGGTTAAGTAGATGACTGACTGACTATGGAGTAATGACCACTCGACTAGACGGTCGTCAAAAATGCTTCTAGAACCCACATTTCGTGATTTTTTCTATTTTTCTGATAAACTTCACTTAACCTAACCATTATTCAAAACAATTATATTTTATTCCGTGTACTCACCGATTGTCAAAAAATATATCAAAATTCATTTACACTACACTATATTAGCACTATATTTAGCTACTATATTTATATGACAATTTAACATAAAAAATTGTGATATTGTAGTAACTATAAAATCATTTTTATACGATTTCGAATTCGATTCAAAGTCCACCCATCTGGTGATAGATGGTCACTATAACCTACTATGTAATGTCTAAATTAAATTAACAGCGTAAAAAATAATTCACACGCTCATAACACAACTTTGCCTCTTTTAGACTTGGTGACCTTATTCGCCAGGACCTCAACACTACTGATTATATAATACATTTGTGATCTTATGTAAGATTTAGGTTCAGGGTTAGGCACTCTAAAATAGGGTAAAGTTTTACCTCTTCTCAAAAGTCCAATTCCGTAATGTATGGCTGGTTCTGCGTCATAGGAACAGGTACCCCTAACGCTGGTCCATTTATGTGTTCTTTATATGACGACTTAACCCTAATGTAAATTTCCACTAGTAATTTTACATTAGTAAATTTCATTAATACATTTCATTAAATTGGTACAGTATCAAATAAATGAAGCTGTACGGTATAGTATCAAATACACGAAGCTGTATGGTACAGTATCAAATAAACGAAGCTGTACGGTACAGTATCAAATAAACGAAGCTGTATGGTACAGTATCAAATAAACGAAGCTGTATGGTACAGTATCAAATAAACGAAGCTGTATGGTACAGTATCAAATAAATGAAGCTGTACGGTACAGTATCAAATAAACGAAGCTGTATGGTACAGTATCAAATAAAGGAAGCTGTATGGTACAGTATCAAATAAACAAAGCTGTATGGTACAGTATCAAATAAACGAAGCTGTTACAAATTAAATTAACAGGATTATGATATATTACTAATTATAATGAATAAAATAATAATAATAATATACACACCACATCATAAAATTTATATATATCACATATTATTGTTTTTCTTAAGGCCATATTATTATTTATTTTGATTATATGTGTAAATAAAATTATTTCATAAAGAAATTTGCCTTAAAATCAATTCGAGCACCTTTTTTCTACTTTTTGTTTCTAAATACAACCTTCGTTTCGTTTTAAGTTAATGCATGTTAAATATTTTTTTAACCTTACTGTAAGCAATAAATAAATAAAATAAAATTATTGTTAAATACATATATGTACCTATTCATTTCTAAAATCTGCTGTAGGGTATGCGCTTTGTGCAATCTCGCCTGCTGCAATTTAAATAATTAGAGACACCTTCAAAAAATTATAATTATTATCTACTTATCGGACAGTTGGGTAGTGCCAGCCATAGCGAACACCCGCACGTAGCGTATCTGAAAGCTCTTTAAAATTATTTCGTCTCGAGTTGTTATTTTAACATTCCAGGCCACCTCGCCTACTTACGTCAGCTACCTTTACGATTGTAATAACTTACCTAACAGTATGAAAATTAAGTCGAATGTTGATCGATCACAACACAGCACTTATATGTTAATTTCAATTCACTTTCTATATCGTTAATGTCGATGTATTTATTTCATTTATTCACCAATAACACTACACGAGGTTTTATTGTACACAATAATTTAATTTTGATCCACTCGTTTGGTTCATAGGATCTCGCTTAGCCAGATGTTGTGCAGGCCTGGGTGTATAGTAACACGCCTCAGCTACGACGACAAAGTTGAAAAACTTACGCTCACTATGCAAATTCGTACGTACGAACGAAGGGCGGAAATCGCCAACCCTAACACGTGCGCTCGCCGCGCCGTCGCGACGTACACTGACTTCGTTGGAAAACAGGCCTTACAATTTTCCGCGTTAGTAAGAGACGGGAGACGGTGGCTTGGAAAAGCTAGGGGTGCGAGCGAGAGCGCTGACGGAAGTTCTCGTTTCGTCTCGCACGTGGTCAATTGCAATTCCTGGTACGGCCATTGCCATAGGTTGATCAATGCCTTTTTAGTTACCCTCACGCCAGATTCAAAGTTCAGGAATTCCTCTTGATACAAACATTGGGTCGGGTTAGACGCGATGACGAGATCTCGTTTACCAAACTATTAATAATAGAAAACAAATATATAAGCAATATTCGAGAACATGAAACCATAATGTTTATTTTATAAAATCGTAATATTATTAATCTGTGGACACTTACATTTTTCTGTTATGTTATTTTATATAGTTTCATTCTCTAGAGTACGCCTGTCTATGGTAGTTAACCATTTAAAAGATATGTTATTGAAATTCAGCAGACTATTATCTGTGGTTAGTGGTTAATTGTTATTATTTTAACCATTAAATTCATTCCGGTACTTATCAGCGTAAATGGTGTATAAGAAAGCATATTCTACTTATAAATTGAGTTATGCATTCGGTATGATAACAATATTGGACACACATATTCAACGCTCAATGCCCTGATGGGCATGCAAAGTATTTTTCAATTGTCGTCTTAAGTTAAAATATAAAATACAAAGTCGAAGTCAGTATTTAATTATTATTATTATATTGGGGCAGATGTTTGTAAGCTGAGTACGAATATATTTCTTATTTCGCAACTCATAAGTCATGGAAAGCTGTGATCATTTATTATATTTTTGATATTTATATTCATATTACTATTTATATTTTTCCATTATCTAGTATCCTTAATGTAGCTTAATTTGGGCTAGATAAAAGGTGTGAGTGTGAGAAATGTTATTAATATTATATTAATGTAAATTTAATTGGAGTTTGGGGTAGTGGTCCAAGCGATCTGGTTTTGATTACGAAAATAGAGCAACTTACACCATGGTTAATGTCTGTATGGGTCAGTAAAAAATTACTATCTCATGCTCCACCGTGCTTGAGGAGGAACTCTAAGCCGTTCATCTGGTTGTGTGGGGAAACCGTTTTCACAAACCAAAATGCATTGGGCCGGCTGGGCAGAGTTATGGACCATAATCGTTGTACTATAAGGCTTTTAATGTAATTTATATAGTATAGATTAAATAACTAAAATAAATTACCATAGACCATTAAAATCAATTCGGCAATGAGTTATTCCCCTAAAATATAATTTGTTTAGCCCATGTAGGGAAGCCTGTGCTCGGCTATGTGATGATTGTAAGCGTTTGATGATGTCAATATTTTTTTATTTAAATATTGTCAACAATTTACAATTGTTTCTAAAAATAGTTAAGTTATAGTTTTTTGGTACCGTTGTTACGTAGTATATTTATTTATATATACACAAATGGTTGTAACAGAACTAGAACAGCAAATACTTATCTAATAGCAAATATTTATTTACTGATTATATTATTTTAACCGACTTCATAAAGAAGGAAGTTCTCAATTCGGTTGGTATATATATTTCTTTATGTATATACAACGAATTCGCCAATATTTCTCATTCGATTTACGTGATTCTGTTTTTTGATAATAAATTAATACATGAAAATATTAAAATATAATATTGACCCAGTTAAATTTCCTTCAAGAATAAAAAGGTAATATACATATATATGTATATATATATATATATATACATATACATATACATATACATATACATATACATATATTATATATATACATGGCAATAAGGTACACTCACACACACACATCACTCATACACTCTACCTGATGGCAAGTATAATACTTCGCCTAAAACCATTTATAATCGCATCGAAATCAATTTAGAGCAACAAATGTGTCATAAAGCGTGTCTTCTCTCTTATTTTATATGATAATATAAAATATATCAAGCGATAGCTTGCAGTAGTAAAAACTACACTCGTAGCACTACGAAACTGACTAGCCCCGTTGCAGCTACGAAAGTGCTACGAGCATTCACCGTATTATATTAGTGAAACGTAAAATATGACGACCCTATATGAAGTTAGTTTATTTCAAACACAAATTTAAAGTAGAGACTGGTTATGTCGTAAAATTAAGCGCAATATTAGTGGATTTTGTTGTATCTTGAGAACGCAGCGCTTGAAATTCATTGTTTCACTAAACTTTAAAAATATATGAAAAGTTAGTTTTATGTACGACGATGTTCTCTTTCCGTCATTGGTTTAGGAATTATTTTGAATTTTATCGTTTTTTGTTAATATTTATTCAAAAACGAGGTTGGTCTAGTTGTTAGTACACTTCCAATGGCAAAGGTTTTAGAATAAAAAATCGCAAGAGTAAAAAAAACTAAAATTAAATTAACTCTCATTTATCTAGTATTTTTTGAACTTTGGAAATTCATCTTTAAAAAGTAATTCGCAATGGCGATGAAAGAAATGACACTTTCGATAGCACGTCATTTAGATGATTTTCCATACTACAGTGTATAGCAAATTATGGAATTATTATTGTTTGGCTTTTCTAGAATTTTTCCTATTATTTTCACCTTTAAATACCAGCATTTTGTCAGACATGTCTGTGCGATAATGTGTTTGTATAAATAACAGGTAATGGAAATTTAAATAAACAGAAGAACTCTATGCAATTATTGTAATCGATATTTTTTATTTTATTTTATTATAGATAAATCTTCTAATCAGATTTATGATATCAATATCAGATTAACGTAAAAGTAGAGCTTGAGAACCACAGGGTTGTAATAAAATGTATTATTATAGCACACTTGCAGTGAAAATAATTTGGGGTTACAGTCACGAGACCTAGAACTGGTTATGGGATTAATAAACGATAACAGAGATGACGAATCAATTAAAAAGCGAACAATTTATACGAAATTAATTAATTTAGTGAATATAATCGTTCATAATAAAACGTTCATATATCACAATAAAATTTATCTTATCTTATCTTATCTGATCTTATATCGCTCACGTCTTATTATTAGTGTAATCATGTGAAATCTATCTAGCCTGTCCTTATGAAAAGTTAATCGAAACTAAGCGAACTAAAGTAGAAAATTCGCCTAATCCTTACTAGATATCCTTGCAAGCAGGTCCACATGAATTTCCCTACACTAACACTGACCCAGCTCTGACAACAACTCTATACCTATTAAATGGTACGGTTTCACAAGCAGTACTTAGTTGGTAAACGAACCGTAACTCGTCAGTGCCAGTGACGTCACGACACGAGAGCTTGCGGTGTCTGCGCCACAACAGATGCTCTAACGGGGTCATTGGAAGACCCCGAGGTGACCATGGAATGGCTAACTGTGGGATATTTTTTATTCTGCCTTGCACCTTATTTATAAATAAATAAATTTTTGGAGAGACTGTAGTATGATAAGGGTTTAGAAAGAAAACCTTCCAGTAATTCTACTTTCGTGGATGAAAATAATAGTAAAAGTAATAGTAAAATAATATAGTAAAATATGAATAGTATCTCAATATTAGATCTTTTATATCAGTCACTATGTTCACGCGCAAACTAGCAAGGAGGCAGGCGACATAGCAGGAGACATGCCGCCTCCTTGAAGAATTGAAAAGCGGCGTGTGACGTTTTAGAATAAAGCCGAGTTCGGCGATTGTCTTTTGTTTCTTTTCTTCTTGTTGACTACTATTTTCTTTTATTTTACAAGAGATTGTAAATACCATATTTTAATATTATATTACATCCTACTTTAATCTATTTTATTATTGTTCGCACGAACACACTAAATGGATATCAGACAAGCCAGTGGGACGTTTCAGCTTAAGCAGGCTGTATTTATTTGTATCAATAATTACAACATAGATGAATGTAATATTGAATAACAAAGCAAAAAAATGTTTTATTTAATTAGTACTTAGGTGTTTTAGAATAGATGAGCCACATGTTTACATGGAAAATAAAATTAGACTTAACATATTTGAAAAATGTAGTTAAATTAATATCTTTTGATATATATACTCTATTCCATACCAATTGTTTTGGCAAGCAAAAATTACTACTCCCGTTTATTTGAAGATTCTCAAAAACTACGATACTATGTCCTCCAGCACCTGCAGCTGCTTGCAGCAGCCTAGAGCCTGGGCTCCGGTGACATCACGCCAATAGAAGACCAACGAAGTACTCCGATAAATATTTACAAAAACTTTGCATCTCACATTATTAGCGGACTATTTAGTAGAAACCTCGTACAAGTCCGAAAAGCACATATCGGACAGTCATCCTACATAAATACAGGTCGGTGTTGCAGACGGCTGATCAAAGACTCGCTCGGTTATTTCCTCAAACGCGTCCAGGGACTACCCAGGACTTTTTTGCTCAACCGTTAAATTGTTTGTTAGCAGAGAATCAGGAGTGACCCTTTATCTTAAGACGAATCGTTAAATAAATAAGAGTAATCATGTACTTACAAATATTGATAGCCCAAGGGCGTCATGTTATGAATATTTCACAGCACGTCATAGCTGAAAAATAAAAATTTATTGTATCTATATTAATATCATTTTTTCATATACATATTGATATAGGGTTTGAAGTCTAAAATAAATTGAAATAAAATAAAATATGGAGTAATAAGGAGCTCGCAGCGAGGATCTCTTTGGCGTAGTGGTTCAAACACTTTCGATAACGAAACATAGCAACCTGCGCCATGGTTGGTCCCTGGATGGGTCAACCAAAATTTGTATCTCAAGCTCCTCTGTACGTCAGAAGGTACTTAAAGCTATTCGTCTAGCTGATTTCGGAAATCCCATTCACCCACCATCTCACACTGGGTTGGACTGCCAACGATTGTTTATGTGTGAAGATGGCAGCCGCTGACGACAATGTCATATGCAGTTAATACATACTTTATTAATCTCTTAAGATAAAACACCCTATCTTTACGATCCGGCCAAACTTGATTGAGAAAAACGTAAAACGTGAATGATTTGATCATCTAGTCAAATTAAGTTGCCCACATGATGGCCACGATATAAATACATCAGGATATATATTAGATATAGATAAATATTGAAACAGCGCTCTCTCTTGATAGAGAAAGGTCTTTGTATAAATTATCCAGAACATGTATTATAATTCACATTTTTAATGTAGAGATATTCGCATAAATTAATAAGTGCAAACACGTAATAATTTATACACTTCAGTTGAAATCATTGTGAAACTAAACGTTACACAATTTACTTATGTGGAATGAGATATAAATTATGAACGAGATAATAATAAATTCGAAGTTACTTTATTTATAATATACTCTATTTCAAGAGCAGTAGAGTACATACAAGAGTTGATCCTAACCTATAAGCATTAACTACTTGTCATAAATACTAATAAAAAAATATTTGGAATGTTATTTCTATCATAAATTCAATCCGTTACAGTTTCTCATCTGAATAAGTTTTAAAAAGCTTTTATATATGTATAAATTTACCGTCGTATAGCGTTCTCACTATTAGAATAAATTGTATGCTGTCCCGAGGGCGCCATGCTTTCCCGCGACAATGGACGGTCTGTTTTGGGTAAAGCAACAGCTTTATAAAAAATAAACTTTACATCCCAAATTAAAGAAGCGAGGTACGGCAGATGGCACTTACCTTGAAATTGAGTATTATATTATGTTTAAAGGCCTTTGACGGTACAACGTATCGTAATAAGAAAAAAATATTTACGTTTATCAAACAACAGCTATAAAGTAGATTGTCTATCAATAAACTGTTTATAACTGAGTCTATAGTCAATAATTATTATCTATGGGTCAAAAACCCAACTTATAATAAGTCACTTTACCTTAAAAATACAAATAATATATTTAAAAGACGAAATTAAGATGTACTAAATTATATTTATTTATTAACATAATCTAAAGCACTTCCTAAATATAATCATATCATACAAAATAGTATATAAAAGAAGTTTCATTCAATGATGGACAAACTTATAAATATACCACTTAGATGTACACTTAGATATATATAAGATACAATAATTATGTATATATTCAATAAATTATATTTCTTTAAAAATTATGCACATTATATTTTGCATACACACTGCATTTATAAGTAGTAAAAGACTGCGTGGAGAAATTATATATATTGGGGCTCAGCAACTTACTCTGAGATGGGTATCTGGCCATTCTGGTGTCGTAGGCAATGAACCGATGAACTAACAGATAATCCCCGAACCTTTCTGTGGTAACCCAAAGAACCAGGCCTTGCTATATCTCAAAAGCAAACTCACTCAAAAGCCATTACAACGGATAAAGATAATTGTAGGGAGCACAGATCAGCGCCAAAGGGGAAAGAGCCCTATGCAAGTACCCTCGCGCTCTCCCGTGATACGGTCCGTATGCCGCAAGGTAGGCAGGGCCATGGGTTGGTGGAAGAGTCATTAAAACAATGGCAAGGGCGCCTTGTTTGATACTCTCAAAATTTCTAATACAAGACTACTGTGGTAAACGGACTGAAGAACTAATAAAGCCGAGCAGAACCAAAATGGATGCACTGATGAGAACTTCGACAGGACACTGCAAACGACACTTATTCAATATGAGATTAACCAATTCTGAGGTTGGAAGTACTGTGAACAGTAATAACCCCAATGCACCTTCTACGTATCTGTGGACCTCTAATCCATAAAGGAAACTTTCATCTGACACATAATGGGTCCTAATGAAAACCCTTGAAGATGGGAAAAGCCTAAAGTTTATAGACAAAGCCCAGATCAAGAAATTACCAATATTGAAGAATAGTAATTTGTTTAAAAAATCTAATAATACAAATGGTTACAATGACAATATATATGTGAGAGTTCACTTAAATTTTAGTGATTAAATTTTCTTCCCGGAATCCCAAGTTGAATTGAACACTGAAACGAGATAGCTCGACAAACAGAATACTAAAGAGCTGCCCACAATTTGTTCGCAATCTTTCATGTAACTTTAACGAGACGACTAGAAAAAGGCGACATCTGACAGATTTCAGTGGAGTACGCGTGCCTCGTTTGTAATTTATTTAAATCGCCAATTAGGTATTCCTGTGGCGTGGTCTTACTTGGTGCAGATGAGTTGGCCCTGTTGGCTCTTTAATGGACGGTTTGCGCGATGTGTAAGTTGAAACGTGACTGTTTCTGGTCTTATTTGAAATATATGAAAAAAACAGCGCGTTATTTGAAATTTTAAAGTGTTTAAAGCAAGAGATTGTAAGGCGCTGCGTCTTGCAAGTGCATTACTAGGAATGTGTAGTAATAGGATGTTAGGAAGTCACTCCAGGGCGTAGCCCAGAGAGTACCATAGTGATGATAGGAACTGCCCCAGGGAGTAGCCCTGGCAAATAGCAATCGGGAGGTAAGCGTTAGACCCAACACGGACGTTTGAAATCTGGTTTATTGATAATAATTTGTCATTTATATATTTAATGGTTTTACTGTACACATTAGGTTTTTATATGTCTTTTATATGTGTAAACTGCTGCTGACCACGCTGATGCAGTCTAATGTTCAGCTCGTAGCTCGAACATAGTGATAACCAAAGGTAAACTTATATTTTCCTAGAACTTAAAGTTCCCAACGGGGAAAATCTGATTTATTGCTAGAGATATTTCTGGTATAGTTTTCCGGATGTGAAAAAGATTTCCAAGGTTTAATCCTTTAATTGTTACAGTTTGGGCAACGTAAGTCTCCTATATGCGTTTATAAACTACGTGGGTTCCTTCAAAAGTGAAATGCACTTTTTGGACCGACATGGAGGTGGCTAAGCCAGTGTTGCATACTAACTACCTTGACATATAGCCAGTACTCCATATGTTAAGATATACCTGATGGCAAGTATAAGGAGGACCTACTGCTTGCCATCAGGTCTTTTGCTGTGCTTTTTATTCAAGCCATGAAGTTCTTACCATCAGACTTCTTTATTACCACTCTAAATAAAGTATCAAAATGTTTTATTTCAACTATTTTAGAAAGTGCGGTCTTAGAACGAACTCCGAATATATCAGTTACAATATCGCTAAACTTTGTTCACACACATGAAATGAACGTAAAACGAAAACCATTTATATGTTTATTTATTTATTTATTTATGTACACATAAATAGTTATAAAAACCTACATTAAAACAATTGAGTACAAAGGCACTGCTTATTTCTAAAAAACATTCTACCAGCAGACCTGCCATGTTGACTTTACGAACTTTAAATGAGCATTTTAAATATAAAACAATCGAACTGAAATTAAAAAATGATAACAATCTATTGGTAGCATGAATAGAAGTGAGTTCTGTTAAAAATTGTTTACTAGTAAAAAGACTATCAAAAACAGTAAACCAATCGTATTTTTTGATTTATTCAAGAAACAAAGGAACTGAGAACAAAAGTATGACGCGCCCGACTAACTCCATTAATGAGTGACCCGTCGGATATCATTTTTGATTAAAAACAAGACTCACTTTCTACAGATCTTCTCGGCCAATAGTAAATGAACCTATCGCGTGTCCGAACACCATTGCTCATAGGCCCCTGCTTGCGTACAGGATGGTAATAATATTGCTTATAGCGCGACGAAACCTGTTTGATACTTAAAGTTTGTTTTATATTTTGATGTTTATTTCCATTTTCACAAATAAATTAAACTAATACTTTCAAAATATAGATAAAAAATTTAACGCAATATTCATATTATTATTTTCTTTTCTGTAATAAAGTTACATATCACGTGATAGTTTCACGTGATATGTAACTATTGCATTTATCGTATGTTCGTACCGTTTTAAAACATTTTAAATTACGATTAATTATTAACTCGACAACTAAATGCAGACGCAATAGTAACTAACACTAGCAAAATCCTAATTTGTATTGAAAAACGAAAATGTAAGCTATAGTTCATTTCTTTTTATTAAAAAGCTATTAATTTTAAGAAAATCATTTTTAAGTTGCAGGAGACAGTGAACATTTCGTATAGAAGGTAGCTATCGACTCAGGCACGAGCCGCTGACGTGCGACTGTTAAAAACGAATTATAACAGAGCACCCTGTAGAGCTCAATTTTTCATCGTGAGCCACACCCCTTTTGTAGTCCTAGAGATAGATATTGGCACTGATTCCGTAGTGCACGAACTAATTAAATTTAAGTTATATATTTAATATAACTTAAATTTAATTAGTTATTACTCTTTCTATTAGTTATTACTTTATTACTCTTTCAGACAATGCTCCCAAAAAAAGACAGAAGGCCTGTAATCTCATTTGGCGTTTCTAAAATGGCGACTCTTTATTTTTGCCTTATTTTGATGTGTATCATAAAAATGCCGATTATAATTGTAATGTACATAGGTAAGTATGGTATAGTCATTGTAGGTAATACAGAATTTTACTAAAGTCAAAGTAGTAAAAGTGGGTAAGTCGTCGTTGTATATCTGACAATCTGATAGCTAATAAATTCATAATAATAAGGACGTATTTTATTGCTGTCATCGTAGTAGACATATCAGTAGCGACGAGAATTGACAAAATTTTGCGTTTTATACATTACAATGTCTATCGGTAAAACCAGTGAGTTTATTATTCATAAAGATAATGGAAATCATACATAGAAAGATTAGAACAATATCGTTGTGAACGAAGTGAGTACGACATTACAAGTACCCACTTAAATAACAGTGATAGGCTCAGAAAGTTACGAGTTATTAGTCAATTTATGTACCCCGGTGAAATCAAAGAACAAAATACTTCAAGAAATTGTTAAAGTTGAAGTTATTGTTAACACTTGCAACCAAATCCTAGTGAAATTGCTAAACGTTAAAGTTCAGACATAGAACACAGAAAATTATTTTTCTCAGTTCAGATTATTCACTGATCTGAGATTAATAACATTTATAAATAACGCGAAGATCTACAGGACAGGTATCCGTGGAAAGAGCAATAAACACAATAAAAAATATATAAATAATACTGTAATGTAGGTATACAGAATATTACTGTGTAAAGTGGGTAAGTCATATCGAAAAATGATTGATATGAATATATATATATATATATTCATATCAATCATTATTATTATTCATATATATATATATATATATATATATATTAGATATGAATTTGAATCTAAAACAGAACATGAATTCTAATTTAATGAAAAAGGCTACTACAAAGTTCAGGAATATTTAGGTCATAAGAATGCATGGACTGTTTAAAAATGCAATTTAAATAAACTTAAACTTAATCAAACAAGAAATAACGATATGTAGCGATGTATATAACATTGCACTGTCAAACGAAAATATATTTGTAATACTAATATAGACATAGGCAATTAGTAAATGTCATTACAAATACTTAAGGTTGGGAGTTTCTTGCGCCGCTTCTTCTCTGCAGCTACTAATTCGTCGAAGCGGTAGTAGGGTTCATTGGGAATATGCACTAGTGTTAGTTTTAGTTTTAAAATAATTTATTTATTACATAATTAAATTCTATAACTGGGACAATGTGCAAATACCCGGTTAATAACCACTTAAAGTTATTACTATTACTAGAGCTATACCTTTAATTATATTTATTTTTCTCATACATATTCCCTGTTATGACGATTTAAAATAACTTAGCAAATGAGCTTATTTAAATAAAGATATTTTGACTTTGACTTTGACGTTGTCTACGGACAAGATGGGTCGCGAAAATTAACTTCTTAGGGTTGTACTCTACTAGAGTTTTCAAACGTAACATATTAAATACAATAAAATAGTTGTTTCGAGGTTCTCGGAGTATAAAGATTAAGTACCCACCAGTTAACATAAAAAAGTTTTGAAATATAGCACAAATTTCAGCTTATCTCTAGGCCTAACTCTAATCCGAATGTGTGCTTTTGTAGAGTTTTTATTTAGTTTACACGTGGATTTCAACGAACAGCCCCATTCTGAGGCGTTATCGGCTAATCTATTTTTAATTACGATCCAAAATTTATTAGTATTATTATTTATTAATAACAACATCGTTTCATTTTCCCCGTTCTCTGTGTAAGCTTTTCTGTAAGATTTAGTTTTTATTATAAAAAAATATCTTAGATCAATTTAGAAGAAAAGAGATAGATTGAGTAAATATTTTGACCTTGAACAAAAAAAATAACTTTGAACTTGATACGTATTATGTATGTTGAAATTTTTTTTTTAATCTGATCGCTTATTTACACATACAAGCTGTTTGGTATATTGGTTGTTAGGTATATTACATGCTAACCTACGTTAGAAATACTATGGTACTATCTAAAATTCAAGATTTATAAATAAATTTAAAACTCCATAAAAATATTACGTTCAGCATGTTTTTAAAAAAAATTAATATTTCGTAGCATCATGTCATTTATTTAAAAAGTTTGACTTGTCAGAGTATCTGCCCCTTTTTAAATATAAATATTATTCATTATTAACACTCACAACTATTATCTAACACAAATGAAAACAATTTTCATAAATACAAAACTTACAATTACATTTACATTTTTATTGTAAACCTGTTTCCCAGAAATTTATTTTGTGTACATTAAATGTTAAATAAATAATTATCAGTAAAATGTCATATACTATACTTAATACAATTATATAACTTTCAAAGAACAAAATACTTCAAGAAATTGTTAAAGTTAAAGTTATTGTTAACACTTGCAACCAAATCCTAGTGAAATTGCTAAACGTTAAAGTTCAGACATAGAACACAGAAAATTATTTTTCTCAGTTCAGATTATTCACTGATCTGAGATTAATAACATTTATAAATAACGCGAAGATCTACAGGACAGGTATCCGTGGAAAGAACAATAAACACAATAAAAAAAATATATAAATAATACTGTAATGTAGGTATACAGAATATTACTGTGTAAAGTGGGTAAGTCATATCGAAAAGAAATAAAATTTGAATCTAAAACAGAACATGAATTCTAATTTAATGAAAAAGGCTACTACAAAGTTCAGGAATATTTAGGTGATAAGAATGCATGGACTGTTTAAAAATGCAATTTAAATAAACTTAAACTTAATCAAACAAGAAATAACGATATGTAGCGATGTATATAACATTGCACTGTCAAACGAAAATATATTTGTAATACTAATATAGACATAGGCAATTAGTAAATGTCATTACAAATACTTAAGGTTGGGAGTTTCTTGCGCCGCTTCTTCTCTGCAGCTACTAATTCGTCGAAGCGGTAGTAGGGTTCATTGGGAATATGCACTAGTGTTAGTTTTAGTTTTAAAATAATTTATTTATTACATAATTAAATTCTATAACTGGGACAATGTGCAAATACCCGGTTAATAACCACTTAAAGTTATTACTATTACTAGAGCTATACCTTTAATTATATTTATTTTTCTCATACATATTCCCTGTTATGACGATTTAAAATAACTTAGCAAATGAGCTTATTTAAATAAAGATATTTTGACTTTGACTTTGACGTTGTCTACGGACAAGATGGGTCGCGAAAATTAACTTCTTAGGGTTGTACTCTACTAGAGTTTTCAAACGTAACATATTAAATACAATAAAATAGTTGTTTCGAGGTTCTCGGAGTATAAAGATTAAGTACCCACCAGTTAACATAAAAAAGTTTTGAAATATAGCACAAATTTCAGCTTATCTCTAGGCCTAACTCTAATCCGAATGTGTGCTTTTGTAGAGTTTTTATTTAGTTTACACGTGGATTTCAACGAACAGCCCCATTCTGAGGCGTTATCGGCTAATCTATTTTTAATTACGATCCAAAATTTATTAGTATTATTATTTATTAATAACAACATCGTTTCATTTTCCCGTTCTCTGTGTAAGCTTTTCTGTAAGATTTAGTTTTTATTATAAAAAAATATCTTAGATCAATCTAGAAGAAAAGAGATAGATTGAGTAAATATTTTGACCTTGAACAAAAAAAATAACTTTGAACTTGATACGTATTATGTATGTTGAAATTTTTTTTTTAATCTGATCGCTTATTTACACATACAAGCTGTTTGGTATATTGGTTGTTAGGTATATTACATGCTAACCTACGTTAGAAATACTATGGTACTATCTAAAATTCAAGATTTATAAATAAATTTAAAACTCCATAAAAATATTACGTTCAGCATGTTTTTAAAAAAAATTAATATTTCGTAGCATCATGTCATTTATTTAAAAAGTTTGACTTGTCAGAGTATCTGCCCCTTTTTAAATATAAATATTATTCATTATTAACACTCACAACTATTATCTAACACAAATGAAAACAATTTTCATAAATACAAAACTTACAATTACATTTACATTTTTATTGTAAACCTGTTTCCCAGAAATTTATTTTGTGTACATTAAATGTTAAATAAATAATTATCAGTAAAATGTCATATACTATACTTAATACAATTATATAACTTTCAAAGAACAAAATACTTCAAGAAATTGTTAAAGTTAAAGTTATTGTTAACACTTGCAACCAAATCCTAGTGAAATTGCTAAACGTTAAAGTTCAGACATAGAACACAGAAAATTATTTTTCTCAGTTCAGATTATTCACTGATCTGAGATTAATAACATTTATAAATAACGCGAAGATCTACAGGACAGGTATCCGTGGAAAGAACAATAAACACAATAAAAAAAATATATAAATAATACTGTAATGTAGGTATACAGAATATTACTGTGTAAAGTGGGTAAGTCATATCGAAAAGAAATAAAATTTGAATCTAAAACAGAACATGAATTCTAATTTAATGAAAAAGGCTACTACAAAGTTCAGGAATATTTAGGTGATAAGAATGCATGGACTGTTTAAAAATGCAATTTAAATAAACTTAAGCTTAATTAAACAAGAAATGATGATACGTACCAATATATATAATATTTCACTGTCAAACAAAAAATTTATTTGTAATACTAATATAGACATAGGCAATTAGTAAATGTCATTACAAATACTTAAGGTTGGGAGTTTCTTGCGCCGCTTCTTCTCTGCAGCTACTAATTCGTCGAAGCGGTGGTAGAGTTAATTGGGAATATGCATACTAGTATTAGTTTTAGTTTTAAAATGATTTATTTATTACATAATTAAAATCTATAACTGGGACAATGTGCAAATACCCGGTTAATAACCACTTATAACTTTAAGTGGTTATTAACCACTATTACTAGAGCTATACCTTTAATTATATTTATTTTTCTCATACATATTCCCTGTTATGACGATTTAAAATAACTTAGTAAATGAGCTAATTTAAATAAAGATATTTTGACTTCGACTTTGACTTTGGTAGCTTCTTAGGTTTTGTACTCTACTAGGGTTTTCAAACGTAACATATAAAATACAATAAAATGGTTATTGTTACGAGATTCCTAGAGTATAAAGATTAAGTACCCACCAGTTAACATAAAAAAGTTTTGAAATATAGCACAAATTTCAGCTTATCTCTAGGCCTAACTCCAATCCGAATGTGTGCTTTTGTAGAGTTTTTATTTAGTTTACACGTGGATTTCAACGAACAGCCCCATTCTGAGGCGTTATCGGCTAATCTATTTTTAATTACGATCCAAAATTTATTAGTATTATTATTTATTAATAACGACATCGTTTCATTGTTCCCCGTTCTCTGTGTAAGCTTTTCTGTAAGATTTAGTTTTTATTATAAAAAATATCTTAGATCAATCTAGAAGAAAAGAGATAGATTGAGCAAATATTATGACCTTGAACGTTAAACTTGAACAAAAAAAATAACTTTGAACTTGATACGTATTGTGTATGTTGAAAATTTTTTATAAACCTGTCGCGTATTTACACATACAAGCTGTTTGGTATATTGGTTGTTAGGTATATTACATGCTAAACTATGTTATAAATACTATTGCACAATAAAATATTCAAAATTTTTAAATAAATTTAAAACTCCATAAAAATATTTCTTTCAGCATGTTTTTAAAAAAAATGAATGTTTCGTAGCACCACGTTATTTATTTAAAAAGTTTGACTTGTTAGAGTATTTTGCCACCTTTTATATATAAATATTATTCATTGTTAACACTCACAACTATTATCTAACACAAATGAATACAATTTTCAAAAATACAAAACAGATACACTTACAATTTCATTTACATATTTTTTTTATTAATTCAATTGTTTTGTACAATTTATCCTCATAAACTTGTTTTCCGGAAATTTATTTTGTGTACATTAAATGTTAAATAAATAATTATCACTAAAATGTCATATACTAAACTTAATAACAAAAAATTATAAAAAGTTATATGTATATAAATATTTGAAATCTACTTTATAAATATACAATCATTTTCTCTACCGCATATATACTGTTACGGTAGTTAGCTCGGGGAGCCTGTGGACTGTATTTGGAGAGAAGTGGGAAAACAAGGAAACCACGTCTTGACTCGTCACCGGTATATTGACAACAATATCAAATATATAAAACAATCTAGTATCAAAATATATTAATAAAGTAAACTGACATATACAAAACAGGCTTTACACAATGATATGACGAAATAGATTATTCACCAGCAACATATACGGTCTACAATTTATTTTACGATTAGTTATATACGATGTTCATAATTCAAAAAGAACCACATTTTAAGCATTTAACTAAATAATTTACACAAAATAATAACTTAATATACTTGATACTGCCGAAGTGAATTGCATACTTTTATAACTTATTTTTTCATTTGATTCATTTTGACGCGTTTTCTTTCTTTTAAGATACTAAATTACTTAAGAAGAATTCATTTTTGTGTATTTTTTCGATTAGTATCATAAAAATACGAGGTATTTTGTCCCATTTGTGCCTGTTCGATTCCCAGACGAAGAAAGTAATTTTTGGAAAATCTTTGAACGCCGTATTACTAACTTTTAAAAATAAACTAAAGTTTTCAGCCTAACTAGATATATTTAAGGTATTTTCGTTTTATTTCGCCCTTTATAGAAATTAATACTAATTTAAATTAATTTCTATTTTCTAATAATACAAGAACATCAAAAATAATTTGATGCTTTTCTTTATTGTCAACTTAATAACGTCATTTAAGAAAATAGGTACCACAAAAATAGGCAGTTAAAGAAATCACTGACGGATTTTATTACCCATTCCTTATTCCATTTCACGCGTAAATGACCGCTATACATCCACTCCGAAGATAACGGCTAAAAATCCAATCAAGACCTTAATAAGTACAAAAAACCCTCCAATTCCACCGTGACCCGCCAAGCGGTCTCCAATTCCATTTTAACGGTAAATCTCAATTCAGCCGAATGAGTTTAGACTTGGAGATTGGCCAAAGCTCAACCAACGCTGAAAACCTAACAAAGTCGCGAATATCCAATAGAGACCCGAATAACTGTGAAAAATAGACTCTAGAAGTAAATTAAAAGAGTTTAAATTACAATATAATCATCACAAGGTTATCGAGTTAATCGTGTAAATCGATTAAGATTCGAGTATTGTACGATAGTATCATTTTATGATTTTGCCGCCGATTTGCTTTTATGATTATGAACAGGTTTTTTATCTTATTTACATTGATATTATCGATGGAGTATCCATCTTAAAACTTAAATAAATACACTCACAACAAAGAACTTAATTTTATCTTCTTTCGTTTAATTTTTGATATATATAAAGTTTACCATGTTTAATAATGTTATGAATAGAAAAGACAGGTGGTATAGTTCTAGATGAAAACTGTCATTAAGCACGTACTCATTGTGTTCTATAAATTATAATACAAAACCTGTCAAAGACTTATTACCTAAATACAAATCTCCGTCTCAAGATTGTAGAATATATCAAAAAGGAAAATCAATTAAAGTTATCAAGATGAATTGACATTATCTCTCAAATATGCCTTCATTTTAAAGTAACATTTTTTATGTAGTATTTTTATTTTATTATGATATTATTTGTATTGTTTCGTATAAAGCTTTTTAAAATTACTCACATACAGAGAATGATAAACAATGAATATAATTGGTAAGCTGATACTAATTGTGTTTCTATCGAAATTTGAACACAACTGCAGGAATATAAGTAAACAAACCATATCAACGAAAACGTTTGATTCAATATCCTTTTGCGGGAACGGGATAAAGGAATTGCGAAACCGAAACTTTATTTCCCTATTAATATAAAGCATGTGTAGACTCAGAAGGTTCACGTTGTCAATTCAATTCAATTCTTTATTTTGCGTTCCATAGTTACATAATATGAATCTTAAGACTATTAATGACACTATGGACCATGTCGGGGACAACAAAATTTTAGGATATACAGGAGAAAGGTAGATTTCAAAACGTAGGTTTAAGTTAAGTGTTTAAATTCAAAAATTATTTACTCAACCTCAAAATATTAATCATAATATATCTCACACTTACACCTATTCTAAATATCTAGTCCTAATTCAGCATAATTAAGAGCTTGTGTTATGGATACTAGATATTATAGTTATTAGAAAAATGTATATAAATATCATAAATATTGTTATGTCTACTTTAATATTGTTAGGCTAATACAGTTCCTTTAAAACAGATTGTAAAGGATCTTTGTAGTTAGTTCGCAATAAACCAGCAAAGTAAACAGTAGTTATTTTATTTTATCGCACGTACCCAAACAGTTCTAGACCTTAATAACATAAACATAATGGTCAAAATCGAACCGGATTGTGCCCGCTAGTGACAATTTACCTGCAAATATCGAGCGGCCGACGACGACCGCGAATGAATAGAGGACCGCATTCCTGAGCTCGGCAAGAATTATATAAGTGCCGATACATTAGTGAATTTATAAAATTATTTTTTTTCGATAAATTATACGAACAGTTTACATATTAAATTTAATTACATATCAAAATGAGTTTAGAAATTGAAGAAATATTAAGTTTATTGGAAGAAAAATCTAGTACATTGCAGAGAACACAGGTAAATTTAAAGAAATGTCCTAAACAACGGCTGACAAAAGGATACCTTGAAGTGAGACTTAAATCTATAGAAGAAGACTGGCAATCATTCAAGTCATATCATCAAGCACTAGTAAAATGCACCTCAAAGGAGAAACGTGGTGAAATCCCATATTTCTTGAATGAAGATTATTTTCAAGTGGAAGATTTGTATTTATGTATAACAGGAGACTTAAAAGATATGTTAATGACATTTGTAACAACCAGAGATTCCAGTAATGTATCGGAAACTATTACAATGCCACAAGTGAAATTACCTAACATACATCTTCCTACATTTACCGGTCTATACGAAGAATGGCCAACCTTCAATGACTTGTTCACTTCACTAGTACACAATAACACTACATTGTCAAAGGTTCAGAAGTTGCATTACTTAAAATCAAGCGTTGCTGGAGAAGCTGAGGCTCTGCTCAGGCACATCAAAGTTACAGACAACAGCTATGAACAAGCATGGGATATTCTGAAACAGAGGTATGGAAGTAAACGATTAATAATAAACTCTGTTCTTAAAAGACTTTTTGGACAAAAGAAGATAACTACACCAACAGCAAACCAGATCAAAGGTTTACTTGATACCACAACGGAATGCCTTAATAGCCTCAACAACTTACAAGTATCTACTGGTTCGTGGGATCCTATGATTATTTACATCGTAATCCAAAGGTTAGATGTGGACACACATAAAGCTTGGGAAGACTATGTTTACAGCCCCGATTCAGAAAGACTACCTACTTGGCAAGAACTTAAGAACTTCTTAGAGGGTAAATTCCGCACTTTAGAGTTGATCACACCATCGTCCAGCACTAGAGAAACTAGACCTATAAAAGAGAGATCGTTCCATGTTTCTGCACCAGCACCATTAAAATCTTGTGTAATGTGTAACGAAAACCACACACTTTGCCACTGTAAAGAATTTACAAAATTGAATCCTATGGAAAGAAGCGAATTTGTACGAAGTAAACAATTATGTTACAATTGCTTAATATCTGGACATTCTGCCATGAGGTGTCGACTTAAAATGTCCTGTAAAATATGCAACAGACGTCACCACTCTTTACTGCATCAGAAGAATTATGCGAACTCATCTGATAACGTACAAACTCACTAGAGTCATGTAACAAATACAATCGAAGGAGAAACAACTGAAAATAATCAACAAGAAATTACAGTAGCCTCCCATATCGTGACCAAGCAGTCCACAGCATTGCTTGCGACAGCATTAATACCTGTAAGAGACGGGGAAGGACATACAACAATATTGCGAGCATTGATTGATCAAGGATCACAAGCAAGCTTTATAAGCGAAAGAGCAGCACAGTCAATAAAAGTGAAAAGGACAACAGTACGTGGAACCATTACTGGAGTTGGATCAACACAAACGGAAGTCAGTCAAGTTATCGAAATACAACTTCTGTCAAGATACGAAGAGGAATTCCAACTTACAGTGAATACTTATGTTATGCCCACGCGCTTGACTGCAAAGCTACCATCAAAATCATTTGGATACTCTAAACACACCTGGCCACAATTAGACAATCTTTTCCTGGCAGATCCTAGTTTTAACCGGCCAGGGAAGGTAGACTTACTCCTAGGTGTTGACGTGTATGCTAAAATTATAAAGAACAACTTAATCAGAGGTCATCCAGGCTCACCGTGTGCACAAGAAACAAGTTTTGGATGGATTCTCTTTGGAGAAATACAAGCCCGTACTTTGGAGGGGGAACCATTGATGGTTATGCACCACCATGTGGATTTTGAGGATTTGCTCCACAAACTATGGGAAATAGATGAAGATAATAAGAAAAAACTAACACAGGAAGAAGAAATATGTCAAAAACTTTACGAAGAAACAATAAAAAGAAACGAAGAAGGTAGATACGTAGTAAAATTACCCTTTAAAATTGAACCACCTAACGTAATAAATGGGAATACGAAAGAAATTGCAATAAAAAGATTATTGCAATTAGAAAAACGATTAGAGAAGAATACTAAATTAAGAACAGAATACAACAACGTTATGAAAGAATATATCACCTTACAACACATGGAAGAAATTCCTGCAGGAGAAATAGAACAATGTTCTGTTTATCTTCCACATCACGCAGTAGTTAAGGAATCAAGTGAGACTACTAAAACAAGAGTTGTTTTCAATGCATCTTCACTCGGGACTAACAACAAATCTTTGAATGATGATCTACTGGTTGGACCACAACTACAAGAAGACTTGCGATCGTTATTTATACGATGGCG
Organism: Acentria ephemerella; assembly: GCA_943193645.1. Lineage (NCBI taxonomy): Eukaryota > Metazoa > Arthropoda > Insecta > Lepidoptera > Crambidae > Acentria > Acentria ephemerella. Next base: position 702,356 of record OW971891.1, read on the forward strand.
TTTAAACAAAATTGCCTTTGTATCTGATATACAGAAAATGTATCGACAAATCCTGGTCATTAGAGAAGATGCTGATTACCAGAGAATTGTATGGCGGGAGAATCCAAAACTTCCAATAAAACACTATCGACTATTAAGGGTGACATTCGGAACAGCTTCTGCGCCCTACCTAGCGGTAAGAACATTGCAACAAGTGGCAGAAGATGAAGGTAAAGAGCACCCTTTGGAAGCTAAAACGATATGTACAGACTTCTTTATGGACGATTTAATGTCTGGTCAAGATACTGAAGAAAGTGCCATAAAGATTGCTCGGAACATAAAAACAATATTGGAAAGAGGAGGTTTTATTCTTCAAAAATGGTATTCAAACAGTGCTAAATTTCGGGAGGAATTTAGCCCGCAGATAAGTTCACACATGAGTATTGACATGAGTATTGGTAAAACAGTCAGAACCCTAGGTTTATCCTGGAATTTAGACGAAGATAAACTACAGTATAATACTACTTTACCTGTACCGTCAAGCATAGTCACAAAAAGGAATCTATTGGCTGAAATACAACACGTATTTGACCCACTTGGTTGGATTACTCCTACACTCCTTACAGCAAAACTTATCTTACAAAAACTATGGCTAAAGGGTGTAACTTGGGATGAAGAATTGCAAGCTGAAATCAAGGAGCAATGGTTAGATATTAGAAATAGTTTAAAAGATTTAAAGGACATTAAAATTAACAGATGGTTACATACTACTAGCGAAACATTACCTTATATCACCATCCATGGGTTTTGTGATGCATCTACCGTAGCCTATGGTGCTGCAGCATACATAAGAGTAAAGAAAAAGGATGGAGGATATATAACGGAACTGATAGCAGCTCGATCGCGTGTTGCTCCTGTAAAACCGGTGTCTTTACCAAGACTGGAATTGTGTGGAGCAGTTCTTTTATCAAAACTTCTGAAACAAATTAGTGAAGCCACACGAATACCTAAAACACAAATTTATGCTTGGACGGATTCCACAATAGTCCTAGCATGGCTTCGAGGTGACCCAGGAAGATGGAAAACATTTGTGAGAAATCGTGTGGTCACTATATTGAATAACATAGGTCACAAATGGTATCATGTGAAATCGCAAGAGAATCCAGCAGATATTGCTTCTCGTGGTATGCTGTTAGTGGATTTAAAAACATGCACTCGGTGGTGGCATGGCCCACACTGGTTGAAAGATGACAAAATTTTGATGCGCGACGTTGATGAAGTCGAAGACACGGTTGAAGACCTGAAAAAGGAAGAAAATATAAATGTTTATATTAACATAGAGAGAACAGAAGATAAAGAAAGAAGTTTACTTACCCAATTTGATGAATTTGATACACTAACAGAATTGATAAAAACTATTATTTACTGTAAAAGATTTATTAATTTTAAGAAAAATATTTGTACACAAGGGACTTTTTCGACGGAAGATTTAAATGAAGCGTTGGAGGATTGCGTACGTATTGTACAAAGAGAAGAGTTCAAGGACGAGCTAAATAGTTTAAAAAATGGAAAGTCGATTGAAAATAAAAGTAAAATAAGATATTTCAATCCATTTCTTGACACTAAAAATATCCTCAGAGTAGGAGGACGTTTACGTCATGCTGAAGTACCTGAAACAGTAAAATATCCAATGATAATAACCAACAAAAATACATTGGCTACATTGATTATTGAGGATGCACATAAAAAAACACTACATGGAGGAGTTCAGTTAACAATGAACTATGTTAGATGCCGATTTTGGATTATAAGACTCAAGAATTTAGTCTTGACTACTATTAATTATAAATAAATTATAAATGAAAAGCGAACATGTTACAATGAACTTATATATTTCGCTAATAAAAATCACAATGACGTAAAACGTCAGTACAAAAATAAATATAAAAAATAAACACTAAAGAGGCCCGTTTTGGACCAAACCCTAAAGAGGCCCGTTTGGGAACATGCTCCCCTTTTTTTATAAAAGAACCACCTTTTTCAACGGTCGTCTCAAAATGCCCCCTGCGGTCTTAATATCTACCACCCTAACTATCCCATCTCGTCCCGGGTGCAAAGCTTCGATCACTCCCCGAGGCCAGGTTCCTCTTGGGAGGTCACCGTCCACAATAAGAACAGGGTCTCCTGGCTTGACCAAAATATCTGACCCCGGAACGCGACGTGGTGACAAGGTTGGCAAATATTCAGAGACCCAGCGTCGCCAAAAGTGATCCGCAAGTCTTAATGCTTTACGCCAACTGCTTCTGCCACAAAGATCGATGTCTTCTAGATTCACTGGCAATGGTCTTCCTGATGACTCTCCGATCAAAAAATGGTTCGGCGTCAATGCCTCTTCAAAATCAGGTTCAGGAGAAACGCGAGTGAGCGGCCGTGCGTTAACAATTGCTTCTGCCTCCATCAAAAGCGTGTGGAAGACCTCTTGTTGTAGCGTTCGATCTCTCATTGTCGCAGTAAGTGCAGTCTTTACACTTCTAACCAATCTCTCCCATGCGCCTCCCATAAAGGGAGCAGAAGGGGGAATGAAACGCCATTTAATTTTTTGATCTGCAGTAAAATCTGAGACGGCTTGATCATAAAGCGTGCGCAGCTGTCGATTCGCACCAACGAACGCTGTCCCATTATCTGACCATATGACGCTTGGAGAACCGCGGCGGGCTATAAACCGACGAAGACACATGATGGCCGCGTCAGCTGACAGACTATGTACAACTTCCAGGTGAATTGCCCTTGTGACCATGCATGTGAATAATGCTACCCATCTCTTCTCCCGCCTGCGACCAATTGCTACTAGCAATGGGCCAAAATAATCTATTCCTACGATGGAAAAAGGACGTCTATGATGAGCGAGGCGGTCTTCTGGTAAATCGCCCATAGGGGGTCGTAAGGATGGCGCTCGTATCAGCTTACATAGTTGGCAGTTTCGGGCAACAGACTTCACAGCGTTCCTTACGCCAAGAATCCAGTATTGCTGTCGTAACTCGTTCAAAACAGTCTCAGTGTTGCCATGTGCGAGCTTGCAATGGAAGTGATGAATCAACAAACGCACGGTAGGGTCTTTTCCACACAAAATAATAGGGCAAGTTACACTTCTAAGTACATTAGTGGCAGCAGATATCCGGCCACGTAAAAATATCAATCCGTTCTCATTTACGCCAGGTGACAAACAGGTAAGTCGACTTCCAGCAGGCAACGGCAGACCTCGGCTCAAACTAACAAAATCCTTTCCAAAGGCGCGCATTTGGCTCTGCTTCAATATATGCATCTCGGCACGAATAACAGCTTCAGAATCTAATGGCGGGATCTCTGTGGCAGAAGCAGATGTGGTAGCAGCGGGTTCTCTAGGAAAGAATTTGGAAACAATTTCATGAATTAAAGAATTCTGAAAATGATGAGAGCGATTTTTAAAAATGGCCGCAATGAAGTGATGTAATCTACCAGTTGCCCTCACCATTTTACGCCATGAACTAAAATGAGTCGCATCTACTACTACTGGCAATGGCAGCTGGACACTATTATTAAAAAGAATGATATCTGAAGACAACAGCTTATTAGAAGATCTAAGTGGTTTTAATGAGGTGCTGTGATTATAACTAGGCTTTAGTTCATCTCCTCCTAGTAACATTGAACTAAGAGACGGTGATTCATGTGGCCAACAGTGAGAAGGAGATAATAAAAAATTAGGACCTGCTATCCAGCGTGACTCGATAGACAAAGACTTGCACTTCCCTCTAGTAGCATCATCAGCGACATTAAGCTCACTGGGAATCCAACGCCACTCACTTATAGCGCTGGTTTCTTTTATTTCGCCAACGCGATGAGCAACAAAGGGTTTAAAACTTCTCGCGTCACTTCGAAGCCAGCCTAACACGGTCATCGAGTCAGACCAGAAATAGCGACGTGTAGGTGAAAAACGATGACTACTACAAATAGTTGCTGCGAGACGAGTGGCTATCAAGGCGGCTTGCAGTTCCAACCGTGGTATAGAGACAGGTTTTAACGGAGAAACACGTGCTTTACTCATAATAAGGGCCAGTTTCACTTCACCATTTTCAAAAGCGAACCGCCAATATGCAACCGCAACATGCGCCAATTCACTGGCGTCGCAAAAGATATGTAGTTCTAAATCTATGATTTTGTTTTGGCAGATATTGTAGCAACGCGGAATCCGTAATTCCGATATCGAATTTAAACTGTCGAACCACTCTCTCCATACATCTTGGTCCACCTTAGATAACCTTTCGTCCCACTGCAAACTCTTCCGCCACAAATTTTGAAAGAGTATTCTACCTCTTACTACGATAGGGGCTAAAAGGCCCAGTGGGTCGAATATACGCATAACCTGGGCTAATACTTCACGTTTAGTGAAGTTATTTGGGGCATGATTTTTTAGTCCAGAATTAAAACTAATAACGTCACAAGTCGGAAACCAAATTAAACCTAAAGTTCGTGTAAAAGATGATGATCCTAAATCTACACTACGGTCATTATTTACTACAAGAGCAGAAACTAACTCTTTTGGCAGAGAAACTAATACTTCAGGATTATTTGATATCCAGTCCCGCATTTTAAAACCACCACGACTGTGGACCATGGTAATATCTGCTGCCAAACGAGCAGCGTGCTCAGCACTATCAACACTCCCAATATAGTCATCCATGTACGTGTCGCTCTCGATTGCATGAACAGCCTCCGGAAACTCAGCTCGAAATTCTGATGCATTCAGATTGGTAATAAATATTGCGGTCGATGGGCTGGAGCAGGCACCGAACACCATTGAAGACATACGATATGTTTTTACTGGGTCTGTTGGGCTGTCGCGCCACAGGAAACGTTGTGCGTCACGATCTCGTCTTTGAATTTTCACCTGTGGGAACATTTCCTGGATGTCCGCGGTCAAAGCTATCTTACCTTCTCTGAATCGCATCAAAATTCCAATTAGTGGTTGAAGAAAGTCGGGACCAGTTAATAATAAAGAATTTAACGACACGCCATGGGACTTAGCAGCAGCGTCGTGAACAATACGCAGTTTAGCAGGTTTATTGGGATTTACTACACCAAAGTGAGGTAAATACCAACAAATTGGCCCTGGTGTCTGCCCCGTGCAATTTTCAGCATAACCCTTGTCTAAAATATCGTGAATGTTTTTATGATAACGTTCAGCATAAAGCGGATCCCTTAGCATTTTCCTTTCTAGACTGTTAAAGCGGGATAATGCTAAACGATAACTGTCCGGTATATCAGGGTTATCCTCCTTCCACAACAAACCGACTTCAAAATGACCGGAGGGCAACCTACGAGCGGTGCGATCTAAAATTTGAAGAGCGCGAAGGTCATCACTGCTACGCGGCTCATGTTTTGTAATACCTAAGGCGTCCAACTTGTATTGCTCTTTAACTAGGTTTTCTAACTCATCTTTAGAATCATAAAAATCCATAGATCTTACATGACATGTCGAAGTGAAATCAATAGGCTTAGTTTTACTACTCGAGAAACCAAATAGGGCCCAACCTAAAACGGTCCGAATTGCTACAGGTTGCGATTTTGACCCCTTTCTGGTTTCATAGGGGATGGTAAGATGCCAATTATCAACACCTATTAATAAAGTAGGCTTCACAACATCGTAACATAGCATCTCGGAGAGATCGTGTAAATAAGTGTAGTCACGTAAACTTCCACGGCTAACAGTTTGAGATATTAAACCTAAATCTCTGATAGAACGCACCTTAGACACCACAAAAGTATCAGAAGAAAACTTACCTCTAATCTTAAAATCTACATAATTTACAGTGCTGTCACGGGACAACCCTCCCACACAATCTAAATGTATACGTCCCTCCGGACCTTTAGCACCAATCTGATCAGCAACGTCTGCATCTATGAAGGTTCCTGTAGAACCATCATCCAATAGAGCGTAAGTATCGACGCTTCCGGCAGGCCCACAAACTGTGACTGGTAATACTTTTAAGAGAGGTCTAAGGGAAGATGAAGCAAGAGTTGAAGTAATCCCGACAATAGTTTGTTCTGTTTGTTGTGTCTCTATATTTGCCCCCTGCGGGGATGGCGGTGATAACGTGGACGCTACGGGAATCACTTGCTCTAAAGAATTATTACCGTTGTCCTGAACATTGACATTATAACTAGTAGCATCGTTCCTATGAAGTAACGTATGGTGACGACGAGTTTTACAGGACGTTACGGAACAAGTATTTTTGCAGGTCGCATATCTATGGCTACCTTTTTTAAGACATTTCTTGCAAACTTTGTTGTCAGCCACCCACTTTTCGCGATTATCAATTGATAAAGAAAGGAAACGCGTACAAATAGAAATGTCGTGAGTATGACTTTGGCAAAAAAAACATGTGTGAGAAGCCTTAGGCTTACCTACGGGTAAAACTTTGTTGGAGTCTGTATTTTCTCGGCTCTCTAAAAAATGAGATTTCTCTTGTCGTCCTTTTTCACGAGAGATAGGCTCAGTTAAAATGCCAAACTTTATGTGAATATGAGCCTCGTGAATAAGGAATTCGGAGAGGAGCTCCAATTTATAACTACCAGAAAGCTGTCGAGAAAATGCAAACTCCACCCATTTTTCCCTGAGAAGAGGAGAAAACTTTCCGAGAATAGAATTTACAAGCTCAGGACTCGCCAAATATTCCAAACGATCTAATAATTTTATAGTTGTGACACAGTTACGGACTTTACTGGCTACGTTATTAAGATCCCTACCGGAGTCAAAATTACTAATCCTTGGCAAGCTTTTTACCTCCGACAATGCATTTAGGACAACAAGTTCCGGATTACCAAATTGTTGCTCTAAAGCAGTCATTACGACTGCTGGGTCGTCAGACGCGACCAAAAGTGTGGCAACTGCTTCGCGCGCCTCTCCCCGTAGAGCGGCGGATAACCTCGTTAAGTTATCAGCATTGTCGAAATGAACCTTTGTTCTATTGAAAATTTTTTGGAAGTAGAGCCAGTCTGTGGGAGAGCCGGAAAATATAGGTAGGTCACTTACCCTACGTCCGGTCCGCGCGAGACTCTTGATGGCTTCCGTGAATTGTGTAATTTCTAAAATTTTATTATTGTTACTAATACAATCATTATCGTTAATGTGGTGAGTGCCTACGCATGCATGTGTAGTGGATGCGACGTTCGGCTCAATCGTATTCCCAACCTGTAGGGCGACACGCTGAGATGGCAGCGGCGCCGGTGGGCGTAACGATACCTCGGCAAGGTTGGAAAATGGTCCCCCTTGGGCCGAGGTATGGCCTTTGGTCTCGACCTGAAATTGAGTACAACTGTTAATACTGTTTGCATGAGATGTTACCCAATCTTCTACACGCTGCGCAGAAGTCCGGCTAGCGGCATCAACACGACTTGTGCGACTACCGCGACTGGTGCGAACTTCTAGAGCAGCTATCCCAGCCCGTAATTCAGCGTCTGCGGCGGCGCGTTCCACGGCTGCAGCACGCTCGCGTTCCTCACGCTCAATTTGTATGCGTCCCATCTCAATCTCCGCCAGACGACGAGCATGTTGTGCTTCCAAAGCAAAACGCTGAGCGACGACCGATGAGTTGGACGCGGAGGATGCTGCATTAGTACTGGGCATGTTTTTGGACTGAGCTCTAGTTTTCACCATAACAATAATAAAGAAATCAAAAATACGTGAATTCTTGTTGAATTTACTTCTGACACCACTTTATTAATTATAAATAAATTATAAATGAAAAGCGAACATGTTACAATGAACTTATATATTTCGCTAATAAAAATCACAATGACGTAAAACGTCAGTACAAAAATAAATATAAAAAATAAACACTAAAGAGGCCCGTTTTGGACCAAACCCTAAAGAGGCCCGTTTGGGAACAACTACTATACATAAATGTTTCATTTGTGCAAGACAGAGCGCAATTACTAGAAATCAAATTATGGGTGACTTACCAGCAGCACGAGTTACACCTGCACGTCCATTTTTAAAGGCAGGAGTAGATTTCGCAGGTCCTTTGCAAATTTTGAGATCGAAGGGTCGTGGCAGTAAATGTGAAAAGGGTTATATTTGTATATTCGTTTGCATGGCGACTAAAGCGATACACCTCGAGTTGGTTGGTGACTTAAGTACGGATGCCTTCCTAGGAGCTTTTAAGCGTTTTGTAGCCAGGAGAGGTCGATGCTGTCACATATGGAGCGATCGAGGTACTAACTTTGTTGGCGCGAGTAAGGAATTGCAAACTATGTGGCGTGATACAAAACTTGAAATACCGGAAAACCTTATCAACTTGTTAACTGAAGATGGAACCCAATGGCATTTCAATCCACCTTATAGTCCCAATTTTGGAGGCTTATGGGAAGCTGGGGTGAAGTCCATCAAACATCACCTCAAAAGGATCATCACCACTCATCTGACATTGGAAGAAATGTCTACCACATTATGCCAAATTGAAGCATGCCTTAATTCAAGGCCACTGTGTCCATTTTTTGGTGGGCGGCATGTTATGTCTACTTTAATATTGTTAGGCTAATACAGTTCCTTTAAAACAGATTGTAAAGGATCTTTGTAGTTAGTTCGCAATAAACCAGCAAAGTAAACAGTAGTTATTTTATTTTATCGCACGTACCCAAACAGTTCTAGACCTTAATAACATAAACAAATATACTAATACATATACATCCGTGACTTGTATGTTACCTCCGGCTACTATCATATAAGGACACTATTATTTGTTAATTGTCTTCCACCTGTGGCTGCACCCGCGTGTAATTCTGTCTGAGACAGATGTCAAATATCCTATAGACACGCTAGCTCCAAACTATGGCCCGCGGGCAAAAAAAGCGTAAGTTTGCTTAGGTCGCACACTTTGCGACTATTCTAGTCTAGAAATATAGTTATGGGCAGAAAAATTAAAACTGGTTTGGCCTTGGAACAAACTGAAAAATCATTATGGCCCGAAGGCTTCAATGTTTGGAGACCTATGCTATAGACTATCAAACACAAGAATATTCCAATTCCAACCAACAGTTCCAGAGTTCAACCAAATAACTGTTCAACTTTTTAATATTAGTATAGATATTTTGAGGTTCGCCAATTCTTTATACATGACGTCAGCTTTGTTAATAAGATAAGATTTGAACATATATAAGTACTTATCATGTTAATATATGCCCGTACTGGGATCCGAAACCTGTAATAGTGGTTTAAATAAAACCATTCGAAAATTTCCATCAAAAATAAAAATGTCCATTCTGTCATTGAGTTTTGTCGGATCATCTTCATTCTTCAAGAGCAGCTCGTTGGGAAAGTTATTTGAAGCCTTCGATTTCAGTGATGATAAAAAAGCGACTTTTACCATGGTTGGTCCGTCGATAGGTCAATCAAAATTGCCATCTCGAGCTATTCCGTTGACACATCATGCCTTTGTTCCAGTTATAAGGACAACTGATTTCACTCTCCAAACCACATTGAGCCAACGCCTAAACCCCTCGAGTGTTTCTCTCGAATAGGAAAGCCTGTGCCCAACGATGGGAATTAAATCGTTTAAACAGTTGCAACTAAGTTTTACGTCTTAATTTAGATACGTTAGCTCCAAGAGCTCATTTTGTTTATTTCATCAGAGGATCAGCAGACGCTAATTGTTGATATTATATTTCTTATCAATAAAATATTTTATCCAAAACCTAACAAAATTGGTAGTAAGCTTACTGATTCTAACGTCTCTCACCCTCCTGCCTTATCTATTGTATCTTGTCTCGGAATTTAATATCACTTGACTGACATGGAGTGGGGGTGACGACCGAGGTAACCTTGTACGCCACGCGTCGTGTCACCCGTCACTCATATTTCGTCACGCGTAGCGCGCGGACGTCAAATATATCAAGGTACGCTCAGATTTCATTTAATTTTAACCGAGTGCAGTTTGAATGGCATTCGGTGTGTGTAATTTGAATAATACATTTGCATAGGGGTTCTTTAGCAATGAAATTACTTTTTTGTTTTGTTGATATTAAAATATCTTGAGAATCTTGTATTTTATTACTTCAAACCGACAATAACTACAGTCAGCAAAAGGTTAAAAAAGCCACTCACAATATTAATTCTTCCTTTACGCAAAATGTTTTACTGCATAGCAGTTATAAATATACCTAATACCTTCCCAGTTATGGTTTTCACGAAAGCAGACCAGAAAATTGATTTAGAAACAAATCAAAGCAAAACAGACGGCAACGAAGACGTAATTTGTTAAGTTTGATTAAGTATATTTAGTCCGTTCCGTTGATTGAAACTTATACATCACCCCCGAAATGTTATTTATATTAATTATAAGGTTTTAATGGAACTTCGGTAGAATATTAGCTTTTGCTATTTTGTAAAAATGACTAACGAATTCACGTTTTGTTTACAAGACATGTGTGTAGGTAGGTTGAAGTTTCCTCCAGGGTAGTATCTTATCTTATCTTGACGTAGGGCCAGAATTATTCTCGGAGCACGTCGGCCCAATGGGATCTTTGTGCTTGTGTTCCCTAATCCTATGCCTGCTGTTCTGGAATACCTCCAAGATGTACTTACTAAGTACACCCGGAGTCAACAGCCTTATATCTTCAAGACTGGGATAGCCCAGTCCAAAGAGACCCATTCTTCACGGCAAGAGCATCACAGTTACATAGGATGTATTCAATTTATTCAGTGTGCTCCCCACAGGCCCTACACTAAAGCGATTCAGCTAGTTTCATTTTTAAGTAAGTCAGGCCAGGTTAGTAATACTTAAACTTATTTTTTCATGGGTGATTTTAATAAATTCATGCATCTATGTATATAATAGGTGTAAAACAAAAAAAAATGCTGTGTTTCCATATATTTGCATTGTTTCTTCACGCGTTATATTGGCGCCCAACGTGGTGTCCGTAATACATGTATTTTTGTATAAAAGATTAATATTAAGTTACTTAGAAGGAAGAAAAGGATAACAATTATTATTCAATTATATTATTTACGGACATTGTTTGACGGCCGCTTGTTCAAGTGATCAGTACTCCTGTATACTTATCCCGGTAATGGCAGATAATTTCTATGATGAGTACGATGATTTATATTTGTTCACTAGTCGTGGATGTTTGTATGTTTGTTTAGTATATTTTTGATACTTATATTTATACATGTTTCTCTGTTCTCTAATATTAATAACACAAGGTCTTATTTATGCTTAATTTGGGCTAGATAAATGTTAGTATGACAAATATTTTAAAAAAAACTTCATAAAGGAAAAAGAGTATAATGCTATTTACTCTAATGGGATATAAATTTCTCAGAAGAATAACTTGTTTTTCAAATCGAAACATGTAAGTATATATTAATACGGAAAGCACTTTATTGTCTATCATTATTAATAGAGCTGTTGAGTTTCTAAATAAATACAAAAAAAAATATTAAATCTAATTATTTCAGTTATTTTATTCATCTAAGATGGTTAAAATAAATGATCATTATAATCAGTTGTCAATGAGGACTCTCGTAGAGGTCAGACATGTATAGAGTGTCTGTTTCTGAGTGGGTTATAAATTGATAACATTTAGTTACAACTTGAAAAAATAAAAACTCAAATTATCCAAAATACGTTTATTTCTATACACAGTAGGGAGTCTATGCAGTATGCTCTGCCTATTCAAAGATAAAACATTAATGTCTTACCTTTTACTTTCATGTAATTTCTTCATTTAAAATCAAAAAAAAAAAAAAAAAAAAATTCTTCATTGAGTGTCTCTACGTGCTTTTAAGAAATTTAATTGGATTCATTTTTATATTTGTTAGTGAACAAATATTTATACGATTTTTGCAGCATCTTATTGTTTTGTTAATAATAACATGATTTTGAATTGTTTTGTTCCAGAAAGCATAATAAATTAGCTTTAGAATAAACCATAGATTAGAAATTTAAAACTTTACAGTTTTGCTCTTAATGATCCTTCGAGCCGGATTTTACACAAGTGATTCTGTTTATATAAAAATAAATAGGTATTTTATCGACCTAATATTATGATAAATGGCTACCAAGCCGAAACAACACAACTCAACATTTCCCCCTCGCCTGATGGCTGGAACACCGATACCCCGCTTAAAGCATTCAATACTCCATTTTAACTAAAAGCGTGACAGAACCGCGGGCGAGCCATCATTGACAAATTGCTTCAATCTTTCAACTGTCATACTGCATCCTATGTTACTACATAGAGGATACGACTTTCATACAATACAGCCTATTAACCCGCAGCACTGAAACCTTTTCAAGTAGAATTTTCTAGCATGTGTCTTACTGTAACACGAAGAACAATTTTACTATAACTACTATTCAAACGAAATTGAACTTTATTACATAAGATTTAAGATAGTTAAGAGTATAAAATACAATATTTAAGGTGTAAGCAAAAATTGTGTACACAGAAGCTACTTTAGATAACGGTGTGGAAATAATATCTAATAATAGTGACTGATATTAATAAATGTCCGTGCGTCATTATACTTATGATATTACGCGATTAAGATAAGATATTAGATAGTAATGGATCTGCTTCATATCATGTACAGTCGGCCTCAGAAGTTGTTTAACACTTTTGTACCATGTTCATGGGGGAATGTATATACTTAAATAATAGTCAATTTTAAACAAAATTTATAGAAAAATGGTTACTATAAGGTTCAGGAAGATAAAAATGCGTGGACTAATTTAAATTTTTATTGAGTGTCATAAGCACTATTACTTTTTGTATTTTTAGTACAATTCTGTGATTGGTTATGTTAAAAACCACAATTTATCTGTTTATACATTCAAACTTTTATTATTCAAATTTTTATTTTTATTCAAATTTATTATTCAATTTTATTTTTCGTGTGTTATTTGATGTGTGTGGAGGAAGGGAGCGACAAATCATGGCAAGTTTCTTGTCTATTGTCCTCAGGACAAGACACCCCGGTAGATTTACGAAGAGATCGCTTAGATTGACGTTCAAGAAGTGTATTAATATATGTACCAAAGTTAAATAAAATATTTTGACATTGACTTGTTCATACCAACTGTTCATGTAAACAACTAATACTTCTCCAATAGTTCCTCCTACAATTAACACAACATGAGTTGTGACATGGTACTAGTGTTAAGCTATTTCTGACGTCGACCGTACAAGTACGTTACAGATAAATCTCTACCCCGGTCATAAACAGTATTGACTTTAGTAGTTTCGATTATTTACGTCAGTCAAAGTTGATTTTTTATTTCTGGTGCTTTGAAAATTGTTAAAGTAAGTAAAAGAAAAGCACAGAAATGAAATAACAGATATCGCAAGTCGTCCTGTGTTGCAGGGTATAAACATGTCCTACTTGTGATATCTGTTATTGTTATGTTACAACTTACTCGATAAATAAGTAATTAGCATTTTATTTCATTTAATGATTCACCTACGTTTGATTACATTGTAACTTAAAAAATATTGTTATAGTTCAAAAATGAGACAAACTGTTATCTGAATATAACTTGATTTATTGTAGAATTAACGTTTGTGTTCTTAACGGTGGCTTAATTAAAACTGTCTCCTCACGTAGCACTGCACTGTCTGCACCCTCGCGTAGCACTGGACTGTCTACGGCGTAGTACTGACGGCATGGTGCAGCTGATGACGTCAGTTCGTAGCACTGCGCAAGGTTCTATATGTATCTCCTATGCTCTTTCTTATACTGTATTAAAGTTTCATAATCAAAGCTAAATGCTTAAAGGCAAAAAACATATACAAAATTTTTTAACTAAACAAAAAAATCGGTTTTATAATAATGATTCATGACGAACCTTATTCAAAACTTATTGTTACTGTGTCCGAGAAATACTTTTAACAGCGACATGTACATATGAACTGTGTATTAGGTTGAAGATTTTTAATATATGTTATTAAACATAAAACTGGGTTTTCTAGGTGACATATTTATAAGTAAACTATGATGTTGTAGTATATATTTGAGCAAATACCCAAGAATAAATTGCTGAATCTAACAATGACCCTGATTTATACACGGCCTTAAGCTTGTTCAATATCCCACTTTTCTTCGAGCAATCGATTAGACAAATGTTTACTTAATTTTAACCAAGTTACAGTATTATTTTGCATTTTTTTCGCGTTTAAGAAGCCCTTAACTATAAGTTGCTCCAATAGTCAACTGATAAGCATTAAATTCTCATAAAACAATCGATGAATTTACAAAAAAGAAACGCTGACCGTACCATTTCCAACAGGCCTGTAAAATGCCTGATATTTTTCATGAAATAAACAGGATTTCCCGCGGCCGCCCCGGTACCAACTGTCGAATAGAGTAAGACAATCCTTTCCGTCAGCGGATACGCTACGCAGTTTTTGTCCGATCCAATAAATAATCGTCAGAAAATAGTGCGTGGCCCAAAACATAAACGATAACGTTAGACCACAACTAGAGATGATCACAATTTGACTCAAGCTGGTTAGTTAGTTAACTGTAATTTTTTTACATTAATTTCAGATAAAATGACTGTTTCTGTTTCACTAACACTTTAGCAGGCGATTATTATATGAGAAACTGAAAGTTAAACAATAATCGCCTGTATTGCTGAACTACAAATAAATAGTAAAAAAAAAACTAAATACTATGTGAAAGTAATATTAAAAACTGTTTGGGAACTTGAACTTTTTTTTATTTAAACTTTATTCCATGTATGTCACAGACGCTTTTTTATTTTGAATATGGGTATTTATACACATCAAAAGTTAAATTAGGTAAGTATGCTAAGATGTACGAGCAGGGGAGTCTCCTCACATGCTGAAGCCATTGGAGGACCGCTCAATGAACTTGATAAGCTCCCCATCTGGTGTAAGGGGTAGTTCACCGAAGGATCCAGGTGGTGTAGCCAAGGCCAGCATAAAACCACTGCCGGAATAGAATCGGTAATGGTTTCGTGGTCAACTCATCTGTACCAAAAAGGCTCTTATCAGGGCCCCCTAGTGGGTCTCCAGGTACTTTTCAGGCACTGTGGAATAGGCTGGGAGCATGTAGTTAGCGATTTGTAATTGTAGTACATTTTAATTATTACACAAAATTATCGCCTTATATTTTTACTTTAAGTTATAAATATTCTTATAATATCATGTTTTAAATAACTGCATTGGCTAAACCACCGCTAGTCTCCGCTACCTTGTACTACACATGAATATATGAAAATCCGTCCCGAAAATCGGTGCCGCATCCAATATCCGTCTGTCCGTCGATTCGGATCCGCGCCGAGTGCGCGTGACGTGTGCCGATTATTTTTACAATACACAAGGCACTCAAGCCTTTCACAGTTGAACGAGATTAACAATTCCTTTAGTTTCACCCATAAACAGTTCTGTAAGTTTTGACGCAAAGCCGTATAACATGAGCATAACTAATTGAAATGAGGTCATGTTTTGTAAAGGCTATGAAATTGCAAACCATGTCAAAGATAATACTAACTTTTACACATACAGTAGAAAAAACTTACAGTTATTATTTTTGTGGCTTGATTAGCGCAAACATTAATAAAAAAAACAGTTTATTTTGTGGAGACAAGAAGACCTACTTACCTGTTCACTATATGTACTTTTTGTTAGGTATAAATGTGCGAGGGTATATTGTTCTCATGTCATTATTTATGTATCAGTTAATCAGTGTGGGAAATGCGTGCCGAGAAACTTGTTGTTCACTTTAAAACTCTTTTCAAAAATCATTCTCTTTTTTTAAAGTACTTTTTTATCCCTCAATCTGATTACATAACATAATTAGCTTCTTTCTATAAATAGCACAATCAATCTTAATCAATCAATACCCGATATAATAAGTCGAACCTCAAAATCAATTTAAAACGATCCTCTGAAAAGTGATGGCAAAAAAAAGGAATTCAGAAAGTTTCAGAGTGCCAGGATAGTTATTTGGCACGAGTAATCAGCCCTCGCCTTTGATCTCGCCGGCCGGCGGTAGCTTCAAAGGAATCGCTCCGCCAATTACTGATCGCTAGGTCTACTTGCTCGACGAATGTTTGGCTGATTAAAATCTTACCCAGTTTAAATGCCCTGGTTTCTGAGTAAGCGTCTTTATAACGCGAATAGTTTAAGAACTGTGTGCTGAAATGTTTAATTTATTATAATATTTCGCTTTAGCCGTTTATACCTTTATAGTTACTAACATTTAACCTTAACCTTATGGCGACTTCCGCGTGAGTATTTGATTCATATTTTTATGTATTCTATGACAACGATAAGAAATATCAAAATGTATATCAGCGGCCATTTTTTGTGTGAATTGATGATAAATTATACTTATAAATAGATTTCATGAAGTCTAAAGATACGTATTTTTGGATGAATGAGCTTACTCAATTTATGTTAATATATAAATAAGAAAATTCATACTTCGGTTATTTCCCGATTGTCGTTCCGATTTTCTACTTACAAGAAGTCTGACGTAAGTTGACAGCCTTATTCACAAACAGTCATTGTGTCAAGACGTCCATGTTGACTTTAACCGCATTATAATTATGCACCCTCAACTACCCTACAATTTCAAACATACTTCAATAATGGGGGGGGACAGCAATAATTTTATATTCACCGTCAAGAACGACGCAATATTTTCGAAAGGCTGAAACGAGAATATAAATTGTTTTTACTTACTTATTACATGTTAACCTGAAACGCCTAAAACTATTTTGTTATACTCATACTTTCAATAATGCTTCAGGAATTGAGCCTGGGTGTCAAACTGATTCTATAGTCAAACTCAACTTGAAAGGTATTTGTATTTCATTATGATTCGCAAAATCGCTGTGTAATATACGAGCTAAGCGTTTCATGTTTAAGTGGTTTTATCACACCAATTTTCTATATAAGGTTTTGCAAAAACTCTGCCATGGTTGCAAGATAACTGAGTATACAAATTAAGTACTCCAATTATCCAAAGCTCATAAAGCTGTTCTAGATTGGAATCTGAGACCTCTCAATTTAGTAAGCAAAACCACTACACTAGTCAGCCATAAATAATAAATTCCTGCAGAAACCGTTACGCAGCTATGGAAATGCTTCGGCACTAAAATGATTTAGTACTGTATATTTCTGAGTAGAAATATCGCAATTTGACTTCGGTGAGAAAAGCTTTGATAACAGTAATGTAATCATCATCAAATATTGTACATCTAACGTCTGGGAATATAAAGAGTACAATACTTAAGTAGTTATAACGTGAAAACATTGCCCAATCATAAAATAATTTGAAATGGTTGCAATAAAATAAATGAATAGATTATAATAAAAATGACCTAGTTGGCATTATCAGAAGAAGAACTAAACTATTCTATTTGATATCCCAAGTTTTGTTTCCCACCAAAGTGTGTGCAAGTTTTGACCACAGCGAAATGATGGATCGTAAAAAACCATCCATCATTGATTAATTCAGTGCTTGGCACGAAGCATGTTATTTTGAAATTTATAGTGATGGGCCTTGACTTATTTATGGACGAGCGTTGACGGTACATTTAATGGGTGAGAAGATTTATAGAAAAAGCAAATATAACATTTAAAAACGCTTCACATCAGTATTTTCCGCTGTGAGTGCAATTTGACCAGTTATCAGTCTTCTGTAAGATCTTGGCATTGCATTTAAAGAACTGCCTTCATATTACTCTTAGTATGTTCAAGAAAAAACTCGGTTTGTAGCTGACGTACACGTCAAGGTATTTCAATAAAATGTGTTTTGACACTAGCTATTGTTAAATAGAAAATCTTTCAATGTTAAATCTGATACATTTTCCATTTATCAAAAAATAAATTTAAAGGCTTCTTGTCGATCCGGGTAATAAGAAAATAACACAAGAAGTCTTTGGTCATATTTCTATGAGAATATCTATTTTTCACCATGTTTCATTACATCATTATTATGTTAACACTTCGGTAATATTATCAAAGTGCTAACTTAATTTAAGATAATTAACTTAAAATTATTTCAAAGCTGTAAATGCTTTCTCACTACAGTTAATGTTAGAAATCCCCATTTAGAGTATACAATGATTATTCGGCTATTCCCTGCCTCTCTTTTACAATCCCATTAAATGCTGCTAAACAGACAATTGTCCAAAAATACAAGTAGACCTTTCAAATTTAAAAAGATTTAGCATTTTTTTCTGCCACCAGAAACATTAAATATTATAATTTCTATAACAATGAGTGCAAGAGAGAATATATTATTCCGTACGTTTGTTTATGAAGAATTGACACAGAAGTGACAGTTGAAATGGCGGCTCAGGGGCGCTTCTCCCTTGTCGGCTAAAATATTCATGAACTCATGGAAAAAGCGGCCACTAAACGGACGGGTTTTAGTTGGTTTTGGGTTCGCTATACCGATATGTCTTTAAATTTCGTGTATGAGTATGAAGTGGATTCAAATCATCTCAATCATAAGTTTAGTTATGGTTTAGCATTATAGATTTTAATCATTAATCGGAGTTCCTCAAGGAACTAATTTGTCACCAGTATTGTGTGTAAGTCAATGTAAGTTTACAAACCTTGTCTACATGTAGACAAGATGTGTATTGTCATTTCTATAACTTCGGGTTAAGATAACAACGCTTAGTGTGATCATATCTATAGAGAGAGTTTTGGTTTCTTGCGCCAAATACGAACTTTGCAATTTAGTAATAATTCAAGCTGATTTGAAGGCTATATAAGAAATGGGAGACATTATTTATTTATTTATTATATATGTACATACTTTGTAGTTCCGCTTCCTAGTGCCCCACACTACTGTATATAACATATGTCTATGATTCATTGTTATTTATGACAAAATCAATACTACAGTTAGTTACAAGATTAAACACTTAACACTCAACCGATATCAATCAAATACGCAAAGGCAATCCATGATGATGGTAAAATGCCTAAATGCACATCTGTATTCGTATTTCGAATTTCAGCAGCTCGCACAGGAATTGGCGTAGTCTAATTTTCTTTGTACAGTCTTAATCACTTTAAAAATTGCCGAAATTTTTTGCTCCACCGCGTCCACGGGCATTTGAAACATCTGAACTGATAAATCCATATCGTTCATTACGACGCACGAGTGGCGCATGCATCGCTTGACTAGTGTGTCGCTTGTCTGTCTTGTATATAAATCTATTCAATCACACAATAGCCAATCCGATACACCTAATGTTTTCTATATTTCTTCTAATTGTAAGTCTAAAACCGCTCGTGTAAGAGCCCCATGCCCGCATATCTGCTCAGCATTAGCCCAAAGAAAATAGAGACAAAACGGCGCGAGTGTAATAATAATAGCTGAATTTAACATGCCGCCGTACACCTCCACTTTATGCTAAAAGTGCTGGAAGATCCTTATGTAGACGTCTAGCGAGTAGCAGAATACTGCATTATTAGCTTAAACGTAACTCTTTCTGAATATGGGATCAGCTTTTTGCTTGTACCCGTATAAGACTTATTTGATTATCGTTAAAGTTGAAAATTGTTCTCCTCTTTTTATACAGTTACCAATTTCCAGTGGTAATGTATTTATTGATTGCAATGTGTAGAACAAGAAAATTGTGTTTGTGTTATTCATCTCAATAACATGATTAACAAAGGTAATAGTTAATATACGTGTCAATCCATACATTATGAATTCCGTCTGTTAAGAACAGGCCATCAGGCAGGTTCACAAATAGTTTTTAATGTTTTTTACTTTCTTTTTTGACATAAGGTTGTCATTTGTTCTGTTTTTCTTCTTCTTGTTATCTTGTTTTCTTATTTGGCTATATTTTATATTGGTTTTCTTTTACTTGAATATATTATATTACTCTGAGCTGTCCACCCTTATTTACTCTGTTACATTTTAATGGGATTTTTATGTCAAATATGCCACTGACCACAATACCT
This sequence comes from Acentria ephemerella, assembly GCA_943193645.1. Taxonomy (NCBI): domain Eukaryota; kingdom Metazoa; phylum Arthropoda; class Insecta; order Lepidoptera; family Crambidae; genus Acentria; species Acentria ephemerella. The sequence continues at coordinate 722,333 of OW971891.1, forward strand.
TTGAAAGTAATATACTGTACCTATAGATTTAAATAAGCAGCATTATTATTTTCTATGTATGTAAAATGGTATTAAAATAAAAGCATACAATAAAGTTTACTCCCACTCTCACGGGTTCAACTTATTGGCTTCTTAAATGATTATGGTCTTTACAATTTTCAAAGCTTATTAAACCAACCATGACCGAAGTAGGGTGGTGGGTGTATACAGAAAAATTTATATTATCGTATTCAAGTCTGTCAATGTAGAAGAATATTTTATTTCTATCAAAACTATTTTTAATTTCAACTGCTAATCTGATCAGACTATAAAAGAAATATCACTATTAGTTCTACCATCTTTTTTCCCAAGTGACTCTAGTTAGTAGAGCTGTGGAGTTTTGTTTGGGGACCGCTTATACTACGACCTGCGGCGTCCTGCGACACTCCAGTCCGCTCAACTGCAGTGCCAAGGAACTATTATTTGTGGATAAGGTAATGCCAGAAGGTAGGCGAAGCATCCTACTTACACAAATACATATACATGGCATAGCATATGCACATTAGATGGACCAGATAATTGGCACATAATTATTTATAAAATCCTTTTATTAGGATTTTATAGTATTGTTAAATATTTAATTTTTTCACTTATTTCTTTGAAATCACTGAATTGTGATTCAAAATCTATTTAACCCACATGACGCAAATTTGTGTAATAGTTTTTGCTAGAGCAACGTGCAATATGTAGAGTACAGATGCTGGCTTGTTTGTACAGTTATGGCCCTCTACGACCATTATATAATAGATACAACATGTAAACCGTAAACCAATTTTAAAAACTCCAAAACGATTTATTATCAAAATCAGTTTTTTCATACGAAATAGTAACCTACGTATACAGTTTACAGTATTTTGTTAATTTCAGGGTTAATAGAGCTAACGCTAGCGAATGTCCATAAATTAAATTAGTTTCGTAGCTCGTAGCTGCTACATTGCAGTGGCACGAGGCACACCGGTAGCATAGTTCTGACACATGCACACCTCCGCTATGCCCGCCATGATTGGTCGCTTCCATCCGATAACTTTATCAGAAGAGATTTATAAGGAGGAAAGTGTACTTTAAGTAGTAATGACCATAGTTTATTGTAAATTCATTACTGCTTCTTAAGTCGTTATTGTGATGATTAGACTTGTCCTGGAACAACAGATAAGAAATAGATAACAATCAATTTCATATGAAACTCATTACCATTATCTTTATTGGTAAAACCAACCATAAACTATATTAATAGTTCAATTAAAGAATACTGTCTTCTGTACGGTGCACTGAGGCGATTAATTCCTAAGAAAGAAAAGATTGTGCTGATTATCAATTTTCTATCGAAGTAAGCTTTAATTTCTCTCTTTTAACATACAAATCATCGGCTCAGCACAACTACAACCCACATTAATGGTCCTTTGAGCCGGATTAGAACCAAAGAAAAGACGGTAGCAGTAGCGGTAATAATAGTAAATGGCTTGTAATTCGTAATAAATTAGCTGACGATGAAACATTCTAAACTTAACCTTAAATTATATATATATTTGTAGGAAAGGGATAGCAACAACTTAGAACTTATAAATAACTCTAATTTAGGCAGCTTTGAAAAAATAATAGTTTAATTAAGATGCATATAACCAGATATTCAGATTGTAATGAAATTAAATACAACTTTCTAAATGTCACGTGATATGCTGTCCTTTTCTAAATCATATTGACAAAACAAGATACACTGCACTTGTTAGAAGTTCATGTTTGGTTGAGTTCTTTCTCATAAACGGAAATACTATGTCTCACATAGTTATTTCTGGCTCCAGGATACCGATGTAACGTAGCCCTTTGCCGCATGAAATTAGTAACGACTAATGGTTGGTGCCGCCATTTTGTTAATTACTTACGAGGAAAATTTAATGTTTATGTTTTATTAAAAAGCAAATTCAATCTATTTCTCTATCTATATTAATAAAATCAACAAATTGATAAATTTTTACAATGACACGATACCGGAAAGATAAAAAATGAATTATCCTACAAAATGAATGGAAATGAAACATTGAAAATTCTCACCGCAAGTCACTGGAAAATGTATCATATAAAGGACGATATGGCAATATTTTTTGTAACTACGCCATTTTACATCAAAAAATATATTTTAATACAATTTAGGAAATAAAATATACATTCACCCAACCAACGCTCAAATTACCCGCCAATTGAAATTTTGAATGTGTTCTTAAGAATCAGGACCATAGACAATTTTTCTCCAGTTAGTTACATTAAAACTTTTTTATTTGGCGATAAAGAGGAACTTTCTCCTTTGTTACTAACATAAGATTTCCACTTAAAAGCCGGCTCCGTAAATATAATCCAACCACCTAATGGTGCTAACTTCCTAAAGAATCGCAGGCTATATAAAACTCTATTATACTACTTGAAGGATCAATATCGCATACCCTACTGAAGAAAATATAGCACAGAAGGCTACAGGCAAGTGGTCACTTGTCAGAAGCTCTAATTCTAAGTAAAATTATATATGTTTCCTTAAACTATTATTGTAATTTAAATAAGTAAATTAAATATTACAAAAATATTTATTTTATAACATAAACATCACACATAAATTAAACATTAAACAGTATTATATAAAAATATCAGCACAATCAAGCTTATCGCTAAGAGAAATCTCGTCTAAGAAACTTTTGTGTAGTCAGGATTTATAAATAATAAGTAAACTAAGTAATATAATAACAATATTATGAGTCAGAAGACTAACGAAACTGACATAAAAAATTATAGGCTCAAACGGGATGAGAGTGTACGACCCAAACCCTTCGGTGGCAATAGGATAATTGATATGAAGTTTTCTGTCGAAATAAAATAATAATAGTAATAAAGCGGTTTTGAATTTAATTACAAAGGCCTAACACTACGGGGGCTTTAACTGATCTTAGCAATTTTAACAGATACCTTTTTAACCTAGGTATCACAGACAGTCCCTGTTAGCCTGTTAACCTTACAGAGCCTTCATGGAGACAGTAGCAACAGCCACGCACGTACTGCTGAAATACAACGGAGTGGCTAATATACCTGGGATCCTCGGGTAGCCTCCGGGAGCCATTTAAGACTTCAAGGCAAAGGCTGACTTCCTGAAGGATTTAAGATGTCTGGAGTGAACCAGCCTCACATCCTCGAAAGCAAAAAGACGCAACAGACATTGATTAACGGAATCCGTTCGTACGAAAGAAGAAGCGTAACACTAAAGTTTCTATAGTTGGCACTAACCTAACTGATCGTATCAAATATGGAAATATCATCCATCTACAAGTAACTGTGCAAAAACTTAAAGATTATTCCGAAACATGTCTCCCGTTTAGGTTACCATTAGCTGGTTTGACAAGAACGCTTTATGCGTAATCAAGTGGCTATTACAAATCTTGAGAAATTATAGAATTTGAGACAACATTAATTGAGTTTTTAATTATTTAAATTGAAATTCTTTACGTAAAAGTGTATCAAACCATCCATCCTATTAAAGCCTTCCCATTCGTTTTTACTGTCTCTCTATTTGAAACAAATGACATGTTAGTAACAGGTATATAACCAAAAATGAAATAATACAATGACTTGAAAGAAATACAATTTTTAGAGATTTTTTTATAACAATATTTAAAATTAAGTTGTAAAAAATTAGTTGCCTATTGTACTTTTAATACATAATTTTGTATTTGAATAAACGCGTTTTTCTATAATACAACTGAAATTATTATTCAAATAGAAAACTTGAAATTGCTTAAATTAAAGTTTAAAATTACATTAATTCAAATTGCCCACGTATCTTATTACTAAGCCTATTTTCCTTGAATAAAGTAAAAATAATTGAGATCGTTTCGTTGGCCTGTAAATTACCGGGAGATCATATAATAAAGGTGAAGATTTTAACGACGATTACAGTAATAATGCCGTAATAAATATAGCGAAGCCACTTCAGGTAGCCCCGGGCTCGCCAACTTTAGAACCGCTGCTCTAAGTAATAAGCGGAAGCGTTTTACTTACTAGTACCCTAAAATATAATGTAAATGTTCCCTGTTTTTATATGTTAAGGAATGACAAGGAAATTACTTCAAATCGTGGGTACTTTTACACTATTAAATAAGATATTGACGGTTTCATGCACATCACACTGAAACACAATGAACAATAAATAAGAAATCCTAAACTACGCTCACTTTTTAGTTTTATCAATCAAGCAATTAACTTATTCCTTAACTGACAAGAATGTGAACTTTCTTTACTTATCAAGATAAAACAATATTTTTAGTAAATTCATATTCAGAACGAAACGTTCTAATTTTAGAACTAGAAGAAAAAACCCATGTAAGTCCGTAAGCCAATACTGGTTTTGAAATTTACGTTTCTATGCAATTATTTGCTCTAACCACCTTGATGTTTAAGCCACAAGATGCCGCTAGCTCTGTTGGTTGAAGCCACACGTCGCCTGATAATTTACCCTGTAATTAGCACTCGTCGTACCCCAGCAAAATGTCCGCTTATATTTCTGTTTCGTTACATTATTTTTTATTTACGGCCCACCGCGCTAATCTGTACAACGATCTTGACCTCTTTGTTTCATGAATTTTGTTACAATAATTTTAAGGTATAATGTAATTTATCTATTTATTTACAGTACTTTAACTCTTAATCGCGTTTTAACTCTGATGTTTTACGTTATGAATGTAAATTTGTTATTAAAATTAATCTCATCCTTATCAAGATTGTATTGTTGTCCTTAAACATAAATACTTTTTTGTTTTTTTTTAAAATAGTAATATTTAAACATGAAACCTCGTATCGTCATGTTTCAGTACTCCGTAACTAGTATTGCCAATTATTGTCATATACCCAACTCAAAACTTGTACCTTGTACCACTCCAATACGGGAAAATAACTAAGATAGCTAAAAGTTAATTTTAATATAGGCTTTTTATTTAAAAAACTTTTTATGTATTAAAATATTTCTTATATAGTATTTGAATTAAGCCGATGTAAAAAAACAGTAAGTAGTCTCAGATAAAGCGATCAAAACTTAAAATTAAATGGAATGATAAAAACGTATGGCTTAAAATCTTTCTACCGGAGGATACCAAGTCGACAACATTTTCCCGCTCAGCGAGCGTGCAATAAAAAATTATACTCAAAAAGTCTAGAAAACTCCACGGACCGAACTCCCCGCAGCATCGTACCTGGCATAAATTATAATAATTAAGAACTCCAGGCTGAGATGCTTAGACTACAAAGGAGTTTCTCACAATATTGATATGCATCGATTCTGAAAAACTCTTTAAAGAAAAATGCATTGGCTCAACGCCAATTGAGAAAATTTGCCTCAGTATATCGGTTGTCTATTCTGTTACTAAGAAAAATTGTATTTAAAATTATCATCTTTCCTATGAGCTTTATTGCAGTAATTTTTTAGGTGAAATCATTAACCGATTACGATACAGGTAGGAATTTCGTTATATTAATTCAGTATTCATAAGCCATGAATAAATTCGATGCCATTCAATATGATGGTAAAGAAACCCAATTTAACAGTCCATGGAAAGCTTAATACCTCTCTAGTTTCCAAAATGTCAACGTTAAAGAAAACAACTTACACTATATTTGATCCGAAGGATTCAATTAAATACAGCAATATCATACGTGCTAAGTCAAACATTTAAGATGTTGATCTCAGTCATTACTACCTACATTATGACCTACTGGCCAAAACACTGTCTGTAAAACCAAAACTGTGCAAAATTTTCCCATTTCTGGACGATTTAAAAGCTCAAAAAATACGCTATCATTGGACAAATCAAATATAATCAGTTTATTTTATCATTCCAATGAAAGGTACGACGGATAATCGCTGTGATTTAAAAATGAGTATAAAATTTCATTATCTCTATCAGAATAATAAAAACAATGACAAAATACACTAAATAATATTAAATTTATTATCGAACACACCGATTTGCAGATATCAACTCAATCATACATGACATTATCACAATTAATTAAATACATAATGAAGATAATCACTTGCAGATTAACACATCAGAAACTTGTTTTGCCAAAGATAAAATTGCCAGGCGCGTTCACATCCTCAGACACGAAGTACTCTTTCCATAATTCTTGGAATTCATCCCAGGTTACGTTGCTTTTACCCTTGGACATTTTTTCGAAGGCTGCTTTAGCGTCACTCTTATTTAAGCCAAAAGATTCGTAGACTGTAGAGAACTCCTCACTGTCGATAGATCCATCGTTGCTTGCGTCTTCTATTTGAAAGATAATTCTAGCGTAAAGATTTTGCCATTCTGCAGCTGCTGAAGGGTTTTTGGCGTAGTTCTCCCACAAAGCGATCCATTCGTCTTGAGAAACTTCGCCGTCTTTATCAGTATCAGCGCCACTTTGCACTCCTTCCCATACAGCTAACATTGTCTCCTGTAGGACCTTGTAAGCTGCTTCACCAGCCTTCCAATCTCGTAGCTGAGCTATCTTCTCAATTGCCAAGTCGAAATCTTTCTTGTCAACGCCACCACTCTTATTGGTGTCAAAGAACACCGTGAATACGTGGAGAAGTTTCTTCTTTCTGAAATCAGACACCATTTTGGACGTTTTCTTTGAGACTAATGGTTGAATACAATCGAATTAGCTTTATATACTTTTTTTAGACTGCATTTGTTGATAGTGTTATCATATATTTCGTGAGTTTCTTTGACGCTCGTGTGGTTATCTAACTGCATTGCGGGGCGTTAGTCTGATTTAATTATTTACCTTCGTATCACGAAATTTATCTGTAAGTAATTCTTAGTTATATAGCGACAGATGATGCTTGGTTCCTCAATGTAATACATTTTTCTTATCATTTATATTCAAATCACGTCTTTGATATAATAAAAATCTAAAACGGTTAATGTTCTGATGATTAATTACCGTGTAGATTTCAATTCCTGTTACTATTATCTATTTTTGTTCTTTTTATCAGGGTTGTAGTTTCTGTCTCATCCGTCTCTGGACTGTCCTGTATATTGTGAAGGGGTGCCTATAAAAATGTCAAATGTAAATATTCATTTGTTTAGAAGTTATTTTATTCGATTCGTTTAACTATTTAGTCTTACTAATTAGGTAATTAAACAAAGTCCCGATACTAGTATAAAATGTGTTGACGGCCGTCTGAACTAGTGATACCCCTGTCTAGTTTTCCTGAGATCCCAGCTGCGAATTCCGGTAGGTGCAGTAATTTGAAAGAGAATATTAATTTGTTGACGAAGATTGGCATATTATTATAAAAATTACTATCTATATGACTCCGTTGTCATATATCCGTTTGTATACATAGTACAAACTCTTAATTATGCATAATTTAGGCTAGATAAATAAATAACTATGAAAATTAATCAATATTTTTTGATATCTATTCTTAGTGATAAGTATAGAATAGAATATAATAGAGTATTTATTTATATTTACCTTTAACTTATTTGAATTTTTTTTTATATGCTAAAAAAATATGTTCATTTTAAGATGTTTGAGCGCCGAGCGTAATTAGTAAAAATTATAAGAGAAATTCTAAAGAAAAGCAATAACTTTAAATTAGGAATAAAGTAAGGAAACTGTCAATGCTTCTACCGCCACTTCGGATTACTTCCAATAGATGGCGTGATACATCGGGTCAACTAGTTTTATTATATTTACATTATTATAAATAGTTGCGATTGTGTCTTTTCAAGTCAAGTCAAGTCAAAAATAACTTTATTTAAATAGACTTATTTACTAAGGTCTTTTAAATCGTCACAACAGGGAATATGTATGAGAAAACAAATAAATATAATTATAAAGGCAATAGTCATAATTTTACTGGGTATCAACCGGGCATTTACTAATTGTCCCAGTTATAGTATTTAAATATGTACTAAATAAATTGTTAGTTTTAATTTTAAAATAATACTTATTTTAAAATTAAAAATAACACTAGTATGCATATTCCCAATCATTTTCTTAAGAAATGATTGATCTCATTTTTATTTTATTTTAAATATTCCATATAAATTATTTAGTTTCTATGACCTTTTGAAGGTATATCATAATCAAAACACGAATATAATAATTGCGTACATCCAGCTACGTCACGAGATCGATGTTACATAACCGTGTGTATACAATGACTAACTTCATGGCGGTAAACATTTTTAAATTGCTACTGTACATAAGAATTATATTTGACAGTGTAGCAAGATTTACGATAAGATAAATGATATAATTATGATTATTCAGTTTTAGATTACATCAATATAGAAAATTTCCAAAAATTGACAATGATATCAAGTCACTTATTCAATCATCAAAACCGTAAATATAAAAATTAAAAAAAAACTTCACTTACAATTTGGGTACAACGCTTCACGACAAAAGAAATATTTTCGCTGATATAGAAAAGACGACAATCATGTTCTTAAAAATTTATTGGCTTCAAAAGCATTTCATAAAACGTTTTTTCTTTCAAAAATTCTAAATTCTATAGCAGAAGTAAAAATTAAAGTGTGGTTAATACTAAGATAAAAAAAATATAACCGAAATAAATAAATAAATATTCGCAATACGATGATGGTGTAATGTGGAGTCAGTCATTAGATTTTGTTGCCTTATGTGTTACACAGACGTTATACGAAGATATGACGAATACTGAGCAATAAACTGACAATGCACATAGGCGTGTATAAGTCCTTAACGTGATAAAACCCATTGTAGGACAAATCGCCCTGGACAAAAACAAAGACACGCTGTCATTAAGAGGGTTTCGTTCATTTGGGATTTCTACATTTGGAGCACATCTTAGTGCCGTCATCTCGAAGATTCGAAACCATTCCAGGGAAATAGAGCGACCGTTCATCAGGGGCAATCCAGACAAGGGTTTGTGTTTCGGCGTAAACACTTCATTTGGTACGAGAGATAGTGAAATTAAAATCTATCGATACAAGATTTCAAGCATCAAATGATTGAGCAATATGAATATTTTTAGGTTGAGGTTTTTTTCCATATTCGTAGATAAAGATATATTTTTGCCTGAAATATAATGTATATTTTTCGATGATCACATAAATTTGATGATGTTGGAGATTTTTTTATATTATCTATGTTTTTATACTTTTTATAACTTTTATTGTCACTCAAATTTTATTACATTCGGTTTCTCTGTGTCAAACGCTTGTTTTAATTTTGTCTCCACTTTTGCTATCATTCTGCTACAGACAGTAGGCACCTGTAACACCATTTACACTGAAATAAATCTAAAGAGTGAAAGCTTTATTATTTCTCTTCATAGAAGTGCACTAATAAAAAAGCGAAAAATACGAAAATAGATTATTTTTTATTAAACAGGTCCTTAAGAAGAGATGAAACTATTATATACATGATATTTATTTATGATGCATGTATCATAAGAACTATCCACAAATATGTGGTATTATCTAGCTTAACATGAAATGTCCCTTTAGATACGCCCTGTTGCGGATCGATATAAAACCTTATTTATTAAAATAACGTCAATATATTTCTGATTAGAATAATGTCATTATGTCAAAAAAAAGTGATGTACAATTTAAAGTTAAAGGTTTGCTATGTAATTTTGAGTAAATGAACTTATTTAAAATAGAGAAGAAGCTTTGCTTTTAACCGCCCTGAAAAGCTACTTGTTAAGTTGCGATAATTTTTACATTGTTTCGCAGAGTATTTTTTACGTTCGTGTTTAGTTACGGCCTAGAATTCTGCACAAAACTACTTATACTTGGTGTGCGCCAGTGTCTACAGCACTAAGGATGTTACGCTTCTCGTGACTGATCAGTACATCCGTCATGGTCGCATGCACGCCCGGCATTGTCGGCGTTCGAGTTCACAGTAATTAATGGATATGGCAATTTTTCGTCTTTTCGCAAATCTTTTATAAGATATATTATAAGGTAACGGATAAAATATCACCATTGCAGATAGCACCTTCGTCTAACGAAGTCATATCATTAATTTCCAATTAACAACGCCTTAGAGTGGAAGGTTAAAGATTCGTGTCCACGCTTAAAAGCCGAAGACACTTTAGTTGTTTGTCTTACCACGGAAAATACTAAAGAATGGTGATATCATCATAGGGCTGTGTGAAAGAAAACGAAATTTCTGTTTGATTTTTATTAAAAAATTAAACGGAAAGTTTGTAACCAACCTGTAACAAATATAATATTTGTATAATTAATTATAGTAACTTAAAAGAGCAAGGCAAAAAGCTATCATTGTTCTGTGATGTCATTAAACAATGCATAAAGAACTTATAGAAAGAACCATATCCACTGATCTTTCGCGCCTTCTTGTCCAGGCTAATGCTATAAAAGAGACTTCTAATGGCCGGGCTGTGGGCGGGCGCGTCATTCATTTGCCAAATTGTCCGGGTTCATAGAATTTTTATGGCCCTCTCGAGTGCAGCCCTGTGTTCTGTTGTATCATAGTTGTATCCTCGTGAGTCGTTACATTGTGATTTCAAAACAAAGAAGTAGATATAGAACCTGGAAGAAGGTTGCTTAGCTTTTGCACCTCCTTGCCAGCCGGCTTCTTGATATAGATATTCATCTGTGGCTTTTCTTTAATTTTCCAAAACGTTCTTCAATCGCTATGACCTAAAGGACTTACATCCAGGCAAAATCTTCAATCGATTCGTATAGATATGTCAACGTTGTAAATTTTTCATTCGAAATTATAAATTTGTCGATACACTGTGAACCAAAACACACTTCTTACAGTTTAACGCATTGTTTCGGTAGAATGTATCAAAGAGTGTTTAATCTTGATCTGTGGCGCGTTAATTATCAACTCTGATTGGTTGGTATTATACTGCATTTTAAATATTACCAAAGGAGATCACATACGTTCACACCCATAATAGTACATTTCGATGCAAGTGCGGAAAGTGTATCATTTCTTCACGAGTTCGTTGACCCAAGCCGAAGGCGCGGATCAACTATAGGATGAGTGACAATTCAACACGTGTTTTAATACATTTGCGAATAATAAAAACCCCAAAGAAAATCAATGAAGAACAGTCTAATCTTTGGACAAGTAATAATTGATATTACATTTTAAATAATATTCATGTATTAGTAGTATTTACGCTTTAAAATAGTCATTTCATATGAAAAATTTAAACAGAACAGTTTTAAATTAAAAATCTCATTCACGCATTTGGATGTTATTTGCAGGAGTAAAACAAAAATTACTAGTACGGAAAACAGTAATACCCTTCCGAACGCTACACGCCCATAGAAATGTACAAATATATTTAAAAAATATTAAAAAACGGAAAATGTATGTAACATCGACTATATTCTGTGACTTACACTAGTTTGTTTATCATTTAGTCTACACTTCTCTGGTTAATGACAGCTAATTCTTTCAACTCGAAATCAATACACACAATTACAATTTATTATTATTATTATAATTACAAATACAATTTACAATCACCAAAAAACTGTTTAAATGGCGGCGCGCGACATGTGACGTTCAACCAATCAGCGCGCGAGGTGCGTTCCGTCGCACGCCATATCATTGCTTATAATCAACCGAGAAATAATGCGATAAATTGTAAACAGTATGCGCAATTCACATTTTATCGACAGTTACCAATCTCGCGAGATATTATATATATATATAATATACAGATATGTGATCTTATACGATCGTGTGACGTTGTTTACAATTTTCTGGTGATAGATATATTCTTTCACGTAGCAACATATGAAATGTGAACTGTATCCAAGACGTCGGCGCCTCCCCCCGTATAATACATCAACACACGAACGGAGATAAAGGACGAGGCCTTTGTTTCTCGGGCTTAGACGGCCTAAGGCCGCAGAAATATTTCCGCTTCCGCGAGTAATATTGCGAGTTTAATTTCACGTTTGTTTTTTAAATCCGGGAATAAAAAAAGCTCTGTCTTGTGGGGAACGCGTAGTCATTTGTCAACATAGGGTTAGGGAGTCCTGATTTGGACATGGAGAATGTTAACCTTAACTTTTTCTAGATTTATGTAAAAATATAAAGATAGTAATGTAAGTAAATATGTGACTAACTGGAGCGAAAGGTAACTAACCTATTCCAGTTAACCTAGGTTCACTGGCAAGAGCAGTTAACTGTGTGAAGACAACGTAGATAACAACTTTTTATAAGGTAAACATGATTACAAAATCAGTTAAAATCAGAAAAAAAAAATTAATGGATTACAAAATCAATGCACCATCATTTTCATATCAGCCGAGAGACGTCCACTGTTGGACATAGGGCTCTTCCATAAATATAAATCCGATCGGACCTGCGATGTCAGCATTCAGCGGATTCTCGAAACCTTTACCAAAGTCAAAGTCAAAGTCAAAATATCTTTATTTAAATAGACTTATTTACTAAGTTCTTTTAAATCGTCATAACAGGGAATATGTATGAGAAAAACAAACAACTGTAATTAAAGGCAATAGTGACCACTTTAAGTTACCAGATCGTCAGTCCACTTTGTGAGAGGCCTAGCAACGTTGAGTCTTGTAATTTTGTTTATAGATAAATTAGTTTTGTCACATCAAAATTACTCACCTAAACATCAAAATATAACAATAGACGCATAAAAGTCTAAAGATCGTTACCATGGGGCTGACATAGCGTAAAAATCAAAGCCCTAAATTAAAGGGTAAATTTAAAAAAAATGCTTAGGGTACAGAATGAAACTATCTACGGTTATAATTTAGTTATCAAAGAACAATTCTACTTAATTACGTATTTGTAACTTGGATAATTAGCATTTTACTCAAAGAATAATCTGGATTGTGGCAATCTAAAGCATTAAACTCGGTTTCCAAAAGAACTTCTTATTAGTATCATCCTCTTATATTATGTAGGCTGCGATGTATATGTAAACAGACTAAAAATAGTAAAGTTAAGTCTCTAAAAGCAAAAAAAAATCTGCTTTCTCTCTTCTTAATCTCACTGCCTCTAATGAAATAATGTCTCCTTATTTCACATGATAATATAAAACCGGTGTCTGGCACAGGAATGCTTAGTCTTCTAAAATGATATAACGCTGACACTAAAGCGACGCGCAGCACCTATAAACTCGTTACCTAACAGCGTCAGGAATTCAACAATATTAACAGTAAACTTTGAGGACTTATAAAAGCCAGGCTTTATTTCTCACCACGCTTATATTTAGCAGTGGATAAATGCAAATTAATTTCATTAATGGACGACGAATTAATATAGTTTTAGTTTTAGATTGAATTCGATTAAAAATCAATCCAACTTATTCTCTGTGTCTACTTTAATGAATAATAATGTACTTATTCTTATTGTAACTTGTAATGTATTCTGTGGAACCCGGTCTGAAATTAACGATTATTAATATTAATCATGGTTGAACCCAGATTCACTTCAACTACGAGACAGCGAGTAATCTAACATATAACTCGTATACAAATCTTAGGATAAGCACATTGAAAATGCAATGAACAGTGCATAGTACAAATAACACACTATAACTAGCGACATACCTTCAATTATATTTATTAATTTTTCTCATACATACTCTGTTTAACGATTTAAAAGAACTGACTCTGACTTTGACACGGTGGATAGCTGTACTTTAAATTAGAACCTAATTCAGGTTAAAACAATAACTAATGATGTGACAATGTACGTGCGATGCCGGTACACTTAATTTGTCTGTTATAAATAATAAAAGAACTGTAACTGTAACTTTTGTAGCTGTATTCTTTTGTTACAAATAAGATAAGAATACAGTTACAAAAGCTCAAATAACTATACAAATATATAACAGTTCTTAACTGTACCTCAAAAACATCTATCCTTGATTAAACGATTCAATTAGAAAAAAATAAACTATGTAACAATAGTTTACGCTAAAAACTAATTTTAAAATTATCTGTTATTAAATATATATAAATCAAGTTAGTAAAATAATGTGATATATATGTATATAAACAATATATATAAACTAACACATATTGCTAATAAAAGCAAACAGTAAAACTAGATACATCAAAAGCAGTAAATTTTAATTCAGTAAATCTTAAACCTTCTGAAGGCACTTAATAAACTTTCAAATGAAACAGGATAAAGATAGATATCTTTATAAGCATATCATAATCTGTTGCGGATAGAAACCTTTACATATTTCATCTATGAATACTTTTTGAATATTTTATTTTGATTGACATTGTCACTTTGGTTTTTTCTTTGGCTTTTAAAATATATATAATTTTTCAATAAGATTTTTGTTCTGAATTATTATTTGAAAATTGTAGCAACTTCTTACGTAATCATTTCAGTTTTATTCGAAGAAGGCAGCCGTAAGAGCAAACATTTAATTTACATTTAGTTGTTCGAAGTGTATACAATGCTAATCACACTTCGAAATAAGTCTGGAGACTCTAAGAGACAGCGGGACACCTCCCTAGGAGGAGATGTCTTTTGATTAGAACTCCTCCAGAGGCGTATTGCCCCTTAAGGGTTGAGAAGGTTCTCGCCTCCTTAAAACCCCGGTAACGCTGTAAAGGCCATCTGCGGCCAACAGTATTAGTCAGTCCAAAAAAAAAACTTCGAAACAAAATGTTCAAGCAAATGAATCATTCTCAAAAGATTTAACACCTCCAAGGAGTTAATATGAAAATCAAAGTAGCCAAACGAGTTGTTTTTTCCAACTCGAATAAGCAAATGTACGCAATTAAAGGGGGTTTAACTTGTAACGTCACTTAACTGCTTATTTAATGGCGCGCACGCATTTTATGGACGATGAAAATTTACAAAATCACCTTCTGCTTAGGAAAAATGGCGTATGTATAATGGTGTAGAAGGGAAAATCCTATTGTCCGGGAAAAATTAAGAATTCTCAATAAAATGTTCAAAATGTGTTCTTAGGAAAGTTAAAGTGAATACTTTTTGTTTTAAATTGAGACTCAATTTTCGTATTTTAATAATAGATATATAAAAAACTGTGATGAAGTTAGCATGACTCAAATAAAAACTAGACCAATACACTAAAAAGCCAAAAAATATATTTTAGAATTTCTGGAGACAGATTCACTAGGAGCATTTAATGTTTTGAAGACGGTTCTTAGTTTTGTTTTAAACTTTTTTCCGCGACATCGCATGGCTTACCAAGTTGCTAAGTTCAAAGTTGTATAGGTGACCGTAAGTTTGTATTTGGTTAAAATATTTGAGTAGCTTTTGAAGAAAAATGAGATACTTACTACGTGCCTAAAATTTTAAAGTTGCCATCGATTTTATAGGAATCCAAACATCAAATCCTGACTTGTGACCAAAATCGGTTAATATACATACAATGGAACCCAAACCTCCTCCTTTTTTAAGTCGGTTAAAACAGAAAACAAACTATATACTATAATATATCTCTTCATCGGTCCTCATTATGTAGCTCAGTGGTTAGAAAAGTCTGTCTGCAAGGTCGCGAGTTCTTCTCCCACCCAAAGACATGTCTTTGTTGAGTCTAGACATTTATTTACCTTTTGATATTCAGAGCGAGTATTCAACACGAGAAGCATCATGATTGAAACCTGATGGTCCTCGTCAGCACACTTTATTCTTCTCAATTTCCAAGTAGTTACTCGTTCTCATCTCAAATAGAATGCGAATATTTTCTCAACTACGTAAAACTCTGAATGAATTGCGTGAAGAACGTTTCTTGGATATAAAACTTCATATTTCAATCAGTCTTTGTGAAAACTTTAACAATAGTCTGTGTTGCTAAAAACGAAACGGAAAACTTCAAATGAACTGCTAACACAGCAACGACTCATAGATCGGAACTAAATTGTTGCTTTTATAACAGATATTTAGCTGAGTTTGATATTGCAGACGCTGTTTGTCTGCGAAGATACCCGCGACGTTACCATTCAATAACCGAACTCGTAGTTTACACACACAAGCTTCCTGTGACTGTAAATTTATTGAAAATACTAAAACAGAAAATTATATTCATCCCAATTGCGAATCAAATAATGATCCGTCATTATCATTTTCTTTGTATTAGTTATAATATTTAATGTGCAATAAATTATGACAATTTTTCTCCCACTCACATCTAGCCGAAATCAAACATATTTTTGAGCTTTTTTTATGGATACTAGATAACGGAGAAATATAAATAGTAATATCATTAATAAATATACTAAATCCTGAGTATTTGTGTTGAATGATACATTTATCGTGGAAGGTTAATTAACCTAACCTTGATTTTAGGTAAGGTTAACTACTGGATAGTATTTGTGTTGAATGATCCATTTATCGTGGAAGGTTAATTAACCTAACCTTAATTTTAGGTAAGGTTAACTACTGGATCCGGCTCCGGGGCTCCGATTTGGGCGGACACATTGTCGCCACGGAACGCAGCCTTATTACGCAGGGCCCAACGTACCATGGCAACCAAAGTCGTGCGTGGCTACCGCACAATATCTTGCGATGCCGCGTGCGCACTAGCGGGCACACCTCCCTGGGACTTAGATGCCAAGGCGCTGGCGGTCATTTACAGACGCAGTGCTGAGGTTCGACAAGAAGGTCTTCGTCCCCCGCCAGATATGGTCAGGCGGTGGAGGGACAGAGCGGACATTTCGACTCTAAGAGTATGGCGGCAGCGCTTGGAGAACCCTATCTTCGGCGTTCGCACACTGGAAGCCATTAGGCCAAACTTGTCAGCATGGCTACGAAGAGGGCACGGCACGCTCACCTTTCGGTTGACTCAGGTGCTGTCGGGACACGGGTGTTTCGGCAGCTACCTCTTCAAAATCGCACGTCGGGAAACGAGCCCGCGCTGTTTTGACTGTGGCGGCGACGAGGACACTGCGCAGCATACGCTGGAGGTTTGCCCGGCGTGGGCAACACAGCGCGCTGTCCTCGCCGCAGTCATCGGTAACGACCTTTCCCTGCCGACTATCATTAGCAAGATGGTCGGCAGCGAGACGTCATGGTCGGCGGTCGCCGAATTCTGTGAGGTCGTGGTGGCACAGAAGGAGGCTGCGGAACGGATTCGCGAGGAAGATCCCCTCGCCAATCCGATCCACCGTAGAAGGCGAGGCCGGGCGAGGCGCCTGTATGCGCAGCAGCCTCAACCGCACTAGCTAGGGGTGTGGAGTGGTGGAGGGGGGCTCCATCGCTCACCTTAAACACGCCCCGCAGTCGGCTGGAAAGCGCCCCATACCCATGGCGCTTTCCACCCTAAGACGAGTCCGAAAGGACGACCACAGTGCGCGATCTGAGAAGTGTGCGACGAGCTACCTCGGTCGCGCCGCACTTATGTGGTAAGATGGGTATCGTCAGTTTTTAGTGGGTATGCCGGCTCTTTACACCGGTGACTCCCACATAACCCAGGGGGCAAGCCCCACCGTTTCTTCCTGGGTATCCATAAAGGATTTTCTGACGTAAAAAAAAAAAAAAAAAAAAAAAAAGGAGTACTCACCACTCGACCAGACGGTCGTCTAGATTAAATTTTAATGATAACAATAACCTTAATTACCTGGAATTTTTTTTTATTATGTTATAGTGCTCTGATCAGAAATAGTAGCGACGCCATGTAGATTAAAATCTAACTCTAGTAACTAGTAGTGAGTATCTAAGTAATATTACTAGAAATATAATTTTTATTTCATTGTTTAGTTTCTAAGACACAAAGTGACTTTCGCATTTTTTAAATATAATACTACAATTACCTACAATTATTCAGATTAGTAGATTGCTCTACTAAAATAACTGGATGATAGGCGAATGTTATAGGCCATACACTTATTTGACATCTTTATTGTAAAGAAAAACTTCCTCTGTTTCAAACTTTGTCTTTTGATTTGTGATGCGTTCTTATATAATTCGTTACCTTTTGAAAACTGGGTTTAGTAAGACACAAAAGAATACTCCTTTAGTGCATTGCATAATGAGGGTAGGCTCGCGCGCGATCGCTACGTGCGCAACGTATACGGATGGCGGTACACTCGAAGATCTTAACTGGTACTGTGTCCATTGTATCCTAAACAGTTGATGTGTAATATTATCATCTATATTACTCACTAATTCAAAGTAGACTTAGACCTACAGTACATTTTCATTCAAAACGAAATATGTTACTGAACCTTGACATATACAGGGTGTTTGGTATATCCATGTAAGCATAATCATATTAATATTAAGGTGATATAAGATATTTTGAATTTTCCGTAATTTAATTTTTTTACTTATCTAAATACACTAAATAGTACAATTGGCAGGCTTTATTACTATAAAAATAAAAATCAATTTAATCTAAGTGACCAATTGTGAAATAAATGTATAATAAATATGAGATAACTGAACGGCCATGCTGCACACTTACCTGTGGCTCGGTAAGCCAATATGTATTATCGACCAGTCTAACCAGACTGTAGCCACGTATTGCAATTTTATATTGTCTGTTTATTCGATGTTTGTTTGATAAAAAATAAAGTAATACCAAAATAAATGAAATATAAACATGTTTTAGGAAGGTGGTAATTACTGCTTGCGCCGCTAAAGAAATCCAGATTTTGGATGTCGGTACGATCGACGATGACAGAAACGAGTTACAAACTGTTTCTATTCGCGCACTGTAATAAGTCATTTTGTTTCACTTCATATAATCGCGTTAGTTAAATTGAAGATAACATGCATACTTTTCTGTAAATGAGATTTCATTGAAAATGTTCATATGGCTGGTACACTTATTATGAAAAAACAACTAGAACTAGTTTTATCGTATCGTTAGTTAAAGTAATAATATCTTTATTTATATAGACTTAGTTACTAAGTTGTTTTGAATCTTTATAACAGGTAATATATATGAGATAAATATATAATTTATTTATTTATTTTTCTCATATATATTACCATTGAAGGTATGACACAAAAGTGATAACTTTAAGTACTTATTAACTGAGTATTAGCTAATCGTCTCGGTTAAATCGTATGAAAGAGCCAGACTTATTAAAATAATATAAAAAGAAGATGTGTGATGGCCACTTCTTTAGGATGAATGCTCTAAAGTATTTTGTCTGTCACGATATAAACAAAACCGTAGTATAATGAAAACAAACGTCCGTCTCGACTCGGATTAGTTGTCTGCGATCTCTCGGTTCCTCCACAAGACAAACATGAATCATGAAACAGTTGCATATTGTTACCTTTTACGTTTCCGCGTATTAAGTCAGAAATTTATTATATTTAATTCTTAAAGTAGTCTCAAGCCCGTTTATAATACTCATATATTATATTTTTAATTGCATGGAATATTAATTGATTTGATTGACAAGATTGAGCAAATGACTCGACACCACCTGATGATAAGCAGTCAGGTTCAGTCAGCTTCCATATATGTGAAGATAGCTAGTGAAGCATGCGACATACAGCCCTAGCCACCCTCACCTTGCCGGCCTAAAAAGTGCTTTTTCACGCCTCTTTTAAAGTAACCCATGTTGTAAGAAGGAGGGAATACGTGTGCTGGTAAGGAATTCCAATCTACTTATAAATTTGAAAAGTAATAAATTGGTAAAATTAATTGCCATATAATTAAAAAAATCGAAGATCGTATCCTTTCAAAGAAATATAACTATAGGCAATAATTGAATTTTGAATTAAGTGTCAGTAGGTAATCGTGATCTGACTGTTAATAATTTCGCAGCAAGTTGTGGGGCCACGTCGAACTCCCGGAAAACTCTAAACAACTAAAAATCAATAGTCTCTAGACTATTTGGCTTGATATGATATATTTTTTAAACCAAAAAGCTTTGGTTTTTAATAGATTTTAAGTAATTGTTAATCGCCTGGACTTAGCTTAGGTGAAGATGCGACGCAGGAAACTTCTATACTTTTAAATATTTGTATGATTGATTGGAATTTAAAAATAATTTATGGCATAACGTGTCTATACTATATGTATTACAGTAATTGTTTTTGATGTTTATTGTTTAGAAATTATATATCATATAAAAATATATACTGGTTATGTATGTGTATAGCGGCTGGTCAGATTTGATTATTGTTTATTGTTTCGTTCTATTTGTTAGTAAGGTATCTTTAAAACAGAAAAAGAAGGAAAAATCTTTGAGCGCTTTAGTTTAGGGTGAACCATTGTAATATGAAATTGGTAATTTTGTATGGAAAATCTTCTAACTGGCGTTCTATTCAAGATTGTCATTTTCATCATGGTTTAATGTTTATTTTTTATATATTAATTTATTAGATAATTGTATAGTATTTTTGTTTTTGTACTACAAAGTTATCTTATCTTGCTCTAATCTCAGAATCTAACTACCTTAAACACGTCAAATACGACTAATTTACGATATCTATTACTAGCTATCACTTATTTGAAATCGTCTAAAATTTTATCAATTTGTTACTGCAAAATATGAGTCATTTGTACATTAAACCACTACATGTTCTCGGTACTCGAAACAATTCAAATTTAACATTGTCTAAATATTACGCTAACCAGTATAAATATATTAGGGACTACATCGAGACCGCAGACAAATCAGCCTCGCGAAAACTCGGAGACCTGACCAAAATACCTTGGTACCTGATATACAAAACTGCGTCGGTCTTGCGTGGAATAACGCTAGATCCTTTGGGATGACTCCGCTCAGTACCTCCTCGATGCTTTGAACTGATTGCAGCGTCGCGCTATGCTCATAATTGGTCTTGTAGATGTTAATATGCTTACCTCTTCTTTTCTACTCAGGACCACAGTGGGTGGTGGTATCATGGGTCATTCGTTTAATTTTTCCACCTCTACTTTACGCACATAGACATTTGGTTACTACTTTCTTTATCGTTCAGCCAAATCGTGGAACGTACACGAAGGCGTATTTCTCCATCTACAACATGGTTCCTTCAAGAGGCGTGAAAAGGTACCTTTTAAGCCGGAAGTTGAATGTGACTAAGACAGTACGTCGCAGGCGGCACTAGCTATATGAGCATATGGACTCCTCATACTACTTACCATCAGGTGGTGCCGAGTCATTTGCAGTGCTTTTTACAAAATGTTCGTAAATATACTTAATATAATTTTTACTTGGTAGGTCTTAGTCCAAGCATTTTAACTCTAAACGAAATAATCTATCTATTTATATATTATACCTACTATTTACAACGAATATCGTTAATTTTAAGTTGCCTAGTTGAAGTCTGAAAACCTCTCTGCGTATGCTGGTCGGGCGCTGAACGCCGAGTAGAACGGTTTCAGCAAGTTTTACTATTTAAGCCATTTAAACAACATCCAGTCCACTTTTCCCGGTCCTCTTGTAATTGTTCGATTTGTGATGTACGAAATATGAATGCATTCGAAATACGATAGATTTAAAGAAATATTTATTTCATAATTATTTAATTCTTTTTCTTCAAGAATATGTTCCTACATTCCACAAAATTATTTATAAATATGTAAGGACCTCTTATCTGAGAGGGGCCGTAGACTTAGATACAAATCACCCACTCCCCGAACCTAAACATTGAATCTACATCAAATATTAATTTTGTATATACTTACAATTCAAAAGTGATCATGTCACACGCACAACGATTAAGAATTTTATGTACACGGTATGTTTGTGTAAATTGTAGTTACCGACCTACCGCCGCTAGACACTAGGCTCATATTCACCTGGCTTATTCTCTTTGCAGCAAAGAATAGTTTAACAACACTGGCAAGTATAAACAAACAAGACAATAAAACTAGTGTAAGTATAATATGATAACCGATTTAAGTCAAAAGAAAATCGTTAATTAAAGTAATAGAAATAAAAAATTAAGTCCAAATAATTCAATTCTAATATCTTAATAACATTGAATATAGGTAAACTTAGGAGCTCTACTAATCAGAGCCTAAACATGTATTTCATGTCTAACCCAGCTAATTACAGCCCGCACCCAATCAACTTGGAATACGGATACTATCGATAGCTAGAGATGCGGAGAACATCACTAGCACTCTACGGGCGGTGTGCCATTTCGATAATTACTCAAGTGCGTTCCCATGTTTTAACCACCGTTTACGATCGCATTTAAAATCTTGCAAACGCTGAGTGAAGCTGAAGTAAATGTTTTAGCGCTTGATTCTGAAAACATTTTGCTTGGAATGGGCCCTTTATGCAAAGCGCGACACTTTATGACAGACGAAAGTATGCAGTATAAAGTAAACTGTTCACGCGCAAACTAGCAAGGAGGCTTCGTAGCAGGAGACATGCCGCCTCCTTGAAGAATTGAAGAGCGGCGTGTGACGTTTTAGAAGAAAGCCAAGTTCGGCGATTGTCTTTTGTTTCTCTTTTCTTTCTGTTACTACTATTTTCTTTTATTTTTACAAGAGATTGTAAATTACCATATTTTAATATTATACTATATTCCATTTTAATCTCTTGTATTATTGTTCGCACGAATATAAACTATATACTTTATATTTCGCCAAAACGCACTTAAAGACAATTAAATTCAGGCAAAACTACGTGTTTATTTCGTTCACGCGTCAAATAAGTGTGAGCGTAGGTAAATTCCGCTCCGTCATAGTGACACTTCTTTTATAGGATTGATTTAAATACCGACACATTCTTTAAAGTGGTAATCCCTTAAGCCAAACCCACCCACAATTGGGCAAGTAATTTTCTATTGGTAGTATTAATTGTAAGGAAAGGAACAGATGTATAAAAAACAAGTAAATATCTAAAAATATATTTTATTTGATATAATAATAAATCTATAGTTATATATAATACATTAATATATTAATTATAATTTATTCAGCGATTATTTAACATTCAACACTCAGTAACATCAACGTCAACCCAGTGAACAAAGACAAATCTTTGGAACAAAAATATAAACATTTAAAATCTATCAATTGAGTTAAGTTAAAATGTATGCAAAACATAACCAATCTCTTCTAATATATTACTGAACGTATTCTATCTTGTACACACTCTAAAACTTAATGTAAAACCATCGTTCTATGACACGTGACATGTCACGTGACCACTTGACTTTTAAAAAAGTCCGATGCCTATATTTAGCGTCTCCCTGCATGCTTCAAAATTGTCTATGGTTACTTCTAAATTTAGGTTATTGGCCAGTTCTTATTCGTATATCCTTTTCCGATAAAATGAAAGAGCAGGATATTTGAACATTGTTTTACCTAACGTGGTAGCTCCTGTCCTTCATTCACCTCATGGTTAGTGAAGATAAGGCCAAAGATAGTGAACTACACCCTAATTCCTCAACCACAGAATCTTAACTCTGTCGGAACTGTACATTATTGTTATGACCGCAGACTTAGGTAAGATGGTGAACCCTACCACCAACTTACCGAACAGAAAATCCTCTGGGAATTAAACCCTAGGCCTCTAAATCTGTAGTTCACCCGCCTTATACCCTAGACGCAGTTTAAATTTAATCTCGGAGTGTGCCATCAGAATTAGGCGCATTTTTATATAGTTTTGGGTCTGTTATACGTAAGCATGTCTGAATGCGGTCACTCTCATAATAACATGCGCAAGAGTGCTTTTGCTTAGGCAAAAATAGTGAATTCTGAACCAATTAAAACTTCCTTTATATTGTCTCGACAAGAACTAGACCGCATCTCTATACAATTACATGGTTTTAAATTAAAGAGATATGGTTGAGTATTACTACAAATTATATCGAAATACACCATTAATTATTCTAATCAATTCTAAATATGAATTTCTTTTTTGAATACAATTTTTTATGGTCATTAAAATCAATTTTACTATCAATAAAATTTAAAGAAAAAATTATTACTTACTTATATATTATGTTTAAGTAGATATAGAGAAAATGTTATGGAATAAGAAAATTACAAATGATATTTTGTTTTCAACATAAGCAAGATCGGTTATCTCGTTCGGGTCGGTAATTAACTATATTTAAAAATATACAATTTCATTCACTTTTTAAATACACAAAACACTATTTTATTGCACTCATCATAAGGCATAATTTAAGAAAACTAACTAGCAATAAACCGTAAATTAGGAGACAATTCGTGAAATTCCAAACAACAATTTTAACATACAATGGTTTAAAAAAGAATAATGAAACGTAGATAATTAAATGCATTCAATACATAAAGTTAATTGGACCTATTAAATTACAACTAATATTAGATAAAGGGGCACTCAAACTAAAATGTTAAATTTCATTCATATAACACAGCTTCTATTTAAGTGTTATAAAAATTAACTGTCATTAATTATTTTAGTCTTAGACATGTATGAAACAAAATATATTAGTTTTTAAACTTCTTTCATTGGTTTTAAGTAGTTTAGCGTCACTTATATTATTGTAAGTACATAATATATACTTGTAGTATATTCGACGCATAAATGTGAAAAACAGTTTTATAGGAACTGGTTATCTCAGCCTTCTGTAGTTGCTTTCATGCTCCTGTTTAAGACTATGTAATTTCTCTATTAAAAGTAAAACAGGTATGTATATTTTTTTACAATGTGTAAACAATATTTATTCAAAGTAAGAATTATAATGTTTATTTTCGTTTCAATGGTTGATATCGGCCAATATATATATATATATATATATATATATATATATATATATATATATATATATATATATATATATATATATATATATATATATATATATATATATATAGTGTAATTTAGGTCTAATAATATTATATGATTACTATTATGTATCAATAGATTCTGAAACACGTTATAATAAGTAATATTAATTGGCATCGTTATATTATGTTTAGATAAATAATGGATCGATGAGAGGAACAATATAATGGAAATTTAACGTCATATTAAGCTGATAGCATAAATATAAAAAAAATTGAAGTCGTGTCGTCTTATATATCGTTCCAATGATACTGTAGATTTCACGGAGTCACTGAAGCTGTGTCAATGGCACCAGTGAGCATGCAATACCTCTACCTGTGCGGTAGATGACGACAAGCTATGAGCGGATGGTGGTACTAAGAGGCGTGGTACTAGGAGGCGTGGTCTGTGGCGGCGGCGAGGTGCAGCAGCGCCCGGAGCGCGGGCAGGAAGGCGGCCACGGCGCCGAAGTCGTCGCCCGCCGCCAGCCCGCCGGCGGCCCGCGCCGCGCCCTCCCACTGGCCGGCCGCCGCCAGCCCCGCGCACGCGCCCAGCGAGCCCAGCGCCGCCTCCGACAGCTGCAACCGACCGTCACACACACTGGACACAACTCTATCGAATAGCCATTGCAACGCATCGCCTTGCGCGTGCTTTCTAAATTACGTGCTGTACAAATATTCAAACGATTGCGAGCGTTATATATTTATATAATGTTAATTTAATCTTAGTTGACCCGCCTTAAACGAAACTAATTTCATTATTATACCGACTAATGCATAAATTTAAAACTAAATCTAGTAACCACTTCCCAGCATGAGATTTCATAAGGAACATTTTCTATGAAGTCTGTCGTTATATTTATTTGTCAAATAAAATTAAATGTGATGAAGTAACCTTTACAATAGAGACGACAATACGACTATAAACATACATGTTCAGTGTAATGTAACCGAACACATTTACCAATTACTTTATATAATATCATAAAATGAGACCTTAACTGTCAACACTCTGTACAATTGATAATAACGATAATTTTAAATATACAAAATACAACAGTTTGCCCATTTCAGGCGTTACAGTAAACCTACAACGCTTTCAGAAAGCAATGAATCATCAGTGCAAGTGGTAGCACAGCAACCTATTGGGAGCACAGCAACCTAAGAATATTATAAATCGTTCTCTGATACTCTCTGATGATTGCTGTTTCATGTACTATAATATCCATAATCGAATTTAAATCACAATGTTAAAAGTACTTAAAACCATTATAAATCACTTTTCTTTTTCCGCACTTTTATATTTACGAATATGTGGGGTATTGTTTATTTTTAATTTAATTCAGTTCCACACAAAGCACAGGACGCAACCATTGTGTTCTAAAGTATTCGTTTAAATGGTCACTGTGAACTTGACTTTATAATTAGAAACGATTTCATTGGTTAGTGGGCGTGGCTAGGCAAGTGTAGCAAGGTACAGACAAATATGACTCAATGCATTCTTAACGCGAACATATTTTAGTAATTTTGAAACAATCATATCTTAATTCTTGGCAAGATTGAATACTTTTCTATGACAGCGAATGTTTATATTATATGTCGTATTGCCTTCGTTTATTACTTATGAAACCAGCCATATCTTATACAAAATACTTTTCAAATATCAGCAGTGTATTTTGAAAGAAGCAACACATTTTCAATTTTCTTTTTCATGTATTTTTATGGTTTTTATACTTATTATCTTTGCCAGATTTAAATAAATACTATTTATATAGTTAAACGAAAGTAGGTATATGACGTTTTACTTTTTTCAAAATTAATGAATTTGCTAAATTTAATCAAAATAAAAACTTAATTCTGTATAAAACCACTTACTTTGTGCTCACGAAGCATATCATATAAAATTTCTAGCCTCTTATGGACGTCCTCTAATTTCCTCTTCATTTGCTGTAAACAAACACATCATATGAAGGAAAATTTAAACCCTAAATAAATATTCACAAATTAAAATCTGTATCGAAATAAAAGCAAGCATTTAATGTTCTTGGTGACTGGCGACATCCAACGTTCTAGTTGTCATTCTAGAATTAACATTTCTTAACAATTTACATTGTCTTTGCCCAGATAGTTTTTATAAAATATATACCTAAGCAGAACACTCTGATACTGGCGGAATCTATTAAGAAAGCGCCGTAAAACCCCAAAGAAGAAGAAGAAGAATTTACATTGTCAATTTTAATTGAATTTATATACGACCCACTGCTGGGTCTTCATACATAGTACAAGCCCACGATGAGCTATAACAACACACAATGTGGCTTGGTGGGTTTAAGCGGTTACCATAAGAACTAGTACCAACGGTTTAAAGTGCACGGACGAACTCGATACACCCGAACTTCATTGAATTAATTCATCCAGGAACAACTAAGGCAAGAGTAACTTTGTTTTCGTAATTGAAAGCAGAGCGGATTACTACACCAGGATTGACGTGGATTTCAATAGTCTACCAATGAATGGTTTGGTAATGGAAATAGAACGCCTGAACGGAAGAAGTTGTTAGCTTACGGACAAAACCAAGAACAAGAATCAACTCAAGGCCAAAAACTACCTTTGTAAAAGCAAAGCTTCTTCTATATTTTAAATAACTTTATTTACTGAAAATTACAAAGCAAGGCTTTGACATAAAATCGTACATCTCTTTTTTTTCACATAATGACATTAATCTAATAAAAAATATATTGGCGTTATTTTAATAAATAAGGTTTTATGTCGATCCGCAACAACCTTTTTAAGAATAATTGAGAGATTTGTCCAGTGTACCCCCCTGGCCGTGACCTACCGGGTTGGAGGCCCTGTTGGCGCACTCGGTCCGGAGCGCTTCGAACACGTTGACCATCGGCATGTACTGCTCGGGGATCGGCTGCTTGGGCACTGGCGCGGCGGCCGGGCTCTCCTGCTGAACGACAATCACGCTTATGATCTAACCGACTAGGTTCATAACGCTTATTCCATGCTACAACTGGTATTACATCCTTTTATTGTAATAAATTACAAGTCTTCACTCAAGCGATTATTTGTACAGATTTTTAGAACGTAAAGGCAGGAATCCTTGCATTAATAGATGCCAACCCTTATATAGCATATGTCCACCCTGAATCGAAAATCGATTTTTAATATAATCACTTAATCATTGTAAAGTTGTCAAATAAGGGATTAATTAACTTTACATATTTTTAATATATCAATGTCGGTCAACAAAATTTCAAGGTACTGATATTTGACGAACTTACCGGTGCCTGCTGGTAAACTTGACTGACTTGTTCCGGGTACATCTGGCTCTGCTGCTGGTATTGCCCAGGGTACTGGTTCTGTGCAGCCATTTGTCCAGGGTATTGCGACCCTGGCGCTTGTCCGGGGTACGGCTGGCCCGGGTACTGGCCGTACTGCGGACCGGTGAGAGGCACATGTTGGGGCGGCTCTACGCCGAATAACGGATGGGTGATCGGCGCTTGCGTAGGTACTTCTTGCTTTGGCTGTAATATACATTTTGTTTCAGTTCAATATTACATTATTTTTCCATAAAAAAGACGAGTACAGTTGCTAAATGCCGGTCATAATATAATTCTACGTTTATCTGCTACTAAAATATTATAACTTAAATATTGCATCAAAATAAGGCAATATTATATATTTTTCCAAACCAATAAATGACACAACGGCATTGAGGCGTGGATTAGAAATAGATAATATATTCAGGATATAAGAGTGAAAATGCCTTCAATACTCTGTAACTATATTGTTAAGCTTCCCTTCACAACGAAAACAGCGTTCTGTTCACGGCCAATATAGGACAGCTCCAAAATTATATATATTTCGATAAAATCAGCAAAAATCAAGATAAAACGTTAGAAAACCGCAATACTAAACACGCATTTTAGTTAAAATAAAATAAAAACAAACTGGGAATTCAAGTAGTTTATCCCACAAAGAAGTATTGAAGGGATTAGTGACATTCGATAACCGATCAGTATCAAAACCATTTCACACCATGCG
Organism: Acentria ephemerella; assembly: GCA_943193645.1. Classification (NCBI taxonomy): domain Eukaryota; kingdom Metazoa; phylum Arthropoda; class Insecta; order Lepidoptera; family Crambidae; genus Acentria; species Acentria ephemerella. The sequence continues at coordinate 751,137 of OW971891.1, forward strand.
ATAAAGTTGATTTTTGAACGAAAAATAAAAAACTCCTGTATCAAACTCATCAAATGGGAGGACCCACTTGCTCTTCAATCTCTGCTTATACGAATTTGAACTTTATGCGAATGAGATGGAATACAAAATTTAAGTAGGAAGATAAATTTATAATGTCATTCGACAATAAACAATTATGATCCTATAAATTTAAATTCAATTAGAAATATTGCGGCAAGGATATCGATCCATATTATAAGGGCCACACGTTAGAAATTTAGTTACGAATATTACAAATTCATATTAGTAAGGATTGGGGGTAGAAGAAACTCAATTTTGGTCGTTATGACTGTGGTGATAGCTCACTTAATACCTCGTCGTGGTGCCGCCTGTGCTCTATAATGTGGCCCCACTGACGAGTGCCGGCGTGCAGAGCCGACATATCGGCCGCGTATACTGGCTGAATAATTATACAACTGCTCAAATCGCCGTAACCGAGTCTACGGATTCTTTTTCATTTTTGTCAATTATTTTCACTTAAGACTGTATATTTTTATGTTCTAAAATAATTTTTACACATTTAAACTGCAAATCGTATCTTATTTAAAACGAGTATATCTGATATTTAATTAAACAATATTAATCTGGAATAATTAACCTTTATTAGCAACTGGATCGAACAACCTGTTTATTTTTTCTTAAACTTTTTTTCACAGTATTCAGAATGAAATTTATAATCTTAATCTTATTCATAACCTCTTTACAAGCCGTATGGTGTCTAAAGAACTGTCCTTAAGGTAATAGTTCTAATTATTTGCAATCTTTTTTAATCGACTTCAAAAAGAAAGAAATGTTTAATTCGGTTGGTATATTTTTTATGTATGTACACCAATAACGCCGAGACAACTAATCCGATTAATGATTCTTATTTTGTTCGATGCGGCATAGTTGCCATTTGGTCCCATTAAATATCTTAATTTTCTAGCATTTTCGTTAACTTGGACGATATAACTTTGGCGATATTTTGTTTATATGTACACTTAAAGATTACTGATTCGATTAACTTGGTGCTTGGTCTTTCCCGAAACAAGAGACTGACTCTTTGAATTATTTTTGCCTTTTTAGTATTTTGAAGTCGGTTTTTAGTATTGTTTAAAACTGTTTCCTATACGTAGTGAAAACTGAGATATACTGAACATATATTTCAGGATATGTTGTATCTTCAGAACCGGGACCATTGCATTTTTTCATTAGTGGAAAATACCTTAGTTTTGGTGCACAACATCGGCGGGTCGTTCCACCCCGGAGCGACCGGAGCGACCGGCGCAACCGGAGCGACCGCCGCTGGCGCCAGCGTGTCGGGCGCCGTGGACGGGTTGTAGTAGCCGCCGTTGACCGCGCAGTTCGGTGCGGCCACTTGGTTCACTGGGGTCAGCGGGTTCAGCGGGTTCACGGTGTTGTTGGTCGGGGTGAAGTTGGGGTTAGGTACGCTGGCGGAGCTGTACAAATATGACCGAAATGGTGCACTAATTCTACTGCGATACACACATGCATGCATGGAAAACTTTTTGTACTTTTTTGTACTGTCACGTTTGTATTTGTAGTATATCTGTCTGTAAATCTGTTATAATTAATACAGTAATTATATTATTATTATTAAACAAGTAACGAATAATGTAGTAGCAGTTTCAAAGATTTAAATCGTTATACATATTATTAATACTCACTTTTCGCAAGTGTTCTGCACTTGTTTCATGAATACAAGATACTTTAAATTCTTCTATTATTGTTATTACAGTCGTAGTAAGTCAAAATGATTATAATAAAAATCCTAATTATATAAAGGGTTTTATCTCATTTCACGTCAACCCCACTCTTCCTATTACAACAAACCAGAATATACGTGTAAACAATTCGTAAATGATATAAAATTGAACTTTGTCGCTCGCGTTAAGACATGGCGACACAATCTCTGACCAGAAGCTGCATCTTCTGGTTTAGATTTAGACATTTTGTATGCCGTCGACAACGAAGTCCAATTCATTAAATACAAAATCTTTCAAGAATTAAAACCTCTATACTTTGTCCTGGAAACAATTCATCAACATATGACTTTCACATTAGATTGATTATATTAAGCGATCAAAATAAAAATATTTTTTTAACCATTGTGACACGACATGAAGGCAAAAAGAAAGGCAAAAGTATTCAGTCCATACAGCCACGCTACATCTAAATATGTGTGTTATGATGTAACAGCTTTATGTTGAGACGGGGTTGTTGACTTTTGTTTTTGTCTTTATTTTGTTACTTGTAATGGCAATAGTATTTCTTTTCCTACTTGCAATATCATCAGTATATCACCTGTACTGGTCCGGCAGCGGGCTGTTGTATCCTCCGTATGGCTGTGCGACAGAGTTGTTGAAGCTGTACTGGTTGTATAGTGGCGCCGACTGGACTGATGGGTCTACTTTGTACTTGGACCGACTTGTTACACCACCTTACAGATAATACTAACGGTTATAATATAAGTTAAAATTATTTATTTATACTTTACTACACATATAAAAGTACAATTAGCGGCCTTAATCCTCTATGCCATTCTCTACCAGTCAACTAGAGAGTCGAGTCCAGAAAAATAAAGTGTAATGCTTAAATAATGATGGAAAATTAAAAAAATCGCTTAATATAACAATATCATACACTTATTATAAAATAAATATTATTTAACATAAGTAAAATTAAAGGTATAAAAGTTAATATTAATGGTTTCTGTCCACTACACCAGACCATACCATGACCGTGTCTGTTCGTCATACAAACTGTAGTTAACCGGGTGACGCATCGAATGATATAGTCAGGTAACGCACTGTTTTCAACTCAATTTTACGTACGCAGTAAGCGGATAAGTTAACGGATCGTAAATGTGTACAAACTGCCTGAAAGTTCCGGTTAGACAACGTCGCATGTAGAATTTAGCGCGTCGTGTACCATGCTTTATCTGTGACGGGCCAATCTTGATATCGGTTGTAACTCTATAGTAATCATACAAGGAATACTTTTTACTTGCATCGTACGGTATAGTGGCTATATCCGTATAAACTTGTAAAACTTTGTTCCATCTACAGAGTTTACAAGTGCCTCTGCCGGGCACACGCTTGAGCAATAAAATATATTATATGATAAACATTATATGATTATTATTATATGATATATATTTTTCAAATAATAAAAACATTTAGACAGATTTTTGTTCTTGTTCTTTAAGTCCAAGCAAAAACTATTTTAGAGCTGGGAAATGGTAAAAATTTGTATCTGAATAAACTTACCAGACGTCGGGCCAACGCTACCAGGTCGTGGCGGTTGGGTCAGAGGTTGCAGCGGTTGGGGTTGTAACGGCTGGGGTTGCAGCGGCTGGGGTTGTAACGTAGGGGGTTGTGGTGGGAAGCTACTGTTCGGGAAAGTATTGGCAGCCGGCACTGGCGCTTGCTGCCACGGCTTTGTTTCGTAAGGAGTCGGTACTGTATTGAAATGAAAAAATGGTCTAATACTAGTTCATATAGCATAAAAATCATACCAAAAAACCATTGAAATTGAAGGCATAATATTTAAGCGAGAAAGAACATCATATTAAAAAGAGACATCGATTGTGATATTTTCTTAATTTACCCATTGTTGAAGGAGAACAAGGTTCGTATAATATAATTAAGGCATTATTTAACATATCAATTTGAACGACAATTAATAATTATATAGTTACTCCTTTCTCACTTTAATAGATTTTTACTTAGAACACTTCATATTAATCGAAACTTAATGTAGTACTACCAACGCGTGATAACTCTCAATGCCTATCCAATCGATGCGTATGTGTATCTCGCGCATGATCCTTAAGTCATTCAACATGCATTCAATATAATAAATGGAATAACACACACATAGGTCGAGGGGTCAGAAACCCTGACTGCTTAGCTGGAGGTACCGAAATCAAGGTCCGGTAGTGTCAGATATTTGTTCACGATTCATGGATATTTTTATGTTTATTAAATATGTCTGATATTTATATACATAATATTATTTATCTACATCATTCCGTTATCTAGTATCAGTAACACAAGCTAATGATGCATAATTTAGGCTATTTAAAACGATTAGTGAGTGTGAGAAATATATTATTATAAGTTCCTAGTAATATCACGGAGTTCATTTAATATTTATTCTTATATACCAGGAACAAGTGGTCTTAAACTGCTCCCTTGTGGTACTCCTATAATGACACTGAGGTGACTCGACAGAGTTTAGCGTCTTATTGTTTTCTGTTGTTTTTTATACACAATTCAGCCAATGACTTGACACCACCTGATGATAAGCAGTAGAGGAGTCCATATGTGAAGATGCTAGTGCAGCATTCGACATACTGCCCTAACCACCCTCACTTATGGTTTTCTATTATCTAAATAAGATTTCAATAATTGTCTAGCAATACCACAGATACCCAATATACGATACGATCTAATTCGCGATAAAGGATCTAGCGTCTAGGCTTCAGGCTCTCCTGCTGAATTCTGACGGCGAGAAGACTCATGAGATTCCTCTCAGCTGCAAAATGGTAACCAGCCGTATAACTCACCAGTATTGTAAGTATTGCTTGCATCGTTGTGTCCAATTAGATGTGCTCGTTTCTGTGACTGCGAACTAAGTGTTCGGTTTCGGTTGAATGATCCAGGTTGCTGTGGTTGCTGTGGTTGCTGTAAATTTTATTACTAATTAAATGCACCTTTATCAATCAATTTGTGAACCATTTAAAAACGACATGTTTGTCTTTGTTAAGAACTCAACTTTTGTCAAAAACTTCTAAAAATAAATGCCAGACCTATAGAGAATATTACAAATTTTACAAATCATCCCAACCAATCAGTTGCAAGTTATTGTCGCTAGAAAAGTACGAGTAAAAACGTTCTATTAATTATTACTTAAATTTTTAGCTCGTACCATTTGTTCTAGAATCCCACCAAACGTTATGTTTCGATGTGAAAGTAAATATAGCCAGTGTAGTTACAGGCTGTGGGAGGCATTAACATATCTTGTGTCTAGAATATCGATGCACCTGTAGTGTCGAGCTCTTGATATTCAGTCTATAGGCGATAGGAACCACTTACCATATGGACTAAATGCTTGTTTAACACAACATCCTTGCAACGGCGCTTACTGGACATAACTTCTCATGGCCTGTTTCATCTATTAATATACAGTCGGCCTCAGAAGTAGCTTAACACTTAAATTCCATGTCACAGCAAGAAATGCTATTAATACTTAATATTTGGTACGACATGGTAGCTTCGTCTAAGGCCGATTGTATTTCTGTCATGGGATTGCACTGCTACTTGCTCTAGACTCTTTGACAGCACACTTTTTTGTTTATGGACTAATAAAAGAAAATCCATGTATTTAGGGTCCATCGTCCCTTTTTGGTTACTGTCGTAGTACGTAGGATTAACGGAGTCAGAAATCGGGCTCGAAGCCTCTGTAGCTGTGGTTCCGGCGAGGCCTGACCTGGTGTTGACGAGGGTCGAGGGCGCGCGCGAGTCGTTCCCGCAGCGGCCCGCCGGCGTGCACGGGCAGCACGGCTAGGGCTCCTTGCAGGCAGCCCTGGCCGGCGAGCCTCCACGCGTACTCCTGCAGCACCCGCTCCAGGCGCGCCGTGCTCTGTGCACAGAGGCTTACGTCATTGCTGGTACACCTTACAATTACAATATGACCAAACGTACGGACAGACACAGTGTCATACAAACACGTCACCACTAGATAAAACCAGTTCACGCTCGTTCAGCCAGTGGACAAGCGGACTAAATGCCTGCAAAACGCAAGTTTTATTTTTATGGTCTTGCATATTTCTTAAGAAATTGTTTTTACTGTAATAAACTCTAAATAATTGGCTCCGGAATTATAAATGGTTGTTTCCTGTGCCGTTTGTATGAATTATACTAGAATAAAAAGATATTTCAATTATCCCAAGCAGTCTACTACGTAAGTAAATGAATACCATATGTAACCTATTTAAAAGTAGATACGTTTAAGTGGTCTTCTCGCTAGCAGAGCTTTCTCTGTGAGCGTTGTACGGTAGGTACCTGTAGGTGTCGGCCTCTGTTGGCGGCGGCTCTCCTCGCTAGCAGAGCTTTCTCTGTGAGCGTTGTACGGTAGGTACCTGTAGGTGTCGGCCTCTGTTGGCGGCGGCTCTCCTCGCTAGCAGAGCTTTCTCTGTGAGCGTTGTACGGTAGGTACCTGTAGGTGTCGGCCTCTGTTGGCGGCGGCTCTCCTCGCTAGCAGAGCTTTCTCTGTGAGCGTTGTACGGTAGGTACCTGTAGGTGTCGGCCTCTGTTGGCGGCGGCTCTCCTCGCTAGCAGAGCTTTCTCTGTGAGCGCGGCCAGACTGGCCGGCGCCCGGCCGCAGCGGGCCCAGCGCTCCACCAGCGGCTCGGGGCTCATGGCGCACAGGTAGCAAATCGTTGCAGCGTCGTTCAGAGACTGGTCCGCTTCTGCAGCTAACCTCTCCCCGAGCATTTCTATGGAGAACAGATCACATTGGATTCTATATTTTTGAATAACTATGAAGCTAAACATTAGTAGTGACGAAAGAAAATCTCAGAAAGCTATATACTAAAAAGAAACATCTTAACAGTATCTTTAATTAATTATCATGATCTTATTCTAATAATTAAATAAAAAAATAATATCAGAATAATTATTAAATTAGTTTGTAGACGAAAGTCCAAGTTACAAACATAATATACTATGTTTCAAAAGCTGTTCGAGTATTTTTATCCAACGACAAACAAACAGACAAGTGAGCAATACTGACGGTCCCCATCTTACATTAAGTTCAAAAGCTGACCAATCCAAATTGTGAAAATAAAGTGTTCATCAATCAACACTAAAAACCGACTTCAAAACACGAAAAAGGAAAAATTTAATTTAAGAACTTATCCCATTTAAAATTGGTGATAATTTGTTTCCAGAAACAATCGAAAGTGATAACCTTTTTCCGTGTTGAAAATTAATATAAAATTTGATAGCAATCCACGTATCAAAAAATGTATCATGATGCTCACCACAGTAATGCGACAGAGCCTCCCCCTCGCAATGCGTCAGTAAAGCAGCGAGGACATCCTTCCAGCTGGTGACAGACGCCGAGTTGACTAACGTGTCCCACTTTGACTGCAGCAAACTTCCCGCCAACAATGACACTGGATCGTCGGCTGTTTGTCTCAGGTGATACTTCTGTACCTTGTAAAGAAGCTCTTGGCTACCTGATAGGATAAATATTGAAACCAAAGCATTAACATAAATTAAAAGCTGTATTTAGGTACCATCGCTTATTAATAAACTTTAAAATTATTAAAATGAAAGCAAACTCATAATTCTTCAGATAATCTAAGCTTACCTACAACAAAAACATAATTTATTGGATACATTATGTTTGTTTGACGCAAGTTAGACAACTGACCGTATATTTCAATTAAAATATAAGAAAATTACTGTATTACAAGATAAATGACCTCGTCACATGCTACGGAAAAAACCATAAAATAGCCATCAAACATCACTACGTGGACCCAACAATTAAAATACCTACAATCAATTAACATACTCCGACAACTCACCCAAAGATGCAATAAGGAGTGCGTCGGCGATCCGCTTGGCGTCCAAACATAGTTCTACAGCTTCTTCTAGGTTCCCGCACACTAGCGCTCGGCAAATAAGACTGGGCGGATCTGAGTAAAGGCAACAACAGGTTTTACAAAGCAAATTGTTTTAAGAAAATCACGTAAGTCACGAATGTCTTCATCAATACATTACTTTTCAAAGAACGAAAGAGAGAGAAGAGAAAAAGAGTGGCAAAAGAGTCACACACGCTCAATCTGTAACAGCCAAGGTTTCATTATAATTAAACAAGAAATACAGAGTAACAGGTAATCTTATTCACTATAAGGTCGTAAACATGAAGCTAAATAACTACAGTAGCAACTTTGAAAGGTTAAATGTAAACTAAATTGTATCTCCCTCTCTTTGAATTGTAATGAGAGACAATTTTATATTTATTGTATACGATGAAACCACAATTTACACTATCTTGGAAACAGTTATTAATATTTAAAGAAAGTTTTCGAATTTCATAAGATATTACTGACCTTCCCCACTGGGTATGGTAACGTTATTGACGGTGGGTCCCAAGTCAATGTTCGCTAGTTTCCTCTCGATCAGCGTCTGCGCATCCTGAGCAATTTTTCAATTAATAAAAGTATATCTAGTATATAAAGACGTCACTAGGTCTCTTGATCATTATCAACGTCCCATCGATGGGCACAAACCTTCCTACATGGGCGAAACCACGCACCGCGCCTCCACAAGCGGGTTTATGTGAAAGTGGTTGTCGAAACAGCCAGAACCAACGACTTAAAGTGCCTTCATAAATACATAAGAACTCTCTAATACACCTAACTAATAAGAAACTATAACTTGATCAAACTTTTATAATGTATTTTTTTTGTATTATTTTAAAACTGCACACAATGTTATCGTCAACGCTTTTAAAGCAAGAAATTTTGGGCGCTAGTCCTGTTTCTTGAGTTAAAATAAATAAAACTGAATGCATTACAGTGTACATATATAGCATTAAGATATTTGCATTGATTTGAGAATCTCCTTGTTTTTATATCTGCTTCATTGAAAAGTGCGTTCACTAACACTTAAAAGCTCAATATATTTGCAAATTTCACTGTACTCTACCGTCTTAATCTCAATTATAATCAGACATATACATATTAAAAATATACTTAACATATGTGCTACTATTCAGCTAACATACATCTCCCCCTATCGAGACTCGAACCCAGAACTTCTCAACAAGCTAACCTAAAAATATTCTCGTCTGACCCGTCTAACTCCAATATAGCCTAGATTCATAAACCATACATACAGATAAACATGTTCTTAAATTTAAAATTTAACTCTACTTATATTGGAATTTGAGCCGTTATTTATAAGCAACAAAGTTGGTTTTACTCAAACAGTTTTTGAACAACTTAGAAATGTGTAAAGCTATCCATACAAGAAAGTGTGAACACTTAACAAGGATGTTGTATGTAGTGTTTTATAAATGTAAGGCATAGACCACATAGAATCGATAACTCACCGACAAGTCAGTGCTGGTGTCCGTAGACAACTCTGCCTCCGTCTCCGTGGACTCGCCCTGAAGCGTGTTAGCGACAGATGTTAATACTTTGGCAAAAAAATGCTAAAAACGGAACATGAATTTTTATAGAATCAATCATTATTTTAAATATCCCAACATATTAGGAGATCTAACTGAATTAAATTTATAATATAAATACAGCTGTTTGAAGATATACCCCTCTATTTTGTAATTACAATAGGGAACGGAAATCTTCGAAAAAGATTTTGATTTTTTAGATCATATTTTTAGAAAATATTTATAATTCCGGACCTTATTTTTAAAATAAATAAGGACAGCAACCCAAGTAAGTACAAGAAAATCTAGACATATTATTTAGCTTATCGTTACAATAGCCCATCTTTTTTTAGACGCAAGCACTGGTAGGCATTTATATATATTTCAACTGCTTAGTAAAAAGTAAATAAACTCTGTGACGTCACTCGCTGCGTCTTCATGGTCATTATTTTGTTGACATTATGGCACCGTAAATGGCTTTTCGCAGGTTTTATAGAAAAAGTTAACAATATAGATTTATAAAAATTATCGTTTTAAATTTTTGGAAATAATTACGCCCCATATTTAGTCATTTTTTGCCAAACTTTACAATGTTGATATAGAGCGAGAAACTTGAAAGAAAGCTGTGTGGAAACATGTTCTTAGTTATAGAAGGGTTATAAGCCTGATTATATAGTCATAAGTCACAATAGCCTTAAAAATAATAGTTATTTCATTACTCACACGTCTTAGCTCTGCCGTGTTAGGTTGAGTGTCACTGAGTGCATTGGTACTCTTGAATTTTGATGGGATGTCGTCTTGTTTGAATCCTAGATAAGTAAATATTTTGTAAGTCGATATGTCTGAATTTCAGAACAAACTAAAACTTAATTATTATTGAATATAACTTGTACATTATTTTAGTGTGTAAGTTAGTAAACTTTACAGTTTTAGAAAGAAAATTATTATATTTATGATGCCGTTTCTCTTGTCTTCGAAAAAGATCACTTAATGTATGAAACATGCGTCATATATGCGTAATCGCAAGTTATTGTCATCAACAGCTAAATCATATGACAACAGCGGGGTCTTTGTTGTTAAGTATTGGAAACTGCTTTTTACATAAGGAAGCAACTACGATCGAAACTTCACGATTCAATAGAAACTTACACTAAGGCCTGTATTTTCAAAATTATATTTTTTTTAAATAGAAAATTGTAAAATTCCATTCAGTTTCAGCTGGTTGGTTTCGTTTCTCATTTGACTGCGGCTAATTCGGCACTAACAAATCTCAATCTACGTGGATTCAAATAAATGCAATTATTTATTTACTTGCGTAATGCGCGGTGGCCAAACGCTATAGAGAGAGACATAGATACAGAATGGTGTTTAATTTGATAAGTTTTTTAATTTAATGTTAATATATAAAATGTGAGTGAACATTACCTAGCAGGTTGAGTAGCTCTGAGCGGAAGGTGGGCAGGAAGTTGGCGCGCAGGAAGAACCACGTGAACCTGTCGAGCTGCTCGCTGGCCGCGTCGCCGCGCTGCCGGCAGTACCTGCGGCGGGACAGTGTCTACACTAGTACACTAGTACGCTCGTACACTCATACACTCGTACATGAGTACACTCGTACGCTCGTACACTCATACACTCGTACGCTCGTACACTCGTACGCTCGTACACTCGTACACGGGCGTATCATTACGTGTATTATTACTACTGCACGATTGGAACTTGTCCACGAATCATTGCTCCATTTTGTTTGGAGTTATTTTCTGTTGTGAAATTGGTCTCTTTTGAATTACCAAACTATAATCAATTTTATTTACACTTATTAACCAATGTGAGGCTTCATGATTTTCTGATCTAGGACTCATTTCATGAACAGGGGGGGGGGGGGGGGTGCAGGGTTGTTACTATATAATATATAAATATTTCTGATACTCTTGTGATCGCTTTGGAGTAAGTTACTCAATGATGATTCATCAACAGAATAATTGTATTAATAATAAGAATATTGACATTACAATCATGTAAAAACTAAGAAGTTTGTTGCGCTACTTCTCCAAGGCAAAAGAATTAATCTTTTGACGATTTAAAAGAACTTAGTAACTAAGTCCATTTAATTAAATAGCTTTTTGATTTTTATACTTTCTATAAAGCAACTCAATCTGATACTGCACACAAAATACAAATTGAACTGTAATTTTGCAGTGAGAGTGCAGTCAAAGCCCAGCACGTCGAGCTGTACGAGCAGTACATGTGTTGTAAGGTATACGTACTCGGCCAGCTGTGGGCAGGCGCTGGGGTCCTGGCTGAGGGTGGAGCCCAGCACGGCGTCCAACTGCGCTGCTCGCTCCACTATCTCTGGCTCGCTCACCACCTGGACCATCGAGTTATCGTCATCTATCATTGCACTCTAGTATTCATGTCGATTAAAACTTTTTTGTAGTACATAGTACATATTAAACTAAGTTATTGGTGCTAATCAGCGAATATCTTTAAAAGTCTAGTAGTAGAGAAATATTTTAATGTTAAATTAAAATTTTCTTTTTTGGTTTCGGAAACATTCTTAAAATGACACTAGTAAATTGACGTCAATACCAAAATTTAATATTCAACATCTTAATGATTACTCACTTGACTGATGTAAGCTAATTTCTGTGATCCAGCTTCTTCTGGACATTTTTCGAACATCACCAATTTGCCTCCAAACTGAAATGCACTCAATCGTTAGAACCGAACTAAAGTTAGACAGTCATCAGGTCAGTTGAAGGCCAAGATGCTTGGTAGGTAGCTTATGCTATGCAGTGCTCACCGCGAACTTGGCGGCGACGGGGCGGCGCAGCCAGCGCGGCGCCCGCGTCGGCTGGGCGGCGCCGGGGGCGTGGCCGGGGGCGTGGCCGGGGGCGGGGCCTCCGTCTGGCGGGGCGCGGCTCACGGCCGGCAGCTGCTGGAAGGAGGCCGGCCCGCCGAACGACTCCATGATGCTGCGCTCCGACGCCGCGCTCTGCCGGACATCGACGGTCAACGACACTTTACTCCAAAATGTTACCGCAATTAAAGAACGCCTTTAAAATATATATTAGTATTAATAATTTAAATATTATATATACAAGTGATCGTTTGTAGCGAAATTCCTATTGTCTGTTCAGAAGTTTTCTTTATATCAAAATTAAAATACAATATACTTTCGTGACACTTGACATAAATTGAGAGTTACTTTGAATTATAACTACCACCATGAACAATATTTTATAGTTCATCACGATAAACGTGACGGCTCCCCCGGCTGCAAACGTGACGAAATAGCTGTTCTGTTGTTAGCATTCAGACTGATGGATGTAATTGATATTTATTGACTTAGTTAAAGATGTTTAAATCTGCAGCTAACAGCTAACAGTCACGGCATAAAGACAGTACCGCACGTAACGGTCCAGCACTGTAGACCGCAGGCACTCATACCGACAGATGGCACTCAATGAAGGACGCGGCACACTGACCTGTTCGGGCCGGTCGGCGGCCAGCAGCGAGTGCAGGCCCAGCTGCTGGTCGAAGGACGCGGCACACTGACCTGTTCGGGCCGGTCGGCGGCCAGCAGCGAGTGCAGGCCCAGCTGCTGGTCGAAGGACGCGGCACACTGACCTGTTCGGGCCGGTCGGCGGCCAGCAGCGAGTGCAGGCCCAGCTGCTGGTCGAAGGACGCGGCACACTGACCTGTTCGGGCCGGTCGGCGGCCAGCAGCGAGTGCAGGCCCAGCTGCTGGTCGAAGGACGCGGCACACTGACCTGTTCGGGCCGGTCGGCGGCCAGCAGCGAGTGCAGGCCCAGCTGCTGGTCGAAGGACGCGGCACACTGACCTGTTCGGGCCGGTCGGCGGCCAGCAGCGAGTGCAGGCCCAGCTGCTGGTCGAAGGACGCGGCACACTGACCTGTTCGGGCCGGTCGGCGGCCAGCAGCGAGTGCAGGCCCAGCTGCTGGTCGAAGGACGCGGCACACTGACCTGTTCGGGCCGGTCGGCGGCCAGCAGCGAGTGCAGGCCCAGCTGCTGGTCGAAGGACGCGGCACACAGCAGGCCCGGCACGCGCGGGCTCCACGACACGTCGAACACCCACTGCGGCTGCACCAACACCTCCTGCACTATCTCCCCGCCCTGCACACAACACTCGACATTGACGCCATTTCTATTGTAGGACTATGACGGAACTGTATTGACATGTTCACTTGACAATTTTATAAACGATCAAAAAAATGTCTCAATTATTATTTTGTTTTAATCTTCATAGCAAAATAATAAAATCAATGCAAAAATACTTCAGTAATAATATCATAATCGATAAAATGAAATGACATTGATCAACAAAGAATTGTTGGTGGTACTCGGTGCGTGTGATGTATGTATGTATGTATGTATGTGTGAGGCAGCATACAACAAAAGTGTAGTAAGTAGCAGTGAGTAGTGACCGGGCGCGTGTCGTGGGGGTCCCAGCAGAGCACGCGGCCGTCCTTGGCGGCGGACAGCAGCAGCGAGGGGTCGGCGGCGGCCCAGGCCAGCCCCAGCACGCCCAGCCGGTGCCCCGACAGCGACTGCAGCGGGGACGCCGCCAGCCTGCACGCACCACGACACGTTACACTTTACTTATTCGCAACAGCCCGAAGACTTTATGTTATGGTTACTACATTACGAAAAACATATCATATTGTTATTTATTCTACATAAATAATAAATATGTTAAAACTTATTATATTCTCTCATATTTTTTTAACCAAATGTAAACTTAAATATAGAAAACAGAAAAAACTAACAGACTTGACTGTAACACTTAGTTTTTTTTTGACAGAAAACCTCCATACAACCATATCTTTGGCTAATAATACAAGTGCTCCGATTGTATTAAAATCAAACAAAACAAACGATATAGTTTCATGAGACACTTTTTTACTTAAATACAAGGCGATAGCATGTTCCATTACTCACCTCAAATCCCAAAGCTGTATGACAGGAGCCTGGTCATCTTCAGAAGCAATACAAAGTTGTGTAGCGACTGACGGGTGCCACGCCAACGACCGCCATCGTGTGCGAGATTGAGAATCACTGGGAATGGACACACATTGAATTTATACAATACACAGATATAGTTAAAGCAAATTCACTTTTCTCAAAATCAAATCTTGATAAAAGTGAAAATTGTACAAAATAAGGCTGTTTACCTTAATTTCATTATTGGTTCATTCTTTCGTAAGTCCCAAACAACACATCTTGAGGCAAAAGTTGAACCCAAAATGTGTTGTACCTGAAAACAACATCATAATTTAATTAAATCATCATCATCTTGGTGTATAGACTATCTGTGATCTATTTCACACACAGATGAGCACACATTTAATTGATATAAATAATTTGCAATAGTACATTAATTGCAGAAACAAGGTCAACAATATCTCTTCATCTCTTGCACCCTGCTACAACTACAGAGAGAGAATTTAAGTAATTGCGCATTTTTTTCAGTTTAATGCCCTCACAGGGTTTAATTTAATATGTATCATTATCAAAAAATAAAATAAATCCATTTTATATATTTTTTGTGGTAAGTTCAACTCAAACTAAATAACCTGTTGATTCCAAGCCAGACCCTGAACATGTTCATATGGCTGACTGCGGTTTCCTGGAGCCATGGGCTGGCTAGTATTCTTCAAGTCCCAGATAAAGATCTCGCTGTCCGACGCTCCAGAGGCTAACAGATTCTTCTGATATGGATTGATGTCTAAAGCTGAGACCTGACCTGAAGAAGATTATTTTTATTGAGGCTTAATTTATTCTCTGCTGAACAAAAGATTGAAACTATTATTTGTATTACAGAGCTCATTGAATAAGAAAAATGGGTCTTTTAGATAAGCAAGCACAGAGCACATCCAATGATTGTGTTTAATAAGAAATACTTATAAAATCACATTTATACTTTTGAAAAATGAATTACCCTACCTAATTTTTTTATTTAACATTGTTATTAAATTTTATGATTATTTTCAATGGTTAGTTAATTTAATGATTAATGAATTTCTCGTCATCATAATTTGTATTTAAATTCTGAATAGCATACTAAGTGCCAGGTACTCAATGTAACAGTTGAGTCCAATTAAAATTTTATGTTTGATAAAGAAACAGATGTAACAATACACCTGTTCATTACATCATAGATCTGTTAGGTATGTTGTTAAGGTCAAACTATATGAATATAAAATATCATTAATATTAATTGTAATTAACTGAAATATCTAACCAAGTGTGACCAAAATTTTAATCTGTCTACTTCAAAGATGGTAATTAATCCTCTGATTCTGGTGATTATGAGTATTCACCACATCAACTGGAACCCACTCTTATATGCTTACAACACAGGAGTAAAGGTATTATAAATCTAAATGATAACTGCATTGTAACACAACTATTTTGAAAAGGTGTCTTTTCAAAAAAGTTGTGTTCTATAAACCTATAAACTCTGCTTATCATATTCATATTTTTGCTGTTTATTAGTCTCCCTTAAACTCAAAAGTGGCTCGTCCAATATGAATAGTTGTAGTTTTTTGTTTTGGATCCTTTAATACAGAGGTGGTTTCTCTATTTAGAAAATTAATAAACAATTTTGTAGATAATTAAGTTTAAAAATTATAAAATCAAAAATTATTAATTCAGCATGGAAAGTTAAATACCAGCTAATTAAAAACTCAATTTCTTCCATAGCCATTTCAAATTCTCTTAAACTGATTTCTGTCATTGCAAACAATTTTGGTGTTTACATACTACTGTTGATTCTGATGGTATCCTCTTAAATTAAAATTAAGCTAATTGCTTCTCGTTCATTATCTGCATTACTTATGTTTCATGAATGTGAAATTTTCAGAACATTAAGTTGACACCTTAAGTTGAACTATTGTCTAATTTTAGTCAGCATGTTTTATGATCCACATCAAAATAAGAAATTATAGATGGTAAAAAGTTCACTGGGTTGTCTAGTGATGAATAATTTGGTTGTATAGTTTTATGTTCTTTGATAAATTTTTACTGTAACACAAGATAGTAAGTAATTTTAGAACCATACCACTATGTTTTGTACTGCTCCCAAGAAAAGAATCACTAGCATTTTGTAATAATTTATCTGTGCTATAGAACTCTAATAGGCCTCCATCACAGCCTCCCACTATGACACCTTCTCCAGACCAAATAATTTTATGAAACCTGCAATAAAATGCTTTCTTTAGTACATTTTAACTTAATAAATGTAAATGTTGATATTGTTGGGTTCCTTGGCCAGCTTGGACTGTTTATTGTTCTTCAATAAAATTTCTGTTTAATCCTGAATAGATATTTATCTGGAATAATTACATTAAGAGCACTAAATCTTACATCATACAATAATAATTTCAGGCTGAAGAAGTGTCCCCATTTGTGTAAAATATACAACTATTGACAAGGCTGAATGTTTAATAAATCTCATACTCTCCTGGACCATCTCCTGGGGCATGTGATAGTAAGTTAAACCACCAGAGATATGTCTAGTGTTTAAAAGCAAAATCAATAAATCACTTTATACTACTGAGGGTGTAATAAGAGCTCTTATTATGATTGAAGGAGCTCATTGCTGTCGTGGTTTGAAAGTTCTGCTAAATAACAAAAACAGCAACTGTTGTTGGTCCCTGGTTGGGTCATTCAAAATAAGTTTTTTTACTATTGAAGGCATGTTAAGTCGTTGGTCCCAGTTTTTATGACTACTGCTTTCACTCACCATGCTACATTTGGCCAGGGGGTAAGTGTTATGGCCCAAACTCCTTTCTCATTTATATTTCACATGTAGGAAAGCTTGTGCCCAGCAGTGGTATGCATATATGCTGTTGATAATAATGATTATAATTTAGTTAAGGGCCTACATCTAATTTTGCTATAGAATTCACTTTATTAGTAGCACTAGAAAAATAACATGTCATGATTCTTAATTGAATTAAAAGTTCATTATACACCCCAGGTAAGGTATAATTCTGAAGACAATAAATGACAATGTTACCTATGCCCTCATTGGCTACTTTTGCCTACACACTAAAACACAACTAACAGCTTTATAGCCAAAATAGGCCTGTTGTACAGATTGTTTATCACCAAGCAACCCTACAAACTTTAATAAGGTGTACAACTTAGTAGTTTTATAAGTTCATATATATACAATGCACATTAGGTAGTAAAATGAAAAGTATATGTAAATAATATGTAACAGTATTAAGTAATTATATTTGACTGAAATGTACTGAATCACAAACACAATGGGTTTTATTTACAATATGATGTATAATTACTATTGAGAAATGTTCATAATAAAATTATAAGGTTAATTATTTACTTCCTTTTTACTGTGTTTACATGTTCATGTGTCTACCGGCAACATCAAATTTAAAATTTAAAGATTTTTTGTGATTATTCGAAAAAAAGATGCTACCCTTGATGAGATTTGCCTTTTCCTAGATATCACCCACAGTAAAGGTGTACCAATATAACATAGATTCTCCAGGGCGCTTGAGCCATGAAGTAATTTAAATGAAATAATCACATGAGTTTGTGATAAGTCAATGTTATCTGGTAATGTTTACATAATGTGTACTTCTTTTTGGTGCTGCTCATAAGTGGAGGGCTTACTTGTGTTGTGTCTCTAGGCTGCATTTCAGCTCTAGATCGAGTCCAGGATCCTCCAAGTTCAAACCGTACAGTTCCAACGTAGAAGTTGAACTAAAAGTCGAGTCAACCTGCTGCGCCGCCGAGCCGGTCGCTAGCATCGCAGGATAGAAATCGCATGGCGACCAACTAACGTTCACCGTCTTCTTCAACTCCTTCAGCTTCATCTTTCACGTACTATTTCACTGAACACAAACAATAACACTTTCAATTACCCATCCAAAACAACGATCCACTGAATTATGTCACACTTTTGGAACGCTTCCCACGATCGAATTATGAAATTAACAACACATTATTGAACCGGTAACTATCAGTTAGTGATCGTAGCTGGGTCTAATATTAAGTTTTAAAGGGATTTCATAAGAAAATATAATATTTACCATAAAAACACCGAGTTGGCACTTCCAACGTGGCTGACGTAAATCGTAAATATTTTTTGTATGACATTAACGTTTAACTTGACAGTAAGTTCTTGATTGCTGTCAGATTCGTTCAGAAACATATTTTAAAAATCATATTTCATATAAAAATTTAAATAAATTTAAATAATGAGTAAAATATTTTTTGTTATTAAAAATATGTAATAAAAGTTAATCTGCTATGATTATTTTACATACAGCCGTATAAATGATTAATATTGAGGAAACGTGACTACAAAATATTTATCACCATAACAACAGGATATTTGGCTTTTTATTGTTTATTACGAAATTTAGATAATAGTTTTCATATAAACGTGATGTAAAATTATAGAATTAATAGACATTTTTCTCTATATAATTCCATTAAAAATGTAGTTTCTGACCTCTTTTAAAATGTATTCAGCCGCTAAAAGAAACTATTGTACTGACAGCGAAACATTTCAAAATCATGAAGTTTTATATATATAAACTAGAAAAGGACTCAATTCAGGTATAAAACGTAAGCAAATACTTATCTTTTCTTATTAAAGTAAATGTATAGAAAGATAGGGACAATCGGTCATCCCAAAGACTGCATGCAATACATGTAATGGTCGGCCGCCGAAGTAAAGTAATACATTATGGTTACAATGAAACTACTTTTTGCATATAGAATGAACAGTTCACAAATATCAAATAAATCATATTTTAGTTTCTTAGCAACATAATTCTTAAAAAAGAGATCTAATATGGTAATGTCTATTAAAGGTTCAGACGGCTGTATGTCGGCACGTTCATCGTAACGCACATCCATTGGAGTCTTATAACAACCGAATAAGGTAATCACCTCATGATTTTATTTTTTATTTTTATTTATCAGTACCTCGATTTATCTGTACTCGTGAGTACATAGTATACTGCTACAATGACGTGTTATGCTTTGTTTCAATTTCACAAGTCCCACAAACATTAAATTATTTTTGCTTATCGTATGTACTTTGTTACACCAAACGTACCATCCTAATGAACTCAAGCGACCTTACTCGTTTCGGCTCCCATATAATCATCGCAGTATTTTTTGACTTGAAATAATCTTTTCTTTATAGATCTTAATAGAGGTTTACGTTAGTAGTGTGTCTTATCAGATTATTTAGTCTATATTCAATTGGAGAACACGACCCAATATCTCTTAAAATCTCTGTTTTTTCTGTGTATAGACTGTGGACTCTTAGTAGACTCTACTGGGTGAGACGACGATTATGACGTCATAGCTTTAGCTACGACAGCCGATAACCATATAATACACAATGCGTTTATATAATCGTGGCTATTATGTAATGTTACAGAATGTTGCAAGACATTTTTGTTGAATACAATTTCATTCAAAATATAAGAAAAGTAATTTGTTGGGATTATAAACAAAAATATAATATTACAACTTTATTATTTATTTTATATAATTTTATCACATTCGCAAATATATCTTAGCAAAATGTTTAAGAATATCATCATATTATATAATGTCTGGTACATAAATATACTATAACTGCTGTGTACTTTCCTTCATGGGCGCATAATTATGATAAGAATTTTGTAGGTTATCAATATGCCGATAGTCCTAAGTCGAGATGAATGGGCCCGCATCGAGAAGTGGACGGCCTCCGACAAAGAGGACCCGGAGACAGTTCGGCGTCGAGAATATGTACAGTTTCTTGACAACACCAGCAGAGAAATGACGAAGTCTTGGCCCAACTCGTTAGAGGTACTTAGACGTTGTTAACTCATAATTAGAGTTGATTTTTTTGTAGTTCTGGGTTAATAATTGATTTTAGTTTCGATTTTATTTAGAACGAAATAATAAATCTTTCTTTCACTCTAAAGAATTAAGAAGGTTCTCGAATGTGGCCAGGACAACCGTTTTATCTCATTTTCTTCAAATAAGGTTACCACTATAAGCTCTACGTGGTGATAACCCTTTTAAGAACACCCTATTGAAACCTGATAGGTCGATCAAAATCTTTGTTCTTGATCCCACTTCTTCAGATATTATGATGGAACATTCCGTGCCATTTTCACTGCCCGAACATTTTTCACTCACGAACTTGAATGCGCTATGACATCTAACATAGTAGGCACGAGAAACTCTAGAGAAGCTATGTCTCTGTTATAAAAGAAATGTTACACTCCAACTCTCCTACGTCAGCGTAATGACATTTCTTTGTATACAACATTATTTATTAAATTGCTCATTCTACAGGGACTGGTTGTGTCCAGCTGTTGGGCCTAGATTGAGGAAAATGAATATATCTAATTCTTAATAATTGTATAGCTATCACTGCTGTTAAACATGTTTAACATCAACGTATAAGTATTCATAAATCAATTTACTTCTAATCTTCTTGTGGAGAATGTAAACAAACGTAATGAGGAGCTCCGCCGCGCCCGACTGGCCGCAGCAGAGGAAGCCAACACCAACTTCTACAAAGGCTACGTGAAGAAGAAAAAAGAAGAACAAGAACGACTCATGTGTAATGCCAGAGACATCATTTTCAAGAACAAAGACGTGCCGAAACTATTACTTGGGTAAGTAATGATTGATTAGCCGCCTGATCTAGAGGTCAGTACCCCTGTTTACTTATCTAAATAGCCCGGATTCAACTGCGATAGGGGCATATGTTTGTATGATGAGTACGAATATTAGTTCTGGAGTCATGGATGGTCGTATGTTTAATTAGTATATTTCTGATCTTTATATACATATTACTATCTATGTTTCTCCGTTATCTAGTATTTATTATACAAATTCTTAGTGATGCTTATTTGGGTTAGATAATAAGTGTGAATATGAGAAATATTATTATTGATGAATTACTAATATGGCGTCTAATGGTCGTATCTGAAAAGCTAAATAATCGTAGTAAGAACGGAATTTTAAAACATTTATAGGTAGACAGCATTGCCTTTTCATATAAGTTCAAACAACATGCTTAAAACTGTTGATAGTGAGTCCAGCTTCCCTCTAAACGAGATCTGTAGGTGTTCGGACCAACCGCAAACTGTTTTTAGTGATTTAGATAAATTTAGCGAGTCTTGTGCACTTCTTTAATTATTGAGGAATATAGTAATACCATAAGGAAGAAAATTTCTTGAGTAATCTTAAAATACTACAGTTATAAATACGGAACTTTGGATGGCTATTTCAAATACGTTAGAATGGCTGCACGGACTTAGGTGTTTGGCACGGGGATATATAAAAGTCTTGAGTAGCACATAAGCCATATTTTACACTGGAAAATATTTCCCGTGGATTTCAGATAACCGACATTCATCAGATTGGACGAAGTCGTGGGCAATATCTCTTTACTTTCATACTTACGTCGTTTGTAGATTAGTATTTTTCTTATAAAGATGATTAAACTTTCAGTGCCGTTATCGAAACAGTTGTCCAGAAAGAACGTATAGAGCAGCTCAAATTTCAAGCAGAGCAACGTCGCCTGCAGGAGGAAGAAAAACAGCAAGATGACGACGATATCATCCGCAAGGCGAAAGAATGGAATGATTTAATGGAGCTGAAGAAAAAGAGGCGATTTGATGCGAATAAGCAGCATCAGAAAGAGATACTTGAACAGTAAGTGATTATTATTACTCGTAGTTAATTAACCAATTTATAATATAAAATTCTATTGGAAATTGCCATTGATATTCTGCGAAACTTTATGCTACAGAGCTCATGAAGTGAGTGAACGAAATAGAATAGAGTACGAAACAGAGTTAAACCTGCAGAAGATCGATAACATACAATCTACACTGCAGATGAAAGCCATTAAGAAGTTTGAAGAAGATTTTGTGAGTAGAAAACTACAGTCACCATTTTATAAAATAGAGGCTAATATTAAAACAAATTCCTAAAAAAAAATATTTACTTACCCTAATTTATCTTTAGTAGCTAATTCCCCTAATAAAAATGTAGCCAGTTCCGATCTATGTGTATGTGTGTAGTCTAAATTCTAAATCGGAATTATATAAAAAAAAGTTTGACGTCAAGTTATCAAAAAGAATGCAATATGAGATTTCTTAGGATTTCATAATTCAGTTAGCTATAATTTGGACAACATATAATTTTGTTTATTAATTAATTGAATATACAAACAGTCCGCGGATGATAATGATTTATCTTATAGAAAGCAGCGGAGAAAGCTCGCATTTGGTCGGATATGGAGCGGTCGCGGCAGGAGACGGACGCCCGTCGCCAGCAGCGAGCGGCGCGCGACGAGCTCGACGACCGCCTCATCGGCGTGCTCACCGCATCCCGCGCCGCCATCGACGCTCGCCGCAAACACACCGAGGACACCGTCAGTCTCGCGGAACTTCTAAACTTTATTTTGGCAGATGACACTAATAGTCATAACATGCACCGAAGTTTTCAATTGCACTTTACACTCAGATTACCTACCATTTGTAAAACAGTTCTCCGAAATGTAAATAAAATCAAATCAATATTTTTTATTAATAATATAAATGGTAAAAACTATTTACATAGCAACATCACACACAAAGAAAGAAGAAAAGAGTAATTTGTTTTGATTTCGCAAATTTTAAATATGGGTCTCAATTAAAAGCTGCCTTTGAGATTTTGGCAATGCCTTCGACAAGCTGAACGCATGATGTATTGTAATTGTACATTTATTATCCGTGGTTAGATCCATATTTTAATTTTCGAACCCATGTTTCTAATGTATTCATGAGTATTACAAATATAAAATATTTCAGTGGTAGTCTATCCAGGGTACCTCAGGGACCTCAGTTAGGGTCACTACAGTTTTCTATATTCAGAAAAAAACTTGTAACTTGTTATATTCTATGACATTTCATCTATCTGGAGGTAATGACCACAACTGAGTAAAAAATTTGTCATTTATACCTTCTTGATTATTATTTGGTTGATTTCAAACTCTTAATCAAACCGCCATTTTCATTATTTCTAAGTCGTATTTCGACTTATATTATATTACACTTGCATTTTGTATTTTTTTTTTCAGATAAAACAAGAAAAATTACGTGTATTAGAAAAGATCAGCCAAAAGTTGGAGTCGGGCGATGCGGCGCGTGATTCCAAGGAGCAGGCCATACTCGACAAAGCTATTCGAGAGAAAGACGCCATGTTAGTACGCTTATTTAAATTATTCTAGAAAATCATAACTGTTACTAATATCTGCTTTTGTATTTCATGTCTAGTCACCTTGTTCCTTTGATCAGAGGTCACGTTTGTTGTATAAAAAGACTACCAGTCTAACTTAAGATAATTTTAAATATCTGCCTTCTGCCTTTACGACTGTGACTTTAAAACCTTTTTTCAAACGGTTTCATTACCGTTTTCAATTCCTGATTGTAGCGCTGAAGCTCGCAGACAAGCAGATTTACGTAAGAAGGAAGAATTGAAGGAGCAACGTGCCCAGAGCCGCCGCCAGTTCCTTCGGGACGAGGCCCAACGTCTGCGCGAGCTGAACAATTGCAGGCAGTGGGACCTCATGAACAGGTGAACACAGATACTGAGGTCCTGGCCAGTTTTAGATGTTTTTCGTGGAACACCATCAGGTCGTGTTCAGTACCAAATTACACAACAGTTATATTAATTGGTTACCAACCGATTGGTTATCAACCAATGAGCAGATAAAGAGGGGCCAGTTAAAATTAATTTCGCAAGGATAGGTTCCAATAATGGATTTTATGTCTCAGGTTCAAAAATGCAGAACTTTATGAAGAGTTCCAAGATAATCTTCGCAACGAAAAAGCAAGAAAGATAAAGGAATATCGAGAAGATTTACTTAAACTATGGGTATGTGTATGAAAGAATATATTCGCAACACAACAGGAGAAAACCTGTATTCTGGCATGTGTAACCTGCATCTCGGTTCTGCAGGTTGATTCACATATTTGTTTTGTCAGTCGATGTGATGGTTAATGAGTTATTTACAAATCTATTTTATTTTAACGTCATTGTCAACGTAACGACATACTTTGATTTGTAACAAAGCAACAGAAAGGCAATCTTAGTTTTTATTACCTCGAGTTTCATAATTAAATTCGGTTTTAGTGTTCCAGCTACAGATACTGATAGGCCTACTACATTCCAGTTTCCGACCAATGTCTGTTGTTTATAACGATAAATTAACAAAGTATGCTAAGTAACAAACTTAAGTAAGTAAATAGAATAGTGGAACTGGTGCTGTTAGTTAGCGAAAATGGTTGCCGAGTGCTAGACACCAAGTCATTGTGGTCGGCGCCGCAGGAGGAGCGCGACGAGCGCTTGTCGCGCGCGCTGCAGGAGGAGCGGCGCTGGTGTGACCAGCAGGAGGCGCGGCGCCGGCGCGACCAGCGCATGGTGCGCGCGCACGCCGGCGCCCTGCTGCGGGAGGCCGGCGACCACCAACGTCCGCCGTACGCACTGCTGCGCGCGCTCCAAGTAACTATATGCACTACTTATATTATGCCCAGAATATCCACCATATCTAAAAATAACACTATTATTCATTGTCCCTGCTTCACCAATTCAATTATCTTACACGAGTATAACGATGTAACCCGCACACTAATTCATTCACACACTCCTAACATCATTTATCCTGTCCGAGCATGATCAAATTCCACATAACTTAACAACATATTCATGATTAAATATATACTTACATTAATATAGAAAGAAATACCCATGACCCTAGAACAATTATTAAAAACATCTGACGACTTGATACGGGGATTCCCGTGAACTCTGTACCTGAACACTCAGCACAACGATTTTCAAAACATATTATTTGATCGAAATCCTACTTCCAGGACTACTACAAGATGGACCGGATGTACCCGATGCCGGAGCTGCCGCGGTCGATGCAGGAGCACTTTGGCGACCCCACCGACAGCACCCAGCCTGCTCCCGACGAGATCGAGCCACCGGTAGAGCAGGTGGACCTACCACCTCTACCATCCACTAGCCACCACGACGGGCTACAGTCACTGGACCAGGTGAGGAAGCCAATCGGTGGTTCAGCAACTGAATAAGCGGTGTGTACAAAAATTACGCTCCGTAGCCAGAAGACTGGGTAAATAGGAGCCTGTCACTGGAGCAATATAACAGGCCAAAAACCAAAAACTTCACTTCATTTTTTAATTTGTACCATACTCCATTTGTCGTACAGTATATAGCATAATGTCTTTTTATCTTACCAAAACAATATATTTTTGTAAAGTGACATTGTCGATGAAATCTTTAGGCGGGACCCTCGAAGCCGGTGGAGGAATCTAAAGAGTCCAAGGAAGTAGACTACAAGAGGATTGGCCGAGCTAACGGCCTACAGCGGCGGCCGGGTCAGGTACGACTATACTTATATTTATGTGGTTTGTGTGTAAATATTGGTGGAACTGTTCTCAATTATTTATAATCAAAGTGGTTGCTATAAATGTGTCTTGTCTAAAAATAACACTGTTAAGGGATATGCTTAAATTAAAATCGGAATGTGCCTTCTTTGGGCCTCTATTTTCGTTAATTTAGTTGTCTGTCGTTTGCCGATTTATAGTTATCTAATATAGCGGTGTAAGTAAAGGTGAAGTAATAACGCACCGATTGATGTCACTTGTATTTGTAACATAAAGGCACAAAATACAAAAGGAATTTTAAATAGATTGTGGTATGAACTTTGAGTTAAATATTTACAAGAAATAACTATAATTAAGTATGAGATAAAATGGCGTAGGAATCTCGGCGGCGGGTGACGGAGTGGGGCTCCGTCACTCACGCCAAACACCCCTGCGTGGGGGAACTGCGTCTTGTTCTGCGTAGTTCCCTATCCCCGGTGGGCCCGGATGCGGGCATCGGTCGCACCGTCTTCGGCGCATGGCAGCGATTGCGATAAGTACCCTGCCGTGCGCCGAAGCCGTGACCTCGAGGAACACGTTGGTTTTTAGTGGGTATGCCGGCTCCTTACACCGGTGACTCCCACATAACCCGTGCGGAGGCCCCAATCGCTGCATGGGTATCCATAAAGGATTTTCCAACGAAAAAAAAAGGAATCTCGTAACAAGGAGAAAGATAGAAACATCCGCGTCGACGGCCAATTGAATAGTTTGAGAGACGAAACTGAAAGAACGAAAAATGTGGCAAGATTCTTAATACTTTTTTGGTTTTAAAATATCACCAGTTTAATGAAATAGGTGGCAGAAGTTGTTTTAACATCACGGTGTTATAGCACAAGGTTATAGCTTTACATCTTTGGTCGTTGTCGGTGCTACATCACTACAGAGGCGCATTCCGCAGAGTACTTCAAAGGACGTGTCCGTAACTTCTTCATGGTTGTGATGGAAAGTATATCCCATGGTCCAATGTCACATTGCTATTGCTAGCCTAAATCCTAATTATCTTAAGATAAGACCGGCCTTGTACAATGTAGGGTCTTTAAAATTGTCTCTATTTGTAATTTATAGTGTACAATAAAGTATATTCTAACTATAATTTGTACGTACATGTAGTTTACTCGATGATAAATCTACAAAAAATTTAACGGAAAAACTTATTTGGGTGTGATGAACAAATACTAAATCACTAGGTTCAAAGCTGCATTTGCGTATACGTCTGTATACAGGGGCTCATTATCGCTCCTTGTATGTACATATCTATTTCGGTACAGTAATCCGATTGGTGGTTTTTACGGCAACCGCTTTCCCCCACAATGCGGATGGGACAGTCTGAATATTTTGACTGTGTATGCACTATATACTATACTTTATTTTACAATTTTAAATGACGTGTAAAAGGAGGGAGAGATCTTGCTCAGTTTCTTGCCTGTTCTCAGGCAAAGGCCCCTGGTAGATTAACGAACAGATGGTATGGAATGACGTTCAATAATTGTATTGTACCAATGCATACAGCATATAATAGCAAAAAAAAAATTAAAAAAAAACAAATTTATTTACTTTTTACAAGTCAACCAAAGGCAAAGAATCTGGAGCCTTACTATGGTATAATAATTAAAGGCATTACACCTAAGTCTGTTTTTACACGGTCTTTTTGTACACGGTTTTGATATAACACGGTTTGAAAATTGAATATGTAACTGATGACGACAGCAATTAAATTTATGTTGTTGTATTTATGATTATCACTTATTCTATTTTATTTTATTTTTTACCTTAAAAATTGAATAACCTATTCTTTTCGTTCACAACATAGTTTTTTAGTTCCTGAACTTGCCATACATTTAATTTATATTACTTTTAAGATTAGAGTGCATATCTTTTTTATCATTAATTACTATGCTTGTGAAAATAAGCATTATATATTTGATTTAATAAAATAAACATGAATTCTTGTTCTTAAAAATTCTTGTTTTTCTCTAATTTTAATAGGTTTTAGAGATTAGGAACAAATCACCCATTTTTGTATAAGATCAATGTCTTTTTTTACACGGCTTCTTCTGGAACCAATCTACCGTGTAAAAACAGACTTAGGTGTACGTATATAATTTGGTTCATTAAAAAATCGGACTTGTTATCATCCGCGCAAGGTGGATATTTTTTTTCTAACAAGTTTAAATAATTTTTTGAATGTTCTGTAAATCATTGATAGAGGCGGACTGTCTCAGTCAAGTGTTAAGTAACAAGACACCCCATGAACATCAAATATAAAATTATTCATCTGATTTTTGCAGGTCGATATCCAATTACCCTCAATATTGACGGTGCCCTGTAAAACAGATAACTGCCGCTGCGAGCTCAAGCCGTGAAGATTAGAAAATAAACAAAGTCAATTAGAAAATATTTTCAATTTATTTATCTCAATTTCAGAACGTATTTTGTCTTATAGAGAGCATATGTTTGTTTATGGCACGAGTGTGACAGTAGTGACTAGAGATAATGGTGGTGGAAATTATAATGTCAAATTAATAAGTGAAATTACAGTAATAAATGTTTTAGATACGTCCTAATTGGTGTACATTACTTAACTCTAAATTTAGACATTAATAAAACTAGCCCTTACTAAAATAAATCAAATCTTTGGTCACATTGAGTGTAGATAGTCTAAAACATTGTAAATTCGATATGAATATTATTTTGTGAATACATTGTCATGTCGCCAGGGCTCGGGTACCGGTTTTTAGGCCGATATAACTAAACTTAATAAATATATTTAGAAAAACAGTCAACTTTTTAATTAATAATACTAATTACCGAATCGTTATTGTTTCGAATTACACACTACGTTATTATGCATTTTACAAATTGAGCACACCCATACAGGTAATTAGGTCTTAAAATTACTCTTCAAAATAAACTAAGCAAAACACTTGATGACTATTGTCAACTCGGTGGTTGGTTAATAGAAATCAGTAATATTTATCTGGTTCCGAGCCCTGCTTCTCACTAATGTTTATGCCAATCAATTGATGAGAAACAATGGAATTATTTCAACCACAGATTTCATAATACTTTCGTTTACTTTGGCTTACAATATTGTCTAGCGTTGCAAACAGCTGGCATTATTGAGAGATCTTTAAAGCTCTGTCTTTAGTTCCTTATTAAGTTTTGTTTCTAACACGTTTTGACCAGTTTTAATAGTATTCGTTGCACAATAATTTCATTATAAGATGAACCCATCGTCAATAATGCCAATTGCCTTCCATTCAATCACCTGTACAGTTTACTCAAGAATGTATTTATCTTTATTCTTAGATTGTTTCAATTTTCAATCTTATTCATCAATCCATTTTGTAATTGACCGATATTGTATTAGCATCATTACTAATTGAGAATTCAAAATCAATTTGAGGACATACAGAAGAATAATATTTTTTAAAATGTCAGTTTTTCATAATTATGAATGTAATAAAAAAATATCAAATGTATGTTCCTTCAACTGTACAGACGATTGCATATTATTCGAGAACGTTCGATCGAGACTTCGTGTCGCGGTCGCTTATCTAACTTAAGCTAACTTGTACTCTCGTGTGTCGGCGACTTAACTCACGCTAAACTAAAATGGCATGGATTGTGCTATATGAGAATATTACGCTAACATCTGCGTACCAATAGTCAGCTCTTGAATTATGTTTGTATATGCTTTTGTGTAAAACTAATTAAGTCACAATGGTTACAATAACAACTAAAATTAATTTTAATAGCAATACATTTTATAGTTCAAATATTATTATGCAAGTATATTAATAAAGAAAATATTTATTTCTTTTATGATAGGTGACAAATTTTTCAAGTAACAGACAGAGTCGACTATTGGTAAGCAAATTATACCTTATTCACTAATATATAAATTTAAAGACAAACTTTTACAGATAAAACACATTTACATGGTATTTATGTACAAAATATAATAATAAATTACTGACAAACATCCATCTTAATATAAATTCTACGTTAAATCTGTTGGTTTACTTTATTTGTAGGTTAAGGCAAGTTCGGACGACGACACGGCGTGTCTAGAACACTTAATATATATCTATTTGTGACGGAACATTAATTTGCCTCTATGTGAAGCGGAAACCGAATCACCGAAACACTCACACAATCTTCTACAAACATGTACTTAAAATATAGAAAAAAAAACATACAGGCGGAGTGGAAAAATTCATAAACAGAAACATGGAATTGGGTACTCCGACACTTAAATTTAAACCTTACTCTGGTCTAATTAATAAATTAAGTAAAACAAATTAACTACCGCACTCGATTTGGCACTAACTCTAAGATGGCGGGCGATCCTCGGGAAATGCAGAAATAATCGAAATGCAACATTCGCCGCTACATTGACATGTATACTTTAGAACATAATGGTCAGTAATTAATACATTTTCCGAATCACAATATTAAAATGTAACTTCGTAATCGCTACGGTCATCAAAACCTGCGGTTCAATAAAGTATGTATCGATTTCAACAACGATATTCAAGTTTATGCGCTTGCGCAGATTCACGCGAAAATGAAACACTCTACATATTCCTCGGCGAGATTCTATGAAAAGACTATCAATGGATGACTTTTAGGGTTACTCAAATACGGCACAAGAATAATGGCACTTGAATCAAGCAAGTCCAGGGTCCAGAGTACAGGGAATCGATATAATATCAATGTGCATGGCCCACGGAGGTCAGAGCGCGCGGCGCGGCCGCTCGGGGCCGAGGCAGCGGCTCACCAGCTCCAGCTTGCTGAGGTACGCCGGGGGCTCGCCGCGGCCCGACCTACCGGACAAATGTACACCTTATTTTACTTACTTCAATATTGGGCCTCATTATAAGGCGTAGACGTTATCGATCTTTATAGTGCCCGAATAAAAAAATTAAATAAAGTACTATACATCCTTCTTTCATTACAATCTGAATAGAAAAACACAAATAACCTGCGACGGAATTTGACGTTTCTAAACTTTGACTTTGACTTTAAAAAAATTTTCTTTCGAATATTTGCTTGACATGTATATTAATTTCTTGGTACTTGTATAGTATAGACTTTTTAAGATGGCATGCAGGTAGGTTCTTTTCAAATCAACATTTTATGATGTGAATCAAGGTTGCATATTTAATACACTTTTGCTAAATGTCACGTGACAGCTCCCATTCTTGCAATTATACTGAGAAAACGAGATCTTAAACTTAAATTAAATTTAATTAAATTGTTTACTTTAGAATCAAGCCCGATATCTCTTCTACTTGTATAACATTAATAATGAATTTCTTACTAACATTCAATTTAAATCTAAGTTTACCTTAAAATAAATGGTTCTGCACGCGGCGAGTTCCCGTTGAATGGACGCCTCACGAATTCACCCACTGCGGAAAATATTTTTCAGTTAATGATACTATATGCTTGAATATAAGTGGTGGGAACTAGAACTGAATGTTATCGATGCCAATTATTTCATGCAACAACATTATTTAAAATATTTTATTATCGTTAATGTAAATTGGTTAATAGCTGTTCAATAATGTAAAGTAAATTTCTCAATCCCATTTCGAATGTTGATTGTTTTAATATTTTGATCCTTACCAGCCCGTTGGTATCTTGTTTTCAATTCAATATCGAGTTTGTGGATACATCACGTACTCGTATGGATATCATACATTCCCTACTTTTAAATCTGCCTTAAAGTTCATCAAAGGGGAAATATAATAATGTGATAAATAACTATGATAATACCTGTTACGATGCTCCTGGTAGCATGGTGACAAAAATAACAAAGAGCCCATGATAAACATTATAATTGATATGGTCATTGCATAGGTTTAAAATCCGTATGTGTACCGATATTACGAATATTACTGCATATTGCTAGCCAATTTTAATAATTTATGCAAGTGTATTTATTTAACAGATGAGATACTATTAGGCATAGTTGATTTATTTTTTAAATTGTTGAATTTTTCAATCGATCTACAAGTATTTAGTTAGTTGATTTAGTTGCTTTACAGTACACCTAAGTCTGTTTTTACACGGTCTTTTTGTACACGGTTTTGATATAACACGGTTTGAAAATTGAATATTATATAATTTCAAATCGTGCTAAATGGAATAAAATCGTGTAAAAAAATTAAAAATATTCAATTTTCAAACCGTGTTATATCAAAACCGTGTACAAAAAGACCGTGTAAAAACAGACTTAGGTGTATACACCATCATCGACTCATCATCATAGGAATAAGTATAACGAGCTTCTTTAGCAAGGTAATATAGTAGTGAGGACTCACGAATAGGTGAAGCAGGCGCGGCCACGTGGAGCGCGAGCTCGTGCCGCGGCCCGGCCGGCCGGCTGTCGCTGCGGGAAACACATCTGCTTTGAGTCACTATTCAATCGTTTGTGCTTACGATTAAACGGTATTTGTACCGGATCGTACTTTACTTTTACAAATGCGAGACGTTATTTTGTTCGGACTTTACAAATTTTAATAAATAATTTATTTTTACCCAGCACATATATTAATAATGTCTCTAAATTTAATGTCTCGTCCACAAAGCTATTCGTAGGATACTAATGTTTAACACTACAAAGTTTTATAGTTTTTGATATTTACTGTTTGCAAGAGATTGACGATTAAATGCTAATCACTTGTTTAAGTGTTGTTGAAAATCAGTAACCTATCTATGGATAGTTTTGCTTACAAGGTGTTAGATTTTGGTACAACATCTAAATTGTACATCAAAATATTGTACTGAATGTTGGTTCAAATATGTACACTTATTGAAAATCAATCTAAGTCATCTGTTCGTAAATCTCTCGGGGGTCTTGTCTTGAGAAGGTCAGGCAAGAAACTCGGCAAGATTTAGCCCTCCCTTTCAGTGGCGTAGCTAAGTAACTAAGGGCCCTACCCTAAACATTGTAAAACCCGAAATAATTTCGCGTTATTTGACATAATGCGACATGATTTACTGACGCAAAGGACATCAATATGAGTGGTACTAACATAAAATAAAATTGAACCACTATATTGACCAGTACTCAAAATTTTATTTAGGGGGGAATTGGAGAGCTTACTTACTCCTGATACTGCATTACTATTTGAATTATTTTCTAAACAAAAATTTTGACTCGAATTCACAATTAAACGCATATCGCATACAAATACACACATATCGCTATTCGTCAAGTTCGTCAAAATTGCCAACTCGCAGAAAGAATTTAGGGGAATTCCCTAGGTATAAATTTGGTATTTCTCTCAACAGAGTTGCCATGATTAAAGTCGGTGCAACCTATCATAATTATTTAGAAAATGGGAGAAATTTTTGATATATCAGTTTGATCGAGATTTTCTTGTAAGGATTCTAAGGCTCCCCTGAGCTTGAGGGACCCGGGGCACTGCATCACCTAGCCCCTGGGTAGCTACGCCACAGCTTCCTTCACACTTCAATAATAGATAACACTATGGGAGTAAAATCAGATGAAATGATTGTGGTTTAGAACGTTTTCAATAATATAAGGAGTGGTACCTCGTCCCGCGGCCGGCAGCAGGCAGCAGACAGCTTGCGGCCGCGCGCGCCGCCCCGCGCCGACGGACCAGGTACTGCACGCGGAGCGCCGCCACCAACGCTAGCGCCGCGCATCTGACACACACACACACATTATACGGACGGACCAGGTACTGCACGCGGAGCGCCGCCACCAACGCTAGCGCCGCGCATCTGACACACACACACACATTATACGGACGGACCAGGTACTGCACGCGGAGCGCCGCCACCAACGCTAGCGCCGCGCATCTGACACACACACACATTATACGGACGGACCAGGTACTGCACGCGGAGCGCCGCCACCAACGCTAGCGCCGCGCATCTGACACACACACACACATTATACGGACGGACCAGGTACTGCACGCGGAGCGCCGCCACCAACGCTAGCGCCGCGCATCTGACACACACACACATTATACGGACGGACCAGGTACTGCACGCGGAGCGCCGCCACCAACGCTAGCGCCGCGCATCTGACACACACACACACATTATACGGACGGACCAGGTACTGCACGCGGAGCGCCGCCACCAACGCTAGCGCCGCGCATCTGACACACACACACATTATACGGACGGACCAGGTACTGCACGCGGAGCGCCGCCACCAACGCTAGCGCCGCGCATCTGACACACACACACACATTATACGGACGGACCAGGTACTGCACGCGGAGCGCCGCCACCAACGCTAGCGCCGCGCATCTGACACACACACACACATTATACGGACGGACCAGGTACTGCACGCGGAGCGCCGCCACCAACGCTAGCGCCGCGCATCTGACACACACACACACATTATACGGACGGACCAGGTACTGCACGCGGAGCGCCGCCACCAACGCTAGCGCCGCGCATCTGACACACACACACATTATACGGACGGACCAGGTACTGCACGCGGAGCGCCGCCACCAACGCTAGCGCCGCGCATCTGACACACACACACACATTATACGGACGGACCAGGTACTGCACGCGGAGCGCCGCCACCAACGCTAGCGCCGCGCATCTGACACACACACACATTATACGGACGGACCAGGTACTGCACGCGGAGCGCCGCCACCAACGCTAGCGCCGCGCATCTGACACACACACACACATTATACGGACGGACCAGGTACTGCACGCGGAGCGCCGCCACCAACGCTAGCGCCGCGCATCTGACACACACACACATTATACGGACGGACCAGGTACTGCACGCGGAGCGCCGCCACCAACGCTAGCGCCGCGCATCTGACACACACACACACATTATACGGACGGACCAGGTACTGCACGCGGAGCGCCGCCACCAACGCTAGCGCCACGCATCTGACACACACACACATTATACGGACGGACCAGGTACTGCACGCGGAGCGCCGCCACCAACGCTAGCGCCGCGCATCTGACACACACACACATTATACGGACGGACCAGGTACTGCACGCGGAGCGCCGCCACCAACGCTAGCGCCACGCATCTGACACACACACACATTATACGGACGGACCAGGTACTGCACGCGGAGCGCCGCCACCAACGCTAGCGCCGCGCATCTGACACACACACACACATTATACGGACGGACCAGGTACTGCACGCGGAGCGCCGCCACCAACGCTAGCGCCGCGCATCTGACACACACACACATTATACGGACGGACCAGGTACTGCACGCGGAGCGCCGCCACCAACGCTAGCGCCACGCATCTGACACACACACACATTATACGGACGGACCAGGTACTGCACGCGGAGCGCCGCCACCAACGCTAGCGCCACGCATCTGACACACACACACATTATACGGACGGACCAGGTACTGCACGCGGAGCGCCGCCACCAACGCTAGCGCCACGCATCTGACACACACACACATTATACGGACGGACCAGGTACTGCACGCGGAGCGCCGCCACCAACGCTAGCGCCACGCATCTGACACACACACACATTATACGGACGGACCAGGTACTGCACACACACACACACAGGGACATCATACACACTCATACACACATTATACGGACGCACTCACTCCAACAATCATTAGTATCTTTTTCAAATAAAGTTAACTGCTCCCTATGTATTTCTCTTTTTGAATTGGTTTATGTACAACAAACATATATTATATTCTATTCTAAAAAATAATTAAAAGTTGAAAATATAAATAATCAACAGACTTGTTAACCACAAGTATAAATTTCTAATGTTCTACGTTACTAATACTTTGCCAAATATGCTTATGAACGTACAAATTTTGTATATAGTTTCATTTCCAAAGAACTACAAAATCATCTGGTATAAAAAAGTAACTCCTGAACGTACAACAGCGTCAGCAGTAAATAAACACTTTGATAACATACCACACTAACCGTTCAGAATAGTTACAACTATACTAAAAGCAATAGTTGGTTTGATATTGTACTAAAGTATTAATCTAATTCTAAGGCGACCGTACGTAATCCATCACCATGGGACTAACCTGAAACGTTTAAGTCCTCGGCTCGGCGGGGTACGGTAGTT
The DNA here is from genome assembly GCA_943193645.1 of Acentria ephemerella. NCBI lineage: Eukaryota > Metazoa > Arthropoda > Insecta > Lepidoptera > Crambidae > Acentria > Acentria ephemerella. The sequence goes on from OW971891.1 coordinate 786,994, forward strand.
GTTCGGTAGAAGCGAACGTTCCATTTCAACATATCCGGCCAAAACTCGCTGAAGATACCTCTTCTGCCACACCAACGCCTTACGGCAACTCTCTAACCGCAAGCATCGTCCGTGAAGATAACGAACCTACCGACAAAAATATAAAGTTTAAAATAAACGTAACATTCTAATATGAACAGCCTTGTCGATTGTTGTTGTTGTAATATCAACAATCTTTAAGTAGCTTGTAGCACCAAAGGCCAACGCTGTCACAATCAATAAGTACTATATTGTTAGTGGTTGAGTTAGAGCATAAAACAATTAATAGATTGATAAAGATAATATATTTACAAAACGTGAACTATGAAACCATAATATAAGTAACACACGTATGACGTCATCACGATGTTTGTCAGCATACAATCCTCAAAACAGATGACAGAAGACTAGTAACTGCTCCCAACACGACGTTTCCTCGATAAGCTAGGTCACTTTAGCTTATCGAGGATAGATATTTGCTTCCCGTTCAAAGTTATATAAGTTTAAGAACGGTACAACAATTTGTCCATCCTTAAGTTTATTCAATATTTACGAAACGTTTGATTGTTTACGATTTAATTATATTTTTTAACTGCCGCAGTGTTTTGTAACAAATTTGGAGAGCAATGCAATGCATTTGTATATATGGATGTATTTATTCAGTCGTATGTAGAGATATCTCTAACAGCCGAGCCTAATATTCAATACACAAGCTAAGATTAATACTCATCTTTAAACGACAAACCGATCTCTAATCCGCTAACAAGAGTGCAATCAATTTGTTCTCTAGTAATCTAGATAGCATTGTATGATGGTACGAATATTTGGTCACGAGTCATTTCGTATCTTTATTTAGTATAATTCTGATATCCTTTTACATATTTTTGTCTATATTATTGTCTATATTTCACTATTATTTAGTTAAGGTTAGATAATAGATGTGAGCGTGTAAGTATAATTGTTATAGTTTAATCTGTTTCTTTACAATCATGAACATTATTTTTAATGGAGTGACGTTTGAAACGCGCTGTACCAATTATGTATGTGCTGTTTTATTCGTTTGCAAAAATATAAAAATTTTGACAGAATATAATAGTCATAATTTCACAATCAAACTCATTGCAAAAATTATATTTTTAAGTCAATGAGTTTATGTACCGAGACATTTCAAAATTCGAAACAAACTATTCTAAGACATTTGTCAATGTACGCAAGTGTCAACTAAGCGTGCCGAATGCACCACGTCTCCGCGCAAATATTGTATAAATATAATCTTTGTTAAAATTCCGCAGTTTATGATGATAATATAGCGAACAGAGCAACGCCATGGAACCCCCAAGCAGTGAAGGGCCTAAGTTACCTGATATGGTGTAAGTACCGTATCACATGATTTTTGTATGAGTAAATTTTGCGAAAATTACTGCTTGCTAATAATTCGGATTTCTGTAATAGGTAATTGTTAAATAATTTAAAAATTAACTCGAAACGCGATGTTTGTTAGTTTCATATTACACTAATGTTAAAAATTCAATATAAACAGTGAGAAACCTATATAAATATTACTTTCTCAGCATGTGCGGCGACCACCCCTCTTTTACCAAGACGGAGCTGAACATCAAGGAGATAAAGCTGGAAGACAAAGACAAGCTAAAAGAGAGGAGACCTGCCCTATCCTACGCCAAGATTTCGGCGACGGTAATGGAAGTTATCAATTATCAATTCGTAGGAGCTCGTTGGCTGTTTTGCGGTAACAAAAACTAAAAAACTTTCGCCATGGTTGGTCCGAGGATGGGACAATCAAATTGGTTATCTCGAGCTCCTTGGTGGTGTTGTGGCCCAAAGTCCTCATGTTTTTCTCGCACGTAGGAAGGCCTGGGCCCAGCAGTAAAGTATATAGGCCGGTGATCATGACGATGAGTTATCAATAATAAATTTACTGTGTCAATCTGTACTACACATAAGTGTCATATATTTTTTAGTCATCAGGCGAACGCACAGTACCGGAGTTGGACACGCGATCTCTTCGAGCTCAACGCCGCGTTAGATCATTGGAGGCCGTGCAGAGACCAGAAGTGGACATCACCGCGCCCGCAAACAGAGCTTTAGTACAAGGTAATAAGGATATCCAATGGTCGACGTTATACAATTGAAATTAGAATCAAGTAGATTGAATTGCAGTCGCCGTCTTGGCTATTGTAATATATACATGGAATGGTCAGTACCATGTCTACTTAGAAATAGGTCGAGTCCACGTCGGATCAGATGGTGTGAAGATTACGAATATTTGTTCACAGGTCGTGGACGTTTGTATGTTCATTTAGTATATTACTGATATTTATATAAACATTTCTATTGTATAAATATTTCTTTCTTATACAAGCTCTCAAGGATGCTTTATTAAGGTTAGTTAGACTAATAAGTATGTGGCTAGAAATATATTATTGTTATAATTTTATTTTATTAATACAAATTAACTGCGCTGCTGCTTTTTTCAAGCATTCCTAACGCAGGAAACATTTCCTTAAATAAGAAGTGTCCTAATAATAAATGGTTGGATGCGGTGTGGGAGCAGCGGCGCTGGGCAGCTTCCGCTGGCCGCCGTACCTGGTGGCCACCTGGGTGCTGGTGCTGCTACTGACGCATGCGCTGCACTGCCTGGCCGCGCTGCTGGACTCTGCCCTACCGGCCCTCAGGTCAGCGCGCGCTACCACACACCACCACCCACTCACTCGCTGCTGGACTCTGCCCTACCGGCCCTCAGGTCAGCGCGCGCTACCACACACCACCACCCACTCACTCGCTGCTGGACTCTGCCCTACCGGCCCTCAGGTCAGCGCGCGCTACCACACACCACCACCCACTCACTCGCTGCTGGACTCTGCCCTACCGGCCCTCAGGTCAGCGCGCGCTACCACACACCACCACCCACTCACTCGCTGCTGGACTCTGCCCTACCGGCCCTCAGGTCAGCGCGCGCTACCACACACCACCACCCACTCACTCGCTGCTGGACTCTGCCCTACCGGCCCTCAGGTCAGCGCGCGCTACCACACACCACCACCCACTCACTCGCTGCTGGACTCTGCCCTACCGGCCCTCAGGTCAGCGCGCGCTACCACACACCACCACCCACTCACTCGCGGCTGGACTCTGCCCTACCGGCCCTCAGGTCAGCGCGCGCTACCACACACCACCACCCACTCACTCGCTGCTGGACTCTGCCCTACCGGCCCTCAGGTCAGCGCGCGCTACCACACACCACCACCCACTCACTCGCTGCTGGACTCTGCCCTACCGGCCCTCAGGTCAGCGCGCGCTACCACACACCACCACCCACTCACTCGCGGCTGGACTCTGCCCTACCGGCCCTCAGGTCAGCGCGCGCTACCACACACCACCACCCACTCACTCGCTGCTGGACTCTGCCCTACCGGCCCTCAGGTCAGCGCGCGCTACCACACACCACCACCCACTCACTCGCGGCTGGACTCTGCCCTACCGGCCCTCAGGTCAGCGCGCGCTACCACACACCACCACCCACTCACTCGCTGCTGGACTCTGCCCTACCGGCCCTCAGGTCAGCGCGCGCTACCACACACCACCACCCACTCACTCGCGGCTGGACTCTGCCCTACCGGCCCTCAGGTCAGCGCGCGCTACCACACACCACCACCCACTCACTCGCTGCTGGACTCTGCCCTACCGGCCCTCAGGTCAGCGCGCGCTACCACACACCACCACCCACTCACTCGCTGCTGGACTCTGCCCTACCGGCCCTCAGGTCAGCGCGCGCTACCACACACCACCACCCACTCACTCGCGGCTGGACTCTGCCCTACCGGCCCTCAGGTCAGCGCGCGCTACCACACACCACCACCCACTCACTCGCTGCTGGACTCTGCCCTACCGGCCCTCAGGTCAGCGCGCGCTACCACACACCACCACCCACTCACTCGCGGCTGGACTCTGCCCTACCGGCCCTCAGGTCAGCGCGCGCTACCACACACCACCACCCACTCACTCGCTGCTGGACTCTGCCCTACCGGCCCTCAGGTCAGCGCGCGCTACCACACACCACCACCCACTCACTCGCTGCTGGACTCTGCCCTACCGGCCCTCAGGTCAGCGCGCGCTACCACACACCACACTCTCTCGTCCAAATTTTATACACGTGGGATCTCGGACAGTAGACACCTTTAACCTGGTTGCTGTACCCTTAAGTCTTACCTCAAAAGCAAAAAGATACGACAGTTATACACAGCTGAAAATATCTTATACATGTAATAAGAGACGTATTATTCACAAGCCGAATGAATGAAACCGAATTTGCTGTGAGATCGACGAGTCGAAAAACTCTTTGCTCCCTACCTTAATAATTATTAATTATTTACATTTCTAAGCTATAATTCAAACTTCATTACTTAATAAACGCCTTTATCAAAGCTGTATATATTTTTTGTAACACAAACACATCCACTTGAATATTTGATTTTCTTTTAGTCTTCGTTTTAATCATTCTATATTATCATAAATGGTATTCTCCACAGAAAAATCTGCCAATACTTCCGAAGCTGGACAGAAGAGTCTTGGAAGACAGATACGGACTTGAACCACCGCGTATACCCAGTAGCGCTCGCCTGCATCACGGCCAGCCTGTACGTGGTGTACTGGTTCCTGTGCGCGCTGTATGCAGTAGCTCTGTGGGCTATAGAGCCGCTATGTTCGGATATAGACGAGAAGCCGACCCTGCAGGACGTTGTCGGCGTCAAAATCACCAATTACATGGACGAAGTATGCAGCAAAACAAACTCCAGCGTCAAACATTAGAATGTTCCGATAGAGTTGATATAACGTTGACATCATTTGCGCGGGACTATTTTTTAGAATTTTTACCATTTATTAAACTTTTTTGAAACTTCTACATATTGTTATTTCTATGTCGACATCTACGTACAGGAGTTTGTTGGTCCACATATAATGCAATATTTTTATTAAATAAATAAAACAACGACACAGAAATACCATAGGTTTTAATTAAAATAATCGTTCAAAATCAACTAAGCTTTGTATTCGCTTTATAATTATTGTATAAAACCCTAGAATACAACTAACATTTAAGATGATTCTTTTAAATAAATACTAGTGACAGACTGTTATGTTCTAGCTTACCCTCAATAATTCTAATATTAAGTGCATTACATCTCTATCTGACTGTATGAAGTGGGAAAAGGACAACTTTAGAATAACTAGGAACTGGTACTTGACTATTTTAGTTGTATTCTTTTCGTTTACATAAAGAATAAAAGAGACCAAAATTGATATTATAATGCGTGTCAAATAAATCGGGACATCAGTTGCGTGTTCTACCCTGTAAAGGAATAAAGTTTTTTTTGCTATATAATAGCGCGTACGATGTCCTCCTGTCATCTTCTGAGATTCCTCAAAAGTTGGGCAACGTTAATTCGACTTGAAAATTTATTTAAATACATATAATGTATATGTCATTGTTATTGCGAACACAGTTAGTTGATAATCTAACCCACGCTATTATATTGTAAACCGTCAAATTGTGGCTAAAACGTAACAATACTTGTGAAAAAGCCTGCGTCCGAATGCAACTCGTGCGCTGATTGGCTGGTCGAATATGCCAGTTTAAGCGACCTATCACAAATGGTTTACAATTGTACGGGTGGTAAATCAGAAAGATTATGGTATGGGATATGAGATGAAGGTTTAGAGCTATCCCATCAATGATAACAAATAGAATGTAATTTAAGATAATTAATATATCATCGACAGTCTATGTACGTCTCACTACTGGGCACAAGCTTTCCGACGATTTAAAAGAATTAAATGAGTAACTAACTTAATAAGTAACTTCTTACATTCCTATGTAGGAAGCACGGAGCACGTCGACCCAATGTGAACTCCTGTTCCCATTGGGTCGACGTGCTCCGGGAGTAATCCTGGCCCTACATCAAGATAAGATACATAGGATTTTGGGTCATAACACCACGACGCTGCCCCAATGGGGGTTGGTTGGTGAAAACGGTTGCCGCAACAACCGGGACCAAATTTATATCGACCCATCAATCCAACTATGGTAAAAGTAATCGAGACCAAAGTGCTCAGACCATCACTGCAACAAGCTTTTCAATGCAACTATATTTATTCCTATTTTACTTATCATTTTAGTAAACGAAGTTAATTTTAAGTCTATGAGGTCACAATATCGCATTCTCTGTAGATATAAACGACCCTCGCCAGGCACGTCTGATACTGACCGCGTGGTCGGAGTCCGAAGACGGCCGCTGTAACCGCAGCGCCTCCAACTGGGGGCTGCGGGTCTCGGACAGGCAGTCCTTCAGCGCCGCCATCTCCCGGGACAGCTCGCTCTTGTGGTTCTCGATTTCAGTCTGCATGGACAACGAGGTTTTTGACAGCCATTGTTTTTATAATACATAAAAATTACTTCAATAAGAAACAATTTATTTAAACAACAAGAGAATTATCTATAACTAGTTTGGTTCTAGTTTGAAGTGGGTCTGGGTAGCCAATGGTCTTCACATAAATCTATGTGAAATAGAATCGTGAAGCGGGAAGTGGGAAGCGTGAAGTGGAGTAGGGCAGGGTACTGACCAGCGTGTGCTGCAGCCGGCCGATGGTGGCCGCCTGGCTGCTGACCAGCTGCTGGCTGCGGACCAGCTCCAGCCCCGCCTCGTGCTTCAGCCTGCCGGTCATAACAATTACTATTAATACTTTATATATGGTACACGCATAAAATCATGATTGCGTATTGTGTCAATTCTACTTTTGTAAACAAAACTCATCTGTATGGACTAAAAAAAACTATTTCGTGATAAATTAATGATATTATTTGACGCTACGGAATAAATACTAAATTACGCATACGTAGTATCAGAAAAATCACTACTATATAAATTGGATGGAAGACAAAGACATGGTACATGGACATGGTACATGGCGGCGGCCCCCCGCGGCCTGTACCTGACGACGTGGCCGAGCTCGTCGCGCGCGGCGGCGGCGGCCCCCCGCGGCCTGTACCTGACGACGTGGCCGAGCTCGTCGCGCGCGGCGGCGGCGGCCCCCCGCGGCCTGTACCTGACGACGTGGCCGAGCTCGTCGCGCGCGGCGGCGGCGGCCCCCCGCGGCCTGTACCTGACGACGTGGCCGAGCTCGTCGCGCGCGGCGGCGGCGGCCCCCCGCGGCCTGTACCTGACGACGTGGCCGAGCTCGTCGCGCGCGGCGGCGGCGGCCCCCCGCGGCCTGTACCTGACGACGTGGCCGAGCTCGTCGCGCGCGGCGGCGGCGGCCCCCCGCGGCCTGTACCTGACGACGTGGCCGAGCTCGTCGCGCGCGGCGGCGGCGGCCCCCCGCGGCCTGTACCTGACGACGTGGCCGAGCTCGTCGCGCGCGGCGGCGGCGGCCCCCCGCGGCCTGTACCTGACGACGTGGCCGAGCTCGTCGCGCGCGGCGGCGGCGGCCCCCCGCGGCCTGTACCTGACGACGTGGCCGAGCTCGTCGCGCGCGGCGGCGGCGGCCCCCCGCGGCCTGTACCTGACGACGTGGCCGAGCTCGTCGCGCGCGGCGGCGGCGGCCCCCCGCGGCCTGTACCTGACGACGTGGCCGAGCTCGTCGCGCGCGGCGGCGGCGGCCCCCCGCGGCCTGTACCTGACGACGTGGCCGAGCTCGTCGCGCGCGGCGGCGGCGGCCCCCCGCGCGGCGCCGACGTCCCTGGCGGCCCGCCGTAGCCGCAGCTCGTGGTCGGCGGCGGCGTCACCGGCGGCCGCCCGCGTGGCCTCCAGCTTGGCCCGCAGCACCGCCATCTCCCCGCGGAGACGCTCGTTGTTCTCGATCTGTTGACCGATGATTGCATCCATCAATTACGGCAAGACAAACGTGGCAATGTGACCGTAAGTCTACAGAGTGAGTATTGTGAGCCTTTACTTGGCACCATGACCCTGTGACCGCCAACGGCTCGTAGAGCGGTGGTGTCAGCGCTCACCTCGTGCCGCAGCCGCTGGTCGTCGCCGGCGTCAGGCGCCTGCCGCTCCAGGAGCGCGACCTTGGCTCTCAGGTCCGACACTTGTTGCTGGAGGTCTATCTCCGCCTGCATGCTGCTCTCTAGACGTTTCTTTAGCATCTGAATCATTTGCGAGTCTTGGTTCTGTTAACAATCAAACAAAATTTGTCTTACCAATCGTGCGCAACGCAATGTTTTGTTTTAGAACAGAAATAATAGAATGTCCCTCTTATCTACAGTATGTTAAAGCACCTACAATATAAAATCAATATATATGAGATATCATCAAGTCATCCATCTAGAAGTTTCATTAAATTAGCTTCATTTAAATTAATTACATATGGAACTCTCACACCTATTATCTAGCACCAAGTAAGCATCATTAAGAGTTTGAGACGGAGAAATATTTACATAAATATAATAAACATTCAAACGTCCATGCCTCGTGAAATACAAAATATAAAATAAATCTAATCATCATCACAGATTTCCAAATTTGAAAACACATTGGTACGTGCAAGATACGAACCGTTGCCACCCGCTGGAAGACAACGGCTTAACGCACTGCGCCAAACGACGCAATAAAATCAATACAAGAAAGTATCCATTGCGTCTCACTGACCTGTAAGCTATCAGCTGTCTCTTGATGCGTCTGCAATAATAACTGTAGCCGGCCAGCGTTATCCCGTTCGGTTTCGTATTTCAACTTGCTAGTTTTCCACTCGTCCGACAGCTTCTCGCGTGTCCTACACACAAACTTTTTATAATTTAATGTTATTGATACATGTTTATATCGAGTCCTTATTCACGGTTACCCATTGAATTTTGTTTTCGCTATAATTTTAAGCGGTACAATCATACGTATTTTTTTATGAAAGTATTAAAAACAAAATAATCATGCATGCTCTCTACTGTTTAAGAGGCTTCTGTGATAATAGTGTGACTCGGCAAGACGATGGTTTTATTTAGGCGTGCCATATAGTAGTATAAGTAAAGGCGGACCTGGTGAGCTCAGCGATGAGCGCGTCCTTGTCTCCGAGCCTGAGCTGCAGCTGCTGCACGTGCACGCACAGCCTGTCGTTGTCGGCGCGCAGCCGCTGCAGCCGCTCCGGCGACGACGACGGTGCCGACGACGACGACCTGACAACGACACCACACACTACAATCGCAGACACTGCTACTTGCTACTGTCTTATTTTATCCCCTTGTTGTAATGTTATTAATCCTTACAGTCTAGATAATAATAAAGCAGATAATCAACGCTCTTAATCTTAGTAGGTTCCGATTCTGGTGGTAAGCAAAAAAATATGACACTACTGCTGAAACGGAACAGCTATCTGCAAACATTGTCTTAAACGGTCTTCCAAACTTGATTATTATTATTGTCATATTTTTATATATGAAATTAAAAGTAAGCTGCGTAAGTAATCCACAAATTTTAAATTTACAATCAAAATTAATTAATTTATTATCACATTTATTTTAATATAATTTTTGCTATTCTTAATATATTCACTATGCAAAGTAAATTTCTTTCATAGGATATCAAAATGATGTGGTGTAGAAATTTAAAAAAAAATGGCAATATAAATATCGAACAATTCGTTATAATTCTTTTATCTTGTTAATTTACTGTAGACACACTTAATAAATTTTATTATACAACTATGGATGTAAACATATTATTTATCAATAATTTTGTTTGTGCATATGGATGCAAAAAACGCTTCATAGAAAATGTAGGTACCATAGTTAATGGTAACTATGGTACCTACATTTTCTATGAAGCGTTTTGGGTGACCACAGTAACATTTCCTTAAAAATATCGATATATCATAGAAAATATTTATTGCAGATATACGGTTGATTCTGCAATATTGCCTCAACTAACAATATTTTTATAAAGGCAAAACTTACTTTGATGTGTTCAAAACGAGTCTCGGAATATCGTCTCGTTCATCACTGCTGTTCGATAAAATCTGAAATAAATACAAGTGACATTAGTTCATTGTGTATTTTTAAACTATTAAATGATGTAGGTGTCAATTTCGATTTTATCATTGATACAGTAAGTATTGGTGTGGAGTACAAGTGAAGTAAGCGGATGTACTGTAGTAGTCCTGGTCCATGGGCCAGGGTCAGTACCTGGTCCATCATGTGGTCGTCGAGGGCGGTGGAGTAGTGCAGCTGGTCCCTGAGCGCCCGCTCCAGCTCCGCCGTGGGGGACCGACTGCCGCTCACTACCAGCGCTCGCTCTATCGACACTGGCTCAACTGGCTCGCGAATCCTGGACAACGAACAATATGACCTACTTATTACAAATTTCACCTTAAAACCCAAATCATATCAAATTATTAAAAAATTTACAAACCTATCGACGAGATCTTTCAAATCCTGTAACTCTGCTTCTAACTCCTGACAACGGTGCACCTTTTCTTGGAACTTTAATTTCAACTCCGAAACGTTGCATTCTTCTCTGAGTCTTTAACAAGAAGATTAATTTTGAAGACAACATGAGAGTGAACTGCTTTTGGTAAAGAACATCAGTTGTTAATTTCTGTATAAAAACTTGAATGTTAAATGAATTCGTTGATAGCCGGCCCGTAACATCCCCAAAAATTTCCCAAGAATATAATTAACAATATTATCAGTATACTAACCTGGCAGTAACCGCCGCTAGCTGCTCGCTTTGTTGCTGCTTCTCAACTTTCAACTGCTGCATTTCGTGCTTAAGTTCTGCGTTTTCAAGTTCTTTATCCGTTACCAGTTTATTCGCTTGTCCCAAGTTGTTCTTTAACTCGGTTACGTCAAGCTTGGCTTTAGCTAATTCGAAGGCCTGGATATTATAGAAGAAAACATTAAATATGAACATAAATATTCTTGAACTGACGTATTGATAATTATAAATAAAATGCTATGAATCATTGCCAAGTCGTATTTTGCTTTAAGGTTACGTAATTACTAAACGCTAAGATTTTTAATTCGAACATCAATATAATGTTACCTTATCATTAAGTTCCTTCTTGTTAAAATCAAGCTCATGCTGCAGCAGCGAGATTTGTTTCCTGATTTTAACTAACTGCTTCATGTCACCACCCGCCTGCCTCTCCGTAGTCTTCCTTTCCTCCAAACTTTTGTTTTTCGGTGAAGGACTGCGAGACACCATCATAAGCTGCTCCTTCAGTGACGCTATCTCTTCATGGAAAGAGTTGATATCTTCGTGCAAAATCTCTATTTCGGTTTCTTTGTCCTTCAACTTATCTGTCAAAAGTTTCAGCTCGTCGATCTTCGAAGTCAATTCACTATTTAAAGAGTTTAATCTTTCTAATTCACCTTCACTGTTTTGCAATTTCAATGATGTGTTCTCTTGCTCTTTCTCCGTTTTAGTGAGTCGTAATTTCAACTCCCTGTTATTGGTGTTAAATTCAATATTTTCTGCTGTCAATCTCGCAACGTCGCGGTTCAATGCTTCCACCGAATCCTGCATTTGGAAAAGTTCATTTGATTTTTCTTCAAACGCTTCTTTGAGATTGTCTAGTTCTTCCGTCTTATCGTTTAAACATCTTTGTAAGTCATCTAGCCTATCCAAGTGCTGGTTCAAACTATCTATTTGATGGTTCTTTTCGGACACAAGTTGTTCCATTTTTCTGAAGTCAAGTAGTTTTTCTCTCATCTGACGATTTTCACCTTCGTGGCTTTCTAAAACGTTATTTCTGCTCTGTAACTCGTCAATTTTAATTTCAAGCTCAGCCATTTTGTTAGTCATATTACGTTTCTCTTTAGCTAATTCTAATATCATATTTTCGCGTCTTAAAATATCTTCTTTGAGCAAATGCAATTCTTTTGTCTTCTCGTTGACTTCCTGAGACAATTCTGCCATTCTTTGTTCCAACAATTTTTTGTTTGATGAAAATATTTCGAGTTGATTCTCATAGAATTTCTTATCGGTGTCCATGGTGGCCATAGTGTTTTCTAGAAGGCTTTTCAATTCTTCCACCTCTTCTTTTAATGCTGGGAACTCGCATAGCTGTTCCTCAGCATTTTTCAGCTCAGATTTACAGTTCTCTAGCTCAACCCTAGATTTTTTTATCTCGTGTTTCAATTGTGTCAATATGTCGGGGAAATTCTCCTGCCTTATGTCCAGAGTTATGCCTAACTCTCTGAGGGATTCAAACTCATCATCTTCAGTTTTGTTATCGTTGGTTGGTTCTTCCGAGAAGTCGATGACCTTTGGTTCGACACTAACATGTTTATTATCGCTGACATCTCTATTTGGATACATAGAACAATTGTCAGGTATTTTTTGAGCAGTGGAATGCTTGATGCTTTCACCAAATTTATCAAGTCCGAATATAGTAGTTTCATTGACATTTCTTTTGTATCTGTTTTGTGTAGATGTGAGGTGAGCAGGAAGAGAGTCGGCTCTTGGTGTGAAGTGTGGCACGTCTGAGTCAATGTACTCTATGTTGAGTGAACTTAAGTTTGCTCGTTGTAATTCAGGGGGCAGAGTTCTATTGAGTATATTCTTGTCTCTACTTTCAGACGCATACGGAGCTCCAGACAGACTCATATTATTCGCTTGTAGTTCAGCGCGTCTCATCTGTAAGTCTTGTTCATCAAACTCCGATATAGAGACAATGTCACTAAGTGTTCGCGCGGAAACTTTTCCGCCTTCCACTTCGCTTTTCTCTTGATTTTCATCATCCAGTTTAAGAGCTGAAATAAATGATGTTTAATGAGATAAGGTAAAGACTTATGGTGCAGAAAGGCATTGTACACTAAATTCAAAATACTCATGTAGTGATCGGGAAGAAGTGTGTGTAAATGCATGTCAAGTATAAATTCAATGAAAATGTACTGCTACGATTTCATAAACGAATTACAGTATAATCAGACTCAGATATTTCATCCAGTATGATGATGAAAAGTATTTAGTAAATAGAGTAATATTTTGGATTTTATAGTTTGGAAAATATTCAATTTAGATTGAGTGTGGGGCACTCTCTGATTCACTTTATAACGATCCTTATGAAGCACCCTGTTAAATGCACTCGGTGGACGAATCATTCAACCTGTCACCAGCCACTCACCCAGCAGCTGTTGCAGCTGTAGGTCGCGCTCGGCCAGCGCCCGCCGCAGGTCCCGGAGATTGTCCGCGTCCTCCTCCAGCTGCGCTATACGGCTTTGGGCTGACGACAGCTCGCGTTCTAAGATCACTACCTTGTCTTTGGGATTACCTGATCAATGAACAGTTATATTCTGTTTGAGTCTTGAATATGTAAACGTTTACTTAAAGATTGTCTTATTCTTTTAATACAAGACATTATTAGTTGGACTAAAAGGTTTCGATATTCATAAAAATAAAAAAGAACATTTAGTTGTCTATTAAAATATTATACCGATGTTTGACTCACACGAATTTCCATATAAGGATTGATTCTGTTCGTTGAACTTATCCTTCTCCTCCGCCGTCTGCTTTAATCTTAAGAGCTGTTTGTCTTTGGATTCTAAGTCTTCTTTTAATTTTTGCACCTGTAATATATTAATCCAATTAAACCACTAACAGTACGTTTTTACAGACTTGAACGGTTAAAATAAAAAGTATTAAAGTTTAGTTTAGTTTAGTTCTGTTTGTTTTTTGTGTTTAAGTGTATATTGAATGTGTATTATAACTCTAATAGCAACGACTTCGGTGGGAGGATTTTCCTCAACTCCCAGCTTAAAGTCTATTCATCAACATCAAAGCATCCATTAATTTTAAAATTTCGTTCACCAAGTAATGATATTTACTACGGTATAAAAAATGTACAAATAAGTAGGTCAGTGAGTTGGAGAGTCTTCGTCCACGTTCGTCAGTGTGCGTGGCAGTGGGTGGGGTGGTGGTGGTGGCGGTAGGTGAGAGAGCGAGGAGTACCTCAGCGCGCGCATCGTGCAGCTGCACGGAGAGCTCGGCGGCCGCGTGGTGCGCCAGCGCGTCGGCGTCGGTGCGCTGCCGCTGCAGGCGCGCCGACAGCGACGAGATCTTCAGCGCCTGCTCCGACATGCGCGCCTGCAGCACGTCGCGCTCGGCGCGCACCTCCTGCACACAGCGCCCACATCGTACAGACATTCACCCAACCACCACTTATTTGTGAAAAAACATGCACATTTATCTTAAAAATGTCAAAAAGGTAGATGCCGGTATGTGGAAACTATCGCCTATAGAATGTTTTACGAGCAGGAATCTGTTTACGGACCTACCTGCCACTGACTAAGCGGCGGACGTGTGTGGGGCTCACCCAATGCGTCATCAAAGCGGAACTGGGAATACCTACTACCAAGAAATCATTTCATATTAAAGATATGTCAACGTTTATCAGCTGAGAGAAGTGAACACCTCCCATGACCTGTAATTACCTTTGCCTTGACACCGAAACACATCGAACTGCATTACCACTAACCGAGTCTACCGCTTTCTTGATTCTTATGACAAACAAAAATATTTTGAATGAATGAATGAAATTATACACAAAGGATGTGATGCATTCATTATCTTTCAAGCCGACACTTACCCATGCATTAGTCATATAAATACCAAAGTTCATCAAAAATTCTGTTGTAAAAAAAATACTGCATACAAATATTTGGGTCATTAAACATTAAACTATTTTGATTATTTCACACCCTTGTTGCGTATATAAACATTTAAATATCAACCTACGATTTCGCCAGATGTAACACAATAAGAACAGGACACGAGTATGAACAGGAATTTGGCAATAAATTTAGAAAATATTTGAATTACCGTAATAAAATAAATCTAGACATTTTGTGTACTTACACCGATTACATATAAATATTGATCACATACCAGTACGATATTGGGAGCACATGAATATATGTCTTATATTGTAAGATGACAATTTACTACACCAGACGAATGGCAGTAAAATGTTTTCAATCGAAATTAATTTACATTAATTTAGACTGATTCAATGTTACCTGGTGAATAGCATACGCAGACTTCATTGATTATGACGATTCTAAATTATGGCGATTATACTATTAAAAAAAATATTCAAACGAAAATGTTTTTTGTATTTTCAAGTTAGTATTTAAGCTGCTTTTTCTGCACAGGGGTTAGAGTTTAATTTTGACAATTTAAAAGAAATTAGTAATCGAGTTAAATTAAATAAAAAGTACATAAAACAAGGTTTAATTTAGATTAATATGCAACTAAACAAAAGTATGTAAGTAAAAATATTTATTTATATATCCACTAAAATTTTTCAAATCAAAAACATAATTTATTACTTTCTTTTTTCCAAATGGTGCATTTTTGTGAGAATATTACGTAATTCTCCATAAATTGGCGAGCTTAATGTCAAAAAATACTTCTATATGATAATTAATTAGTAACTGGCTAAACAGAATTTAAATACTATATTTACTAGCAAAATTATAAACTAATTTTTTGAGTTACTCGTTTACTTCTGTGCTATTTTTTGTTGACGCGTGGTACGCGATATTGAACCTTGAAGCTGTACGATTGAGATCTATTGATAGCCGGAGTTTTAATAGCGAGTTAGCACCGTTAGATAGCTGAATTGTATTGAGGGTGCTGCGCCTTTAGGCCGAAGTAATTAGAAACTAAGTATAATGTGCTAAAAGAGTGCTATAACAAATTAAACTATATACATATGCTAGGTAATACTGTTACCGCGATGTAAAATATTGCAGCGCCATCTAGTTACGGATTTTGGTATCAATATATATATACTGAAGTTGTAGTCTGAAAATTAATATTCTTGATATTATCATAACATTGTATTGTGTCAGTCAATGATGCCAGTAATTTGGTTTAAGAGCGTAGGTGTTGTTGTTGTTAGGCGTCAATTCACAGTTGACCTAATTTGATGGTCAGCGTACCGGAGGTCAGTGAACTAGTCTACAATGACAAAGGTTCCGGGTTTGAAGCCCAGTATTGAAGATTTCTGATTGATAAAATTTTTCAAGAATTTTAATATTAAGTAACTAATTTACATATTCATCGGTAATCTTAACATGATTTCACTTCATTATATAAATATGAAGTTCATATGGAATATATTTTGACTACTAAAATAGTTTAACCCATTCCAATAACAGAGGCGTAAGAGAAATATCGGGTGATGTAGAGTAACTGAGTTTTCTAATTAAAAAAAAATCAAAAATATACTTTGATTATTTTAAACGTAAACAAAAGGAAAACATTCAAAGTGATGCGTCGCAAATAAATACCGAGTCATGCGTCGCAAGGCGATGCGAAATTGGCAGCGACAACAATTCTTAAAGAGCAAATAAATCCACAAACGTACTCTATGCATTAAGAAATAAGAGTTATTTAAAAGGAACATTGTAAATCCGTCTGTTCTTAAATATATTAAGACAGCACTGCAGTCTGCACTCATATAAAATAGTGTCAAAGGTCGCCTACGCCCAGCTGTATAAATCAGACATTCACAATTCAATCGTGTCTGAATGCATTTCGTAGTAAATATTTTATTATTATTATCTTCCTGACTTGGCTGCACCTGTATTGCGCGGTCAAAATGACCAATCATGTATATATAGTTTTAAGGACACGTGGCTACGAATCAACTTAGATCATAGGCAACTTCTAACAATTTATTTAGTACATATTTAAATTCTATAACTAGGACAATTTGTAAATGCCCGGTTGATACCAACTTAGAGTTATCACTATTGCCTTTAATTACATTTGTTTGTTTTTCTCATACATATTCCCTGTTATGACGATTTAAAAGAACTTAGTAAATGAGTCTATTTAAATAAACATCACAGTTGCACAGGTAAAATTACTACTATTCATAACTTTACGAGAATACGCCCAGTCGAGAACAAGCCTGATTCAAACTTATCTGCATGATTAAGGCACTCTTTACATTTATCGTTGTTGGGATTTTCAAAAATTGATTATACGTAGATTTAATAAAGAGTTCTAAAACTCATAATTCATAATATAGTTGATTGTATTAATTTAATGGCTCTCAAAGACAGTAACATGATTGGTTTTTATATTATTATTTCGAAATAAATTTTAAATCTTCCCAATCCCTCGACGGCTCGAGGGATGGGAGAATACCCCTCGACAGAGGAGGCCAGACGGCCGAGGGTCAGGACGACAGAAAGAGGAATCGGCGGACAATTCTGGCGTTATCGAGCAAGACTGCCCGCTGGAGCCTCGCAACCAGTCCAAACGTCAAGGTTATAAATAAATTAATATAATTTACAAAAACCACTATTCAATTTTGTAATTGTTGTAATCCAAGAATATATTGTTTCGATTCATATGTTTGAATAGATACTGTATTAATCTTAATTGTAATAATGGAACTAATTATACAGTCAGCCGCACATTAAGCGTAACACGTGCCTTGAAAGTTGACTTAATCAAAAATATGAGAACTCTAAAAAATAATTTGAAATAAGTTATACAACTTCTTCAATTGAATTATATTTTCCTTTTAGTATATAGAAGTCTGTTTTTAGTTTTATTTAACATTTTGATAAAAAGTTCTTAAGGTCAAAGTTAGATGGGTGAATGACTGGTTCGTCTCTTTGTCGTTGGTTAAAAATACTCGTAACTATGCCGCGTTGAGAATAAAAGAATCATGTAAATTGGATCATAAATCTTAAAGATATCGCTGTTCATATAAACAGAGTTTCGTGAAAATTACATCGTTTAAGTTTACAAAAATGCTCATAAAATAAAAAATACTAGGACAAACTTAATTATCTTTTTATGGGACCAAATAGCCACTATTTCGCTACAAACAAAATAAAAATCACGTAAAACTGATCAGAAATCTCGGCGTAATCGAAAAAAAACTACCAATCGTAATCAGAAGCTCCTCCTTTGTGAAGTCGGTTAATCAAAAAGATCGTATTTGTTAAGAATTTATTATTAACTTAAAAAAATCGAGTTTTAAAAAACACTTTCCCTAAAAATATAGTTGCGAAGTTCAATAAAAATTGGCAAACTATCATAAACAAAAATATCTGCGTATCATAACACAGTTAGCACTATGAATTAAGTTCGTAGCTGATATACTATACTTTTGTGACGTGTCGTTAACTCACCGTGAGATCAGGGAGGCCCATACCGAAGTACTTCCTAAAATACTTCCACACAAACATCACACATTACAATGATAATGACACAGAATGATCACAAACACTTCATTACATTACGGCGTAGGGTCACACACACTTTTTACATTTTGATAGTGTAATGGCAATGGACGCGGAAATGTATGTTGAGAGAGTTGGTCGAGACCTTGTTGCGGCAGCAAAATACGCTCTGAAGCATCGGGACACACTGAACATTACGGACAGCTGTCTGCCGCTGCCGAGCGTGTGCGCATATACACAGGATATATAATTATGGATGAGGCAACGCAACATAGTCATTTTGATTTGCACATAATAAATTTATTAAGTATGGTAGTTAAGACATTCATGAAATGAAAACGAAAGAAAAATTAAATAAAACAATCATATATTAATTATATAATCAGTTTTAGAAGTCTCTGAATAAATACAACCAACTATAATCACCAATCAGCACCTCATCAATCTGGACTTGGATAGCGTATTTACGAAACATTTATATTCTTTAGTTAGTGTCCAATAAGGATGTTACAGAAGATGGCGGATAACTAACATCACTTTAAAGTGTAGTTATACCTTAAAGTGTTGGGACTTGTTTCTGATTCTTTCAACATAATGGACCTCATTGTTTAATGTATCCAAGCTAAATTAATTACCTCCCTTCTCTTGATTTTCAAGGTAACTTATAATTATTACAAGGGTCTATAGACTGAAGTAAGTCCACACAACTAGACAGTCCATAGTTCACATTTGTATTCATTCAAAGTTTACTTTAAAATAATTTATAAAAATATCGTGTCAGTGTTTGTTATCGAACTCATCCGGCTTGACCAATATTTTTGAAACTTTTTGTATTTGTTTGGTAGGTCTGAAAATAGGTCTCAGACTAATTTTAAACCCCTAGGTGATAAGGGCCGCCAATAAAGGATATACAGATTTTTTTAAAATAATTTATATGTCAAAACAACGTTTGTCACAATCCGCGTGTCATAATATATCATTTATATATTGTTATGTATCAGGTAATGATGGTATATGCATATAATAACGATACCACATCCAATTTTTTTTTCTGGACCACGTATTACAATAATAGCTATATTTATCTCGTGTACAAAACTCATAATAGATATAGCGCTGGCGTTAGTCGGGCGACACAGGGTTGGCATCTATTCCGGCGCGCGCGCAGCCAAACTGTGTTTACCTTCCGCTTGTGCAACCAGGATTTACTGTTCACTTCAAATTGGTTACAGTCGTAACTCGGTTAACGGACTGTTACATTACAACATTGGGAAATGTCTAACCTATGAAATTATATTAGTTGTATTGAGGAAGATATTATTATAAGTATAATTAATTCTATCTTCGTCTTCTTCCATTTAATTTCCTAGTAAGTTTTAACTTACCCGACGTTCTGTTCTGTCTAAATAGCTAGCAACGATTTTGAAAATTAATTTAAGCCCGTGATAAAAAATATTCCCGGCATGATTCAAAATCACTAGGCGACATCGCCTCCTCAATGGACATGTAACTATTTACGATGTGCTCATTAATGTTTGGCCACATAATGTAGTAACACATCGCTAATCATATCGCTTAACGCTGAATATTTATTGTGCAGTGTAGACAATATTATGAAGTGACCAGCGCGCACTATCTTCTTACAAAAGCGATTACGAATAGGCCACATGATTCAGATGATCAATTGTAATATCTACGAAACGACTGTTTACTCTTTTCAAAATAGTTATTTATTTACAGCCAACATGATATGAAGCAAAGATTGATATGTATAATACTGGAGATGGAGATGAATTGAACATCTTAGAATTATATATAGAGTTAAATGCTGGCTTAGTTATAGATTCCCACGGCATGCAGAGTAGACTCGGAACTCATAAAAAATTGAAATATTGTGAATCGTTAAGTTTTAAACTTTAAACGTATATAAAATACAAAACAAAATAAATTGTACAGAATTAGTCGATATTAAATTTCGATATTAGCTAATGATAAACTATATAAGGTAAAATAAAAGAGTGTTCTTGTTCTTTCTTTAAAAAGTTATTTGTATTGAGTCCTGTCTTATCCAGAAATGTATTGATTGAGAAGTTTCCCGTATACAACATTCGTCAATTCTTACAATGCAATCTAGGCTCTATTCCACATTAAACAGGATCCAACATTATAACTTTCTTTCTCGGCCAATAAAGTGGGAGTGTTGGAAATATTTCACATAATTGCACGAAAATATAAAGCTATCTTCAAAATCATTAGCAGGTACGTAAACCCCAAGTAATAAAATTTTCTATTAATAACTTTTAAAATTTTTATAAACTTAATTAAATGAACATTGTAATTATAACTGTTAGTCCACATCGCATGCCGTGGCTGTCTTTAATTAAAAACTGTTCTTAATTTAATGTCTATGCTATAGTTCTATATCTTTTGTTGGTATGTGTTTTTGTTGACTGCCCTTAAAATAAATAAATAAATGCAATTTCGATCTCAGTATAAATTAGATGCGACTTGATGTCTTATAGTATCACTCTGTTATATTAGACTAACATCTGCTCGCGGCTTACGGGCTTAGAAAGAAATTTGCGAATCAGATGAGAGGTTTTTTTAAATTATAATGTCGACAGATTTCTAGTTTTTATCAGCCCTGAAAGTAAATATAATATACTGATCCGAGAGAGTTGATCCCGGGCATTAGGGTCGCTCTCAATTGCCTCACAAGTGAACCCACGATTATGTAAATATAATTTATTTAATCTCAACACATCTTCACAGATTTTTATTTATTGTTGCTTTTGATTTCAGTTGCTATCACTAGGGTTAAAGTATATGATTGAAATTTATGATTTTTCTGTCTGAATTTCGAGTAAAACAAAGCCGGGAAGTGAATGTGAAATAAGAAAAGGATTTTAGGCCGGGAGCAAGTCGGTTTGAACGTATTACTTGTTCTGTTATCTATGTATTTGTTCACGTCACTATAAGAGTTCTGGTTGTTTTTGTATTCGTTAAAATAACTTTTATTATTTGTCCTAAAGTATTAACACATTGAAGTCTTTTTCTAATCGATCACAACTTGATGTTCAAAAATCTGATGTTGCATATCGTAATATGTAACAAAAATACTTTAGATGAATATGTAGAAATACTAATC
The DNA here is from genome assembly GCA_943193645.1 of Acentria ephemerella. Taxonomy (NCBI): domain Eukaryota; kingdom Metazoa; phylum Arthropoda; class Insecta; order Lepidoptera; family Crambidae; genus Acentria; species Acentria ephemerella. Next base: position 808,377 of record OW971891.1, read on the forward strand.
CTAGTTGTAACCATAATTTGATTTGAATATTTTAAGTGACTTATATCTAACGAAGAAATAAATGTCAACAATAAAAATCTCAGGGTCATGACAAGTTTGGAGAAAATTAGCCTTTAACTAATATTAACCATTATTTAGTATTAATCACCTAGTTTCATTTTGACCATTTGCATGTATATATATAAATAAATTAAAGAATAATAAATAATATTGCTTATCAGCAATAAGCTCGCCTGTATGTTGTATGTACATATTGTCTTCTACCACTGATTTATTTGAATAATTTATGGCCAGTAAGGATATTTGTATTGTATTAAAAGTAATAAATTAAAACTATTAAAAAATTTAGTATGAATAGCGAAACACTTCCAAAGCCTGCGGACACATTTCTGAAGCATGATAAATGTAGTAATTTACGGTAATCGATTTTTGTTCTATGTATAGCCTGCTTACAATAATCATACTATCTAACTGCATGAAACATGATCCGATGAGGTTTAATTGAGATATATCTAACTTCTTGGGTCTTGGGTAAGTAACAAACGCACTTGGCTATTAGTAATCATTAAAATGGAAGTGGACTTTGTTCAAATAAAATGAAATATAAAGCAACTGTAAATAAATAAAAAAACCTAGAAGTTTATTATAAAATTCTTTAAATTTTGAGGACCATCTGGTCAAGTGGTCAGTACCCTTATCTACTTACAAGGAACACCTCCCAACCGCCCGTCGCCGATTTATATGTATATGGTATCATTTTAAAGGTCTTGATGAATTGATCACGAATATATAAACATCTCGTGCCAGTTTTGGGTTTTTCGACCAGATTTTTTTTTCAAAGTTGAAAACTTTTTCAGTGTGATTTTTTGTTTTTTAAATATATAAAGAAACCCAAAATAAGAAAAATGAATTTTTTTGATGAAAAAAACTGGATCGAACAGCCACTATACATATATCGCTATAATTCATGATTTGCGCGCGTGGTTGGTTTTTCAGGCCATTTTACCGACTGGTTGAAAAATTAAAACCCAACCAACACATATGATATGGGTATCAAATGAAAGCTTATAAAATAGTTATTTAATTTAAAATTGTGGTCGAAAAACCCAAAACTGGCACGAGATTTTTATATATTTGTATTCAGTTCACCAAGACCTTTAAAATGATACCATATACATATAGATCGGCGACGGGCGGTTGGGAGGTGTTCCTTGTTAGCCAGAGGATGTTTGTATATTTATTTAGTATATTTCTCATATTTATACACTTAGTACTATCTCTATTTCTCCGTTATAAAGTAATACACAAACTTTTACTATGGTTAATTTGGCCTAATTGTGTGAGAGTGAGAAATATTATTATTAATTTTTTGCTTATTAATGTCAAAATATCCTTTTACACGCCAACAATATTTCCTCGCAACAGCTTTGATGTTCGTAACTAATTACTGGTAACAGCATCTATTTGCGAATTCATGACTCACTCTAGTTCAGCTAAACCGTCGACTAGCGTAGCTATGGTTTTATTTGTTCCCAAACAACAATATTTGATATTCACCGCTTTATTTTAAGTAATTTTTATACCGATGCTTTTTGAGGCAATATCTAGGATCAGTTTTATTTATAATGCGCGTAAACAAAAGATTCACGACATTGAAATTGCATCGTTATCCGAGAAAACTTGCCAAGCAATTCGACTGGAAATAAAATGTGAGTAACCGATTTATTTTTCTTAGTGTTGAATGATGCTTACGTTCGAGTGGGCGACTACATCAACGAGATGAGACTGTACTCTTCTAAATGTCGCTGATATAATAAAGCGTACTATTTTCGATGTATCTTACAAGTGAAAGTTATATCATTCTTATATTCATATTTATCTAAAGCGACGGTAATTGATGAGAAGAAACATAATTGAAATCATTGTTATAATATCTTTGAAGTTTTGATGATGAAAAGTCAACTGATCAAAGTTACTTTTTGATATAAATTATGAGTATGCAAAAATTGGTCTTATTAATTTGTTGTGAAGGGATATTCTCCCGGAAACATCGATACAATTAAAAATTAAGTGTGTCTGGATTGTACGGCCTGGCATGTAAAGGTGTATGTTGTAGATGCTCGATTAAGAATAACCACAGATAACAAAGAGAATAGATTTGAGATATTATCCAAAATATTTTATAACTATAATGACTCATCGAAGCTTCGACAAAGAATTCGTTTCTATTATAGGTTTAAAATATTCAACATCTTTCGGGCTAAACGATGGATATTATTAATGATTTATTTGCTTTTAAATACCATTAGCGTTATACTTTTGTTTTTAAAACAGTCGACTTGAGCGGGAACCAAATACATGCATACATTTCTGGACGCTTGCCAGATCCATTGACGAGTCGCGTGGTCCGATTTACGGGAATCTTTCGTTACATCTATCGGAAACCCTTGAGAAATTCGAGACAGTGCTATTCAATCTTTTCGTATTTATTCTTACAACTAAAACGAAGTCTGAACCTTATTAAGTCTCGAGTCTTAATATTATTATAAAGTATACTTTTAATAATTTTAGAGTACTAAAATTATTTATCTAATTATTTGCCTGTAAAAACGTTGACATTTGACGATCGTTTTCTGGTCGGATTGTTTTATAAGAGTACTGAACAGAAATTTTAGTCCATGCACAATAAAATCGGGGCCATTTTGTATATACAGTGAATTTTAAATTGATTTTGCCTGTGACAGGTCAAAATGAGGCGAACTGCATGCTTATTTGAATTGACAAACAAAATTAATTGGGATAAGAATATTTGTTGTGTGAAAATACGATCTCCTCCGAAACACCTTTGACGAAATCCAAACAGTAAACCCGAGAAACTTTACAATTTAAAAAAGTAAAATACTTTATAATGCACTAACAAATGGAAACACCAGTATTACGTTGTGACGACGTTAGAATCTGCAACACGACTGTTTGAGAGACGCTGACTCATGGGAGCGGCGCCAGAACAAGTGAACTACAATCCTATTGACAGGGCACTTGGCGCATCGAATTGTTACAAGATTATAGCATCAACGCAGAATTAGGGCAGTGATAGGTTTTGCCCAACATTGAATAATATCATAACAAAGTAAGCCTAGTTTAATTATAATACAGTAGGTAAATATACCAATTAAATGAATGTTGCCAGTAAATACCATTCGCCGACGTCATTATGCCGCAATCGGCGAACGTATCAAAACGTCCCTAGGTAACGGTAGTTTGATTAAGTTTGTTTTGTTATAAATGAAAATTTCTTAATATTATGTTCAGTACAAAAATTTGTCATAACGCTGTAGTTGTCAATTGAGATTGGGCACAAGTTGCACTGTCCTTGCGACACTGTCGTATGCCAGCTTCTATGCCTAGATGCACGAGGCACCCACCACTGTCCTGGTGAATACTGACCTGGGCCGGCACTTGGCTGCACGGGGCACTACTATCCATTTTCCTGGCAAGCGCGGACTGGGTCCGTCGTGTGCACACTGTCCACTGTCCACTGTCCACTGTCGTGGCGAGTACTGACCTGAGCCACCCGGGCCAGAGCGGCGCGCTGGGCCTCCATGTCTGCGAGCCGCTTGGTGGCGGCGTCCATGGCCCGCGTGAGCCGCTGCAGCCGCTGCCACACGCCCGCCAGCTCGGACAGCGTCGGCGGCGTCCTCGGCGAGTACACCTGCCGACACCAACACTACTTCCTCAACACTCGCCACGCCTCGCAAATATAAACATTCTAAGTTCCGAAGGGTCACAAGTCGGTCGTTTTAAAGTCGCAATTTAAATATCAACTCATTATGATTACAAACAATAACATAACCTCAAAGTACGCTGTGATAGTGAAATTTTATATATGTCCAGCTAATGAAAATAGTAATAAATTGGTATAAAGCAGCAGCAGTACCTGCGGCCGCTGGTCGCGCACGGAGACGTCCTCGCTGGGCCAGCTGTCGGTCCCGGAGCCGGCGCCGGAGGGGGAGCGCTGGTCGTGCGCCTGCTCCAGCCGGCGCGCTCGCTCCTCCACGCGCTCCTCCAGCCATTCACACTGCGCACACAAACATACCACTCACTCATAATAAGCTCTATCTCATTACTTTGACCAAAAATTATTATATATGTCATTTGGATCCAATACAAAAAAGAATTTTTATCTCAATCTTCTTCAGTTTTCGCTTATATATAAAAATATATAGCTGTTCGATGGTCTCGCTAAAACTCAAAAACTACTTGACCTATTTGACTAATTCTATTGTGTTTTGATAGATTTAGTTCAGGGGCCTTTTAAAAATATAATAGTAATTTCATACAAATTTAATACTAGTAATTTTATATAAAAAAATATGCAAAAAAGTGACTCCAATTTACTAATGAATTTTTGAATTTATGAAAATTTCCGATTTACATTTTGAACATTGAAATGAAATTTATCTAATTTTAACTCCGACTATTATTTAGGCTTCAATTTAAAAAACTATATTGTAATCTGTCGTTTTCAGTTGCACACAAGAAATTAAAATAAAATGAACAGCACAAACCTGAACCATGATTCTATCACGTAGCTCGACACACTTCTCCCTTTCATGCGTACAAGTCTCACAGACGACTTCACTATGTTCTCGCTCGTTCCTCAATTCCTCTAGCTCTCCAAGAACCGCTCTAATTTTGCTGTCTCGCTCATCTATCGTCTGTTTCATTGTCTCTAGTTCCTTTAGCACTTCAGTTTCATGTGTTGTCTTCTGTTCCAACTGACTCTCTAAATTCGCAATGATATCGCGTAGGAGTGTTATCTTTTCGTCTCTAGCTTTTAGTTCATCATCAGCGGACGCTTTGCGGGTTTCCAATTCGGATATTATTTGATTCATTTCTCGAGTTTGAGTTTCCAGCTGTTCGACCTGTTGGAGAGATCAAGGGATACATGAATTAAGACATTGACATTTAGTGTTTGACACTTCTGCTAATTGATATCTAAATAAATGTAAAGGCATGCATTACAGAACCAAGTTATGATAACTAAGTGGTATCCACATTTGGTCGGGGTATTAATTTATCTAATTTTCCGTTCTATTATTGTGCAGATCATGCAAATCAGTGCTACCATACTACTTATTGTATAAATTTAATATTCAACCCTTCACTACAATTCATTTCTAACAAATCACCAGAAATAAACATGTCTTAGAAGAAACAGTTAAAATTTCAACAGATTCTGTTTATATTAGCACTACGTTAATTTAAATTGTGTAAGTGATAAGCATTGAAACATATAAGGCAAAGATACGGGTGGACTTACATGTAGCTCGTGCGGGCGACAGTGGCATAGCGAGTGCCTCAGGCGGTGCATCTGTACACACACCCGCTGTTATGTACGGTTAGACTACACTACACGACAATACATCACGACTATTTACAATAAACTACAATACATTCAATTATCTTTAATCATATTAAAGAAAATATTGGAAAATCCATTATGACAGAATATGCAAACAGTCGTGAATATATTGAATGTCAGTTAATAATTATTTTAAGAGGCTGCATTTTAAAATCTCTTGACCAAACCTTTCAATAGAGTTGGAAAAATTAAGAACATACTTTTTGGCAATTATACCACCAACTAACATTAGTATTGTTGGTCTGTTGGTAAGTGAAGATAAGGGCGAAGGATGGAAGCGAACTACACCCGAATTCCTTAACCACAAAGGAACTGGCTATCTTACCTCCAGCAGCCGGCAATGACAATGCTGTTAACATTACTGTTTGACATCTTATAAAAATAAACCACTTCCTTATTAAAATTTCGTGAATGAAACATTAAATGTTACACAAAAATTGCAATGTACGGGACATTGCAATTTTTGATACGTAAGTTTTTATAATGCGGCCTCTAAAGCAAGCAGCACGTTCATCAAAGTTAATGGAACCGAACACAAAAGACACACCAACATACTACACAATAACATGTTAATTATGCAGTGCAATAAGGTTGAAATTAAAATATTATTACACCACAAAGAATGTGTGTTGGGACCCTTAACTAAATGATAACCAACCAAAAAGCACTTGATACTAATCGCATGTTGACGTTTCAGAGACCAAGACTTGTCAGCGAACATCCATTTATTACGCGAGTCGTTTATTGGGTCAATCTCACTCCCTCTTCAAATATAACGTATTTTAAACGTGTTGCAGAATTGCGTGAAAACTAGGCTATTAAGTTTCTTTACTAAAATATAGTAATAATTAAAAATGATGAATAAATCCAACGCAATCAAGCACATACACAAAAATGGGGGGAATTAACAAAAACAGATGTAATTAAAAACGCCACTTTCATGTTTCCCAGGCCTGTTAAACTGGCTAAGAAAGGCGACGGAACTGTAATCGACCCTACAGACGCGTTGCAGTTCGCTAATTCATTTAAAATAATAATATGCAAATTAAATTAGTATAAATATTTTAATTTCAACCTTTTCAACGCGACTGTGAAACACTTAGGTTAGTTCTGTGTTATTGTAAGTTATTATAACTAGCACGATTTCCGAACTCACAATTACTACGTGGATAATTTCTCAGCTTCACAATAAGTCATGTGATGCTCAATATTCTGCCCTGATATACAATGTCGTAGTATGACCACCTTTTGTGAATTCAAATCAATTTACCAATCGTTGAGTTTTATCTTGTATATTATTTAGGAATTTATTCATGACAGGCATTCACAGGAGATTATGATTATACACAAACAATAAAGAAATACGATAACCACACTAGAACTCAAAAACGAGTAAGAAAATGACAGCAAATTAATAATAATTAAAAATATATTTTAGCTTACATGAAAGACACACATAATAGTTTGAGCCATAATACAAAAACCAATGGCTTAACGTGTCTTCTGATGCACGAAGAGCTTGAGATTAATAATTTTTATTACCCATCCAGGGACCGAGCATGGCGAAAGACGCTTTATTTTCATTAACAAGTGCGTGCGTTGTCTCCTTTCCTACTAAGGAATACGCGTGCTGGTCTACGGAGTCACCCCTTTAATGTCTACTTTACGTACTAAGAGATTTAGTGACTCCTTTCTCTGTCGCACAACTAGAGCATGGAATTTCTTACAAGCACGCGTATTCCCTCCTTCTTATAACATGGGTTCCTTTAAAAGAGGCGTGAAAAAGCACTTTTTGGGTCGGCAAGGTAAGGGTGGCTATGGCAGTATGTCGCATGTTTCACTAGCTATCTTCACATGTGGACTCGTCTACTGCTTATCATCAGGTGATGTAGAGTCATTTGCTGTGCTTTTTATAAAAAAAAACTACTTCGCCAACAAGCTCCTGCTATTAGAGTAACCTAAAGAATTTTAGCCATTTTGTTAAAAAAAATAGCAAGAATTCTTATTCCTTTGCAATAAGAGTCACAATCTAACAAAAGTGAGTACCTTATATCACAAAAATTATTTCTCACACTTAGCGACCTTACAGATCAGGGCAGACTTCGTTTGCTTTCACACCATACCGACCTTTGTACTCCTGAAATGTTGACACTTACCTCGCTCAGTATCCTAGCGTTATTCTGCAAGCGCGCATTAAGGCGTGCATTGTCTTCGCGCATGTCGTCGAGCCTGCGCGCGAACTCGTCCCGCTCTTGTTCGCGCTCGACGGCTTGCTCGTCGACGAACTGGCGCGTCGACCGCAACTGGCGGTTGGCTGCTTCCAGCTACGGGTGCAAGTACAAGAGGTCGTGCCTTTGTACATTTACTTAGATCTTATGGGAATTTTATAGAAAAATAAAGAAATGGAGATCTGGTCGACAATAAAATTTGGTAGTAGAGGTTTTGATGCAATAGACTTTTACCGGAGTGAGATAATTGAATTGAACTGTGCATAATATGGTAAACCAATATTACTATTCCCTAAAACACTTTGTCTCCTCCGTGTGGAATGAAAAAAACATGGTTATTTGACACTAAAAAGAAAATTATAAATGAAACAGAAATAACCATTTGGCTGAAAGACGCGCTTACTTTAAAGTTTATATTTTATTATATTTCCTAAATTTTTAAATAATACTATATACTTTTTTACTATGATATTAAAAAGCAATGAGTATCAGTTAATTCTTAAAAAGTTATATTTATATTATTTCCCATTTCCGATGATATAATTAATTGCTGACAATAACAGTATTTTAAAAGCTTCTATATTATTTAAACCAGTAATAAATGATTGCGATACTAAATGACCATACAGAAGCCATGCTAAAAAAAACAAAGATTTTTTACAACAGAAATATCTACTATTTCATTACAATGCTCTCAATTAGTACATTATACGAGGTTTCATAATTAACATTTCGATGCATGCAATCTTTACCTTTTCACAGCATATTTTATGCACGGGTGAATTTGTCATCCGTCTTATCTGCGCGTGCGTTGTGCAAATTGCAAAATAATACATATTTATATGATATACTTACATACTATAGTATCATTGTTTAACATTTACATAAAATATATTAGTAAATATTTTTAATAAATGTATTCTATTCTTTACGAATAGATCGCAAGTGTAGCTTGTAATGTGTCGAATATATTGTTAATTATTTGATAACTATTATTAAATTAGATAATAAACATTAAAGAACTACTTAAAATATTAAAACTTTATATTTAAAATACATTCATAACATTTATCGTCACTCTATAATGACTCCTAATTCTTGTGCACAAAATAAGAAATTTAGGAACCATGAATTTAATATAATATTTATATTTAATATTTCAGTTGTCATTTACACTATTGTTTCTTAGAACAAACTTTGAAGCTTTTGTATTGTATGAGGGTTCTCGATTCCCTCATGACCGTATCTGTAGTGTTACCTCAAGTCATTTTGCCAGTGATAGTTTCCATGTAAACTTGCAATTTACGAATATTTACTGTGATACCTATTTCATTTAGAAATCTATATTTATGAAATAAACACAACTTAAATGTGTATCTTAAACGTGTGTAATATTTATAATAGTGACAATTTTACTAAGTGTATAAGCGATTTTAATTTTATAATATACAACAATTTAAATGATTGCTTATATACGTCGCTCATTTCATCTGTCTATTATTATTGCACTAAATTTCAAAAAATATTATTTATATTCTTAATTGCACAAAAACAATATTAATGAGCTAATAAGGGATTTATAACAATGATCCTCTCCTAATAGTTAAGCATTGGGCCCCGCAGGCCAAACCAGTGTATATGATGTGTCGTGTCGTACCTGCTGCTGGAGGTCGTCCCTCTCCTTGTGCAGTAGCTCCAGGTCGTGGTCGAGGGCGGGCGGCGAGCGCGGCGACGGCGGGGACGCCGGGGGGCCGCTGAGCCGCGCCCGCGGCCGCTCGCCGGGCAGGCCAGTGCCGTATCTGACGGTGGTGGAACCTTACGTCATCGAATCAACCTGTATACGTCCCAAAGCTTGCCACAGTATTGGCATAGTTTGGGCCGTAACAGCACTACGCTCGTGATTTGATGGATGAAAGCGCTTGCCGTAACAAACGGAACTAACGTCTTAACGTGCAGAAGCACGAGATAATATTTTGATTGATTCAATCAGGGACTACTTTAAATATATATATTTAATGTAAATACTACACATTATTTATCTATTAAAATTACTTAAAAGTAGATACTGACATCTATAATTTATCATTATGTTCATTTTGTTTTACTTTCCAATTATCCAGCTCGAAGGACCATTTAATGAACAGGTCAATTAGCTTTTGGTTATAGTCCAAGAAAGAAACTAACCTTATGTTTCACTGCTTACAGTTAATTTCAAATTAGTTTAATAGACGATTCTTTACTTGAATGCACATGCGACGCGAGTTATTGACGTGCTACCAAAACTTGTAGTAAAATTAATAACGTACTCGTATATGACACAGCCGTATATAGGTTGCATCTTCTTGTTCTTTTTAAATGAATTGGTCGGCTCTGTCGCACGTGATGTTAAATAGAATGTGCACGAGAGAGGTTACCCTTCGGCGACGAGATCGTCTGTGGAGGGCTCCAGCCGCCCCCCCGCCAGCAGCAAGGCGGCGTCCAGCTCGGCGCGCAGCTCGGCCTCGCGCTGCACGCACTGCGCCATCGCCGCCTCCATGTGCTGGAGACACACACTACCGTTACACCACGGGGGCTCACTGCATGACACAACTATACTACGGATGGTTTCACAAGTGAGATATTCTTCTCCTGCTTACCATCAGGTGTTGTAGAGTGCTGAACTTTTTATTTAATCCATCAGTAAATCAGAAATTATTGGCACACATGCAGTCCTGAAGCTCACTTAGTATAAATGCCGGTATAAAACCAAGTGACATTGAATGGAATATTTTTACTATGGACTCCAAAACATTTCTAGAGGAAGAGAACACACACTTCTTGATTGGACCATCCACAGAGATTCTTGGCACCAAACGCATGCTTCACAGAATTTTGTCCTCTTCAATATAGCGTTAGGTGTGTTATATGAATCAGATTTATATCTTTAAGATATAATAAAGTTAATAAGAAATATTTTACCTGTCTATGCAATTCACAATTTTCACAGTTTTGTTTGGAATCATATTCCTGCACTAACTCAGTAATCTGAAGTTGGCTCGACTCTAGCATCTTGGAGTCATGGCGTTCTGAAAATTAAATTATAACATTTTTAAATACTTAGCCATTTTTTATTAACATGACTAGGTTCCAAGTCATGTTAATTCTGAAGCAAACACACTATCTCTAAAAATTTCTATTCTAATGATCTGATTACAAAAAAGACAGTTGTATCACGAGAAATTTAGAAAGGTATATTCATTGTTTAACTGCATATTGTCAATCGGTTCAATCGGACACAAGTAAGTACAAGCAGTGTTTGAGAGAGCCCCGTCTGACAGTGTGGTAAGATAAATAGGAGTGAGTTTAAGAATGTTAGGGCCACCCACTAACAAAAAGAAGTAATATGAAGCATCTCTGAACATGCTTTCTCAAATCGCCTATGGTTTCGTTAAAGCTGTTTTAATTTAAATCAATTGAAAGTGCTAATCTATTACTTTCCTTTTCCTTGAGAGAATAATATGAACTAAACTTAGAGATTAAGTGCTTCCAGAATCTAGTCCGCTGCCAGAAAAGAATGTTGAAAAGATACAATAGTTACTTTTACATGATCGGTCATAGCACTACCCTGGCAGAAGTACATTACATATGGTATTTATGATGCCAAACGTATATATCTTAGATCTTGGTTATATGGGAAATAAAGACATGACTAAATTTGGCATTGTTGAGAAACCAGTCCTGATCTGAAGATGATCACATTCTGAATTCATTGCTTAAAGTCTCGTTAAGGCGTGTTTATTTAACAGTTATTTAAAGCTGTCATGATAAAAAAAATAGTGACTTACTATTAGTGAGCCTCGAAGACAACTCTAGTAGCTCGCTGGCTTCCTGCCTGAGCCTCTTGAGGGAATGCTCTAGCTCCGCCTTGATGTCGGCGCTGAGGTCTCGCTGTTGCTGCAGGAAGGTGACCACGCTGTCTTCGTCCAGGTCGGCCAGGATAGAGTTGAGGTCGGGCGCGAAGTGCACGTGCTTGCCGCGGGCCACCACGCTGCTGTTGAGCTCTGTTGACAGGTTCGGTGAAGACGGGCGGGACGACTCTTCGGGAAAACTTCTAAAACATTAATATTACTATTGTAGACTTTCATCGACTTCAAATTTATCTCAACAAGTCCCACTGCTGGGAACGTACATACTAAATAACTTACATTGGAGTTTTTACTTGGAACTACATTTGAGAAACACGTAGAGAGACCAGGCTATTACAGAACTCTAACACAATGTAGGACCAACAGTCTATTGTACTGTTTTTTTGAGTTTCAACGAGACTAACAAATAGAATTTCATCCTTAATGAATATTAATTAGGGCTATATACGAAGTATGAATGTGGGAAATAACATATATTATTATTAAACTGTGTGCACGTATTTTTTAGGATGATTTAATTCTAAATTAAGGTACATTATATGCTCTTGTGCAAGTAAAATATAAAGGTATTCCAGCCGCTCAGTCGCTACCAGAACGTCTTAACTCAATGAGGTAATGAATAATGTACTCAGAGAGATCAAGTTACACACTTGGACATTTTCCAGTACCTTAAACGGTTGTAATACGAGTCTGTTTGCTTTGACAATTTACAAAAAGGAATATATTAGTTTACAGACTTCATTGAAAGCGTGCTTTGTGTTTGACCAAAACTACCATGAAATTGAATTGATTATCGGTTTGTGAGTCATAGAAATAACGCATGTATTACAAATTGACATACGTCTTCTTCTTTATTGGAGTATCTCCTGACTTCAGTGAACGTATCGCTAATTAAACGCAACTGCTGTCAAAATCTAACAGCTCATTTAAAGTGATAAAACGCTTGCGAGAAACTAAAGTTCATTAACTTAACAATCAAGAACAAAACTCACCATCAAACACTCCCTTTTTTACTAATTAACCGAAACATCTTACGGAGAGTTGTATCCTGGGTGCTGCATGCATTAATAATAACTAAATAATATCTGGCACTGCGCCAGTGTCCTGATACAAACTTTTCGTGTTACCCCTTGCAAATATAAATAGGTGCAATTAATGGCGAGGTGCGGGAGACCGCCGCAAACGGACTAACTTTAGATTCACCTAAAGACACAATAAATCAGGATTTCCTTTAAAACAAAGTTTACTCACGAGCAAGACGATTTAAATTAATATATATTAATTTAAATCGTTAATGATAAAATAGTAAGTCCAGATCTACAGACAAAAGTAATATATAACATAGTTACCTGTCTAGTATTGACTTAACTGTGAAGATAGGTTATTTTTTATTAAATTTGATGTTTTATTTATATGTTTTATTAATAACCATTAGATATATTTTTATAACTGTTATGGAATGAAAGGAAGCACATTAAAGGATTTAGCACCTATGCATATTTATCAGGGAGCCAATACAATATACTTTTGTCTACGCCATCCAAACGATCCTCTTTTCTAGTCGAAACAGCCAGCGCGGTGACTACGCGGCGGTGAAAAGGAGGCAACGCCGCTGCCGTCATAAAAAAAACAATTGCGCGCGAATTTTACAATTTTTTATCAAATTCGATTGTCTTTTTTTTTCTTTGTAAATACATTAAAATAAGTAAACGGATATTATACGATTTTTATTATTGAAGATTGCCTATTCTACACATTTTACGACTAAAGACCATAACAACTTTAACGCAATTTTTTTTACAAAATCACAACCCAAGCACTACTAAGAAGAAGCTGGTTAACCACTTCAGTAAAAATCTTAACCTTCAACATAGAAATGTGAGCTAAAAATCCGTTTTATTAATAAGTTATCATTAGAGTTAACAACCTTTTATTACTATATATTGTTAGTGTTAATTAGATATTGATCAACAAAGATTTTAAAGACAGTTGTTGAAGAGATAACGAATGTCGCCTTTAGACAAAACTTTCATGAGTTAATAAGCAAATTATTTTTTGCGATACAAACAAAATTAATAACACTTTAAAGAGAGTCTAAGCCACCTTAATCTTTTTTTTATTTTTGTAATAGTTATGTTTAGTGTTGAAATATAAAGTATTATACTTACAAGAAGTGGTGTCATTATATATATCATCATTATTTATTTATTTAATTAAACATGTTTCAACATTATTATGTTACTATTATTACGTTACTATTATTATGTTACTATTTTATATCTAGTAGTGATATTAATGCTCTGTTACACTTTAAATGAGTCTGTATAGTTTATTTTAAAAATATACTCCTATATTTAACTGTTCAATAAATGGCTCGTTGCAATTTCAAGCGATGGAGTGAATAACAATCTTAGACAGGTTGTCTCTCTCGGCAAGTATTAGCGCTTGACACATGTTTCTGGGAACTGCGCCCGAAACACATCTTGGTGACAGCTTGTAAATGATGACCAAAGCTGGGATGTGGCTGTTAATTGACTCAAGATTTGTTTTTTATAAAAAGCACATCAAATGACTCGACACCACCTGATGATAAGCAGTAGACGAATCCACCTGTGAAGATAGCTAGTGAAGCATGTGATATACTGCCCTACCCACCCTCACCTTGCCGGCCCAAAAAGTGCTTTTTCACGCCTCTTTTAAAGGAACCCATGTTATAAGAAGGAGGGAATACGTGTGCTGGTAAGGAATTCCATGCTCTAGTTGTGCGACAGAGAAAGGAATCACTAAATTTCTTAGTACGTATATGATACGATACGATACGATGTGTACGATATGTTATTTTAAGACGTGCAATTGTTGATAAGCAAAATATTTTATAACGAGTTGACCCAACTTTGTATCTATATCTCTCTAAGAAAGCCCGCTATGAAATTTATTCCGCAGTGGTACTGGAAGAAATGACTTTTGAATAGCCTGTCACATATAAGACGACTTGCAATAACAAATTGCAAATTTTATTTCAAACACTATCAAACTTAGGTCTGAGTGGTACCAGCATCCTTCTTATTTTGATTTTTAATAGTGATTATTTTAATAGTGAAGCAGTTCGTGTTTCGGTGCGAATGTTACCACATGGTATGGGTGGTAAAATCTTTTGTATCTAAAATGTCATCACACGGGTAGTAGTCGAGTGTTTTCTTAATATTGCATGTCTCTATAGATGATTGCCATCATTTTACATCTGGTGGGCCATCTACTCACATTCTCTGACATAAAATCTAAGCATCTTTGTAATCTTCTAATTACGATTATTAGTGAATTGGATTTTATGTCCTTCAAGTAGAGTTTGTTTTTGATCGTCTTTTACATTCGAGTGTCAAAAAAATTATCTTAAAATTTATTTAAAACATATCGAAATAAATTAATATTTTATTTTGATTAATTTTTAATTTAATTTAATAAACTAATCAAAACTTCAGATGTAAATTAATATTATGTCCTGCTTAGATTCTAAAAATTTAGATTAAAAACTTAGGAAGATTCGATATCATTCCTTTTGTACGATGAGTAGGGAGATAATAATATCTTTATCATAGCATCAGACCCCAAAATAAGTTTTTACGATTAGATTTTTTATCAGTCTGTTAGCACAAGCATCATGCAAAAACTAGTGCATGTTATTGAATCCAGTTTCCACCGATGTATTAGTAGAGGTGTGCATAAAGTAAATAGTGCGGTTGACTGACTGGTCGTGGTCGTGGTCGTGGTCGTGGTCGTGGTCGTGCAGCAGCTGCGGCAGTAGCGTGGCGAGCACGGTCCGGTTGAGCTCGTCCTCCGCGCAGGCGCAGTAGGCCAGCAGCTGCGCCACGGCGCCGTGCAGGCTCAGCGCCACGCGCCGCAGACCGTCCCTGCACGCACACATCACCACATCGACACCGATTACTACTCGCAATACATTACTATCATAATAATCACTCAAGAAACTCAATCATACTTTAATAATCCAAAGGGAATCATTTAGGCGTGTAGATCTTGTATCTACGACAAAAATTACACTTTTTACTATGTTATATTTGTGACGGCACAATAAATGTGTGAACGTCACTCAGCCAAAATGACTTTTAGTTCTTTATTATTATTCTGAACCCATCTCTGACATCGATCCCACCCAACTGACCTTTCTTTAGTGACCTCCTCCAAATGCCGATTCTGATCGAAGCTGACATTGCGTCGCTGCTTCCACTTGTCCTCGCCTCCCGACAACTCGTCGCGTAAACTCGACAACTACACAAAACAAACAACAAAGTTAACAACTTAAACATTACATCATACACATATATTTATGAAGTATCATCCTGAAGAATTTGTTAATATAAAACAAAATAAATTGATCTTTAAGTGTGCCCACCTTCAGGACAATTCAGCACGATGAAACGGTAGATATACTTAATCAATAAATATATTTAGCATAGTTAGGTAACTGTATTGAACAAATAAATTGGTAATTTTATTGATTAGAAAAACTTTGAGTAGAACTTTGAATAGCCCAAAGTTAAAACAATAAGTTTAGTTTTTAAATTCAGTGAAATAAATATTGGCCTCACACACACACAAAATTATCATCATCATCTTTACAGGAATCTCTTGGAATATTCTAGACATAAGAACTACAATTACATTTGTAGTCTTATTGGGTAGTATTCATACACTGAATTTTGCTACTTAACATGATTAGAATTTTTTTCTAAAATCCTTATGCCTCAAACTGGTGAATAATTTAAATGTTTTGCAGAGATTTTCAACAGGTATATTGACTTTGGAATAGTTGATTTTGTGGTTATAAAATCAGTCCTATGCATTATTATTTATATAAACATTTTTTAAAAAATAACAAAAGGAAAGGTTATTTTTTTAAATATAACGATTGAATACAGGAAACAATGAAAGTAAAAACGAACCATAAGCACAACATACCAGAAACCTCTTCAACATAACCATGGTTGTAGCGTCACATCTTTACTGCTAGATCCTTAACTACACTCCGTTACCATACAACAAATTGTCATTCACTATTTCTTAATATACCACACTGTTTCATAATGTCAATTAAATTTAAATTTATCTAAAGGGGATATTGGACATATATAATTTAATAATGAATATATTTTTTTATAATTGAAATATGTGTGTAGATAATTCACAACAAAATATTTACATAGCATTTTTGAGTAATCATTAATAATATATAATATGATTTGGTCCTTCTGTCTTCGAACATATGTTTGTTTAGCATTTTTAATATTCCTAAATTGTGGTTTGCACTAAATATTGAAATTTAAATATCCAACAGAAATTGTATGTTAATTATAATTTAGGCACTCCACTTATGACATTGCTAATAAATTACACGTTTAGTTAATTTTACACCGTATTTATAATTACGAACAACAGTAACAACTTTAATTGTAACTAATAAACGTATTTAAAACACAAACTTGTAAACTTGATATTTGATTAGCGAATCCATAAGTCTGTCAAGCCATTGGTTAACGTATCCAAAGCAAATCGCTATAAAATATTTTCTCCGTACACATAAACAAGTCTAAACATCTTTTAATTTGATAAATGAATTGATGGAATGTTTTATCGTTTAGGTGGAGTTATTTAATGGTATATTTACCTTTAGTATTATTTTAAAGACAGCTTTCGATTCAATAAAACAAAGAACTAAAAACTTTCATCTAACTTTGATAACTATGTTTGTTTTCGTATGCTTTACGAAATACCTGAAAAGTCTAGTCTCTGACATTAGTAGTGGATGTAATCGTAAAGGCGGACGTAAAACAAGACTACCCGCAGACAAACAGGAACAAAACAAAAGCAGCTGCGTACACAAATAAAATTGAGAAGAAAAATACTAAACGTGGAACACGTGTGGACGATCGCACATGTGGCTGTGGGAGAATGTCGCTTTCTGTCATAATTAAGGGGGTTTTTTGTTTAAACAGATAAGCGTAAGTGCAGACTTATTGGCGATTACAATAAAACAGGGCTGTGTTATCGGATTTGAGGCGTTCAGTGTAGAATCTAACATGTGTTCTTATCATTATTCTTATCTAAGCTCGGTTTTTGACACGAGATTCGCCCGAGTCTTTTAAGTACTAAAAACTTTAATAAGTAATTAATAATAATAATTAAATTAATTCCAAATAATAATTATTACAATTCTTTCAATTCCAATTGTATTTACGATATAAAAAATACACAAACGTTACAATCGAAGTACCTATTTACATAAAACTGTCTCAAAGTAAATTTAGATATCTAATAAATTTTAAATTCATCTCCTGCCCTTTGTCATGCCCTACAATTTAAATTGATAAACGTTTATGATGGATTTGATTCCATTATCGCTAACTCGACGAGATTTAAACACTAAACACTATAACATTTCAAGTGCATAGGTCAACATGAAAGGAAGCATTCAAATCAAAAGGGTTCATAATTATGATTTATTAGCCAATATAAATAATTTATTTGTTGGACCATTGACTATCGCTATTGTGTCAACTAGAAGGGGAACCTTAACCACATTTGAAGTGTTCAGTGCAAATACGCAACAATCACGAGAGGTAAACACTGATTTTATTATCCTCATACAAAAACAATTAGTTACTGCAGACTAAATTAAAACAATAGTGGTGATTTACGTTCAGTTTTGTGGTTAGACAGTGACTAAAAATAGCAAAATGTATATGTAACTTGTAAAACAACGAAAATGCTTTAAAAATTCAAGGTTAAAACACTAGCAACACTGAATATATAATTTACACTGCACAAAATCCAAAATTAATCACATCCAAAGGTATTGCGAACGTTACAGGAATCGCGAAATACGAAGGCAATAGGTCACGGACTGCGCGCCCGCAGCTTCCGAGCGTTCCCGGTGTACTGAGCGCTATTCCTTGTTTACAATGCCAGTTTGACGCGGGACGCGATGAAAGCTAGCGACCAACAGGAGGGTGACTGAACTTCTATACTGATTGTTAATGTAATTTTCAATTGCTTTATTTATTCATTATAATTGAAATAATCAACTGTACTTTATTACTATCACGATTTTTATGGTTTACAATTTACTTTGTAATAAGTAATATTTATTGCTTTATAACAATGTAAATCTATAAGAAGCATTTACATTTCTTTAAGTTGTTTATACGTAACAAGATAGTAAAAATATCGTTAACATGCGATAGATGTGAGAGATATTTATAATTCGATTTGCTTCTAAATTTGTACAAACAAAAAATAGCTACAAACCAGGTTTACAAGGAATCAAAGCCATAAATGATGACGCGGATACACGCTTGTCTCCTGCAATGGCTATTTTAGTAGGGATGTGTCTTATTTTCAGCTGCTTAAATATTAAAAAATGATAAGCAAGCCTATGAATACTTGCGTGACAAGATAAATTATAACTCTATGCCAAATTGTTTAATATTAAAAAGCAGCGTTGCGTCTTAGTAAAAGGGATAAGACCTCCTTCTTCCAAAACGTTCTTCAAGGAGGTTATGATGTATCTGTTAATACGAGGATTGATTGTATAATATTATCGGATAGGATCCATCACCTTACGTATATTTTGAAATGTAACTAGTCTCAGTCATTTTGAAGAGTAATTGGGCAAAATATGGATCATCAAATATATTTTGAATCTATTTTTGAAAAATGTAATGTAATAAAATAAGGTACACTTGACAGCCCTGCTTTCATAGCGAACCTCGAGTATTCTTTATCCCGAGGCAGTAGTTCATTGCCATAAAATTGTGGGGTGTCTAAATTTAATCCTGACATCCTGTCCAAGAAAATTACCACAGTGGCGAACTGTTTTAATGAAAATACACTCAATGTGTAGGAGATAAGTCCTCAAAATGTATTTTATCGGAGTCTTGACTGCTTCTGTTGATAGAATATGCTTCTTTGTACACCATACATTTTAGATACCACCCCGTCAACGCAAAAAAATCACATTATTAATCTCGTTATAGTCAAAGCCAAATTTAGATCAGTAGCATTATTTTTAATAAGATTTATTATCTGCAGTTTTCTGCAGATAAACTTTGCACAGAAAAGGAATTGGGATGCCGTTTATCACAAATATAATAAAGTTTTTGTTTATAGGTACCACACAGAAAACATTTCTTTTCAAGAACTCTTTTAAAGCGTAATTCCTATGATAACTGTACACATTCTAAAGAGCATACAGACTTCTAATCATGATAGCAATAGTTCTAAGAATGCCTCAAAATCTTTATTATTAAAACGAATTTTGTTTTGTCCATTGACCTTAGTGGTCAACATAGACATCATAAACTTAAAAATTGATTCATTAATCATAAATTTTATTCCAAGCTTATATAGTAAATAATAATAATAATATACATAAAGCTTATTTAAATCCAAAGGTATAAGAGAAAGTTTCCTTTCATCTTTATACGGTGAACCATACAATCTACATTACATCTTTCTCTACAAATGAGCCACAAAGCCGCTTAATATCCTGTACCTTATGGTCCGCAGCATATCCCATTAAATCTAATCCTAATTACAAAGTTCTCTTCATAAAGATGAGGGGATACCGCAGACACGCAATCAAGGGGGCTGGCACACTGGCAGTGGGACTTGCCCTTGGTGAACATGACATTTAAAAATAAACGAAACTGTGTCGTTTGTGAAACGTGACATACTTCTGAACGGTAACACAGTGTTTTGATTGTATTGTGTAGTAAAAAAATCACTGAGAACATATTTTTAATAAGTATCTATTTACATATTCATAAAAACTAATTGTTATTCGTATGTCGCTATTACTCAAAAACGTCTTGATCGATTTGAATGATTGATTTATGTTTTGTCTACTTTCAGTAAGAAATTGTAGTTTTTTTTATAAAAAGCTCAGCAAATGACTCGACACCACCTGATGATAAGCAGTAGAGGAGTCCATATGTGAAGATAGCTAGTGCAGCATGCCACATACTGCCCTAGCCACCTCCACCTGCTGGCCCAAAAATTGCTTTTAGAATAGAATAGAATAGAATATATCTTTATTGTACATCAGCCAATTCAAAAAGAGAAACACACAAAAAAACTTAACTAATTAACTAAACTTAACTTTTAAGTTATTATTAAGTTACTTTTAAGTAATTTTTTTAGGTTATTTGTAATTTAGTATGACTGTTAAACTGTCAGTTCTTTCATAGCTACTTAGGACAACTTGATATAAATGGCATTCATGGCAGACAAAATTAGTGTTAGTGTCACAACAAACCAACGATAGATTCTAAGTGATAAAACCTTCACCGGTTCGTCAAGTATTATATAAGAAATTATTATAATTTCTGTCCAATATTGTTGAAGACACGCATCGTTCATCGATTACTTTTAATAATTCTTTAAAGATGAACTGCTTTCGAAACAATTTGAGGCTTTTGATTGTTTAACAAATACCTAGTTTTATCATTTTATACGTCGCCAACTTCCCTTAAGTACTTTATCTTGAATCCTGTCCATCCTAAGGTTACCTGGAAGAGATCGCTTTTAGCGATAAGGTCGCCCTTTGTACAAAATTAGTTAAGTTTTTTTTGTGTCTTTCTCTTTATGAATTGGCTGATGTACAATAAAGATATATTCTATTCTATTCTAATACAGTATCGATCTAGTGTAAGGAAAAGGATATCTCTCGGTCGTAAAACGTACGAAGTAATTTTCACCTTGTAAATTTTTTGAGCTTAAAAAAAGGGCGCGTTACCCGCTATATCAAACAAGTGGAACCACTGGCAACACTGTGAAAATAGGTTAAAGACAGTCAAACGACCTGGATGTTTAATATTCTTCTTCATCAATGCGGAAGCGCATCTTTTGATATTACTAGGAAGTTACGCATAGACTATGACCGTCTCTATCATATAAGAACAAGATGACAGAGAGAACAGTTCGTACCGTAAAGACATGTCAAATCCCACGTGTTTAGATCACCGTAAACATTGTAAAACGTGTTACGATTACGATTATTATCGTAACGTTATAACGCCGTAAATACGAATAGCTTCTAATAAGTTAGTAAGGCATTAACAAACGCTGGAAAGGGGATTTCGATTTTTTTACGCAAGAATTAAATAGGTTCGATACCAGAACCGTAGCTATTTATTTTTTTGAAAAAACCGTATTATACATATAATTATGAGTTCCCTGTATCGATTTTAGAACTTTTATCCTGTGGTTGATAACTATGAAAATATACAGTGCTAATCTGCTCAGTATATAAAAGGTTATAAAATGTATAAGGCTGATTTATAGTATATATTATTGCTCAACCCGGAAAAAGGAAGTGCGGACCGCTATTCATGAATTAAAAGAAACAATTAAGTTACCGTAGTTGATGTTTGTCTTTCTTCTAATCCATGATACATTTGGTGTCAAAAGAGTTGCAATCAACAGAATATTTTTAGAATATCCTTTAGACAACTAGCAGATCTGATGTTGAACTTAAATTCTTAACACAATGTATACATTTAAATACGTACTAAATTTGTTTAACCCAAATATTCTAAGTGCACAAATTACATAATACATTTTCTCAGCAGACTCGGCACCATTAGCCCGAGATGCTATTCATTTGCAACACACGTTGCACTCCGACCTGATCTAATGTATCTTCCCAAAAGAACACTACAGATAAAGATATTAAAATTAAAACTGATCGAGTGCTCTTCCATCTATCACGTGAGCACGACCTAATAAATGGGTTTTGGGAGCATAAGTGGTGTATTATGTAATATCGGCATAGGAATCCATTACACGAGCCCACCACTTGATTATGCATAAGTTGAGTTCCTGCTTCCATTACAATATCGTACTGTTGAAATTTTGCAGTTTGCGTCTCGCTTTATAATGACCTGTTTCATTTGATACCATGAAGCTGCACACTCTTTAGGTTTGAAGGTCTTCGTGATCGACCTCGAATGACAACGCACCCGTATTGTAAATTTTTAAGTTTTTATACTGTTTAGATAGGTATATGACTTTTAGCTGTGTGAAAATGTAAAACCAACTAAATAATGTACTCATGTAATAAAAGTAAAAATGTTTTGTTATACTTTGACAATAAAATATATTCAATTTCAATAGCGAGTATTGTTACTGTCATATCGCATTGTATTAGCAATTGACTAGGTGAATCGCCTTTCTTGACCTGGTGAATTGCTCGTGCAGAACCCAGGTTACCCCCGTGAAGGGCAATGGAGTTACCGGGGAGTTTTAGTGGGTATTCTCAGTGCCGCTCTATTGAGGTACTGAGTGAGCCCCACACACGCCCGTCGCTTAGCCAGTGGCGGGTAGGTCCGTAAATGGATTCCTCCTCGTAAAAAAAAGGTGAATCGCCTTTCTTATCACTTCAATAAAAGCGCATTTCTAACTAAAGGAATCCTAAATTAATGCCATTACATCCCCAATTAAATATATCGGTGCTTATTATCATAACTACAAACACCGCTGTTACTCTGCAGTAGGAGAGCTGTGTCTTATACCGAATTTTCATAATACCAGTACTTACATTCAGGTATGTCGTCAACACACCATTCTCATTCTTCAAGGTCTCAACAAACAGTTTGCTTTCATATTTACATTTCCACGGCTCAAGTTGCATGTTGAACCTTGTAGACCAGCTGGCCTAGTGGTCTGTTCCCCTTGCAGAAGGATATTCGGCCATGGGTCCCGACTTTCGAGTTCCGCCCCGGCAATATTTCACCGTTAAAATGGAACATTTGCTTTTGAGTTATGGAATATTAATGTATTTTATTCCTTATATTCTAATATAAAAATATTTATAATATTAAGTATATTGTTCCGTTTGTATCTGGTAACACACGCCCTTAATGATGTTTACTTGGGCTAGATATTACACGTGTGTGTGAGTATATTACCTTGCATATCTACAATGGAAATTCCGCCAAGTCCAACATTATTTAATCAACCCACCATAAATTATCCTTATTAAAAAAAACTACATATTTCGAAAAAGGCAAGGTACTCCAGTTGAAATACTAGAATCATATAGGACGTTAATCTAGTATGAATAAGAAATTATTTTGGGTAATTTCCTGAAGACCGTGTTTCATTTAATTGCACGGTCGCAAAGCTTTTAATATTTATTACAAATATTAAGTGTTGCTTTGACTTTTACGCTTTTAGTCGGGACACTGACCGCATGCCTGATAAATAACAAGTCAGGATATATGAATAGGACGTTTACAATTGGGTTATCAAACCGTCTTATTTGTAGGTGCTATCACTAACATTATTATTACATTTTAAATATTAATTATAGTCATTATGAAACAATATGATTATATTAGGAAACTGGACATAATTATGAGACCATTAAGCTGCATTTTCGGTTATCAATTTTGACGAGAGGTGGAAGGATACTTGGACTCAATTGTACAAGTTATTAATTAACAGTGCTGGCTCCTGATCCTCTCTAAAACTGTATTGTGCAGCATCAAGGTTCAATATCGTTGCAACAAAATATGGCACATAAGTAAAATCAATAATTTATTATCTTAATAATCGATAAGAAGTATTTAAATGAATATAGCTCGAAAAAGTAAGGAGTAATACGTCACATTCTCACAAAAATGAATCATTTAAAGAGGTTGGTATCATAAATTATCCGAGTAATTATGTTTTTGTTTTAAACAAAATTTTTGTCAAATATACAAAGAACCGAAGACAAAGTGTGAGCGGTATGGAGTACACCTCTTTTAACCAACTCGTACTTAGACAGCCGCATCTTAATAGTTTTTTTTTTTGGATTGACTAATACTGTTGGCCGCAGATGGCCTTTACAGCGTTACCGGGGTTTTAAGGAGGCGAGAACCTTGGAGAGTCCTCAAGCCTTAAGGGGCGATTCGCCTCTGGAGGAGTTCTAATCGACAGGCATCACCTCCTGGGGAGGTGTCCCGCTGTCTCTAGAGTCTCCAGGGTGCTCGAGCCATGAGGGAGCATCTTAATAGTAAGCGGTTAGAGACACCAACAATATCAAAGAATCACTAGATACTACTGAAATTGAATAGAATGGAATTTCATTTGCGTTAACATACTGGAGATCAGAGTTGTTAACACCTTCCATGCTCATAATTACATTGGCATAAGGGGGCCATTTGGGTCGTAATACCACCACGAAATGACTTAACAGGTAAAGAAGTGGACAGTGGGATGCCGGAAAATAACAAATCGCATCTACGTACGACAGGGGCGAAGTCGCGGGCACAGCTAATAGCCAATAAATGTTACTGGGTATAATTAGAAGAATGGTTCAGTCACCCGCCCGCCTCGCTCACAGCCGATGCGTGGACAACTGCGGCTCGGGGCAGTGGGAACTATTAATGCATACTTTTATTGAGCAGCAATATACACCCGGGTGCTTCAAGACATTTAAAACAATTGCATCTGATCTGTAAGGCTTGACAGCTGTATGAGTACTGTTTAATAAGATATATGTCATTATCATAATATTTCTCACAACCATTCATCAAAATAATAAAGCATTAAATTTATCAACTATAAACGCCCCACAGCTGGGCATAGGTCTTCCCACATGGGAGTAACACATGAGGACTTGGGTCTATAAACTCTGGCCAAATACGGCTTCCGTGACAGCGGTGGCTGTAACAACAAGAGCCAACTTAAAAGTCCCTTCTCAAGCACGGATGAACTGGAGATAACATATTTTAATTGTCCCATCCAGAGAGCAACCATGGCTAAAATTGCTTTGTTTCCGTTATCAAAACTAGAGCCTTAGAATCAATATGGCAATATAAATATCATAAAATCATGAAGAATTGGCATTGTTAATCAGTCCTACTGTTCCCAACATTTTCTGATAGCGACGATATACTGTGTAAGACATATTCTGTAAAAAATATTATTCTCCATTTTCTGTTGATATCATTAGGATTTAGATAGTTGTAACTTTATAAGAAACGGCAATTCCAAAAGTTTTTGTAAGCATATTACGAAAATAAATACGGAATCATTTCTACATTTAAATCTGCTGGAAATCAAATTTGTGTCTTCCTGGAGTTAAATATATATATAAAAAAAACTATGTAGGACACAAAATTCACGCGCGTGCGCGATCGACGATTATAGCGGTACGCTGTTGACAAAATAATGACATTGACACTTCTAATTTATTTAATTCCATGAACGAACCTTTTCAAACATGCTGAATATACTTTCAAAATTAATATATCTCAGAATTATTATATGTATATGAGGATTACTTCCTTTGATGCCTTTTTCATTACAGGAGAACAAAGAAAGCCTTTTACGTAATTCGTAAAATCAAAACTCCAAATGATGGGCACATACTAAACTACCTACCAGTTCTATCCCCAACCCACCGGCGTTTTTTAACTATTGTAATGTACTTTGTGTCTGGTTAGCGTCACAAAATAAAGAAAATAAAAATAATCCAGTCCATAAAGAGACTGTGCTTCTCTATGATGTTATAGCGTGTGTTTTATAACTGTCACGGCTTAGTACAGTCGAGGCCATACCAAGACAACTTAGTCAATCGATGGTGTTCAACCGACTATAAATACGTGGCACCCTCGGATTCCCTGCGCGTGAGTGGTACTACAATCGTAAACTGAACCCGCTCAATATCACTTTGTTTGTTTTACAGGATCGACTTGGCATTTTTTAATGTTGAAGTGACAACTGTTAATCTTTTAACTTCTTGTCAATAGGGAACACGCATGTTTAACAATAATTTTTATTTCATTTAAAAATACATAAATTTGTGAAAACAAATTTTATCACAGATAAAATATACCTGGCTCTCTCTCTCTAAAACCATTTATTAAAGTGTACATAACATCAAAATACATGTCGGCTCTTGTAGTACGACGAGTATCTATTTTTCAAGTTTGTAAATTTTTATTGAGTAAGCAGTATTTATTCACAACGAAATAAACAAATAACCATGTTCCTTACTATCTATTTGACAGCTTCTTAAGCTGTCTGTGCTTCGGTTTCGTCTTCGTTTTGTTTATTTATTTCAAGTTTTGTCAATTTATTCTTCAATAAGAAGAGGTTGATGTTTGTAGTCTTTACTCTTTTAAAAAGAAATACCCACTTTATTTATTTAATCTAAAACCTGTATTGCGCGGTCAAAATGACCATTAATGTATAAATAGTTTTAAGAACACGTGACTACGAATCAACTTAGATCATAGGCAATTTCTAACAATTTGTTTGTACATATTTAAATTCTATAACTAGGACAATTTGTAAATACCCGGTTAATAACCACTTAAGTTATCACTATTTTTATTTTTAATATGTAATTAAAGGTAAATAATTATTTATTTTTCTCATACATATTACCTGTTATGACGTTTTTAAAGAACTTAGTAAATGAGTCTATTTAAATAAAGATATGTTGACTTTGACTTATGCTAATGGTGGCGATTGGAAATTCTCTTAAACTGAAATATTTTTTGCCCCTTTCATTACAATTAAATATTAAAGAGATAGAATAACATTTTAGTAACGTCAAATTAGAAGACAGACAAGTACAATACATTGTTGACTAATTTTAATTGAGATGTATGATGACGTTAAAATAAAGCAAATATTCTTAGAAGCCGCTATTGTAACGTCAAATGCCATCACCGGTGGTCTCTATATATTTATATCTCTAACGTTTTAGTTTGTGCACAACAGAATCGACGCCAACTAGAGTTAAAATGAACTTGGCGGTATTTAAAATATCACAGAGTAATCTATCTACGAGTTTTATTATTGGGTTTCCATAGAAATCGACTAACTTTGTAGTATTCTACTTAAACTTTGTGAATATTAAAATACACTTGAAATAATTTAACCTGTAACGGCGTTGAATCCAGTCACAATTAGTTATTCTGACTCAAGATTCACGGGAGTGTATCCCAATTAATATAACCCGTCTGCCGAATATAAACCTAGTTATAATCTTTTAATACACTGCTCATTTTCGTGAAAAAATATACCACTTCTATAATGAAATATTTCTATAATGACTTACCTCTTTTTCCTGTTGCAGTTTAGCGTCCCCGTGGATCTTGTCGCGGAGGGCCACTAGCTCGACGGGCCAGCTCGACACCTCCGCGTCAGGGTCCGACAGGAGAACCTAGTCCAAATTAGCGGATTATTTAATATCATAATCATTAACAGCGTATATATGTCGTAAACAGGCCATCTAGCATAGTTCTTTTTACGCCCAACGACTCAGCACAAGCTTCGGTGAAATATAAGGAGTTTAGTGGCATAATACTATCGCGCTGTCCCAGTGCGCGATGGTAGATGGGCCTAACGTATTAACATGCACGGCTTGAGGTACGAAACTTTTGGATAAGCCATACGGAATCGTCAACGCGCAAGTAACTTTTTTTGCATAGAAATGAGATGGCCCGAACTACGACTGCAATGAACTCTTCTCGGATTGTCTCATAGGTGAGTCTAATCTTTATCAAGGTTCAAAGTGTTTTGTTTAGGTTAGATAATAGGAATCTTAGAAATTTTATTCCGACATTTCCAAACATACCCAGGATAACAATAATAAAACTTTATTCCAAATATTGTAAACTACATCGGACGTGGTAATTGTAGATATAGTAGGACTTAGGGCCACTCTGTGAGTTTCTTCCAGTCTTACTGATGTGCTATAAGTTAACAATTAATCACAACCTAACGTTATTCCTTTACACATAATCCTCAAGTATCTTTTAAATGTTAAGAACTGCTCGCAAGTCAAGGAGCGCTTAATCGGCCGCTAGTCCACTCAAATCTTAGAAACCTTTTAGTATGAAAAGAAGAAAAGCGAACTTACTAGCAAGTCTCCCATGTTAGCGAATCCAACACTACGCTACCACATTACACTAACCACGATACTTAATTCAGTACAAAACACTTTCCACTGATCACTCAAACGTACGGCAGACACGGAGACACTGAATCAAGAAGAACAGTAAAGATAAGAGACTGTAACCCGTCACCCTCATGGCCTGAGATAAAACTCCGATCCCTGACACTAAATAACATTGTTAAGTAATGATATTTACAGGATTGATGTGCTCCAACCTATTCATAAATATTGACAAACAATACTTAAGTAATTATCACATTATTGAATAAACAAAACATTTATCTAAGTGCAACTCCATTTTAAATACCTAACTGTTGTTGTTTATAGACTAAAATAACAAGATAGAAAAATAAACAAAAGTATGTTGGATTTGGTGGTAGCTGAGAGGCAGGTGGCTGGGTGGCCATCGCTTTATAGATTTCGGCCGTAGTAGTTTTCTTTGGTGTAGCGTGAAGGGAAGAGGGTAGCCAGTTTAATTACAATTCATACAGACATTCATTTATCTACTCTCGAGAGTGACAATATAACTGCAATATAGACGACGTATACTTTCCCATTGGGTGAATGTGAAATTTGGATAATCTAATTAATATTAAACAAACATCAAAAGTTTTAACTTTCTCTGAATAAAAAGCTTTTAAAAAGCTCCCTAAATTTGTAGATGTCATTAATATTTTAAGTCAAAGTCAAATTTTTTCATCAACAAACATCAATTGCTAATGAAAAAATCAAGCATTACTCAGAGACGTTGGACTATTTGATCGTTAAATTCTAAAAAGTTTGTATTAATATCAATTTCTACTATATATTTATATACATATTCTAGCAGAACTGGAAAAGGAATGAAACTAAATATTTATATACACACAACATATAACTATTTGTAAATTATATAGTCGCAGCCACTACATCTGATCTATCTTCGATTCATCTTTAAAACTTTTAATAAAATTTGCATTTCTCGTTATTAGTGACAAAAAACGCAAACATTACTTCATATTTAAATGAATAATTCAAACTAAATGAAACAATACAGTAAAAATATCGAAAGACCAAATCCAGCAGACAGTGAGGAGCTTAAAGAATGGGGTCAGAAGCGCAAAAAGTGTCCTCTATCGGCTGGAAACGGGCCAGGCGCCGTGACTACTATATATCAAAATGGCGATGACCTGCAACACTACCGGTAATATCTGTACCAAAGTGATAGCTACACTAATCAAATCGAATAAGAAGTAAAAAAATCGAAGCAATATTCATTTTCTATAATAAAAACTTCCTTGAACTCAATTAATCTAAACCCTAAAGCGACTCGAAGAACTTTATATCTTAACATTGATGAGCCAGGCGCAAAGAGAGATTTCATCTATTTTATTCGGTTTTATACCACAATAAGGGTCAATTATAAGATGCAGAACTGCGAGGGGCTTTCTGGGGTATATTATCAGTTTAATTTCAACTTACCCCTCTTTTATGAAATGGCAGATGATCACGATCAGGCATAACTTAACATTGTTCAAAAATTTCTGGACACCAAAATGTACTGGTCAATTCCGCAACTCGACCAATTAATTTAGAATACTATTACAACACGATAGTATTCTTTTAAAAAATAATGAGAAAAAATCACAACACAAAGAACTTAAACAAATATAACCTCAAAGTTGTCACACGCGTCGCAAAAATAGCGGGTAACAAAAGCTCCATGTGCGTACGCATCACGGTAGTGACTGTTCGGACCTTGTTCTATTTCGGCCATCATTGAAAGCCGTCGTATTAATGATGTACTCCCAACCCTGGCTCCTGGCCAATGGTGAAAAGCTGTACTTTGACGTTATCGAAGCAGAGCATAAAAAATATCTAAATTGCGAAAAAGTAGGTCATTCTTTAAGATCAAAACAAACAAGATTTTACATAGTTATTAAAAAAGACGCAATGGTGCTCAAGTAATGTAACCATAATGTATCTACGAGTGGTGCATCATGTGTCGACATTCAATGCCTCGTTAACAAAACTAACCATAGATTATTGAAACCTAACCTGAGTGATTTAACAAAGGAAGGACATGACAGTTCTTTTCAATCTTCATTTTGCATAAACGATTTCCGAACATCCTTTGCCTAGTACCTCAACCACACAAAACTCCTTTGTGTTACATTTCAAAAGTCCATATGAAGCCCACAGCAGCTCTAGCGGTAAAGCAAGAACTCGATCTAGCCTGCTATTTCGTATTATTAAACAAAACAATGGGAGGGAATATATAGGTCACGTAAACCTTTTAAAAATTAGACCTTGATCCTAATTCCCTTTGAATTGGGGTTATTTTTTATGATTCATTACTGTTAGCGACGTAGGAGGGATCAAATAATGATATTTATTAATATTATTTAATATTTATTTTAGTTAGATTATTTTCACAACTTGAAATCAAAACAATAAAGACAACGTCATATAAAAACAGTAGAATCTTATAAAAGTATAATTTAAAAATGGTAAAAGAGGTCGGTTCGCCACAATTACTTTAAAAATCCCAATGGCTATAATTTATATTATGTTTTTGCTCTAAATAGAATTAGACTTGTAGCATCTAAAGAAACGGCCGTTATCGCGTATCATGGCTATGTCTCTTCTGTTTGACTGATGTGTTTTACAATTTTGATATAATAATTTAATTTTATACACCGAAATAAACCAGTAGAATATGTCAGTATTAATATTGAAGGCCTTTTGTATCCATATCCTAGCAAATAAATGATTATTATTATTCTATAATACAGTCAGTATACACAAACACTCCAGTACGTAGTTGGGTTTTAAATGAGAGATTTATACGACAACATAAGCTATTACTTCAATGGTCCAGAAACATTGTAGTTTTATTTCAGTAGCGCTATATTTAGTCAAATGAGCTTTTACCAAAGTTAATGTCTCGGCGAAATTTATAGCTCGCTTTAATGTTAGCGTTACTGTCGCTGTGATGGCTATTGTTCTGGAATTGTAAGAGCTGTTTGATAAAATAGAATTGATTCGCAAGAATTCCTACTAATACTATCTCCTATATAAGTCTAAATTTCGAAACACATTCACCGGTGGAGAAGATTTCAGCACTGAAATTTTTGTGCAACCATAAGTCGGTAATACTCATACGAGGACACTGGTATATGATAAAAAAATGAACATAACTTTATATAAGGGTATTGTAAAATACTTTTACAATATTCGTTTAACTGATTTAGTTATTTAATTTAAAGAAAATAATAAGGCTAATAACTTAAGATTGTTTTAAAATCAATTGAACAAATTTAGAAATAACCCGATTACCCGTAATTTTACGAACCAAATTATAAATGAGAATTAGTTTTCTGTCTTGCGTCATTTTACTCTGTGCTTTATAGAGTAAAAGCGACGTACGTGACATTGAACCTTGTTCTATATATAGCCAGAATTTTTATAGGGGCTATAATTTTCATAGAAAATATCTTTTTAATATTTTGTGTTCTTAACGGGATTGTTCTTGGTTTCTTCACAAAACCTGATGCTAAGTGAAGATAAGGCATAGATGGAAGCGATCACCTGGAATCCTCAACCACAGCGGAATTGCTATGTTACTGTTAACTGTCCGAATACAATAATGTTTTTAATATTATTATTACGGTGGTAGACTTAGATATGGTGAATAGCCAGGCGAATTAAGAAAAAGCAATCATATTGAGTGAACGCCGTTCACTGTGCATAACTTTGTATTTATGCTTTAGCTTTTATGTATTTAGCTTTGTATAATCACGTCTAAAAACATTTAAAGCTTCAAAAATATGTATACAACACCTAATGTCTACTGAAATAGAGTTCATATTAACATGTTTTGAGCTCAAAACAACTCTATACATCTTACATCATTTTACACGTGGCTATTGTCAATTTAACTTTATTTAAATACATTTAATAGGATGCACGCAATGTTCTTGATTTGTCTGGGCACGAAGTTTAACTTAACTATTTGAAATAAGAACTCATGGGTTACTTATATCTCATACTCAGCTTTAGTATGAAGGGCCTACTTTTAAAATGAATGTACAAATGATATTCGACTAATAATCATTCTACCCATCAACTGGAAAAACGAATCATTCCGATGCACCGGCGAATCAAATTTTAAAATGGAAAGGTATTGATTCCACGTTGTACACGGCTTATCACGTAGCTCATGTTAAAATGAACAGGACCATCTCATGGTATACCAAGATTACTTACCTGTATTTTTTCTTGAAGTTGCTCGATGACCTCCTGCCGGACCTGCTCCACCCTCTTCACAAAGCGTGCGTCCTAGGCCCGGTTAATACACACGGGTTAGTCGCATTCCAGCATGCAGGAGAGAGAAACAACCGCATTAGCTATGTACACGGAAATTAGAACCGAAACTTGTTGGTTTAGAGCTCATAGTGGAATGTAGTGGTGTGCGGAAGAAATTAGCGATTTAAATATACAATTATTGTTTCGTTGTTGCCCAGAAGTAGAAATTGTAAATATAATAACGTAAATAAATAATTGGCTTCTCCTCAATTTTGTTATAAGAATTTCATTTATGAATCACTTATATAGCATACTGTATTTTAATTGTGTGGGAAGCCCTCATCATCGACAGTGGGGTCGAAAGGTAATTTGCGTTAAAAAAAATCTTATACATTTTGGCTGATGAATATTGTATATTACATTACAACCAAAGCTTAGGATTTCCAATAGCTTAAAGAAAAGTAGGTGTTTTAAAACTTTTGATATAAACTATGATAGTTTTTGCATAGTCTTTAAAAATGTTTAAAATGAGCACAGTGACCACAAGCTAACATATGATTAGCGTCTCCTTCCCCTACATGCGTTATTAATTAATTTATCAGTAAATTGCACTAATATATAAGTAACACAATTTAACACTTGTTTTGTTTATAGACACTATAAAAATCCATGACATTTTGATTATAAACTAATATTTAATATAGTAACATTGGATGTTAACAAATATTATTAAATAATATTAATAACATAAAAAGCTTAAAATGCAAGCAGTTTATTAACTAAATGATTATGGTCAAGTATTGGCGACACCAGCCAATCGTCGATTGTTAGGGGAGATTGGAATCACACTTGATAAATTAGATGAAATTGGCGAAAAATCATAACCATTTATAGTCTAACTACAAAAAAATATATAAACACATGGCGTGGTGCTGTTACACCAAGTACATTATTCAAAAGAAAAGGATAGCAAATAATTGAACCGTTAAATACGGGCAAGCGAAACGATAACAAGATAAAGATTCCCCATCTGCCGGCGTATCGGTCAACTCATTTTGTCTACCAGTGTATTTAGGCCGTGAAGCAGTCCACTATGTGATGGGAATGGCGGAGTGATGGTAGTCAGTGAAAATACAAGGCAATACTATTATTATACAGAGATAGAGATATATATTTTTGTCTCGAGAATTTTATCGCGTATTATTACATTTTTTTGAAATATCAAGAAGAAAATACAATTATAGTATGTGTAGTAAACATGTAGAAAATTGCTTTTCCTTTAACAATGCCAGTCATAATAAGTAGCATCAGATTTGGTACATAACCGGTGTCTACATTTTAACTGACAAAGTATGTTATCGAATAGGCCCTCAGGACCTCGTGGGAGTGGGGAGCTGATAGAAGGTGGCTGCGGACAGACATTCCATGGAAAATGATGGGGGAGTCCTCACGTTCAACAGGGGACATCATATCGTAATATATAACAGAACATACAAAAGTATATAAAATTATTTTCTTTTACTGATTCTTTAATTACATCATCTAGAAGGGATGTGTTCAAAATGAAAACGGCAAGTTCTTTGCCATTACCATATTAAACATTTGTAGTTTGTAAAGGGGGGGACAAATCTTTCTGTTCTTTTCAGGACAAGACCCACCAGTAGATTTAGGCACAGATGGCTTAGATTTATGTTCAATAAGTGAATATATCTGTAACAAAGTTTAATACAATATTTTCACGTTGACTTTGAATTTAAAGTGAAGATTGAAGTAACTCCAGCACCGCATTAAAGGAAGATTTCAAATGCTAAAGTGTTTATACAGTGTTTTGCAGCAAGATAAAGCACAAAAGAACATTAAGACTAGTTCTTACTTTCTTTGATACTAACCTTCTCCAATTCAAGGTCTATATCTTGTTGGTAGACCGACACGTTGGCGTCTGTATTCTCTGAACTTTGTATGTGGACTTTCAACTGACTAATCTATAAAAAAACATGTTTTTCATCTGTACAAAGACTGGGATTATTTAAGTCTTATCTACCCCTTAGCTTAACTAATGAACCAATCCAAGTACTTCAAATTAAAGTGCCAACTCTATTCGATGATGCTGCCGCTTCAGTCTTGTATTTATTAAACGTTTTGAACAAAGTCTAACTTTGACAAAGTTTTGTAATTATTGGCAAACAGAGAAATGTCAAGGCCTCACAAAAGATACAACTGTTTCTAACCTGCTCATCCAAGCCTGCAACGGTTTCCGCTTGCTTAGCCTGTAGCTCCCTGACATACGCCACTTGTTCCGCCTTCAACTCATCTATCTGCTGCTCGTACTTCTTGCATATTTGCTTCATTGCTTGTTCTAGCGGCGTCGACTGGACGAAAAATAAATCAAACGTAGTTCTTGATAATAATGCAGTGGCCATAATAATATTACAAGGCAAAATAACAATGTATTTGGTTAATTAATTGAGCAAACATTTGGTTGATTGAAATTAATTTTGTGGCTGATTATGCGAATCCGAACTAGATTAATACACAGTCAGAAGCTCACCTCGAGTGACAAGGATGGCAGTTCAGCACTCCTAGTCCGTCGCCGTACATAATCACCAGCAGCATCCGGAGCCTCCAAGGAAGACGCCGAGCCCGCGGGAGAAGCGCATTCCCTTCCGCGCCATACCTCTTCCGAATAACTGGAAGAGGAAGTAGAATTGACCTAATTGCAAGCTATTATCCATAATAATATCCAAATTGTA
This sequence comes from Acentria ephemerella, assembly GCA_943193645.1. Taxonomy (NCBI): domain Eukaryota; kingdom Metazoa; phylum Arthropoda; class Insecta; order Lepidoptera; family Crambidae; genus Acentria; species Acentria ephemerella. The sequence goes on from OW971891.1 coordinate 843,944, forward strand.
TAATAATGCTGGATACAAACAATTGCTGAATAAGTATTAAAAAATACAAACAGATTGCACATTTACCAAAAAATTCGTGCGCCAGTGTCAGTAAAGCGCAGTCATGAAAGGTGGCGCTACTTTAAAAACCGCATTTTAAAGCGTTTTAAGGTCGAAATTTTAAGACACCTTTCTTATGGATTCGTTGTAGACCAGCTGTCTTGTTTGTTATCATAATGAAAGAACGAGATGCATTCATTGCACTTAAATTTTGATCCAGGCCCACCATCGTTTAAACAAAAACCAAGTTCACCTGGTCAAACAGTGTCCAATATTTCTTAAAAATAATAGATTCAATAGAAAACGAGACATACCTTTTCTCTTTTGGCCTTGTAAGCAAACATAATAAGATAAATTATGTTAATGCAAATTTAGATAACAATTATTGAATAAAACTTTAAAACGATATTAAAAGACATGTTACCTTCTTTCCATATCTGTGCATTTTTTTTCAAAATAAGTCCTCAAATTTTCCATTTCCTTCTCATGTTTTATACCAAGTTCCTCTCTTAAAGCATCTATGTCTGCGTTCCCGGCTTTAACAGACGCCAACAACCCCCTCAGCCGTGTTGTCTCTGTGTTATATATTTGTTTATCCTTCTGCATCTGACACTCTATATCTTTGATCTCAGTATCAGATTCTAAGCGCATTTTACTAATTTCATTACATAATACTTGTATTATACTCTCGCGCAGTTTATTCCTTAAATTTTCTTCTATGTATTCGTCAAATTTACTGATAATTGACGACAATTTATTCTCAAAACCTGTTTGAAATTCTTCAGAAGTATCTGATGATTTCAAATCGGATTTGGAGTAGTTTACTGTGATTTCTTCATGGTCCATATCTTTTTCTCCATTAGAACTCTTTACAGAAGATCCTCCGCTCATCAAAGCAGAGTAGAACCTTGTACTGTCATCTTTAAGCATGCTTTGGTGTTTCATGAAATCGGAAAGTTGGGCCTTGACGGTGTCGTGTTCTGAAAAGGATCTCTCTCCAACAACATGCTGTAAGTGCTGCATCTCGTTGGTGAGATAATCATTTTGAAGTTTAAGTTCATCACATTGTTGGGTGGAATGCTGCAATGAGATTTTCAGTTCTTCAATTAGTTCATTGCGTTGCATGATAGCGTCTTCAAGGTGCACAAGCTGAAAGGACAGAGCATTTGATACATATAAAACATACACGAGAAGCATAAATGACAGTATTAATGATGATTCATGGCTTGAAAACTAATTACATTAATAAGGGCTAAAGAAAAATATATTTAACCTGATGAATGATAAGTGAATTAATTAATGACAAAAAAACGTAATCAGTGCTTTTTTTACGTGTATATTCGTTAAGCTGCGTAAAACCCTGTTAATCTAGATAAAGTTGAATGTTATTATATAATTCCAACATCCAACCATCCATTAAAATTCAGGAAAGTATATCCATTTGGTAAAGATCAACTTAATAATTCTTAAATCATTAATACAGTTAGGTATGTTTACCACAATGTCTTTGGATAAAAAACAATATTTATTTTTTATATACTACCATTCAAAATATGAACCCTATTTTTGCATAAATAATTAATCCAATTTATCAACAGTATGTTCCCCAAATGATCTTTATATGGGATTTTGTTGTTTCAAGTGTTGTTGTTATGTAATGGCACTTGCATATTTGATCAAATAATTATTTTTTCTCTTCTGTTGGAAGCTGCCAATGTATGCAACGTAAATTATAATTCATATGCTCTAAAATAAATGTACTCACAGAATACATGACTCATTTAGTAATTTTGAAATAATTGTTGTGTAAAATTAAAGTCCACTCTGTTTGACATGACAATATTAATCAAATTAAATGTCATTTTTTAGGGCTGTGAACTAATATTTAATTAAGTTCAAATTGACTATTGTCACATAAGTTCCTGTGATACTATCCATAGGGATATTCTGAGTTTCTATAATTCTCATGTGCTTCTAATAAATCCATAAATAATAATAATCTATAATCTATCCATAAATGGCTATTCTTTTTCTTAGATAATTTAAAACTAACATTCCAAATATTACCCTCTTATTTTTAGTGACATATAACATAGAAAGATTCAAATTGTATTTGATTTAGAAGGGAAATTGCACATAGACGAAGCCAATTTTGTTATTTCGTATTTGCAATACATGTGGACACACTTGTTCATTAAAAATTTGATAACAAATGATTATTCTAGAAGAAAGAAAGACCAGAAAACTTCAATTTTTTAAAAGATTAAAAAGATACAGAATTATTGTTTCAGTACTTTATCATTCTTTACTATTCATTTTTGCCAGTGTACAAATATCAATCTCTACACCAAAAGAAATAGTAAGTAAAAAAAGTTTATTTAAGAAAAATCACATACACAATCAAAATGTAGAAAACTTTGAAACATTCTTATAAATTAGTGAGTGTGTTTGAGATAGAACAATGCAAAGCAGGACAGTAAAAAGCATACAAATTATGCAAAGCAACACCAGTGCATAGAGAAAACAGACACAAAAGAACAGTCCATGTAAGAGAGCTAATACCTTTGCATGGTACTCTTCACATATAGTTTTGTAATCTGTCGTCATTGTGCTGAAGGACATAGTCTCCTCTGGAGCCATAGATTTAAGTTGGGTCAATGACGGCTCATCAGATTTGTCATCTTTTTCTCTCATATCTTCAACAATTAATTCTTCAACTAACAAGTCTTGCTGTTCACTTTTATCACTTGATGAACTTTGCTTACTTAATGAATATTCAATTGATTTCTCAAGTGATAGTTCTATAGATTTGTCAAGAGAGGGTTCTTTAAGCTGATGATCCGTAAAATCAAAAACTTCTTCAACTTTTAAGCTGTCTCCACCACCAACAAGAAATGGTGATAGCAAGTTAGGGAAAACTGGAATAGGATCTATAATAGGGTCTAACATTGTGCTACCTTCTGGAGGAGGTCCAAAAATTATTTTAGCAGTTGGTAATTGAAATTTAGGTGCACTTTGACCTCTAATATCAAGTTTTATTATTTCTTCTGAATCTGAGCTCTCTCTATCAGGCAAATACACATTACTTGTGTCACTTGCCTGTTCTATGGATTTATCAGCATCTAATTCTAATGCTTTACTATCAGATTCTTGATTCAAAGAGTCAATATATTTATCACTACTATGGGAACCTTCAGAACCTTGTTCAGATTCAATTGGTGTATGAGGTAAAGATTGAGATTCATGTTTTTGTGAAGACAATTGCATATCTTTAGAACAATTTGGTGATAATGCTAAATTAATTGGGCTTTCCTCACTGATGTGATTTATATCAGACACTGGATCTGCTGGCCATGATGAGCTCTGTTTGGTTTGATCATGGGAACTAGGGTTATCACTGGTGGGAGAGTATGAGATAGGAATGTTTAGTGAATTGGACTTGGATATCTTTCCATGGAAAGATTCCGCTTCAAGTAATCCTTTAGATTCGTGTGTTTTGATTAATTTTTCACTTTCGGAGAGCGATTCTTCCACTTTTGATGGTAAATGTTCTGATATAGACTCTGTTTCACTGGTCTCTTGGACATCTTGGATGGGAATTCCACTCACTTCACCACTAATTTCGATTGATACAGTGTCCACATTAACGACATTGTGAGTAGATAACTGCTGGGTATGTACAACATCCGGAAGGGCATTCTAAAAATAAAAAATAGCTTAAATTAAGTGAATATGAAACTGCATAGTACTCAGATTTTAGTTTTTGACTCTTAATAGAAACAATAGCAAAGAAGTGCAGTGGTCGAATGCATAATTATGCACCAATTAATTTTTACACCTGCACTCTGGTGAACGTTTCTGTCCTATTTTTACCTTAGGAAACGAAGAGTTTATAAATATCTTTTCAATAGTTTGATCGTACCCAATTTATTACAAAAGATGTAATTCACATACCTTGGTTTCTGATGGTTCCGACGAATCTTTGTGAGGATCATCCATAATTTATAAAATTCATAGTAAAATTAATCCAGCAATAATTCATTTACAAACTAAGAAATTCGTTGTCAAGACGACGTCTTTTACGTTCAAACAAAATAAAACGCTAACATTTTTTTTAACTTCACCCTATCTATAGCAAAGCAAGGGAAAATAAGTCCCTTACAGCCATTCTTTAGTTTTGGCATATCCGCATGCTAAAACTAAAGTAACGTATCCCTTTGTCTTGCGGAGATAATGATGAAAAATGGCGGTTATATTGAGGATCCTTAAGAATGAAATTGTTACTGAAAATGCGGATAATGTAAATATTTATAACTTAGTTAGTACTTTTTTACGTATGTCAAAGAATAAGTACCATTTATCTCTCAGATTTTCGCTTGTAATTGCCGTTATTCTTTTTTATTGTGTATGGAAGATTTATTAGCATAAGTTGCAAAGTGATTATATTGTTGTGCTGCAATAACAACAAAGCTTTGGAGGCAAAGCATGTTTTAATCACCAGTCGTCAATATATAGCACGGTAATAGAAATATAGGAAAAGAGAGGTGCCGGCGGCGGTGGGGGTGTATGACGTCGCCCACCACTACGAAGTCGCAGTGGTCCTCCGAGTCAGATATGAACCTGTCACCTATATTATATAGGACCATTGTTAAGGTACTGCTTGGAGGTAAAAATAAGAGGGTCATATTCACTGAAAATAAATTACTTCTAATGCACAGGAAAAACATAAGCCAAAAATTACGATGCCGGTAGCCCAAGAGAGCTGAGTGGTGGCCGACCCCACTTTTATTTTATCTGGAATCGGCTCTCACGTTGTAGGTAGTTGAGACGCTCCTGGATACCCGCGTCTTCTGTGCGCATTAGAAGCTCCTGTCTCAACACTACACGAGTACAAAATAAGAAAGACCATATCTAGACCTTGCTCTGATAAAATATTTTTTGCATTGATGTGGTAGCAGCGTTATTTTTACCCTTGGGTTTTTCATTACGATAGAAATCAATGATAAATCATTGATTTCTATCGTTTTGTACCCTAAATCCCTATGGCTGTCATTTATAATACTAAGTATATATTAAAACGTAGAGTTTATATGCTCAGTACTTGCCTTTGGGGCAGACAAAAGGACCGTGGCATTGTTCAATATTTTTAGACTCCCTAATTATTGCTTTGTGCCATTTGTGTGTAGAAATGCGCTACCTTCGCCCAGATAACTTTTCATGTTGTCCAGAAATGTATTTTTTAAACATTTTTTAGTCATTCTTGGCTAATAATAATTTATAAGAGAAGCAGAGTGGCATTCTGGCCTTAAGTCCACGATGCTTCACTGTCGTCTTTTATGAAAACTAATAGGTTAAAGGTATACATATACTCCTTTACTGGGTAATCTGTGGTATATATTAAAACACAGTGTTTATATGCTTAGTGGTATATATACAAAGAAGAAATAAGCAAATTAAAGACATTGTATAAAGGATTTAACAATTTTATTTCTATTTACACATACGTTTTAGAAGAAGCTGCTTTTATTATGTACATTTTCTATAAAAATGTAACAACTTAATTTCGAATAAGGCCAATGTTTGGTATAAACGAAGTACAAAATGCATTGCTTAGCACATTATCGTATTAGAATTAAGTGTAAAATAATAACAATAAATATGATTGTAAACACTAGATTTAGTAGAAATATTTATGTAATACCTTTTAGAATAGCATATAAATAGACGACGCATATTTTCCACGTTGCATTCAATTTCACAGACAATCATAATTTAAGCGTACTAGAATGAAAAATACTGTGCTTTAATAGGTACAAAGTTAAATACTTTTGATTGCAATCCATTGTTATTACAAATCTCAAGTGCACTGCGCACTCGAGTGTCACTGGCGCTTTACTTAGATAAACAATATAAGACTATGCCCCTGTACATTTCTTTACATCAAGACGGTCCGATTCTGAAATTGACATTGAATTAGTGAGCATATACCAAGGTTGAATGAAATATTTTTAATTTGACTCCTTCATGTTGTTGCATAGAAACCTTTCGTAATAGATTTTTAGTTCGATTACCGCTATCACTAATAAATGCCGAATATGCAAAGGAGTGACACAACCAATCAAATATTGTTGACACAACCAAGACAAGTGGTAATTAATCACCCACCACAAGACAACTAGTGATGGGTGGCAAACTAACCGTCCGTGACAAGATCAGCAAGGCAACCAAGTGTTTGAGTGTGTCTACCTGGATAACCAATGGTGAGTGAAACAATCCAACAACCAGCGATGACCCAACCAAACAATAAGTTAATATTTTCTAACCGAGATTGGAAATACTAATTGTTTATCCATAAATTGACACTCCCTAATTGCAACTGCAACTTCGCTCATGCTCATCAAAAAACCAGTAGGACGCGGGTCCAACCACATTGTAGAGTTTACACACAATATGCGAACTCAAATAGGTGGCTTTTTGGTTGATATCTACTACGAAAATACTTAATTCGCTTGATGAAGTAATAGCCTCAGATTAATTAAACTGAGTTTTCAATTGAACTTATTGAGTCCTCGACTACTGAATTCAAAGAAAGATAGAGACAGACATACTTATTGCAATTCAAGATGTTAAAATGTTTTTAGTGCCGTAGTGAAATCGTTTGGTAAAAAGTAATAATATTGGATTAACAATATACAAGAAACCATTTTAGTCTAATTTTTATTAGATATTAAATTAAAATGATAACCACTTATTTATAGGATCACTCCCAAAGTCCTGTATTAATTAACAATAAAAAAAAACATTTTTTTGAAATCAAAAAATACTATAGCAAAGCAATTAAAAAATTAGTTCGGTATACAAATTTACCGGATGTCATGCCTCTGCAATAGCTAATACGAGGGCTGGAAATGCGCACGAGTAAGTTATACTGTTTAAATAAGTCATATTCGTGATAACTATTATAAAATTATGATATATTAATTCTACTTTATTGCACATTATAAAGGTATAAATTTCAGAAGCCATAATAATTTTTCAAAAAATATTTAATCCATACAAGTCTAGTTATGTACAGGCGACAGTAAATCAAGTGTATCAGATTGACCTTGAGACCGTCTTTACTCAGTAAAAGCTACTTTAATAGGGTCCTTTTATCAGTTGTGATCGTGTCTGTTCAATGCCTATATCTAAAATATACGAAAGGTTTTTACCCTTTAAATGCACTGTAGTGGAGAATTATAAATATACCACACTTTTTAAACTGCATATAAGGCTGTAATATACTTTACGTTGCTCAACTTTGTGTACTGTCGTCTATAAATCAAGAGTAACACATTCCTGGAACTGATATTATATCGTAATACAGTACTAAGCATGTATAGAAGAAACTCACGCGGATTTTTGAATTAAATAATTAAAACAATATTTATAACTTTAGAATTAGCGAAATTGTTACATAAATAGTTTTTATTACGGTATTTTAAGGAAGCACTAACATTTACATATATTACCCAAACAGAATTTTTAGATTTATTTTTATACAAAATATACCTAAAAATTATGTTATTCATCACTATGTTATAAATTGTTAATTTTAAATCTCCCTTGTCTTCATAATAATGTTTGTCATTTGATTATTTATTAATATGTTATTGTTTATTTAAAATTAGAAATCTCTCTCCTTAATTGTGACTGGTAAAGAGCTGGTTGTTATAAGTAATATTGGAATATTATTATTTTTATACAAAGAAGAACAATTTTTATACACTATTGATCTAATAATAGTGACAGCCGAGTGAACTGTACAAACTGGTCCACATTCTAAACACACATTTTATGTACATTTTAAATCATTTTAACTCTTTCTTTCAATATGTTAAGAAAAGGACAGCAAAAACTAGGGATTGAAGAAACCGTAGACAATTTTAATAAGCATACAGAGATATGCTAATAAAATTCTCTTTAAGAAAACGAATATGTTCGAAAACTGTAGATCAAATTGTCTAATGTCTTTTTTGTATTAAATTCAGGGTAATTCATTTGTATTTAATTCTACCTTTGAAATAAAATTTATCGTGTGCTGAAGAATGAGGCCCTTTTATTCAGTTTGATTCTCAACTTAAGCAAAAGCATGATTACATCGCTTTCTTCTTACGCTAGAAAACAGTTGCACTAGTTATATTAAGTTGTCAAATTACCAATCACTGAACTCATTACCTTAGACACTCTTATACTGCTACAATTAGGCCATTACATTTATTTTGAGGGAAGTCAGGTGAACTGCTTCGGAAGAACCCAAGTGGAATCACTATAAATTTAAAATGTTTATTGCCAGTGCACACATACCTACCCTATTCCAGACGGCAAGGCGGATTCCTCTTCGAAAAAGGTTTTAACAGGCGACGCGTTTTGGTCCGTAAAAACGGAAGCAGTAAAATATCATGTTCTGTATTTCTCTTATTGCATTGTATTGTGGAATATATCCTATAATTCAAAATTAAAATAAAACCTTTTCTAACTTAATTAAGAAGAAAGCAATGCAATGATAATAAAAAAGGTTTACAAATAAATATTAACATTACTACTAATACAAAGCTGGGTGTACAATGAACACATTTATAAATTTCTATAGAGTTTAATGCCTGTTTCGTTTCTTCATTAAGCTCTATTGCTTTGCTAATAAGGTTCATTCAATCATCAAAGTACAAAGAAACATTAAACTGAATAGAAATAAACAATACCTACACCCCTCTAAAAGATAAGTGAAGCTGCAACTTTTATGTCTCTTTTATCAAGTAAAATAGTGAAATTATCTGTAACTTCATAACAATAACTATTAGTAAGGTATAGAAAGTAAACTCTTTTGCATGTGCTCCCGCTTTCTGTTAACTATTCAATATTTATTGTGTGCACGAGAGCACGCAAGCTTCGTGTGGCTCTCTCGAAGTACGGTATAACTAGTATAGTAACAGTGTCACCACCAACCAAGCCAGCATCATTTTGCACAGTATTTTGGTTCAACCAGCATCTTGTGAGACCAAATTGTTGTTTAGTCTTATGTATCCGCCGCGACCTTAGTATATCCTAATTATGTAAATTAAAGTGTGATAATTTTGTATATGTATCTATAGGACTGACATATCTTTTAGATATGTAATTAAGACTTTAGATAAAAGTCCTAAAAATAAATAGAAAAAAAAACCAGGCATCATGTGTTTCACCCATATAGGAAGTGTGCCCAACAGTGAGACGAATATAGACTGCTAATGATGATGAATTTTTATTACTTATTCTTTCCATATTTACATATCCTCACCAACAATATTATAACGATGAATCTATTATAAAGCACTGAAATAATAACAGTTAAATTTACTCACAGACTAGTGTGCATTGAATTCAATGACCACACTATTTATTTTAAAACTGACACAATTAAAAAAGCGGGAGTGGTGTATTCCAATCCCCAAGCCATATTCATTTATATTATAACAATATCATTATGTTGAAAACTCGAAAGACATTTAACGTAGGATCCATGCTACTGAAGACTACGGCTTACGCCAGTCGCATCTCATTTAATGCGCGATTTTTCTCTCTATGTCAATGGGCTCGTTGTCCGTATGAATGTCCAGTAATAAAACAATTCTACTAGGGCAGTATTCTCAATAATCTTTACTCTGTGCTTTCTAATTGAAATACTGGACTTATTATTGAAAGTGTTTGCACTAGTTTCGTTTCTATACTCATATTATTAGTTATTTTTATGTTATGTTACTTATTCTAAAACTCATGTAAAACTGTAAGAAGCGGTCAAGCAACTGGTTAGATATTTTAGTTGTGAGGCTTCAAGCTGAAACGTCAACTCCTAACAAAGATAGCATTACAATCAAAACATTTGTGCGTCTACAACTACAGCACTTCTTAATTCGACATGAAGCGTACATAAGGTTACATATTGGTGCCAATAATTTTCACCATAGATAAAAGTTATCTTGTGATTTTCTGAGGTGAACCATTTTGCTAACTGAAAATGTTGTTATTTTATGAACCTTTAAGAAACCACAGGTTAGTTTTGTGTTAAACACTAATTGATTCTCAATAAAATCTACTTTCTTAAAATTCAAATTTTAAAATAGAAGTTTCGAAAAATTCCTACTGACTAGTTTCTCAAAATACTTTTACGTACATAGACTCATTACTTTACTGTGAACACTTAACAATTTATTTGCACTAGATATTATTCTTTTAAATCACATCTCTATGTACTCTACGCCTATCTATAGTCATCTCATGACATCACCGGTTGGCACTTTCCGGAAACGATCAATATTTTATTACTGCTACATAAATAAATATGGTATATAAATAAAGTGTTGGGTAATGGCCCCTTGAAGCCCTTATAATATTCAGCTTGAAGCCATCATAAGTGTTATGTACAAGTAGTAAAGGTCGCGTCAGTCAAGTGGCAGGCTTAACTGGTGTGCCATCACTGTCCTCCTCCTCCGCTTCCTCTTGTGCCATCAATTGTCGCGCAAGTTGAAGCGCCTGAAAGTAAGGAATAAGAAATTCTACAATTGATAAAATAACCATTATAATTACTCATTTATGGCTCTTTTAGAATCAAGTAATAGCAATATTTTTAAAGATGAAAATTTTGAACAAAACTGGTTTTGACATTTTTTCCATATTGATTTTTAAAAAATGGTTAATCAATAATGTTAGTATGAAATAACTAAAATATACACATTATATTATATTCTATGTTCAAAAGTTTTACAAATTATAAGTTGTCATATTATTAAATATTATCAAAGTGAATTATTTTTTATGAAAAATACCTTATATGTGTCAGTTTTCAATAAATATTCCCCTACCTTATATGTCAGTAAATTCAATGTAGACATTTCTATAATAACATTTTTTGAGTGATTTTCCTTATTAAAATCAAAATTGTGGGATTTAAATTCCATTATATGTAACTAACTTTTAATAACTTCCTTATAAGTTTTTATGGATTTGTTTTAATTTCGAACACAAAATACAAAATAATTTACAAAATAGTAGGTTATAAATCATAATTCTATTCTATTTTGAGAAAATGAATATAAATACTCAAATAGCAAAAGTAATTTGTTAAATGACAATATTTATATTATGCATTAAAGATATCAACAGGGTGGTAGGTACTGTCTATCTTTTAAGTAAGGTAAGAAACATAACTGACATACATATGTCATAGCTGTTAATCATCATTTTATGTTTCTTTGGTGGTTGTTTTCTTGTGATTGATGTAGATGATATTTGTAAAAAGTACAAATCTATGAATCTAACATAGAATTTGAAGCTTATATCCATCTTAAGTATACAGAATGCTCAACATTTTGAAACTATAACAATATTTATATTAATATAACATAATAATGAATACTTCTTTTTTGCACAAGTACTTCCAAACTTACATAAAAATAACAAAAAATAATAACAAATAGTTCAGGCAGGTAATGTTTATTTTTGCACTTAAAGGTCAAAACATCGTTTTCTAACCTCAAAAGATACATTTTAATTTTCAAGAAATCACCATTTATATTTTAATATATTTTCCATTATTTGAAAGTATGACCTATAAGCTATTATGTGGCAAAATTTACTATGCCAAACAAGTCAAAAGTGATATCAAGGTCCATATAAGAATGGGGTAATCTTCCTCAGTGTTTGAGTATTAAACTGTTACAATTAGAGGTTACTAATCATATAACTCACAAGGAATCTATTTAATAGCATTCAACTCATACCGAATTTAAATATCAAGATTGATTTGATTTGCATTATTTTAATGACATAAGACTTAAAAGTAAAAATTTTAAGATTTGTAAATATAAAATGTTACCTGAAACTCATTGTAATGCATCTTCCTTTTTTTCTCAAATTCAATCCGTTTTTTTCGCGCTTCTTCTGACTCGTCTTCCATGTCTTCGTCACTTTCGCATGTGTCCAGACATTTGGGAGGCTTGTTCATACTGGCCGCGAGCTTCGCGGCAAGAATATTGGCGTCCAATTCATCGCTAGGCTCTAAGTCACCTTCAACAGTTTCTGAGTAAGGTGTCTTTGGCTCATCCACTTTCATGTGCCCATAATCTTTATTTACTGGATGAAAAGTCTCTATAATATTCATTTCATCAAACCTCTGCTCCTTTGGTCGTTTACTTGAAGACGTGCCCTCTTGTCCGTCAACGCTACGTGACGACTTCAGAATACCCTTGGAGGGCTTCTTTTGAAGATTCTGAGCCATGCTAACGCATTTACAACGACATCATATACATTAAGATAATGGAGTTTTACAAAAAATGCATAATTTTTAGACAAATTTGTGACACATGATAATAATGTCTAATGTTGTTTTTTTTGTTTTTGTTTACTTCTCACTATTAAAGGGAAAGCAAAGGAAACAAAAGCCCAAGCAGCCATTACTCATATGATTTTTTTTTATATCCTGGTTATCGGTGCTATGTATCTTTTTGCCCCAAGGAGTTTTTGATGATTAATTGTATTTTATTAATTACTTACGAAATAACAGTTTTAAAAATGAAATGTAGTATTAGTTATTATGATAAAATAATACGAGAATAGAATTTTACGTTAATAACTACGATAAAATGATACTCCAATGAGAATCAAATAAAATGATGATTAAAATAAATTAGCTTACCTTATAAATGAATCAATGGAAATGAAACAATTAATAATCTCACATAAGTCACTTATGAACGCCCAATGAACGTAAAGGGAACTGAAGCCCATATAGCCATGTCATAATTGGTTGATATTGCTATAGTTCTGGCTCCGGGATACCACTGTAACGAATCCCTTTGCCCATGTAGTTTTTCCGACTAGTAGCAGGTAGCGCCATTTTGTTAAATACTTTAGTGCCAATTTTTTGAATTGATGATAAGAAAAAGGAATAAAGTGTATATTTTTACCATGAAATAACACGAACATGACAATGAAATAATACCATAATTTAAAAATTATTAAGAATTATGGTTAGACAAATCTTACAAATAAATGTATGGAACAGAAATAGTGAAAAATCTCAAGTAAGTGACCAATTGATACTAAATGATGATGACCATATATTGCACGATATATCTATCCTTTTCAGCGTGAAACTATACAATTTTCCCACCATAAATTTCACTTAAAAACAATATACTTATATAAATAAATTATACATCGCTCAACCGATCCCGCCAATGCGCGCCGAAAACTCCTTTTTATGGTCCTTTTTTATCCCTCTATTACAGGGAGGGCTAAGGGAAACGAAGCCCATATAGCCATGCCTAATGTAGTTAATGTACCGCTATTTTTTGAAGGCTTCCGAAAAAAATATGAAAATGGATTGTAATTGTAATTTTTGCTATAAAATTACATGATAATGAGAACAAACTGATAGAGTAGCCGTACTGTAGCACCCAGCCGTACTGTAGCTAGACATACTATGGCACGACGCTTACAAACACACACTACACATTACATTAACAATCGATATATTGATTGATTGTTGAAAAATGATAACTTAATGTGATAGGTATATAATAGATCAAGGTAATATAATATATAGTTCAAGGGATGTCAAAATAGTAAAGATATGTAACTGGTAACTACCTATACACTTTTAGAAATTAAGCGAAGTAATAGATCGTAATTGTCAATTTTCTTACATATTTTATTTAAGGATTCAGCATTAATAAGTGACTTATGTGAAATTTTTTATATTTCTACCATTACTCATCCAAAATTAAATTGGGTATAGGAAAACGATAAAGTGGTATCTTGGCGCCATAAACAAAGAAATATCTACTCAATACCCATGTCTTAAATAGATATTTCTTTGTTTATGGCTCCGACAGCCACCTGTATCCCGGAGCTAGAAATAAAACAATATCAACAAACAATGATATGGTTATATGGGCTTTAGTTCCCTTTACCTTGCTTATAGAGAGAATTTAACAAAAAAACAAGTCAATCAATGTGACTTTGACGGTTATCTGACGTTTTAGTTGATAGGTTGTGAAAAAAATTACAAAATAGAAATAAATAACATTTATTAGATAAATTTCGCTCAGCTAAAATTATTACAACAATACCGGTTCTTTTTTCAGAATGGTAGAAGAATCTAGCGTAAATTCTAATAAACTCAAGGTATTTACAACTTATACGATTAAGACATTCGATTGTTTTTACGAATGATTTTTGTACTTTAATTAATATTTTTAGGCTAAAACTACGCGTCCTAAAGTAGTCTACCTATGGACAGAAGCGGATGTCCAAAAATGGCTTCGTCGTCATTGTAGTGATTATTATAATCTCTACTGGGAAAGGTTCCATGAAGTAGGTCTTCAGTAGCATATTATTATCATAAATATTAAGATTAAATGAAATTTTATAATTTAAATTGTTAATATTAACATTCTTTTCAGCACGATATAACAGGGCGTGCATTGATACGAATCAATGATAACACCTTATTGCGAATGGGTATAACAAACAGAGAACACAGAGATGCGATATGGCGCGAAATATTGAAACTGAGACTTAAGACTGATATAATGGAAATAAGAGACTTGGAGAGACGCCACAACTACTTTAACTATGACTTGTGACCCACAAAGTGTGCTGATTGTGACAGCACCTTCCCTAAATGTTTATTGATATTCAATAATTGTTTTTTATGCAATATTAATATAGTGTTATCATTATGACACATCTAATCGAGGCCTTATTAATAATATTGATATATTATAGGTAATTAATCAGATCCAAATTTTGACTTATATCATCATTCTAAACAATAGGTTTGTTATGTATTACAGTTAATTTTAAATTTATGTAAATTAATTGCTCAACTATATTGCTGTAGTACTAAACTTGTGTTCTTGTTATTTCTTCAGTAATCAATGAAGTACTTGCCTATTACAAACACATAGTGTGTGTGAAATAAAAGATAAATGGGTAAGATGTTAACATGTTTATAATATATTAGTTACTTGTTATTTCTGTGCCTTATTCTGATGTCACACTCTAAAATTACATTTAAGGGATATACTACACTCTTATTATTTTATATAAAAAGAATAGCAAGAATTGGAACTTTCAAGAAGGTTTTAAAGAAACGACAGACAATTTTGAAATACATGTAGGGAACACAGGTTGCATTTTAGAATGTTTAATTAGGTTGAATATTGAATAAATTTTTCTTAATATTACATGATATGCCAGCTGTCCTTTTTGTAATCATACTAGTAGAATTCACTTAAATTAAGTTTTAGAGGGAGTACTTGAGAATCGGGTACACTGTGCCAATGTTTTAAAAAACCATGAAAGTATAATTGAACTTTTCACAACTCGTAAATCTTTTTAAGTTTTAAACTTTTCCTATGGGGCTTATCACTATTTTTTACTTTGGTTAGTTGTACTTGAATTTGCTGTTGTGTAATGTTCATGTTTAAATTGATCATTCACAATAGGTCTTATTTAGCTTCACACACAATATAAAGTGTTAGGAAAATTATTATTGCCCAACATTGCCATTTTACATTAAATTAAAATAATGATTTTAATAATGATTTTTTTCATTTCAAATAATTTTTATATAAAGTTGCAACAACATAATGAAAACTTTCGTTATGTACATTATTATCTTATTGTCGTGCCAGATTTAATTTATTGGATTATGACTTTATTTTCATTTCTTCATCACACAAAAATAGTAAAATCTAAATAGTAGTTTATTTAAAGATAACATTTTAAAAATAGATAATTTAACATGGCGTGAGCTCTGAAAGTACAAAAGGGTCATAAGTCAGTGTCTGGTTTTTTGTTCACGTTGAAATGTGTACAAAGTACTTGTATTCTGCTACAACCCGAGGGCTTTTAATGATTAAATTATGATAGAAAGAAACAATGAAATATTAAATGTGTTATTTAAGAAATTATTTTATGTTAACATAAATATAGTCAATATGTAAGATGTATTTATATATTCATATTGGTGTATATATAAATTAATATAAGTGTGATGTGTAAGATATGAGATGATATAGCCAGTGTAGAATGTGACATACTGCCCTAGCCACCTCCACCTTGTCATTTTACATCTCTTTGGAAGGAACCCATGTTGAAAGCAGGTAATTTGAAAGATGTTGCAACAAATACAAATATTTCAATATAATATTCAAATTAAATAAATAAAAATAAAAATTCAAAATATTCAAATCAGCATCGGTGTCTGTACTAAGCTTTGCTTACATTTGAAGTGACCACATGACGTTAATGTCTTTCATGCACGATAACTATATACTTCAGGGATCAAGATATTAATTTTAGTAATAGTAACTGCAAGGTTATCGACCTCATTACTAGGTATTATGTTGTATTTTATGTAATGTATTATGATAACTTATCAAACCACTATCTAGTGTAGTGGTTAAACACTGTCTACCAAACCAGCGGGCTTGAGTTCGAGTCCCAGTACTGGTAGTTTTTATATGATTGACTATACTTATATGAAGTTATCTAGGTTCCATAGCAGAAGCTCCTATTGATGTTGTAGATTGATACTTTTTTGCAATATTGATGACCCTGATTTATGACCGAAATAGGAAAGGCGGTGGTTAACACAGGCGACCGTGCGAGCCTGTGGTAGAGAACTGTTACCTTTGTGAAGTTTCGAATTTTTATCGCTAAACAGACTATCGTTTATAACAAGTTCCTTATTGCAAAACATGCTTTTAGTATTAACGCGTAAACCATTTGTTGGTTGAATACACCCATCACCTTTAGGGTGTTTTAGCCTGTTAATCTCATCGTAGCCTCAAACAAGACACAAATTTGCTTACTGCTGAGTGAACGAAAAGATCGAAAGGTCGGAATTAAACCACCCGCTTCTGCTCGTACCTTACACCGCTGTTGATAGGAAGCGACTAGTTTCACTATTATAGTTAGTCGTGCTCGGCAGACGTTCCGAAATAGCCGTTTTAATAACCCTCTTTTGTTTATTATTTTTAACCGAACACGATCGCTTTATTTCTGGGAGTAGTAATCCACTTATTTATTGTCACCGCCTATAAAGAAACACATGCTTCGTTTATCTCGATAGATTTTTCACGAGGACATTGAGGAGACTTTTGTCGTCACTTCTTGAGCTTAAACCTACTCAAAAGATTTAATACAAAAAAGCTGAATGACGTTCCTAGATTTATGAAAATATCGTTCAGCTCGACGAGCGCTCGTCCTCAGAGATTTTAAGATAGCGTTGTTGGATTATCTCTGTTAAAGAAAAAATTGTTTTCAGACTACCCATGTCGGTGCATTAGGTGACTGGAACAGTGCCAGAAGAACATTGTATAGGTAATATTAAGAAAACTGCAATACCTATGTATTGCAGTTTTCTTAATATTACAATCTTATTTAAAGTATGCAATTGGGTGCACCATTGTGCCCTCCCCATTTTTCTTATTTGCAATACAACTGCACGCAAGAAGCACGCAGTAAGTCGTAGTTTAGCATTCAGTTCTATGTTCGTTGAAGAGAAGTTGTATAGGTATTTATGTTTTTATGTCAGAAATTGTTAAAGCTCACCTGATTACATGTGGTAGGTAATAATCGCGACACTTCTAATATTAAGGATATCACGTTATATTGCTGATGCTTTGACATATTTTCATGCCTTGAAATTATACATATATTAAATGCTGTATTGTCTCTTCAAGGGACAAACAAGGGGAAGTAAGTGGCATTTGGGCACACTACAAATCCTGCAGTTTAAAAAGCATCCACGTTGTCAGGTGAAGTGTCGATGGTCGTTCTCCCTCCATCTTAACCCATCGAGTTGTCCTACTTTAGAATGAGCTAGGTTTTGGAATCCGTGACTGAGTAAATCGTTTGCCTCTTCCGGGATTAGAGGTTCTAGCCTTTAGGCACACGGTATCGCTAGTGTTAAACGGAAAATCACATTTTGGATTATTAGCTGAGCGAGGCTAAGTTGCGATATAAAAAGGTATTGCTGCATCCAGCTTTCCGTGACGTGAACAGATCTTCGGTCTACCTTGTGGAAAGCCTTTCAACGCTGTCTTCCGGTAAACGGCCGCTACTCGAGGATGTCAATCCACCTGGTAAGGTGCCCTACCCTAAGTGCACTTCAAGCATAAAATTTATTTCAAAATTGTAAAATGCCTTTGCATGAATCGAAAATTATTTCAGAACCTTTTTATAGCAACCAAATGTTCAGAAGCTTCTTAATTTAGATTTATTTAAAAGAGTCAATGAGTAGTTATATTCGTACATACCGATGTGATTATTCAGATGGTGTTTGGAAAGACACTAGATTTTATTTTAGTATCATTATTATAAAACACAAGAAATGAACAACAAACAGTAAGTATGTATACGCACCATTAAAACCATTTGGCATGGTTGTGTTGCCAAATTAACTCCAAGGGAATGTCTCGCAAATCACTCCCGTATGGTTATTACGAAATGTTAGTCGCGACTCGGGCCAGTGTGTAAATGCTTAATTTTATTGTGTCAAGCTCCTGTGGTGCGCCATAGTTACCCGTTGTGCGCGGGAAACGGTCGCGTGCCTCCATCTTGCATCTTTTCCCGCTGATAGTTTGACAGTTCAGTTACTTTTTAGTAAGCACCAGTTAAGTAATTAGTGTGCTTAATAATGTGAGTGAAAATTGTTTTATATATATATTTATGACTTTGACGCTTTTATTAGTTTTAGTGATCAACATTTTTAAATAAAAAGGTGAGAAATAATATTTAAAAAAAGAAACACTAAACAGTGTTACCTTTTACTGGGTTTTAAGAAAGGATTATTAAAACCCAGGACATTTATTTTTACAATATTTGTTATTTTTATTATCACAACAAAAAAACCTGACATTGTTATAACTATAGTAATTATTTTCATAAATACGTCATTTCATAAAATAATCGAGATGTTGGATATAGATACAGGAATCAATCTAAAATTAAGCAATTGAAATCTGATCTCACTTCCACATAAGAAGTAGAAAGAAACCTAATTAATATGAAGTATCATCGAACCAAATTTATAAATTTCCTTTAGCATAAAGTCTTCTGTCTTAAAATATATCAATTCGGCGAAGAGCCTCCTGAACTAACAATGAGTATTGCATACAGCTTGTTCTGAATTCGTGTTTCTGCCAAGAGGTTGCGTGCGCGGGCGCATCTAATGATTTATTACGCGCTTGTGTGGGTACTTGACATTGGAATGGTGCACATTGGAAGTCGGATAGCGGTATTATTTTAATTAAACTCTTTATTGCAAACAGTAAAATGAATAATAAAATGTATTATAGCATACAAGGAACGACTAGTTAAATAAGATTTTTTCCAGCCAGCTGGCAATGGCATGTGAGTTTTAAAGGCGGTCGAGTGGTCATTCTCGGGCAGAGGTCCCGGTAATCCCGGTAGGGGCAGATATTTGTATGATGAGTACGAATATTGTTTACGAGTCATGGATTTTTATAAGATTATTTAGTATATTTCTGATATTAATATACATATTACGCTCTATATGTCTTCGTTATCTAGTATCCATAACACAAGCACTTTATGATGCTTACTTTGGGCTAGAAAATAGGTATGACTGTGAGAAACATTATTTTCATTATTATTATTATTAATATATAGATACACAACCATGACTCAACAACATATATTCGTCTTTATCACACACAAATTTGAGAGTACGATGATGTTGTAACTTGAACTACTGTGTATTGTCATTTTTGTCATTAGCGTTTGTGCTATCTCACTTAAAAAAGTGCGTCTCAGGGCTGGAAAAGTTTCAAGCCGTAAAATTACGATTCATTCTGCCTGGTGTAATTCAACCTTAAAATTCCTTGTGTGTCGTGTTCCTTGAGTAGAATGTTTTAGTCTGATGATTGTGATGAAAATGCATCCTGGCTATTATATTCCTGACGAGAACAGTTCATACATTATAACTTTAATCACGTAACACGCTTCCGCCTGTGAACAAGTACGCAGCCCACACCCCGATTCCTATTCGCGAGACGGATTGTGACCGTCCGTCTACTAAACAACTGGACTAAAGCTTTCATTATATCGCACAATTAATTAATTTACTTACGAAGCAAAACAGACTGCAAATGTAAATATTCAAATAACATTGTACTTTGTGATTTTCTTGAATAAATAACAAAACAATAATTTATTACGATTAGAAAGAAGGAGAGAACTGAGTAAAAAGTTCAGTCTCTACTTTCTGAGAGTACTTTTCCAAATAACTCTACTAATTAATGGTTTATTGCATAGAGACCTCTTTGCAAAAAACGGTCTCTTTGGAGTAGACCTTTGACTAAAGTTTTAATATTCGCATTTCGAATTTCGCATTCGGAATTAATTACATCATAATGAAAACGGAATCTTTAGTTTATTTAATAGTTACCATTTGTTGCGGACTGGCTAGTTTTTGTATAACTATATATTTGTATTATTATATTTTTTCTTTGTCATTGAAATATGCATTTTATTTATCTATCAGTTTTTAAATATACGCTCACGAAGTAGACGGAGAGTTTCATTCCCAAAACAATTGTTAAAGATTGTTAATTTTATCCAGACGTTGGTTTATATTAAAATAACGTGTGATACATTCTTCATGTGAGAGGGTTTCAGCTTTTACCATTCGGAACGGTTCCAATACTGGTTGATGTGTAAAAACAGTTAACTAGTTATTAAAGCGCGTACCAGCGAATCGCTCATTCTAGCTCTCCGTTGTCGTCGAACCAAAAGCACTCAAACCATGTCAGGATATCTACCCTTACAACGATATTACTACCTATTAGAAACTCTTTCTTTCGGTTCTGTAATAGCAACTCTAGCAAATCTGGTAACCTTTATAAATTAAGATTTCCATATTTGTTAGCGTTCTTCTTATACTTTTATAAGCACACTAAATAAATCAAAATTTTTGTGAAAATTGTAAATAATATGTTAACACAACATAAAATTTCATATTCTTTGCCAAAAGTAGATACACGCTGTGATATGATTTGTCGGCTCCAGTCTCGATATATCTGTCGCTAAATCATTACCAGTAGACGTTACAGATTTTCGATTGTAAATTAACCGTAAAATCTCAAACAACATTGATATTTCCATGAAAACGAAAATATACTTTTCGCAAGTCATTTATTAGACATTTTACTATGACTTTATTTATTTTTGTTTTATTTTTATAATATTTATTGAATATATGAGAGTCATGCATGAGATTACTTACATGGAATACACGTGTTTCTTAAACAAACAGTTATATCAAAATAGAAGTAGGTAGCTCACCTTCTAAATAAGTAAATAATAGTGCGTAGTTTGGATCCTTACGCTCTGAATATGCACACAC
Source organism: Acentria ephemerella (assembly GCA_943193645.1). NCBI lineage: Eukaryota > Metazoa > Arthropoda > Insecta > Lepidoptera > Crambidae > Acentria > Acentria ephemerella. The sequence goes on from OW971891.1 coordinate 865,440, forward strand.
GAGTTTAACTAAATAAATAATTGAATATAGGTATTTCAATTCAAATGTAGCTCAAAATTACTGTAAGGGAGTCCTCCTTACACGAATTTTTAGTCTTAACAGATAATTAATATAGATATTTACTTCATACATTTTTATGTGTCAGTCACAACACGAAGTAGGTCTACGTAAGCCATTGAAATCTTTAGATTTAATGAACTTCAAGTAATTCACTTTTAATCTTACTGTATAAGCATTTAGGATTTTACAGTTTGTTTACATGAAGAATTTATTTATTGGCGCAAACATAATTATAATTAATTTATTTCTTATACCTAGCCTAGTATTCACGTGAAAATTCCCAGAAAAAACGTAAACAAAGCTGTTATAGTGGACGTAAATCGTTTTTAGGAAACATTACCCCATTATTAACATCTTGTTTACATTAGCAAGAAAATGTGTGTAATTAAACAAATATATCAGTAAGTTAGAAATTGATGAGAAAATCATAATCAGAGTAAATATAAAGTCCATAAAACACATCACACGATGTCACATTTCATGCTTAATGTTTGTTCTTCTTATGTATTATATTGTTTATTAAAATATTTCACGCAAGCCACGGTATAAATACCCTAATATTATAAGTACCCTACTAAGTACCCTACTAAGTGCCCTACTAAGTACCTTATATAAGTATCGTAGTGTGAGTTTCAATGGGATGAACCGTCTTTATCGTGTTACCATCAGCTGGTCAATTTGTATGCAGCGCCTCCTTTGTGAGGTATTGGAATAGACTTTTTATATAAACGATTGTTTTTACTGACAAGAAACTACAATCGAAACATCTCGACTGTAGATACGATCGAAACACACTACAGGCACACTTCTATCACCTGTTTACCGGTATCCCCAGCACTTGAGAGGGTCTGAGTAATGTATTTTTTATTATATAAGCATAAAAATCTCAATGGACCGAATTTTTTAAACATCTTCATAATACCATATTTTTGTATCTAACAAAATCATGCATTAAAAGATGTATCCTAAACTAGTTCTATTGCAAAACATGTTATCACCGATTTTATCATGAAGATGTTCATGTTCAGGGAAATTTAGGCGGAAATCGGTTAAACAGTAAAGATAATTAACGGTTAAGTTTCATTAATTAATTTCAAATAAATGCAAGCGAGATTACAAATATTAATCTCTAGTAACAGGGACTGACAGACAAAGATGCTTTCCATTCCATTTGAAATTGACTTTGGAGATTAAATAAGCTTTCTTCTTTACAAATCCAACGGTATCTCAAGACTAGTATAATTATTGTACTGATTCGTAGATTCTTTGCGAATAGAAACAGTTAATATTATGCAATGAATGAATTTTAATTTTAAAGAAAATATAAAGCTAGACTAGACTAGCTAGAATGAACTGGGTACTGTTTGTAAATCGGTACCGATTCATACCATGAAACAAAAACAAGATGTCGCGAGTATCGGTAAGTATATAGAATACAGCTTCCACCATCCAAAACTAGGTCAACTCTCAATTCCGATGCTAGATGTTTTTACAAAAATATTATTCTGAGCATGACTCAGCACTGCTATTGATGACGACGAGCGGTTCACAGCCTGACAGCTCATAAATTGTTTACGCTTATACATGTAAAATATGAAGTGTAACAAATAGGGAAATGTTCAACGTGTTTTGAATTGTACCAAATGTATTTTGTCGTGTTTGGAGGGCGCGGGTTTATTTGCACATTGGCACGCATTCAACCCGGTTTGATTTACATTATCGCCAGTCGGGATAACGAGAGATTGTATATTACGTGTAGTGGTATTGGATAACCTAGAAACTGTAACGTTATTACCTAACTAAAGGGTCTTTAAAAAAATAATCTTCAAAGCATCGACATAAGAGGCAATTTTTTCAGACCAATTTTAATGGTTAGCTTTTGTCGCCAAACTATTGAATGTATGAACACCTCCCCCGGAGGTGATGCCTGTCGATTAGAACTCCTCCAGAGGCGAATCGCCCCTTAAGGCTTGAGGACTCTCCAAGGTTCTCGCCTCCTTAAAACCACGGTAACGCTGTAAAGGTCATCAGCGGCAAACAGTATTAGGTCAGTCCAAAAAAAAATTGATAGGGATTATGTAATGATACCTAAACCATGACTCAGAATTCATCGTGCATGAGTCACGGTATAATTGCTGAGTTAATACCATAATGTCATATCATAAGAGCCACAAACCGTTAATCACCATCAAACTCTTATAGGGACGACTTTCCACTCATTACTGAGTTAGCAACTAAAGAATGTCCTTGCTTGGACCTGAACAATGCAATCTGAGTATGAGAACACAACACCTTATGCTCTTGAGATGTAACACTAAGATAACGTGAATAAACCACACTGAGTCTTAGAATATATAACATTAACTTTTCACCTCAGTTGTAACACAGACATATTGAGATAATCTGAATATATGCTATTCAGATTATGAGTGAACAGAGTATGAGTATATAAAAACCTATATGCTGCTAAGTTATAGTTGGAAATATAATATAAGATATGTATTAAAGTTCTAGTGAACCGACAATAATCAAGATTATTTTCTAACAACACCATGGCAACCAACCAATAGACTAGCAGAGCTGGCATAGAGTATTATTTACTGCTTTCTCAACAGTTATAACACTCAGTTAAGCTCATCAATGATATAGAAACGAAATTGATCTGTAAAGCAATATTGTATATATTTACAATAAATCGCGCCTTTCAAGACCGATCAGATGGACTACTTTTTTATATATAAAGTTCAGCCGATACCTCCTGATGATAAGCAGTAGAGGAGTCCATATGTGAAGATAGCTAGTGAAGCATGCGACATATTGCACTAGCCACCCTCACCTTGCCGGCCCAAAAAGTGCTTTTTCACGCCTCTTAAAGGAACCAATGCAAAATACCAATGCATTGACATAAGGAACAGTTACTACTTGTCACGCAGATATAATATTCAAACCATATAAAGTGAAAGTGAGTATCCAAATTTGTAAGTAGATGTTTACTAACACTACAACTTATATTTATAATATATATTATTTTATAACTTCAAAATTGTTTCAAATATACTTGGCCCATTAAATGGTATGCAAATAAAAATGCACCATTTTTGTTACGGCTATCTGGTGGAGCGGTCTATACCATCGTCTTCTTAGCCTGTTTCCTGGTCCGAAGCCCAGTAGGGACAGATATTTGTATGATGAGTGCGAATATTCAGGAGTCATGGATATTTATATGTTTATTTAGTATATTTCTGATATTTATATAAATATTTCTCCGTTATCTAGTATCCATCCACAAGCTCTTAATGATGCTTAATTTGAACTAGTTGCAAGATTAATAATAATAATAATTAGTTATTGAAAGATCAATCAAAATGAATTGAATAATTACAGAATAAGTTCAAATTAATTTCGGAAACATAAGAAATTTAAAATCAATCTGGTATTGCTTTATGACGTCATAACAAATGTAACTTAACTTAACCTTAAGTATGAACTTCTAGCTTATTCATCCATTTGTATAGATATCTGTATCAGCAGTACCTACCAAAACAAACCATATTTATCAATATTGTTTATACTAGCAAAATCTCTCATTATTTAACTTCTCTTATAGACTGATTACGATCCAGCTAGAATTTACGACGTTTGCTATTTATCTCAAATATCTTTGTTCTAATCATAGTTTTAATGCAGCTGTAGAGATTTCCTCTGATCTTTCGTATCCGCTATGTTGCGCGTTGTCATAAAACGTAATATAATGATCGTTATAAATGACATTTGCTCTTATGCCATCGTTTTCAAAGTAATCATAACACGTATCTTTTTTAATGAAGCAGAATTTTATGGGAGTAAACAATTACATTCGTTTAGATTTTATTTATTCCAATGGTGTTAAACAAACATCCGATCGTTACGAAAAGAGGTTTATTTGACTGTGTTCTGCAGCGTGATGTGAGTTTTCGAGCTTTGAAATTTATTTATGAGGTGGAAGAGAAAGAGTTCCCTCTTTCCCAAAAAAATAAATAGTAAAAAAATTAATTAATTATTAATTATTTCCTACTCCGAAGCAAGCGTGCTCGTCTACGGAGTCTTCAGTTCACTGTCTACAACTCAATTTCATACATAAAGAGATTTAACGAGTCTTTCTCCCATTGCCATTGCGTATAATCCTTACCACCTCAGGTATTCCCTCCTTGATATAACATGGCCTCTATTAAAAGTGGAATTCTGAATCTTACGTCTTGAATCAGGCGGTCTCGAGTCATTTGATGTTCTTTTTATAAAAAAAAGTTCATGGAACAAATAAGGTTTTGTAATTTTAATAAAAAAAATCAACGCAATTTCAAATATACAGTATTACGAATCACTTCTCAAGAGTCCCGCATCGCTCAAAAAATAAATACGTTAGTTTTATTTAGAACATAACTGAAATTCTTGATCAAAGTGATTTTATTTCAGCTGTTGTTCCGTACACGGCTGCGACCTAATTATTCTGAATCACTAGAGCCATGATCAGTTAAATGAGTGCAAACTATGAAGTGAACATGAGTTTTCCGCTCCATTATATAGATTGACTTTGCCAGCTATTTAATGCAACTTGTATAATCTTAGCTTCATAAAAGACGAAGAAAAATGTTTGATATAATTTGTTTATTGATGTTTTCGCTCAATTTAACCACAGACAGTATTGGTCTGTCTGAAAAGGAGGACAACAAATGAAAATATTCAGTAAGGTCGGGAATTAAATATAAATCATATTATATTGTATTTTCCACTGGAATTTTGCGCGTATTCCAGTCTGGGAAAGGTATCCTATTTACGGTATCTATAGGAAGTCACGTGTTGCTACTTAATATGAGGGTTCGCCCTATAAGTTATCATGCTGCTTTCGTGTTAATAGGCAGCCAAATTTTTAAATTTCTTTGGTACTGCCCCCACTGAGAATTCAACCTCTGACCTCTAGATCCTAAGTAAATGGTCACAGCCACTAGACCACAGAAAAAAAACTTTATTTATGTTCAATATGAACTATATTTCCAGTTTGATCCATATTGAACATAAGTCCAGTTATGATGATGGGAAGTATAAGGAATAGTGGGATCTCCTCGAACTTTAAAGGAATGAATATATTGATATTAGTTCTTACAAACAAGAGAAGAATCTTCATTCTATAGAGTATATTCTTGAGGTGGTTCCATTGTCACCAAATCATTATCTGATTCCAGCAAATTTTATAGCCACGTATTTTGTTTTTCATATTATTTCTAAAGCTATTCGAGTATTTGTATCCAACGGTAAACAGCAGACAAGTCTACGGTCACCCCCTGACTATGATTAGAAACTTACCATTCAAAATTGTAAAAAAAAGTTTGAAACAATACTTAAAACAGACTTCAAACCTCTAAAAATAAAACAAAACTAAAAAATAGTTCAATTTAAGAAGTTAAATTGTTTCTAGAAACAGTAGAAAGTGAAGCACCGATTCCAAAAAATAACATTAAATTGGATATCTCTTTAAATTTAAAATATAATGATTTTTTAGTGTTTTTGTAAATAAATTTCATAGTATTGGAAGTAAAGTAATAATAGTAAATACTTACTTTAACCGATGCAAAGCTAATATTAATCGGTAATGATAAAAATAAGACGACCGTCTGGCCGAACGTTCAGTACCCGTGTCTACTTAGCTATAAGTCATAAGTCAAAGTTAAAAGTTCCAAAGTCAAAAGATACTTTGTCAATGTAGTTTTATATTTGTTCATTTTCAACCATTTGAAGGCTTGGGTTAAATAATAATATAATACAATGCACATATTGTATACATTAATTTTACAAGTATTCATGACAGGAAGGTTGGTACAATAAATTGACAAAGCTTAAAGATAGATAATAATAAATAAGTTGATCCTGAAATTCTTAAAGATAACCTCTAATTCTTAATAATGACCTCTGTGCTCTCTCTAAGGTCTCTCACTTTATCTACTTTTCTAATAACCTCGTGATTTTAATACAAATTTATGATATTACTTTATTGATAATACGATTATACAAATGTATGTAATACTTATTTATGTTCAATAAGGACATTAAGGTAATTTGTAAATATTCCGTACAAATACTAAAGGCTGAGAGTTTCTTGCGCTGCTTTCCTGCAGCTACTAATTCGTCGAAGCGGTGGTAGGGTTAATTGGGAATATGCATATTAGCGTTAGTTTTAATTTCAAAATTGAAATTTTAAAACTATGACAATTACTATTTTATTTTTCTCATTCATATTTACTGTTATACGAAATCTCACTCAATTACCAATTTCTTTTAAAGAAAATATTAGAATAAAGATTTTTTGACTTTGACTTTGATTATATATTTAAATTTGAAGGCGGATCAGGTAAAAGGAAGAAGAGCTCGAATCGAAATGTATTATCCCGAGCATCTCTTGCTTCAAAAGCTCTTGGTTGCAGTTGTTGCGGCAACCATTTTCACCCACCAAGTCGCATTGGTCAATTGGTCAATCCTTGTCTACTATAACAGAATACAGGGTAAATGTAAATTATGACTACTAATTTTGGTGTCTTTCTCATATTTTCCGTGTGATATTTACTCACAACAAATTAAAGTATACTACCCACGTCTGTTCAGACACGACGTCCATTCATTAGCCCATAAAAAAATGTTTAGAAAATCTTTACTTATTACAAGAACTGTCATCGATGGGCGTGCTTCACCTAAATTTGTCACGTTATTAGATACTCGGCTTGCTTCGGAGTGCGTCAACAAATCTGCGGGAGACAGCTCGCTATTACCTTTGACGGTTTTTTTAACAACATAATATGCTAGAATAATAATTATCATTTTGTTTCAGATTGGAACAATCGTTTAGAAATGAATAAGAAGTCTCACAAGAAAAAGGTTGGTAGATAATATAGTGTTCTACATTAATTAGATTTTTATTTTATTATTTAAGAAACATGGCTAATTACTCGATACCGTCTGAAAGCAAGGACTAGGACGATCTATATTCTCATATAGTTAGTACACCGAGTAAAATACTGCCCCAGCCACACATTACCGGCATAAAATATTCCTATTCATTAAATTAGCGAAGTCTTATATGAAGGACAAGACAACAGAGCAAGATCCATAACGTAATATATGTATAAATTTCTAATAACCAAATTTAAGAAAATATATTCTTACGAGTTTTTGATAGTAAATAAAAAATTGACAGATGAGCAACAGACGCATCTCATGAAAACACAAAGCGTTGTGTTAATTCAAGACTATGAAATTATCAGTAGGGTTCACTTAATCCAAGTTGACAAACATCTTTTGACGTGTTCCATTAAAAAAAACCATTATAAAATGTGAAGTCTTTTGTCCTGTGTCAGAATGGACTGCATCATACGGACTATCTTCCCCTTTCTATCGAATTTCTTATTTCGGACATACCTTATTATGCTAATGAAACTAAAATTTACCAAACACATGTTTTTATTTATTCATTCATGTCAATAAAAATCTTTTTACAGTCGAAAAAAAATTATATTTGAACGGAATTAGATGGCTCTAAGTTGAAAGCTTAAACTGATGCTTGATGCATTAAATGTATTCTATAAATAGTAACGAATTATATTTATTGGTTTCTATATCTATTTTTGATTTTCAGTTAAAATATGAAGAACCGCTGTTTTAAGCTTCAACTGTTATTCTAGTAAGGTACTTGGTTAGGTTAAGTTTCTAAATAATGGACAAACGGAGGCTTTTAAGAAATTAAGGTTTACCGTGTTTTTCCTAACCTACATAAAACGTCCGTTTTATTATTCTAAATTAAAATTTTTGGATAATCTAGTGGCTTGTTTATTTAATATTATTTGTCGGCTTAGGCATGACATTGCAGATACATTTCCACTATTTCCACCGTCAACTAACACGAAAACAACTGCTTATTCTATAAATGGCTAACTCTTATTACGAGTCACACGTCATTTGCCAGAGATAATTTGCCCTCTGCCAGCTAAAGTATGGTCGCTACTACTGGCATGTTGGCACTTTAGGCACTTTGGCACCGTCGCAGATTTTTGCACCAGCCTATCATTGATTGACGTTGACACAGTATGTTTGACAATGTAACGTACAGATTGACCGATTTATGGGATCATTCCCCTGATAATAATTTTAATTGTAGAAGGGTTGATGAGTTTTGAAAGTACGGAGGATATAAAAATAGATTTATCTGTAAGTCTGACGTCAATTGTCAGACTCACATTGATGCAAACAGGATAAAGCTTAGCGATGTATTTGCCTTAATAAAGCAAAACGCTGATTTTCAGCTTCTGCCTAGGTCTAGGGCGCGTGGACGCAGAAAAAATACAGGTGGTAATTGTATATACCAACATAAATAGTTCGTTATATCATATTATACAGTGCGAGAATAATTATAAATTAAGATATATAAGCGTAAGTATAAATTAAAATATCGAATCAATTAATAACAGAATGTCATTTAAAATTAGATAAATAATTCATTAAACATAGTAATATTTAAAATCGTAGCACCCTACGATCTCTAAAAGACAATTCAGTATAGATGTGAGAAGATATTTAGCTTGATAATTCAGAATTAAAAATGTAGGAGAGTTTGTAATTAAGTTTCTAAAACTGAAAATTTGTTTGTTTTCAGTAAAATATAAGCTTTCCTGAATTATAGTCAATGAACATACCGTCATCATCAAACAATTAGATGATCCTGAAGTCAAACAGTATATTTATCCACAACATCAAAGAGATATGTGACGAGTCGACATTTTTGATACTATTTTATGACTCAAATCCTAGGTAATAACTTTTACTTTCCAGCTAACGTTGAATGATGAATTCCCGAGATCAAATTCGATTTCTCACTGAAAATATATATCGCTAATTCTAGCCCTTGAGACTAAATCTCAATCTCAATCAGTTAGCAAGTTCATCTATTTCTAGTTGGCATTCAATCCTGGTATAAGATTCAAGAATATTATAGTATTATGAAATCAAAATTTCAGCCATTAGAAATATTTATATACTAAATTTTAGATTCGCATTTTGTAGGTGGATATTTTTTTACAATACATAAAAATAGGTAATCATTTAGCACAAACTTTGATTTTAAGTTATCAACAAATATGGGGAAGCTCTGTTAATAAAAAGTGCTCGTAAGAGAAATAAGGAATGTAGAAATGCTCAGAATCGTACACGCTACAAATGATCAACAAATGATTGTATTAAAACACAAAGTAACTAGTGATGAGACCGTACAAGGCAGACCATGCGTGTCTTCAGTTTGCCCCTCGTCATGTAGGACGCAGATGCGGACCGTTACCGTTCTCGCTCAAGGCACCCCGATACACTATAAATTGACAATTTATAAAACTTATTACGTCATCTAGTCTTAGGATTTCATCTGTAATGATGGAAATGGCAATATTTTTCCAAAAAGTTGTCAACTTATATAATATTAAAGTGAAACATGATAGTTTTTCATTATTCTTAATTGTTATCCAAAGAATCATGAAATGAGGTGAGTTCTTAGTTATAAAAGACGCTTTATACTTTCATTAAACTCTCTGACACAAAACTATTGTTTTTATTCTAGTTGCCAAGTCTTAATAGTTAGCCAGTAAATTGCTTGTCTCTGACTCCTACATGATTGGTGGTGTCAATAAAGGCGTGGGCATTGCTCGGAACACGTTGAAAGGCTGTCTACACAATGTCACCAAGATTGAAAAGTTGAGGGAAATTATATCATATTATTATAACATAGAAATGAAGTTTAAGATCAATAACAAAAAAGAGAGATATTCCTAACCTCCTGTAAACAATTTAGAAATGTAAATGCGAGTTCCCAACTCTTTGAGAAATAAAATAAATATAAATACTTTTTGGTGAGTCACACCGATGGATCGTACTTAATCATGAACTTGGAACATGCAGGAAACACGTGAGGAATTATAGGGCATATCACCGCCACGTTGCCCCATTTTAGTTGATAGATGAAAAGCTCCCTCTGAAGTATGGAGGAGCTTACGATCGAGATATTGACGAGATATTGATCAACAATGGCGTAAGATTCTTAGCTTCTATAACCAAGAGCAGAGCCTCTCGAACCGGACCAAGCGAGCTATTCGATTAAATGTTTTTCCTTGTAAGATTTTAGAAACATGAATTAAATTATAAATTTAAAAAAAAATCACATCGATAAGTTGCAATTTTTGCGATTATATCAATATAAAGAAAAATACCTATTGGAAAAGAATTTTAGTCTTATACGAAGGGACTTTTCTCGCCCATAAAATCTACTTACTTAACCTAGTTACATTTAATCGTTCTAAACCATGGTAAATATGCAGCATCTTTAAGACATAAATCAATTACCGTTTGATATTTATAGGTCTTGTACGATAGAGATCTTATTTGATTTATGCACTTTTTTTTTATAAAAATATTATTTATTGCATGCGACCTCATTACGCTTCATAAATGGCGCCTCGCATTAAATCGATTTTTTAAAGAAAAGTTTAATATTTCAGAAGAATATATATAACATGGATAGAAATGACGATATAAAAGTTATTATATTTAAAGTTTTTGTATATTGGGCGTTCTGTCAGCCATTTGTACGCGTTTTCTTTGCAATTAAATATAAAATAAATAAAAGTAGAGGGTGACACATAATCCCTACCGTCTCTGATAATACGCTATTTGAACTGTATCCAACGATGATATATTATTACAATGTCTTTTGTTTCACTTATTTTAAAGACAGATAACACGCGCTGCCAAGAATAACAAAGTACAAACAAATATGCGAACGTGACGATATGTACGCAAATAGATAGAGATTTCTAAATGTGGTGTCATTGTTATGGATTCTGTTGCTGTGGAAATCTTTATATTATAGCTTAAGATTGAAAAAGATTCATTGAGAAAATCGTCCATTGTATTGATATAAGTTGAGGAGATGATAAAACAAAAGATATTTTAGATAGGTAATTTTGAAGATTTAATTATATTTAGATATTTTACTGATACTTTTTGTTATGGCAGCTTAAATTCAAACCTAATTGCAGAAGCTAAAGGTTGATATCTAAATGCAAACAATTTTTTTCTGATCTTACGCTTCTAGCCTTTCAGCCTTTCCATCAGAAATAATGACCAAAGTGCTTCATACACATTAGCCATTTAATTCAAGAATGCGAGCTTTTGGATAACTGTATAACATTATCAGTGGAGAGCTAATTAACATACCAAACTTATTAACAAAAGACTCCCATAAAACCAACTTCAATGTTGATACTCTACCTTTAAATGGACGGAGACCAAAAAATAGGGATTTCCGAACCGTACAAGACAGCTAACCTTAAACCATCAAATTACAAGGCCACGTAAATCATTGGCAGGGTTATGAAAAAGATTTTTACATCGAGCCAGTTCAAGTGGTGAACAGAAATACATCTAGACAACGCCTACCGTTGTACCAGCTCGGAACTCATTCATAATTTCATACGTCACCTCAGTACAGGTTTCCCAGCAGATCAGAAGACGTGTCTCGCTATTCATAAAAAAAGTCTAACATTTCTATTTTTCTCAATAGCGACGGATGTTCCGTCGTATATTCTGTGTAAGCTCTCCAATCCAACGTTTTTATGATTAGTGGCAATATGTCGTGAAATTTATCACTCAACTGACTTTCGTCGTATGATTAATGTGGATGTTGACAGTTATGTGTTTTATTTAAAGCAAAAGAAACGAGCCAAGGGTGGAGATGGAGGGAGGAATAAAGAGAACATAATAGAAGACGAACATGAGGTTCAAGATGAAGAAACAGCAGAAGAATTGGCAACACCCACGGAAAAAGAACTATGTTATGAGATGAGGCATTCCGATATTATGGGAAGGTAACTTTCTTCATACTGTATTATTTTCTTAAATAAGTGAATTGTTTAAAAAAAACAAAAATCAAACATTTAACGTGAACCTGGTAAAAAGATTTGCATTATATTCACACAGCAATTATAGGGCCAAGATAATATTTTATGCGAAAATTATTAGAAAAATTTTATAAAGCTTTTTATATTTGCCAGGTACCTTGTGGCAGCACGAGACATTAGACAGGGGGAGTTAATCTTACAAGAGACAGCTTTGGCGGTGGGACCCTGCAGTGGTTGTGGGCTCGTGTGTCTGGGTTGTTACAAAGAACTTGATGAAGCATCTCTAGCCAAGTAAGAACTTGAGAAATTTTAAATTTCCGTAAACGTTTGTCTTTCACATGTAGATATCAAAATAAAACATTTTTATTAATAAAACATATTTTAGGACTTAGAACAGGAATTAAATAAGTATGTAACTTACTATTATAAAAATATGAAAGACATAGAAGATAACACCATTATGTATCGATACAAAAGTAATAAAGAGAGATAAGTGACCTCATTACTTTAACAGCTGTCGAGTTAAAGGACATTAAAACAAAAAGCATCCCTGCAGGCGTACTATATTCGTAAAAGCTTATGTTTATATTGTTCTGGTGTCGAGACATGATAGTTCAAGTAGACTATGCAAGCAGAAAACTTTTGGAATAATAAGATTTTTATCATTGAAGGTTATGTATTTGCAAATATAATTTTGTTTATAATTGGGTTCAAATAATTTAGTTTGATTAAGAAATGAGTCACTCTGTCGAACAGTGCTCTAAAATAACAAAGTCTAACGTCATATCGTATCATACAACATTTAGGGAAGAAGACAAGTAATCCACTCTCTACAGATTGCTACACCCTGACCAATGTTCCATCTCGCTCCTCAAGCTACGCTTGCCAGCTTTCACTTGTCAAATCAATTTACAAATTTGACAATATATTAAGGAGTTCTATTTTTAAACCGAGCGAGTGAGAGCCATTTTTAGATGATCGAGCTATCTCATTTTGCAGCCCACATGATACAAAATGAGTCATGCCAACAATATCATCATGATATCGCAATGATACTAAAATATTTTTAACAGTAGTCTGTACAGATAAATATTAGGTTGCATGCACAGATGCCGTGGCTGCCGATGGCCTTTGTGCTGCAGCTCATGCCCAGGACTGGGAAAGTACACTGGCCACTCACAGTATGAATGCGAAGTACTCAAAACAGTGACGATAGATTATGAAAACCTGGAGGAATTGAAGGATTGTTATCATGCGCTGATGCCTTTGAGGTTTGTATTATTTTCCAGTAATTGTGCGTTGCTGGTTCACCAAAAGACATTGTCATCGTTTAATAAGGATAGTCTTGATTTGAAAAAAAAATGGGGAAAAATTAAGAGGTATTTCGGCTTCGTACCTTCCTATAGTACAATACAAACTGTTCGCTAATTTGAATTGTGACAGATATACACATGACAAGTTCTGTTTCACATTTCTTCGATATTAAGTTGAATATGAATTAGTATAACGAATAACCATTAACAAAATTATAAATTTACAAATGTATATCTAACAACTTTATCATAACGGTATAATCATTCCTCACACTTACATCTATTATCTACCATTAGGCGCTTGTATTATAGATAGTGGAGAAATATAGATGTTAATAAAGTGTAATTAGGTACCATTTAATATCTGGTAGATCAAATTTTAACAATATCTCAAGATCTGCGTTTAAAGCGTCTATGTTTTAGGTGTCTCTTGCTGAAGAAGCATGACCCAGATAAGTGGAATGCCATATCAGAAATGGAGGCTCACAACGAGCTGCGACGAGCCAGAGGTGACATATGGCCATTGAACGAGAGGCTGGTCGTGAGGCGGATACGAGCCTGGGGCATGGATTATGACCCTGAGGAGATACATACTATTTGTGGAATACTTGAGGTTGGTAGGTACTCGGAAGGAAGTGATCAAGACGCAACATCAATATCTCAGTTTATATATTATATCAGAATAAACAATATGAGATTATGTTCGTGGTATTAACAGATGATTCAATTTAAAATATGTTAGTTTGTTTGCTGTTGAATCGTAATTTAACTATCTTTTGATTATTCAACGACATAAGTTGAAATTGTTCGGGATGGGTTGGGACAATTCTCATGTATGCATTATTTTACTGAAATTTCTTTCAAGTTTAATTGTAAAGTGAACGCGGAGTGCGTCCGTGTATGGTTGCCCTGTCTGATGTGGTGTCGGCGTAGGTGAACGCGTTCGAGGTGGGTGCGAGCGGGGCCAGCGGGCGCGCGCTGTACGGGCGCGCGTACCTGCTGGCGCACGCGTGCGCGCCCAGCACCGCGCACACGGACGACGAGCGCGCGCCGGGCCGCCCGCTGGCCGTGCGCGCCGCCAGGCACCACGCGCGCGGGGACCTCATCTCTCTCTGCTACGCCTACACGCTGCAGGTCGGTGCACGCTACGGGTGGCATCCTACATCTGTCTGAGACTAAAAAATAATTCAAAAGAAATCGTCACTTTACGTGTCATCTTGGTCCCTCGCAGGGCACGCTGAAACGCCGCGAGCACATAAAGCACAGCAAGTTCTTCGAGTGTTCGTGCGCGCGGTGCTCGGACCCCAGCGAGCTGGGCACGCTGGCGAGCGCGTTCCGCTGCCCGCGCTGCGGCCGCCACGTGCTGCCCTCGGCGCCGCTCGACCCGCGGGCGGGCTGGCGCTGCACCGGCGACCGCTGCCTCTACACCATGCCCGCGGCCGCCGTGCAGCTGCTGTTGAAGAGGTCAGGATCTATGACCTCTTGCCTTACTTCATGAGCGACCATCGGCACGCCAGTCATTATCAACAGCTTATACACGTTGTACTGCTAGACTAACCTTCTTACATAGGAGAAATATATTAAGAGTTTGGATCATAGCGACACCACGGTGGCCATAGTAACCGAGCACGTGCACGAATCACGGAGAAGCTAGAGATAAAAACGTTGAACAACCATGGCGATAATTGCTTTCTCCTCATAATCAAAACCAGACCGAGTTCCTCAAACATATAAATCACATAAAATTCCAACCATGTGTGTTATTTTCAACTGAAACATCAAATTGCAACCGTTTCATTCATTACAATCAAGTTCTGATCTGTGGTTTCAAACATAAAAATAAGAGCGTATAGTTAGAAACGCTTCATATACCTTTACCTACATTAAAAACTCAATTTACTGATGCTACAAACTACTAAAAATGTACATAATTGTCAACATCATCATCAGACCATATGAGAGACGTCCACTGCTTGACATACGTCTCCCCATGAATTTCCAAACCGATCGATATTGCGTCATTATTTCTGATTTGATCACGTAGATAAACTCCTAGCATAGCCTTCGCTATGATGCTGCTCTTATGATGACTTTGATTCATACTTTATCACTATTTAATTATAAATTGAATATTACAGATTAACCGATGAATACGACCAGATAGACGCCAACGATGTCGAAGGCTTCGAGAGTTTCCTCCACAAGTACCGCAATGTGGTTCACAGCAACCATTACCTGTGCCTCTCCGCTATGCACTCGCTGAGCCAGCTCTACGGGAAGGTGACCGACCACATGATCCACGAGATGTCGGAGTCGGAGCTGAACAGGAAGATACAAATCTGCAGGGACCTGATGAAGGTGTTCGATGTTATTGAACCAGGGTATTCGAGACTGAGAGGTAAGTACAACGACCAAAGATTCGGTTAACGAATGGATTATATCCAGTTGAATTAATATGAAGGCTGTACTATATTTGTGAGTCTACTTCCCTATTTCGAAAATTATGCGTTTCTTATAAGACTTCCAATGAGTTTGGATTATTTTCTAGATTGATAAACAGACTTATTGTCAAATGATTAACTCTTTCAATACTGAAAGCTATTTGTAAATTAGTCCTACAAACCAAATTTTATGACTTTAAATGGGAGGTTTCTACATTCACTGAGTTTATAGTCTTTTAAAGGAACATTAAACGTGTTTTCCAGGAGTTACTCTGTACGAGCTCCACGCACCTCTGATGATCCTCACAACCAGAGACTTTGAAAGGAAAGCTATAACTAAGGACAATCTACGAAGTCGATTAAAAGAGGTAAAGAATAATTACAGGAATACGTTGAATATGTAAAAGATAGTTATCGTTGGGGAGAACAACTGTTTCGTGCGTGAGTGGGAAATGGAGAAATAGATGCATCCGGTACACTATCTACTAATGATTTTGTATACGAGACATTCATTTTTGAGTTATTTCACTTTTATTTACATTGTTGTGTGGTTGAGGAATTCGGGTGTAGTTCGCTTCCACTTTCGGCCTCATCTTTACTTACCATCAGGTGAGAAGAAAACCAAGAACTGCCCCGTTTAGAATTAAATTAAATGTATAATATCTTAAAAATCCACGCCTTGTATTCGTAGATATATTCGTAGTATTTATACTAATGGTAGATGTATGCGCGACTGGTTCAAGGTTAGAAGGGTGTAATGGGAATAAAGTGTTGTTTAGAGATGTGGGAAAACTCACCAAATCACCAGACTCCAGTTGCGTAATCGGCACCTTAATAACGAGTGGCCACTCAAAGAAATTCACTATTTTATAACACAGCACACTGAGGGTTGTATTTTTACCCCTTATTTTGGCTTCGATCACGAGCGTAATGTTAACCGTGCGATTATAGTTCGAACACTGTCCGAGCGGCGAGCTTGGAGGGGATGCCGACTTACGGCCAAAGGATTCGGTAGGTATAAAAATGAAAGAATGGAATGATTTACCCTTCTTGACATAATTTTAAATTACTGAATTATTATTTAACTATTCTAAGCCATTTAGCCAAAACAGTAGATGACACATTCTTGAACGGAGTGTTCATAAGATATTTTTCTACTAGCATTTGGTTCATGAAATGTTAGTAGGATACTAGCATGTATGAGGTAAGGTTGTGACGATGGCTAGGAAACAATAAAGTATTGATAATTATAATCCATCATGTGGTATTGCTTATAGACATCTGCAATGTCTAAGAATCACTATATCAAATAGCTCTTTATTAATATGGACTCAATTTCAAGGATCTTTGAAATTATCAAAAATGAAACCCTTCCGCCGCTTTGAGGAATACTGTAGTTTTGAAGAAGACACGGCGTAAAAAACTCCTCAGCATTTGAATATTTATGTAGTACATATTTAAATACTATAACTGGGACAATTAGTAAATGCCCGGTTGATTCCCAGTTAAAATTATGACTATTGCCTTTATAATTATATTTATTTGTTTTCTCATACATATTCCCTGTTGTGACGATTTAAAAGAGCTTAGTAAATAAGTCTATTTAAATAAAGTTATTTCTGACTTTGACTTTGACATTTACTTACAAATTATTTATGCTATAAGTGTCAAAAATTCCAATTGTTCACCACGAAGGTGAACAATTGGAACACTGACAGCCAACTTTTTACCAAGTTTTATTCCAGGGCAATATTTTCACACAGAGTAGATTCACAGATAATATAATAGATACACCACTAATATTCTTAATATTAATACATTTTTCATTTCTTATGAAAATTATTATGTATACATTAAGGGAAAATTAACTACTTTAAACAACCCTTTGCTTTATTCTATATCTATTCGTTATCCCATTACAGATTGTAGGCTACCTGACAGAGGCAGCTCTAATTCTCGGGTTTGAGCCACAGCAGTCGTCAGAAGGCCTGATGGCGTCAGCGGCCAGGGACGCTCTGAAGAAGATCAAGACCTGGGAACAGATCATCGGCAAGATATCGTGATGACGCATTTAAAAATATTGGCCACTGCATTTCAGTGAACTGTCAGTGGACGCTATCGGCGGAGTGGCCCGTGATTACCTCTAACACAAAGGTTTCCAAACACTTTTTTTCTGGTAGACCACTTTCAAGTGGTTTCTGCGGATCACCCCATCTGATGCTTCCCAAAACTCAGAAAAATGTGAAGATTAGATCTAACAATGATTATGGTGATGACGATATGATTTTTACATTTTTGTTTCTACTTAGAAAACCCCAAATTTTTATCGAAATCCTTTCAATAATTACCAAAAAAATCAGTAAGATTTTTGAACCCTGAAGCTGAAGCTGAGTTTACAGTTTTTATTATCGAAAGATAAATTTTCGTGGATCCCCACTTACAACTTATCAACCACATTTCTATCACACCAATTTAAACCGCAACAAGACTCGTGGACCCCTAGGGGTCCATCTGGAACACATTAGCAATCACTGCTCTAATCATAGAGTGGCATCTTACCTAAAAGTTGTTGTCCTAAACTAGGTATTAATAACAACAACTAAACAACATTAAGTCCTTTGTCATTGTGTAGGTACCATACAATTTTGTACAGGTAATATTTTAGGATATCTAAAACTGTACACTTATCTCTAAATATAGGCATATCACATATCCAAAAAATTATAATTGAAAAACACGGTAAATCAATTTGAAATAAATTTTTAATTAGTTAGTTTCTCATTATTTTTAAGCCTAATTTAGTGAAACAATATTTTAACAATGAATTATGCTCGCTTTTTATAAGTAATTTCACTAAGCAAAACGGATTTTCAAAATGGAAATTTTAAAAAGGTTTTGTTTGTTTAGTAGGTTTTGAATAGGTTTCGCCACTACTGGACGGATTTGAAAAATTCTTTCGTATATTGCCATAGGATATTTTCAGAAAAGATTGTGATCCGTACGAAAACTTTGGTAATGCAACTTGTAAAAAAAATACCAGCAAAACCTTTTATTGTGTACCTTGCCGAAATTATAGAGCAAAGTAATACACTACAGTTTTATAGAGGACATCAATATATACAAAAAGTCCGCGGAAACCATATATCTCTCTATTACAATTATGTTACAATTACTACTTTCAAAATATGTAATAGACAATATGTAGCTTGCTGCAAAAGATATGAAAAGTCTAAATATATGAGTGTGGGTTAAAATTAATTATTTTTGAAATTCTTGTTCAATATTGTTTAATATTGAAATGTTTTGTGCGAAGTCGGGGCTGGGTGCTAGTTCATTATATTTTTCTTAGAGTAACAGTAAATGCAAGTTTAGTCAATTTAGTGCAAAGTAACGTTACTATTTTGTTATTTGTATTTATTAATATTGACAGTGAAATTAGATTCAAAGGGTTACAAAGAAGGATTTGTTAAAGAATTTAAGATATGTACATTGGGGAGGGAGAGAGTGCCTTATCACTAATTAAATCAGAACTTTAATAATAAACCTTATACTAAAAAGGTTAATGATAAAGGGTATTAAATTTAAAGAAAGGTAAAAAAATTACTGCAAAAAATAACATGTTATTTATATGTAGGTATGATTAATAGTTTGTTTTTCTAAATAACATCTATGGCTTAGAATTAACAAAAATAAAATTAATTCATTATGAGTGTTTATATACCTAATATTACTTAAAGACTAGCTATTTGACGTCATTCCAAACTGGTTAAGTAATATTTCGATCCATCTGTAGTTTACATGTTAAATGTTCCATAAATTGTGATTTGTCTATTAAAATAAATATTTACATAATAATAAGATTTCTATCTACTTATAACTATGATTAACCCATTAAAAATATTTTATTTGCTTGTGTTATAAATCTTATTTTTAGAATTGGATCCGTCTCTTAAATTAATCTCATTTTCTATTGTTATAATTAAAACTTTTACTTATTTATTCATTCCTTCTACTAAAAGACATTTAATTTATTTATTATTATTTTCTTAGCTAAATATATAAAATTACGGAAAAAAAAATATTTATTTAACATTTCTCAATAATAAAAGTGTTTGTAAATAAATGTCTTTAATTTATCAAACCTAACAACCAATCCCCTTTTTAATGGATCATATTGTTTATATTATATCCACAAAGATATCGAGAAACTTAAAATCGAAGCCAGAAATGCTGCAGATACTTCACAATCACAAATATTTATACTTTGCAGAAATATAACTAAAGAACTGAAATCAATAATTGCGTCCCGAGTGCCTTTTTAACTGTTACGAATTTCGATAACAAATTTAAGTTTATATAAAATTTATGAAAGTTTAAATTTGGTCTCTTGGTAGTGTTTCCGCAGTGAGAAGCTTTAAATTTTAGTAGCTTGAGTTTTCAAGCTCTTTTGATGCTAAGGAAGCTAAAAAACTTTGAATTTATAAAAGCAGTTTTGTTGAATTATTTTGGCTTATTAGTGCTTTGTGATGTCGGTTTTTAGATCAAAAACTGTTTTTCCGTTTACCATTAGCAAAACTAATGAACATAGTTTTTGCTCTTTATATCATTGTAGGCGTTACTTGATTTCAAATTAGCAAGAATTCATGGATATGAAAAAGATGTTTAGTTTGTACTAAAATTGTGTTTTTAAAGTGTTATATTGTAGTTATCTTTTAAAAAGTGGTACTTCCGAAAATGGTTAATTACTATCTGCTTACTTGTCAAAATGCACCATAAACAATACTCTGTGATGTTTTCTGCTGTAGTTGCCAAGTAGGACTTTGCTTTTTGCATTTATGAATTTAAAACAGAAGCTAGCTTTGACCACAATCGTATCTAATAGGTAGGGGAAAAAGTTT
This sequence comes from Acentria ephemerella, assembly GCA_943193645.1. Taxonomy (NCBI): domain Eukaryota; kingdom Metazoa; phylum Arthropoda; class Insecta; order Lepidoptera; family Crambidae; genus Acentria; species Acentria ephemerella. Next base: position 886,112 of record OW971891.1, read on the forward strand.
CTTCGCATTTTTTTTTTAAATTGAAATTTCAAGTATTTTTTTTTAAAGTTAATTTATAAGTAATTTAAAATATCTAAATTTGCTGCCATCTTGTAGGTAGAGACATGATCCCCTTGCTGTAGAAATTTTGGGACTTCTAACAAAAAATCGCAACAAGTTGTTTTGGCAATCCTCTACTGATGTTAACCTGCCACTGCCTAAAGAATTGTGAAGAGATCGAAAAAAGTGGTAATCATAACCCTGACCTAGCAAGGTCAGGGTTATGTGGCGGATGGATTAACAACTCCCAGCCAAACTGTGGTAATTTTTGCTGAGTGACCAAAGATGTATGTAGTCTAGCGTTATCGTGATGAAAGATCACATCCATTCTATTCATCAATTCAGGCCGCTTTCTCTTAACTTCTTGCTTTAAGATCATCAGTTGTTAGCAATCCAGATCCGAATAGTTGGTTCTGCCCCACGGTAAAAGCTCATAATGAACATGCCCTTCCTATCGCACTTTAGACATAGCATCACCTTATTGCGAGTTAACCCATGTTTTTCCAAAGTCTGTAAAGACTAACTGATCTTTGACCACGACCGTTTTCGCACGTTCTTGTCATACGTGATCCACTTTTAATTACCAGTTATCAATCTCTTCAAAAACGGTTCGGTTTCATTACGTCTCTATAAAGAATCGCAAATGAGTACACAGTTCATTAGGTTTCTTTCAGTGAGCTCGTGTGGCACCCACATATCGATTTTTATTGTGTACCCATCTTTTTTCAAATGGGTCAAAACTGTTTTGTGGTCAATTCCCAGTACCAAATGCCAATCTTGCTCCACTTTTTTTAAAAAATAGCGTCCATTTTATCCGTAACAGGGTGACCAGAGCGAGGTGTATCTTTGACATCAAAATTCCTGGATTGATAACGCTTAAACCAACTTTGTACTGTTCTTACTGACACTGCATTAGGTAGCTGCGTTTTTTCCAATTTCTTCATTTGATTCGCTCATTTTGACAGAATGAAAAACAAAACAATAATAGTGGGAAACATTTTCCTAATTTCATTCATTCCTGAAATGTCACCTTTTTAATGTCATGAAAATCAGACAGATACAAATAGCACAGTCAATGATATTTTATTTAAATTTTATACATACTATATGCGAAACGACTTTTCCCCCGATTTAATATGTAAGTAATTGAAGGGTGTTACGTACTTTCGCATTGTCAAAGTATTCATTTTCCTAGATTTTCGAATTTAATTGTTGGAGATTGAAGAATACATTAGGATGCAACTCGATCGAATCTAGTTTTCCCTTCAAATTAATAAAAGGACAAAAGTTGTGATTTTGTCAGCCACAGCACCATGAGCCGTCATTTTAAAGGATTAACTAGATTTTTTGATTTAAATTCTTGAATCATGTTAAAATATGGCTTTTTATATTTAAAATGGCAAACTGACTCAGTCTGGTCCAGTGGACAGTAGCCCTATCTACTTAGCCGTAATGGCAGTAATTTGTATAATGAATAAGAATATTTGTTTACGAGTCTTGGATGTTTGTATGTTTATTTACTATATCCCATACTTATATACATATTACTATCCATATTTATATACTTGTATCCATAACACAGGCTCATAATGATGTTTACTTTGAGCTAGAAAGTAGGTGAGAAATATTATTATTATATTTTATTTACAAGTAAATAGAAAAAAATACTAGATACCCGAGTATTTTTGTTACTTACACAAAAATAAAATACTTTCTGAACTGGTTTTGGTTTCACACTCATTTAAAACAATTAATTACTGAAGACCTCAGACCGAAGTTATTTTAATCATTTATGAATGTTTAACGTATTTCATATTAAAACAAAATTATATGTTAATTACAATAAACATAACCCAAGTCAGAGAGAGACATCAGTGGAATTATTGAGAAGCACATAGAATTATCCACGTTGCGTTGGTTTATTTTTACCATGCGCTGGCGCATGCCGGCGGCGGCCAGTAAGCCGGGTGTCGCATCACGTTACAGATGTACTGAAAATTAAGGATTTTCCACATTTTCCATTGTAGTTTTTATTAAAAAATTGTTGAGAAATGATACTTATGTTAAATGTGTAAAATCTACGCGAGTATTTGTGAATAGTGTTACCAAGACATTTAAAATAGCAGGCAAGTGGCTCATATGTAAGTAGGTTATGGACCTGTTTAAAAAGGAAGGAACATCCCATCTAAATTTCTCTCCTCAATACAAGGTAGATTATACAAACAGATGACTTCCAGTATAATCTTTTGTACCCAAGTTGAATAACAATTTTTGACTTTAATTACTTACCTACTTGTATAGGTATATACTTATAGGTACTTAGGTAAACCAACGTATACCAAGTTTAAGTATAAACCTTTATACTTACACTTGATTATCACAGCCCTCGAGATCTTAAGCAGATAACCATAATAAATTTGCTTTAGATATATGTAAAATACTAATAACATTAATATTTACTTATACAATGCACCAGCGCGCTCCGTGCGTCCGTTCACTACGACGGTTGACAGCTGACCGACGCCACCACAGATAACTTTAATGGCTGTATACTAACATATAGGCTATCACATAAAATATATTTTATCTACTCATGTCAAACATTTATTGAATCGTCGACAATTAATTAATAATTTCTTACAGAGATGTCACCAAAAGGCGCGTGCGCAATATGCCTTTCCCCCGCTGAGCAGAAGTGCTCAGGGTGTCAAGCTGTCCACTACTGCACTAAGGAGCATCAGAAAGAACATTGGAAGTATCATAAGAACGACTGCTCCCCCGCAAGAGTCAAAGAAGACGAGAAATACGGGAGGTATTTAGAAGCCACGAGGGATTTAAAAGCTGGCGATATCATTTTGAAAGAGAAACCGCTTATTACGGGTCCATCCCAGGTGAGCTGGTCTCGAAATTGTCTGTATAATGAAATAAACTTCATTAATTTAAAAAATTTAAGTTGGTAAGCTCTCTTATTTGAAAACAATGTAAATCTTCTATTCTTATATACTACAAACTTCTATCTTGTATTCGGTCTTTTCTCCATGCATTACTCTTTGACTTTATACCTCCACCCACTGCTTATAACTCCTCCTTTTAATTCACCCAGCCATTTAAATAATGATATAAACCTCCCCCTGATTCGACCTGACCTTCATCACATGACGAGTTAAATTTACTTTCAGTTAATTTGTACCAAGACTTTTCAAATTCACTCTTCTGTGTTCAAATATATTGTAATAAAGTTATTCTGTTTCCATCTGGAACAAAAGCAAAATGCACGTTCTTACTGTATTATCACGTATTAAATTCAGATAACTCCGCCGGTCTGTCTCGGATGTTACAAATTACTGGAAGAGGGGAAAGTGGTATCATGTGACAAGTGTGGTTGGCCCTTCTGCTCCGAAGATTGCACTTATAAGGAAGAGCATGAGCCGGAATGCTATTATACAGAACAAAGGGGTGAAAAGGTAATAAAAATCTATTCTAGTTACAATTAAAAAAACTAGTGAATGAATGAAAGTTACAATATGTAATAAATTTTAGTTATCATAAACTTTTTTTTTTATTATAAAGATCACTATACAAATGAAATTATAATACTCCAATTTCCTCAGGTTACCATAACTACATTCGGTATGCCCCATCCTAACTACCAGTGCATCACAGTCCTACGCTGCCTGTATCAACGAGACCACGACGAGAAACTGTGGCAGAAGCTACAGGCACTCCAGTCCCACTGCGAGGATCGACAGGGAACCGACAAATGGAACAATGACAAAAAAATGGTCTTGGAGTTTATCTGGAAATTCTTTAAGTTAGAGGGATCGTTCACTGAAGAGGAGATCATGAAGTGCTGTGGCATTTTGCAGGTAAGCAGGTGGTCAAATTAAGCTTCCCCGTCTAATTTTAACAAAAATATTAGTCCATATTAGATCTAAATTTTATGTAAGTAGATGGCCTATTTCAATAAGGTGTACCTATTGGAAGAAGCGCAGAAGAAATTAATACAGCGTAACAATCTTCAACAAATTTATTACTTCTGGTTAAATGTTTACCTGTGGCTCTAAAGAAATTTTTATTAAAGATAAGTATTTTTTATTTGTCATATTCTGTCATGCCAATGTGTTTATTGAGGACACTTGCTAGTCTAATCAGGTATAAAATCCTCATCTGCTCCTGTCAATTCATAAATTTTTTATTTTGACTTGCACACGATAAATAAATTTTATAGTGCATTATTTTCTCAACGTTTATCTCAGGAAACAAACATCATCTGTAACAAATATATTGTAACCTTTGAAACTGTTCTTATAAAAAGTGTTGAAAAGAAAACAACTTGATCGTAAGTCGAGGACGGTTTATTGACATTCTCCAGGAAGGTTATTTACATGGTAAAATTCTTAACACCGCCATTTAGAAAACTAGACGAATGTGCAACGACATCTAGTATTCAAGTATATAACTAGGGACATATATAATTAAAATCAGCAACAAACAAAACTAACATATATAACTGACGATACTGACGATTAAACATAATGAATTTATAATGGACGACCACTGGTTTGATGTGATTAAGGAATTAAATTTTTTACACTTCTAATACTGTTTTTAGATTTTCTTGACGAAATATTACATCAAAAACGATCCGTGACGTCGTAGGTACCTTTGTTTTTGCATTGAAAACTAATGATGTTATGGTTTTAGATCAATGGTCACGAAGTGCCTCTTCTAGAACCAGAGTATGTAGCCGTGTTCGATCGCGTATCTATGGTGGAGCACAACTGCCGAGCCAATTGTAACAAGAGCTTTTCTTCTGCTGGGGATATTGTAAGTTTTTTACCACTTATAGGTTGTAAAGTAAAGTATCACAATGAGTATCCTTTTTTCGATGACGAATGATGATGATAATCGATTGCTGAATAAATAAATAAATAAAGAATGAATAATGAATAAATAAAGTTCTATTTTTTCGTTAGCAACGTTTGCTTCTTTACCAATTCTCATGAGGTAGTGTAATTAAGGGCATCTGCCTTTTAATACTTAAATATTATATTCAGCAAATAATTCGCACCTACAAAAACTATTGAATAAATTTTTGCTTTTTAAAGATTTTATGCGCGGGAGTCAACATCCGCACTGGAACGCACATCTCAGTGTGCTACACAGATCCAATGTGGGGCACGGAGGCTCGTCGTCACCACCTCGCTGACTCCAAGTTCTTTGAGTGCGCCTGCGACCGCTGCTGCGATGTGACTGAGCTAGGCACCATGTACAGCGCTGTTAAGTGCAAGAAAAAGTATGTAATTTTCTAAGTCCTGGCAAAAAGACCTGAGACTACCTACAACACGCTCCACATTCTATTTTTGAAATTGTGGTGGTACTAGCAAACTTTTAAGAAGGCTCAACTACAAATCAAAAGGCTTACCTTTTGATTTTGAGAACTTTATTATACTATGATTGAAAATATATTATGTAATGGCTCTGGTCAAATCAAGAAATCACATATATTTCAGAGACTGCAAAGGCTACCTTCTTCCTGAGACTTTCATTCTGCCTATCCTGCATAAAACTAAGAACCCTGACCCTGAGACGAGGAACTTGGATAACAAATTCTGGGTGTGCAACAGCTGCAAGGATGCTGTGTCTGATGCAATCATACAGCAACTTTTACAGGATATAGGAAGGGAGATCAGCATCATGCCTAAAGAAGACCCTGACGCTGCCGAGAGGTAAACTTTAAAAAAAATTATATCATATCGTTTTTTATGATATTCTCCTAGTCCACAAATTTTATCATTCTGATGAAGACTTTTGACAGCATTCAATATTTCTTTTATAAAAAACTGAGCCCATAATTTTTTTTTATTTTGGTTTTCTGATACAAAGAATGCATGCATCGTTATTTAAAATTTGAAAACAAGCTTCTATATCATCATATTACGCTTTGCTGTGAATTACTATAGGTGTAGTACAATTCTATGGAACTATTCTACTTGTAAAGTTTTTAAGTTTTTCATATCTGCATTTTACTGCTTGTAAATAAAGGTCAATTTTTCAGGTTCATAAACCACTGTGGTAGCTACTTGCACCCGTCGCACTACTACATGACGGACGTGGGCCTGGCGCTCGCGCAGATGGTAGGCCAGGAGCACGAGCTGGGTCTGGCTGGCACCACTGACGACCGGCTGCTGCTCAAGACGCAGCTGTGCAAGAAAATTGCCGACTTGCTGGAGCATTTGGCACCAGGTTTGATAAATCTGGTTATTTTGATACATTGGATTTTAAACCCGATAAATTAGAAAAAAATTAGGCGCTTAGTTTTTAGTAGACTTCATTTTTATTAACAGAGCCTAAGCGAAGCAAGCAGTTAAAGTACCTACCTTACTAATTACATACTGTATGTATCCAGCGGAAACTCGCTTACGTGGTTCACTGCTGTTTGAGCTACATGCGGCTGTGGCAGAGACCGGCAGGAGGAGGTCCCTTACTGAGGGTCCCATGGTCATGCTGGGATATATCACTGTAAGACCACTTTCAAATAATAGTTTATATCTCTCATTCTCATCAGGCTATCCCCCTCTCACTCCAGGACACCAAAACTCTGAATTAGTGTAGGTTGGTATTCACCTACCGATTTTAACTGCAACTCTTGTCATGTCATCCAAAATGAATTTGGAACAAGGACCAAGTTTTACTTCTTCTTCTGAACTCAGAATCGTTTCTATGATTGCGTAACACAGAATATGCTTAATAATACAAATTTTGATTGATCGCATTGGGAATCAACTCTAGCAAAAATGGCTTTTAAAAGAAATACCTTTCAGTAGACGCTATAATGAAAAATAATTAGAAATGGTAATTAAAATATGGACGAAGGTTACCATTTTATATTGGAACATTACAATAATGAAATAAGGTTTTAAAAGTTCTCTTTTGATAATCTAGAACATTAAGCTCCATGAGAAAGCAATGCAAATTTTCGCTTCTCTTTTAAGTTACTTTTTGGGCTTGTTTCAAAAGCGGACACGGTGCTGAGCAAGCAGAGCACGCCTGAGATCGTTTTTGTACAAATAATGATCATAGTTAACTAAATTACAGTGCACTACCTTTCACAATTAAGTTTCTTTGGAGATACTTCGAGGCGTCATTCGACTTATTTCACGTATCAAGTATCAAGTTGTTTCGACCAATCGGAATAGTTTGATAGAAATTAAAATACTAAACACAGCTGATGGTATAAAGCCCTAAACTAAATCGTAATCGACGAAATTTTTTGAGACTAGTTACCCTTCTGTAATATTTTAGTATGAGTTATTTTGCTGATAGCATTAGAGTCAAGTCAAGATCTTACAACGTCAACCTTCAGACCGCTAACCTTACCACATTATGATATTATTAATATGATAAACTAAGAAATAAATCCAAACATTTAGGTAGTGTACAGATTTCTAAAATAAATCTCAATAATAAGATCATAATTCTTACCTCACAGCTACAACTAGTCCAAATAAATCAGCATTAAAAGCTTGTTTTGTAGATAGTGTATAACGGAGAAATATAGATTAGTGATATATGCATATATATTTTGTGTATACATATAAAAAATATACTAAATAAACTAAAATTAAGATTACACCTCAAAACTGAAACAACCCCGTTTTAAAAACTCGTCAGTTCTCCTACTGCACACCATTATTTACTAGTGTTACGGAGTGACATACATATTATCCGCTGTATTAATTATATTGTATCAAACGAGTGGCTCTCGTTTAGCAGATGCGAGTCTTATTTTAATAAGAACTAACGAAATAATATTCAAAGACTACTTATAAATATAGATAGAAATTCTTTATATAGCACATTAACACACAGAGAAATCACAGTAAGACAAAAGGCGGGCGTTTCACTACATGCTATCTCTACCAAAAAATCTTTACTAGGTGTTAAGGTTTTAGACTTTAATTCTTTAGTAAATCGCTAGTAGTCAAATTTCAATTCTAAATATTACACAATACTGGCAAATTTTTGTCACAGTCTTCTTTTTCACTCGAAAAACGTTTTGTCTTCACCGTGATGTCATTTTTCTTGAGTCAAAACTTTAACTCCCATACAATGACCTGAGAAAAGTGACGTTCCAGTGTCGACAAAATCTTCTCGATTTCCTTCTGCTACGCATCCTGGTATTTACTGATAGTCGCGTAACATTACAGTAGCCAGACTGCTAAATAAAAATTTGAATTATAAAGAATATGTAGTCACCAATGTTACTACAAATTAAAGGAAACGCTTCCTACACCGTCTCGATCATGTTTGACGTCAGATGTCAAATTGTATGGAAGCTACAGCTGCTGTAGCTTGTGAAGTATTGGAAATGATGTTTTATAATATATACGTGATTGTAAGCTGAACGCCACTACAGTCTTGATACGATTGAAACTCATTACTCGTACTGTTCAGCTCTCGAAGAAGTAAAAATATAAATACTTCTTCTTGCAAATTATATTATTCAATTAAGATTGTAACTATAAAATCATGGGTTTATGACTAATAGCGTTGTGTTGCTAGCGGCCACAATCCAGCTTGCTTGCAAGAAACTCAATATTTCCTATAAATTGTTTAGTATATGTATTTTTAACTCCTCTCCATCGTCGAAATGAAATTTAATGATCAAGCAAGATTGCTTAATATATTTTGAAACACACTTTCTTCGTTTATATCCTAAATAAAGTGCTTTTTACTGTCCAAAACAGGAGTCCCGTAAGATCCTAGTAGAGTCAGCGCATCTCCTTCGGCATGAGCCTCCAGAGCTGCCCGAGGGTCGGCTGGCTCAACAGGCTAAGATCAACCTCATCCAGATGGATGAACTCATCAGGAGTCTGTCTGCAGCTCTACCTGCGCCATTGTAGAGATTATGTTTACAGACATGGATTTTTAGTTGTATTTGAATAAAAATTTTGTTTTTTTTTTACATGAAGATGTTTTGCTTTATTTCCTATTAATTGTTACTCACGCGTAATTTAAAATTTATTGTACCTATCTGATGAATTAATATTTTTCACAGTACATAACTTCGTCAGCAATAATTAGACACCCTTTTTTTGTTACGTTTACAACTTAATCTGTTATAATAAAAAATCTGTTAAGGATATAAATGATAAAAAAAATAATTATGAATTGACCTGATTAACTTACATATATTAAACTAAAGTTATCCGTTTAAAATGAAACATTTCCATTTTTACAGTTTTAATAATTTTACAATTAACCAATGTAAAGTAAAGTAATATATATATAAAATAGTTAACAATTATTTGAATATAAATACACACATAATAAATTCGCGAATTTAAACTCTAGTAATCAATTTATTATTGTCAAATTAGGACGATGCCGTGACATCACACGCTCGTGCAATAATTATAATTATCACCCGCAAATCTCGTTCGGGCCAATGGCGGCTTAGTATGCATTGAAAATCTTTGATCAAACAAAGAGAACTCGTTACGGCGATGTGGAGCCTTCAGCCATTGCCATGTCTAAGTTTTCTACGAGGCAGTTTGCTGACCCGTTGTTGAGTGCTCAAGTAAAGTTGTGAGTGTTGGTGAAATGGCAAACTGCCTGGACATTCTCAGACTTATTATGGACGTTGAAACTCACATTTTGTAAGAGTCTTTTAATCAATCAAGTAAGTATTGAATTACAACTGATATAATAGCATATAATTATATATTTTGTTATTACATAAAATATATAATTATAAATGATGAAGATGTAAGATTAGGTTTCGTAAGAGTTATTTTTAAAGCATGATTGAAAATCAACTTGCTTAAAACACTTAATAATATCTAAATATAAATCATAATTATAGCTATCAGGAACTCTACATAGAATATCTTAATGATATATGTAAATCACATTCCTAATGGTCTTTTTTCAATTTCATTTTCTAGAAGAACTATATAAATAAGGATACAAAAATTGTTTTAGAAATACAAAAAAACAGTGTCTCCAAACAATTTAGTCTATAAATAAATATTGTTAATAGACTCGGATAATACTTTTAATGATTCTGAAGATTTGAAACATAGTGTCTATCGGCAAAAAGAATTCAATCTTCTTAATACACTCGTAAAGCTAAATTTGGAGAAGGAACTTACTAAGATATTTTATGAAACAAAAAATTATCTATTTTTAATGTATTGACATACTTGTAGACGCTTTGTTGTGATTCCAATTATCACTCCAGAGTATACAATAAGAATTGACGTCATGTCTGTATACGTATAATGTAAATGTCTGTAAGCGTTGATCAGAATCATTAAAATTTCGTCTTTAATCATATTTTATTTTTAGTTCTTGTAAAATTCAAATGTTACTCGGCGCTTATTCACTCTTTGTGTAGACGAACATGGTATGTACCTAACTATAAAAATACATATAAACGTGTTCTCTGTAATAGTTAGTAAATCTCTTTTACAGCAATGGGTGCTCTTTGTGAATTATTTTTTTAGACTTAAATGGACCTTGCAAATAATACTTTAGTCTTAATTGAATAATTTTAATGTTACCTTTGATTAATCAAGAACAGACAACCTATCATAAGGTTTGTTTTTGTTTCCAGAGTTATAAGACTTATCTAATGCTATATTTACTATGGTTTAAACAACCGCATTATATTTACTTTCATTATCAACATCATTCTTCAGGCAATAAATTTGGTTCTTAAGATGAATATATTTAAGATATTTTTTAGTATGTTACTGAAATATTACTTGAATTTTAAATAACACACGTAGAGATTACTGTCAAATGTTTTCTTACGCAGATTGTTGATTTTCAATATTCAGAAGAATGACTGATTTTTTAAACGATTAATGTTCTATTTTTGTTAAACAAGTATATCGAAAGAGATCAATATTCATTCACCGCAATGTAATAAGGTAGAAATTTATTAAAGTTATTATAGAGAATAAGATTTAAGTTCAATTATGACATAAGTATGTATTGGCGTCAATTCTATTATTCAGGAACTAAATAATCTTTTGACGTTTCTAATTGCCTTAGAATCATAAAACTTCCGGATTTAATTCGTCAAAAGTGTATCGCTCATCTAAATGTCAACTTATATGACTTTCAAGCCATTCTATCTATATATTCTATTTATATCAAGCTATATATTCTATTTCATATTGAATTGGAATAAAATAGAGGCCAAAAAATGTATGTAAGAGAATCGAGGGTGTAGCCACAATTAAATAGAAAAATGAAGAAAAGAATCTCTTCTTAAACATGTTGTTAAATGAGTTCTAGTCTTATTCCTCTAAGATTATTTCGCTATGGTAACCGCTTACCTTAAATCATACATTTATTTACAGATAACCATTAGAGAAATGTTATTTACTGGCTACATCTGGTTGTTATTATGCTACGCTCAGAATGCTAGAAGTAATCTTATAGATGCGTACGAAGATCTATCGAGGCACATGCAGACTACGGAAGTAGCAGAAAACTTGCCAGTCCGGCTGGGCGTGGATCCACTTTCTGGGTGTCGCTGCCGAGCTTCACTAGACAGAAACACTGTTGTGTGTTTCGGGAACTATGAGTGTACCAAATTTCCACAGGTAAATTCACACCAGCCCTGACCGAAAGCTTTACACAATTAGAACCTTTTGAAGGTTAAGAAAGGCATAAGAGTTTCACAAAATCGTCTCTATTATTATTGTACATCACATAGTTAGATTTTGGCCCACATTGTGCTGTGCATGAATTAAATTAAATTAAGATTTAGAGCTACTCTTTTAGTACAATAAATTAAAAAAGACAGATGACTAGTGACGTAATTCGACGTTTTTTTAACGAACATCATAAAACATGTCGATTAAAGAAGATCGAAGTCAGAAGTGTATGGATCGTTTAATTGTCAACTAACTTGACTTTCTTAAAGGTCACTCTATCAAATAGTCATTCACCTTCTTATTGTATTGGAATGAAAGAGATGCGAATATCTTTTTTATTTAGGTCCGTGTATATCCGAGTTTTGGCCAATATCCATCTTCTTTAACGTTCTTCATAATCCCTCCTCCCATCCTATCTCCGTGACCGCTTTTCCCTTGATCTCTCTCCTGATTATGACTGTTATTCTCATTTCATTACCTTCTCATTTTCCTCACCCATAACTCCCACACCTTCTACTTTTGGACAGTTCATGCGGTCAAGTTATGGAGCGCGCTCCCAGCGGTCATTCATCTTCTTTGTATCATCAGAAGATTTCAAAGTAATTTAAAGAGTGTGAAAGTAAAGATGCGGAAAATACTATATTAGACTTTTACTTATTTAAATAAAATGTTCGAGGTTATTTTTATTGGAAATATTACAACGACGACCACCGCAAAAACAAGTTAAAAACTATGACATACATCATAAATTTTCTCACTGTAAAGTTCTTAATATTCCTAATATTCGTCGCCTTCAACAGAAAATTGTAGGACCTATCTCTCTTCCTGTTAATTATTAATTTATATTTATGTAATTGCACCTATAATAAAAAATTTAGTCCATTTCTATTTACTATGATCCGTGTTCACACCGTCTGCCTTTCCTATTTCATGTTGCGGATCTGCTTCAAGAAATTTTGCTGCTTAATATGCAGATCCTCTGTGCTTACAGTCCACCCTATTCTTTGTTTGTTGAACGAATTGATAACCTCCTTTTTTAAGTCGTCCTTTTTAAAGTAAAAATAAATACAAATAATCTATATATATTTATCTAACAATATTTTTACAAGGTATCTAAATTTCTTGCAGTAATAGAATGGGTAACAAAGCATTGTAAATATTAATACAACTACGAAACGAATACTGCGATGTATATTCATTTACCAGTTTAAAAGCTGTCACATTTGTTTGTCATCTAATTCAAAAAAGATTTAGTTTTTAATATGTTTATGAAAATTTTGCAATGCATATTGCCACTGATGTCCATGAATGATTTTACCTCGTGCCTCAGCGAACCCATGTATCATATGATAAATTACGTATGAAGAACGATAAGAATTCATTATAGTAACCATGTTGTAAAACATTATCTCGTTTAAGATAAACTAAACGTAATAAGATATTATCTAATAGTGTATTTCGGAGCTTCAAATATATTTTTTTCTTAAAGAACGACCTGTTGTCAAAGTAGTATCATAATATTTGTAAACACTTGTAATAGATTCCCACGTATTCCCTCCTTCATACAACATGGGTTCCTTTAAAAAAAGGCGTGAAAAAGCACTTTTTGGGCCGTCAAGGTGGAGGAGGCTAGGGCTAGCTATCTTCACTTGTGGACTCCTCTACTGCTTGTCATCAGGTGGTATCGAGTCAATTGCTGAGCTTTTATAAAATAAAGATAGAGAAAAAACATGCATCGCCATATATTCTAACACATGCGGTTGTACATGTACGAGCACATCCACATTGTATAAATATAGCATTACCGACTGTTACTCTCCATGTATTTATAACCGAAATAGTCTTTTTATTAATTAATTTATCAGATTATAGACATTTGATAAGAAAATCCTAATTTGTATTTAATGAGAATAGAAAAGGTAATATGTATTTCTTTATTTCAGGTTAAAATAAAATGTGCAAAGCTAAGAGTAAGTACTACAGTGATGATAAAAATTCTTAGAGGGCAATTAGACTCACTTTATAACCTGAAAGAGCTAGAAGTTGAAGCTAATCACAAACTCCAATATTTGGAGGGTGGATCGTTCAAGAACTTGACCTACTTGCAACAACTGTCAATATCTTACAACACCCATCTGCACACCATAAGTGATAAGACATTTGAAGGATTGACAAACTTACAAAATTTAACACTAGTCAACAATGGATTCAATAAACTTTTAGATATAACACTAGCACTCAATCCAAACATTTTACCATCACTCAAGTGGTTGGATTTATCGGAAAATGCGTTTGAAAGGATTACAGAGCAATCATTTAAACCTATGAATGGAACTCATTTAAGTAAACTTAATGTTAATTTATGCAGATTGGATTTCATACATCCATACAGTTTGTTACCTTTGAAAGAATTGAAAAATTTACACATTGGTGAAAACGATTTAAATGCTTCAATGATTGGAGATTTTTTACTCAATATGAAAAATCACAGTATTAATTTAACACATCTAGATTTATCAGGAATGGGATTTCGAAAAGACCCACCCAAAAATTTACTAGAAATAATTGCTCAAACTACAATAAAAATTCTTATTCTTGCCCAAAATCACTTTGAAGTTATTAAAGATGATTCATTTCCAAAAATGGTCAATATTGAATTGATAGATTTAAGAAAGGTTCTTGCTATATCAGTAGGTCCTAACGCATTTGATCCACATAAATTCCCCAACTTAAAAGTTCTTTTACTTGGAGGGAACAATCTACCAGGAGTACATAAAAAGCCTCTAGCAGATCAGCTAATAATGTTAGATATATCATCCAATAAGGGTAGTCCTGTTAATCCCGTTTATTTTGAAATAGACAGGGACACATTTTATCAGAGCAAAGAATTACGGATATTGAACTTGTCATTCAATAGGATTAAATCCATTTTTGACTATACTTTTAGAGGTCTAGTCAATTTAAAAATTTTAACAATGGAAAATGGCACTTTATATTTTATAGGTCCAGGGACATTCAAGGATATGAAACATTTAGAAGTATTAAACCTAGGCAACAATCCATTAGTTCTAAACCAAAACTTTTCATCGTCTCAATTTGAAGGTCTGAATGAATTAAAAGTTTTAATACTCAAAAATTGCGGAATCAAGCGTTTTTATGATGATGATAATATATTTGAGATGATGCCCAATTTAACACAATTGTTACTAAGAAACAACGAGCTTTATTATATAACTGCCGAGACTTTGAAGCCTTTAAAATTTTTGGAAATCTTGGATTTGAGCGAAAATCTTTTAGTTACTTGGTGGAAACCACTCTTCTTGGCATCAGGAGTTAAGCCGCAGCAATTGTATCTCACAAACAATAAAATCTCACATTTCTCTATTAGCATGATTGAAGATATTACTTATTTATTAGAGAGTAGGGGCAACAACACTGTAGTAATAGATTTAATGAATAATGTATTTACTTGTGATTGTGATTCAATGTACAAAACTTATTTCTGGCTCCAGGTTAATGGGTCACGAGAATTAAAGCAATACTTCGATCATTCTAGTTTCCAGTGTAGCAATCCTGACGTATGGGAGGACAGGAGAGTCGCAGAATACTTAAAATCTATTAGAAATTTACGTTGCCTAGTTTACAAAAAAATCTCAACCATAATGTTAATAGTGTGGACTGCTCCTTCCTTAGTAACTATAGTATTAGTTGTAAGCATAGTTACAGCCTTGTATAAATACAGAGTTTATGTTCGGTACTGGATTTTTTTAGCTAAATTAGCTTTAGGAAGAAAGTTAATCAAAAAAACATTAATAGCTAATAATACTACACCGAAGGGTTACAGCTTCGATGCTTTTATATCATACAGTAATGACGACAGAGACTTTGTATGTGAAATGTTATGTCAATTAGAGTCAACGCCGCCACATTTGAAGCTCTGTGTCTACGAACGAGATTTCGAAATAGGATCTTTTATTTCTGAATCGGTACTAACAAGTATAAATGAAAGCAAATATATAATATTAGTAATAAGTAATAACTTTGCAAAATCTCAATGGTGTAGATGGGAGACGCAACTTGCCGAATATCATAGACTATTTCTTGAAGATGGAACCAGATACGATCCTATAGTTTTAATAAAATTAGGAGAAATAGAAAATAGGTATTTAACACCTACTCTGAAATATTTATTGAAAACAAAGGTATACCACGTGTGGGATGAAAATTTATCTGAAGAATTTTGGAAAAAATTGAGACATGTCATAATAAAATAACCATAAAGTACAGTTTTATATATTTTAATATAATATTTGTATATATTTTTTGTTTTACTGATTACTAGAAACTTTTCCCTAGAAGGTTTTTCCATGAATCCATAGAAATGAAGCCAATTGTAAATCGTGCTTAAAGGTTTGGAAAAGGAAAGAATAAATGTGATTCTGTACATTATTATAAACCGATCTATGGATTGCAGAACCTTACGTTTCGTCTAAGCCTATTAATATTCCAGCTGTTAAAACCTTTGAAAAGGGTTTGGAAACAGCATCAAAACAACTCTGCTATAAAAATCTACTTCGGGGCTGATTTATTGGTGAAGTACTTTTTTTTTGGACTGACTAATACGTGTCGTGGAGGAGAGGGGTAAAGTACGTTACATAGAACAAAGTATAACTATTTTGATAAAAACTCTTAACATCGCCGACTAGGAAATTACAACAATATGACAAGGCCATCTACGGGTACATAAAGAAACATAAACTTACATTCTATGGATACGATTTAATTTACTTTAACAGAACATTTGAGAGAGAGTGCTAAATAACAGCAAATATTAATAATTATTAGTAAGACATGCATGCTCTGGTGTTAATAATAAAAACTGTAATAAAATCGAAATTAAACGGAAGTTTACAATTTGAAAGTTGGTTTACAATGCCTTCCTTGAGAAAGTTAAATATTGAAAAAACGAAAGTGCATCCAAGATTATTTGTTCATCAGGCTATATCCAGTCAAGTTTCACCAAGACTTTCTACTCGATTTGATGACTTAAAGGAAAACGTTACTTGCTACCTCTTAATAAGCAGGTTGGCAATGATACATTTATGCGTAGTTCTAGTTCATCGTCAGTTTGTCTGACATACATGGTAGTTGATTTGATTTGCCTCGTATCATACGTTGACTCATATTTTTTAATGAGACCAATTCATTTGCATGTATCGTCGAGAATGGCGCATCGCCAGTTTACGGTTTGCCATTACATATTAATAACTGCAATGTTAAATTATTTTACTGTTATAAAATATACATATGAGATTTTCTAGACTAGACTTTTTGACATATTTTTGTTAATGATATCCGTCATGTGATTCTAAAGGATTATAATGAAGTTACAACTATTTATTATGTATGTACATTAATTTACTTTATAACTATTTGCTCAAAATTCGCAATAACACAATTTAGTTAAACATGCTTATATGATAAGGCTACTTAAACATATATGAGTGGGAAGCATGCAAGATAGTTATATCTCGAGCTGTTACCGGTTTTGGTGATTATATATTTAAAAAAATATTACCTCTTTTATGCTAAATTTCTTAATTCAAATAACTAGTTAATAAACTATATGTATTACGATAGCATTCATATCTGTATAAGTAATGTTAATATAAAAAATATTCGATACAAAGAAACAGGTTCAATAGCCTCAGTTGTTGTAACACCTTATAAATTAGGAGCTTAGTGAATACACTAATTATCCTAATTAAATGCTCGCCTTTCGATTTCCGAGTGGCAGGTCAATCTGTAATGGGTGCTATTGTTTTGGCGCGAGAGAAAACGCCATCTTCATTCAAGATATCGTCGCGGGATAACGGTTGCTGCGCACGCGCATGTTGCCCTCTCGCTCGAACATAAGTGGAAAACGCGGTGAGGAACAAAGACGGATGCAGACGGCGGCTAGCAAACCATTACTCGACTGACCTACTCAGTCGCTCACACTCTTTCTTGCTAGCAAGCGGAACCTAATTTTTATATCGTGTGAATTCGCAATGTAACACGAAGCGTTCGTGTATTAATAGCGTGAAATAATACGAACTATTACGATTTATAGCCGATTAGAGTTCAACCAGAGAGAGATTCGCCGGACCGATGAGATACTAATTAGCCAATTGGGCCTCTGCACATACGCCAATACAATACTGCTTTTATGCTTCAGTTCCAGCCGCTTCAGAAATACAAAAAAAGGTATTTCTGAAGCGGTTGGAATACCAAATAGAACATATAACATAAGTCCATTTGAGTATTTACTATGTGCTCCCAATTTTATAGTTACTGACAGTTCCCTGAAGAATCTACAAGTTCAACGATTGAGGCAAAAAACTTGTATCTTATTTCTTGAATAAATATACGAAACGGTTAGAATGTCTATATTGTGGCCAACGATTGAGAGAGCAAGCAAATTAAAAATATCATCGTACGAAAGAAGGTCGTTAATTACGCTGAAGCCTCCCGAACAATGACTTGGCGTTTAGCGTACAGCGCTTAACAATGATTGAACAAACAGAAACAGTAAGAATAACCGCAAATGAGGCGCAGCGTATGCACCTGTGGGTACATACCAGTCGCCTGCGCCTGCGCCTGCGCCGGTCTAGCAGATAATGCATACAAGTGAACTTGTATACAAGTACACATATCAACATTTATCTTGCTAATGCTGAGGCCCCGTTATGTCCACGTGCATAAGAGGCAAGTGCAACTTTTCTTTTTAAAAATTGCATTTAATGCATTAAGCAGTAGGCATTGCCGATACGTGGTCAACCCCGCCAGTTGTTGATCGACCGTGGTGAGGAGCGGTCGTGACCACGATGGTCTGTCTCGCGGCCACAGTGAAAGTTCGTTAAACACTGAAATGCACGTGGTCGCCTTTCTGTTTGTGGTGAGTGTCGTTGCCAAGTGATAGAGGGTGCTCTCTCTCTGTGATACTGTTGTTGTGCTAACGAAGAGGTTTCTAGTGAAACGTGTACGGTGGTATACTTTGATTACTACTCATTTGCAACACTAAATACTTAGTGTAAATATCAAGTATAATCATGACTTGAACAGTGAGTAAGTTACTATGGTAAGCGATATATGTATTATTAAGTTACACACTTCCAACTTTTTAAACAAATTGAGAAGTGTGCTTTAAATGTCGCAAAAGTTTTATAATTACTAAAGGTTCATCTATAGCTGGCTTTAGACCATTGTTTAAATGGCCCACTGCAAACTCGTACACGACTATTGTTAAATATTTTCAAAGGCTGAGGTCACTGAACTTTCAATATTTGTTCTGTGTAATGTTTTAAGTGAAACTAATATCTTTTGTAATGAGAAATGCTATTAACTAAACGATATATGGGTCACAAATAACACACATATAGAAATTAAAACGTCAAAAGCGTTATTTGAAATGATATCTTTTAAGTTATCCATAATAGAATATACATAGAAATTAGAAAGAGAATCAAAAGTATGACAAAATTGAAAAGTGAAAGGAAAGAATCTAAATAAACAAAAGATACACTAACATCATAAAAATTGATCAAGTGTATTTTAAAACCAGTATCCTAAAGCTTAATTACCACAATAAAGCTTTGAAAAGCTAACAAGAACACTCAAGCATCAATCAGGTATTGAAACTAAGTCCACGTAGAGATGGTCTACATTAAATGACCTAAGTAACTTGTAAGGCGAGCCATAAGGGATTCCTATGACGAAACCAGGACGAACGGTGCAGACCGTACGGGGCGTGGGAACCAGGCCGACTCGTCGCCTGTTTAATTACTTTTTACACCGACTCTACCTACCGATGCCGAGCCACTCTGCTCCACATTCGCACAGCGAATTTGGTTCAACAGGTGTGGAGGTAACAGTCAATTATTGAAAGAAATTATTTGAAAGTTACTTGTGATTTTTATTGGTATCATTGCGATGCATATCTCAACTATCATCTGGGTAAATATGAAACTCTTACGATTTGTATATTTCTATTATTATAATAAAATCATATATATAATTTAAACAACAATATTTGCAATATAAAATACATATATTACTTTTAAACGGAAGCTTATAATTAGAATAACTAATTTTAAATTTCATAGAAATATTTAGACTTTATCAAATAACTGGAATAAATTAATTGCTTCACAGCATTTGAACTAACATAACCGATGATGGAGTATTTTCGTCTCCAACTGTATATTTATGACTTTTCTTGATTGAAATTACAGAGATAATCTTATCTCATTCGTTCTTATTCTAATGACAACAAAGTTCATTTTGTGACATGATCAATACTGTTTGTAGCGCAAAATTTTATCAAATGAAAGTAAATTGCATTACAGCATTTTGTATTTGTTTATAATTATGTCAGATTTTGTATACAATATTGTACTAAATATTCATTATTATAATTACAATTTGATTAAAGTTTGAACTAGGACAAAAGAAAGAAGAAATTAAAAAAAAACAGGGACAATAGGCGGCCTTAAAATTATTGCTACAGTAATACAATACAATAATACAAATTAAAACAGGCTGTGTAGTGCACTCAGAAACGTACAAAGAACTAGTAAAAATTATATTAAGTAATTGAAAACAAATCACACATTCAGCATTCAATCCAGTGTCGTTCAGTCCTAGACAAGTTTTAGAAACTGTTAATTTTGTCGTTAATGATTCAGTGCTAAACTAAAAACATCAAAAACTGAAAAATATTTGTAAGGGTTTTACGTAAATTACATAAAATAGCATATATTGATCTTATATCTTTAAGTGAATTTGATAAACATATTTACTTTACAAACGGTATATTAATAGGTACTTAATATAAGTGTCACAAAAAATATTCAAATGTTAGTACATATTTTTGTGCTAACGGTTACATACATCATCAGTGCTTTTTATCAAATTTTGGAATATTGTCTTTGATAAAATTACCTATCTTCTATATAATTATTGATTACAATTGTTTGATAGCTATAAAATACCATTTTTTAAAGGATATAATCAAATATTTGACGTAATTTACGCACGAGTAAGAAAAATTAAAGAAATATACGACTACGCAAAGTTAAATCCTTTTGCGACTTTAGTTTTGTAATTATTTTGTTTTTTACTTCAGCAGTATTTTATCTTTGTATGTATAAAGCGTTATTTGATGCATTGCCCTTACACTGACCATGAAAACCCGTCGTAACAATAAAATTTAAAAACACCAATGACATAATGTCAATATGTCATTACATCACTAGACCTCGATAGAAAAGTAGGTATTGGCGAAAGTCGGAGCGATTTCTCCGCCGCAGCCTAGTAACTTGGGGCCGTCAAATAGATTATGGGATTTCATCATAAACTATTCTTGACCAGTCGGCGCAGAAAGTAAACTCCAACTCCGTACCTCAAGTCCTCTCATGGACTTGTTGTAAACGAAAGGAAACGAGATCACTTTCTAGATTTAGCCTAATTCTGAAGTCGAAGTACACTCGTACTACAGAATTAGGCGCATAATATAATTATGTAAGAATATTTATCTAATACCTATTAATCTAACTTCAGCAACTAGTAACCCAGATACCCATCGTTAATTATATCAACGGAGCTAAGGAGTATCAAGTTTCAAAGGCAGGAACTTTTACACTTTCCCACCAATTCTTATCGAATTGTTTTCCTTATTCAATCCAAACATTTCCACGGAAATGAAGTGCCTATCTGTATAATAATATTTCTGACATCACACTTGTTATTATTTAGCCCAAATGAAGCATCATTAAGATGTGTTATATAAAACGCAGTTTACAGCAATTTTAAATCTGAACATTGCCCTTAGTTACATTTATTGGTGCAAATAGTTCGTTAGTTCAGCTTTTGCACAGTTGGTCCTGACTGTAGATGACATAAGTCTTATTCTAGTTAATAGAATTGATTTATGCATAGCTAACTTTATAATTGATAATGGTGAATATATAAACAAATAGTATAGTTCAAATAGTAGTTTAAACATTATTTAAATAAGTACGCTTGTGTGGGTTCTTGTGACAGATATGTGTCACAAAAAGAACCCACATGTTCTAGGCGTAGTGTTATTGGTCGTTATTGGTAATTTAACAATTACATCGAACGCCGTAAAACATTCTCGAAAAAATAAAACAACGAAAAGAAATTAATGAAAAACATTTAATCCTCGAACAACATGGGTTCCTTCAAAAGATGCGTGAAATAGCAGTTTTTGGGCCGGCAAGGTGAGAGTGGCTAGAGCATTGCTTATCATCAGGCGGTGGACAAAGTTGATTTAAGCAATTTTCAATCCGGGAATTATGATGTCAAAGATGCACCTCGCTCTGGTTGCCCTATTACGGATAAAATGGATATCAGCAGATACAATATAGCTGAAGAACTGGAAATTGACCACAAAACAGTTTTACCCTTTTAAAAAAAGCTCAATATTTATGTGCCACACGAGATCACTGAAAGAAACCTAATGAACCGTGTACTCATTTGCAATTCTTTAATTGAGGCGTAATGAAACCGAACAGTTTTTGAAGAGATTGATAACTGGTGATGAAAAGTGGAACGCGTATGACAAGAACGTGCGAAAAAGGTAGTGGCCAAAGGTCGGTCAGGATTCACAGACTGTGGCAAAACCTAGGTTTACTCGCAATAAAGTGATGTTGTGTCTATGGTGGGATTTTAAGGGCATTGTTCATTATAAGCTTTTATCGCCATCGCTCTACTGCCAACAACTGATGAGATTAAAGCAAGTAGTTGAGAGAAAGCGGCCGAACTTGATTAATAGAAAGGGTGTGGTCTTTTATCACTTTAACGCTAGACCACAAAGCCATTCAGCAAAAATTAAGAGAGTTTGGCTGGGAGGAGCTTGTGCCTTCAGATTTCCACCTAGTTTCGGTCCCTTCAGAATTCTTTAGGCAGTGTCCAGTTAACATTAAGAGAGGACTACCAAAACTACTTGTTGCGTTTGGAATGAACGAACAAAATGGCACATATATACTTTAATTAAATGTAAATTTACTTTGAAAAAAAGTCTTTAGAATGTGAAGAAACTTTTTCCCCGACCAATTATGAAACATTATTATTATATTATTGAATTAGTGTATTAATAGTATTTACGCTGTAATCATTTGTTACAAAAATTTTGAAAACTTTATGTTTAAAAACCTTTATGCAAATGGATTTTATATTCAGAAAGAGTTTCACACATGAAAAAGTCTACATTTTAAGTAAATGTATTAAAAATTTGATATTATTTGATAGAATCATCTCATATAACAGCGATATTTAATAATGGTTAAACATAATGTGGCTTAAGTTTCACTAATTAGACAGTCAATGGAGTATATGAATGACGTCATGACACTTACTCCCAAATACCATTAGTCACTTTCACTGCCCGGCGCTGTCCGTCTTAATATACTGTATAAGCGACGACCACAGACAAGCCATGATAATTATGACAAGGTTGCAAAGGCTCACAAGAAAGTCTTAAAGTAATGCACTATTTCAAAATTTTTCATTTAAAACTTTTGCTTTAGTAAGTATAAGTCGCCTTTTTTGTATATGTATTTATATATGATTCATTATAGAAAATCTAAATGATTTTAAAAATTATGATTTATGAAACCAAATAAGAATTTATTATTTTGGTGATATTTGTTAAAATAATGCAACTAAAATCAAAATGGATTTCTTTTAGGATGAATTACATTATAACAATTAATTTTGCATTTATTACTGTTATCGCAGGAAGATCGTCCATAAAATGTAACACAGACGGCATATAGCTATCCTAATCTTACGTAAATCTCTATTTATCTAATAAATATGGTTGTATTTGCAGCTTATTTTAAAAAGTAAGACAGCTATGCATATTTTATTTATTATTCTTAAAGTGTAACACTATTGGATCCTGTTTTTTATTGTTAAGAACTGGGCGAAATACGAAAAAGTGTCAGAAATATTCAAAATGTCTTGTCTTTGAATTATTTTCGCTTTTTTCTCATTTTTATGTTTTATTTAAATTCTAATAACTAAACATTAAATATCTTATAGTAACTCATTTTTTATAATAAGTACCTCCAACTTTTGAATTTTACGAGTATATAGATCACGTTATCTTAACTACGTGTGTGGTGTATTTGCTTGACAACCTTATAACTTTATCAAATTGCTTATAAGTTATTGAAAATAAAGTTGTGAGAATATTTCGTCTTATAACTATACAGCTAGGTGTCTGTCCAGCTGCCGGAACTAACATCTAGTCCTAGACAGTGTACATAATTAATCACACATAATAATTTCAAAATAACTGTAGTGTAATATTAAAATAAATAACTATTAATGACTTAGACATGATAATGCTAGTAGAACTATATAATTAAGCATAGTGAAGGAATAACTCTTTCGTGGCAAGAAATCTTTTGCTTAATTTAGTATTTTTTTGGCCTTACGTTATAATAAATATTAAAAAAACTGGTTAGTATGTCTCATTAATATGCCAAATTAAATAAACACAGTTAAAAAGAATATTTGTCATATTTCTTTTAACAGTAATTCAAATTAAATAATAGAATTTATCTATTCATTACTCAGTCGTTATTTATAGGTTACAATTATAGATAGATATAGAAGATTTTACAATATAGGTTATAATGTCAAATTAAATAAAAAAAAAATGGAAGATTTGTTTTTGGAAAAATAATTACAATTGGAACTCTCATATGCAGAGCTTATAAAAGAGTAGAGCTAAATATTTTCACTAGCAAACTCATTTTAGAGCCACTCGGTTACTATACCAATTCATCGCTGTTTTATATGTGTAATTACTCCCTGATGGTTCGTCCTCCATACTAAACCATTAAACAGAATGTCCTTGACAAGGCAACAGAAGTAAAGGCCATATACGTAGAGTGGGACACCATTTGTACGCTCAACACATCGATCATAAATTTGGCGGTTTGGTTAACGGTACATTACTGTACAGTGACTGCACCGGGTTGCCATTTTAAAAAAATAAGTTTATTAGTAAACAGAGATATTTTTTAAATTACGTTATTGTTGAGGAAATTACTCTGCTTAAAGACTGTTTGGAATATAGCGTGGATAGATTACATTTTGAGTCCTTAGGAGGAATATACCTATTTATTTTTTATCCAAAAGATACAATGATCACGAGGGACGCCACATAAATCTTGATTGTGATATTTACATGCCGAGTGGAGCTTTTGGCGAAACACAAGGAGGAAAATCATAATTCATTTCAAAAATTGAAAAAAATCTTTCTTCAATTGTCTAAATATTTTATATATTTAGCAAAATTTAATAAAAATCATATTTAAAAAAGGAAATATTTAAAAGAAACAGATTTTATGCAAGCCACTAGATTTGTGTAAAGGTATTCAACACGTGACAGAATATACTTTGACATCAAGTGGTTAATTACAAAATGAATATTTTTTTATTTTGACAACCCTACCAACCTGACCCTGCTATTGTCTCAACAGAAAGTTTGTATTTTCTAATGTAAATTCTTTAATATTGCATTCTTTTTACAATAGAATATATCTATACGGATGATCAGAGAGAACTATTCAAAATTACAAATATCGCAACACCGTGATAGCAAAGCAAAATTAAGACAAAAGGGTAGCGAGGTAGGTTTGATTCTTTAAGCCGTGATCAATCCATACGTAGGTCGAAGAAGACCCTTCTTGAAAAAAATGGGTTGATGCTGCAGTCAATTTACTTAAACATCTTACTGCTAGACACAGGCTTCTCTGAAATGTTCCATATACCAGATTAATATTTTACTTAGTCGGAAGAATAGTTAAAATAATTACAATGTCACAGATGTATATTTCTGCGCACGTATGCACAAACACTCACACGCCCACGCACACACACTCAGACTATATTTAATTTTGTTTTTTTTTATTGATGATGGATGATGTTATATGGTTTCATTTAAAAAGACCCCAACACCCTTTATTTTAAAAATTGTAAACTTTTTTTGAAGGAATAAAAGAGTTATGTTTATACTTGATACTTTTTAAAATGTTAAAAAACTTAAATTTATTTCTCGAGGTCGCTATGCTCTAATCAATGTCAGTTCCGACTAAGAAAAAATGTTTTTACATATTAAGGAGGTGTTGAATTGAATTTATAAGCCTTAGGAGTGATCTGGCTTCGGAAGATTTTTAATCGATAGCCTTCGTCTCTTGGTGCGACGTTATTAGAGACTCCAAGGCGTTCAAGTGTAAAGGAAATACAGACAACCGTTCCTGCTTAATTTTAACGATGACAAACATTACTTGGTTTTCGTAATCACATCTGAATCCACTATAAAAAGCAGGAATTTCGTACGCGTGGGTATGAAAGTACCGTTTCCAAATTGCGTCTTGATCACAATGAAACCACAAATCAGATTTAATTTTGGACAGCTGTTTCATGTTAAATGTAAATTATTATGTCTGATTGTAATTTTAAGCTCTTCTAATTTCGTACTTGTTATCAAAGCTTAGTTGTGAGCGTCAAAACTAGATGGCAATAGTAATTTCGATCACGCTATTAAAAATTTTAATGATTATTTTTTTACTGTAACGTTTTTCTAGCTTAATACAGCCTTGGACATTTGTAACCCACGCGTAACCTATAAATATCAAGAGAAAAAGAGGTTTTGCTGAGGGCACTGAAAAACCTCGATAATTTCTGGTTTTGTATGGGTATATACCTCAATTAATATATGTATATATAGTGCCATGGACTCCATTATGCCACTCCATTTATAGATATTCACAAAATCATGTTGCGTGGGAGAAAAGAGTAGGGTACTTTCAAATCCCCTTCTTAGCAGTTTCAATTTTCAACCGAATTCCCAAAGGTAGAAGGTTCTCAATTCAACTAAAATTATTATTTATCGTTTTTTAACATTCTCAATTTTCTTGACGACTCGATACTTATCGATTTTTTCTAAGTGTTCGTTTTTTAATTGGTCAATATTGACGAGTCAAGCCGCGAGAATGTATTCTACAAGAACGATAGAAAGAGCAACAACAAATAACTTAATCGTATAGAAAGTGTTAATTTCTTAACACCAAAAGTTTTACTTGTTTATAAATAACGATATTCTTATAAAATTGTTATAATCTATTGCTCTTTGATTACTATTACTTAGGTGTTGCTTATCTATTAAATAAGGCCAGCATTTGTCCGGTATCGTGCGTTTGCGCAACCCAACCCCCGAACCGGAGGCGCCTACGTGCCTTCCGTAAAGAGATCGTAGAAAGTGGAACTAAATAAAAGTGAAAACAGATTTTAAGTACATCCAGTTACAAATAAACTGTAATTACTACTTAGAACCACTTGCTATTATTATATTGTTGTATATACTGGAATGGAATCAAAGGCTTAAATCGGCCGAATTCAAAAATATCCCCGAATAGAACGAAGCCTTCTAAAATTATGTTACGTAGCGTTCTTTGTAAGTTTAATGAAAACTAAATAAACTCTAGTTGGGCTATTTCTATACGTAGATAGAAAATATTGCAACATACAAAGCCATTATAGATAACTCAGTCCAGGGAATGAAATATGTTCGCATCTGCTCCGACTGGGAATCAAATCAGAACTTTATTAACAAATAAAAAATTACATGGTAAGTATCCTGTCGATAATTTTAATTTTTAGTGAAATATTTTCTATTGTAAATCGATACCGTATTTATCTTTAACAATAATGTATAACTAAAATTTTGACGTTTGTCTTTCTAGTTAGTCAAAAGTCTCGGGTTCGATCCCGATAGGGAAAAATCATATTAGTATGATGAGTACGAATAATATATAGGGGGGGAAGATGGCGACATATAATGAATAAAAATATCAAAAATAATATTACATACAAATACTATACTTAGTAAATTACTAATAATATAGTTAATAGTATATTGAGATTATAAAAAAAACAACAAATGAAAAGATTTAATTTGTTACTCTTTTTTGCTAACCATACTTGAAATCACTAAAGTGAAACTAGTTTCATTTCTATGACGTCATAAGTTTCTTAAACCTATTTTGATTTGTGCTAGACATTACTAGTTATTAGTATTTCATTTACATAATAATAATAAAATGTCTTAGTGCCGACTTTTTGATGCATCTAAGCAGTTAACGTTCTTTGTTACAACCATCGTACATATTAATTACTTAAATTAATTTAATAAATCAAGACTTCAAGTAAAGTAGGTATAAAACACGTTAAAAGTTATTTGTTAAATTATTATTTCATATTGATTATATTGAAAGCAAAAACCAGAAAGCTGCAATCAAAACTAGTTCACCTGCTTTTACGACAGAGACAATATTTAGTGTCTCTGTCAACGTTTACTTTCGTTGGAGGAGCTAGATAACTGTAAATAGATGGATATTTATGCACGTAGACTCGGGAATATGCATTAAAAATATATTATTATTATTATAGCCTTTATTCAGATAACTTAGATCTACTACAATAAAAGTTAAACAAATGATAATAGTGTTATTTATCTGTGTGCCTCTCGGCAAAGGCCTCCCCCAGTCTCGTCCACTCTTCCCTATTACATGCTATCCTTGTCGAAGTCTTGCTCGCCACTTCTGTTATCTCGTCCTCCCAACGCCTGGACTGTCTTCCTCTGTTTCTCTTGCAACAAAAATATATTACACCCTTGATTTATTAATGAATTTTTTATTATATAAATATTCAGATGTGGTTGCGTTATCCTCATTGACATTTTCAACAGAAAAATGAAATATAATATATTATTTTTCACACTCACACTTATTATCTAGGCCAAATGAAACATCATTAAGTGCTTGTGATATAGATACTAGATAACGGAGAAATATAGATAGTTATATGTATATAAATAACATAAATATACTAAATAGAAATATATCTATGCCTCGAGAAAAAATATACGCATAAATAGCAGCTTTACCGAAATTTGAGGGACCTCTGGCTAACAAGCCAGGAACACTGACCACTCGAACAGACGGCCGTCAATATTAAATGTAGTTGCAATGTCATACGAATACAAAATTTGCGAAAACTAAACCCGTAAGTTAAAATTAATAATAGGTTCTAGTACACGAGCGGGACAGGTGTTTCAAATTTGAAGAAATTATAATTTATTTACTTAATATATTGTGAAATAGGCGTTACAGAATAAAACGTAATTTATTTTCATAAAATAGGAATAGCTTTTCTTCTGTATTTTACACAACACAACAAGTCATGTAGGTAATCCATTTAGATAATAAGCGACAGCTAAACCTACCAATGAAAACTAAACCAAAAAATGGTATATCAAAAATTTAAGTTTCTTGTTCAGCATTTCCTCAGTAAATCAATCCGTCAGGTCAGGAAAGGTTATAGGCAGCATGATTTATAGCTATATTGTTTAAGCTTATGGTTTTTGGATATTTTTAGGCGATATCTTCAAAGCAAAAACATTGAG
Source organism: Acentria ephemerella (assembly GCA_943193645.1). Classification (NCBI taxonomy): domain Eukaryota; kingdom Metazoa; phylum Arthropoda; class Insecta; order Lepidoptera; family Crambidae; genus Acentria; species Acentria ephemerella. The sequence goes on from OW971891.1 coordinate 915,371, forward strand.
ACACCCTTTTTTAAGTTTAGCTGTGAGATATTGTTGTTCCTAACTTAAATATTACGAAATGAGAGAAATTTTTTTGCATAAAGTTAACGAAGTTGAAACCAGCTACCAGTGTTTATGTCGTAAGAACTTATCACCAACTTTCATTTTAGTGTGTGCAAAAATAAGGTACTTAGAAAAATATCTAAACTAGAAACAAAGTCTTGTTTTCAAGCAGGAATGGAATTCACGACTCTGACAATTTAAACACCGCTTTTATCATATATTTTCTCCTTTAAGAGGCTTGAAAAAGCACTTTTTGGGCCGGCAAGGGCAGTATGTCGCATGTTTCACTAGCTATCTTCACATATGGACTCCTCTACTGTTTATCATCAGGTGGTGTCGAGTCATTTGCTGAGCTTAATATAAATAAAAATTATGGTGGTCTCTTTATGGAATTTGTTTTCCATGAACGTAACTTCGGATGTGACCGTTTAAAATTGGCCTCATAAGAAGATTCAAAATCACCCAAAGCGCAATGGAGAGAGCTAGGAGTTTCTATGCGTGATCGAATCAGATATTCCGAGAGATCCACAAGATAATTAGGGTAGCCGACGTATCCCAAAGAATTGCTAGCCTGGAGTGGCAGTGGACAAGGCACATTTCAAGGAGAACCGATAGCCTTTGTAACGGAAACGTCCTCGAGTGTTGGGTACGTACGAAGAGACGCAGAGTAGGTAGACCTCCCACAAAGTAGACTTACGACTTGGTAAAGGTCACATGAAACGCTGGATCCAGACAACGTAGGAGATGCTTGTGGGACAGCTATTTCCACTATGTACGTCAATGGATTGATATGACGATAATGATGAATTTTGGTCAGGTCTTACTACTGGAAGTTGGAAGTTACAGAGTCGGTAGCCCTTTTAGAGTGCCCCGTGAAACAGTTTGCAAACCGACCGATGATCTATGTAGTGAAGGTCACGGGAAGCCACGTGAAGCGTGCAGAGCAATGATGATATCTAGTAATACAGATCAATATTATTCCAAGAAATAAAAAGCATAAGTATAAAAAATACTTAGTACATCTAGTAAAGTGTAAATGATGTAAAAATTTAAAAAAAAGTATAAAGGTATTTGACCTTTATACATTTTATTTTTTAATTTCTGAGTAAACAAAACCCTCTTTGAAGCTCTGTTGTTGGTCGTATTTTTGGATATAACTGCAGTAGCATGCATCGGTGCAGTAATAGCGGTGGAAGCTCCATAATGAGTATAATGACGCGTGACGGTTCGTTCACCTTTTCTCCGCTTGCATTTATTAGCTTTCACTGATTTATTATTAATTAGGTCTCGCAAGTAAAGCGTACTCTAAAATACATCTTTCTTCTTATAAATTGTGTTGGAACTAGTTTTTGCTTGTAGACCAACACGTGAAATTCACTGTATCAATTTATGCAAAACATAACCTTTTCAGTATAATCTCAATAATAATTGTACGTATATTGGTTCCACACGAAGATCTCAATAAAATATGACCAATATAAAAAATATTCCATTTCGGAAAGTTTTTAAGCTAGTAACATAAAATTGATTATCCAAAAATCAGAATCAGTTTTGTAATTAATTTATATGGTAGTTATAGATTCGTTGTCATTGTAGATTTGGAGACAAAATACTAGACGAGACGATTTCGAGATCTATATTATATTTGAATGTTTATAGGAACGTAAACTTAAATAAATAATATTTTTCCTATAGCAAATTAATTTATTCAACATTGGGCGTGAGTGATGACAATGATTCCATAATATTAAAACTGATGAAGAGTGTCAAATCAAAGTAACCATTTTATACATAACCACTATCGATAAGCGTCACAATATAGTTGTTTTTTGGTTACCTGTACTCAATTTTACTAATAAAACCATGTTTATTTTATTAGGTGACATGGACAGCAGGCCTCGCCGAGGGGTATGACTTCGCGTCAGCGTGCGTGCGGCCCTACCGCTCAAACCGTGCCAGAGTGGAGCCCGAGGCGCCTTGTGACCTCACCAGACATGGCTATTGCACGACTCCAGGATCCTATTACCCATGGCAGGCGATCCGCCGATTTGTCAGGGAGAACCAGGTAAATATGCGAATCGTTACGATTTAGTCATCTGGCTTAAAGTTAAACAATATTTCCGTCATACAGTACAATATTTTATTATTAGTAAATTTAATACCATTTTATTAATTCCAGGGCCTCATGCGAAGAATGTATGGAGAAGAACGTCACATATCAGTACTGAAAGCTGAGCTAGACAATTTAATTGAGGACGATGACGACGCAGAAGATACAGCCGATTTCGCGGATGATATCATCAAGACAAAATTGATGTACTCAAAACGAGGCCATGGACGTGCCATGAAAGACAAACCCCATTTTAGACCGATCCAAAGTAACGACAAGAATAAAAAAGTAGAATATGACTCCTTGCGAGTTAAACCTTTAGATGTAAGCAATAATAGCACGAAATTAAACATATTAGATAATTCTAACCGAACAAATGTACCAAGTAATCAAAGTTTGAATGACAAGGGAATATCATATAAAACACAGCTAGAAAGCATTGCTCATATTGAAATAAATAATTTAGAACCAGATGTAATAACATTGGATGCAGTTATTAAGCAAAGTATCGAAAGAAATAGCGTATATCCTAATAAGTCAAACATTTCTAAAACTGAGTCCGATAGTGCTACGAAAAATATAACAGCTACGCATAAAAATTTGACCACATCTACAGAGAAATCAGATATAAATGTTTTTGAAACTACTACTGAGTCGGATGGTGAAGTAACGACAGTTACCGACAAAGATGGATGGAAAGCTGTAAACCCCAATTCAGATGCATCAACTCTACCACCATCTGCATTATTCTCGGACCATGAAAAGGGAAAGCTGGACAGAATTGACACAAAAGTGAGTGACAAGAAAGAGGAACCGTACGTGAAGCCTCAGTTCCAGGAGAAACGACCTTCAGTGATAAAGTTGCGAGGAGCGTAAGTTTGATTATTATTTTTGGAAAGTATAACATTTTCGATAAAGAATTGATTATATATACCAACCCCAATAGCTGAAAATTAAGCAATATTTTTTTTTAATGTAACATTTTCTAATAAGTCATAAATTAAACTGAATAATGATACAAAGTCCCAGTTTCTGGTTACAGGAATGCGTGTGAGACGAAAGAGGAGCTGTTGGCTCCTTTCTGGGCAAACAACACGCGCGGGGAGAAACTAGTGCTGGTCAACATGTACCCTTACGAGCAGTACATACACCTAGAGACCTGTGTACACGAGAAGAAGCAGATGTACTGTCGGGAAGGATGCAGGTATGAGTCTTTTTCACACATATCAATTATATTAAGATACCATATTTAAAAGACGTACTTTACATTTCGTATTTATTATTTTTGGTGGTTAAAGTTTACCGCAATATTTGTATTCAAGTAACATTGAAGTTATTTTTAAAAATGTTTGTGGTTTTAACATTTGGTGGAGCTAGAACCTTTTTCAATAGCATTTAAAAAATATTCACTTGGATTTTCAATTTGTGTAGTATCTTCTACTTGGCCACCCAATGACAGATCCAAATTTGATGTCCTGGTTAGAACAAACTTTTTTTCAACTGGGATTGGTATATGACTATAACGAAACCTTGCAGATTCCGTCAAGAGAAATATGTTCTCACTCCAGAATGAGCCCGTAAGAGCACGCAATGACTCAGAATGAGTAAATGTATGAGTGGGACAAAAGACCTCGATGGGTCGAAGTGCACTATCATGTAGTAATAGCCCTACCTTTCTTTACCCCTGCAGATGTGAACAACACTACCGTCTTCACCGTCTACTAGCGTTCGATCCTCACAACCCATGCCGTGGCATCTTCTCCGACTGGTTCAAATTTCCTGCGTGTTGTGTGTGCCGCTGCTATGACGTACCGCTGGAGTTCCGCGCCCGCTCTCCCAGGGTTCTGCCCCCGCAGTATGGAGAGGATGTTAAGAGAATCATATACGAGGATGTGGCAAGGGACTGGTATTCGATGACAGCATACGGTGACGATGAAGACGATGACTTGTTTTGAGGTGCGTATTTTGCAAGATTTCTTAACTTGCAATATGATGTTCTGGTCCAATCGTGCTACTAAGTTTTACAGCAGTAACCCTCAATCAGATATTATTCATAGACGTCTATTTTGTTTTACAGTGCATGGTCAGCCATTTTTAGTGCAAAGGGTTTGTTGAGAAGAATATTAATAATCTGGTGTACAGAATATTAAAAACACAGGGATTAAAAAGAGAATTTAAATAAAAGCTTGTATTACAAACATTATTAATTTTACAAGTTTATTTGAAGGTTGTGAAAGAAACTGCTAATTAATATTGAACTTTTATTTTTCCTCACGTACAGTGCGCTTCCATCGTATCTGACGTTTATGTCTATTCTAAAAAAAAAATTTTGACGGAAACACGACACAAATCGATTTAAACACATATTTAGGGTACGGTAATAGTAGTAGTTTCATGTAAGATACACTGTCTATAATTAAAAAGAATTTTGATAAGATTCTCGATTATCTTACATAGATTAAAACCAAAATCGTTACTATATCTAACAATATCTTTTCAGTAACTTGGAACATACTATGGCACAATGGAGCCCATTGGAGATTCCCACCTTAATAAGTATATTATAGGAAACAATGAAAATTTGTGAAGAAAAAGATGGACAAATTAAACTTATCAATTAAACTCAAGAACCTTTGGTTTAGAACTAGTTGTTGTATAAACACAATTATACCTTAGTTGAACTACAACTAGCCTCCTGTATCTTAATAGTAAAACCAAGTCAAGATCTTTCTTAAATAACACTTCTAAATACCTAACTTTCCGTTGTGAAACCAAACAATAATGATACTATTGAAATTGTCTATGTATATAGGGTGAAAAATTTTACGTACCGGAGTTGCTAATGTTGCAGATCATGTTTAAACGACGTACTTATTTCGTACAGATTTGAAGTCTAACTATTATAGGTTAGACCTATGAATATAGATCTGTAAAAATTATTTTTTGCTCAAATTTATTTTTTCTGAATAAAAGTAACTCTTTTATTTAGAAAAAGAGTATTTATAAAAATACTTAATAATAATAATATTATAAATAAAGAAACATGTATTCATACTAACATACCTACCTATTTTAATTTTATTTTTACGAAAATATTATTTTTATATACACTACCTATGAAGTTTAACGCATTATTATTTAATTTATTCGTATATTTAATTAACTAATTGTAAATTATTTTACATATCTTAATAAAGTTTGTTATTTAATTTAAGGCTAGTGAAAATGTAATGAAATTGTTAAATACGAATAAAGAATATTGTTTGAATAAGTTAAATGTTTTCATTTAGAAAATATTGTATTGACCTGTCTCCCACAAATCACAAAAAGTTTACATCGTTTATTATTTCTTCAATCTCATATCGACGACGTCTGGCGTCCGTTTAATAGCCATCTGGTCGAGTACCTATCCTTGCCGACTATTATAATACATATTTGTATGATGAGTACAAATATTTATTCACAAGTCGATCTTTGTTTTTTTTTATTTCTGAGAACGATATACATATTACTATGTATATTTCGCCTTTATCCCTTATTTAAGCTCTTAATTGTGCTTAACTTGCGCTGAATAATAGATTATTATTATTATTATTGAACGTATCAGTTAGTTAAGGGTTAGCATTGACCTTGTTATATACCAATGGAAAAGCAAGTGAATTAATTATTTGTAGTTGTGTTACTATATTAAAGGGTATCACAATTTGTTATAGTAAAGTAATAGTGGATCTGTAAATAAATGTGGGTAGTCATTTTGAGGACCTAGACAACCTACCTTTCGATATTAGCTAACACAATTGCTTAGTGAAAACTATTTAACATTAAAGTTTTAACATTAGCTGTTGCTTAGCTATCAGGGGGGCTTTTCATGAGCCATACATTTTTCATTAGTAATTAGATTGCGATTATCGAAATGCATCTCGTCTAGACCATCTGTACTTTAAAACAAAGTAAGGTTTATAAAATTTTAAAATCTTCTATATGCGAATGCACATTGATTGATTAAAATTAAGTTTGTGAGATCTGCTTAAACCTTTTTATTTTTAAATCTTTACTTTAGGTGATAAATTCCTTTGTCTTTTCCTATAAAAATTATAAGCTATTGTCAATGTCAAATCTGTCAAATTACAAATGGGGTTGATTTGAATTGCGCTTTGCGTCGCGAAAGCGTTTGTTTTCTCGCGGTTTTATATTCAATGAATTTTTAACTTATATTTAATAGGTGCAACTTGTAATAAGTCTACAAAGAACATAAACTAGATTAAATATGGCCGGCAAAGCAAAAAAGGCAGGAGCCCCAAAGAAAACAAATGGATATAAAATGCCAGCCCCTATACCTCAGGGCGAAGTTATTCACGATACTATTGGTAAAAAAAAGTGGCGGATAGGTCCCTCAATTGGAGTTGGTGGCTTTGGCGAAATATATTCCGCTTGTGACCATGAAAGCTCACCCAAGAAAAGTATTAATTATCCATTCGTAGTAAAAATAGTAAGTTGGTACTTATTTGGTTATTATGACTAAGATTACCGTGTTAATCAAAATCTTGCTTATAGGAACCGCATGAAAATGGTCCTCTATTTGTGGAGAAACATTTTTACATCAGAAATGCTATCAAAGAAGAAAGTAAGTAAATGTACTGTTGCCACTAGGTATTCTATTATTTTCCTTATAAATTCTCACTAAATGTGCTGTTATCTTTTTGTTTTAAGTTGCCAAATTTATGAAGAACAAAAAACTGAGTAGCTTAGGAATGCCTTCATACTATGGTAATGGATCTCATGAGTTCAAAGGAGAAAAATATAGATATTTGGTGTTAGAAAGATATGGCAAGGATGTGTGGAGCCTCTTTAAGGAAAGTGGACGATCATTTCAATCTACTACAGTATTTCAGTTAGGCTTGCAAATGGTAAGATCTAAATTTATCTAAGTAAATTGTATGGTAATAAGATATTGCTAAAATTCTGTCTGTTATGTGTGTATCTAAAAAAATAACAAAATATTTACTAAATGACTTCACTGTTTAAGATGTGTATAATTTAAAGTGTGTAGCTATATGTGACCCAGCCCAGTTCACTGCAGTACAATGTCCCTATCGTATATACAAGCCTTGTATATACAAGCCAAAATAATTAATGGATAGAAGTCAATTTGAATTTGTAGCTCCTTTCATATACAAAGTGATTTATTCTAAAATGTCACACTGTTATCATCACTCTATCTATTATAAAAGATAAACACAATGATAATAACAAATAAATTAAGAATATCTCAATGAAAATGAAAACCTTTAATATTTTTTGTTAAATTATAAATTTGTCATACTGGATTTCAGTTAGATGTTCTTGAATACATACACAGTCGAAATTATGTTCATGCGGACATTAAAGGAGCTAATATTCTGATGGGCCTGCGAAAGGGGACAGAGAACCAAGCATACCTGGTGGACTTTGGTCTGGCCACTAGGGTTACCGATAAAGAGTTCAAGCCTGACCCTAAGTCTGCACACAATGGCACCATTGAGTATACAAGCAGAGATGCTCACTTGGGAGGTAATGCTAATTTTATGATAAAAACCACTAATGGCAAAGTATACAATAATTTCTTATAACAATATTAAGAGTGCAAGAACTGTCAATTACAGTAATTCTGACATAATATGGGGAGCAGTGTACATGAACTCAAGACATGTGATCCAAACATTTACATTGACATTATGTTTTTTAGTTTGTTCCATTTCATGTCATTGACCAAATGTATTTACTTCATTCCTTATTGAAATATTCCATTTAGAACAACTTACCCTGATAACTTTGAGCCCCTCTCTACCTGTATGCTGGCACTAGCAAAGTATCGGACCCGTCTTTCATTGAACTGCATGTTAGCGCACTCTGTAGTAAGATGCAGAGGAAAGCGCAGCATTGTACAGAAAGGAGAAAAATTTAATTTTGAATATTTACTAGTAAAGTGAGAAGTTATTACTCTTATAGTAATAACTGTTCCAACACCGTCATTAATATGTAGGAAATTGCACTTATTCATATAAATATGCTTCAACAAAGTATTTATACTATCATTTAGTAGCAACCTACAATACTTATAAATGATTAACCCATTATGGACCATATGGCATTTATTATCTTGAATAATTAAGATTATTAACTATGTGTTATCTACCTTTCTTTATTTTCTCTCATTAATATGTTCTGCTTGGAGAGGTAAAATAAATTAAATAAAAAAATAAGATTAAGCAATATATATTTTAGTATATTTAGGTCAGTGAGTAAAATGTTTATTTTCATTTTTAATTACAGTACCAACCATGCGGGGTGACTTAGAGATTCTTGGCTACAACATGCTGCAGTGGCTCATTGGAGAACTACCATGGGAGAAGTCATTAAAACAGCCAAAGGTAGTGCAGGATATGAAGGAGTCTTTCATGAAAAATGTTAAAATTAACAGCAAAAAATATAACAATGTCCCTGGTAAGTATCTTAAAAATATTTTATTATCATTTTATTAGATATATTTAATAGATTCTTCATGAAAATTTCATTTTAGATGCATTAGTAAAATTTTTCGAATATGTAAATACATTAAAACCAAAAGAAATACCGGACTATGTGAAATGTCGACAATTCATCGAAGCTTATCTAAAAGCTGAAGGCAAAACACGTAATAGCAAAATAGATTTCTCTTCTGCCAAGAAAGGAAAAGCAAAGAAAACTGTAAATATATCGATAGAAAGTGATGGCGAACCTGATGAGGTAGATGGAAAGGTTGCAAAGAGACAGAAACAGATCATTGAAGCTCCTAAAGCAAAAAGAGGCAGAAAGCCAAAAGTGAAAGAAACATGTGAGGAATTGGAGAACTGTGAGAATGAAGAGCCCGAGGAAGGTGTAGAAGAGAAGATAATTGTTAAAGGTCGAAATAAGAGGAAATCAACAGAACCAATAGTTGTGGACAAGGTAAAGAAGACTAAACTTACACCAAAAGCAACACCACCTGCTAAAAAGAACTTTGCAAACACAGCCACACAGACTTCCCTTGAGAAATCCAAACGAAGACAAGTATCATTTGATAGTCCTATTTCTGAAATTATTGGTGAGAAGAAACCCTTAAAGTTATCCAAAGACAATGAATCTGCCAATTCCAGTGGAGATATCTTTGAAGATTCATTCACGATCGAGGGGAAAAAGATAAAGCCAAAGAAGAGACTGCTTTCTGATAAAGAGGTGACTGTTAAAAGAATTGTCAAAAAGAAATTGACAGTCAAACCTAAAGGAAGATCTTGGAAAGACAGCGCTGCTATTATCAATGGTAGGTCTCCGCCTAAGTAAGATATTGTTATTCCTAAATTTCAATTCCATAATTAAAGTTAATTGAATAAAGAATAATATGTGTACCTATGACTATTAAGTAGTACTCCATTACGACATTAGATGTGTATATTTCTTTATTTACCTCATACTTTATTTAGAATTAATTAGAATCAGCCAACATAAATATTTGTCTTTTTAATATGGAAATTTTAGTATGTATTACAATTTCATTAGTTCATGGTATTTCTGTAGTAATTAACTCACAATTACATGCGCAGTGACATATATACATTAGTACTTAAATTTAATTTGATTGTATACTTCAAAACCAAACCTTACACATCTGAAAATGTCCAACAACAATTTCAATATCATGCCTACTCTGACAAACGTTGGAGTTGATCAGTTTTTCAGAAAGGAGACTTCGAAGTTACAAGAAAACTTCATTAAAAAATTTAAATTGTATTTGTAGTAAATTTGATAGTGTATGATATTTACTGAAACATATCTTAAATTACGCATTTAAGGGGCGTAACTGCGCGACTATGCAAAACATGAGGCTTGCCAAAAGTGCAAAGGAGACTGACGATATCGCATTGAGTCACATATTTATAAAATTGAATTTTAAGCGGTTAAAACGGGTCATAGCGCGACTATCATGTATGTTTCGGCCAGGTTGCCTTTTTTTTTATAAAAAACACAGCAAATGACTCGACACCACCTGATTATAAGCAGTAGACGAGTCCACATGTGAAGATAGCCTAATCGTAAGAAGTGACCCTAATCGTGGTCACGTGCTGACTGAAGGCCGGAGTCGTCTGCGGGTGAGCTTGTCAATTGTTCTTCATGCAGCTACAATTAAAACCTACTACACAAACAGTATTCGGATTTAGTTTTAAATACAAAAACCGCGATTAGGTCTTGTTAACCACTATATTCCGCGTAGGTGTTAATTTAAAACCGTTTTGCCGATTAAAATTTTTATTTTTAATTTCAATCGTTTCTCGTACTACTCTCGTCAAGAATCAGTGGAAAGGATTTTGGAGCTCATCTCCCGAACCAAATGCCCAGCTATTGCGAATTTCCTTGTCTATCGAATTCTTAAGACCCATTTTAACGTTTAATAAATCATTATAATGGAAGTATAAAATGAAAATGAGGTGATTTTTTTTGTCAGTAACAAAGATATATTTATTACAATTGTAATTTAATTTATTTGCACTAAATTTGTTTTGATCACAGTTAATTTGAAATTTATTATTTTGGCGGCCTCTTGAACTGAGATGAGGAAAATTCTTTTTCCTTCCATTATTTATTGAACTCTTTTTTAAGACCCTTAGGTCATAGTAAACTTAATAACAAATCATTTTAAATAAGTAAGACCACTTATATGTTGGTTTTGATAGAAAGTATCGACGAGCTTTAACTTCATTGTCGTCTTTCAAATGAGCATAATATACTCATAAAAACATATTATAGCTAACAATAGCGTCAAGTATCCCACTGCTTATAAATCTTGCAAACATGGTTTTTACGCCAGTTTTTTTTATAAAAAAAATATATTTTTTTACTTATTTATTTATAAATAATATCACTTTTCAAATTTTTCCTTGCCTTGTTTGGTTTTAGAGTAATTATTTCATTTAGTTGTAGTGCTAAGAAAATATTTTTAAAAGTAATGTTATTTTTCAATTCATTAGTTAATGAAAGCGAATGTTTTGCTGTATTTGTGTGTTGACAGCGTCTGGTTGTAATTTGCAATTATGAATGTGTATTAAAATGATTTTGTAAGTTATGATTGTGTAAAAATAAATGAAAAGCAGTATTTTTGAGAATTTTGTATTATTATTATAAACCTATATTTAACGTTAGTTATGGCGGGACTACTAATTGTTAAATAAAACCGTGTAACTGGATACTGTCATAATAACGTTAACATATAACTGCATTTTTAATTTCAGAAAGTAGCCACACATAATTAGATTTACTGTTCTTACATTAGTTTGCAGATGCGAACTTTTTTTTAACGATAAGGTAAAAATCAAACGAATGCGCAAATCCAAAGCTTTTATTTTTTTATTTACAATATAATCGTAATATGAAAGTAAACAAAATGTAACATACTAAAAATTAGATTTAGAAATGTAATGATGAAACGCCGGCATTACTGCGCGCGCACCGGTCCGGTCACGACGACGACGACGACGACGACGACGACGGCGGCGCGTGCGCGGGCTTCGCTCCAACAACATCGTTTCTAAGTTACAAAAGCTAAACTACATCTAAATTTATCGTATTTTGTGGATTGGTGATGTTCACTATACCTAAGTCGATCGATTGTGTGATATGCGCGCGCGTTCTCAACGCGTACACCGTTCTCTTCACATATATCTAAAATGGCAGTACAACAGCGATCAAGCTATCATTGACTAAAACACAAAACGTAGCACCATTTGTAAAAAAATATAATTTTTCTTTCAAACACAACAGAATTCCTCATTCGACACCTCTGTAGAATTCGTCGCACTTATGTGTGCAGAGTAATTTAGCTCTTGTGACGATGCGTTTAGAGTCACAACGAGTGCACACATCAAGTGGCATCCAGTAAGCCCTCGCAGCATAGCGTGACAAATTCAATCGTAGATACTATAATACCTACTTATATTAGACTGATCTAGACGTTACATAGTTTAGCTTAAAATTAACTTTATTTACGCCGTTTACAGGAACATATTTATGCAAAAATCTGTTTAACTTGCAATCGGACTAGTATAGATTTCATAAAACTCCATTTGTCATGATCGTGATCATAATACGGAGTTCGGTAATTTGTATATAATATAATCATCATACATATATATATAAGGCCGCATTCACACTAGCTTTCGATGTTGCGAAGTACAAGTCTGACCAATGTAAATGTAGCCGAGAGCTCCTTTTAGAATATGCAATAAACTCAATAACTTCCAAATATATTTTGTTAATCTGTTTGTGACCTTGCTATGTACTGTCGTTACTTTTTACTCTGCGTTTGTGTTGTATGGAACATGATATACAAAAGAGATTTGTTTGACAGTAACGGCATATTATAAAAGGAGATTCAACAACTTTCTACTTAGTTGTAACCACTAAAACTAAAATTCTCTTATTCCGTACCCGTCTATATTACGCTTAGTATTTAAACTCAACGCGACTTACGCTACGTGGAATAAAAGTAAATGTTATATAATAAATCTATGCCTAAACATGGTACTACATATTTGCGAGGTGGCACTATCTGCATAATGGCTTATCTAAAACATCCATCCTCGATGGCTGTGATACATTATTTGTGTGTTTTACATTATACAACATTTATTGCGAACTCTTTGTAATCAAACTAATACATTATCGGAACATTTACTTTATTAGCATAGTAAATTAAAAAATAAAATTTCCATAAATTGATTTTTAATAAGAACTACACTTGTGATAAGGCGGATATTCTTTAAGCCATAGACAATTGAAATAATAAATTATGTTTGAGTAACTAATCATGAGTTGATAATTTTAACTGTACAAGGCAATATTTTATGGTTATTGTACCGATTTTAACATCAGTTATTTGTATTAATAGGACAGAACACTGTAAAGTGTGGTAAATAAAAGCTTTTAATTTCATTATTATACCTATTTTTTTCATATTATAAATATCAAGAATTTAAACCAGTTTTGTACTAAAAATGTCCATTCGGTACATTAAAAATGCAAAATGTTGATTTCCTATACTTTTTTCTTGGAGTCATATCTCTGGTTTTATTGTTCGGTTTGTTTTTGAGTTTTCTAATCGCTTATGAAGTAATATGTGTATAAGTAATTTATAAATTTTCTTTATCAATCATGATTATCAAAATTCTTTATAATTTTTAATTGGCCACATTACAATGTATTACAACCACGTCCTACAATCACACGAGGCTCAATCCGAGGTAATTCGCCTATCAACCGGTTGGTATAGAATCTCCATCGACGCAAAATAGGTTTGTTGGAACAGTTTACATACGATTTTATTCGTAGACTCTTCTATTGGTTCATCTATATTGTTGAAAATTTTAATATACGCCTTATATATTACTGAAAAAAATTTCAACAGTATTTAATGGAGATGAGATGAGACACCAACGACGCTAAAGCATTATACGCGCCATGAGAGTAAATTCTGTGGTCCAATGTTCTATACTTACTTCAATTTACGTACTCTTTGATTGATTATAACTGTACCAAGTACACAAAGGACCATTTATGTATTATCTACTGGGTTATATTTATCTAATTTTTAGTTGAACATTGTTTCAACCTTATCATAATAGGATCTGGTTTTTGTAAAACATTTCTTAGTAGGTTTGTTACGCGCTATTTTGCGTCGATATATACGGAGAAATCACACAAGGGTTGTAACAAATTCTTCTACATTAAACGTTCCGGCTTGAAAACAAATTCACTATTTGGGATACTCCCCGCCTTGCCTTGAGACTTGCGCTAACACAAAAGTTATAAATATAACTACACGACGTATAACTATTTAAATAAAAAATACTACATTAATTCTTTACAAAAACAAAAACCGTTGTGCTGAATTTTAGTCTGGCATACTTTTAAAGCTTACAATTTTATTTGATATATCATAGTCTACAAACAGGGGCAAAAGCCTCTTTCTATTTACTTGATGTATACTTTTGCCTCCTCTTTGTACTCGTTAACGAGGGATTCACAATAAATAACTTTTAATATAAAAATTTGGTGTTGACTCAGTCGGGCTTTAATTATACAGGTCCCATTACATCTTATTTAACATTCTTTCCGAGCGCGGCGTAAAAGCACTAAATATTATGAAACTAAGCTATTACTGATTTTAGGAAGTATTTGAACACACAAGACTAGTCAAATCGCTTCAATCGTGACGGAATGTAACATCCATTTTGTTTATTAGCGTCACAGACACCTCTAACATACACTTCAAACAAACTCGTCTAGTATTAGAGACATCTGTTATTCAGTAATAAAACAAAAAGGTACTATTGTTTCCGGAACTGTTCTTTTTTCAATAACAACAATTTTATTTATAAATATGTTCTTAAAATGAAGTCAGTTCTACATGATCCGCATAACATATAAAATATAACAAATCGTTTGAATCCACAACAACTTTAACATCACAATAAAACATAAAAGTAATCATTATACAGTTGTAATGTTGAATAAATAAGAAATAAAAATAATAACATCCACCTCTGTGTTTAAAATCTTTTCATTTTTGCATAATAATATAATTTGGGTACGTGAACAGTTATATGAATTGTTTTACTTTTACCTTTGTTCTGTTTGAACACATAATTTACGTATATCATATAACTTGTGAGCTTGTTTATAAGAATTAAATAGATTAAAAATTATATGATTATTGAATCTAGACATTTTATTAAAATTACCAAATCAAATTGTAAATTAATGTTAAAATAGTACAGCTAGTTAACAAGCTCAAAGTAATATTGACTACCCACCCTCGGTTGCACCTTTGGCTAGTAATCATTAAAATATACACATATCACCCATGTGTATATATTTTCAAATAAATATAATAAAAAATCAATTTAAAAACAGATGTATAATTGTAACTTGCCTTTGGAAACATCTTATTGTTTCTGTATTTCTATACAAATCAATTCAATATGGAACAGTTCAAAAAGTTTATTTCAAAGTTCAAATTGTCTTTAAAACTACCTTCCTATACCACCTGGGTATGCATTTCTATAATATTTAAATTCAAAAATAAAAAGAAATATATTTAATTACTTGAACATTTCCAACCTTGATTATAAATTGTCTGTCCCATTTCTATTGAATTAGATTAAATAGGCAAACTGACATTAATTTTTATTATAGTAATTCAAAGACATTGTAACAAGTTTTAATACAACCAATGGAGCACCGAGTGCAGACTAACAAACAATAACAGTGTAGAAATAACTTCATTACGTTTATAATGTCTGGTAAAAATTGCACAGTATTTTAGTGAACGGAGTATCTTAAGAACACAATAGGTAGTATATTATTTGGGAACATAAAACAATCTGAGTGTGCTACATTAGGCCTCTCTCACAACCGTTGCATTAATTATACATTATATATTTTATTTAAGTTTATTTAAATAGTACACTGGTCCGACATCCACTAACAACATTCCAGACCATTCCGTGCACAAGTTTGGAATAATTTCACTATTAAAACATCTCGACTTGTATTCTACCCGAAGATACAATAAACGATAGATGAGGAAGTCTAAGTAGACATAATAACCATTCATCAATAGTAATTAAAATAGTATGAAGATAAAATACGCAATGAATTATACATACTTTAATTTAGCGAAACATTTTTTGGAGTTAAGACTTATTATAATTTCATTCTCTTATGTCATAATAATATTATATATTTATAAAATATCAGTTTGCTGTACAAACGCGTAAATCGACCCAAGTCACAATAACAATAAATTTCACAGTAAAACCTTTGTAATATTAATAAAATTAATAACGAAACATAGTCACTATCATATAGTGTCGGAAGCGAGCGACGAGTTGGCAGCGCGACAGCACGACGCGGCAGCGGCCGACGTCGATTACATTATATTTACTATCAGTTCAAACGTTTACCGGGAGCAGGTGGCAATTTGAACCTCACTCCAAGGACACAATGATACAATTGCTCTATTTTCCAATAAACTATTTTAAATGTTTTTTATTCAGTTCAAAACTGAGCTTTCAACAATGTATTTATATAAAAAAATTAACTAATTAGCATTCACTACGTGCAGGGGCTCGCTGTCGGGTCGTGCCTAAGACTTAAAAGTTAAATAATTAACAGAAAACATTAGTTTTTTTCCTATTTTCAGGCCGGAAAGAAGGGCACAGAACATTCATCGTCGATCTGTCAATTCACTAGCGCACACCGTCAAGTTCGCTTTCCACAGACTCGAATCACGAATTTTCTTATAACAGAGCCAAGCATTTCCAGTTTTATTTTACAAAAAGACTACATATAATGTGTAATCAAATGAAAAGTGTCCAGTTACCGTGTCGGCGATAAAGCACATCACCAGCGTCAGGTAAGTGTCCGACAGCAGTCACAGCGTCAGTTCGCACTGGGCCCCGAGCCGGGCTCGTGCGACGCCTACGTGGCGTCAGCGTGCAGCTTCTCGCTGCGCAGGAAGTCTATCTGCGTGTACGTGCGCGCCGGCGGCGGCTGCGACGCGCGCCGCGGCTGCAGGTCCAACGCCGCGTAGTGCAGCACGCCCGCGCCTGCGCCTACGTATGGGGGGAGCTGTGTAACACTAACTGCGCAATGCATACTAAGTACCACGGCTGTGTGGTACCTGTCGGTCACTTTATGACACATAATGCAAAACGGCCTTATTAATACAATGATTACATTAGAAAATTGTGTATGGATTGGAACTCAGAAACAAGAAATAAACCACGCCATATATCCTCCCAAAAGCAAACTCATACAGGATTGACTAAGGGCACTTGTTTTGAGCCACTGTATTGTATATAATACTACTGTGTTGAATGCATGTAAAATGTTAGACAGAACATTACAAACTAAAGAGACCTATTTAGTAAGAATTATCATGTTTACAGGGATTGTGGACAGTGCTCAAAAATTGAAACTTTAATTTGGGACGATCTTAAAATATATAGAAAGTGCCCACATCTAGGAGCTACTGAAAAGCTCTTTTAAGGACTGAACAGTCCGAAAAGAAAAAATAATGTGATGTGAAAATCGTTAGGAAGTTCATTTATAATTTTATTTTTTAGAGTAGTGGCATCTGTATCATCTTGATTATTTATTGGTTTAGTGAAGGATTACACCAATTACGTCCAGTCTACATAGTACTTAGCCGGCCAAAGAGGCCCCAATTTAATATCGTATATAGCGTGCGCACGCGCATCGATTGTTTCGACTACTGCATTGTTTACGTCACCCGGTCAGTAGATTTTCACTATGATTATAATGTACATATATTTAATATAATCGATAACATAACACTATGGCATGTGGTCAACTTTTAAAAGGTTATGGATACCATACTAAATGGTTGTATATTGTACTTGTAGACTGGCATAGCCCTAAATAAGTAAGTAAAGTGTGGTGTAGCTACCAGTGCTGGGCGTGGGCGTGGGCGGCGGCGAGGCGGGCGGCGAGCCCACGCTGAAGCGCGCGGGGCCGGCGCGCCCGGCCGCCACCACCACCGTGGCCGCGCCCGCGCCCGGCCCCGGCCCCGCCCCCGGCCCAGCGACAGCCGCCGGCCGGGCGCCCGCGAGCCGCACGTACTGCGGGGAGCACGAGGCGTCGCCCGACGGACTCCGGCGCAGGCCCTCTTCCGATATCTCGCGGACGGTCGTCAGCGGGTGAGATAGAGGCTCTTCTGAATTACGGAAGCAAGGTTGTATACAGGGTGAACGTGCTAAGATCTAATGGAGGTTGTTGATGAACAATTGCGTTACGACAGCAATAAAGGCACCGTAATATACAAAGGTAACTATCATAATCGATTCCTTCCGTTAATTAGATAAGCTCTTAAATAGATTTATTTTTACTTTTTAGTGCTTTGTAAGCGAATTTTGGTTTTGATTTTACTATTTTTAGTTTTATTGTGAGGTCAAAGTAAAACGGGTAGCCTTCAGTTTTTCGGCTTGCCTATCTTTTTATCGTTGTTTAGAACATGGGAACATCATGAATGTAGTCGAAGTCAATTAAATACGGGTTATTAGGCATTACTCAAAAGTTACTGTACAAATCTCGCTCCAATTTAAAGCAGACTACCAAACGACAAGCACAAGCTTCCGTATATAAAAAGAATCATCCAAATTTGTTCACCCAGTTGAAACATTCAGTTGAATTGAGAACCTCCTCCTATTTTGAAGTTGGTGAAAAATATGATAGATTTAAATTACTAATGAAGTCAAAAATAAACAACTCTTGAAACTTCTACAAAAATAAATAAAGTCACTTAATTGAGATGTCCAAAACAAAACATCCCACCCACCCAAATTGAAAAGGTCTTGCGATATGCTGGCAATGAACTGACCTCTGATGTCTTCATCGAACACTTCTGCAGCGTCGATCTCGGGCGGCGAGGCGGGCGAGTCCAGCGATAGCGGGAATATGGTCTGCGAGCCCAGGGGCGTGCGCGCGGCCAGGCGGCGGGGCGGCGAGCTGGCCGGGGCGGGCGAGGGGGCGGCCGCCGCGGCGGGGGCGGGGGCGGGGGCCGCGACGGGGGCGGCGGCGGGCGCGGGGGGCCGCGGCACTATGGCGATGGGCCGCGTGGGCGCGCGCGTGTAGTTCATCTCCACGTAGCCGTCCACCGTGGGCGCCGGCGACGACGTCACGAACCCTGCCGCCCAACAGAATTAGCCCTGACAGTAGGCTGAACAAATTCCACTAAGAAATGTGCTAAACTCAAGACCAAACATCAACCACAATTGGAATTTTGTAAAAAGTAATAATACTTATTTCATGCATGTTGTTGTCTCTGAAGCTTGTTATAGTGTTACCTGCGTTCCGCGGCGACATGTCGACGTATTCGTCGATGACGTTGCGCGGCCGGGGCTCCGCGAACCCCACGGATGGGGGCGTCCGCGCAAGTATCACCTGTAATCAAATATTAAGAATTTATTTGCAATTTTTGTTGTGTAGTTTTGGGGATTTTCTAAAAGCAGTTTTAAATTCAACAGACCAGTTTGAGAATTCAAAATGCGCAAATCTTGCCAAGTTGTTTAAATCCCAAGACACATCAAACACGAGAGGACATAATTCAAAGACAGTAAAAGCGGCCAACCATAAATTAGTACAAATGTAGGATATATCAGTAAAATATTTTTAGCACAAAATTTTATTCGTTTAACAATAATTGGGGGTCTCTGAAATAAAGCATTTATTGTTTAACCCATACTTATTTTATTTACAATCTCTTATCGAATGATTCAATCTGGTGATTATATTTTTAAAGTATTGTAACTTATCGATATTCATATACGAGTGTTTTAGTGTGAGGTAAGAGGTGTCGCCTGACCTTGGGCTGCGGACTGCAGTTGGCGGAGAAGTCCAGCTCCATGAGGTCAGCGGCCGAGGCGCGCGGCAGCAGCGGCGCGGAGGCGGGCGCGCGCGGCGCCGAGGCCGGCGGCCGGCCGCCCGCCCCCACGCTGTACGCGCGCAGGCGGCCGTCCGCGCCCGCCCCCGCGCCGCCGCCCCCGCCGCCGCCCGCCCCCGAGCCGGCGCCCACGGCCGCGCGCGAGCCCACGCTCCAGGCGCGCGGCGGCCGGCAGCCCTCCACTATGTGCGAGGTGGCCGGCTCCAACTGGTATTCGCTGCGCAACAATCACACCCGTATGAATTTCTCCTACACTTGAAGAATTTATCCTTTATTTCCGACACTAAAGCTGGGCTCTACTGAATGAACATTATATCTAAATAAGTTAACGTAAAAATATCTATTTTTTGATACACGGTGAAACCTCTTGACGGAATTAATGGCGAGTAGCGAGTACCATTATCTACTAAGTCAGAGGTCCCGTTTTCAAATTGCGATGAGGACAAATTAGAGCCTAATTTGCTGTAATTCGCTGTAAAGGGAAAAACACTAATCGGTATTTAATTAGCATTATACTCACCTAAACCTAGGGTCGGTGGAAGGAGTCCCGCTGCAGACTGATCCGCTGGACGCAGACACGAGGGCCGGCAGCGGCTCATGGCCGGGCGCCATGTGGAGGTAACCATCGGGAGCGACATCCTCGGTGCCCATAGATGACGTCCGCGAATGCTGGATGGAGCCCCCGCTAATGGGGCCGCCTACACGACCACC
Source organism: Acentria ephemerella (assembly GCA_943193645.1). Lineage (NCBI taxonomy): Eukaryota > Metazoa > Arthropoda > Insecta > Lepidoptera > Crambidae > Acentria > Acentria ephemerella. The sequence continues at coordinate 935,746 of OW971891.1, forward strand.
CGAGCTGAATAAATAAGGTCAATTGTCAACAAACACAGCTCGAATATTGTACCGTTAGTATCCTACAGACGCTTCTTCTTGACTACTCACGCATTACCTACCGTATAAAAAAGTTAATCAACTCACTCATCACTCTCTCACTGTTACTAATATTACCCTTCAATGAACTTTGTTAATCTTTAGAACACAAAGCTATTTACCTGATCTAGATCTTTTGTAATGTGCTAATAATTCCCTAATACAACAGTCTTAATTCAAATAGATAATTTCACTATGCCCGAAATCTCGTCTACACAAAATGAGTCGTGTATCGTGGTTGAAACTTTGGGTAGGTCAACGCACAGCTGTGCACTAAAATGTTACCTGATAAAGTCCCTGGTAACGTCACAGATGTCGGGTTCTTCAGGAATGCGCGGAGTCCGGTACCACTCCACGACGGCGTCAGTCTCATCCCGCGACATTTCTAATCCTGGCCAGAAACCATCGATATTCATTACTTGCATTCTCACATTCAGCAAAAGGGCAGTACGGTAACAATAGAAAGTCAACCTTATTACATTTCATACGGTTGAAACGAAAGTAAATTCGACCATGGCAGTTCAAAGAGTTACGTAACGCGCAAGCCAGCCGTATGCTACTAAGCAATTTATTTTCCATTGTGTATCAAATTAGTAGCTTCGACGCCACGGTGACGTTATGGGATGACTCCAATCGTTTACAGGAAGCGAGTATTATTTGTTCTACGACTAATTTAATAACAAAATAAGTAAGGGAACTGTCCCTACATGGGCGAGTTTATCACATCGATTTTCAGATCGATGTTTAAATAGTAACTCTTTGAATCAATGTCCACACGGCGATACGAGTACGACTGACACAACAAACCATCATTAAAAGCTTGTATTATGGATACACGATTGCCGAAAACCACATTTAATATTAATACATACATTTTTATAATATATTTAAAATATACAAAACATATAAACATGTAAACAACCATGACTGAGAACAATTATTTGTGTTTTATCACATTGATAACTGTCCGACCAGGACACTCGAAAACGGGTCCTTTGCCCGAGTAGCCTGTAGCTAGGCGTACTGGCCACGTGTCCAAGCGGTCGCCCAAATGCCATGGACTTTATTTGAAGTTAATTGTAATTAATCTCTGCTTTACTAAACGACATAGTGATAATTAACCTTGTCACGAAGCAATGATGATAAAACCAATTGCCTTTACCATTGGAATTAACTACATAATAAACCAGATGTCATCAGAATCATTTTTGTAAATGTACTTCATTATATAGTTAAACAGGACCTTGAAACAATTGCACACATACATCTGCCTCTAGCGGGACTCGAACCCGGAACCTCTAGCTTTACTAAGCTGGCAGGAGCACTTACCACTCGAGTTGACGGTAGCCTTTGCTCTTGAAATGGTTGTAACCTAATCAAATAATATCCTCCCCTATACAGTTCCCGCTTGATTCCGGCAATGGAAAGGCCTTAGCGAGTAAGAGAATATATAAAACAAAGAAGTAAAACATTATTATGTGACATTATGAATAAACAAGAATAAAAATTAAATAAGAGATATATTAGATAGAGATATATAAGCCACCTAGTTTTAAGAAAATTGTGGCGTATAAAAAGAATGTTGTATTAACCATTTACTTTTTACTTAAATATAAATAAAAACAAAAAATATAGCAATAGAAGATTATTTGGTTAAATAAATATATATTTTACCTCAAGGTCAAAAGTTAGAAGGGCCAATTGCAATAAATAAATTTTACTAATTAATAATTATTTAATACTCAAATTTATAAAATAAAAAACATTATTAAAAACAACAGCTCTTACGTACTCGTACATAATCTCTTTATAATATAAATCACATTTTTAAACGTATTTTTACTTTCAAATATCACGTTATTTTTGTTAGAAATCCAAATAGACACCAGAATTATCAGTAGACTCTCACTGAGTTTTGTTGTTATCGCTAAACGCGACGTTTGCATATCCCATTGCATTATTAGTACTCGCCGTTGCATCTTTAATCAAGGATGTACTCGAATAAGCAGGCAGTGAATTCGTAACACTAGGCTGACTCCCGCACAGGGACTGGTATTGTGAAGCACGATTCATTACGTTCAAAATCTCAACTTTAGCATAAAGCTTCTGTTCTGCGTTTAGTTTTTTCAACATCTGAGATAACATAAAAGCAAAGATGTCATCTTCGTCAATTCTTTCTTGTGTTATTTCATTCTGTCTCATGGTTGCGTTTCTGTCTTGTTCCAATAATGTACAATAATTTCCTACATCTCGCTCACATATTTCCTTCTCTGTTGTAATTACATAGGTATTTTGCGACTTTTGCACCGTTGGAAGCAATAATAGCAACGAATCTGATGACATATATTGTCTGACACTATTCTGTGACTTGTGAAGTCCAGTGATTTTATTATTTATACCACTTGTAAAGTAATCCCTGATGCCATACATTTCGTTTAGAGTATCCGATTCTGAAAATTTAAAAGTAATATCATTGTTTGCAAACTTCAAAATAAATCTACAGACTAATCAAATGATGTATTTATATATTCTACTCAACTACAAAAAAAAATCGTATTAGAAAGGGGATGTCACTCTAAAAATAGAACAAATACTTATACTTAGTGCAAAAAGTTTATTGATTTGTTATTACAATAATAAATATCCTTAACATAAGATACAAATTAGTCTGTTCAGGCTACTTTTCACATGCATTTTGCCAATTCGCATTACTGGCCACCCAGACATGTATCTGAAAATATACATAATGTATATACAGACTTAACACAGATGGACAAAGTGGACAACATAGCATGCTTCATACTATTAAAAAAATGAAAGTACTCACCCATGTGCAATGTATGAAATTAAAGTGTCACTTCTTATTTTTTTAAAAAAAACAACGTGTATAATAAAATTGTAAAAAATAAGCCTTTCATAAAAGTTTTGAAAGTAAGTTGCATAATATTCAATGGTTAAAGCTGCATTTCGACGACACGTTAATAATGCTGATTTGACGCTGTAATGAAGTGTACAGAAACATTTTGATTCCGTAAAAAGTACCGAAACCGACATATAAAACTAACGAGTTAATTTTTAAACACTTTTGTAAAACTAGACTAAATGGTTGAATTGAATTGTGAGGGTTACCCTACCATCATAATATCTGTCGCAGTATAAAGAAAACATAGTTCTTATTAATAGAGAATTGATACACATATATTGTGAACTTTAAATAAAAGGTTTTTTTTGAAGATGTGTGATATCAGGATTGTTTACTCACCCTCAAGTTCCGTATGCCTCGGCGCAGGCCTCTCTACTTCGTAGGAAGAGCACGCTCTCGATGGCATACTATCACACCGACTGCGCAACGGGCCAGCGTCTGCGAACAAACATATGCTCTCACGCACGCCGTACAACGCGAACATTCTTTGACGCTCGCGCAAGTAACACTTTCGTGACCACTACTTTAATATGAGCCCAAATCATATTTACGGATTATCAAATTTGACAGCATAAAAGTCTAAAGTACCATTCACATCTGACGCATTCAGCGGAATTACCAAATTAAACAGGTACTTGTTTAATGTACCCTACCCTCTCTTCAATTTGATAGCTCAGCGCTGGAGCACTAATATACAAAGAAAACAAAAATTTGATCTAATCATTGTAACATTTCTCTTAGAATATTCATTCTAAAGGGTGTCAGTATTTACTGCATACAAAGGATTAGCTTCTTACTTAAGTAGCGCCCGCCAAATAATACAACGTTAAGCGGATCTCTGACGAGCAGTTCTTTTTTGAGTGTTTCAAATTCATATCTGTAAGTTTTCTGTACAAATTATTAAGAGACAGAAAACCGTACTGGTCAATTGTAAAATACCCAAAAATATGTACCTTGATGTTAGATACTATCATTCTCATGTCTACGTGCTGATAACTTCGTTGAATGCCGTCACGTAATATCAGTTGTGAATAGCACCTAAACACAATATAACAACTTTTATAGTATTTTTAAACTCAATTCGGGGTGTTTGTCTCAATCTCGTGGTATGATGATTGAGCTCATTTCAATCTAAAATGCGTGTCTATGAAAGCACGTTAAAAGAAAAAAAGGGGTGGGGGTAATAAAAAGAGGGGTGGGGGTAATAAAAAGCGAAGTCTATTTTATTAATTTTAAAGTATCAATAAATATTGTTGTAATGCTATAATGTTAGTATTTGGTTACATACGTTAATTTGCAAATAACGACATGTCTGACGTAGACACACACAAGACAAGACAAGCGTACGAAACATGATATGTACTAGATAGACAACGTGCTAAATGCAACATAACCGTCACCAAAATAAGGATACAATTGGGATGGCCGGATTTTCTGTCCTTAAAAAATCAGACGACCCCAAAGAGGATTAGTAAGTGCGATGTATGTACATGAAACCCTAAGCATGTACGCGTTAGATTCCATGATACGGTACACAACTTGGCAAGGTTGTTACCGCCTCTGAAATTAGCAAAAGATGTGTCGCAATAGTACTGGCATAGCAGCAAAGTGATTTGGCGCGTTTTTTACGACGGCATTCGTTCAAGATATTAAATAAAAATACAAATATAATTTCATTCTTCGGTCCCAATCGAAATAATATTTTAATAGTATAAAATAACATTTAAGATTCCTTAGTGTCGTAAGAGAGTCATTATAGATCTCATTTACGTGTTAGTTCAGAGATAAAGTTAATTAATTTACAAATGATTCACATTATTGCATCATTGTTCGGTTTAAACTACATAATATTACCCTTCAATAATCTCTTTTTTTTATCTATCAAAAAGTTTGACACACTATTATTACTGTACTTGATTATCTTTTTATTTGTGATTACATTATATATAAGACGGCAAATTAAAAAAGTATGTCAATCTAATGAAGTTTGAAATTTTACATGTGCAGATATAATTTTGTACCTGACGTTCCTCTTGCCCTACGCCGTTACACGTCTTACCTGCATTATTTATCTACCCTTCTCTATTTAACTGTTGATCAGAATCGTATCAAAGCAATCCATCAAAGTTCTGTGTAAAGTAATCGTCTGGTGAGGTACCCGCCGTACGTGATACGTACTCTTGGAGTGGGCGGGCGATAGCTTGGAGAGGCGAGCGCCAGTGCTGGCGCGGCGCGCCCACTGCGCCTTCTTGGGCGGCTCCCCGTTGGCCTTGGCTGGCTGCCCGTTGGCCTTGGTCGGCTGCCCGTTGGCCTTGGCCGGCTGTCCGTTGGCCTTGGCCGGCTGCTTGTGCGCAGCGTCTACCTCCTCGCCCGTGAGCGGGGCGGAGCGCGTCCGCTCGTGCGCCACTCGCGGGGGCTCCTGCGACGGACAACCGGTCGGCAGCGACACTGTACGGTGGTGTTTTATCACCCGCCCCGCTTTCTCCGGATTATCGATACTTAAAGAGTTATTCGGTGGTTGGTTTTCCGCTGCGAAAGACAATGAGAAGCGACACGTAAAACTCATGGCACCAAGCGTCACCCGGTGCGATGTGGGTTTAGTAATGGTTAGCGATGGTGGCCGATACGATAATGAATGGATGATTACACCGTTTCAATGAATACGAATATATAATAGATAAGGGTCAAAGTTTATAGAAATGTATAGGCACCATCGCTCAAAATTAAGTGTTACTGTAATTTAAAAAAACACGGCAAACGTACTTACACACAGGAAATATTAGTTGTAAGTGAACGCCATATCATTTTAATTAGATATCGAAATGTTTATTTAGTAAAAATGGAATGCCTTGGAATGTTTTATGGTGTGATACCCTTAAAATGTCAATTAAAATGTAAATACAGAGAAATGGTCATTAATAAAATATTTATGCATTAAATATATATCCATTCCGCTGGGATTAAAAGTATCATAACAAAATACCCAATAGGAGACTATCAGTGTGTTCTTCGCAAATGTTTGATTCACCCCACCCAACCATCACCAAAAAACCATTGCCCGAACCTCAAAGACAATCGCCAAACATGCAACCTTAGCCCAAAAACCACAATCATACCATACAACATTGATATCCAAATGACTTCACATCGAAAGAAACAGGTTACGTTGAAGGTACATATCGATTAAATTATGGATTAGAATAAAAAATATCAGTTTCTCATATAAAACCACATTTTCACCTTTAGAATAATCAATTTCTTCCTTGATGTCTTTCTATTATGAATAAGCCAATGTCCAGTTTTGTGGAGAAACGCTTATTCTTAGAGGAAGGTTAACAAATCTGGTGTTAACATTAACACATTGGTATACAAGTCAATTATATTTCACACAATTTGATGGGATGTCATCCAGTTTAAAAATGCAATTCATTTTGTATTTGTTCTATAAATATACATGCTATACGATGTAACATTAATATAATTTCTTATTATAATTATTATGTTAATAGTATTCCTAGGTTCACATTACTTTACTCATGCATGTAAGTCGTAAAATACATTTGAAATTATTACTTGAGTAAACAAACATTCCAAATTAATCCGTTAATTATAATATACCTATTTATTTTATTATGGTTAGATTTATTGTTAGATTTGAGAAATTCACTTTGTAATAGCTAAATTCGCATAGCAAGGTCCGTTCTATGTGCTATGTATATGAAATTTATAAAATGTAAAATCCTTATCAAATTAATTGAAGGTGAAACGTTCTTTATTCATACGAAAATATATGCTTTCATAATAGAAGTAAGATCATTACAAGTATTACCTGCCATTCACTTGCTGTTAGTAAATAAAGAAAATTTTGATTTTAAAGTAACAATTCAATATTTTTTTCAGTAAACATCATTAAATTACAGTTTTACTAAGCTGCTTACATAAAAACATTAATTAGATTTAAAGTTTATCTAAAAGCAGAATTTTTAAGCAGAAAAACAGCAAGATGTCGACAGCCACTAAATAAAATAATTTAACTATTATTTTTAATCATAAACAATAATCGTTTTTAAAAAGCTACAACTTAAAACGAGGCGATGATTTACAATAATGGTTTATGATTTGAAATAAAACAGCGAAGCACGTTCAAAAGCACGAATAACGAATATATTAATTTCAAATACGAGAAATTGATTTACTGGCAGATTTATCCTAATAATTAATGGTAGTGGAAAGAAAAGTATTTATTGAAAATAATTACCGTGATTATGTCGAACCTTGGCAGAAATATTAAAACGTAAAAATCGTATATTCCAGTTATAGTTAGCAGTCCAAGGCACGTCAATACATAATAGTTAGAACGAACCCAGGCGAAGATTTGACAGCGCTTGTTAAGCATTGGTATTCATCTAACATACCACTGCATACCGGTTGGAATTTAACGTGAAGTTGAACGGTATTTCATTCAAATGGTTCACAAGTACAACAAAAAATAATAAAACTTCTAAAATTTGATAATACTAATAACGACATTAAAGTCCAACGGTATAGCAGTGTTGGCCGGCCGTGCGATATCGTACCATGTTTGGGCGTCAACGGCGCAATAGCAGCCGCCGAGTCGTCTATTGAGTAAGTGGCCGACGAGCACACGCACTGTCTAATGCACGAGCCCACGCACAAGCCCTTGTCTGCAATACACGCGCGTACCTTTATACCCTATACCTGACAAATCTGGCTTGGAAGGACCAGACAATAGAGTATAGCAACCTGATAAAATTCATAGAACTTGAGCATAAAGTAATTTTTAAAAAATATACTTTACCTAGTCACGAGGCTATGCATAAGCTCTCGTCTATATAAAAACGCATCGTTTTATTTACCACCATGAAATATGGCAGTGGGCTGTAGGACCAATTAAATATCTACACATAAATTTAAACCTTATATTTTTAGATTAGAGCTGATTTTGTAAAATCAGCTTTTACATTAACTTTAAATCAGGAGCCCAAGCATAAAATTTTCTTAAACACATGTGCGTAATCATAAAGGTAAATTTTACTTATTCATTCGGGCTTAGAAGTCCAATTTATATATTCTATCTTCCAACTTCCAATTGATATCTATCAACCAAACAAACTAAAGTGGACCCTATTTAATCCCTTATGGTCGTATTTTCCATTGACTACAAGTTGTGTCACGAGCCCACGAAGAAGCTTTTCATGTCTAAATACATGTACGTAAATTAACCGTATTACCAGGCTTCGAAACACAAATATAATAACAATAATCCTCTATATAAAGTTAGCGCAGGTTAATAATACACGCGCGTTGTACTGTCTTCAAAAAGAGGACTCCAAAGAATGAAACAAAAGCTAAGTTCATGATGTCAAAAAATCATAAATGGAAGGAACAAAAATAAACGTAAAAAAATTTCTTTCTGAAAATCCGATATTCAGCGAAAGAAAATTATAATTAGGGCAGTTAAATTCTAAAATGAGGGAAATGTTAGTCACATTGTCTATAACTATTGAATTTTCTACTGAACATGCTTATACTATGCTACGTGTAATAATGGCTGTGATGCGGGTAGCTAAAGAAATATCACCAAAACATGAATGAGAAACATTAAAATGTACTCTTTGATGGAATCTCTATAAGTCTCAGATAAAGTATTGTATTCTTTTACAGTCATTTTGTGGCTCTCTGAATTGAACCTGTTTATGGAACTGTTTTTAAGGTCCTGATTCCTTTAAACCACTTGACACTTATATTGGAATACATTTTAACGTTGTTAGCTTTTTGAACTTAATTGCAAAATAACTACAAAACTGCTGTTTAAACTATCTAGAAGCCATTAAATCTCTATTCAAAACGCCTTTCACGAAAAAAACACTAGCTATTTTTGAGACTACCTCAATAATTTTTATTTAGGAACAAAGACAATATCTCTTTATTTTACTTAACACAGTATTGATCGTAGCCAAAACCATCAAAAATTTGGTTCATGAAATTCAATACCAGATATAAGGAATGTAAGCTCACCAATCATTTATCCAATGTCATGGATTGAAAGGAAACTTCGACTTATTATTTTCCACCATATTTTGGCGCGGTAATCATACTGACCGTTAGTGAGACCAGCCCTTCCTCTGGCATCGGAGTAAGTCTGCCGTCGAGGAGGCAAAGGCCCCGCGGAGCCCTCCATCCCTTTGGGCAGAATGATGTGGTCGCGTTCGTTCTCAGTCTCTTTGGCGCAGTTCCTCATTGCGCTAGAACAGGGGAAGATTGAAAGTTATTACTTGTAATATTACGAGGTCAGTGATCTTAGAGATATAAATTGAACGAATGCTCTCGCTGTAGTTGCGCAAGTTTCAAATGGGCACACAGTTAAATGTTTAGGTGCAGAATGTAAATATTATACTCACCTGTGCTTTTGATCACCGACTACCAAAAAAATTAGAAAATGTGATATTACATCAATATGTCTTGAGTAGTCATCAAAGAAATACACAAAATGAATTTCTAAGAACAAAAATATACCAAATCTTTTATATTAGGTGTTAAATTATTTGTCACAAATATTTTTGATAAACAATTTTTATTATCATCATATAACATATAACATTGGTATCTTTATGTATATATTATAGCTTATAAGTATTATTGTGTATTAATATTTGAAAATTTATGAGTAACTGGTTGACCCGGTGAACTTTGTTTCTGACATTAACGCCATCTATCAAAAATACTGCGAATTAGTGGTAGATGAATTGACACAGCTTAACATGTAAGGTCCAATTTTCAATCTATATTAATACTTACTTACTTACTGTTTTTACTTTAGAATTTTTCCTATTATTTTTATTTTCAAACCACACCTGTGTTAACACGAATAAAACGAAAAAAGGAACTATTAAAATCGTTTGAGCCATTGCCTTTGAAGTTTTAGCGATACTAACGACAAGCTATTAAAAAAAAGGAAGAAGATATTAAACTTAAATTTTTACGTGTTTAAGTTTAAGTATGATTTATGTTAACTGCTAACTTAACTCCAATTGCAATTTCATATCCAACTCCCTCACGGGACTGGAAGATATGTATTAAAGAAATAAGTCCACCTTGATTTATTAATGAATCAAGGTGGACAAATAAGAATATTATATACTATAATAAACTGTAACATTTCAAAACATGAACACATTTTTGAGGTGTCAGGAATCTAACGATTTCAATCTTCAGAGTGAAATGCTCACGAGGTAAGGAACCTTCTCCAGTACGTGTCGTGCTAACATTAATAAGAATAACTCGGGAGATAAATTTTTAGTCAACATCAACACATTGTAGCTAATTATTACTTAGCATTTGTTAACCTTCTGTGGTTTACTGCCGTTGCACACACACAACCTACACTGTTATGCCTGTTTTATGTTGTTGATATTTATTTATTAAAATAGATACATCATCGACAATGTCAATGTACATACAAGATAAATTTATGCAAGTGTGTAAGGATAAAAGATATGTCTTTGCAGGTATATAAAATATTATCAAAAAGGAATAAACTAGACAACATTAACAACATACTACATTTTTCAAAGACATTATTGAGATTTACCGCAGTTAGTACCGCAGTTTATGTTAGTATGATCTAGGACTTCTAGCCTTCAAGATGAACTGATGATAATACTCACAGATAAATAGTAGAGTGCATGCTCTGAGCTATGTTGGAGTCGTCGGAGTGCATCCAGAGCTCCCCGGCGCCGGTCGACGTCTGCCGCCCTACCTCCATGTAGAAGAAACACTCAGAGTCGCCACACCTGTAAGTCAAACAAATGGCTGTTAGTTTACGCATAATAAAGTTGAGACTAGTTGACAAAATTTTCATAAAAGTAGACAAAAAATACCCGTCTATATAGACAGTCAACAGTTTTTAATTCGTATTAACACTTTCTTTTATATTTTCATTAAATAATCAAACATTTGACCACCACTATACCTGGCAATAAGTGAAGATGTGCCCTATTGGTTAAAAGATACATTTCAAGTGCTTTTCTAAATTAAGTGGGGTACTGACACTAATAACCTTGTTTAAGTTATAGAATAAATATGAAAAAAAAGCATCCGCTCTATCACCTAGCACTTGAGTAATAATAAACTTGAAATTATTGATAGTTGCATGATAATTGACCTCATTCATATATTTCATAGTAACGTGTGCGAAACGTGTTTTGCAAATCAAATCTTCATATATTTTCCCACTCAGTTTCTCCTGTTACAATCTATGGGGAATGCACGAAATAATGCGAGGAGACGTTTCTATATCAACATACGGTACGTACGAAGGACCGGTACCTTCGCGGTACCCATAGCTCTATAGGTGTCTATTTGGTGGGTAGTTCCGACACGACTGTGTCAGCTGCTTCATCTGCAATTTGCTGTCTGGCTAAAATCCTACATATACATAACATATAATCTAACATTTTCCATGTATGAGAGAAACTGATAAATTTCACGAAGATTGCGATAAACCAGAAACTCTAGTGCATTCTTTAAATCGTACAATACAAACTAGAATAGAATAGAATAGAATATATCTTTTTGTACATCAGCCAATTCAAAAAGAGAAACACACAAACAAAAAACTTTTAACTAATTTTGTACAAACTAAAACATCTTTCTTTTACATTTTCAACAAATAATTGCAAATTTTGTAGTATGATAAATTAAAGAAATCTACCCAAATAATTATTACATACCTCCGAATATTCTTCAACGAGTACTCGATCCGTTCAGGTATGCCGAGGTCGCTGATCACGTTGTTATGGCTTTTAATTTTCACCAGGGCGAGGGTCTTATCGGTCAGACAGAGGTTGTACAATCCCTGGATGTTCTTCGATGACCCCAGACCCTTCTTCTGGACGTTCACTTGCCATACATGTTCTGAAAAAAAAACCGGCATTATATAAAAACTGTTACATTAATACAGGAAAGATTCAAAACGTTTTAACTTTATTTAAAATTTCCTTAGTAAAGAAAAAAATAGCTTTGTTGAATAGAAAAAAAACTGTTTTTCACTGTGTGCCTGAACTTCAATCATACGGCCCACATGATGGAAAGCGGATACCGTAGTTCACGATTTTTTAGAAGTAGCTGTAGTCGTTAGAGAGAACCTAAACCGTTGAAACATTTGAACCTCTACATCCAATATCATTTCACATGTAGAAAATAAATTATGCCACCAATTCGTGATTAGGGAGGTTTTCAAATTGCTGAGTTGTCACTACAGGGGAAACGATGCTATCTAAACTTTAAGCTATTAAATGGGATTGATATGCGAAATGCCAGGGTCCTATTAAAAAGAACCATCATTTGATAAGGCGCGACCTTCAAACCTACTATATGCAACTCAATCTGCAATGTAGTGAAACGTGAGATAGAATGCTTGTGATGCGATAGTTACTCACAATTTATAGTTATAAAAATGGTGCATCCGAGCAATTACCAATGAAAATACTACTTTTTTACCTATGTTTGTTAAAATTTTCTTGCTAGGTAATCGTATTATTATCAATTTCCGAATAATATATTATCTTATCTTATGTAAAACAACATTTCGATCATTTTAACATTTTAAGTTTCACTATCCCAAAGAACTTTCCGAACTAAGCTGCAAGGGTATAGCTACGGAGTATTCTGAAGCAAATTTTGCAGACGAATTTTTGAAGATTCTAAATGTTCAAATTTATATTAGGTAAGTTTATAAAAACAGAAGGAAGTAAAATTATCGTCTTTTATTTCTTTCTCAGTCCATTCACATTAAATCGTCATCCCGGACCCGCCATTGCACATGTTATAAAACCATCAGGTAATACCAACGTCACTTTGATAAAATTGAGGCAACGATTGTATAATGTCATAAAAATTCTAATTTAGTTTAGTTTCAATATAGATTTCCTTTATTACTTTTAATTTTCCTGTTTGATTTCTTAAACTTATCATGTTGTATTTGAGAAGGTACATATATATTATGGAACAAAGACCTAAGGCGCAGTATTGCCATGAGTTACAGCATGCTACTTATAGCCTTCTGAATCCTCTAACATAAATAAAGATTTTGCAGTTCCACAGATAACGATACAAAACTAAAAATAGATATAGAGGAAGGAAAACCCAGTCGATTAGGAGGAACATCCGTTCTCTGTGCACCGATATTGTTTTAAGTTCATTAATTTTTCCTTTTTAAGTTATTTTAAACACGCTACCGCAACGGATTCAGCTGCAATGGATTTCCCACGATAGTGAGTCAGCGTTAACGTTCATTCGAATATTCGGCCATGACTGTTTAAGTGTTTAATAGGAAAACATGTTTACGTATCGATAACCGCTGCGATTCTTAAAATGAATTATCATAGGAACATTTTTCATTTCTTAAATGTCGCGTCGTGTTGGTGACTATGCAGTACGGGTGCGGTTTCACCTGGCGCAACACCAACAGGCGATAACACGAAATTAGCATAATTTTAAAATAACTCATATTGTTTGTTACATAGGAGATGACAGTAATTTAACTGTTCCTAAAAAAATCATGGTATTTTAAGACGACAAAGGTTTCCAGCTAAAGTAGTCCAGATCTACTGAGTTTCAGAGAGAATTTTCTAATAAAAACTCCTTGCTACTAAAACTTTTCTAAATACTTAAATTATACGTTAAGTACATAAAAAAGATGATTCCGATTAATTAAGATTAGCTGAACGGTGAAACTTGTGCATTTTGTTCATCCCAGTCATTCTAATTTCAGTATCTACAACTGTATAACTGTTACCTGGTGCCACAAGCAAGAGCAGCACACAACCTAATAGTGATTGGCAAACCGTAAAAGGAGCCAATATGCGAAGGTAAATAATTTAATATGTAATTCGAAGGTAAATAGTTGTGGGTTGTAAGCATGGACTGCTAATGCATCATGCCAAAGGCACAAAACTGTAATTTAGTGGCTGTTAGTTCAAATGTAGACCGTCTGCCCTGCAGCCTTTAAAACCCTTTTGATGAGTTCCTTAAAGGAATCTATAATCCATTTGGTTATGTTTATTATATATTTCATAGTAAAAGAGAAAAGGCCAGTCTCTTTAAAGAAACATATCAATTGACAACTCAAGTCCTTCACCCATGCTTCAGAAAAGGAAGCAGGAAAGCGTGATGTAAAGGAAAAAGTTCAGCTTCTTAGTTGGGCCTTAAAGCCACTGATATGTCTCTCTCTAAGTTTAATGGACATTTTATGAATGGACTCAACAGTAAATATATAATGGAACAACGCTAATGAGAACATTTGAAACCAGGCTGAGGAAACAATTTGGAAATACCTGCCACAGCCTTATCTTTGGGGATATATGAATATGGTTAGTTAAACATTGAATTAAATTATATCAATTATTTGGGAATTTCCAAGGTTCACACAGAATTGATTTTCTATTGTGTTTACCTATACAATTATAGTCATATTAAGATCTTCCGTGCTTCCGAATCATCGGCACGTTAAGATCCAGAAGCCGTTATCAACTACCTTTAGTTTAAGGTATGCATAACATCTCGGCGTAATCTCGGTATATATACATAAAAAAAATATACCAACCGATTTGAGAACCTCCTCTTTTTTGTAGTCGGTTAAAACGGTAAAACTACTGCTTTGTAATCTATGCCGTGGCTTAGAATTGAAATATTATCCTCTATCGATGTTCTTGGGATACAAAAACAAATCGCAATTCGGAATAGTGTAGAAAAAATGAATGAGACTGAATGACCTCGAAACAATTTTATCTTCAAAAAAACTTGATTGATAAACTCAAATACAACACAACTCCAATAATTTTGTTAATTGACTCAGAATTTTAACTATCAATTAGCATTCAACTATGTGAAATAATAAAATTTAATTGAAAAGCATGTTTTTAAAGATACTTTAACTCCATACAACCCTGCTTATTTAGTTTTTTCGAGGTAATTGGAAATTTTGTAAACAATATAATAGGTAAAATGTTGATTACCAAATATTTAGTTCCTAATTTCATTTAAGAGAGGTTGCACGACCTTTTTGGTGTTATAAGTTATTTTAAATATATTAATTACGTTAAATATATATAACTTAGCTGGAGTCATAGCGAGTACATACGCCTGTAGAATAGAAGAAACTGAGTATTTTTATGAACAGAATGGTGTTATATTCTGTTATACTTTTTTCAACCTTTGTCACAAAACTGGGCACAAATCTTTATACACGGATGAATGGTATGTTAAAATATGTCTGAAGTACATATTATAGTTTAGAAAGGTTACTAAAACAAACCGATATAATTAATTTAGACGATATGGAGGTAGATATAAATTATAATTTGTCTTATCAATATCGAGTGTAACGCAACTGTTAATAAATACCTTTTAAGTTGTAAGAAATAATGATTATCTAGCAACGCCGACAAACTACAATAATAAAACAATAAAATTGTTTTGATACTTACTAATTGCTCAATTAGGAATGACCAACAATAATTAAGTAAATAATAAAAGGTTGCGTTGATCGCGGCTCGCGGTAGATTGCAGTATCAGAACCTATGATTTTTTAAGATTTAGCATATTCAACCATTTGCTTCTGGGTGAGAGAGAGGTATATGGCCTTTTATTGAAAGAACTATGCTTGTGTAAACAAGAACGTAGCAGGATCTGTTCCCCTATTTTATTTCCGCTTCATTTAAAATTATTATATTAAAAAGCATCATCAAATCTCAAAAAAGATTCAAATTAGCAAAATTTTGTTTCCCACTATTTTTTATTTGTTTTTCTTTCTGTAAAAATGAGCGAATCGAATGAAATTAGATACATTTTAAAATTTAATTACAAAAAAAGGGAAAAAATAAACAACGCAAGCCGCGAAAATGGGTGACGTTTATGAACCTAATGCAGTGTCAGTAAGAGCAGTACAAAGTTGCTTTAAATCCGGGAATTTTGATGTCAAAGATGCACCTTTTATGGATAAAATGGACGCTATTTTTGAAAAAAGCGGAGCAAGATCGGGATATCAGCAGTTACGACATAGCTGATGAACTGGCATTTGACCACAAAACAGTTTTGACCCATTTGTAAAAAGCTGGGTACGCAAAAAAGCTCGATGTAGCTCATTGAAAGAAACCAAATGAACCGTGTACTCATTTGCGATTCTTTATTGAGACGTAATGAAACCGAACCGTTTTTGAAGAGATTGATGATGAAAGTGGATCACGTATGACAAGAACGTGCGAATAAAGATGTAGTCGAAGGTTGGTCAGGATTCATAGACTGTGGCAAAACCTGGATTAGCTCGCAATAAGATGATGCTGTATCTGTGGTGAGATTGGAAGGGTTCATTATGAGCTTTTACCGCCTGGCAGAACCATCGATTCGGATCTCTGCGGCCAACAACTGATGAGAATAAAGCAAGAAGTTGAGACAAAGCGGCCGGAATTGATTAATAGAATGGATGTGGTCTTTCATCACGATAACGCTAGACTATATACATCTTTAGACGCTCAGCAAAAATTAATATAGTTTGTCTGGGAGTTGTTAACGCATCTGCCATATAGCCCTGACATTGCACCTACAAATTTCCACATGTTTCAGTCTCTTCTTAATTCTTTAGGCAGTGTCAAGTTAACATCAAGAGAGGACTGCCAAAACTACTTGATGCGTTTTTTGATCATAAGTCCCAAAATGTCTACAGCAATGGGATCTCTCTACCTACAAGATGGCAGAAAGTATACGAACAAAATGGCACAAATATAATGTAATTAAAAGTTAATTAACTTTGAAAAAAAAATGTCTTGAATTTTCATATATAATGCGAAGAAATTTTTTCCCCAACCTATTATGTAAAGAATTTTAAATTTAATAATGCTAAGAATTGTGATTACCAGAAATTAAGATTAAGAAACATTATTTTTAAAAAGTGTTGACTATAAACCAAATTACAGGCTTCCATAAAATGAAGTTATTAGTAATTGCATAATCTTTTTCAAAGAATTTTAATGTTTTGTGATTAAATTAATAAAAATGATTATCCAATAAATGGGAAATTTATATTATAACTACACACTAACTATTAGTTGATAAGTAAAAGACATTTGTTATATAATTTTAATATTAATTACAACATTTGTTAGAACATAGTTGCATGATATTATTGATAAATATACAGTGTAAACAACAATATTTATCATTATCATTAATAGTTATTCTGTACATCTATTTCTATCAGGTTAACCATTCATATTTTAGATCAGGTTATCAGAAAATTTGCTATCTAACCTAATGTGCCCATGTGTACAAAGATCAATGATCATTATTGTTTCCAAATTATAGTAGGTATAAAAGTTTTAAGAAAATATAACTTGGTTTCAAAAGTATTGTCTGTTAACTAAAATTAAGTAAGTTTATGGTGTTTTCAACTGAATAATTTTTTAGTTATGACTATTATTTTATAAAAAGCACAATGAATCGCAAATCATAGATAGTTAGTGCAGTATACGATATACACCTTGTTGGCTCATAATTAAATATATTCAATCCCTCTTATGTGAATAAATAAAATACAGCTAGAAGCCGAAAATACAACACTAGAATATTTTGTGTATAATATATATCTTTATTAATTATATTTTTATTTGGTTGGAGACATGTCAGAATAATACTATTTACTTATTTATTTAATTCAACATTGTACTACTATTTAGCTATCTAGCTTTCACTTCATACTTCGCAGGCAAATTGTTCATTAAATTTTTATTAAATAATACTTGTATGAAATACGGGAAAAACATATGAAAAATATGTCACCTAAGGCTGCATCCTTATGCCCTTGAATTGAGCGGAGAATAAAAATATTGGCATATAGTTGGCCTGACTGGCCTGACTAGCAATTATTCAAAGGCTGAACAAGATTCAAAGTTCATAAATTATTATAATGGCATCCTTTTAAAAATCCAATTCTTAAACAACACTATACTCATTACTCTGTGATGTTTAAACAAAGTTTTATAATCAACTTTATTAAACCATCTATTGTTTAAACAGCCCACAGCTTGGCAAGACTACCCTCATGAACAAATACATTACTGGACCATGTGACTCATCACATCACATGGATCAATGCAGGTGGGTGTTTATAGCCACTGTTTTACGACAGTCACCTGTACCAATGACTAAATATGCCTACAAAACAGAAACATACTAAACCAGTTTAATATGACAGGAAAAAAATGTAACCTAAGCCAAAGCAAATTATAAAAGAATACAGTTATGATCAAGACAAAAAAATGATTTATATGTTGTTTATAAAAACAAAGTTAGGTGATGCTAGTAAATTGTTCACCATATTGGTGAACAATAACTAAAAATAAACATGTTTATACAAGTGCTTAATATTTATTATGATTGATGATGAGGCATTTGTTTACTTATAGGATATTGTGGTGAGGTCATCGGCCTGGTCCTTACCTTGAGGTTCCTCTCTATTTGGTATGTTGGTACAATTGATTGTGATTGTATTCGTAGTAGTAACTATAACTTTATAAATATAAAGTATATGTTTGTTTTTTACTTATTAAAAATGTGTAAAGTAAAATTGTGAGCCTCGTCTTATTGATAACAGATAGTCATTCAGATTAAAATGTAATGGAACAGTAGGCAAGGGGCAGGTGGGGAGACCACTCAAGTCATTGGCTATGATATTGTGTGTGTGGCAGGAAGGGATTGGATGGATAAAACCATGGATAGAGAAATATGAAAAGAGATTGTGAAGGCCTTCACTCTATCAGGAGATGACATTTAAAATGTTTAAGAATTTAAACTAACATAAAACTAATTACATTAAATACTAGTATTAACACTAAGTAATTATTTGTATTTAAATGTGGTAAAAAAATGGCTTTTTATCTGTTTTATATAAAAAGCTAAATCACTCGACACCACCTGATGATAAGCAGTAGAGGATATGTGCAAAGATAGCTAGTGCAGCATGTGACTTCCCGAGCCATTTTCACTTTGTCAGCCCAAAGAGTGCTTTTTCATATCTCTTTTAAAGGAAGCCATGTATACAACACGGAAGGAGGGAATATGTGTGTCGGTAAGGAATTCCTTACCAGCACACATATTTATTATTATAATAAAATCGTGATAAGTTGATATCTGTACATTATAGATATAGGGCCTCATTCTGGCACATTCTAAATATAATTTTATGTTCAGTAAATTCCACTCTTGCATTATTTTATAGGAAAAGATAATAGCAAAAATAAGACATTAGATACACCTTTTTAATAGTGTCTTTTTCTTTTGTACTAAGAAAGAATAAACGCAATGCACATAATTATGTTTTAAGGTCAGTATTTTAGTTTTGATTTTAATTCCTATAATTTTAGGAGTTTGTCTATCTTATTGGTTAAATTGTTCATTAAGTTAGGTAAGTTTTAGGATACATAATTTGTATTAATTCTAAGTCACTTTTTTAAGTTTTATATCTTTTGACTGTAATTATACCTTTAATAAATAAATAAGTCAAGCCCACTAAAAATAATAATAAAAGGGCAGTCTTTATTAGAACAACAAAGTCCAAAACAACAATATTATATTTGAATATTGTGGGTCTGTTTACACACATAATGCAAGTAATACAAAGTACTGCATGCAATTGAATGAAATTTTCATTGCTCCATTCACTGCAGGTATAAAATGAAATGAATAATAAGGTACAATTCTAAAGTTTCTAGCTAATAATTTACATATTACTTATGAAGGAAAACTATTTTTATGACATATAACTGTAATTACGGGTTTAAAAATATTGTAATTCTAGTATAAGTCAGACAGGTTGTCAAAACTATAATTAACCTATTGAGAATGAAAATAAAAGTTGTAGAATTAGAACCCAAAAACTATCAATTATAATTTACTATTTATAATTTTTATTACATAGAGCCCAGCACTCATAGTACAAGGAACACGAGAAACAATTTGTCTACAACATAATGCCATTTTTCTTGGTTTAAGGTAACTCAGTTAAAGGAAAGGTAACTTCCATACAAATTATCATGAGAAAAGCGAAGTTTTGATGTACAAAAATCTTCTCAATTTCGCTGTGCTATGCATGCATTTGTGATTTGTCATGATAACACTAGTGTTATTATCTACTCTTGTAACAAACAAAACTGATACCATAAAGGCCCCTTACAAATACTTGGAATCAATGATAAGAAAACTAACAAGTGTTTCATAGTTTTCAAAAACATTCTAATAGATGTCATAATCATTTTCAGACACCAATATCAACTTCACCATATATGATTCCCCCATAAATTGAAATAAATTCATAGTAACTGTGGTACTATTGTGATTATTATGTGGCATGTGCAATTGTTTGTTTATTCATTGTACATAAGTAAATTCATGACATGTTTTGTCATGTCCAAAATGTTTTTACTATTTTCTACAATATTAAGATAGTGATAATAAATAGTATAATACTCACGTATTGGATGAAGTAACTCCTCACTAGCATCATCAGAACCAGAGCGGTGTTGCTTTAGAATGGCTGTTAACCATGCATGCAGGTCTGGTTCGTTCTCTGCCACAATGCAAAATTGCTCCTCTTTGGTGAAGAGCGCGATGACATGTTTCTGCTTGAGGTCCAGCCTCCGGGTGATGTTGTAACAGCTCTTTAGAGGTAGTACTCGCCGCGGTGCCGCCCCCGCACGGAATTTCTTCTCTGACTCGTAGTACTCAAGACGCGCGGAGCAGTCGGAAGACTCAGCGCGCAGTACGAAGTACTTTTTCTTCATGGTCTTCAGCTTCCGTAGGTGGCCTTGGCGCACCACGGTGCCTGCACCCCCACCAGCTGCCCCAGCCGACATATTAGCGCACCCGCATCCCAGTCAACAACTAACACTGGCACATGCCAACCGATAACCTTGAAGTTGTTTACTTCGCTGATGAAAGTCACCCGAACTGTCGAACCTACGCTACCACTGTCAAACACGCGTCGCAACTAAAAATACGTACTATCCTTTTCGTATAGTGCGTAAATAGTAACTCATATGATAAATCGAACAGCGTAACGAATCCGTCTCGTTCCGCGTACATCCACTTGCGCCATATGACTACTATTTGGTGGGCGCCACGGATTCGAGACGACACGATATCATTCGACGCCAAAATTTATCTTTGCAAAATAATCATAATAACTCAACAACAAACACTATTCAATCCATAATTTGGTACGCTCACTATTACACTCGGTCATTCACAGACACTCAAGTTTAGAAAGAGATAAAATCATTCATAGTAAACGTAATCCGCACCGCACGCCCTTCCGTAGGCACGCAGGGCATGGAAGTCACGCCGTGCCCATGCCTTGCGACATCAAAACAATCAACCTGTCCCGGTATCTCACACTGATAAGGAAATTATGGGTCAATGATTATGCAAAACCAAATGACTTGGTATTGTTGGAGTGTTTGACCACTTGATTTATAAAAACTCATGTATTTGCGCGTCGTTTTTTATTGGTTCTTGCTATTGCGTGTCATTTTTGTACGACGAACGAACGAAATCGAAATAGCACGGACCTACTAGTGTTGCACATTGACCATTAAGTGAATATAAATCCTCACATCTTTCAGCATATTTTTAGCTCTTCTCTTTATACTATAGAAATTGAATAATTTTCAACTTTAATTTATATTTTACAGTACAATTGAAATAACTTCAAAGGCATCCTTACATTTCTAGATATATTCAGTTGTTTAAAAAAAAACTTTGTCTAAATTATGCAGCGTTAAATGGAACTCATTATTTTAAGTGCACTTACGATATAGTTTATGATTAGTTTATGATTGATTCATTATTAAAAGAAAAAAAATGACTTTACTGCCATCCCAAAGAAGAATACAGGGTAGACAGTTGTTTCATGAAATGACAATTTTTATTTAAAATAACCAGAGAGCTTAGACAAATCTTGTCTCATTTCGATAATTATCGCAATCAAATCGCTAAATGAAAATGAATGGGATTTAACAATTACGTCAGATAAATAAGCGGGAGAATATGTCAAATACCAGAGATCTCTGAACATAGATTCTTTTCCCACTAGAGCTGAAGCAAATCTGATAGATGATCTGATCTGATCTATTAGATAGGATTCTTTCTATTACATTCACGTCTTTAACTAAAGAGTAATTTTAGTTTTACTTTTAATTTAATACACAAAGATTTTTCTTTGAGTATGTTAAAGAAGTAACATATTAATTGTAAAGTTCTAATTCATTAAAAGGTTTTTAACGTTCAAAAATAATGATCCCCTTCACGTCACTATCTAAAATGTTGCCAATGATTACCATAGATTCAATAAATTCATAAAAATATAATTCAAAAAACATTATTCATGCTCAAAAGATATTTTTAAAATAAAAAAATGCCTATTGTAAAAATCTTTGATTTCACTTTTAATCTTTGATTTGGATTTAATTCAGGGTTTATCCAAAGACTTTCCCTATTTGGATCATAATTATTTTTAAAATTTGCAACACGGACACAATATGTCCGACATTTAACGTCATTCCATTCATTCATTCGCTTTGCTAAAAAAGGTTGAATCGAGAAATGTTGGCAAATTAGTGACGATAAAATACGTGTTATCTTTTTGTTTCATGTTATTTTGCCATACCCTGTGCATTTCGTGATACACGAGGTACGGAATATGAATTAGACGAAATACTAGATTGTATATAATGTTTACATTGTGAAATAGTGATGTATTGTTCTATCTCCGTGAAATTCATTTTGTTGGTAGCGAAAGGAGAGTTTTTGTTTCGTTTTTGGTAGCCGATAAGTGATTTTATAGTTCTACAGTGGGATTGTTGAACCGTGTCGAAGTACAGTTACTCGAGTTATATGATACGAAGTTTTAAATTGTCAGTTAAAGTGCCCTTTCATTTCATCCTGTGTTTGCAGTTGCAACAGGGTAGCCACCTATGAGTCTGCGGCTTGAGTTTTGCAATAACCATTAGAGCGTAGAAAACGTGTCAAGCTTCCACCCTTCTTATTGTGATACACCTAAAGCTAAGTTTTTGTTTGTAGGTGTTTAAGTTCTCTGGAAAATGGATTTTACTCATTAAAGTTTCAGGTAATGTCAATATTATTTTTATCTTTACTCTCTTAATTTCATGCATAACGGTTCCAATTATTATGTTTTAGTTTCAGATATATTATGGCATCTGGAACATCTTCTTTGGAGAGCAATGGAAGTAATGGTGAGTACTTAATTAACATTAAACATCTATTTATTTATTCATTTGTCACAATCAAACAGTCATTCATTTACACATTAACATGAAAAACATCAATAAAAGGCTTAACAAATGTATATCCCATGGTGTTATCCATGGCTTATAATATAACTGTTTTCACTTAATGTCACTACATATGAACTTTTAAAGTAGTGATAATTAAGTTGTGCATATAAATTAAAAAATAATAACTAAATATTATACATTTGATGGATATTTTACATATCTTAATGTTTTTGCATAACTTTCATGATTATTCAACAATTATAGTATGATGAATAAAATCATGTAGATATAAATCTATACCAATCTATCTACTAATATAAGGATCCATGACAGTGAATAATAATGTTATAAAAATTATATCCTTTATTCAGACAGTATTTTACATTACATAATTTATTTACTAACTTTAACACTACTATTACTTTTATTTTACTTACTTTTTTTTTTACTTTCTTCCAATTGAATTAAAAAAAAGCTACAGTGAAAGTGACACTGTAGGTCTATTATAAATATATAATGTAAGTAAATTTAAATCAAGTGAAAAATGAAATGTTAGACACATGGTATAAATCCCAGAATATATATATATATCTATATCACATTGATGACTAGTAAAATGCGAGTGATATAGGTAGTGAATGGTCTTTACTTTAATGAATGTAGCCAAATAACGGTAATAGTCTTATAATAAACAAGATCTCACAATAAACATTTTTTTTAATATGAACTAAATTCCAATTTTGATGATAAACACAAAAAATAATATCATCAAGCATAAATTGTGTCAAAATGTAAAGAAAAATTAAAAGTATCAGAAGATACAGAAATTGATCCATAATTTAAAATAAAACCTTGTCAGCATACCCATTCAATATATTATAAAACCAAGCTTTTGACAAATCTGCAAGCCATAAATTTTAATTAGTAGCTGTCATTATTAATTAACAATAAAATAGCAAATGAAAATCTTGCTATCATGATAGATATCAGCTATTAAGATCTATAATGTTCTTGATTACTTTTCCTCATACTCTGTGACTGCTTTTCCCTTGCTCTCATCTAATCATGTCTGTCTTTTCATTTAGGTACTTTCCACATCCACCCACAATTTCCACATCTTCTATTCTTTCTCAGTTCATACTGTCAGGATATTCTTCCTTCTTCTTCGTACGGGCGGTCTCCGCATATCGACGTTTATTGCACCTGTTTTGAATTGGAGGGTGTGGGGCTGTTTAACTCTCGTCATCTTAATTCCTCAAGGAAGTCACCCAGTGCTTTGATATCACTAAATGCCTCCTGGACGCTGCCACTGTGAGGTTATAAAACTAACTGCTGGCATCCATGTCTCTGCTAATATTAACATCTTCAAGAGAAGAGTAACGGACCACTGTCTTTCTTTTTGTGTAATGACCATTTATTCTATTTCTATTTATTCTTTCAGATCTGACACAAAAAAAATCATGATGAAATATGCAGATCATTTGTGCTGACTTTGCACCATATTAATTGTAAATTATTGTCATGTGTGTATAAATTTAAAAAAGTACACTATTTCTGGAATATTTCTCTAAAAATTCAAATTGACAGCATTCTGTGAGCTCATATAAAGTCTTTGTTGAAAAATATATGACACATTCGACTATTAATTCATTAAAGATATTTAAACAGATGTTGTCTACAATGCAACCTTGAAATCTCATGCAAATAATGATGACCTACCCCAGTTTCTTTGTGCTATGAATTACATCTTGTATAATTTTGTAAAGTAATGATATCAAACTTTCTTAGATCTAGTATCCCATTTAGTTAACATTCACATTAGTTTTACTATAACTATTAATTTCTACCAGACACCATTCTAATAACAAAAACTAAACATTACTAACTGTTGAGATCTAAAATGAGCTACTTAACAATTTTTTATATTTCCATCACTTCTTTATGACATACATAGCAATGGGAATTTATATTTTACAGGCTTTTGCACATGTGCATCCATTAGTAATAAAGATTAATTTTCTATAATATAAATTTTTATATGATAGAAAATTAAACTATAGTTTAATTTGGTTCATTTTTTTAGATAATTTTCTAACTTTGTTACAGAGTCTATATCCCACAGCTATGTAAGCAGTGAGAGGCCGCAAATCCCCTCTATTCCGATCGAGTATGACATATTAACAAGCAACCAGTGCTATGAGAAACCCAACTATAAGAGCCATAGTGGCCACGTGATGAGCGGGTCCTATGAACCGTATGACGTGAACGTGATCAGCAAACAGACCAATGAAAGCTTGAAGCAGCAATGTGAGAAGGCGCTCCATGAGTTGAATCAGCTCAGGAGACAGCATACGGAGACCTCTCGCCGTTGCGAGCATGTTATGAAGGTACAATCAGTTTTTAGTACAAGGGTAATAATAGAATAATGTTGGGAAAACCGTGCAGAAATAAATAATAATTTAATAAATTAGAACAGAAAAAAACCAGAGTTACAATCATCATGAATTGTGACACATTCCCTTTTCGGTACTAAGTTGAAATTATGGACACCCAAACCACAAGATACATAATTTAGATCTTAACTCTTTCATTCTAAGTTGGCTTACAACCATAGTAATTAATGGATTTTAAATCTGTATATCTGCTATTTACTACTTCTTTAAAAAACTGTTCGTCTGATTTGAATAGTTTAATGTATTTTGTTCACTTAATTAAATAATTATTCTTTAATACCCTAGTATTCAAAAAATAATTATTAAAAAATTGGTTTTTTTACAAAACTGTCATGACTTTGTTACATTTGGTTGGAATTAGGTATAATTAATTGTGTATTTGGCAGATTACAATTTATTCAATTATTATTATTATTAATTAATTAATTAATTTATGCTGAGGCCACTTTTTTTGTTAATCATTCAGAAACATGTCTCTTGAGTACAAAGCGGTTAAAATTGAACGGTAAAAAATAATTGTTATCAGGAATTAGAATACTTCCGAGGGCAGCATCGGGTAGCCATGAATCAATTGGAGGTGTCAGCGCAGGAGGCGAGCAGCCTGCGCGGCAAGTACGGCGATCTGCTCAACGATAACCAGCGGTCAGTTGCGCGTGCGCGTGCGCATATATGTCATATATCATTATTAAGACAAGCGTATCACAGTAATGAAAGGGACGGCTTATAGTAAACACGTCTAATAGTATAGACGCTCGTACTACCTTGCGCATTAAAACAACACAACACATTCTGTGAAAATTATAATTGTCTATCTATTATACTTCAAGAGATACAGTCCACTGACAGACAGATAGACGAACGGATAGTAGAGGAATAGTAAAAATTACTTACTTAAGTCAATTTGCAGCATTACATTTTTTAAAATAAGTGTTCAATATTATTTTTACATTATTATAATGTTTCGATATTGAGGTATATTTGAGACGCTTCGCATGTTTGTATACCTTACCTACCCTTAATGGTTAGATATAATATTTTTTTAAATATGCTGAAAAAATTAGGCAGTCATGATTTTGACGTGACTTGGTTTGTGCGCCGGCGTGCTGGTAAGGAAAAGAAAGTTAATAAGTTTATAACTTTTTTTTGCCGAATCTTGCGCCAGTGTGACTGTAGCTATATTATATTTAAAAAAAGGTATTTGATTTCTACTGTAGTGCTTGTATTGATTCTGTGATTAAACAGCGCAAGTAACTTTTAGTAAATTGTCTTATACTGTCCTAGCTTGGAACGTGAGGTTCAACATCTACAACAAAGCAGCAACTCTGAAGGGAGCTCTGACGCTTTGGTCCACACCTTAAGAAAACACGAAGTGCTTAAAGAAGAATTTGAATGCTTCCAAAAGAGGTTAGAAGCTCACAATATAAAAAAATTAACTGGGTTCACACGACATAAATGTAATACATGTATAAACATATAACTTCATTTTCGACTTTACAAATAGGCAAGTACCTTTGCTGTTAGTGTTACAGTGTTGCTATGGTAGTCTATTACTGTAAGGCTGGCCTTGTCTAAATGTTAAAGTTTTCTTATGTGAATCGATTGTAAATTACAGTAGCGATATCTGCCATCGCTACAAGTTATTTTTGGAAACAATGTACCTAAACTGTAGTGTACACGCTAAATCTAAATTACAGTGTTATATCATTTAGTTCTCTATATGCATGTAAAAAGGACAACTGTCGCATAAATTAGCATTTAGAAACGTGAAGTTAACAAACATAATAAAATGTATAGTTTTCTCCTTGTCAGCTCTTTTTTATTAGTTTTCTATGGTTGTTTTAGACTCCAAATTTTTGCTGTTTATTTCCTATACATACTGGGTGAGAAGAGGATATAATATTATTTAATTTTTTTAAACTAGTAAGAGTCCTATTCAAAGGAGATTATTGTTGTTTATGCTCTATTCACTATCGTGTGAACCCAGAAAAAGGTCTGTGTTAATAAATGCTGTCTTGACTGTATCTGATCTCATTAGATGTAGGAAGAACCACCATTTTATAACAAAAGCATTTATAACTTTGTTATTTATAATTAATTTATGTTATATCGTTACAAGATTTTTTAAATAGGTATCATGGGTTTAATTTATGTATTAGTCTTTATCTTTATGAAGGTTAAATTCGGAACTTCAATGTCACATATTACTTCAAAATTAAGACTTATTACAAACGACTACGGCATCCATACCAGAAATATACAATATTGTTAAAACTGCAGCTGTGTTTATATCTATGAGTCTGATTAGAAAAAAAATATATTGAAAAATTGTTTAAACCTTAACAAACGAAACATATCAAGATATGGGTATCTATTACGCTTTCAATGTTCTATGGAAGACTTGTGTGATAACTTTGAAAGAACGCGTTTAAAACTGAAATATTCTTTTATAACTTTATTTTCATTTAAAATCATTTTAATTTTTTCACTGCACGTTAGATTGTCACACCATGACTCGAATAGCATTTATTAATACAGATCTAATTGTTGTAGATAACGAAAGGAATATGAGAATGATTACGTAGTTTCCGTTTTAGGTACGAGGACCTGATTGAGACTCACAACACGACCCTGGAGAAGCTGCAGATCGTCCAGGAGGAGAATAGCCGCCTCAAGACACAATGCCATGAACTCACGCAGGAGAGGAATGTTGTGGTAAATGGTTCATACGTATTTTTTTACGACACACACACTATATATATTCGTTTACTAAATCGCTAAGATTTTCAGATCATATCAACATATTGTAGTCCCAAGTCTTCGACACAAATACGATTTACCACTGTCCTCACCCAGCCACCACCAGTGATAACCTAAATAGAGTGGTAACCTTCTTTAGGTTATCGATCCATCTAGCAGGCGGGATACTCTATTAAACCACGCTTACCGTGACGTCGTCTTCATTCGAGAACCTTCTGACTTCATCGCTTGCCTTTTTAGCTTTGATTACTTGTGAATCATGTGAAACATTTCAGTCTTTCGCCTAATAACTAACTGCATTCTGGATTTCACCGCTCATACATACGCTTAGCTATACATAGCTTTCGGGGCGACATGTAATCGGTATGTCAGTTACACCACTTTTGTTTTAAATCCTACTTTTTAGGACTTACTTTAGATATATCGACAAGAAGTAATGCCGATTCCCAAATGTCGCTCAGCCCAACTTGTAATTTTCTAGCATTTTCTTGATCAAAGTGGTATTTGCTTTATTTTTACACTTACTTGATTAATATAGGAAATCTTGACAGCCACTTATGCTTTTAAATGTTGCCTTGGTAAAAGTGTATTATTATTTTAGATCCGCGAGCGCAACGCTCTTAAGCAACAGGTGACAAGTGTAGTACGACAATGGGAGGGCGGAGTGAGAGACCGAGCGGACATCAAGCGGCTTACAGACGAGCGTAATGCTGCGCTTGCCGAATACACTCTTATTATGAGCGAAAGGTAAGGAACTTTGTCTCTGGCGTTTGTACATCGATATTAGTCTCGTACGAAGGTACATGGTTTTAAATTTTTGTTTTTATTATTTATAGAGACACAGTGCATAAAGAGATGGAGAAGTTATCAGATGATTTGCAAGCAGCGCTCAAACGAGTCGCGGCTTTAGAGTCCGCTCTCCAAGCTTCTAGGGAAGAGCAACGAGCTACGGCTCTTCAGGTATAAATAGCACCTTTTAAAATCAACTTTGTAATTGGTTCTATGAGGGATACATATAATTTAGTGTTAGTGATAATTAAAAATCACCATTGCCAAAACCTATTCTATTCTATTCTTCTCGTGGAGCCATGACAACGTCACTGCATATTTTGAGCCGCCATTGCTTTGATTCTTTTTGTGTCCAGAATAAAGTTATAAGCAATTTCAATTCACTGGCTTTCCTTCATTACAACCGATTTGAAAGGTGATGTCAGTTTTAAAGCACTATGGCTTTTCTCTTTAACATAACTCTTCACGCCTCGGCCACGGCTTACTCAAGTGGGGACGTTCTTGGCGTTTTTAGGTTTTCTTTCTTGTATCTAATTTCTTTCATTCGTACCAAGTAAAGATTTATTCTATTATATAAATAATCAATTCCGTTGAACAATTAATTTAGCTTTAGATAAAATATTGGATTATTTAGTTATTGAATTAGAATGAAAGGGAAACACTGATCAAAAACTATTTTCTTTCCAAGAATTGGCTATTTCTTAGTATCAATATCTCACACGAATATGTATTTTTTTGACATACAGGCGGAGAGTCTTCGACGTGAAATCGAATCGGCGTTAGTTGATCGAGACCGCGCCATTAAAGAATGCAGTGACCTCAAGACTCCTCAAAACGCTGCGCTCGCCAAGTCCAGGTAATGCTAGGTTTAATCAACGTACAGCCAGCTCCTATGGTTGAGGAATCTGGGTGTACCTCGCTTCTAGTTTTGGTTTTATCGCCACTTACCATAATTACTTAATTAGAACTTAATTATATTTGTTTCCCAGGCAAGATAACTCCGCGTATCACCATTTGGGTCTAGCAAGTGGTGTGGGTAACGACGGATTTCTCAACGGTCAACACTCCAATGATCCTTCATTGGATAAGTTGCAAGGTAAAAATAAAATATCTATCTGTTATCGTTAATTTTTTTAGTATAAGACGCGGCTCCCAAATACATTCTAGATAACTATCGTGGCAAGCTCTATGTATATATGCAGGATAGTAGAATATTACAAACGACTTCAAGCTTCGTTTCATTTTGTTGTTATAGCGTATTTCATAATAGTTCCCGTTTCACCCATTCCGTGGCGTTTGAGCACTCATTTTACCACTATTATATCGTCGATAAAGTGACAATACCTCCTATCATTTTTTAGGAATTCTACTTTTTTAATTTGATAGTCTTAATAATAATTTTCTTCTGTATGAAATTTCGTTTTTAAATAGCTATTAAAACACTGGAAATAGCTGCTATATGCATCGGTAAATATTTATATTTTGTTACGTTATTTCAACTCCTCTGCAATTAGCACCTCCGTAGATAGAGGGTATTGTCACTTCATCAACGATATATCAATCTTTTAATAAATCAGTGTTCTTAATATTAAGCAATTATTTTATTATTCTAATGTTCGCTTCTTCAGCATTGCTCATTTATTGAAAATTTATGTTCTTATATTGATACAGAGAATAATATATTATATTATACCTTTATGTTCTTCAACATGTTTTAAAACCATAAATGAACTTGCAAATATAAATAACTCTTTGGATGTGTGATGATATCAACCCCTTTGCCTCAATGGAATAATTTGTGAAAACATTTCCTTGTCTTCCATTAAATTAGATTTAATACACAGAGTATTGCTGCCAGAACCAATAATACATTGGGGGTTTCACTTTTAAAGGAAAGGATTTTTTTAAATTATTTGATTTTAAGAAGCTTAAATAACATTTATAGCTTGTATTTAGCTCAAGTAAGTGTTCTAACTTAGTCATCCTTAAAAGACGCCATGTTTCTGTAATCACAATAAGATATATTTGAACAGGTTTGGTGGGCATGGTAGTGGAAGCGGGAGACAAAGAGCGTGGCGAAGGTCTAGAGCAGACGAATCCAGAGCTGGAGCGGCTGAGGAAGCAGCTGGAGCGGCTGCAGCAGGATCTGGCCGATGCGCAGAGGGAGGCTGAGGTCAGTGCACCGGATTAAAGTTATTTTTTTTGTATTCTCATTTTAACTTATTTTAACTATGTAGAATAAACCTCTGTGCTTAAAAGTTATAAAAATAGTGATTAAATCAAGAATTTTTGAAGCTACCTCGTTTAAGACCCTTTTTACTTTCACATATGATACAAAGAGACATTATTTTTTTTGTCATTGTCTGTAAGAATAGTACAAGAGTCAGTAAGAGTAGCACAAAGTTGGGGTTTTTTTGTCACTTTAAACTAAGTCACATTATGTATAATAAAATATATACTTCTAATATAACATGAAAAAAAAACTAAATCGTCTGGTTTTCAGAATATTGTATTCGGTTTTTCATAATGTTCTGAATATCCGGAAATGAAAATATACTTACCTTGTAATTTCTTTAGGTGTCAAAACGAAGAAGAGATTGGGCGTTTTCGGAGAGAGATAAATTTTTGCAGGAGCGAGAAAGTGTTAAGGCTTTATGTAACAGACTGAGAAAGGTAATTAAAATATTTTGTTGATTTTTTAGGTGTCTCTAAATTATAAAAGGATAGTGAAGTGTGTTAGATTTTCTGTAGCACAATTTTAAGCTCTTCAGTACATAAATTTTATGGCGTTAAATAAAAGTATTTAAACAGACGACTCTTGGAAGAGTAAGTTAATAATTTTATCATTATAATCTTTTCCCCCATATAGCATGCATCGCTATAGTAAATAGATAATTATTTGATTTATCTTATCATGGGGTGTTGAGGTCTTGGTGTGTTAATACCGCCCTTTGTCCTGAATACAGACAGTATGTCCCTGGGCCGAAAGAACTCCCATCAACCTATTGCGTCAACCGTACAATATCATTAGATCACACATACGTGGAAAATGTTATATGGTCTTATCATGGGTAACGTTTTGGTGTAATCAAATTTACCTCTCTGATATCTCCAGAATATGATCTTTGGGCAGAAAGTATTGGTTTTGAATATCACCATTCTCAGCTCAACTC
The DNA here is from genome assembly GCA_943193645.1 of Acentria ephemerella. NCBI lineage: Eukaryota > Metazoa > Arthropoda > Insecta > Lepidoptera > Crambidae > Acentria > Acentria ephemerella. Next base: position 968,285 of record OW971891.1, read on the forward strand.
AGCCGATTGCTTCAATCGTGCCGTGCGATTGGACCATTTGGCTGCTTTGGAATGACCAAATATAAAAAAGGGGCGTGGTAATTGCAGGAACGAGATCAAATGGTCGGTGAATTAGCGGACGCCCGCCGCCATGGAGGCAAGAAGTCTAGTGACGGCAAGGACAAGCGTGACCACGAGGACCGCGCCCGCCATGCGCTCTCCAGGGACCGCGCCGTCGACCCTGACATACAGGTACACCAGCTCTAGGGACGGCGCCGGCTTAAATATCATTTAGTGATAATATTTAGCTGAATTATATTTAGGAATATGCTGATGTGGCTCTAAAATGTTACGAAATGTTACGATGTTTTGCCCTTACGAATCTGAATCAAATTTCCACCCTCTATACGTTTTATTTCCGGGACAGACCTCTTAAATGAAGGAAATAAGTGAAAGAAATTTAACGGCCGTTCGAGTGTTCAGTACCGCTGTCTGCTTAGCTAGAAGTATTTGTATGATGAGTAAGAATATTTGTTTACGACTGACGGATGTTTGAATATTTATTTAGTATATTTCGAATACTTATATACACACACAAGCTCTTGATGATGCTTTAGGCTAGATAATAGATAATAGGTGTCAGTGTTATACATATTATATTAAAAGAATATATTAAAATTATATATAATAATATTTATTTAAAAAATGATTTTATTATTTTGTCAGGATTATGAATGGGACGTGATCGAAGTAGAGCTGAGTGGTCTCAGTAAGGACGGTGACCTGGGCTTCGAGCTGTCCGGCGGGCGCGACGAGCCCTGCTACCCCAACGACTATAGCGTCTACGTCACCGCCGTCAAGAAGGGCTCGGTGGCTGAGGGGAAGATCAAGTAACGGACATATTCGATTTGTTTTATTTATTGAGAAAACAGATAGCTGTACTATCGGTTTACTGTTTGTTCTGCATTGTATTTGAAAGTCATTTCCAAATTTAAATAAAATCTTTTAAAGTATAGAATTTTCAATTAATTTATCTCAAGGAGGTTTTCAAAATAATACTCTGATTTCGAAACATCTTTGAGAAATATATGTGCTTTGTACAGTTTAAACGTAATATTGTTCAGAGTATTGGACCGCGTGACGGAAGCTTGCGGCGTGTGCGTGTGGTCCAGCGGGCACGCGGCCGCCGCAGCGCTGCGGGCCGCCCTGCAGCACGGACACACCGCCCTGCGGCTGCAGCGGGCCCGCGCCCAGCGCCGGCTCGTGCGCCTGCCCGACGCGCGCGGCCTGGCGCTGCAGCACGGTACGTCCGCCGCCTGCAGCACGGACACACCGCCCTGCGGCTGCAGCGGGCCCGCGCCCAGCGCCGGCTCGTGCGCCTGCCCGACGCGCGCGGCCTGGCGCTGCAGCACGGTACGTCCGCCGCCTGCAGCACGGACACACCGCCCTGCGGCTGCAGCGGGCCCGCGCCCAGCGCCGGCTCGTGCGCCTGCCCGACGCGCGCGGCCTGGCGCTGCAGCACGGTACGTCCGCCGCCTGCAGCACGGACACACCGCCCTGCGGCTGCAGCGGGCCCGCGCCCAGCGCCGGCTCGTGCGCCTGCCCGACGCGCGCGGCCTGGCGCTGCAGCACGGTACGTCCGCCGCCTGCAGCACGGTACGTCCGCCGCCTGCAGCACGGTACGTCCGCCGCCTGCAGCACGGTACGTCCGCCGCCTGCAGCACGCAAGTCGTTCTGGTTGCCCTGTCACGGATAAAATGGACGCTGTTTTTGAAAAAGGAGAGCAAGATCGGCATATCAGTAGTTACGATATAGCTGAAGAACTGGGAATAGACCACAAAACAGTTTTGACCAATTTGAAAAAGCTAGGTATATAAAAACGCTCGATATTTACATGCCACACGAGCTTACTGAAAGAAACCTAATGAACCGTGTACTCATTTGCGATTCTTTATGAGACGTAATGATACCGAAAATTTTTTGAAGAAATTAATAACTAGTGATGAAAAGAAGATCACGTATGACAAGAACTCGCAAAAAAGGTCGCGGTCAAAGTTCGGTCAGGCTTCACAGGCTGTGGCAAAACCTGGGTTGACTCGTAATAAGTTGATTCTGTGTCTATGGTGCGATTGGAAGGGTTCATTATGAGCTTTTACCCCCGTGCAGAACCACCGATTCTGATCTCTACTGCCAACAACCGATGAGATCATAGCAAGAAGTTGACAGAATGTGGCCAGAATTGATTAATAGAAAGAGTGGTATTTCATCACGATAACGATAGACCACATACATCTTTAACCACTCTGCAAAAATTAAAAGATTTTGGCTCCGTCCATCCGCCATATAGCCCTGACTTTCAGATTTCCCAAGTTTCGGTCTCTTCAGAATTCTTTAAGCAGTGTCAGGTTAACATCAAGAGAGGACTGCCAAAACTACTTGTTGCGTTTTTTTGACCAGAAATCCCAAAATTTCTCCAGCTACGGGATCATGTCTCTACCTACTAGATGGCAGAAAGTCTACGAACAAAATGGGACATATACACTATATTTAAATGTAAATAAATTTTGAAAAAAAGTCTTGAAACTTTTTCATCAACCTATTATTTCAGTACGTTTTGAATGTTGTACCGTACGCTTGTACGCATAACTTTCAACATTTTCTTATATGATTTAATGATGCTTATCACTAAATCATGTAAGAAAATGAAGTTAGATTCATTGTTACAGGTATTTTTATCAACAAAATCGCTTGCGGCAGTGTCGCTGCTAAAGAAGGCAACCTTTATGTCGGAGATCGAGTTGTTAGTGTTAGTATGACAACCCTTCTTTCTCACTATAACGGATTAAATTATTAAAGGTCAAAAATTAATGTTCTGTTTCTCTCACTCCTACACAAAATTAAAAGACAAAAATGAATACGATACATAGATTCTTAATTAAATTGATTCTTTTAAATTTTCATAATATAAAGCTACCACAGCTTCGATAATACCTAAGTTTAAAACTCCTGATATTTAAAATTTCGGACAGTTTTAACTGAAAACGTATAAATGTAGATATTTCTATTGCTGTTGTTACGGTGTTGCCGTAGTACTAATAAAAGAGTATCTTTGACAGATAAACAACAGATCCGTGGAAGGTTCTAAGAGCGTATCGGAGGTCATGGCCCTGCTGAACGAGAGCCAGTACGAGTCAGTCTTGCTGACGGTGCTGCGGCCGCTGTACCCTTGCTGCGACACCAGAGACAGGTCAGTTTCAGAAAGTGGTCTTCCAATTATGACTCTGCTTCCTTAAACATTGAAAAAGTATATAAAAAAAGGTTTTTATCCTAAAAATTTATAGATATTATTGTTAGATATGAGTGACTGTCAATTTATCGACTTGTTTGCTAGTTACTGGTTGAAATAATGCGGCCATTTTGATTTTCTTACGTATACTAGAATTTGAGCAAGGTTATGAAATTTTTAAGTCAAGCCGTTACGTGAATCAGTCCATATCATAAGGACTACTGACGAAATCTTTCCTCATTGGAATTAAACGTTAGAAAAAAGATCCCAATGCGTATACTAGTTTTGAATGAACGCTTGAACAACAATCAATCGAGATTCAAATAGATTATCATTGTGAATTTGAAGTTCCAATAATGTAATGGTTCTAAATCTTTTTTAAAACTCGGCTTAAAAAGGTTTTAAAATGTCTACAACCAATACAACAATACATGTCTACATTGTAACCAACCGTTTTATTTCAATTTCTTTAGGTTCTCTATGTACGAGCACTCGTACAAAGACGGCAAGGTGAACATTTGCTCGCAAACTGACGAATCCTGGTGCCAATTTGTTCCGCTTCCACACGACCCTAAGGTAAGTGCTCCTATCAACTAGGACTTAAAGCGAAAGCGAAACGTCAGCAAGCTAAGGTCTACTTTCTTTATTCTATTCGTGAATTTAGCAACCTCGTAATGGGAAGACTCACAAGAAAAATGTTACGCTTTCTTATTAAGTAGACGCATAACCCTTGATTTTTAATCTTTGAGGATCAGTAATATGTTTTGTTACTCTTTTTAGAAGTGTAAATCAGTTTAAGTGATAAAAATCAAATTAATTTTAAGTAATTATATGGCATGAAAAAGAATATTATATAGATATTATTAAACATGCAGTAATCTTACCCAAGTGACAGTGCACTTCATCTACATTCTTCTTCTAACGCCATTGAATAAACCAACACTGTCCTTACGAGGTGATCGTTAGGGTTTATGTACGAAGATAACAACACATCAAATTTGCCCATAGTCTCATTTAATGACATGAGACTCTTCCGGTGTTTATATGATCGATACGCATACCTTTTTTTTTTTTTTTTTTTCTATTTATTTTTAGGACTTTTATCTATAAAGATATGTCAGTCCTATAGATACATACACAAAATTATGACACAAAATTTACATTATAAGAATACACTAAGGTCGCGGCGGATACATAAGACTAAACAACAATTTGGTCTCACAAGATGCTGGTTGAGCCAAGATACTATGAAAAATGCCAATATTCATACAATGCACACCTAATCTTTCAAATAAAATTCGCCGCTGCGCCTGGTTCCGGACGCACTCCATCAACAAGTGATGGATATCTTCTATTACTCCGCACGTATCACAGTTAGGGCTTTCGGTTTTCCTCATAAGATATCCAAACTTGTTAGATGGATAGTGTCCGGAGCGAAGTCTATTAATGAATATAACAAACTGTCTATTTACATTTGTATTACAAAACCAAGGTATTCGAAGAGGCTCACATTGTATGGTTTTATACCAAATACCCTTTTCTTTTGAACGTTCGTCAAAGTATTCTTTCCAATTATCATAATATGTCTTTTTGTATTTTGTTAGAGTTTCAGAATAAAACGGTCTTACCAATATGTGTTGACCTTCGTTGGTCGCTATTTTTGCCAATCTGTCAGCCTCTTCGTTACCACTTATACCTATATGTGAAGGGACCCATTGTAACCGTAGACATATGCTCTTGTTATTGAGTTCATATATTAAGTCGACTATTTCGTAAGCTATTGAAACACACCTATTTCCAGAAGTACATCGACATATGTGTTGAAGAGCGCTTTTACTATCCGTAATAATTACAAATTTTTTAAATTTACTTCTAGCACCATACAGCAAAGCCTCTCTAATTGCAATCAACTCCAAGGACATAATTGAGATATCAGAATTAATCTTAAACAATCCGCTATTCTTTTGTACAGGACAAACATATGCCGCTCCTAAACCATTTGTAGATTTTGATCCATCGGTAAAAATTTTAGTCCACTCTATGTACAAATCGTTCAATTCTTTTAACACATCGTTTTTTAAGGAATTCCTTTCGTTCTCATGTTTGGGTCCCTTCACACTTACTAAATCTAATCTTATAACATCTAATACATTTATATATGACATCCACACATTAAGGCTGTACATTTCGAGAGGGTACGAAGAAAATATATTACTGTCTGCAATGTCAATGACGAGGGAAGGAAGCAGTGGTTTATTTTTGTTTCTCCAATATACTCGTTGCATATCTGTGTTAAGTTGTATCAAAACATCTATAGTGACATTGTTATGGAAAGAAGACGCCTTCAAGCAATATTTGTATGCTAAATATTTCCTTCGTAATTGTAAAGGAGGGATAGAAAGTTCACTCTCCATTACATGTATAGGAGAACTCTTGATAAAACCCCCCACAATTCGCAGCGCTTGATTTTGAATTTTCTCCAATTTATATAAATGGCTTTTGGCGCAATTGTCATACAGGAAACTGCCGTAATCTAACCTACTCCTAATAAGCGATATGTATAAGGTGCGAAGATGCTTAGGGTGGATACCCCATGTAGATCCCGCCAAAACATTTAGAATATTAAGAAATTTTTGAGTTTTCTCAGCAATTTCATTAATGTGTTTTTTCCAGAGAAGAGATCTATCTAGCCACATGCCTAAATATTTTACGCATTCAGAAGAAGGTAATTTTAACCCATTTATAGTAAGATCTATATTAATTCTACGTTTACCTCTACTAAATAAACACATTTTTGATTTTGTTGGTGATAAGTCAAGGCCAAGATCTGCCAATAGTCCAGATATAGTATCCAATGCATTTTGCAATCTCGTTTGACAAACATTGATATTGTTATGTTTTACAAATATTACGAAATCATCGGCAAATTGATATACTATTGCATTTTGTATATTGTGACATATTTTATGTGTTGCTATATTAAAAAGAAGTGGAGAAATCGGGTCACCTTGAGCTAATCCTTTGTCTGTCCACCTAGTAACACTATAATTATCGTCTGGGTTCGTAATTTTAAGATGTCTCTCGCTTAAAAAGGACCATAGATATTTACAGATAGTAGTTCCTACTTGTAGCTCATCTAGCACATTGGTAATACTATTGACGCAAATGTTGTTGTAGGCATTTTCTACATCCAAAAAACAGGCCAGTGTGGGAATGTTTCTAGAATACCCTAACTGTATTTCAGTAATAAGCCGTACTAAACTATCTATAGATGAGTAACAACGCCTAAATCCTGTGGTGTATAAAGACAAAATATTTTTCTTTTCTATGAACCATTCGACACGTTTAGCAATCATCGTGTGGAGTATTTTGCAAAGGCAAGAGATGAGGGAAATTGGTCTTAATTTAGGGTTACAATTAATATTAGTATTTGGTTTAGCTATAGGTATTATTACAATATTTCGCCATTGGTTTGGAATACAACCGGAGTGAAATATTTCATTATAAAGGTTTAATAAAACGCGTTTTCCTACATCTGACATATTAAAAATCATAGAGTATGTAATCCCATCCGCCCCAGGGGCAGTGTCTTTTTTCTTTAAGCATTGTTGTAATTCTTGTATTGTAAAGTCTGATTCTAATAATATGTTACTAGAGTAGAACAATGGAGTAGGACATTTGGATGACTCAGGGGATAATGAATAGAGTAAATCACAGATTTTGTCTTTAGGAGGGTAATACTTATCCTTGTGGTTGCCTTTCATCCAGCGCATTCGACGCCACATTTCGGACACTGAGCTAGTCTCGTTAAAACTTGAACAGAATCGCTGCCAAGACTGAGATTTAGCCTGTTTTATTAGAGTTTGTACTACAGACACCTTATTTTGCAACCTGCTTAAGTTCTCTGGGGTCGGATTCCGCCGAAATTGCTTCAACGCTAACCTACGCTGCGCCACTGCATGTGATAGGGACGGGTTCCAATATTTTTTAGGTTTAAATTTTGTTTCAGGGTCCAAATTATAATTCTGCAACGGAATATGTTTGTCAACTGTTTTAATCAATTGGTCGTAAAAACTGTCATACATATCTTGTATGTTATTATTTAAGAGCACTGAGTTAAATGCAGACTCTGTATCGGTTTTAAAGGCATTCCAGTCAACGAGTTTGAAATTTCTTTTTTTGATAAAATTATTAGAACGAGTGTAACTCATGGAAAATTTTATAACTAGATGATCACTACCAAGGTTTTCATTCAGGACCTTCCAATTATAACTTGTGGCAATGTCTGATGATGTAAAAGTAATATCTGGTGATGACTTTGTTAAAATACCATTTACTAGGCGTATTCTGGTTGATTGCCCATTATTTAATGAGACAAAATTGTTATCGAGAGCCGAATCAAATATTTGATTTCCTCTTGTGTCAGTTTTGTATGACCAATTTCTGTGATGCCCATTAAAGTCACCAGCAATAATCGATTTTTTGGTAAATTTAGAAAATATTTCGTCCCAATCACATGCAGAGGTACGCACTGTTGATGGACAATAAATAGATAATATATATTCTAAATTTTTACAATTAAGTATTTGAGTGCATACAATTTCAATATCTGTATTAGAAATGAGTACGGGGTATGAGCGTGACTTGATAGACCTATGAACTAAAATAGCTACACCGCCGAAATTATCGTACCTATCCTTCCTATATATATTATAACCATTTAATGATAAGCATTCTTCAGAATTTAACCAGGTCTCGCTAATTAAAGCTATATGAATATTGTCCTGCATGAGAAGTGCATCAAAACTGTTAATTTTAGGTTTTAAGCTCTGTGAATTCCATTGCAAAATATTTATAGCCATACCTGTTGAATGTTGCTTACTACCCATTAAATATATTTATAAACAAGTCCATTAAACTATTACCACTGATAATGTTCATAATAAATGTTTTCACTTCTTCATATAACTGTTTCACTATTAACATAATTTTGTTTTGTAGCGTTTCTTGAGATAATACTATTTCCTTAAATTTCATTAGTAACTTTCTGAAATTAAATTTTCTGCTTCCTCTATCACTGTACTGTCCGTTGCTTTCGTTGATTTCATCGTCTGATGTATAGGTTGTTTCCTCGTTATGCACTATGGTGTGAGTTTGCGTAGGATGTTCATTTTTTTTCTGTTTTATCTTTTTAGAAGTTACAACTTTATTTTGCACTAATTTATTTTTTGGTATTTCATTTTCGGAATAACTCGACGAGATTGGTTCTCTGTGTACAATAGCTTTTGTTGCAACTACTTCACTATAAGATTTGTTTGTATTATTATTTATAGGTTTTTGGTTTTGAGTATGAGATGGAGTAGTTACCGTTACCACGTCATTTTTACCATTTTCCTGTATTTGAGGTTTTTCTAGATGTATTTGTAAAGCTCGTTTATATGTCACATTGTGTTCACACATCAACATACGTATTCTTTTTTCTTTTAAAAATAATGGACATGATCTATCTAATACAAAGTGAGTTCCTTTACAGTTAAGACATTTAATATCTTTTAAATCACAATTATCATGATTTTGTCCACATTTTGGGCATAACAGTTTTTTCAGTGGGCAATATTTTATTAAATGTCCAAATTTCCAACACCCAGAACACTGGGTGACGGGGAATACATACGGCTCAACTTTCAAGCGGCAACCATAGGCGTAAACATGAGTGGGAAGAATAGGACTGTTAAATATTACCCTAACTGTTTCACATTTCACCCATTGCCCGTCAGAATTAAGTCGTCTTAATCTCATTATAGAAATGATCTCCTCTGAACAATCTAAACTGTCAATAATTTCCTTTTCCTCCATGTCTAAATCTATGCCTTTTATAACACCGTATGAAATACGAGACTCGAAAGTCTTTCGACATCTATACCCTAATTCTAATATTTTAGCATTGTTTACTAGATTCTCAGCTTGAGTTTTATTTTCAAATGTTATTAAGGCCTTGTAGGGACTTTTATATTTAATGCTTAGAATATTTCCGATATTTTCTCCCTTCAACAACTTTGCCAAAGCCATTTGTTTGTAAATAGGTTCAGTAGACGAGATACTCACTTCTATTTCTTCTTCAGGGTTATTAGTTTCAATATCTAATAGTGTAAAAGTCTGATTATTTGTTGAGTTACTTCTTATCGGTCGCTTAGTCCTCCTCCTCGTAACTGTAGTAAAACCATCTTCGTTACTCTCTTCACTTTCCTCGCGCGGTCTTTTGCCGGAAGGTTGTTGGTAGGCCTCCGTGCCCAAATTATCCCACTCCAGCATTTGCTCGAGCTCTTTTTCACATTCTCTTATCACTTCATTATCACTCACATCACTCGTATATAAGTTTTTATTTAAATCACTTAAATTATTTTCGTCCATGACTACTTAATTTTAATGTGGGTATCTCGAAAAAAATGTAACAAAAAAAGTGAAAGCGTGCGCTCACTACACCGCACCGCGCGCGACTGACGCATACCTTAACGATCTACATTTGAGCAACGCCATCTCTTATTACTTTTGAGAACTAAATATGGTATTAAATTTTAATAATCTATGGTGACCTTATTACCAATGCGTACACTGATTGACACTGATGGACAGATTGGACTGAACAGCCATCTATTGGAAGATATTTAGTGATTATAAAGTCAAAGAAAAACAGCGCACTATTTTTTGAATTGTCAGAGGAAATTATATTTTTTAATAATTTTTTAAGTTTTCCCTAAGATTTTCAGATTTGTCCCATTGCTTATTGAAACCACCCCTGAATTAATGCAATTATAATAAAAAAAGTGTTCAAATCGGTTAAGCCGTTTTAGACTAGCGAGACTTAATCCTGGATCGTTTAAGAGGCGTGAAGAAGCATCTTACAGGTCGGCAAGATCAAGATGGCTAGTGCAATGCATAGTTTCACTCGCACTAAGCACCTTTTTAATTGGACTCCACTTCTGCTTACCATCTTGTACGAGCCAACGTACATATTCGGCATTTTAATTGTAATTGTGTGAATTGTGTTCAAATAAACTGATTGCGTTTGCATGCGCATCAGTTTACTATTTCATTTACTTTATAACTTAATAAATCAGTGTAACAGCAGCACTCTAACGGGTCGGTTTTATTCAGCACTCCTCGGAGTAACCCCCATAGCAACATAAATACTTCAATCTGTAGGGAGTTACAACCCCTACACATCTGGTGGAATAGTAATTTGGTTGAACTTACTATAAAAACATTTATAAGAAGAAGAAAGATAATAATTATTAAAAACATACAAAAGTGACTTATAATTTGATTCTCACACTTCAGGATTTTCAAAATGGAATATTTCTTATTGTTGCTGCTTATACTGTACACATTCACATAGATGTACAGATTACTATTATAATATTAAAATCTTGTTTTTGTGAAATTTAAATCAGTCGAAATACTCTAGTTGCTCAGAACACACGGTCTTTGTGTTTCTCCCAGTACCCAACAAACCATTCTCATCCTTAAGGTCAATACCATAAAGCACACTTATTATTCCGCTTTTCGCCTTTGACTCCGTTTTGACGTAGAACATCTATCGCGTTTTTCAAGAACATTAATTTTTCCAGAATGAAGAGTTCCTGCATATATCCTTTTAATTATTGTATCTCCATTCCTATCATCCAAAAATTTGTGCACTCTCAAAAACATCAAGTTTTATTTAAGTCGTATGTTACTAGATACACATTGACCACGGCGTATCGGACTTCGATCGGCGGTACGTGTACCACGTAGCCGGCAGCCAGGGGAAGATACACCAAGAGAGAGGTAGTCTCCTTCCAACATTTTTATTTATTCAAATCTATATCTGTGACGGATGGGGCAGTTCGTAGGCGGAGTGGTTCGAGTGCTCCAGTTATGCCGAAAACAAAGTAACTTTCGCCCGGTTTGTCCGTGGTAGTGCTCATGTGTTTCTCCAATGTAGGAAGGCCTATGCCCATCTGTGGGGTGTTAATAAAGTGCATAACGTTGATATTGTAATAAGTAATTTCGCATTACAGTTAGTACATAATATTTTCATGTATAGGTAGTATAGTATAGTATAGGTAGTTATACTATTGAAAAGTTTTCATATTCTTACAATAGAACCACAATTGAAATTAAAAAGGTAACACGCAGGTGACCTTAAGACACAAATAGTTTTTCTACTAGGCAACTTGAGGCAGTGAGATTGTATTAAGTTTGGAAGTCTATCTATACAAAATTGAAATTTTATCAAAATGCTTAAATAACATCAAATTAGCTACAGATAAGGCTGATAGCAAATATTCTTTGAGTCTTATTACTAATTTTATTCTAATTAAGTCATTATATTAGCAACACTATCTTCTAAATATTTCATGTTTTTAATTAACAACAAAACGAAACGCGCACTTAAATCCCCATTAATGAAACGTAGTCAATAGATAGTGTTGTAATGTTTATGTTTTCGTAGTGGTATCGATAAGATATTGTGTTATCAATAAGTGCTGATAGCGACTCTTGTTGTAGGCACTTGGGATATGATCCGGGGCAAGATTGAGGCCGTCACGGGCAGGAGCAAATCGAAAGACAAACAGAATAAAGTAAGTACCATTTTACAAATATTGTATGGTGTTGAAAAAATTCATTAATGTATTTTTTTGTGGCATACATTTTGTATTGTAAAAATAAGGAGACGAGGTTCATTTATCTAAATATACTTATGAATTTATCCTATCTTGTAAAATAATATGAATATAAAGGTTATGGTGAATTTGCAATGGCTGCAATATGGTATGCGTCTAATTTTGAAATTTAATTATTCATAACAGCAACATACAGAACTTCCGTCACAATTTTCAGTTTGTATAGTTTAGAAGAAGTTGTTGTACTAACACAACATTTCAAACATTGGATCACCTGTGATCCTCACTCGAGGGTAGCCTGTAAGCCTGTATCGCGAGGGCCGTTAATAGATAATCAAGTACAAGTTAGCGTGGTTTAACATCAGTGTTCGCTGCTTATTAACTTTTAGATTGTTAATAAATTATTCTAAATTTTTATTATAATCACACGGTCGATTAGAAGATGCTTGTCTGTGATTGAATCATGGGTGATTCATTGTCTGTTATTTTATCAAATAACTTTATTTATAGCTTACGGTGAATTGTTACTTAATGTTTGTAAACTAGGTTATTTTGTAACTTATGACACAAGGTGTAAAACTTCAATTTTAAACTTTGTTGTTGGTTTATAAGCCTTTTTGAAGATTAAATTCTTTGAAATCTCGTTAAACACAACATAAATAGTTTGGTTTACTCGATCAAGCCGAAACTTTATTTTATGTACGAATATGTTATCAAAATCCAAAAAATGTATCAAATTTCTCCATTCAAATAAATGTCGGTTTGGATAATAAAATAATTGGGACATTAATTTTACAATATGGTATTTTTGATAACATCTTAGTATTTATACGACTATGTGAACATGAGAAGGTTAAGTAGTTTTATTTTATGCAACTAAGTTATTCATTTCTGGATATTATAGTTTATGAATCTTATAATTCTATAAAAGCTGATACATTTAATTAAAAGATTTTCTATTGTTGTGTCAGTATACAGGTAAAGATTAAATAGCATCAATATTGATTGGGAATCGTTTCTATCATTGCGAAGCTGCACCAATGTGAATAATTTACAATGATCGATTATGAAGGTTGAATGATAAAATTCTTTTACTTATTTCTTTAACGAGTATTATTATTATTCATTTGTTATAGATACCTGAAACTGATGCCATTGCTGAGTTAGATTCCGTCATTGACAGCTATCATGGTAAAACCAGTGAGTATTGATCTATATATACTAAAATAGATAAATATTGGGTTTCATTTATTGTAATAAATTAATCTACAGATAGTTTAGTTTATAAGGAGCTACATTTTGAAATAAGTAAATTGAAGTGTGTCGAAATTAAATGCCTAAGTAAACATAGCCATATGTATATTAGTTATTGAAACGTAGCATTACCTATTTCTCATATTTGTCATTTTCATTCAACCGAAAAAGCCAATTTATTATTGAAAATAGTAATTTCTTAACTGCAATGCTTCCTAAAATTTTAATTTCAGTAAAAGAAACGAGTAGCGTCTTAAAGCGTTCTCGAAGAAAAAATAAAGAGTCCCAGAATGATTCTAAAAACGGAGGAACATGGCCTAAGGCGAGAGCCAATTTTATTCTAGAAGAGAACTCTACAGGCACCATCGTTCAGCCACGCTCCAGGAAAGAGAGACCGCCTCTATCTATACTGCTAAGTCCGCCTACAAAACTACCGCCGGAACCTCAAAGGTCGAATATAAATCGGAACTCGAACCCGATACCACTTGGTCACGCGCCGCTTACCCAAGTAACAGCGCCGGCGCGACATTCCGTATACAAATCTATGGAGTCTTCGCCGGCTATAGAACACTTTCCTAAACCCGCCCCACTCACCATTCACAATCCATTCGCATCCCCGACAAACATTAACTACGACAAAATTCGCACAATTGAAAAAGACAAAATGTCCATCAGCGATTACTCAGAACACGACATAACACCAAACAGACTCAGTCTAGTTCTAAACCCGTCCGACGACTCCTTAGACTACCAACCAATGTCAAGAAATAGAAATAAAAGTCCTCATTCTTTAGACTTCATGGTCAACAAAGGACCTAGCTCTTTAGATTTCGTATCGAGAAAGTCGCCTAGATCTTTGGAGCATTCCATAAAGAATCATCAAGGGAAGGATCTTTTAGACAATTACTATTCTAGTAAAAAGTCCTCATCGCCAAAGACAGTGAACAAATACCCTTCAGACAGTGATAGCTTTGGCCCAGACAGCATTAACAGTAACGCGAACTATCCTATGACTGGGACTCTTCCTACACAATCGCGTCTGCAGGCTCAGTACTATAGAGGACCTTTCGTCAACTCCAACCCTCACCCATCAAGGTATCCACACTTAGCGAGTCCCACAAACATACCACAGAGTCAATCAGGAGAAAGCTTAGGGGCCAGCTACGACATGCATTCATTCACCTCACATACGCATAACATGTCAGATTTACAGCCGGTGCCCAGAACGAATAGGGTTGGTGATTATCACCACACTTACGAAGGTGGGACGTTCCCTAGGAAGAAAGAGAATCAAAGGTTTCGTATTCCGTCCAACCCTAGCGTGACGTCTAAAAATTCAGCTGGAAAGTTAAGTACGGGGTCGATAGAGAGGAGCTCTGAAAGGAATTCTCCGATGCCGACGTTTCACGTTGAAGTGTTGAGTCCTGGGAGAGGGGCAAAGCAGTTGACTCATAAAGGGACGAGGAATTCTATGCCGGAGTACTGTGGGTTAGGTTGGGACAAGCCTCTGCCGGGAGAATTGCGAAGGGTCCACATTGACAAAAGTCAACAGCCTCTCGGCATACAGATCTACTGCCCGCCTAGCAGCGGCGGAGTATTCGTTTCAACGGTGAACGATAACTCATTAGCTAGTCAAGTCGGTCTCCAAGTTGGAGACCAGTTATTAGAAGTCTGTGGGATTAATATGAGGTCTGCTACATACACGATTGCAGCTAGCGTCTTGAGGCAGATCGGGAATTCCATAACGATGTTAGTTCAATACAGTCCAGAAAAATATAAGGACGAAGTAGAAGTGCCTGGTAGTTCTTCATCAGGGGAAAGTTCTCACGACGAAGAGGTCTCATTATCTGGTTCACCGACTCCTAGGAATTCGCCTGGTCCTCAACAGAGCTTGCGAATGGAACCTCCATCTAGTGAAGTAGGGACATTGAGACAGTCTTCGGGTAATAAAGAATTACCAAGGTTCTTATTAATCGAGATGCGGAACTGTTCTGACCTTGGTATCAGTTTAGTGGGAGGAAACGCAGTTGGAATATTCGTTCATACCGTTCAAATAGACTCGCCTGCGTATATAGCAGGATTAAGGACGGGTGATCAGATATTGGAGTACAATCGCGTGGATTTGAGGCGAGCGACTGCAGAACTGGCTGCCTTAGAGCTTGCCAAGCCGGCAGAAAAGGTGAGAAAGAAAAATTTTCATTCAATAACTACTGATGTTGATAGTTTTTTTGATGATAAGATGTATTCCGACAATCTTAATTGTAACGCTAAATGTGATAATGAATGGGATTTGAAATAAGCCTTCTATTAGCTATCGAGTCAAATTACATACATATTTCATTCAGCGATTCGATTGTGATTATAGAATTGCATCTTTCTGGTCCTCTGTTCTGGATGTCACATGCTTAAACCAGATTTAAGTGCAGTCTGTATTAATTTTCACAACGAATGCATAAAGCACCATTGTTAACTCACTTTATATTTGGTAGAAAGGTGTTTTTAATAGTAATTTTTCAATCCTAATGAATTTCATAAAAATGTAAGTATTGCCAGTGACTAACATGACTACAAAATTGTCTATAATTTCTTTTGAACTTATCTCAAAAATGATGACTAGAAAGTTTTAATTTATGTTTCTATACAAATTTAGAGATAGTAGATGCATAAAGATAGATAAAGACAATGATACATACAAACATAAAGGTTTAAGAGGCGGGTCCCTAAATATGATCCAGCTAACTGTGCTAAGCTAACTCCCTAAAGAAACTCCAGCTATGTATAAAACTATCCCGCAGCTTCAATATAGCATACTGCGTTACAAAAGAATATAGCTCGGAAGTAAATGACTTTAAGTCAAGATAACAGATAACTGATTTCGTTTATTATTTGGTTAGTAAATACACAATAAAAATACTGCTTTTCCAGTCATTAAATAATTAAGTTAATAATGTATTAAAAATTGTGTTATGCATATATCTCGATAAACTATACAAAGATAGTATTGTACGTAATCCATTTAATTATATTGTTGATTTAGACAAAGTTTAGTCAAATATGCAAGGAACCGTGTACGGGTTGGAGAAAACTTTTTTTAAACCCCCTCGTATTTGGGAAACTGCCTCTTAATGTGTCCTTACAGAGTCAATTGCCTCAATACAGCTGTGCACGGACTAAATTTAATTTAATTTATTCGCATCTCATTCATTACAATTCAATAGAGAAGGAATAATCAATGGAGAATTAATGACTTATAGGAATATCAAGTTAGTTGACACTTAGATTACTATACACTTTTAACTTATTTTAATCAGTTGGTGATGCGCTTTCAAATGACTTAAGATTAGCCATTGTAGAGACGTCTAACGACTTCAACGGTCACCTGTCGTTTTTTGGTTGTATTTTACTAAAAGAGTATTACTGAACTAAAATTAAATTGGTTCGTGCACAACGGAATCAGAGCTAATGTCATTTAAGGACATACCACAATATATAAATATTCAATAAATTGATAAATACTTCCATTTTAAAAACAAATCTGATCTTATGAAACTTTTCATATAAATACTAAAGGCTGAGAGTTTCTTGCGCCGCTTCTTCTCTGCAGCTACTAATTCGTCGAAGCGGTAGTAGGGTTGATTGGGAATATGCATACTAGTGTTATTTTTAATTTTAAAATAAGTATTATTTTAAAATTAAAACTAACAATTTATTTAGTACATATTTAAATACTATAACTGGGACAATTAGTAAATGCCCGGTTGATACCCAGTAAAATTATGACTATTGCCTTTATAATTATATTTATTTATTTTCTTATACATATTCCCTGTTGTGACGATTTAAAAGAGCTTAGTAAATAAGTCTATTTAAATAAAGTTATTTTTGACTTTTGACTTTTAGATGTAAAATACACGTTTTAACATTTCTAAACATCAATAGGTGAGCGTACTAGTCCAACACGATCTTCAACAATACCACGAGATAAAAGACAAGCCGGGCGACGCGTTCTACATTCGAGCAGGGTTTGACCGTTGCGCGAAATTCAACTCAATAGGCATGGATCATATAGACGAGTATTCGTTGTGGTTCAGAAAAGATGAAGTCCTGTTTGTGGATAATACGTTGTTCAACGGAGCCCCAGGACTATGGCGGGCTTGGCAGCTGGACTGTAAGGGCGGGAAGAGACACTGGGGCACTATACCTAGCAAGTTCAAGTGAGTTTTCTTACCTATAGTACCTGTTTAGGAAAGCCCTCTGGTCAAGTGGTCAATACCCCTGTCTACTTAGCCAATTGTTAGGGACAAATATTTGTATAATTATTACAGTTCACGAGTCTTGATGTTTGTTCAGTTAAAGTGTTATTTAAACTTGTTAATATTATGACAGATGTCTGAAACTGGTAAGAGAAATTATTGAAATATATTGTTCTGTAGGAAATTGACGCCTAATATTCAAATGCTTTTGGGTAGCAAAATAAAGGAAGTGTCTATATAAGATATTTTAATTATTTATACTATTATAAAGTAAATGGTAGATAATTTTATTTAGCATCTTTTATTCACGTTTTTTCCATGTTACAAATCCGTTGACGTTGCAGTTTTTTGCAATACACGGCTATTCTTTTCAAGAAACAAAGGTAGACTTAAACAAATTAAAAAAAAACGAATTATTTTATTGCCCACTAAAACTTATGCTACTAAAAATCCATTTAGTTTGATTAGTGGCCGTCAGTACGATTATCATATTTAGTCTGTTACCGAAATAATAAGATTTGAAAAAGGGTATATATTTGTAATATAACTTCGTGGTGTGGTGTAGAGTGGAAGAAATCCTCCGGCGCTCGATGGGCAGCCTGGAGAGCGAGTCCCAGCGTCGCGCGGCGAGCACGGCGCGGCGCTCGTTCTTCCGCCGCAAGAAGCACCGCGACAGCAAGGAGCTCGCCTCCTTCGCCAACACCGAGCTGGGCTGCTGGAGCGACTCCGGCGCGCTCGCCGACGAGCCGCCGCTGCTGTCCTACCAGCGCGTCGACCGGCTGCACTGTACGTACACACTGTCGCGTACCTTTTATTTAGACAATAACAGACAGAACCTGTACTAAGGCGGTAATGGAAGTGGACATTTTTAATATATTCGAGTTACTTTAGACAATCTCACACAAAAACTGGCCGCGGTTCCGCCTTCAGTTCAGCGCTTATAGGGGTACTTTAGGACAAGGTTTATACTGTCTTAAAATGTTATTACTGTTCAGATGGTAACCATCGGCCAGTAGTAGTGCTGGGGCCGCTGTGGGAGTGCGTCGTGGGCAAGCTGGTGTCCGACTGGCCGCACGTGTTCGCCGCGCCCACGCCCAGGCTGGCGGCCGACGTCCAGACCATCCGGGACCTGGCCGAGAAGGTAACGCTCACTACACAAACTAATACAACAACACTACTATAATTACTGTATTGGTTTTTATTTCATCCAGAGCAAAATTTAATTATTGTTGTCACTACTCTCGCGTGTGAAATGGGTAGGTTGGTAGGAGACTGGGGGAAGAAGTAGTGTCAACGCAATGGGAGGAGGGGAAAAGATAGGTTGACCACGTTGACTGCTACGTTGCGGATAATTTTGGTGAATTTATTTTGATATTTGGTCCGAAATATGGACGTTCTATCAAATCGTTAAAATTAATACCACCGCTTTGATAAATACTTAAGTTTTAGAGAATTTCAGCGCAAGAACCTAGTCAGCTATTTATTGTTTGTAATGACATTTACATTTTAGTGATGCCATTACTAATCAATATTCTTATTATCAACACAATAGTTATTCTGATGAATCGTTACTACCCAACTTACTCTCACGCTTTAGTAGCCATGAGATAATCATTTATTATATAGTTAGCTTCCTTAGACAGAGTCTCTTTTATTGTAATTTTTTGTTCAATGTTCACTATCTAATATCGATTAGAAGTTTGTTGTTAACACGTATACAACGCGCCATAAAAGAATAGATTATGCTTATTCCTTGTATACAAATTATGAGTACAATGAATAATTCATTACAATGTTAATATTTTTATGTAAATAAAAATCTTGATGGACCCATGCAGGTAACCCATGCAGGTAACACCAGCTCCTCATATCTTAATATACTAATTAACTGTTTATTCCTATTCAGCGCATCCATTGCATCTTAGACATCAGCGTGTCCACAATCGAGACTCTCCACAAGCAGCAACTGTATCCCATAGTGCTGTTCATCAAGTTCAAGTCGGTCAAGCAGATCAAAGAGTTCAAAGACACTCGATACCCTGCAGATAAAGTGTCCGCTAAAGCTGCCAAGGAAATGTATGAACATGGCTTGAAAGTGGAGAATGACTATAGGAATTATATATCTGGTAAGTTATAATAGTCTTCTTAGACGACACGATAACTCTACTTGTCCTGTATTAACCTTGTCAAACTAAGGTATGCTTTATTAAGAGATATATAAAGTTTAAGAAGGGGTGGTGTAGATAGGTATTACTATTTTTTAGATAATTGCAAAACAGAGAAATATACTGACAATAAAATTGATACCCCGTATTTACGCCCGTGAGATTTGATATATTCCGTTTTTGTTTATTTTTTTATGTAATAGCTCTTATTGTATGGTTTTAAGATCGATTATTTATAAAACCGTAGCATTAGAACGGCTCTATGGAATTATTTTAAAGTTTATAATCATTTGTATTTCCTAAAATACGTGCAAAAATATTCGTTAAATATTTAACCTTGGCTTGCAAATAAAACTAACAAATCTTATAAATTGGGTACATCATAGACAATATAAAAACTTAACAATATCATATTGCAGAGTTTTAAAATTTGTCTATGAGTTTCAATAACAATCTATAGCAATATAATTTAGTTCATATATCTCCAACGGTATTAATATTTATAACTTACATTACATGCTCTAGTGTAGACACAAATGCAGCTCTTAAAAATACTATCGAATCCAGTATTTATGAGATAACCAAGAAAGAAAATTTAATTTGCTTTTAACCATTTGTAGTTAATAGTAAAGCATATTTCGTTTACATCTGACCCGTTCCCTTTTTCTTTAGCTGAAATCCAAGCGGGCGTGAACATCGCGCACATGTGCACTCAAATCAAAGAAGCTGTAGAGTTAGAACAGAACAAGACCTTGTGGGTGCCGTCCGTACAGGCCTGACCCCTGCCCGCCCCTCCCCTTAAGGCCGTCAGCTTCTGTCGCCGGCGGCACGCCAAACGCGACTCTACCGATAGCGACATAAGGTATTACTCCGAACCAGATGCCAAAAATTATTTCGAAATAGATTACGAGTTCCTTAAAGAACTCCGCAGGATAGCACGCAACAATTGCCCCAAATGCAAGCGCAAGCGATCTAGAAAAGATTCACAAACGAAAAAGGAAAAGAAAGTTAAACCTCGTGTTCGAGTGAAAGAGAACTACGTGTTTTGCAACGGCCGTTACCATAGCGACGCGGAACATTGCCGCCTCTGCTGCCGAGTGTGCAACCGCTCTACGGACACGCTCGACTCGATCGAAGACGACCAGTACTCGCTCGTATCGAGGAGCTATAGTCAGCCGTCGAGTTCTCGATCGAAATCGACCCCTCGGAGCACACCTCGCGAGCGCAAAAATTCCATCCAATCAATTAAATCTGTCTCGTTCCTAGAATCGAGTAACGACGAGTCTAAAGATGAGACTAATTATACGGCGAAAAGTTTTACCAACGATTTGAAGAAGTTCCTTTTGAAACCGTCGACGCCTCGCCGCAGTCTTCGCGACAAATTCATTACGAGCTTCAAGCAGGAGTTCGAAGCGACAAAAAAGTCGCCCAAACTCAAAGCCATCAAAGGCTTATGGAAATCTTACTAAACACTAAAGTCCTCTTAGAGGATTTTATTCAAAATACGAAAAAAATTATCTTTTAATTTGGTGCTTAGACGTCATGTTTAGTTAACAACAACGTAAGTGTTCAGAAATGGTCTAAAGTGTGTTGAAATCACGGTCTTGGTGCTAACGACCTGAGCTCAAAGCGTATTAAACTGTAATAAAGCTATTTTGCGTGGATTTGAGACTCGATTTTGATATACTCTTTGAATATATATTTGTCACTTTGGTATTGTGCAATATATGGTGGGTGGTGACGTGTCACCTGATTAATATACAAATTAAACAATATAATAATTATAATGTATAAGTACAGCTCTTTTTTGACTATTTCGTACTTACATAATAGTGTATGGAATTTGTGTTGATAACGAAATGTATTAAAAATTATAACGAAAAGAATACATGCAATAATTTGACAAATTGCATGTGTTTTCTTAATTTTACCCAATATTTAAGTGTACTTGGAACACTCATATAGTTACATCTGGTAGCATAGTTCCTTAGGGATCATTAGCGATTGTAAAGTGTTTAGTCTTGTTATGTTTATAGATGTTTATATTATTATTAGGTTCATAAACGAGCAATATTTTTCACTGCTACGTGTGGCTCCAATATAACCCGGTGAGATTAAAACATTTTCAATGCCACATCATTTTTGGGATGGAAAGAACACTAATATTTATTCGGGTTATATTTAAGTAAAAATATTGCCCGCTTAAAGGCGTCTTTAGACAAATATATACCGTTTTTATAGTCACTTTACAACATGGTTTTGTTAATAGTGAATTAAACCTCTATTTGCGGATGAGTTACAATACTTAAACAAATTTTATGATGTAATAATATTTTTTAGTATTCTAGAAAAAATATATAAAATCGAAGAACCACTTTTGTGTGATAACAAAAATATCATTCATATAGATTAACTTTTCGCAATTGTATATAATTTAAAATTAACGCAACCAGCGTAACACCAGTTTTTCCTGTAGAAATAGAACGTGGTGTGAAATAGAATTTGAAATAATACTAAAATTTTAAGTCTACTTAATATTTCACGCGTTATTATAATCTTTTGTGTGTTTCTGAAGAAAGGTGAATATATAATCACTAAAACTTTGTAGAATGTATAAAGTTGCTATTAATATAGAGAGTTCGGACCACTTATGACCGTCAGTAACACCACAGGAAGCCCGTGGCGCCCAAACTTCAGGACGAGCACATACGCTTTATTAGAAATACCTTATTTTTTCCCAAGTCGATAGGAGAGGATTTTTCTCAGTAGCACAATCCACATATCGGAAAAGAAATAAAATAAGACTTGCCTTCACTTAAGTAAAATGAATTGGTTTTAATATTGAAATGTGATTAACGGAACGGAGTCATTGCCTTGGTAAAGTTAAATGGTCCTTCGAGACAGTTCTCTTTAGGCTGTGTAATAAAGGAAATATAATGATTTTAATAGGGATGATGACATAATTGACCGATTGTAATAATTATTTATGATCATAACAAAATACAGATAAAAGGAAATTTGATACATGTAGTTTGTTTTGTACAAATTTCATACAAAGTTTGGTGAGAAAGTCCATTTTAAAGTATTTAAATTAATAAAAAAAAACAACCAGTACAATTTCTATAAAGTTTTATTATGAAAACATATACATTGAGAAACATTTTTATATGGCTGTGGAACAGAATTTCCCTGTAATGCGTGCAAATTACCACATCGTGACGTCATACTGCGTTACCCGTTTCTTGGAGCGTTAGTGCACATAAAAAATGCTATTCATGTTGTAATAATATCTTGGGGAGTTTTAATGTTATCGAAACAATTATTTTAGCAATGTTTCTATAAAAAATGTACCTAAAGACAAATTGTCATGTACAAATAAGAGACTTCACTTATCGTGTTTGTGATTATTTTTTAATATTGTACTTTTCTTATCACTTACATTTTACATTTATGTTATATGCTACAGCTCTGTGTATACTATATAAATATTTTTTATCTTGGGTTGTTCTAGTTTATACACACAATTATAAAATAGTTGGCATTTCAGACCTCTGTTTTGTCCAATCATTATCTATGGTATTAGAAAATTGTGATTATTCATTTCTGAACACAGAACTTTTTCATTATCATTTTTAAAATAAATTCTATATAAAGTAGTTCAACGGCCTTATAAACGTTAAGTAGTCATTCTAACTGTTGAACGATGTTATGTTTCTCTCACTCGTAAGGGAAATGAAGACGAAAAACTACATTAAATTGAATTAATTTTTGTTTATTTAATATCTAAAGTTATATGCCTTACTGTTTTCCTCATATGGCTAATCAAAGCTGGTCACAATTAAGGGCCTTACTTTAAACGGTTTTATAAGCCTTGAATAGTGTTTTAGCACTATCGTTTGAATGACATATTGAATTCTAGCAAAAGAGACGAATAAAAATTTTGTTTAAGATCAGTACCATTCTTTCATTAAAATCCGGCCAAAGAAATACTGAAAACCGGCGACGCCATTTGACATTTCTAAAATGTTGAATTTTAAGTATATTTGCCTTACTTTGACGAACAATACACGAAACAAAAAAATGAGTCAAAATTGTATGGATCGTTTTAATGTCAACCAAATTGACGTTCTTATAAGTCATTTTGTCGCTTTCGTATTGAATCGGAATGAAAGAGAGGCAAATACCTTAATTTTAGTTTTAGAGAATGCCAGTAAAATTGCGAGCACTGTGTACTCTAGAGCGAATGCTGTGGTTAAGGTGGTAGTTAGTAAGGTCTGGGGTTAATTGAGCGTTTATAAGTAGGACCGTTATGTGTCTCTAATTATTGTTAGTAACAAAGCCGTCTTCAATTTATACGATATAAAAAATGAATTTATTTTATATTTAATACTGTCCATTACTGTAGTGCCAAAAAATGGTTGTTTATTTTACTTTTAATGTAGTTTAGGGCGCTGGGTTTTAATTTAGTGTACTATACAGATTTGTAAGGATTTTTACAGACTTTATTTTTACCGATGAAAAGTGGTCCTTCGAAGGCCGATAATATGTAAAAACGATTGTCATTTTATATTTATAGTCTTTAGTGAGGCAAATTTATCATTAGCTGGAAACGTATGCAATTTAGGAGACTTGATGTTCCAAATTAATGTTAATACCGTTCAATGTCCGTTATTGTTGCGTTTTCTGGGTAATTCTTTTCAATGCGTTTTAGCGATCTGAATTATATAACTTATAATGACACTATAGTTACAAGTTTATTATCAATTAGTTTTATGGGCGAGTTATGTGGCTTTGTCATGTTGTTGATAACATAGATGAATCAAGTGGTCCTTCGAGAATGTCGTGTTACGTTTTTATATCTTACTGAAATCAATAAACTTCTCTATTATGTACTTAATTGATATTATAGATAATTTATATTATTTAATTTTCCATAATAGAGAAGTTTAATGATTTCATAAATAGTAAATTTATTAAAATTTGTTATTTTTTGACAAATGCAGTGCACTAGATATCTTTACATTTGGATTCTACTGCTTACCATCAGGGGGTGTCGCATTATTTGCTGAGCTTAAAATAAATTAACTAAAGCTTATGAGATTTGAAGTTAAGCATGTTTCAAACTAAGCTTTAAATGACATTTTGTAAGAGATATGTTGAGTATAGACCGAGATGTACTAAGCTTCAAATTCTGAATTCAAAAACCGACCGAGACAGTTAGATCTATTAAATGTGGTGTAATATTAATTACAAAGTACTTATGCTGTCATTCTATAATCTATTTATGGAGGGTTTAGCATCACATGTATTATATATGTCAAAATTCGCCTAGTTAGAAAAACACATCCGTCGATGAATTGACTGTTGAAATCCAGCCATACTCGCTCTGTAAACTTTACTTGGTAAAGCTTAAGTTATGTACAGAGATTTCATACGAATAATTATTTTACGTTTATTTTCTTCGTACTGAGGTTTACAATTTATTATCTATGCAAGTTGATGTTTTTTTTATAATTTAATCTACCGTTTAGAGGTTTCCCACACAGAGTTTAAAGATATTACATGGTCAAAGGATTTTGAAGTATTTTGTTACTGTAAGGTGAATTTTATAATTATATTTGAAGGAAAATATTACAAAATGAATACAATGCATTTAATGCTGTATTATTAAGAATGTAATCTTTTGTGAGGTTGTTTTATTGTTATTGGGAATAGGATGCGTTGAATTGTATCTAAAGGAACATCTGAATCTTTGAAAGAGTAGGATATTGAACAGTTTGTAATTATATCAGTGGTGTTCATAGACACCGGATGAACAAATTTAGTTACCATATCATAATTGTGTACAATCCTGCACAAAATTGAGTTCGATTCGCTGCGTAAGTGACAAGCCAGAACTAGTTCGTAAGATTTACTAATTTGATCTGAAAAAATACATTTAGTTTTAAAATATTCGGTTGCTAACATTCTGTTTTATTGTACATTTATAAATAATACTGTATTAAGTATGGCGATGTAACGCTGAGAGAAAATGAATGTATTTTAAAATCGACAATAATCAGTATTTAAATTATTAGAAGTTTTACAAAGTAATTCCTTGTTTTGGAGAATATTTATATGTTAAAGTTTGTCTATTTTTTTTATTATTTCTGTATTTGTAAAGGTATTATTTTATGTAATTTAGTATAATTATTAAGTATTGTGTCTATTTCTAAACGGCCAAGTAGGTATGTGATTGTTCTAGAGAGATGATCATTAATGTTTCAACGAATTGTTTACAATATAGGAAAAAGCAATAAATCAATATATGATATAATATGATATTGTTTATTTGGAGTATCTGATTGTTGAATAAATATTTTTAATATAAAGCTTTCTCGTGAATGAAAAAAAAAATCACCATTGTGTATTGCATATAGCCACATATAGCATATAGCTTTCAATGGAATGAATCGTCTCAATCGCGTTTAGGCTTACCTATCAAAACGCATGAAGACTACAGGAATTTGGTTCTTGTGAAGTATCGTTAGTTAAATGTAAAACACAAAGATGCACATCGTGTACAGAATAAGGAATAATTTCATTTATCAGATTGTTTATGGATTACATATGGATTACGTCAAATACTTTGCAAGGGAATGCGATCTTGCTTATCGAATATTACGGAAGTAAGCTTCCTTAAGAGATGCTTTGCGATATACCGCTAAGCAAATATCCCCTCCCGTCTCAAAGATTTTAAACCATTTCTAACCAAAATATGTCAGTGAACATGACACTCCAACGAGTATTAAAAAGCAATCCAGACGTTTTATTTGTACAACATTAACTGGTTACAGATCAAAGAAAGAATTACAAGTTGCTATTTCTAGAAAGAACTAATTGAACTGTGAATTATTGATGCTAGAAACGTCAAATTTAGATTTTTTTTTTCATTTTCGTTACAGCCGGTATCGTATATTTCGCCATTCGCCACTGACTGCTATTTATAAAGGATAATGAGATTACAATGCGTGCGCATATGAAAAACATAAAACGAAAAACAAAAAAACATGATTAATAAACGATGCTTTTTTGATGTTTTCTTAATAGTTTTCTATAATGGATTAAAATTGAAATAGCTTTGGCATATCAATTTTTGCAGCTTGTGAGCTATAGATGACGATATATTTAGCTTATTGTACCGTATTACTAAAATAAATATCGCATGATTGACAATTGAGTGCGCGCTCTGATGTTAAACAAGTAGATTTCAATCCATCAGTGCTCTAGAAAAGAGTTCATATACTAAGGAGTACGCTACCTGCTACCATAATTAGAGAAAGCGCCAAAACTGGCCACAAGATTCGTGGGACGCAACAAAACCACAAATTCACGATGCGCCTTTTGTACGTGTAGACCGCAAAAAATGTAATGCGTTTTGTTGCTTTTGCATCGAAAAGTAAGGCCAAGGCGCGCACTTGAATTTCGCCAGTCGGACTTGCGGTTCTGCGCATGCGCTTGTCCGTACGAAGATGGCTAATAAAGGTGCGCGGGAAATTCAACGTTTGCGTTAGATATACATAATTGTAATGTCAGTTTTTCACAAGAGAAATAAAAACATTGCAACAATTATGAAAAGATTAAAATGCCGACGATTTGTTCGAATTGTGCAGTGGGTTTAGTTGTGCTTATAGTTTTGATTACAACGTGTGATTGCTTGAAACCTGTGGCAAATAAAATAAAGAAAAAAGTTGATATTGGTGGCATTGTTACAAAACATGATTTAATATCCAAGGGGATGGTGAATAATTCATCTGATCATCGGGCAGGCAGAGGATTCTTTGGTCCTGGTAAGTGTATTTTAAGGTAATATTTATGTTTTATTAGTCACCCGCCAAGACATTGTACCTAATAAAAAATAAATTAAAAATAAATAATCACACAAAGCTTGTTCTTAAAAACGAGTACAAATAAATTTAAGATATATTCAATATAGTGCAGTTGTTTGAAAGTTTTGCGCGTCGTATCTACATACAAACATTTAGACAATACATCCTTATTTTTAAACAAAATGGAGGACGATATATTAAAATCTATATAATTAAAATCCAAGTTCGTTTGAACGTATAAAATATTCTATATTGTAATTCTAAACTTGTATAAATTAATACAGTAGGATCTAAATAAATCAAGGCAGGGTGTCACAAGTGACAAAAGTGGTAAAAAAATTCAAATTTTTCGTAGAAGAGTAGAAAGTACACAATTTTAGTAATAAGATGTTTTTAATTATAATGTAAAGATTTATCCTAATGAGTTCGCTATCAAGTTAGATGGGTAATGTGCTCTACGATAGCCTAATACAGTTCAGTAAATTCTTGTAGTTGTACATAAAATATATATTCTTTGCAGTCTTTTTGTTCTGGTAGATGTAGTGAAAAAAGTACCATGTACCCTTATCACGTAGGGATATAAAAATAGCCTACTACTTAATAGCCTAATAAAATATACCTATTACCTATTCTCAGACCTATCAAACAAACACGAAAAATTAATAAAAGTCGATTAAGCTGTTTCGGAGGAGTTCGACTACAAACACTGTGACACGTGATATTTATTCGACTTTAAAAAAGAAGGGGTTCTATTTAAATGATCTAGAGGGGTCTAGATTGTTTTAAAAATGATGTTACGGCTACATCCTCTTTTCAGATATTTGTAAACGAATATTTTCCCAAATTGTATATTACTTCTTTTTCTAATTATGTACTTTTATATTTATGTTAAGAATTATTTATATTTATTACTACTGACATGAATATATAACTACAACTTCCTCATGAATCATTTGAATGGTGAAAACCGCATAAAAATCATCGCGAACAGGCAGGCAGACGCAGATAGTATATAGGAAAATCAATTCATAGAAACATGTCTGCAAACGACTAAACACTCATGATAAGAAAAGATTCCAGTAGACTGGGTAAGCAGTTGACCCTTTTCCAGTTATTTCATTACAACTTGCCAGTGATGGTAAGGTTCGTAAGTAGGCGAGTGACTCGTGCTAATGTTACAGAGAGTGGATTTTATAAATTGTAATTTTTTACTGCAAAATTACAATGACGACGCGTTTTTTGATAGAGTGGATGATACGGTAAAATTGATTGTTGATTTACAGTAATGAGACTAATAGAATTATACATTTATTTGTAAATATTACAACTACGACGAGTATGAGTAATTGCAAGCAAAACAATTACTATCGAAACGTCTCCATACGATTGAAACTCACAAAAGTAGTACTAGCGTCACTTACACAAAAAATGTCAAGTCTAATTTATAATTTTTAATAAAGTATAAACGTCATCTCTTCTTCATATAACATATTATAGGTTTTTTCAAAAGAGCCGTAAAAAACCTATTTTTTGGTGGCTAGTGCAGTGTTGGGTATGTTGCATGCTTACAATTAGGCGCTGTTGAGTGATTTTCCGTGCTTTTTATAAAAAAAATAGGTTAAAATCTATGGGTAAGATAAGTTAATTTTCGGGTACTTTTAAATAATACACAGCTATTTAGAATTGACACAAAATATGTTTCTTTCAAGTACCCAATTACCTATTCAATAGTTAACTGTAGAACTAAATCTATGGGTAAGATAATTATTTGAACTTAATGTTCGGGTAACTTTTAAATAATACACAGCTATTTAGAATTGACACAAAATATGTTTCTTTAAAGTACCCAATTACCTATTCAGTGGTTAACTGTAGAACTAAATGATAAATAATTAAGAAACACCATAGCTGCTGCGTTGAGCTCCTGTTAATGACGCAGCTAATTTACTGTTCGACTTCGACCAAAAGGTACAGCTGCAGTACGAGCTGCGCATCAACTATAAGCATGTTTTAATTCTGTAGTGTTATGTTGACGTACACCGATCTAAGACGATTAAAGAAAGGGCTTCTGTTATTAGAAGAGATCAATGGTTTCATTTCTAGGAGATATTGTTTTGAATTTAATAAAGATATACTTTTTAAATCGATGTTTATTCAATGTTACAGTAATTGTACTGACAATGTCAGCTAGACATGATTTGAAATTAATATATATTTTTGCGTAGTGGCCACGGAGGTCCGCTACACGGTCTTTCCAGCATTCCGATATAAATTATATATTTATGATTAAAATTAGTCCTGGTTTGACTTGGTTTGGTAAACAGATGCCGTCTCTATTTGTCTCTATAAACAAAAGAGTGACAGTTTCAGTTTAAAACTAGGACTTATGAAAGATGCTTTCTAATGCATTTCTAAATACAATTTTACCTTAAGAACTCCGGCTGTCTATGGAATGTACATCTCTGTCGTGTAGTTTCAAGGTTAAATATTGCGTAAATGACGTAAGTTACAAAACTTTCTTATAATTTGGTTACCCAGTTACTAATTAGTCAATTATCTCAATAAATGAAGGAGAAATACGAAATAATCTCAATTCTCAGTAAAACCCATTTGAAAAAAAAGTATCATAAGTAATCCAATAAATTATGTTTTTATTTAAAATATATTTAAGTGAAATAAACAAAGAACCGAACCTCAATGCTTCATTTAAATAAACTTATATTAAGAAATAAAACAGAAGAGATAATTCTAGAGGTAGGTACGCATACACTTGCTTAATTTTTGTTCTCTTGTTGGCCGAATAAGTATCTATTCAAAAGCTGCCTCTGTAATTAATAATGTATTGAAATCAAACAAAATAAACAGTACCGTTAGTTATAATTTATGTTTTAAATAAATATATTTTGGTTACTTTAAATTTAGGCAAGACACGATCCGTTAGGAGAAAAGGAAGATCATTTCGGCATTTTGATATAACTCCAATAAGGACAAAAGAAAGTAGGTGGTATGACTGGCGTAATATTGCAAGTCATAAACCGTGGGCGGTGTCCTGTATCGAGGTTTCGAGAAGCTGCAATTTTTATGGACCTACACTATTTAATTATGCACTCGATTCAACGATTTTAGCTTGTTGGTTGTTGTGATAAATTTCGTAATTATAATACCATTTGAGAAATTGATTTGATATTCCATACTTAATTCTGATTACATTACAAATTAATTTATTCAGTGTCATTGTAATACCAAGGTGGCCGCCACCTCAAAAAGGCGGAATACATATTTTAACACCACAATTAAAATACAGCGTATTATTAATTTTCAAATCTAATATGGCTACCTGTAGAAAATGGCGGCTGTCATATTTATGTCAATATCTTAATAATAATATGGATAGTTACCTATTACCGAATAAAAGGGCGAACTGTGTAATATCAATGAAATTATTAGTATAGTTACGAAATATTAACTGTAGATTTGAAATTGGCAAAATGAAAAAGATAAAATATAATTAATAAGTTCCTAGGTACCACTCTTCTCATCGATCAGAGCGTCACAAAAATAAAATTGTAGGACTACATGAATAAATATTTTCGTTATAGAGTATTAATATAGAGTAATAATTTCTTAAATGATATAAATTGCTTAATTTGTCGTCCATTTTATAGTATGTTAATATGCCAGCCCAAAGTAAATTTTTATCTTCTTTAAATGGTTTTAATACCTTAAATTAACTGCAGTATACCTAGTGTAAGTTTCAGTCGCATTTAGACATTTCAATCGTCCTTTGCGTTTAGTTTTTCCTTTAAATACCCATACACGGAAACCTTTAAGGTTAATCTGTGCATGGCCAACTAATATCAACACAGATTTCATCTATACTACTTGGTCGTGACCACAGATTAGAAAAAGTTTAATAATGTTTCTTAAATTTGGCCTCATACGATAGATCTAACGATAGTAGCATCGTTAGCATGAAATTAAACAGCTGACAACAAACGAATTTACGCTAAGCTTATTTATAACCAAAAGAAATTATACAATCGAATTACTTTAAATCATCAACTATCTAGTTTCTATTGTTTTCATTAACCGTTTTGACCGATATTCTCAGGCTAATTAATAGACGGTGACGTTTAGTTACAGTCATGTTTTCTTGCTTAACTAATTGATTACTTTAAAGTAAATATTTCGGTGTTACTATCTCTTACGCACACTTTCAGTACCGAAATTATAGACACAAGAAATTATAGAAAATACATCATTTCAAAATACTTAACTTGCCTTCGGAAGCACATTGGAGGTACAGATAACAAATGGTTCACCCATCCAGGCACCGACCATGGCGCAGGTTGCTTATTTCGTTATAGAAACCAGAGCGCTCGAACCTACCTAGTACTACGTCGTATTATTACGCAAGCTCCTTCTATTTGTTTCTTTCAAGTCCTGCGGTATTCATTCATAGGTAAAGATGAAACGTATTTTGTACTAATGTCCTCTTAGCAGTCTCCTAAATCTTTAATAGACCTGTGATCAGATTGTATGTGATCAAAATATGTGAGACGTCAGCCACTGGGCATTTCATAAACTATATTGTACCTTATGAGAATAAAATCTAAACAATAATTATAATTTAAACACAAATGTCTTAAAACATGCATGTGGTGTTTATTATTATTAATTTTACACTTTGCTTTCTACCTAAGCATTGAATTTATATTGAATGAGTGTAACAATTGTCGGTGAACATAAAAAAAATCTATTTCGCGGTTATAAGTTATCTCAAAGTTATATACAAGCTTTATATCGGCTTATTATAGATGTCGCTACAACTTTCGAATAAGCCCGCTAGTCATTTAATTTAAAGATTGCTAAACCTTTATAGCCTAGGATTAGGATATGTTTATTTATACGACCCATTGTTTTCCACCTTGAAAACTATCAACGAGAAATTATGGCGCTGTTGGAAACGTCAAGTTCAAGACGTATTTCAATATCGAGAAATCATCATTAAATTACATTTACAACCAATAAAATTGTCAAGAATGAAATATTGACAAGTTGTTACATTATGTTTACTTCCAACGAGGCGTTGTTTAAACCACAAGCTGTGGTTAGCAGATACAGGGTGTACAAAAACTCACAAGTTAAGCGTCCTTCTGTGCAGAATAAATCGTCATACAAACTGTAGTTGTTGTGGTCGTTATTCGTTAATACTGTAGGGCTGTCTGTTTTTAAGTTTAAAAATTTAAAACTTAATTTTACCAGGTCAGTCATTTCATTTCCGCAAAAGGCACAGAAGTTGTCGCGGATGTTCAGGGGTATTCTCAGTTCCGGTAAGATCAGGCATTGGTTTGGGTACATAAATTCACTTGAATTCTATTTCGTTTCATATTCCAGCCTTGAAGCAATCTACATTGTTTTGTGGGTAAGGGAAAGTTTCCCAACGCAATAACGGGGTATGGGTGATAAACAGTAACCTCGCTTGTCTCCAGAACCAATACACCCTTTTTTCGAGGAGGAATCTGTTTACTGGCTTACCCGCCTCTGGCTAAGCGGTAGGCGTGTGCTGGGCTTGTGACAGGTCAAAGTGTCACTGGGAATAGCACTGAAACTTCTCGCTACTAAATCGCCTTTCGTTTCAAATTAAATAACAAATATTCAAAAGATTATATCATAAAAATCTAGAGTAATTTCTTTCGAGTAGATATCCAGTGATTGGCAGCCCTAGCCATACGTACTCAACATCACGTACTAGCGTCCCATAAAATGTTTTATTCTTTCCTATTTTATTTTGGCAAGTGTGTTACTAACGTTATCACCATTGGAATAATATGTCGCTTTGTAACAGTGTTACGTGGCTCTGAATGTAAGTGCACATGTGCATCTTGTATGTATTTTGATTCAAACTTGTAAACCGTACTGTGAAGCCACAAGCCGGTTCATGTGGTACAAATATCTTTTGTAATTCTACATAATTTATTTATTTAACAATTTACGTACACACAAAGACAACTAAAAGAACACTACAGAATATTAGAGAACTGTACAAAGGTACTGCTTATTTCTATAAGAAATCTCTTCCAGCAGTTCATTATATGGGAAAAGTGACATCGAAAGGTGGGCGTGTACCAATACTAATATAGTTAAAAACATAAAAATAAAATTATTCCAGCTTTTTAAATTAATTATTTAAAAGGCTGGAATAACTTGTATCTATTTCGAAAGTTTCAAGGAAAAGTGGACTAATGTATTATTTTTAGTTTTTCTATTGTTTACAACAAAGCGAAAAATACTATACCTAATGGAATAAAAGAATTTTAAAATTATTTTAAATTGAAATTTTTAAATAACTGCCTGTTTGTATATCGGTTCCTATGCCTTAGCAAAAATATTGAAACAAATCTCGGGAATGTTTGCTTTAACACCGTTACATAAGTATGAAATTTACTTACGTATTGATACACTGAATATCAAAATGTGTCAGTTGTTGCGAATTAAACTCTCTGTCCGCTTCTTGAGCGTATATTTTTAAACCGTTAGTAAAACAAAAATATATTTCAAAAAAATAACGAATAAAAAAATTCAAATATGGAATTATACAAAAACTAGCCAGTCCGCAACAACTGATATCTTTACCACAATATATATTTATGGCGAATATACACTTGCACTTTCTTTAAGACACTACACTCACCAGACGGGAATGTACCAGAAAAGGTAATTTAAAAAAAAATTGGTTCGAATTACCACACTTTCACCGAAGCGTTTTTATAACGTAAGGTTTATACCCGCGCTTACTCATGTCATTTGATCTACGAATTCGGATACAACGTCTATTACGTGTATAACAGTGAAACGGAAACATTATATTTATAACATCTAGAAGACACGCTAAGCGTATCGAAATATATAGTTTTATGGTACGTGAAGACGGCCATTCTCTTTTCATTTTTAATTGCTTTGAATAATACATAACTAATTGATCTGTATATTAAACAGTAGAAATAATAAAATAATTGAAATATTTTACTCGCATAGAGATCTTTTACAAGCAAGTCGAGAAAAATCCATGTTAATTAAAAAAACACTTGTATTGACTCGCTTTACAAATAATTATTAGTAATTCGTAAAAAGTTTTCTTGAGAATTCGTTAGCCTCATTATTTTTACAAAAAAATCACTTTCTCTCTTTTACTCGTTATTAATGTTAATGTATCTCTTTCATTACAATCTAACCAGAAAAGGACAGATCACTGTTGGGGTAATTTGATGTCTCTTCGACACATAAGCTCAGAAGCAAATTATTTTGATACAAAATTAATTTTTTGTTATAAAATTTCGAAATATGCCGATTATAATGTTTACGCTACAAAGTAAAAGGTTTTCATACAATTCATAAAGAACCATAAACTTTGAAGATTGAGTTCATTTATTTTAATTCCAACTCTTGCTTAGAGAGCCGCCTTGCAAGTAAATTTGCCTTAATTTGTTGAGCAGCGATATACTTCCTGTGGTTATATATAGTTTTTTTCTGTCCTGATAGGATTTCTGTTATATGTGCAATAAATTATATTTGATTGATTTCATTAATTTATTAATGACGCTTAATTTGGGATAAACCTTATTTATATGTTTGCAAGGTTTAATGTACAAAGAGATGGTAAAGTAGTTAATATTTTATGACACCCTCTGATAAAGCCCGTCAGGTACGCGATTTGCTGTAGATGAGAAAAGGAGTGGACAGATAATATAAATATATAATTAAGTGAATATAATTAACACAGCAAAAATTATATATTATTAATTATGAATAATTTTTTATCTGTGTAAACCTTTTACAAACAAATTATCCCTGGACCAATCCACTCTGTAAATACCCCGAGTGGTTCTCCAAACTAGTACCTACCTACAGCTAACGTAAAACCCGTGGGCCTAGTTCAAAGCTTCATTTTGCCCTTTAGAGCTAGCTTAGTAAGTTCCCACGATTTCGCTGCTGGCACTATCTAGGTGGACCGATAAAACTGGAGAGCCATGGTATTTGTGTTATACGTTTGTCAAGTATGGTGAAGAAAGACAAATGAAAACAACAAATAAAAACCCGTTTTTGTTTTGTTGCGTTTATTAGTTTCAAAGTATAATATATGCAATACGATAAATAGTGGAAACTTGCAGTTATTTGGCAATACCTTACGGCTTAGAATGACAAACAGAGCATAGTTTATAGTACGAAACTAAAGTGAAATGAGGAATATACATGAAGCGAAAGCCATTACTTTTACTTGGTTCTTTAATGAATCATTATAATGCAAGAATTTTCTCTTCATTACTAAAATAACAATAGTAAAATAATTTATTAAGGTCCTTATCTACAAATTTTGACTGAAACGCGGTTAAAGAGTCTGCGATCAGCTGTTAGTCTGTCCAATCACAATTGAAATTCTATTGTGAAGTTTTGCTTTCATTTTCCATCTCTGCATTGACTTCTATTTACTCAGACTCCATTGATCATATTAGATTGTTCTGATCGCAGTTACTCAGGATTTGGGGAAACCGTATGAATTTTTTCTATTCATTTTGAATATGCCGTGAAATCGACTCTGAATATTAATTTATTTAATGAAATAGAAAAGAAAAAAATAATAAAAATATGATAATTAAAAAAAGTCACTTAATTATACAGTTACTTTAAAGAAGTTTGTGGAACTTGGAGCATTACTCAAGATTATGATGAGAGTATACTAGGCAAATATCCAGCTCTCAACCAACTATTCTCGACGGACTGGAAGGCTTAATTCGAAGCAGTAACTCACATTAAGCAATATTATTTCGCTGCCAAAGTTTGAAAGGTCGAGGTTCTTGTAGTTGGTTTAAATTTGATAAAAAATATCTTTTATAACACCATTTTGTGTCCATATTTTGTTAGTAGCAATATAAATCAATATAAGTTTATGTTAGTAAAGGGGTGGACCCAAAATTATATTTTCTTAATAAAATTAAATATTAGATTCATTAAGATTATATATATATATATATATATATATATAAAGATCACCATGCTCCTGTGTTAATTTACAAAAAATTATAACGAAAAGTCAAATCAAGTCAAATAACAACGAAGCTTCATATTTTCAGAGTAATTAAGAAGCACTTAACTGATTTTATCTCATTACAGCTCGTTCGGTTATGAAACAACGAAATTTGCATGCTAATGATCACTTTAACTAAACTTTAACTTGACACCGAGCACTTAAGCGTGAATTATTTAATGTTTATCTTGTCCTTTAGTTACAATCTTAATAGTTTAATAAAGGATCCTCATCAGTAATTACTCTGGAATTAAAGTTAAATGGTTAAAGTAGTTGTGCAGCTAATCCTTCACGTATGTACTTTATTATTTTTAAACCCCAGATGCAAAAAGAGTCTTCCTAGCGTCGAAACTTCTAATAGAATAGTCATATTGTGATGAGGTAAATAATAATTATGGTAAGCTTATGAGACTGTGGATACTACCTACCACATGAAACAATCTACCGAAAGTACTTTTGAATAACGTTAACTCTGTACTTTAAAAAACCATGTAATATATGAGTAAAAAATTTACTATATAATACTTTATATTCATTTTAATAAATCTAAATGACAAATCAATTAAATAATTTTGCACGAACTAAATTAATTCGCGCACATCACAAAACGTCATCGTATAAGTGTCAACTAACATGACATTCGTTAAAGTCATTCTATCCCTTCTTAATGAATTGGTTTGAAAGAGATGCGAATAACTTAAATTTTATTTAGTCCGTGTACAACGGAATAAATACTGCATGCAAATTTAGTAAAGAAAAACCGGTTTTAATTACACGTTCATAGTTAAGGCGATAAGGTCGCCCTTTGTACAAAATTAGTTAAAAGTTTTTTTTAATATATCTCTTCTTGAATTGGCTGATGTACAATAAAATATATTCTATTCTATTCTATAGTTATAAGTTGTTGAGGCTATGTCCTAAAGCATAACATGATGCACTGGAAAATCATTGTAACGTATCATGAGCACAATAACCACTTTGACTTTGACTTTAATCGTTAAACATGTATCACTTACGTATAATAATAATTACTAGATTCTTGAGCTCCTGTTATTCTTATTCAGAGCAAATTACCAGAAATGTTTATCATTTGGGACCGCAGTTTTTGGTCCCAAATCCAAAACGTTCAATACACCTTTTCTGTATCATTAACAATTACAGTATTTTAAAATTCGAAAAAAATTAATCTTTACATTAACTTGAACCGTGTGCTTATTACAATAAAGACGTTGACTTAGAAACTACTGGGCGAATACTGAATACTGGACGTACGTGTGACTGTCCTGCATAAACACACGATGTACAGTCGTTGCCTTAAGGAAGCAATCACTTTCGACAGTTTTTTTTATCTTATCACTAAAGCAATGAAGGTTTTGATGTGACAAAAGTAATCAGTTACTTTGTGGATGCCTGTACAGTCACGAGGACGTGTCTGCGATTATAAATTTGATTAGGGTTGCGCTTTTTGTATCAAGTGATGAAAGTGGTAGAATATGTGGTATTTTTTACCTTTTATTCTGATTTTATTAATTGGAAGCTAGCAGGTCCTGGCTTTCTTGTTACTTGATAGTTGGTGATAGTTAGACTAAAGATAGAAGCGAGTACCGCCCTGTATTCTCAACTACAAAGGTACTACACAAAGATGTTATCTTACCTCCAACAGCCAGAAAGCAGCAATGTACTGCAAACATTATTTTTATAGCGGCAGACTTAAATAAGTTTTGGTAGCTATACAGGTGGACTTAACTCGAACCTTGCAGAAAACTGTAAAAGAGAATCGATTGTGTCTTATAAGTTGGTGGTAGTTAGAAGTGTATCACATAGGAATCAATATTTGTGACCGTAGAGTCATTTAATTCTTTACAATTCATGGCAACATTAACGACTGTTAAAAGAATATCTGAAATTTTCTCTTTGCTTATATAGTATAGTTTCGGTACTTCAGGTTAGCGTCAGATGAGGCACTTAAATTTGTATTCTTGAGTTCTTCGGAAGTTTGGTAATGGAGTTAAATCGTTGGCCTTGTTACGGCAAACCTTTGCGTCCACTAATACTTGTTGAGCTGTGCTAACTATAAGGCCATTAGCTACCCATGTAGAAAGGCGTCTTCTCAGCATTAGGACGCATATCGGCATTTTCATTGAGTTGTTGATTTTGAAGATCTATAATGTCGCGTTAAATAGAAAGCTTTTCTTGCATTTTAGGATGTTCACAAACTCATTTTAATTTCTTTTTGCTGATTGTGTCTTTCGAGATGAATATTTCGTTTGTGGATGAAGGGTCTACCAGGGGATGACGTGTGTTACACTACATCGAGTTTTAAGGCTTCTGTCTAATGCATCTAACATACGTGAATGTTTTTAGGTTACTCAGTGATCTGGTTATGCACCACCGCTTTGTCTATTACTGTCGGGAATCAATTCACTGTTTCGATATAAAGATATAGGTAACCAGTGTAATTATAAGTACATAAGAGGCGATAACATCTCCTGTCTTTAAAATGTCAACGCACCAGTCAAGCTATTCTTTTAGAATGGAAAACAATATATCCCTATTGTAAATCAGCCTATTCTAAAAGAAATAGGTAATAATTTGGTAGTAGCCTGGAGGGTTTGGTGTCTAAAATAGGCTGGGCCTAGTTTTGATACCAACAGTTCATTTTAAGTAATGTACACAAAAAAAATCTTATCGAGTATTAAATATTTACTATAGGACTAAAATTCATTACACAAATTGAGTTCATAGCTTTTGAGGTAGAACTAGAAGATATACTTAATACAATACGTAAAACGAATACATGCTTTAGAAATAATATTCCCTACAACACTAAATAAATATATATAGAAGTATTTACTAAATGAGAGCATGAATATACGCTATATTAAAAATAATAAAAATTAATGTTGCCGTTGTCTAAAGGCGATGACTACTTCTTAGCATTAGTTGGGCTATTTGCTGGTCGTTAAAGAGCACTTTAGAATCACTTAGCTAGAAACTCACAGTTACAAATACGCCATATCCTACGTGCGCAGGCACATCAAGTAGTCACATTTCTGCCGCATTACTATACCTCAGACAGGTTCTTGCCGTTCACCCCGTGGTACACTTCTGAACAGTCGAATGCCGGATGTAATAATATGGGATCATGTGATATTGCACAACCAGTTATTGAGTACTGATTTTTTTTTTTCGGTAATATATATAATGGTGATATTTCTTATATACAGCAAAAACAGGTTTACGCAAGTCATACAGAAATATAATATAACAACATAACATTACTACATTTATACATTATTACCTATTGTTAATAGTACCTGCAATTATTACCCCAGGTTGTTTTAGGACACGGAAAATTTTAAGATCGTGAAAGTATAATATAGAACTTATACAAACACAACAAAGTAAGCATCCGCCTTGCTGACACCAGACTTGTATTAAATAAATCCAAATCTATATCAGCGCTAAATCTGATGTATCGCTTACTCGCCAGATAAATGCATTTTGCCTGTAATAAGTATTAATAGGACTAAGGTGTAGCAGGAATGTTGCGCAGGATCTTAGAGTTACGCGATTTTAAAATGAAGCGGATTTATCAAATACATCTTCATTCAATTGTTGTATGTCAGTTTCATTTTAACCATTTATTTGTCCATAAATAAATTACTTTTAATTTAATTTTACAACGAAGTTTTTTATAATAATCATCACACTTTGTAGACCGTTTGTAGACCTTGTGTTTTGCATACTAAATAATGAAGAAAAAAAAACAAATATCAATATTAGTAGTTTAAATGTCAGAATCCGAGAATCGAACCCTTAAGTAAAGTGACTACTGATTCGACAAAACGGTCGTCTTCTTACAAGTATCAACATTATTTATCACAAGTTTACATTATTTTATTTCCTAAACATATGTAAAAATTACAGATTTAATAATATACTGAATTATAGCAGATTCATTAGCAAAAAGAATTTAATTGCTATATGAATAAAAATACTTAGTTATAATAAATACATTATTAAAAATAATTAATTTGTAACTGTCTAAGCAGAATTCTGCCTAAAGTCA
The DNA here is from genome assembly GCA_943193645.1 of Acentria ephemerella. Lineage (NCBI taxonomy): Eukaryota > Metazoa > Arthropoda > Insecta > Lepidoptera > Crambidae > Acentria > Acentria ephemerella. The sequence continues at coordinate 1,008,913 of OW971891.1, forward strand.
AAGTCAATACATTCATTCAGTCTAGATACATTAAATAGTCAAATTAATAATTGAAGAAAATAATTATAATACTGAAAGTATCGAGTTATAAGCTTAATATTAATAAAAATAGTTAAAAGTAAGCAATTCGAAAACTTCCAGCAAATTGTACTATACTTAGAGGTCAATTAGATTTTGATTTTAAACATTTAACTGTATTTATTATAATGAAGGTAATTTAAGTTGTTTCGTCGATATAGTTATAAAAGCAAAAATGACCAGTAGGGCGTGACCGTTAGGTATAAACTCCCTAATTTGCTTCCGAATGTTCGTACATCACACACGGTCCGGACTCCCGTTTTTCTGCGGTCTGATTAACGAACCAGACTTTTTGCTAACGACGTCTGCTAATGGCTCCGGTAAGAATTAATGCAGGTATTAGTTATTGTCATCACGGACGTGGAACACGAGGGATATTTGCTTCAGGGCTTCTATGTAATTCCGAATGTAAGTACGTTTTTCATTCATTTAGGAAAATGCTAAGCTTTAATGATGACGGGTAAACTTACAGGTTTTTAAATATCTTCGCAGAAGAAGAATTTCGATTTAATTATTTTGAAAGATATTTTATCTATGTTACATTATATTTAAAATGAAAAAAGGAAACATGACTTTGGCTATAAGCAAAAATAAGGAATTAAAAATCAAAATTATTTATATATTATTCCTGTTAGATATAATTTGAAAAATATCAATGCATTAATAAACGATTTTTATGTAATAACTGACTCAGCAAAGGTTGTTTCAACATATAAATTATTAGTAAAAAAATTCTGACGAGGGCCACTCTCATCTCCTAGTGGTATAAAAAAAAGCCTTCGACCTCTTCTCAGACTAACCAAATAAAACAAAAATTTCATATAAATCGGTCAAGCTGATTCAGTGGAGTTCTATAACTAATACGAAATTTTTATATATTAGAAGAAAAAAACACGAAAGACATACTTAGACTATCTGTAATTCATAATAGTCGGAATACTCAAGCTCCGTATGCACTTTGTTAACGAGTAGAATGAAATGCAAATGTTGGAAATATTACTTTATGAATTATTCAGTTACAAGAACACTTTGAGAACGTATGATCTTTGCAAGTAGTAGACAGAATTACATTGATGTAGATTAGAAAATTCGTTTCGATAGATAAAGTGGGATAAATTATATATAAGTTATTGTTTTTTATTATAATTTTAGCTTTATATATACTGAATTATATACGAGGATACTTGGGTATTTCGTACACTTAACTCAAGTTAAGAATATTTTATATGACTTTGAATCAGAAGCTACAAGATTTGTTTCAGTTAAATCTTCTTAGACTTAAATCGATACAAAATGTTTTTATAAATTTCGCGTAAAGACATAAAGATTGTAGCAAAAGCATTCAATTATTAATTGTTAAATAAAATTCTATTCGTATCTATTCTAATCTATTCTATTTCGTATATTATGCAAAAATTATAATGATGAAAATTCAATTCTCAATTCCTTATTTTGCGTTCCATAGTTACATAATATGAATCTTAAGACTATTAATGACCTGTCGGGCACAACAAAATTTTAGGATATACAGGAGAAAGGTAGATTTCAAAAGGTAGGTTCATATTGAATATACAATATAACCTGACAAAGCAAATTTAATCGCCGCTAAAATTAACAGTAAACCAGTGCACAACCGTCAACCAGTTAGCAAAAAAGACTACGACAATCAATAACCGGTTTCAATTGTCTTTGTACTGACATAAACAAATTAACAAAAACTAGAACACTGCTTGGTCGGGTTTTGTTTTTGGGATTTTGGAGTTTATTCTTGGAAAATTTTAGTCTTTCTGATAATTGTATCTTGTTGTTTGAATATTTTTATCCTTAAAACCTTTGAAAGTAGAGATCTTAAATGCAACCGCATTTTTAAAATACTTAATTTTATAAAAATTTGCTCTTGGGCTTCATCTCTCTTACTATAAGATAAGATAAGATAAGACTGAGAATGGAGAGAAGGAACCGGCTATCTTACCTCCAATTGAACACACAATGCGTTTAACATTAAGAATATTTTTGGAAGTTAAGATAACAGTTTTCTACTAACTAACTAAGTACAACTCCAAAAAATAATATTAAATTGGATAACTTGCCTTTTTAATGTTTTTAAATCGGTTTAAAGTTTTGTATAAAACTTGTCATAATCTTTATGTCACATTTATTATAATTTTTTTTTATATAAAAAGCTCAGCAAATGACTCGACACCACCTGATGATAAGCAGTAGACGAATCCACCTGTGAAGATAGCTAGTGAAGCATGTGATATATTGCCCTAGCCACCCTCACCTTGCCAGCCCAAAAAGTGCTTTTTCACGCCTCTTTTAAAGGAACCCATGTTAAAAATACCACAACAGAACAAGAAAACCTACATATCTAGCTGATCTGTCAAAGTTGTTTTGCCATATCACTAAGTTAAAAATAAATTCACTGGAACGGCCACCCTTATCACCTAGGGTATAAAAAATAGCTTACAACCTATTGTCAGCTCTACTAAATACACACAAAAAATTTCGTAAAAGTGGATAAGACGTATCGGTGGAGTTTAATATTTAAAAAGGGTCCAGGGATATTTATATCTTAGATATACATACAAGAGGCGGTCTCATTGTTAATATTGTTCACGACCAGCTACTTTTATACCATGTTGTTATTTATGTATATAACTATACCACAATTGTACATACAAAAATAATAAAATAAGAAAATATATGTCAGTGTAAAACAAGTGCTGGTATTATAACAATACTTTTAAAAGAAGACCTAATAAGCCTTGTCTTTCATATCACTAGAAAATACCAGTTATAATAAGATAGATTTACTTATTTCTTAGAAATTATTTAACATTTTTTGTATTAATAAATTACTTTATTTTTTGGTATTGGGTCCGCCAATTGTACTTTTATATGTGCAATATAGTTTATATAAATAAATAAATATAAAATACTACTAACCATTGCTTCGAAAGTCATTTAATCTGTAAGTCTAAGTAGTGTCTGTAAAAATTACAATGAACTCAAAAAAGCGAAGTTCAAAAAGGTAATAAGAACTTCAGATACATTAATTGTAATTTTCGTTGGTAAGCAAAGTAGAAATTACTGCACATCTAAAAATCAAGGTAAAACTCCCACAAAGTTGATGAAATTGATTGACTTAGAATAAGAGGTCAAAGGTAAGAGGGTAAGGGTAAGAGGCAATTGATGCTGTTTACCTTTGACCAAATTATAATAATCAGTTTTGATAATAGTCGTTTATAAAATACAGTTACAAATACAGTCGTTTATTCCTTACCAGCACACGTATTCTCTCCTTCTTACAACATGGGTTCCTTTAAAAGAGGCGTGAAAAAGCACTTTTTGGGCCGGCAAGGTGAGGATGGCTAGGGCAGTATATAGCATGCTTCACTAGCTATCTTCACATATGGACTCCTCTACTGCTTATCATCAGGTGGTATCGAGTCATTTGCTGAGCTTAATTAAAAAAAAAAACTGTTTATAGACCAGGTGATAGTAAATCACCGCCTAGCTTCATGTTTTAGATAGATTTTAATGTTTTTATTTCTATCTAGATCTAAATATTTTAAATTTTATTTCAACGTAGAATTATGTAAGTATTAATCCTGTTAATTACGGTAACTGAATACTGGATAGAAAATACAGAAATTTAATTGTAATAGTATTTTAAATTTTCAATAGTTGCTTATAAAGTATTTTACTCTTTCACACATACACAGACACACACACACACACACACACACAGACACACACACACACACACACACACGCACACACACACACGCACGCACGCACGCACATAAATAAAAAAATGAAACTGCATTGAGTTACCAGATAAGATACACATCATTGAAATGATACTAAATCAAAATAAAAGTTCTATAGAATATATTGATTTACTTATTTCCTGTCAGTGTAATGTCAATTGGGCGCTAAATTAACTTCACGTAATATTGGCGCCCAACGTGAGACTGAATTTAAATCGTAGATGCAAAAATATTCTGAGCAGCTTTCACGCAATGAGGGTAACTCGGCAAACTCTTGAAAGCCGAACCGTGTGAGTATAATGTCGTCGTATCAGACGGGGAATTCCGTTTCGAAGTATTAACAAAATATGCTAGCAGCGGTTCTCCCGGCGTAACTTATGAAACGTACCCGATATGGAGATACAGCACATTTCAAACTCTACTGTCTACGCAATTGAACTTATTTTCAGTTGTCTGTGTTGGTTTCAGGTTGCATTTTGTATTTTTATTTGATTTCCCTCATAAAATCTCAGCAAATCTGAGTTCGAGATTTAAAAATGTTGCTGCGAATATATTTGACTGTTACTTAGATTTAACAGACATCAGTTCTAATTTTAAAATTTCAAATTTAAATGTTGCATTCCCAATTCAAATCTATATTTTACAACGAGAGTTCATTATTGTTTTATTCCTGACTGTCAAATATAAAGTATTAAATATGTACAGATACAGATATGCTTGTAATCTCATTAATTGTGTCAAAACTGGAACGACGTAAGAGATCTTTAAATAGTCAAGCAAAAATCAATTAAGTAAACCGTAAAAAATAATTTTGAATTAGGAGCTTTTACTGAGAAGGGCCAATTATAACTTTACTGAGTTAAATGTTTAAAAATATAAGTATTCAAGATCTAAATATGTAATATGTAGTATCATGAATATTATAAACGCTTTGTCCAGTAAGAGAATATCACATACCATAAAAATATATTTACAGATCAGTTAACGTTAGTAATCAAGTGCTGCAATTATAAAGATTTAAAATACATTCTCACAAAGTGCTCTTCTTTCAGGCCTGTTATCCCTGGGCAAAGTGCTCAATTTCTTCCCCGTGGGTGGCGAGCGAGAATGTCAGCCAAGTGGCCACACCATTGCCAGGGCTGGTATCTGCTTGAACCAGTATGACTGTCGGCAGAGAGAGGGGAGGGCCGCCGGAGATTGCGCACATGGATTGGGAGTCTGTTGTGTATGTGAGTATGACAAACCATTTTTGTTGTTTTCCGGACCTACTCACCAAGGAATAATCAGGGGGCGTGCGCGAGGCTCACAGTCCCTGATAAAAACGGTACTGGGAAACCACTACAGCTCCCCGGGAACTCCGCTGCTATTTACGGGGCTGACATGGCCACCCCCAGGCAGCCTCACGGCCGGGCTCATATTTAGTATTAAAATTACCTGATGAAGTTTGGATACAATAAATGGAATAGAGGATAAAGAAGCTATCATATAATACAATCAACATAATTTAAATATAAATTGTCTTTCAAATCCTCAACATAAAAATGAAGAACTAAAAAATTTAAATTGTTTTTTTAGGCATAAGAAGCCCTGATTTTGGCTACAAATATTTTGAATATTATTTTTAAAAAAAATTCAATACTATAATATAATTTAATAAATACCAGCTGAACCGGTAAAGGTTTCTTAAACAAAAGCTTCTTAAACAAATTACTGGACAGGGTCACATTTATCAAATAGGGATATAAAATAGATCACCTTCCTCGGACCAACCAAATACACACAAAGAATATTATAAAATTTATTCTAGATTTCGCAGGAGTTAGATAACAAACACTGCGACACGAGATTTTTAAATATAATATTGGAACAGCTTAGTTAAAACTTTATCAATTAAACGTAAAAAAAATCGATACTGTTTATCATTTATAAAAACCTCTTTCGGTCAATTTGGTTCATGCATATTATTCTTAAAAACTTTTAAGAATTTCTTTTAAATATTATTGAGAATATCAACTTTGTCTCCCGCTGTCCGGTAATCTCAACCTGTTAAGTTAAAAATAAAAAACATGAAAGTAAGTAGCGACCCGCTTTCGAGTTCTGACTACCGTAGCTTCGATCGTCAAACTCACGTGTTATGTGCTATTGTTCGTTACCTGCAAATATTATTTTCTACGCGTCTATTGTAGATTTCAAAGGTTTTCATAAAACATTAAGCTTGGCGTGGTTACAATAGCTGCTAACCGTTTTATGATTCCATTCTTAAAAACTTATGAGTAGTATGTCAAAACTTTACATTTGATTTTGTTTCTTTTATTTCATTAATAGTCAATCCCAGTACATCCCACGACTGGGTGCAGGCATTCCCAATTGGGAGGAAAGCGGCATAGTAATAAGGAGTTTGGTCGATATTAACACCGCGCTCTGTTGGTGTCATAACCGGTACCATCCAGAGACTAACCATGGCAGAATTTACTTTGTAATTGAAACCGCTCCAAACATGATGAAAACCTCCTCCTCATACTTGATTATTTAGAATTTAGTAACTGTGAAATTTTAACTTCGATTTGTAATGACTAAATTACTGGAGAATTTTGTTTCCAACAATGAATTATGTCAATCTTTTTTCTTTTTAATAAAATTGTTGAACCAGGAAAAAAATATATAAAAATTAATTGATGTTCGTTAGTCTCACGAAAACTCAAGAACGTCTTGATGTATTTGAATAATTTTTATTGACTTAATTTTTAATGACTGGGAAAATCCTAAAGAAAACCTTTCAATATGCAACTGAAAAATGTTCGTTTAGTTTAGAAAATAGTCTTACTGACATGCTACACATTAAAACTGTCATTTCTTCCATGGCTAATTCGGGTTTATTTTAATAGATGGCGTGAGTGGTGGTTTGTCGGTGAAACCTCAAAAAAGTACATCAGGGCAACAAGTAAAAATAAATATTTAAGATGAAACAGTATATCTGTTACTAAGTTGCTTGGCTATATAGAAACGCAATTATCTTCTTATTTCTTCTACTTCTTATATAAAAATACTAGCTGTTCGTTAGTTTTTGATCGGTATAATTTAGAAGTGCTTTAAAAATATAAAACATAGGAAAATCAACCTAAAAAATAAAATACAAAATTACTAATTTAGTATGGAAAATCTTCTGACGTGCTTTTTACAACTGTAATTTTTTTCATCTCTAATTCGGATAATTTTTGATAGATGGCGCTAGTGGAGTTAGGGTGTTAAAAGTTCACAGGGTCAACTTGTATGTAATAATTATAAGAAACTATTATAGTTTGGATAATTTTGAAACTTTCTTTATTTTATTTTACTATTATTTTGAGGTCGAGTGGTCAGTTACCCTAGCTACAGGCTGTACAGCCAGGGGTCCAGTGTATATAAATTTATTTTTGTATATATGCGTAATATCAAATATGTTTCACTGTTATCTGTCATCCATAAGCTCCTTATGAAGCTTATTTTGAGCTGGATAATGTCAGTGAGTGTATTATGAATTTCTGATAAGACTAGTATTTGTATGATAATGTTAACATGGATGCATTCAAGATTGATAGGGTACGTACCAAACAGTGTTAAAACAGATTTTAAATTCTTAAGTTTTGTAGCTTTCTCTCACGCCAAATCTTTTGTTCTTAATAGAAACTGGTAAACAACTTTCATACAAAAACGACTTTTTCTGTCTTGTCAATAATATGTCATTCTAGATAAAAAAAGTACCGAAGTAGTGCCTCTTTTTTGATTCAAAGAAGTGCTTAATAATCTTACAATGATAAAGGAAAAACAAGAAAACTAGTATTTTAATATACAATTCTAATATTTCTAGTACGAAAGTGTCCACGCTTACATAAAATGATCTGTCATCAAAGTGACATTATAATGACACGTGAGTATTTTATTCGTTGCTATATAGAACCACTGTAATTGAATACAAAAAAAGACAGAAAGTTGATGTAAAAAGACCACCTATTCTATTTAATACATTAGGCTGTGGTCTTGTAACTGAGTGCAGCGATAAGCGATAGTATGTGCCTGTAAAATTATATTTCTTTTTAGCAATCTGTGCAGATATATAAAATAGACTATAGCCTGCTTCTGCGAGACTTTAGCAGGAGGCAGCAGAGAAGAAGCGGTAGGAGACTTCATAAGCCGCTCCTCTCCGTTAGCTCCTGCAAGAAGCGCTAAATGGCGAGCGGTGGACGCCAGTCGCAAGCTCAGACATGTCCGAGGGGGGGCTCCAGCTTACGTATTACATAGGCCGCCACGTCTGGGATTTCCCAAGTAACTCTGAGTAATATCTATCAACGCAAAACCTGGTCGTAAGGGTAGGCTGCGTGCGGTGACCTTGTGAAATGCTCGGCAGAACCCAGGGCAACCCCATGTAGTAAGTTTTAGTGGGTATTCCCAGTGCAGCTTTGATGAGACACTAAATGAGCCCCTCAAACGCTGGTCACTTAGCCAGAAGCAGGTAGGTCCATAAACGGGTTCTTCCCCGTAGAAAAAGGTATATATATAATAGTAATTATCTCACACAGATACATACACAAATTCATTTGGTATGTTTTTATTTGAAACAATTCAAGCATATGTTTACTTATAGCATAATAATCTAGTTCGAGTTAAAATGCGTTATTAGATTTAAACGGATTTGGTTAAAAGGTTTACTTTTTCGCTTTGATTCAGACCAAGTCCGAAGTATAAATAAAACTAGTTTACAATAAAACAACGCGGAAACAACGGTTGTTTTTCTCGAGCGCTGACCACGTGTTTATTAAACCACTTTGTAATAAAGTGCGTCAACATATTGTCATCCTTGTAATATTTCGGCGTAAAACTGTCATGAAGTTCGTATTAATGTCAGATAAGAAATTTAGGATAAAAATATTTTTGAGATTTAACCAACTTTTTATTATGTAGAAGTTAGAGTAAAGGCTTAAAGGGGGGCCACGAAGAAGACGTCTTAACGTTGGTCACTTAAGGCGTCTTCATGGTGGCTCTGTAGAGCATTTTAAGATATCTTTAAAAACTTTTAAAATGGATAAACTAATCGCCATCTAATTCGTTATTTTAAAAAAAAAATTCTACACCTAATTAATTCGGTAAAGAATAAAATTATTTCACAATCTGATTATGTATGAAATAAGATTATCGTGAAATCTAAAATAACCGTCGCTTATCATAGCTTACTATCGCTTTTATATTAACTATTATCCGTTGGTTTTAGGGACTGTCTATTATTTTATTTATATAACAAACTAAATTACTATACCGCTTTTTTTTCTCACTTTTAGCATAGTTTTAAAAATGCGGTTTTATGCAGTGAACCCTAGAATTAAAATAAAATATTACTTTACGGTGATAACGGAGCTTACGTCTGGAAGTAACAATGATTAGTAGGCTATTTTAAGATAAACTTAACTTTAAACCTTGTACATGGTTTTTCCAATTGTATTTTTTCATGTTTTATTTTGTGTTCAATAATGTATATAAAAATAAAATGTAATTGTGTCAAACGTAAGTGTGAGTGTAATAAATTCACTTATGATAATTATCTAACATCCGTTTTTAAGTATTTAGTGGTAATACCACAGGAATGTTACGTGATTCTCTATCAAGATTCCTCGAGACTCAGTTTACACAGATACAAACCCACTCGCGCTAGTGAACTTGTAAACTACTTACCTTGCATCTGAGCTTTCACATATCAAGCTGGAACTGACTTTATTTCCACAGCATAAGACTCTAGTATATTTGCAACGAGTGTATCCTGTTCACTTGTTATTGAGACCTGTTCCAGTCCTTGTTTGGTGTATAATCCACTTGACGGGTAATTGGTTCGATTAACAGACGGCTGCAGTTAGCAAATGGTGACACTTTAAAGGTTTCTCGTGTAAGAGAAAGGTGGTAAATCATTTATTAATGGTTTGAACGTATTTTTTATGACAACATATAATATGTCAAGAAAGCAGACTGCCTACCTATTTACTACGTTTCTAGTGCCAACTAATAACTATATTTATTAACGACCTTAAATGCTAGTCTGTCAATGTTTTTTAAATAATATAAATATATAAATGAAATGAGTGTCAATGGCATAGTGCGTAAGGTCTTTCAAGCGGTAGGCAGCTGTTCGAACCTCGCCATGGACCAAAGTGTTTCAAATTATGAATTCATATATACGTTTATTCGACGGTTTTACGGCGAAGGACAACATCTTGAGGAAAACTGTATACACCTGTGAAGAAATGCTTAAGTTGTGTGAAGTCGACCAACCAGTGGTTGACTAAAGCTTAATCACCTTAATTTAGGGTAGGCTCGAGTCCCTCAATGGTGCCGTATATGAGCTGTTGGTGATATAAAAGAAATAAAGAAAATAAGTAATATGCAAATTACGATTTTTTAGTTGCTTCCGTAGATAACGCGTAACTAGTGTCTTGCGTTAAAGTGGGTCCTACCATCAACTATTTGAAAGTACTAATTGAGTATATTTAAATACAGATATGTTGACTTTGACTTTGAAGGAGGCAGGACGATTATTCGGTACCTTTATTGTATTAAAAATAACTACTGTCTCCCAAATATATAGCCGGCTACATCCAATTCAAAAACGTATTTCGATGATTTAATTAATGTTTGCGCGCCCTATTGGCATACCCAACTAAATGAAATTTGCCGGAAACCGAAACACAGTTGTTTATTTACAAATTAAGTAATTACTGTTTTATACAAACAATACATCGCAATTTAATTGTTTGAATAAAGATAATTAAATTTTGCTGGTTGTGTTGAATTAACTAACAATTGTTTTTCTTTATACAAAAATAAGAAAACAATTCATGTTTTAATGAAATCGAATGAAATGATTTTGTCAACACCGTATGGGAAAATTCATTTATACTTATCAATGTCAGTGTCAGTCAAATCAATCTCGTTCTATTAAGTATTGGAAAAAGCACTCGTGGGACAGATCTTAGTCCACACTCTGCCATCATGATAATAATGTTAACAGCATTTTTGTGTTAAGCACAGATAGGTTGTTCCCGTGTTCTTCGCAAAAAGTTCTGAAGATACTTCTGACAGGCAGCCCTGCTCTTTCATAGCACGTATATTAAAAATAAACAAGAAATACATTCTTATATATTTAAATATACATATACGCACATACATACACATGGATAAAATTATTACCTGTTTTTTTTAAATGCTTTTTCACATGTTGTAGAGTTGAATATATTTTATTCTTTCTTTCTTATTACTACGTCATGCTCTTTGTATAATTAATCTTTTACATCAACAAAAACATGGTAATACAGCTGATGGCCGACTAGTGATTCGTTAACGGGACCCGCAATCAACGTTTGTCGTAATGTTGTATTCCATTAAACTGTGGGTCGGTTTGCGTTTTGATTTCACTTGTTCCATTTTTTTTATCTCTTTGTTGTAGTACTGATTTTGTTCAAATATAAATTAATGATGATAACATTTAGCGCAGAAAAGTATTGGTAGCTTGAATGAAAGTTTTTGATGCAAAGATATTTATGTAGTACACTGGGTTCGATTTCAGTTACATCTTATTTCGTCTCATGTTTCGTTAGATTTTAAAATCATGGATGAAAGCTTTCAAAAATAGGAATCACGTCACTATCAAAGGCAAACTCTCAAATACATATAAAAATAATTTCTTTATAAACAACTAAAGTGTTTTCAATACAGTTTATTGTTTTATATCATTTATTATTTTTAATTTCTCCATCCACAGAGTAAAAGACAAAACATTTAAAAGCAGAGTTTTTATAGGGCTCTACTCAAAAAAGGTTTTTGCTTTTAATAAAAACCTCCTTATATCCGAGCTGTTAAAATCGAACTGTTTTCGGCCTCTGATTTCCTACATGTTACTCTTAATATGCACGGGACAACACTCCAACTTATGTTCATACCGTAACATAATTCGTTCAGAATTTTCGGAAGTATCATTTCTTTTATTACTCCAAATCAAAATTTAGTAATTATATTGAATGTTCAACAGACACAATAATTTTATGAATAAAAATATGTACTTAGTGTTATTTCTTGTCCAATCTTAAAAAGAAAAATAAAAAGGACCTCTTTCAGTTCAATCCAGTGCATAATGACTAAATCGTTAATCGTTATCTATAAATTAATATTGTTTACTTTATTCTCAACACCGCAAAAAGATATTTACTGTAATTTAGTAACAGTTCTTATTAAATAATGCACTGAAAATACTTCCGCTAAAGAAAAGGTCTTCTCAAATGGGACACGAGCTCTACGCCAACGAACTCCTTAAAAATTTAGCAAATTTTTATTTTGTCATTTTCTTTAATTTCAGTTGAAGTATCATGCGGCGGGTTGATCCAGAATAACCTTACTTACTTCATGTCTCCTGGGTTCCCGGAACTATGGCGCGGTGACCGGGACTGTGACGTCATGATAGAGAAGACGCACGCCGGCATCACACAGCTGAAAATTGATTTTGTTCACTTCACTATTGTGAGTATAAATGCTGAGCTGCCTGAGGGTGAACTAGTGAATTGCTTTGGCAGAACCCACCTAGGTAACCCTGGCAGGGGAAATGGAGCTACCAGGCAGTTTTAGTGTGGGCATTCCCAGTGCTCATGTACTGGGCGAGCCCCCAGTGCTTAGCCAGTGGTGGATAGGTCCGTAAACGGATTCCTCCGCGATAAAAAAGGTGGTAGCAAGTAAAAAAAGATTAGAAGTAACGAATTCAGAAAATATCAAACAGTAATTGATATGTTTCTTTGATGTGGTTATCAATACCAGAGTATTAAAACCAATACGCCAACGAGCTCTTCGTGATTGTATTATCTTCTTCTAATAGTTACAGTTTGCAGAAGCTAAGACCAGAAACCTTGGTTCTTTTGTTTCTAAGTCCAGAACTCTCTGGATGCACAGCTTATCCTAATAATTGCATAAGGGCGGGAACGCTTCCGTATTGCGCTTATCATATTTTCTTCCCCCGACGCTACTAGAGGGATTAAAACGATGGTTTGTGACTAGAAGCTTTCTGGTATTTGATACTAATATTTGAATTAATAAGATTAAATATTTTTGTGGCATAAAGTCAGAGCGGATTTTTAAATAATATTGGAATTGTTTTCAATATTTTCCGTGAACGTGTTCAATTTACTTTTGATTCTGAGTACTTATAGATAAAATAATATCATGATTTACTTTGTTGTACTGTTACATATATACACACATCATCTTCACCATGGGCAAAATCTTTTTCTGAGATCTGTTATAAAACAAATATTCCCTCCTTCATACAACATGGGTCAAAAGCACTTTCTGGGCCGGCAAGGTGAGGATGGCTAGGGCAGTATGTCGCATGCTGCACTAGCTATCTTCACATATGGACTCATATATTCCTCTACTGCTTATCATCAGGTGGAGGCGAGTCATTTGCTGAGCTTCTTATAAAAAAATATTAAAATCAAAACGAAAACCATATACGATTTATCAAACCTTTTCTCAGGGTCAACCCAATCGAACCACAGGGCAGTGTGACGAGGATGCTATGATCCTCGGCGAGGGAGACAGCAGATTCGAGTTGTGCGGTCAGAACCACGGCCAGCACAGTAAGTTCATTCATACTAACGATGCTGTCGAGAGCTTTAACTCAAGAATGGAAACATGAGGGCCATTTTGTTGATGTTGATAAGTGATGACGTTGATGTTGATTGTATTCTATGCAAGTAGAAAAGATTTTACAATCTAGGTTAAGTTTTTTCCTGATTTTGTAATTGAATAATCTCAATACTTTTTATAATATTTAATTTTGATTTTATCATTAAGGGTAATTTTGTGAGAATTAGTCGAAAGAAGAAAATTACAACGATTAAAGTAAGCTTTAAGAGCTTTGAAATATAGTTTCTAATCTGCGATTTGCATTGGCATTTATTACTCTTATCGTTCATAAAAAGTAAATTTCAGACAGTTCTGAATCTAGTATAGCTTCTATATCAGCTTCAAAACTTGAGATACGTGGAAATTATTAATGCCTTGAGTTAAAATCCATTTACACGCTACGTAAGCCTTCTCAGTTCAGAGTTGTAACTAATATAGTCCTGTCGGATGACTGGCTTTACACATATGTTTAAATTCGTATCTGGTAATACTTGATAATTAAATGCTAATTATTAGATTGTAACTATAACGATTTTAATAACTCTGTTAATACTACAGTGCGATGCATTATATTTCGAGCCCATACTCTTGAATAAAACAATTAAAAATTCTATTGACTTAAAACGCGTGCAAGCTATATAACCAATTTTAATAGTTCCATACTAAGGTAAGTGTTTATTTAAATTAATTAATTAAAACTTTATTACCTAACTTAGTGCAAATATCGCATTAAAATATAAATAGCTTTACAGAAAAGAGTTATTTGTTCTTCGTTATTCGTTCATACAGGTTTACAACTCGGCTAGAGTAATTAGGATTCAATACTCAGACATATCAATCTCTGCGAGAATTTGATACCGGAGATACCCAGCAGAATGGCTTCGATATAGACAGTCACTACGGTGATAGAAAGGTCGTAAGCAGATTTCTCCTAAAAAAAGGGTTCTATATTTTATGAATCCCCAGACAGCATCTTAGGGCATATGGTCAGTCATCTAATATGGTCACTTTCCCGTTTATTTCATGTGATTTTTTCCTCAAACATGCTTGGAAATTTGAGCTTTATTTTGGCAACCTTCTTGGAGATAAATCGAAATTGCGATATTAGCCAAACTCATGCGAGCAGCAGCCGGCATAAGTTGTAAAAAAACCATTTCTGTTCTGTTTTAGCCCAATGCCCAAATAAATTACTATGTAAACTCATTTCTACTGTGAAATTTAAAAATGGAACGATCTTTTACTGATAAACATGCCAGCCAAGGAGTTAATTAATCAAAGGTTTATTGAAAAAAAAAGAATGGAAAATTTTGGCGCGTGAAAAATTATTGTTATTTCTTGTTCGTCATTGATTTTGAAAAGTAGTTATAATTTCAGCGCATTATTTGAGAAAACTACTATAATAGCCTTAGTCACAGTTAGGCATTGATGGACTGACATTTCAACATGTAGTGTTCGTTCATCAATGCCTGCTGGTCATTGCAGTAATCTATTATACCTCTACTTTATGTAACCTTAAAGATCAGGTTGATCTTATTACTCCTGTACCCGTATAACCCGTAAAGAATATCTCAATATACCGGTAGTAGTTGTTTCTGCCGTGTGTGATAATTTCAGAGATCATAGATGCTTAAATTTAGGACTAGAATTAATCCACCCACGCATCTCTTGTTATCTTAAAAACACACATTTTTCATTAATATTTCAAGATGTGCAACCCCTTTCCATCACAAAGCCGTCTTTAGTTTTGCTACCATAATCTAGTTTATCAGTTATTTTCCTTTCAGTATACTATACACTCCCTACTGGCAGCGACGTTCGTGAAGATGGGGATCTGCCTGGTACCAAGAACACCCGCCTCTCCATCCGCATGAAGGGCAGTGATATGCCGCGGCTGTGGCTGTTGCGGCTAGCACAAATGCCGCTAGCTTATTCTGCGCCACACGACTGCTTGCAGTACTATATAGGAGACAATGGTAGGGTTTTGGAACTGGTGATCACTTTTTTGCTTGGCATTAGCATGAGAAAATATGATGGCAAAGATATTTTAGAGTACTCAAAACAGAAAATCATGACATTTATTGCTTTAAAAGACAAAATGTTTGTAAACAGCACTCTGGGGTTATTATTGGATATTTGTATCTTTTGACAATCTTTCACAAAAACAATAAGATAGAAAAGTGTTTATTTGCTTTATATTTTATGGGAATATTAAACCAGTCCAAGCAATAAATACTACAAAAAACTTTTTAGTAAATTCCTTACAAAATTATATGAGCAAATTTTTATAACTTTAACTTTGCTAATGTTACTGACTCAGGCTTTTATTTCAGGTACAATACAAACATTCAACTTTGCTAGCAATGGTCGTCACCTCGCGGGCCAGGAGTACAGGGCTTGTATTAGGAAGAACAATGGGTACTGTGCAATAAGATATTCGCCCTGCGATAAACGCTCCTTCAGGATTGGACCTGGAAGAAGTAGCTCAAATCCTGTTAACCCTATTGGTGAGTCGGTTTGAGTATTTACATGGTAGATATTGTATTAGTTACAAAATAAATATATAACATATAACAATGTATCTTTTTAACAGCTACATATTTATGGACAGTTTATTAATGCCACCAAGGAGCCAATCAATAAATACCTATTTACTTATTTTTTCCACTTCTTGGAATCCTCTTTAAAGATTAACTAAACATTCTACGGCTGTAGATATAGAGCATGGCCCTGGTGGTTCTGGCGGGCCTGGTACCGGGTTCTACGGGCCTGATGGCCAGTTAGTATCTACTTTGCCATCCAGCACACCAAAGACCAACTCCACACAGGACCAGCTGGCGGAAGAGACACAAAATGGTTTATGATACCCCTTTTTATCATTACCCAGAATCCTGGAGGTTTAATTTTGTCTGGACAAATATGAATTAATTTTCAGTTTTGGTTTATGGGTTGAATCCCTTTCCCCTATTCCTCTGTCTTGTTTATCTTCCAAGTATATCATAGAATACTGGGAAAGGTTTCGAGATTTTTCTTTCTTACTATTATTTCCAATTAGTAAATTGTCTTACAAAAAAATGGGATTGTAATATACAGCTTTCACCTTTGATATTCTATGGAACTTTTGATAAAATATTTTGCATATAATAAGGTCAGGTCCATTATGGTGGAGGAGATACAAAACGTTCGGATATTTTTTTTATTTTCAAGGAAAATCCTCATGCTTATGTCCAATGTAACTTATGCTAACAGCGATAACGTATGTAGGCTGTAAGAATACTGATGATCAATCTCAAAATAGGTAAGTTTAATAAATTAGAATGTAAATGTCAATCCAGGGGCAATGCAACAGGAGCTAATGGAGGAAACGATGCCTGCTAATGATATTATGCAACAAGAAGAGGGATCAGGCAGTGACCCGTCAATAGCTCCAACCATTGAGCAGCAAGCACCAGAACCCAGCATTGCTTCCAGGGTAAATATTGTTTCAGTAAACAATATAGAAGCCTATTATATTATATTTATAACAAAAATGTTGTTAACAATTAAATGTTAATTTTGTATCCAAAAGTAGAGTGGCAACACTCGTTTGATGGTAAGCGGTTTGAGGAGCCTTTATGCGTTCCTAATATTAATTTTATATTAATTGAAGTTCCGTAGTTGAACATATATAAATTACTAATAAGTAATATTGAAAAATATTTCTGATACTAATTTTAAAGATATTGCTTATCCTTATCTAATGGCACGAGGAACCTTATAGATAACTGATATTTAACTGTGTCTATCTTTAGAAAAGTTTGCAAAATTGGCCCTTTAACCATTAAATAAATATATATATATTATATTTTCTTACTTTACAATGAAAACCTTAGTATTGTCCGCTAAGCATTATAGAACTTCCCATTAGACCCCAAGTAGTTAGTCTAACCCTAACCCCACCTTAACACATTAGATCTGGAGTTTTATCTTCCCATCTTGGCTCTGGGGGCAGAGGAACTCGGCTAGAGCATTCAATTGGAGCCGCTGGTCGCCGTACGCGCAGCACTTAGAGCCAGAAGACGACAATGTCAGATACAACGGCTACGGGAACTTCGGATTCGGCTTACAGGGATTCGGGAGGCAAAGGTGCACGGACAGAATCACCATACCTTGCGAGAACGAGTATTTTGTATCTGTAAGTAGATCTTCAAACTAGAGTTGCTAAAAGTTATAGTCTACATCATCATAATGTTATATACGTTCTACTCGTGGGCAGAGGGTTCCTATATGGGAGTAACAAATGAGGAATATGTGACAATATACCACCACGTTAACCGAATTTGGGTTAGTGGCAAAAGTGATTACCGAAACAACCGGGACCACTCGCTTAATGTGCTTTCCCAAACATTGAAGAGTTCAAGAGAACCTATTTAGATTGACCCTTCCAGAGATCAATCTTTTATAACCGGAATCAGATCGCTTTAATTATCACGCAAACCATCTGGGGTAGTATAAGAAATATTTTCAAATACTCATAATTTATTAACCAGCCAGTAAGCCACTTGCCTCAGAACTTCCTACATGAGCAGAACATATTAGAAATTAGGTTATAACTTCTTTACGTTGGATTAAGGTTTGATTTGCTTTCCGAGGCTCGAGAACCGAGATTATAAATATTGCATCACTTAGCAATCTACCGTCTATATCACGGCGAGTATTCTGAGGAGTTTTCCTTCCCCCTTCCACTAAGGACTACGCGTGCTGGCCTACGGAGTCACCGCCAAACTGTGACGTCCATTCCTACGCGCAAAAAATTTGGCAACTCATTTCTTTGACGCACTATCAAGTAATGAAATTCTTTGCCAGCACACGTTTTCCTTCCCTTCTACAATCCTGGGTCCTTCAGATGAGGTGTGAAGAAGCATCTTGCAGGTCAGCAAGAGCAAGATGGCTAGTGCAGTGCATAGTTTCACATGCATAGGTGGAATGGAGTCATTTGCTTGACCTTTCCATTCTATAAAAAATTCTTTCTATAAAAAAATTGGTATCTCTGTGAGCGTTTTGTTTTCTTTTCCTGATTCAAACATAAACAACTCGTTAGTTTAACAATTTATATCATATTTCGTTGAATTTTCTCTGTGTAAGAGATATGAAAAAGAAAATATCTTGTATTCCCAAAACAAGAAACTACGTTAAAATATATTTTCTATAGAGCATGGGTTTGAGAAAATGTGTTACGAAATCTGTTGACACAAAGTTCATGCAATATTCTGTATTCTGAGTTAGTGCTGCTCATTCGTTGAAAGGGGACCCCTCGGGATGCAATACTGTTCCAGCTAAGAGAACATTGGCGAGCCTTGAAAAATATATACATCTGTTTCACGATGGGCTTAGAGTGTTGCATCTGTTTGAAACTGTATGTCAGTTTATCATTTAAAATATTCTTGTGAAGTTCAATTAGAGCAGTATTCTAAGTGTGGCTTTTAAGGAACGAAAGGTTAATGCGTTTTCGCATTTTCGGTTTACAAATGATTTCATCTCATATTTTCAATGTTGTTGAGTTAATTATCTTAAAAAATAACACTTTATTCAGCTGAATGTGCAGTTTGTTGGACTTCTTGATATTTATCATAACGGGTACAAAGATAAAGTTCTATTTTAGTGACTACAATTGTATTTTTTTTTATTTCAGTATTTTTCTGGACTTCAGATTCGAAACGGAATCTTATAGCAAATGTCACAATGTAGATGATTTGTAAATTAATTGCAGTACTATTTATTACTCACGATGTAATTATTCATAAAGAAGTATAGAAATATTAATTAGCTACAGCATTTCGCAACATGAATTTTGCACGCTAGAACGAAGAATGACTTATGTTATTTCAATTCAAATTCAAGATTGATTTATTTTTACATACAGAGCTCATCATACATGACTGGAGTGTGTGATCCCCACCATTGCGGCGGTTCATTCTGCACGAATGGTGGACACAATTGTCACGTGGAGACGTCTATCAGCCCATTCGCAGTGTCAGTCCACTTCGGGCCACCAGCACCTAAAAGGAATCCCGAGGAGAATATCGGTGCTTGCTTAAAGTATACACAGTTACGATGCGACTCTTAATTTTCAAATCAAAATCTGTGATAGCGAAGTGTTTTAGGTGAATATTTATAAACTTTGATCAACAGGTTGGTAGGGAGTCTTGAAATATTGAAACTACTTTACGTTTGAGCTTACAATTTAAGGCTGATATGTTGCCGTTAAGCTTCAGCCAACCAGACTAAAGAGGAATCCTAAGCATACTCAGTTACGTCAACTACGTATACATCCTAATGCTGAGCTCAGGTCTTTATACATGGGAAAGACATACGAGGAGCTGGGTCCTAAACACCACTTTGGCTTGGCTTTCGTCACCAATGGCTTAATGTGCCTTGCGAAGAGACGAGCTCTAGATATCAAAGTTGAAAGTTGCTTTATTTTCTGTATCGAATATAAGAGTATTCGTAACACGCAGCCAGCTCCTCTGAGTGACGTCATCATCATCATAATCATTAACCTGTTTTATGCTCGTCCAAGGCTGGACTTAGGTCTCCCCTAGTGCACGCCATGGCTCCCGATTTTGGAGAGCTACGTATTGACATATAATTCTGTTAATCGCAATTTTTTTAGCCACTATTTTCTGTTATAATGGTTAATGTTAGCCAGAGATGAATGGTAAAGCTGGATTTTGAATAAATTGATGTATTGTAAATTAATATTAAAAGAAAAAGGTTAAATTTTGTAATTTAGCTTGTGATAATATGGTATTCTGAACCAAATGATTAACGTGTTACGATTCTTTTTTCTTCAATAGGAATAAGTATAATAACGAACTCAAAAGTTCATACCTCATCGGAATTAGTAATAAAGACCCATCTCAAATTGTTAAGTAAAAATCAAAATATTATAATGTTATCGCAAATTGATTTAGTATCCGTGAATAGATACGTGAACAAAACTTGTACCTAATGAAGATTTTCGGATTATTTTGAGGTTAATGAAAATGAAACTAGAATGCTTTAAGGTAAATAAAATAATTCAGTTTCTAGTTAAAAGGGTCATTTAGAAACAAATCACAATTTTCAAAGTTCTTAAAGTGATGTATGAGAAGATCGTACGTACTCTGTTATTATTTTAAAATAGTCATAAAGATTGTTGTTTTCGTAATATTTTTTATATTATTGTAAATTTTTCCATATTTACTTAATTAATATTGTTATTCAACATTTCTTTATTAAGTTGTTGTATATTTTAGTAATATTAAGACAAATACTTATTTAGAATGTTTAATATAATTTATATTTCTTGTTAAATTTGAATAAATGTTTGAAAGATATTTCGAAATAAATCCTACAGCAATATGCGTATGATTATTTCTAGGTTAAATTTCTAGTGAATCTAAATTTCTTTTATAAATATTTTTCATTATGATTACACTTAAAATATTTTTGAGGTTAACCTGCTAATTTGCTACTAATTAAGGAGTAGTTAGCTCGGGAAGAATTGAATTAATTTTATTACTCTTGTACATAAATTTTGTCAACGCACGAAATATATTAGTTAATGTTACTTGGGATGTTTAATTTATATTTTAACTAATTATTTACAATTTATTACACGTAAAAGTTGCGCAGTGACAATAATAGCAATATTTTATTTAAGATAATTGGGGATAATTTCTTTATTACTTTTTTATTGGAATGTTTACTAACAACTTTTAGTATTTTATTATTTCTTGACACTTGATGTTTATTTTAAACTTTATAATAATTACTATTTACAGTTTTTTAAATATTTCCAATGGATTTATGCAAGACAGTTGAAAATTGGAAAACGTATGTGCCATTAAGATACACGATAATGTATTTTTTATGAAAATACAATTCTTATACTTAATTATTAATATAAAAGTTAGATTAAATTTTGTAACGATGTTAAAGTCATGTCAAATTATATAAATCGATGTTGTAATTTTGTTGTTATTTATGTCATAATTTACATGATGCCAGTTTATTGTTTTTGACTAATGGCTTTGTCATTATAATTAAAATGAAAAAAAAAATCATTTTTCTATTTTAATTAAAAGAAACAGGTTCAAAGAGTCCTTAGTCACCTAGTCAAAATGGAACGTCATTAAGAGCTTTTGTAATAGACAGTATAAAACTATATCGTTCCATTAACACACTCCACGCACACTTCACGGCTCCCGTACACCCTATAATGAAGGGTTTACTAACTTACAAAATATAGGTAGCGCTGTTGGAAATGTTCTTAAATAGATTATAATTTGATGTTTATGAATACACAGGGAGTCACAGTCGGCACTTCAATGTTGCAATAGTTAATGTTTTATTGGAAAAAAAAAATTTAATAAACAGTGCAAATATGGACATTTTTATTGGGCATTGCATGTGTTAAAAATATTACGAGGACTGCTATTGGTAGCTCTCAGAGAATTTCATCCGTAAATAGAATAATTTTTTTTAACAAATGATTCGATGCCAACCGGTGTGAGCAGTAGGAGGATTTCAAATCTTGAACCATGACATGGATCTTGGTCTAACGAAGTTGTTCACCCTGAACCTGTGAACAACTTCATTAGACTTCGGAACAACATACCAAAACTAATAATAATAATAATACTTGAAACATATACATATAAACATTAATTATGTTATTTTAAAAAATATATGAATATACTAAATAAATATACAAACTTTCAATGACGTGAACATGATTGTACTTTTCATAAAACCGTGTTTCCTTACCGGGATCCAATCTGAGACGACCATTATGACGTTTTAATTATTCTGGAGATACATCGAAAGTTGAACATTTACTTGAATTGATTATATTAACAGAGAACACATTTCAACTGACCGTTACTCAAGTTGGTCCTCGTAGAGGGTCCATTCTATCCGAAGCTATTTGGTTTTACGGCGAGTCGTCTTCTAACAATGTTACAAATAGTCCAAGTTTCTAATAATACTAGTAATAGAAACTCAAATCGACTATACCACTACAAGCAAGTTATTTTGATTATAAAAGAGCTTAGTAAATAAGTCTATTTAAATAAAGTTATTTTTGACTTTGACTTTGATTATATTTATTAGGTGTGTATGTGATTATTTAAAGAGACAAATTTGTCTAAATGAGCATTACGGCCAACATTGGTATTCGTACAGATAGTGATAGTGCAACCGGAACTGTGATAATAAAAAACGATTCATTTCAGGCAAAAATTACACGATATTTTATTATAACTTTACATAGTTAGACAATTATAAAAACACATTCAATTAAATAAATTAAATTATTAAATAAAATATATATCCTTGATTTACTTTGTCCTCACTTATCAATGCGATCCAAGATTCGATGCAAGACTGAAAAGCGAGAGAAGCAGAGTTCATTCTCTTACAAATTATTATAAAGAATCCGTTGTGGCTTCCATGAATCTTAACCATTACCGGGGCAGTCTTTTTCGCATTATAATGTAGAAATTACCTACATTAGCGTCCGCAAATACGTCTAATGCGCTACAAAAGCGCGGAAACAGAATCTGAACCATAAGGATGTAAGCGTAACGCATAATTTGAAAAATGGTTCTTATTATAAAGAATTAAGGTATAAAAGCCTCCTTAATGCAAGTCCTTGTTCTACTTGAACTGCAGGCGTGGGAACAATATTTTTTCGAATCATTTACTCCACGTCGCTTTAACGTTACTGTAAGTCACATTACAGCGACTTTCGCTACGTCATATCTCACTACAGTGTACTGCTTGCAAGGAAATGTATTAAAATAAAATAAAAACATATTTCTGTGAGAATTATATTTGTTTATTCTGATCACTGCTTATTTGCTCTAAATTCTTAAAATATTCAACGTTTCATATTCCAAGTTCTTAAAAGTGTTGACGCCTTAAGGTACCACGTAATACTACGAAGTTACTCAACATACGGAACTCTCCACATTAGCCAAAAAACTCATTTTGATGGTGGATTCCCAGATTCTCTAGTGTTCAAGAATCCAGGTTTAGCTCACTTTTATCTTTTGCCTATCATTACTGAAAAAATATATATTATTATCACATTGGTCATCATTATCTGATGTTTATTGTACAGAAGACAATAAATCAATACAATAATCTATTTAAAGATGTCGAAGTTAAATTGTTCCGCTTATTTTGCTGCTGACTGTACCACTACTACATTGAATTAATAATATACGGTCAGAAGAGAAACTCATAAGCGACTGTAATACAATTCCGCAAATATGTTTCCAGCGTTGATCAAACAAACAAATGCGTATATCTCAGATTAGGTTAGGATGAGTCACGGAGGAATATTCGGCGGTATACTACCATTAGATTGTATATTAGTATACTCTGTGGAACATGAATACATACAGCTACGTAAAATGGATGTGGCAGTTCAGTGAGAAATTTAAAATTTATCTGTGGCTTTGTTAGAGGAAATCTTTATCTAGCATTGGGACTGCATAGGTTTATATAAATATATACAATATAATTTCACTTGTCATCACCTTAACTTGTATATTTAATATATAGAACACTACAAGCACACGGTTTACTTTAATATATGACATGAATATCCTTAAAATTGTCAATAATAGATCTGCAGATGGAGACAGCAGCAACCTTCCTGATGGTGATTGCTTATTTCAGTATTAACTGCGTGTATCATTAAGTAGACGTGGCGGATTTAACGATCAACGTACTAGTCAATCATTAGGCTAAACAGAGTTAACTCGTTGCGGAACTAGTTCTAATATAAATATAATAATAATAATAGTTCTCACACTCACTCACTCATGTTCTTAGTGGATGTCACCATTCCCTTCGATGAAAACCTCGTGAAAGCCGAATCAGATAAAAAGATCAAGTATCTGAACTAAATGTTTTTAACAGGATCCCTATACAGCTAAATGGGATTGGAAAAAAGAATTCACCAATTCCATGTAGTATTTATTTACTGTATGTTTGTTTTACAAATAATAATAATAATAACGAGGTTACTGATATGTGGAGGGTGACATCCATTGAGATCATACCGGTCGTAGTCTCAACCAATGGTCTCGTCCCAACTTCTCTTCGCGACCATCTGAAGAGATTGGGACTAAGTGATGGACCAATGATTGCGAGGCTCCAGCGGGCAGTCTTGCTCGATAACGCCAGAATTGTCCGCCGATTCCTTTCTCTGTCGTCCTGACCCTCGGCCGTCTGGCCTCCTCTGTCGAGGGGTATTCTCCCATCCCTCGAGCCGTCGAGGGATTGGGAAGAGTTTCAGTTGATTACTAAATAATAGTTCTCACACTCACACCTATTATCAAGTCCAAAGTAAGCATCACTAAAAATTTGTTTTTTATGTCATGGCAATTAAATTAAAAAAACACCTGCTTCAGAAGTCAGAGACTTCAATATGTTTTTAATATCCCATATTTTTGTCAATAAAGATTTTATTATTATTTTGAAATTAACTCTTATTATTATTATTCCGAAATCAATTTTAAATCTTCCCAATCCCTCGACGGCTCGAGGGATGGGAGAATACCCCTCGATAGAGGAGACCAGACGGCCGAGGGTCAGGACGACAGAGAGAGGAATCGGCGGACAATTCTGGCGTTATCGAGTAAGACTGCCCACTGGAGCCTCGCAATCATTGGTCCATCACCCAGTCCCAATCTCTTCAGATGGTCGCGAAGAGAAGTTGGGACGAGACCATTGGTTGAGACTACGACTGGTATGATCTCAGTGGATGTGTGGTGTGGATGTTATTATTATTATTATTATAAACATATAAAGATACATGAATCGTGGGCAAATATTCGTGCTCATCATACAGGTACTTGACCCTTTCGGGATTCAAAAATGGGACCTCTGACTAAGAAGTCAGGGGCACTGACCACTCGATCACACGGCAGTCAAACTCCTTTCTACCTTGGCCATCAATTATGTATTATAATATTATTATACATAATATTTATATACTGAACTCATATGAGGCAAAAATATTTTAAGATTAATCTTAATTTTATTAAGAATCAGAAGAGAATATATTGTAGGAACTAGAATTGACTTGACACTTATACATCCGCGTACGAATTAGAAACAACTCGCACGGTTCAGTGCCAAACGACGTACATATTCGTATGTAGTCTAGTGACATGCGGTCTAGAGTTTGTTCCTGATTTTTACGTGGCTTTGAACAATATCGAAACACATACACTGGAATACACAGGTATTCCAGTGTATGTGTAAAGAATCATGAAAATTGTCAGTTCATGATATCAATTCTCGTTTAGAGCTGCGTCATGAGAAAATACGTGTATGTCGCTAATTCATGCTTCCATGGCGCAGGTAATTGGACCAAACATAGATATCGGGCGTGCGTAACGACGACATGGATCGGAACTTGTTTAATCAAACGGTTTTGCATTTGCATCGCCATGAATACCTTAGGTTGACGACAAATTGGCTGTGGGATCACGAGCCCGATTGCCTTTATATTATCTACCTAAATTGATAAAACTAAAGTAAGATAAAAATACTATGTATTATAGACATTACAGTGAAGTATACATTTGTTTTAAGTAAGATGGATTAATCGTCCTAACTCGAGTATTCGAATCATATCAATTAAACTCTGTTGTACACAAGAAAGCTTAACAGAAAACTTAAAGAACGGAAACCAAACCAGAGGCGCAATTATTGCTAAGCAAAAATCTCTTCCAGGTAACCTGCATGAAAAGGAAATGGATAAGGAAGATACTATGAAGATGTTTTTTTTTCTATAATACGAGATTTAAAACGCCTTTCTGGGATTTATCATGTATGTATTCAATGGCGCCAACTTCCCTCGAGTACTTTATTTTTAATCCTGTCCATCCTAAGGTTACATGGAAGAGACCGCTTTTAGCGATAAGGTCGTCCTTTCTATAAAATTAGTTAAATGTTCCCTATGTATTTCTTTTTTTGATTTGGCTGATGTACAATAAGGATATATTCTATTGTATTCTACTTTTTAAAGCCTTATATCCAAAATAGAGTATCAATGATGGAAGACAAATAATCAAACTGAGCAGACTTTAATAAAGTTTAATAATTTAACAATGTTTTCGTAAAATATTCGATTCTACTGTAGCAGCCAAAGTTTAGTTACTTTCAATCTCTAGTTTTTCAACGGGATCATTACAATATTTCAATAAGATTTCACTCTCTTCATATTAGAGTTCATAAATCCCGAAAAGGTACGTTGCTTGTGGAAAATTAGCTTCAGCAGTATGGATTAAAAGGACCGAAAGATATATGGTGACGTTTATCACTTTGGGTTAGTTCAGCTAAGATTTGTCGCTGCCAGAATACACTGGGCGGCAATAGTTAACAGGCCTGTGGTTGATTATTAAAAACTGAATTTATAGACTCAAAATAATCAAGTAGGTTCTTTATAGACTTTACTAGGTCTAGAAAACTAAGCACAGTGGAAAGTTAACTTAAGGCATTTGCAAATAAAGTTCATTTCGAAGCTAAGTTGCTCAGTCAGTTATAAATATTACATTAAACCTCTTTTGGGATTCTTTAGTTGAACCACAAACCTGGCCGGTTTCAAGTGATCAGAAGATTTAAGTAGCGTATTTGCTTTAATTCAAAGAGGTCTTATTGTTGTAGTAAACTGTAACCTCTAACCTGTACTTAACATTCTAGTAATAACTTTTTAATATTTAATACTCAAAATTTTCATAAACAATTCTCAGAAGATGTCAATTTAACGATACACAAAGCATCCCTAATTGCTTTACAGATTAAATTAATACAAAAGGGTCATCAGGGATAATTTAAAATAATATAATTTAGATAATAAATTTGAAATTATAAATATTTCTTTCATTTAAGCAGTAATTAATTTATTATAAATGGAAATTACGCTGATTTATGTTTTATTTAATAAGGGCTTTGATACTGTTTAGTATCACTTTTAAATATGATCTTAATTTAGATATAGATTGTGATTTCAATTTTGATTATATCATAATAAATTTAAGAGTTTTTGTTTGATAAAATTGTAATTGGTAAGTTACAAAAAAATAAAAAAATAAAAAAAAATAAAAAAATGGTAAATGCTATCCATTAGAGTCATTAGGCACGGATATATAATTTTTATTAATTCTGAGTTACTTTTTTATGTTTTCTCTCTGTTGTCCGTAATTGTGCCTTAAATAAATAACCTGTAAGGTGAGGTTGATATCAAATATTAAAAATTGCAAAATCGTTTTCAAATATTTTATTCATTAAAATATGTATGGGGAATTTTATATATCACCGTAGTATTTATATGCCTATGATAACACGGGTAGGTATCGGCTTTATAGGGTATGTACGAAACATTCTGTTTAAACACATACATATACAGAATATGTATGTATATGACGGATTGCCGAGCAGTTGAGGCGTGTTGATATCGATTTCGTCATCCATTTTACAATAGGTTGTCTTTTTTTTCAAATATTACAATAAACGTAAAAATAATAACAGCGAATTAATGATCAATTACTATTAAATTGATTTAACACGAATCACAATAATGTAACGTAAGATTATTATGCTAGCTTTTGATTAGAGCCAATGGTTTTGTGTCTGTACATTTCAAGCGGCGACTAACAACTGAACTGACGTTCCACCGCCACGACAGTCACAACTCCATTCGGAACTACCCGCTCTAAAATAATAAGAACTATTCGATGTATTCGAATGTATTCGAATTGTTCTCATTACCAATACCAATATTCATAACAAATCATTTTAAAACATAAAATTAACTTCATTGAACAATTGTTAAAATCATAATTAACGTTTTATTTAATCACGCGCCGTTATATATGACACGACAGAAAGCGGCTTCCATAGCATATGGACTATTGCAGTACATGGGTTATCATTTAAGTATTGCAGAGCCAATTAAAAATTAACATATTTAACAAAACAACGTAACTTCTCACCTGTTTCTCCCACGTAGGAAGACCTGATTTCACTCAGTACTCAGCAGTTGGACGTTTAATGGACACGGGACTCCTTTTCCTTAATAAAAGACTAAATATTGATCAATATCTTCGTCACAATTAAGCAGCATTTCCAGTGACCCTGATTGTGTTTGAGGAGGGATCGCGTCGCTTCTAGTTTCAATTACGCTCATTCATCGGACCGGCTGGGCGGCTTCGTAAACACCACGAAAATATCTGGCTGTCATTTGGAAAACAATCGACTCGTACAGTTATAGTAAATGTTTGTTTATGCTCTAATGATTAGACGTAGCTTTCTGTATCCTTAGTAGAAATATCAATCAATCATATCATATCATCAATCAATATTTAATACGTAATTAAATTCTATAACTGGGACAATTTGTAAATACCCGGTTTATAACTACTTAAAGTTATCATTATTACCTTTAATTAATAACATAACATTTGAAAGAACTTAGTAAATGAAAATTAAATTTACGTTATCATAACACACCATAGCGATGACGTGAACGTAAGTGAGTTTTAATGTAATATCTGCTCTTCTGCCTATAGTATCGTCAGCGTCGTTGCAAACTGTGATTACAGTTTAATAATGTAGGCTATGAACGAACGATGTCCATATTTCATTACCTCCGAGCCACGATAAACAGAGAGGCTGTTGACGCGGTGATACTATGTAATCAAGTTTTCTCTTACCCGCATAAAAATATAAGGAATTAGTACTAAATAAAACAAAGGCATACGTAAAAGGTTTCCCAGAAATACAACTACGTTGAACTTTATAATTATATTTAGAAATGTGAAGATAACATTTGTATGTAGCTTATTTACACATAAAATTACATGCTTTTCTTGTTTAGATAGATCTTCATTGATTTCCTATTTATTTGCAATAAATTATCCACTTTAATTGAAACCAGGTAGTCCTAGCTAGTCTACCATTATACTGTAGAGTCAACAACAAAAGTCGATTAAGACATCCAAGTTGACAAAATATATGCTCATTTAAACAAAAGAGAACATATATAAAAAGAACTTCCTCCTTTATTGCAGTTGGTTAGAAATGATATGAAAATGAAAGAATGACTCTAACTAGAGAAGTAAAGTTTAGTTAATTCATGGTACAGGCAGCAAATATAGTTGATTAAGCCTTCTGAATTCCCTAAATATTATAGTGTAGACAGATTGACTTCATTATGGGATCTCCCCTACTATATACATTTCCATGGTGTCAAGTTTCTTCTGTATACTACTCTCGTTCATTCTTTATCGATCGATAAAGAATACAAACAAATATTTTCATCTTGAACTTGCTAACTTGCAAGATGCTTCTTCACGCTTCTTTTTAAGGACTCAGGATTTAGGAGTTAGGTGTTAGTTCTTTAAATATGATCCTTAGTAGTATTCTTATTCTTTCAAGTTGCTTCGATGAGCTGGAGTTGTAAAAACAACAATCAGCAAAAAGTTAAAAAAAAACCAATTACAGTCAAAAAACTAAAAAAAGTAAAAATATTTCAACTTAGAAGTTATCCAACTTAAATTAGAAAGTGAATCTTTAATTTAAAACAATAATTTTAAATTGGATGACTTCGTTAATTGATTTAGCATGTTTAATGTTTTGAAGTTTTGTTTTATCAATTTAATATATGATAAAATGTACGGGCATTTTAATATAAATGCCCGTACATTCGACATCGATGCAATTTTGAAGATGAGACAGTCGGAACGTATAGTATGGAGAACATATAGTAATCTAATAATAGTAATCTAGACCAAATAGTGGATTGTGAACGGAAATCGCATGATCTTATTTCAGAATATGTGATTTCCGTTAACAATCTACAGGACTGGAAAAATATATCTTTCCAGTTAAAACTGGCCAGCCTCAACATCGACAAAATACTTAACTAAAGCCGTCCTCGAAATCGCTTATAACGTTATACGGCACAAGTTTTCCCATCAAGACGTGTCGATAAAACTTATCTGGCGAGCTTGTTTGAAATCTGGGTGAATGATTCTTAACTTTTACGTATCGTTTTATATCGCCTAAAGGATGATTGATTGCTTGGAGACTTCGTGTCTATTAGAGTTTGATCAAACTTTTTAGTTCACTTAAATACATTATAGAAAACTTACAGACACATTATCGACGTAAGTGAAAATATAGCTTATGAAGGAGGTTTTTAAGTTTATGTGAAGTGGCCAAATCAATAATTAAATTTAACCTTTTGATAGTTAGTCAGAGTAG
The DNA here is from genome assembly GCA_943193645.1 of Acentria ephemerella. NCBI lineage: Eukaryota > Metazoa > Arthropoda > Insecta > Lepidoptera > Crambidae > Acentria > Acentria ephemerella. The sequence goes on from OW971891.1 coordinate 1,039,764, forward strand.
ATCTTCAAATTCTCAATGACAATGGAACACATAATGACAACTAAATATTATAAAAAAAGTTTAACACAAAACTGAAAACCGAACAAACGACTCTACATTAGTAATACTCTTAATTTAATGTCTACGCTACAGTTAAATATTTTTGTTAGTATGTGTTTTGATGACTGCCCTTAAAATAAATAAATAAATAACACTAAAAAGACAAAAAAATATAAGAAGTTATCCAAATTAAAATTATTATTTTTCACTTTCTATTGTTTCTGGAAACAATTAGGCACCGACTCCAAAAAGTGAATTTTAAATTGGATAACTTCTGAAAATTAATTATTTTGCCTTTTTAGTGTTTCAAAGTCGGTATTTCTTTTTTTTAAGGTTAAAGGTATATGACGTCAGTATCACGTTGCTATAAAATTTGGAGGAAGCCCTCGATTTCCCTGAGATCCCATCATCAGATCCTGACCTTGTGACAATGGAGCCCATGGATTGTACACTATCCAACATAAAATAATTTTGTAAATGGGAAATCAGTGAACGTACATACAAAAAAAATATACAGTTTAGAAAAAACTACTTTATGAAGTCTGTTAAAATTTGCACTCCTTCCCGGAATCTTAAAGTTCCTCAGTTTTACTTCTTTATCCAGAATTAAACTCTACCTCAATATAGACTATAACTACAGAGATATTTTATGCGCAAATTTAAATTCAACCACACATTCCTAAGGTACCAATATATTACCTCCCCAAGTCCATAAAGTAGATTCACTCACTATATTTTTCCGCATCGCTACTCGTATCTTTGAGTTATGCGGAATTCGATATTTGATGGTACTGATAAATTGAAATATGAAATAAATAAATAAATATATGATATTGTGAGTTTATACCTATGTGTTAAGATGGATCCATCTATTTCAGTTACTTTTAGGTCCCATAGGCCACTTTGACCATATTGATCTTTTGTGGCCGCCCATGGATTCATCTAAGGTGTCTTTTATTGTAGAAATGGACTCCTCTACTACTTATCGTCAGATGGAGTCGAGTCATTTGCTGTGCTTTATATAAAAAAAAGAAATAACTTACTCTAGTCGTGATATTGACTGAAAATAGATTTTTTAGTAAGATGTAACCTTCCTGATAAAACATAATGTCTTATATAAAATTATCTCTCTTTATTCTTCATTTATTTATTTCAATAAATAAAAATAATAATAAAAAAAAATAATGAAAAAATGAATAAATTAATTGATAATAAATGAATGAATGAATAATATAACAAAGAGAAATAATCTTATATAAGATATCATGATTTATCAACTTACATTTTACTAAAAAAATCAATTTACATTTATAGTAAATTAATTACAAGCTCTTATAAGTCGGTAAATATTGTGTTGGTAAATACTCATAATTATTATTAATTAAATATATTATTATTAATTATATATATATCGTGTATGTACTTACGTACAAGAAACGTTTGAGATCTATAAATAATGTTCGCTCGCGGGATGCGATTTTCTCATTATAGTTTCCGAAGCCATTGCATCGACGTCATCTAGAGTAAATGAGAGCGTAATAAGTAAAGGATTAATTTAACATTTTAAACAGGTCTTACGAAGAAACACTCTGCAATCAGTTAACTAATTTTGTGCAAAGGGCGACCTTATCTTAATAGTCGCGTAACAGTCGTTTTTTAATTATCATAATGCTAAACATACCTTTGGTTAAGTTTGTATTTGCAGAAGTGTACAGCTGCGGCGGATGATCTAAATATAAATTAATAATATTTCTCACACTCCCACGTATTTTAGCTAACCTTAAATTAAGCGTCCTTAAGAGCTTGTGTTATGTATACTAGATAGCAAAATATAGATATCAGAGATATACTAAAGAAACAATATTAATAATTCTAATTATTTATTATTAATATTACTGACATTCAAACAATTGGAAATCAAAAATTCTTTAAAATCTATTTCTTAAATTTAAAAACACACTGATTTATAATTCTAAACAATCCCAAGATAGTTATTATTATAAATGTACATATTTGAATTCGATCATAATATAAATTAAAATACTTAATTATACTAACATAAAGCTGCTGAGTACTTTCGTCTTTTGTAATCTACCTTTCCCTGTATATCCTAAAATTTTTTGTGCATGACAGGGTCCATAGTGTCAAGTCTTAAGATCTACATATTATGTAACTATGAAACGCAAAATAAAGAATTGAATTGAAATATAAAAACACTCGTGAACGAATATTTCGTACTCTCTCCATATAAAATTTCTCCCACTCACATCTATAATCTAGCCCAAAGTAAGAACTTCTGTACTAATTTATTATTTTTTAAGTAAAATAAATAAGATTTGTAATATCATGTTCATTACTGAAAAAGGCGTGAATGAATTTCAAATGGAGAGGTTTTATACAGACTCTCTTCGATCAGATCATCCTGATTCTGACCATCCTGTACATTAAGTGACAGGTTGCTTTACTTTTCAGTGTTGTGTGACACTAGTTCTCCCGTTCTCCCACGAATGTCTTTAGTTTTTATTCCACTTCATAGAGAAATACCAAATTTTCGCTGAATATTAATTTTGTGAAATCTACTTTCCTGCTTGCTTTCTTACTTTCATCACTGCAACTGGCCGAAGAATTTCTTCTTCAGATATTGTTATGAATTAAAAATGAAAAAATCTCTTCTTTAATCCATCATATCCTCCGTATTCTGCTGATGGCCGCTCCCATTTACGCACAATTATGAAATTCCCTCCGCATACAACCGACTTCTTTTCTTTTTCCTTTTCCTTAGCTTATTATCTTTCCTTGGTATAATTTACTATTGTATCCTTTATCTTATTTATTTGATACATTTATATATAAATAAAAAAATATTTTTTTTTATATAAAAATAAATAAATAAATAATAAATATAAATATAATAAATAATAAATATATATATTTTTAAATATAAATATAATAAATAATAAATATATATATTTTAAAATTTTAAAATTCCTAATATATATATTAGGAATTGCCGCTATGCACCAACTTCCTATTATTACTTCTGATTCAAATTTATCGAAACTGGTGCCAAAATCAATGGAAAGTTCCGACTTTTTGGAATTAGAGTCGAAGCTCCGTGGCCATAAGTCAACCCATCAAGTCATACAATCCTTAAAATAAATTTTATTATAAGGATTCCGGGAGTATATCGTGGCTCACTAAATTAAACCAATAGGTTTATATCGTATCAAACATTACCTCTTACTGTCTATTACCGATAGTTGGTAAACCCAATTTTGAATTAATCCGCAAGGAAAATTGAGTTTTAAGGTTACGTCCGAAAGTTGGTATTGGCTTACTGTAAACCTATGGTTATGGATTAGTCTTTTAGAGAATATAGTGGTTTGTATACAACTAAGAAACGTAACATTAACGTATATATAATATTGTTTATATGTTATCATGAAGACCTACATTGATTTGCCTTACAATTTATAGGTGAAATCAGGTTTATCTGATATTGTATTTAACGAAATGCCTGATGCAGTATATTCCTGGCTTGTGAATAGAATAGAATCTTTATAGACGGCTGTCTGGTCTATTCGTCAGTACCCCTATCCCGGGTTCGAATCCCGGTAGGGATAGATATTTGAATGATGCGTACGAATGTTCACGATTCATGGATGTTTGTTTGTTTATTTATTTTATTTCTGATATTTATAGTAATATACTATCTATATTATTCCATCTATATAATATCCAAATACAATATCTTAATTGGGTACATAATAGGTACATACATACAACATTCATCTTTTCCTTTTCCTTCACTGTTCATGTGGTAAGACTATGAAATTCGCTGTCAACTTCTGTCCGCGATCGTTAAACACTATCGTTGTGCAAGACACCAGTTAAAGGTGAGTGTGAGAAATACTGCGCTACATGACAATTGTAAAATATATTACAATTAGATCAACAGTATATTACCTTAGTTAAAGTAGTCATGACAATGATTTTTGGAATAAAACGTACTCACATTACAAAAGCAGAATGGCAAAATATCACAAATATTATAATTTTTTTATAACCAGCTCAGCAAATGACTCGACACCGCCTGATGGCAAGCAGTAGAGGAGTCTATATGTGAATATAGTGAATATAGTAGCATAGCATATAAAAGGATTGTCATGAATATTTCATAAGTTAAGTAAGAATATAGATTCTTACAATGCCGAAACTGTCGAAAGAGATGTAAAAATAAAAGACAAACCTATTGAATGTTTATTCATTTGTTTATCGTGAGGACGTCAATTATTCACTGAATGGTACATTGTGAGACACAAGAGTCTGTTACTGGTATACACAAGATGTTAATATAAGTAACATGTAAGATAAGTAACAAATAAAATATTAATTTTAGATTTTTATCTATCACCTGCAAAAGGGAGATTTTGCGGAAAATTTGTCACTTGTACCATAAATAATGCAAGTTAATTAACACGTTCGTGATCGTTTCTAGATGTGGCCACTCCATCACAGAGCGGTAATGGCTGGGGTCGCGTGCGAGCGTCACTCGATCACGCACCACCTGCATGTTTGCGAGCCACCTTACGTAACGCGATCTACGGAAGGGTTGGAAGGCTAGGGTTGGTTTTGGCTTATCCTGTTTTATATATGAAGTAAATATTGCTGGCGAAACACTTCGAATAAGGTTTTGCTGAATTAAACAGGAAAATGGTTTTAAAATTGTGGAAAAAAGAATGAAATTACTTCGAAACTTTGTTGTTTTCTACTCTCTGAAGAAAATAGTTACAAATACGTATATGACTAATAGATTCGCTATTGTAGTGGTGGGCTGGCAATGAAAGAAAGGTTAATTGCATTATAAAAGTTATTATTTTGATAATAAGTAAGAAATTTTTGTTCAACTATTACACTCAATTCACTACTTACAGTAAATTAATTGGCAGTGTGGTCATTGTAGTCCATTGTACATTTTATTTATTATTATTTTAGCGTTTAATGTAACCTATACATATATTTATATATGTTAGGGTAAATATGACATATATTATTTTTATGTATTTATTTATATTAGTATTGGTACACGCCCCTCTACGTTTCGATGTCACTTTTCTCATATATGGGGCTGCTGGAAGAGATTTATTATAGAAATAAGCAGTACCTTTGTACAATTCTCTAATATTCTGTTGTGTCCTTTTAATTGTCTATGTGTGTACATTAATTGTTTAATAAAATAATAATAAATAGGTAAGGAAAAAAGACATTTGCAGTAGTTATTTTTAACTTTTTTTTTCAAGCTGCAGCTTACGAGATTGTGTTTCAAAATATTCTGATATTTGATGCCCGCGAGCGGATGAAACATAAAATGTATATGTAACTGGAAAATCAATAAACCGTAAGCGAACATATACAGTTTTTGTGTTATTATAATAAAGTTATGACTGGATGTATATAAGTTATTTTTAACGTGAGTATGTCGATGGAAATATATGTTGTATCGCTTTGACGGTTGTGTATGGAAACATGGTTCAATTGTAATGAAGTGTACACACAACGTGTGGTAAATGAACGCTACTTAAATTGCGAAGTGAATTTAATTTCAAGTAATATTTGATATTAAAATTCACGCCAACTCAACCCAAACCCTATTAGATGATAAACATCCATTTGCCGATTTGATTTTGTTAGAAAAAGTACAATTTTGACTATTACAAATATGATTTATTATAACGACAAGGAGTTGAATTAATATGATTTTGAATAAATAATTACAATTAACATTTTTTTACACGAAAAAAGAGCCATTAACAAATTGTTCTCATTTTTCATAAATTGGTACTAAAAGCATGACTCCTCGGCAAAAAGTAGTTTATATCTTGGGTACACTTGTAGCTAGCTGCGCTAAGATAGTTAAACAGGCGGGCGGGCAGGTCGGGAGTTCTCTCCTATGCCAGTCTGCCGTCGCCAAGTAGGAGCCAGTGAATACTCAAGGGGAACGGTACCTGTACTGCACGATCTCTGCGACGAGGGATACTCCCCTTGTTTCGAGAGTATCCCACCCCACCTCGTAGAAGAGCCCGCCAAGAGCTCGCTGCGACGCTCTTGTGGCGAATGCGAAAAGCCACCCCACGGCAGCGCCAATTGCAGTGCGTCGGAACAACGCAGGGGTTTAGTGGGGAGGACGGGCACCGTTGTCTGGGAGTCCCACATACTATACCCGGTTTCCCTGAATCGAGCAGGAAATGCGTAAATGCATACCCCTGCGACGAGAAAAAAGGAAGTTAAACAGAGTCTGTCGTTACACTCGAGATCCAAGTCTGCTCCTGTGACACAAAATACTGCTTCTTTCCCTTGATATATAATGTACTAATCATTACTCTCACAGTTTTTATCGAGCCCAAAATAAGCATCATCAAACTAAGCTTGTGTTATAGATACAAGATAATGGACAAATATAGATTGTAATACAAATATCGGAAATATACAAACTCAATATAGAAACATCCGTGACTTGTGAATAAATATTCGTAATCACCATAAAAATATCTGTCCCCAGTGGAATTCATCATCCTCTATAGCCCATATACGTTTCACTTCTGGGCACAAACCAATATGGGAGAAACGTATCAGGAGTTTGGACCGTAACGCCATGCCTTTCTGATGCGAGTTGGTTGGCAAAAACGGTAGTCTTTACAAAGGGGGTCACCGGCTTAATGTGACTTTGAAGCACAAAGTAGCTTGAAATAACAAATTTATTGACCCATCGAGGGGTCAACCATGACGAACGTTGCTTTGTCTTTGTTATTGAAAGCAAAGCATTCGAACCACTGAGCCAGCGAGCTCAACAACAATAGAACATGGATATAAAAAATAAAAATATAGCTTGAAAGTAAATTTTAATGTAAAACATCAGCGGACGGTGCGCGTTTAAAATAAAAAAGCTTTATCTAGTACGGGCTACGACGTAGCAGCCATATCTGCTACGTGTCGTAGCGTAGCGGTGGAAACGTAGGCACGTGACGATCCCTCTAATAATATTCCAAGTGATCAGTTTGACATAATATATTACTGCGATTTATCATTATTTAGTTTTATGGAAGTAGCAGTTGCTATAATTGCTTTTATTATTTATACATGTGTGATAGCGTATTTTGGAGCCATGTGAATATGATGCTTTAATGTTATGATATTTTTTAAAATGATAACTAGAAAAAGTAGATTAAAATATTTTTAACATTCCAAAAATTTCATTATTAATTATATTTAAAAAGATGGATTTATTAAAATAACGAATGTTTGCAACACCAGGGGTATTACTTGGGCGTTGCTGACCTTGTAAAAATTTTTTTCACATCTTGTTTAAAAATCCACATGCTGTACTTGTTAGGAAAAACTACATCAGGTCATTAACCTCTCTTGTCCACAGAATATCAACACAGCTACAAAATTTAGTAACTTATTAGTAAGTAAATTACTTAATTGTATAAAATTACAACAATTATTACTGTTACATATATAATTAATGTCAGAAACGCGCGACACAACAAGCAACACTAAAATGCTTATTAGCAAATTACCTACCAGTTACAATCATGTGAATTCGATGCAGATTTGTCATAAAATATATACGTATATTCTTAATTTATGCATCCTTAAGACCACATTGGTAACAGTTGAATCATGCATTTCATTTTCACAGTAATTATCTGTCTACATTGTATTTGTTTGATCAGTACAGATAATGTTTGTTCGTGCTCTGTGAAGTTGGCGTTCCAATTATAAGTATGTAAAGAATAGTTCGTTATACGCCAACGAGTGCTCTGGTTCCTTAAAGATAAAAAAGAATATTTCTGGGCTTGAATGTTAAACTACTACAAGAAGATAACATTTACGAGGAGCTCGTTGGCGTAGTAATAAAGCATCTTTCGCCATGGTTGGTCACTGGATGGGTCTATAAAATATATTATCTCGAGCTGCTCTGTACTTCTGAAGGCATCGATCTCACCCAACAATCTGCAATGGCCCAGCGCGTTGGTGCTACAGCCTAAACTCCTAATGTGTTACTCCTGTGTAATAAGGCTTATACCCAACAGTGGGACGTCTTTAAACTGATGATGATGTAATGAATCATTACCTGACATCATATTAAGGTAACATAAATAAGGTTTTACTTATGATTACTGATTCGTTGAAGTTCTAAAGGAAGGAAATGTCAAGTTCCTGTGCCTACTACGTTGGATTCTTCAACTACCGAAATTGGTTTTCGATTGAAAATGAATAGGTAGACCTACCCTGATAACTCTAAAAGAAAAAAATATTACTTTTGAATCAAATTTTGTTAGAAGTAATTGTACAGACTGTACTTTTAAAGATTAGTTGTTACAATTTCTATAGGTATACTTAATGCTAGTAAGACACTGTAATAAAATATTTATATACTACTAAGTATGACAGTACAATATTCTAGTTATCAATAGTAAATTATTAATTTTACACCGATGAAGAGATTAACAAGGTGCCCTAATCGAGAGCAGAAAGAAGCTTAGTTCATTCTAACGTAACACGAGTTACTTCGTCTTCATGAATAAAGGATGCCCCGTGAGTGAAGAGACAATGTGGCCAGGTTTGATGGAACAAAATTACTCGAGCTATAATATGGTTATTGCGGGGATGAAACGAGAAATTTATATTTTACTATTACGTATTTCTTTCAAGATGTCAAATCTGATAACTTTATTTAACATAGTCTGTGAACATTTTACATAATTTATAACATAATCGAGTTAAAACGTATATAGGACTGGAACATGAGTTTTCTAATATTAGATATACAATCCTTAAGACTACTGTGTCATTCTGCAAAAAGTTTATTGTAACAAGTAAGTGGTTATTGTAAGCGTAAGCCTGTTCGTACAAAAAAAATCCTAAAGAAAGTTCTAATTGGAACTCAGCTCAAAGAAATCTGAACACTAGAGCTAGTTAATATTAATGACATTATGGCGAAAATCCCTTGACAAAAGACGTTATCCGGTGTGGATAGGGATCCATTGTTTTTAACTTCATTACTTTTTGTGAGCCACTAACAAGATATTCTTAAGTCATTCAGGGATTATTGAAGGCGGAGTGCTTGACATGAAGATGTAGGCGAGAGATGTATTTATTTATAGCCAACAGCGATTTCAATATTTTATCTATTATTTTTTAATTAAAACACTAAAATGAGTTTACAACATACTATAAGTGTGAGACGCTTCTACATAGGTTACATCTGTAAGCTGGAACTCCATTAGTAAGTGTAAACAGCACGTACAGACAGTCGAGACAACATAATAAATAGTAAACACTATATTAAATTACAATAAACTCATACATGATATTACATATATTATACTAAAGATGAACAATGTAAATTATTCTTTAATATGTGTGTTTGTGCGAACAAAAATATAAGAGATTAAAGAAGTATCAAATATAATATTTAAAACATGGTATTTACAATCTATTATAAAATAAAAGAAATATAGTAAAGTAATCAAGAAGAAAAACAAAAAGCTATCGCCGATCTCGGCTTTTTTCTAAAATATCACACGCCGCTCTTCAATGCTTCAAGGAGGCGGCATGTCTCCCGCTACGAAGCCTCCTTGCAAGTTTTGCGCGTGAACAATGAGTATTGATATAATTATGACATATTTCTAACTAAGAAAATAAATAAGACTTCTAACTAAAAAAATAAGTTCCATAAATGTCACACCTACCGTCCTGCTGACTCAAAATCTGAATATAAAGATTAGATTAAGTTTAACCAAAATAATACAACAACTTTTACTAAATTAACATTAGTAAATGAAATTGAAATTTAAACAGGTAAACATTGAATATCAATAATTAATGTGAAAGTATTTGAAGGAAAGAAATAAGTATAGATATATTTAAATACCAAATTAATTATTAATATATACAATCAAACATACATGCTCAACATATATACAACATTAATAAACATATAGATACACTTTTTATTGTATATATACAGGGTAACTTTGTAATGACTTGCCAAAATTCTTATGAATAATAGACCGCTTGAAATTGAGTAAATTTTAAAGTAAAGGCAGCTCAAAAATTATCTAATGTAAATATTTCAGAATCATTTAAAATAGCACAAGTAGAAGTCTACAGTTCAAATGGACAAAGATAATGGACAGATAAACTTTCACTAATAGAGAGTATTTACTAGTATTTACATAATAGAGAATCGCGCACGTAAAACATGCTAAATGCTAATTAAGATTGTGCTCAGAAATTCGAGCCATGTTAAAGAAATCAAAAGAGATAAAACCACATTACTAGTAAGCTTCTTCCTAAAATAGCAGATTTTCCATGAATCTCAATGTCTAAAGAGCCAGCTGAATTGTAATATCTACGGATTCGGTACATAAATCAACTTATTGACACCAAACATACTCTCATAGATGCAAATACGGAGTCCGCAAATAATTCGGGGACGTCTAACGCAGTCATTACATATTCAAGTGAAGTGGCGAAACTGGGAATACTCCGGCATTCGTTGGCTTTCTAAGAGGGTTTAAATTTTAATATACAAATATCCCAGTTGCACAACGTGTTGTCAAGGTCACCCAAACTTCATTAGAGTACTCAGGTGTTATAAAACAAGAAACTACATCTTGGCTTGCGCGATCTAAAATGTACAGCGCCATCTCTTGACGCTGTTTGAAACTAATGACATACAACAGTTGATTAGTGCACATGCGGGAAGTCTGACCAAGTAGGTGCCTCATTCAAAGGTTAGAAGTTTATTGTTGTTTATGGTTGTAGAATTGGTACTGGCAGCTTTACTATTTTTATTCATGGTTAATTGGTTAATGGTTTAATCTTGTTTCACCGTAGGAAGATTATTTATCTAATGAAAACAATTTATTTAGTACGATTTTTCATTCATAAAACTGAATTAATCATAAATACATTATATTACTATTTTTTAACGTATATATATATATTACTATGTGTTCTGTTCTAACGCCTTACATCTTATCATAGCTATTAAAAAACATTGAATATCCGACAAAGACATTACTAATGAACCGAAAGATTTGTCACGGCCTTTGATTAGTGTTCACCGAATTAAGAGAACTCAATTAAATTGAACGTTTAATTAAGTAGCTAACGAAGTTTGAAATTACACGTGCACATAATGAATCACTCACGTTCCTCAAGCGAACTGGAGGATTTGTTTGCAGCTTATTCGCCCGTATTTCATTTGAGTTAGTTCCCTTAATTTTAACGTCACAAAAGGCAATAAGAAAATCACTTATTTAAAACCTGTTTAGGAAAGTCTCGTTGGACGCATGATATTTGCCTACTTATATCTGCCTAGCCACCTGACCCGCTCATTTCATTATGTTAACCCCCACCAATCTACCAGTTCCTTCCCGACGCTTGACTGACTGACATAGGTACCCGCGGTATGCGCCACGTTGCCCTCGTTATCCCGTTTTCTGTGCCCATCAGTGCTATCCTAGTGCCATCAGTGTTGTGCCTACCAAGTGAGACCCGGGATACACCTGCATACCTGTATCGGCGAGAGGGTAATGTACCTAGATATACCTAAACCTATACAATAAACTAACTTAGCCCAGCACCTTCCCTAAACAAAACCGTATAACAGTAATAGCTTACATTACGATGAAACTTTGTGCGTTTTTCATGTAATATCTGTGAATTTGAGAACTGCAAGGGAAGGCGTACATGGAAAGGGATCCCTACAGCCTATATACCCATTACTGGACAAAAGCTTTCCTGAATAGGAGAAACTCATGGGAAGTTTGGGTCACAGAACCATTACTCTGGCTAGCTGGGGGTTGGTGCGTGTCAAACGGGATCGATGGTTTTGAGTGAAATTTACCAATCGTGGAAGTTGCTTTGAAGATGAAGCCGAGTGGTTATTGACTATACAATAATATAATTATGAACAATAGCGCCCGAATTGGAGGGTTGTCAACATTGAGGTAAAAATCTATGCGTTTCTCACGAAATCTGAGTAGACACTTTAAAACCAGATAAAAACACGTGCATACCAGGAAAAATAACGGAAATTTAACTAAGGAAATTGAACTCTAAGAATTAGGTAGCGATTTACTGAGACCTCTTAGAATTAGGAACTCTAGAATTAGGTAGCGATTTACTGAGACCCGCACTGGGCCAGCGAGATTATTCGTTGGTGATATTGTTTCTCCTGATTCGTGACTCCTATGCAAGTATTATTTATCTACCCTAGATGGACGAATAACCTCAATTTATCACAATCTAATTACATTCTAATTCGGAATTATTCCAAAGCTAAGCTTTAGGCATTAGCATAAAAATAATAAGCTATTTTAATCAATTCAAAATGTGTGATGCATTACTGTAACTATTTTGACATGTAAAAAGAAGTTCTCCATTTCACAAAATCGTTAAACGTTTTGTTTAAACCTTGTGAATTTTAAGCCATATTTCATATAAAAATATTGATTAATGAGAAAACTTTATTACCTTTAGATATCTTGATTTTGTCAAAATAAATTAATAATTTCTTTTTACGTGATAGGAACGCTCTTAAAATTCATTCAACACCTTCATTTAACAAAGTTATAGGTGTACAAAGTCAGTGTATATTTACGCATTGTTAGTATTAATACCAGTTTTGGTCCCTAGATGGCTCTGTACGGTTTTGAATCGCGCTAACGAATTTTATCTAAAGTATGTATATAGTTCAAGTTGTTATGATTTTCATTACACTCTCTTAGCACAAGATATTTGGTTAAATTTATAAATATCTACCATCTTAAGTTATTTTTAGGACATTGAACAACAGGTACAAAGAAGTCTGATAACTTTTATTCGGGGCACTTCTTAAATATTCCTTTGTAAATTTAAGACAAAATACAGCTTTTCAGGAATTAAATACAGAGCTCATCGTTTCTACAAAATAATTAAAATACAATGATTATTTTAATTATTTTATAATTAAGAATATTATTTTCCATTTACAGAAAAAATAATTCTATAATTACACCCTTAAATTATGAAATATTTTATTTCAATAATAGAATACTTGCGTTTTAATTTGTTCCTGATAGTTACTTACATCTTTCCTTCTGAGGCATAAATTATTCTTAGCCTGACGTCTATACAAATGAAACAGTATATAAGGCTAAGCTAAACTCCAGGCTAAGAATCACATCTAGTGACACGCTCGAAGAAGACACCTTTTGTACTCTTTACATAATACACTACTGAAAGACGACGTGGAGAATGATTGTGATCGGGCGGGAAGCCACAGAGTTAATTAGTGCACGAAAGTGCCAGAAAGAATTATATATTTAAATTCTTGAGACAACGAAAATACTAAATAGTAATACAACACAATATAAAAGATATAAATTCAATATAATGATGCATTTATGCCCAATTTTAATGATTATGGTAACAATTTAAATATTGTTATAACTGTTGGCATAATGAATGGAATACAGATAATATTTTATTACTTTTTGTCTCAATGGTAATTACTTTAATAACAACTTCATTAACGATTTATTACATTTGAATATTGTTTAGAATTTATTTAATGAACACATTTGATATTGAATAATTATTATTTACAATCTTTTTAGAACATTGTTATTTAATATTTAAGATTCTATTGACACTTTATTCTCTAATTTAAGAATTGTTATTAATTATGAAAAAAATATTTCTGTTTTGTTTTTATTTTGACTGTATTTCATAAACCGGTGAGGGTAGATAAATAAAAGCATCGGGGCGCGCCCGCCATTCGTTGTGAGGAGTTATTGTGAAACGGTCGAATTGTATGAAGGGTGTAAAAATAAATGCAAACTTTGAAGATTTACGAGTTTTACTTAAAGTTACCGTTTCTGAGCCTTTATAACTTACCTTACTTAATTCTAATTAAAACAGCGTGTAGTGTTCCTGAGTACAATCATATTTGATTTCGAATTGACGTACGTACAATCATAAATATACCTGTAATTTTGGGAAACCAATTGTCATCTAGCCAAAGTTATTCACTAGTTAAAAGTTATTTGATCATGAGATAGCTATAGATTTTTTGATATTTGTAATTGCTGAAATTAAAAGAAGTAATAAAATTTACTGAGTTAATTTTAATTGAGACGACAAAACGAATTCTGTAATAGTAAAAGCCATGTCTAAGCCTTCTTACTTCTATGGAAACTAGCAATCGCCTTAGTGGCTCCGTACCGGTGATCGGCTTAGCCGGGTGTAAGCCGGTGACGACACGTGAGCCAGTTTAGAGCCTGGCTATTGACTGTGACAGATATCAGCCGGTGAACGGTCAGTGTAGCTTATTATAGGGATTTTGAGGTGAAAATGAGTTCACGTGGTCTAATAAATAACTTATTGCGGATAAACTTTCGCTGGGCTTACTGTTTGTGTTTATCTTCCATTTCTTCTTAACTAGATCTTTGTATCACCTGTAATTCATCTATCTTTAAGTATAATATAATGTAGAAGAGAATAAATGGCTACCGTAACAAATGCTATCAATCAAAAGTAATCGTATCGATTTAGATTGTCCATACTAAATTACTAATATAAAAAAAAGCTAAAATGGTGTTTCTTAACACTATGTTTTTAAAACTACCCAAGTCTCTATACAGTGTGAATACAAAAAAAACATGTCAGACAAAACTTAAAACATATCAAAATACTAAAAACTGAAAACTTATATAATTAATTCTTTGATAAGTACTGATCTAATTCAAATGTGTTTTTTGGAATTGATGCTACACTTTCTATTGTTTTTTCTAAATACTTATTTACTAATAAATAATGTAGGTATCGGATTTTATTTCGAACTTTTTACGGTAACAGTTTAGAGAATATAACGTTATCCCGTTATATGTTATACCTGCTCACCTCAACCTTGAGATGGTTTAAAATAATTTAATCAGTATTGTACTGTATTACTATATGAGACTTTTGTAGATCTGTAACAACATTGTAACAGTATCCTGGTTGATTAAGATGTGTAGGGCTTGTGGGGAGCACACCGAACAAATGGAACATATCCTATGTAACTGTGATGCCCTTGCCAGGAAAAGAATGGGTCTCTTTGGATTGGGCTATCCCAGTCCTGAAGATGTAAGGCTGCTGACTCTGGGTGTACTTAGTAAGTACATCTTGGAGGTATTCCAGGACAGAGGATATTAGGATTGGGGAAGCACAAAAGATTCTATTGGGTCGACGTGCTTCGGGAATAATCCTGGCTCTACTTCAAGATAAGATAAGATCCTGGCTTTTGGGCCTAAAGCAGACACCCACGTAACGCCTAATTTTCCACGTAATGATTACAATACTTTGGGGGCTAATACCACGTTCACACGAAGAACATTATAGCAACAAGTAGATTCATTGTTACTGTTAATTTAGATATGAAATATTCAGTTTTATCTTACCTGACTGATGTAGGTTTTGATGGAGACCTTTGTAATACTGAGCAACGGATAGATTGACTGTAAAGTGATAATGCGTAGGAGTTTGTGACATTTAAGATAATGGTAGCAAAGAGCAAAGAGTAAAAAATATAGTTATTAGTGTTACCTCTATGATTGTATTAGATACTTCGACATCTCGTTCTCGCCGCCCTGAAGAGACAAGGCAAGGAAAAGTTTAAAAACATATGACGCTCGTTCTACGCGGAGGATGGCCTGAGACCCACGCAGTCCGCACTAAGAAGACCACATGTTATAATTAAATGTAAGATATTGCTTCTTATACATAATGTATAATACCAGTGATTCTTTTGTTCGAATGATTGCAATATTAAAGCTAAATATTGATTTATTTATTACTTTTTATTTTTATATTTATTAGCCTGTTTAGGGAACGGGTCGAACTTGCCAGTCGAATAGCAAAGTAAGTTTTTTTGTTGAGCTTTGTTGCTATTACATTTAGATTCCTTTTGAATAATTATCAGTTTTTAATTAAGGCTAACAATCTTGTGTTAAGTCGGTCAGGACCTTACGCGGCTTGGATTAAATTATGCGTGTTGTAATTCCAAGCTCTCTGGCTGCCGAAACGTGACCTGTTTTCGAATTATTGGAAGAACAAAACGCGATTATATTAAAAAAAAACTGTTCTGTTTTTAAAAATTCGAACACTCTAACTGAATCAAACCTTTAAATATTGCTATGGAATAAATAACAAAGACTATTTTATTTTCATCTTGTAAGTGACATAAAAACTCTTACATTCTGTTAGATAATAAATGGATTATAATTTATATTTGATAATTAAATTAAATTTCATTATTTACACTTATAGTATTACTAACAAAATTAATTACGATATTATTATTATTTTATGTAGCATTGTGTTGTTAAATTATTATATCTTATTTATACTACATATAAATTATAATGTGGAAAAGAAATAATACTAGCCCAGTTGGCTAGTCACATATAAATTATATACTTATATCACAATCTGAATTCCAGTGTTGAATGATGCGATGTGAACTCCGGGAACATTCATAATCTTGATCAAAACAGGCTAGGGCTCGGTGATCTCAACAATATGCGTAAATTTTCACTCCTGGCCAATTGTGCTTGCTGTATAGAAGTCATGTCTGGTCTTGCATGGAATATTGTTAACTTTTCAAAGATGACTTAGGTAAGTACTTTTTTGTGTCACTGAACATATTGCAGTGTGGCGCGGTTCCGATTATTGGCGATGCAGAATAACCAATAAACTGGAAAATAGCTTCGAAAGAAACGCCGCTTAAAACACTCACTAAAATTTGTAGCCAGCATACCATACGCCCGAAAATAACTTCAAATAGCTGCAAGTACCTTCTGCTTTTTTCTACCAATAGTCACTTATCCTTAGATGATACTAATCATTGAACAAACACTTCTAGGATGTTGCACTGAATAGTTATCAGAACTTGAAATATTAATGGTTCTTTTTAAATTTTTGCCGCTAAGCTACTAGTTAGTAACTTGATTAGAAAATTCTGTCTCTGTCTACATTTGAAATACACAATTTATTTTATTTAGCGAGTACTTAAAATAAAATAAATATACTGTGAATGTTTATTATTGTTTGCACGTTTAAACTTCGAACATAATCCGAGAATAAGCGACATCTAGTGTGCGACTGTATTGACGGATGCGCCTAAATTTGAAAATTTTAATGACTCTTCAAATACAGCTTTTGAAAATATTATCTGACAGAGAATTCTGTTAAAAGCGTTAGGAAACTAACCCTCATAATTAGTTCAAGCTGAGTCTTACGTTTTAGACGTCATTTATGATAATCTAGTCCCTTTACGTTTATGAAGGTGTAACCATTTGTTTGGATTAGCGAAATATGTTTATGTGGCAGCTATATCTATTTAAATCAGTAGGGATTTGGGGAAACACTGTGGTTTTTGGATTACTAAGTTACAAAATAAAACAGAATTTTCATTATTCCTTATCTAATTGAACGATGCGTAAAACTTACCATGGACTAATTGTTATCATATTGTACCACAAAGCATTAATTGTCCTAAATCTAACAGAATAAGGTAAACACTTGAAAACATCACTTGTTCGTAGAACACTGAATTAAAATGTTTCATTGCTTTATCTCTTCCATACGAATGTGCACAAGTCTATTTCTTCAAAAACTTCTGAATAAAAAGCATCTATCAAAGAATCCTTAACACGAAATTAAAGGGATGTCCCACATCAAAATGCATTGTAATAATTACCATTAGAAACGGCAAGCAACCGCACCAAATCATGGGAATCAGAATATATCATATTATTGTTGCTATCAAAAGTTAAACCGAGGACTCCCGGAATATTCACTAGTCTCTTCACTTTTTGCACAATTTTGCTTATAAAGAAAATAGCATCATCACTACAAACATATATTTGGCCTTTGTTATCTAATGACATTCCCAGAAATCTTGGGGAATCTCTTAACAATACTGCTTCGTCGCTATTATTTTTAATACCATACAGACCTGTTGTGTTAATAAAAAATACGTTATCATCATTATCAAAAACAAACTGATGCATCGTCTTCGACCTTAATTGCGGTACATCTATGATCGTTCTATTTTCGTAAAAGTATGCATTTAAGTTCGGAAATTTAATGAAATGTATATTTTTCTTGATGACCAACCACCAAACGTCCAAATTTGCTATTGAAAGTCTTCTTAAATTCTTCAGCACTGGATCGTATCTATATATCCCATGGCTTCCTCCAAAATACATGTTTCTCGTTACCGGATCATGAGCTATTGCAAAAGCATCCTTAACTCCTTTTAGTACGATAACTTTTTTATTTTCAACCTTTAATACTGCTGGTATGTATTCCCCTTGACCAGAATCGAAACTAAAATACAACATGTTCGTAAACTTATCAACTGCTAACTGATTTGGACTGTGTGGCATTGAAGTTAAAATTTCTTTAAGAAAACATTGCTTAAGCGTGTTATCGGTCTCAATATCACAAAATTTCTTCGGAAATTTCATCTTAGCAACTTGTACCATCGAAAATATGTACAGTAAATAATAATATTTCATCATTCACTTTTATAAGCAAATACTTTTCAAGAGACGATGCTTCTGTTCACTTTATGATACTATTACTGGTGGTTGAATGAAAACCCCGAGTTTGTAAATGAATAAAGGAATGTTTGTTATCTGGTCACATTGAGTTGATTGTTTGTAAATAACATTGTAGACGTATGTGTTGAAATATGATTATTGCGAGATTGTTGAAGGAATAATGAAATTATTGGCCTCATCATCATTATTTAGCTTTTATACGTCTGCTGGGCATAAGAACTCCTGATGTAAAAGGTGACGTAATGGGTGCAAGAAAGGAAAAATTGGTGAAATAAAAATAAAATATATTACTGTATAAAAGTGGAAATTGTCAACAATTATAATTAATGAAACATATCTTCTTTTTTTAAAAGTAAAACGGTCAATTATTTAAAAAGGAGGTTTTACTGTCCCCAACAACTTCTATATGAGAGAAACACATCAGGAGTTCAGGTGATAACACCATCATGCGAGCTTTATCTGGTTTGATGGAGAAGCTAAGGTTGCAACCATAAATAATGGCTCAACGTGAACTTGATATAAGTAAAAAAATATGGTTGATCTATCTTTTCAAAGCCAGAGTTACTTTATTGTTGGTATTGAAACTAGAGAACCCGAACCACTATCGTGAGTTATCAAAAGTACTTCTGCTATTCCAAACCATAAAAGAAATCTGAATCTATTGATGGTCTTGTAAAACAGTATTACAGTGAAAAATTTATTGAAAAATTTATTCCGGTCTGTATTTTAGTAAAAAAACAGATATTATAAACTTCGGCTAAACGAATGAATAAGACCTTATTAATCCTTTCCGTTAGCATCATACTGTAGAGATAATACATAAATGCATTAGATTTCTCCGACACTATGAAGTCGTATAGTTTTACAAAACCATATAATTTTCTTTAAATAATTACACCGATATTGTTATCCATACCTTCATACTGTCTCATATCAGAACACGCCAATCTGTAAGCATGAATATATTATAGCCGATAACTGGTTGTTTGTCTTTTGAATACTATAGTGAGTCGACACAGCATTGGATGTCAATATTAATTACTCACTCAGCATTGACTTGCAAATACGTGAATATTGCATATCCGGAAGAGTTATAACCTGAATCACTCGATTTGTTATCGATCAATGATTGTGAAATCAGTGATTATCTTGAAAAGTAGTTGAAAAGGATAAATAGGAAAGACTGTATGTGATATGTGCGAAAGTAAAAGGCAAAATATAGCGGTACTTACATATAATAATTATAGTTTTATAAATTAACACAGATGACAATATGGAAAATAAACAAGGTGACAATGACAAGAGATATTCAAAATGTAAAAACAATAAAAAAATATAATATGACAAAACCAACTAGAAGGAGTTCGCAACATCCTCCCCCCTTTGTGCTGAAAGCACAGAATTGATTAGGTGCGCAGGCTGTTATGTTGTCAATAACCTAACCAACTTCCTAAGGGGTCGGCGTAACGTTCCTCCTTGAGTTGCTACATCGACCACCCTTACAATTCCATCCTTGCCCGGATGTACTGCACACACTCTTCCTTTAGGCCATACTCCTCTCGGTAGATTTTCGTCCACTATCAATACTAAGTCTCCTGTTGAAATTGTGTCGGAGGAAGTTGACTGTCGTGGCTGGAGGGTTGGCAATATCTCTCGTACCCAGCGGTTCCAGTAATGATCTGCCAGTCTTAATACTACTTTCCAATCTGATCTACGGAGCAAATCATTATCATCGAGTGTAGGCACATGCTGTGATGAAGATTCACCAATTAAAAAGTGGAAAGGTGTGAGAGTTTGTAGATCTGCTGGATCGACGGATACATGAGTAAGCGGCCTTGAATTAACGATAGCTTCTGCTTCGCGTAATAAGGTCTGAAGAACTTCGTCTTTGGGTGTTCTCTCTTTCAAGACGGCTCCAAGAGCTACTTTTATTGACCGGACTAATCTCTCCCAGCATCCACCAAAATTGGGCGCAGCCGGGGGAATAAAACTCCATTGTATACCACGATTCGCTGCGAATTCTGCAACATTTGTCTCATAAAAAGCTTTGAGCATGCGGTTCGCTCCAACAAATGTAGTGGCGTTATCCGAAAATATAGTTTTTGGGGTGCCCCTTACCGTAATGAACCTTCTAATACTCATGATTGCTGAGTCGGATGAGAGACTGTGGACAACTTCCAAATGCACGGCTCTGGATGTCATACACGTGAAAAGTGCCACGTATCTCTTTTCATGTCTCCTCCCTACTGTGACTGTTAACGGGCCAAAATAGTCAAGACCAGTGAAGGTAAATGGTCTGCGATGGTGTGCTAATCTTTGCTCAGGTAAATCTCCGGTGGCAGGGACCAACGTTCTGGACCTTTTCATTCTGCATATAAAACATTGGCTTACTACGTTTCGAACAGTAGTACGCATTCTCAGCAACCAAAATCGTTGTCTCAGCTCGTTTATTACAAGTTCATTGTTTGCGTGCCCTGCCTTGCGATGCATGTCTTCAACCAACAGCCTTACAATCGGGTGACGTCCATCTAACAAAATCGGTCGTATGATTTCATCTGGAACGTGAGCAACTGCAGCTATCCGACCAGCCAGGTGTAATAATCTATCTTTTCCCATAACAGGAGACAACTTTAATAGCCGACTTTTCTTGGGTATCGGTTGTGAATTAAGAATGGCCTCTATTTCTTCACGAAAACTTTCTATCTGTGTGCTTAATAAAACATGGGTCTCGGCGGACTTCATTAACTCCGCAGTCAATGGGGTAAGAGTGGTAGACGTAGATGCATGCAACGTTGAAGAGTGGGGCCTGCGACAAGAAAAATTACAATTTAATCGGTTTCTCGAGTTAGCCAAAAGCAACTTAAAAATATTAGCGGCTTGGTGCACTCGCGCTGTTGCTCGTACTAAACGTAACCAATTATCGAAACGTTGGATGTCTGCGGTAACTGGTACAGGTAGTGCTATCGTTCGAGTAAAACATATGAGTTCTTTTTTCTTAAGTTCATCAGAACAGTTAGAAGATGAGTCTATTAGCTGTGAAGGCCAGCTTTCTTGTGAACCTAAGAGAAAAGAAGGTCCCGCAAACCATCGACTGTTCATACTTAAGTTTAGTGGATGCAGCTTAGTGGCATCGTCTGCAGCATTCAAGTCTGTTGGAACCCATCTCCAGTCACTCACATTAGAATTTTGAATAATTTCTCCAACACGATGGGCTACAAAAGGCTTGAAAGTGCGTGCATCAGTACGAAGCCATTGGAGAACAGTCATGGAATCAGTCCAGAAAAAGGTAGAAGTTGGCTTTTTTCTATGACTGTCCTTTATAGTAGCTGCCATGCGAGAGGCGATTAGTGCTGCTTGGAGCTCTAGGCGCGGTATTGAGGATGGCTTTACTGGGGTGACGCGAGTCTTGCTGCAAATGAGAGCGAGCTTGATTGTGTTGTCGTCGTAAATGAAACGCCAATAGGCAACACATGCATAGGCAAGTTCACTAGCATCTGCAAATATATGCAGTTCTCTTTGTAGTGGTTCCCTAGACTTAGAACCTAAATAACGAGGGACTTTTAACGAGCCTACGGCCATTAATTCTTGAAACCACTCCAGCCATCTTTCGGAAATATTGGGAGGAAATTCTGTATCCCAATCAATTTTAGTGCGCCATGTCTGTTGGAAAAGTATGCGCCCTTTGATAGTGATAGGTCCTAACAGCCCCAAAGGATCGTAAACGCGCATCAAATGCGATAGGATTTTGCGTTTGTTCAAAGGGCTTGGTAAAGTATCACCCAAACCGGTACGAAAACCTAAAAGATCTGTTTTAGGATTCCAAGCTAAACCTAATGCGCTAACAGTAGTGTTGACAGGACCTAAGCTGACCTCAGATGCTCTGTCAGCTCTCAAATCATCTGACACCAGCTTAAGAGCCTCGTCATTATTAGAGAGCCAGCCTCTCATCTCGAAGCAGGCCATTTTATGTACAATCACTATATCTGCTGCTAATTTCGCCATATCCTCAACTTTGTCAACCGAGCCGATATAATCATCCATATAATGGTTGTTTATAATAGCTTCAGCTGCTTCTGGATATGCTTGTTTATACTCTAGAGCATTTTTATTTTTAACAAAAAGGGCAGTAAAGGGACTCGATGATGCTCCGAAAATAACAGACGTCATTCTATATTCCTTAATTGGTACTTTTGGATCACCATCCCGCCAAAGGAATCGGAGTGCATCCCTGTCTTCGTGTCTAATGCGTATTTGGGGAAACATTTCTTTTGTGTCCGCCGTGGCAGCTACTGAGCCTTCCCGAAAACGAAACAAAATGCCAAGTAACGACTGTAACAAATCGGGACCGGGAAGCAGCAAAGAGTTTAAACTAATGCCCTCATTTTTGGCTGCTGCATCATGGACTACACGTATTTTTTTTTTCTGAGGATGAAAAACTCCAAAATGAGGCAGATAGAGCCTAGTTTTACTACTGCTATTATATTTATAAAAAGTGTGATATGAATCTGGAGTACACTCCTCTGCGTAATTTTTGGCTAACATGTTATTAATAAAATTCTTATAAGCAGAAGCGAACTCCGGTTCTTTAGCCATACGTCGCTCTAACGACATTAAACGTGAAAGGGCTTGAGGGTAACTATCAGGCACACGACTAATACCTTCCCGCCAAGGTAAACCAACTTTGAATCTGCCATTCGGCAAACGTCTAGCAGAAGCTTCTAAAATGTCTATAGCACGCTGGTCTTGCCTACTATGTAACGTTTCACCTTTGAAAATACCCAATGAATCTAAACTATACTGGTCTTTAATAAGTTTTTCTAAATTTTCGTTATCGTGAAGAGGCGAAGGTGTCGAAAAATAGTTGACAAACTCAACAGGCTTAGTTTTGCTATTACTGCTACCATAAAGCGTCCAGCCCAACATGGTGTAACATGCTACAGGTTGGTTTTTATGACCCTTACGTACTTCATGACTTATTGACAAATACCAGTGTTCTGCACCAATAAGCACGGTTGGAATAGCATCGCTATAAGTTACATATTCTACTAAGTCAGAAAGATGATTATAATTTCTAATATTTTTTTCTGATACAGTTTGCGCATTTAGTGATAATGATGGCATTGCTCTGGCATTGCGAACTAAAAATGATTCGTGAGTGTGCCTTCCTTTTATATGAAAATCTACATAAGAAACTGTTGTTTTCCTAGTAAGTCCACCAACGCCGTTCACTAAAATTGTCTGATGGGGACCGCAAGCTCCAATTCGGGAAGCCACGTTTGCATCAATTAGTGTAATAGTACTACCATCATCGAGTAGTGCAAATGTATTATAGCTCGACTTCGGACCTGTTACAGTTATTGGTACAATTTTAAGAAAGGCTCGTGCATTGCTATGTGAGAGTTTTTGATTTTCATCTGTCAATGTAGTAGAGATTGTAACTTTTTCTAAATTCGAGGTATCATCAGATGATGTTGTAGGTGTACTGTTTTCAGTATCTACGACTGACAAATTATTAACAGCCTTATCAGAGTCATAATTTTGAATACGGTGCAAAAGCGGATGGTGGTGTAATAGGCAGCCATTAATACCACAAGGACTGACCTTACATCTCTTCCAAAGGTGTGAGGTGTTTCTTAAACATTTGTAACAAATTCTGGCTTGTCGTAACCAGATCCATCTGTCGTCAACGGGAAGAGATTTAAAGTCAGAACAAATCTTTATGTGATGGTTGCCTTTACAGTAAGCACAATTTGGCTGTGTATGTGTTTTAGTTTTAGCGTCATTAGTATGTACACATTCACGCCTGTTAAACTTAGGGCTGGTGTTTTTATCAGAAGATGACTTATTATAGTTATTAGTTATTATAGATAATTCTGGAGATAAACCAAATTTAAAATATCGCTCAGTTTCATGTCTAAGGAAATCAGAAAGTATCTCTAATTTTGCTCGATTTGTCGTATCCTGCATTGCATAATCTGTCCATCTTAATTTCATGACAGGATTCAGCTTACCTAAGATAGAATGAAATAACTCCGGAGAATAGAGATATTCTAAATGACCGAGCATTTTAATAGTTGATAACGAATTACGTACCCGGTTTGACAAAGTCCCGAGTTCTTTAAGATCGCTACTCAAGCGAGGTAAATTACGCAAATTAGATACTTCCTGTAGAACAATTAGCTCAGGGCGCGCAAAATTTTCTTCTAAAGCGCTCATCACTTCCTCAGGATCCTCGGTAGATATTAGAAGCGCTGCGACCGCATCAAAAGCTGGTCCGCGTAGGGCATTTCTTAAGCGTCCGATGTTCTCTAGAGGCGAAAAAGAAGACTTTGTTATTTTAAAAATGCGTTTAAAATGTAGCCATTGAAGGGTGTTTCCATAGAATGGAAATAAATCCATTTTTGGACAATTTTTAGGCTGAGAAGCTAAAGCTTTAGCGGCAGCGGCAGTATCAGCTACAGCTTTGATTAAAATGTTATCAAATTGTGGTTTACTTCTAAGCTCCGTGGAATGGAGTGGAGGGCTAAGGCCTACCACCTCGGCAGCTTTGCTGTTAGAAACATATTCTGTATCGCGATTCATGAGAGGCGCAGTATCCTTAGAGGCCATTAGCTGTAGCGGTAAATGGTCAGGACGTGCAACATGTTGCTCACAATCATCTACTAAAAGGCTCTCATTATGCAATATATTATTATTATTTTGTACCCACCTATTAGTCCGCTCCATACTTACCCGACTAGTTCCATGACGGCTACCTCTACTACTGTTCACTTCTGCGTCAATAGAGGCCAATTCGGCCTGAAGCTCAAGCTCCTCCGTTTGACGTTGTAATTCAGCTAAATGACGTTCGCGCTCTAATTCACGTTGAGCGAGATCCTTTTCCCGACGAGCGATGTCCCTTTCACGTTCTATCTGCTGGCGTAAAATTTGGGCCTGCGCGGCAGCCTTACGTGCTTTTACGGTGGCAGAAGAATGTGAAGACCTATTGGCTGAAAACTCGCTTACAGAGTGAGTGCCTAACATGTGATCGGTAGTGGTCGAAGGTACCACATTGTTATCATCTATTGAGTGTGATGATTGGATAAGCGTTTGTGGTGCAGGTGCGGATGTCATGATTTTGCTTTTACTACGCGTGATCATGAAATTGAGTTCGATGAAAACGTAATGAAATGGAAAAAGGTACGCTAGAAAATTACGGAGAAGGACCAAAATGAAAAGGATAAATAGGAAAGACTGTATGTGATATGTGCGAAAGTAAAAGGCAAAATATAGCGGTACTTACATATAATAATTATAGTTTTATAAATTAACACAGATGACAATATGGAAAATAAACAAGGTGACAATGACAAGAGATATTCAAAATGTAAAAACAATAAAAAAATATAATATGACAAAACCAACTAGAAGGAGTTCGCAACAGTAGTAATCATGAATGGTATTTATGATTACGACTTATCTTATTTCTTAATACTTGTATTCCAGATAAAAAGATTTTTACAAGCCTTAAGAGATTTTTGTAGCTGGAATCATGAATTTTGTTATCTGTTATGTTTTATCTAATAATTTTTTAAAAATTCAGCCACTGAGAGGATGAAACAGGCGTTGATTAGTATTGAAGTTTAATTAAATCGTTATTTTATTTTGTTCTAAAAACATAAATATCGTTCAGTTCCTATTTGGGTCGACAGATGGCGTTAGTGAAGTTTTAAAATTATTTTGAGTTATTTTTTCACTGTGTAACATCATGTAATATGAGAAACCGCGAGTGGAAAGCTTTGAAAAATAATTATATTATTGCATTTAAAAAAATATTTTTATTTAAAGATAGAATGAATTTTCAAAAATAAGATTTTCTCGCTAACGCGTGTTTTAGCGACGTAGGAGGGATCAAATTTAATATTCAAATTTTAAATGCTATTTAATATTTAATTTCGTTGATTGCTTTCACAACGCGAAATCAAAACAATAAAGACGATGTCATATAAAAACAGTAGAATCTTATAAAAGTATAATTTAAAAATGGTAAAAGAGGTCGGTTCGCCACAGCGTGATTGAGTAACAATTATACAAATGACAACATATTTATTCTAGAAACATTAAAATTTAACCTGCATGTTTACTTATTATGTATATTTGTATACTTCCTAATTAAAAAAGTCTTTTCAAAGCAATATCGATTGGTTTCACAGCGTGTCCAATGTGCCGTGTAAAACACAACGCACTTGATACTAAAGAATGGAATTTTAATGTTCTCGCAGACTTGTAGCTTTATTTTATATAGCTAGCCTGATTATAATTTCAGCCTATTAATGCTTGTATAACACCGGACTACTCAGGATGAATCGTGAATAAATACTCATGGATATTCGTCATATAGGCCGGCATACTTAAGGTGGCTAGGACAATGAGTCCATGCTGTAGCAGCTGAGTTCATAGAGGATTCTCCAACCATGGTGGTGCCATGAAGTAATTTACGTCAACACAAAATCACAGAAAAGTGGTTCGTCTGAGAGAAACCTTATTAGAATTTCGTAGCTCACTCGAACACTTAATTATTGCTGGAAACAATTTAAATACGTATTCAACTTCGTATCGATTTACAGGAGGACTGATGGTACTTAATACTTTTGTTTTTAATAGCTCTGTAGAGTGCGAAATAAAACGGCTTCAGTAAAATTGATCCTACCAAAAACATTTTGATGTTAATTGTTGGAAAGATTAGGCTATTGGCTCGCACTGTAAAATGTTATCAGATCTCATGTAGAGCTGAGCTTTGAACTCTATAACTATAGCTTAGTCAAAATATGTGGCTTGGCTATATAGTTTATTACTACAAGCACTATTTTGTGGCTTGGCCATATAGTCTATTACTATTAGCACTATTTTATAACGGAAATCTTTTCGCTACTTTTATTTTTAATACAATCATACTGAACTTGTAAGATGTTCCGTTTGATCAACGCAAGCAAAGTTGAAAAAAATAAAATGTTAATTCAAATAAATCTCAAAGTGCTACTTCAACTAATTACATTTAAATCACACAATACAGTTTTGGTATGTTAGAAGAATGTAGTAAAAATGATATTTTGGTTAATGGTTTATTGTAAAGATACTACTGGTTTCGTGGTCGAACGCGCACTGACTTTACAATGGAAATTATTACATCTATTGGCGTAAGCGCTGCCGGTGCGTAAAGTGATGCATGTAGCAAGACCGCACACATCCAACACACACTCTATATTATTGTTACATCTTAATTAGTAATTTTGATAAAAAAGAGGTTTTTACTTCTCAATTACTAATATTAGTTTATTGAACAGAGACGCGTATTATTTACTTTCTGAGGCGCCTCGATACCTTTTTTTAAAGATAATATATGTCCTATTATTTAGCACAAATAAAGTATAATTGCATTCTCTAAATGTAATCAATTTAAGAATGGTAGGATGACCAAGAGACCATATTACGAGCAAAACCGTGGATTGATTAATTAAGGTAAAAAGAGAAATGGTTTTACAAATCGACGATTGTTTAAATACTTATTTACGATACAATTTATTGATTGTTAGTAGAGATCATGAAACCACAAAACCTTTTCTGCGAAAAACCTTTTCATGGAAATGAAGCTTAACCTATGAACAATATGTTTATCTAATCTGTAATACTCTCATGTAATCTTTCTTTTTTATTCAAACGGTTTTCGTGAATTGCATAAAAATATATATTATCCGATAAGTTAGCTAATGGATTTAGTGAAGGCTGTAAACAAATATTTCGTTTTCTCTATCAAGATTAGATTATATCCAATCTTAAGGATTAATAAAGTTTTTGTCATACCTGACCGAACTAGACGTAGAGACACCCTTCTCAGGCTTTGGCTGCTTGTGACAGTTTGTGGGTATTTAGGTTTGTATTCTAGAGTTAACCCTTAAATTGATTTTATTAATTTGACTATTAGGTACCAACCCGTGGTATCTTCTGCTTCGTTGAGGAGTTTTTCGTGAAAATTCGTTATCAAGGATCAACGTTATAACAATATGGAAAAATAAGTTGAAAAATTCCTAATTTAGGAATCACTTACGAGTCACTCAGAACATGTGGAAGTGGATATATCCACTTAACATCAGCGATAACTTCATGTATCTCCTAAGGGGAACACAAGTGTCTTCGAAATACCTCGCTGAATGGCCTAGCTGAATCTCTGTTAGAAAAATATGCTAGACTTATTGCCACTTAAAGATACTCTTGGATCACCTAACCTATCTGAAATGTCTCTAAAAGTGTTCGTAAATCATCATCCATATGTTGACGAAGATCCTTGATTTAGGCACTATCTATATAAAGGATTATCGACCGCTATAGTCGCTGAATAAATATGGATAATCAAACGAAGTATGAAAATTTTTTAA
Source organism: Acentria ephemerella (assembly GCA_943193645.1). Taxonomy (NCBI): domain Eukaryota; kingdom Metazoa; phylum Arthropoda; class Insecta; order Lepidoptera; family Crambidae; genus Acentria; species Acentria ephemerella. The sequence continues at coordinate 1,068,883 of OW971891.1, forward strand.
AAACAAATTTTAAAGCATTTATATTTATATTTTTTTATATAGTATTTACGTTTTTATTTATAAGTTAACAGTTTATAATGAATGATATAAAACCCTTAACATACAAACAACAATTAATGATTTCAAAATATAAGTCAAGTTTATCCGAAAAATATTGTGTAACATTGTCAGTTAGCAAATTCTGAGCTATAACAATATATTTCAGTGAGAAAATCGATGCCATATGTATCTCATATAAAATTTAATTTCATAATTCGAAGTTTGAAGTTTTTAGTTCCGTGATTCCTTTGTACACACAATGGAATCAGAGTCAATATAGGCTTTAAGATACTACTAATGTATGTATTATAATGTTGAAAATATATTATAAAAAAAGTTATCGATCGAATAAATAGTTAGTTTTAGATGGATTTATAATTCTAAATGCAAGAATAAACAAAACAAAACAAAACAAAACAAAACAAGCAACAAACGAGCAATACAAAACTATGAACTTTGTGAAATCACATATAGAGCCGTTTTTACGGTGTTCCAAAGTGGGCGACCCATGTACTTGAGATAGCAATGACTACCTTTCCTATTTTGGTCGTAAGAAAATTAGCTGTATTTCACTACGAAGAGAATGGTTGCCAATCTATTACAGGACATAGGAGATTCCTCTAAAGACTTTCTATTTTAAAATATTATAGTAAATACTACCCAGAGATCATAATGTAATATTACTCAAAACTAAAGCCATAGTAAAAGTGGTCACAGTAGGTCACTGAGTATGTTATCTTCAATTAACGTATGAGGTGAAGCTCTATCACAATACAGGGATAAAACGCCCAGTAGCCATATATCGCTTAGATTACTTCCATCAATCTGTTAAAGGTCGCAATAAATCTCATCATCTGCAGACGCCTGTTAATTTGTGGGTGGGAATTGCTCTGTTAGATATATTTGCCGTTTATTGCTTATTCTTAGAATGTAGACAGACGCTGAAATGGAGAAACCAAATGAATCCTTAGTGTAATTAACTCAATCAATTCTAGACACAGGCTTTATCATCAACAACATAGACTAAAATGCTCAATTGCAATCCATTTATACCGACTTAAAATAAAGAAAGAGAAAAATAGAAGAATAAAGAAATAGAGAAAGTTTTTAAATTTTAGTATATTTAAATATAATTAGTATTTTTTGGTGCAAAGTTAACTTCAGAAACAATAGTACAAAAGAAACAAAAGTATTAAAACTAAATTACTTTTACGTATTTAGAAAATTAAAAGGGAAAAATTATTAATTGGAAGTTGTTTTAAATAACTATTTGAAACTTTATGTTGTTCAAAAAATATACGAATAAATACATATATATTATATGTACTGCCTTTGTGGTCAAGTGGCTGATACCGTCTACTTCAGATCTTGAGATCCGGGGATTCCCAGTAGAGGATGAAATTTTTTGCTCGGTTTGGCATGTGGTAGGGCTTTTTCTCAGTCCACCTGGGTCGCTACTACCATCTTCTAAGTCTGTCTCCATAATAATAATATTAACAGTATTGTTCTATTCCAGCAGTTGAAGGTAAGATAGTCCCATGTGGTCCCAAGATATCCAGTTCGCTTCCATTTTCGGCGTTATCTACACTTTGACCAGTTACACAAAATTAGAATCTTTCTATATTAATGAAATATCTGTCAATACATAATTTATGCTAACTTAATTTTTTTTTCAGTAGGTTAAGTAAATATTATAATTTACTTAATTTTATTATCCTTAATTTTCTTTGAAATTTAAAAACATAAAAATAAATTTGAAATTCTTGCCCATAAAAATTTGATAATTATTTTGATTAAAGACAGCCCCCTTTGAAATCGTTGAGCTTTTACTGGATGTTACATTGTTAACTATAATAACTGATAAACTATATACACTAATATGACATGCATGAGATATTATACAAAAGGTAAATTTTACAGAAAATTAATATAGTTTTTAAATATAAATTTGTAAAGTTTAAACTCAATTTTTAAATTTGAAATTAAGTTATAAAAATCATTATATAAGTTATAGATATATAAACAAAAAAATATCTCAACCGTACTTCAAAGACGTATCCCAATAATATTTTCTTTGAGTAAAAAGAAAACAATAAAATGTTACTATATTAAACTATTATTAAAACTATAATTTCTTAAATGAGCACATATAATAACTATAGATACGGAAACTTGGAACGAATATTGAATGTTTGAAATTTATCATTTCAATATTAAGTTCTTGATAAATATGTACAGAACCCGATAAGAACAGTCGATGCAGGAGTGAGTTGACAACTCAAACATAACATCTAAAGTTTTGTGAATATTCGAAATTACTAAATTAATATTCACAGAAACTGTTCGTCTTTCTCTAAGTAGGACTCTAAATGAACCAACTCGGATAACAAAGAGACAATATTGTACTTTCCAAGCAGCAAAGGTATTACATTAAAAAAATAACTCTGGCGTTCATTAAATGTTTTGAAAACAAAACTGTCTTAAATAAATCAAAGGTATTCTCAGACTGTATTAGTTTGTAACAATAGAAATAAAATGAGAAACTGTTCCTATTTAAAAGAATCAGCAAAACATTTCGTAGAGAAGTTATAGTGGTAAGTTCTTATCCAATATTTGATTAAAAAATACAACAGATTAAAAGTGTTTGTCAAACAACATTAAATCACAGGTAGCATTAAATCATATTGGGCTTGGACAGCTAATGCCAAATAGTTGTATTATTAGTGTATAGTAATGTGGGATTGATTTTTGAATGCATGAGTGAAATGAGCGATGGATGTATGAACGCTGTCAGAAGCACTGAACGGGAAGGATGAGTGAGATCGAATATGAGAGAGAGGGACAGTCGATGAATGGCGGATTATAACGAGAGAGGTTGAACGACACTCTCTGTGTAGCTATAATATCAAGTAAAACTCAATAAACGATAAAAAAAACTCTATTAATCATCACCCTCGACCACTCAGTATACATATGTCTAAAAAACTAATTTTAATTTTAAGGAATGCTTAATACTCTTCTTCTCTTTACACCGAACTCTACAGGTATTGCAAATGGATCTCAAATAAATGAAAAACTCATAAAGTTTTTTTAAACTTTAAAATTTTCTTTTGATTTTGTCTCATAAAATTCATAAATAGGAATTTTTGCTTTCATACTTATATTATTGACGGTGGATATCAAAATTTTTACAATAATTCTCAATGACGCGTAGATAGAGGGACAAGTCCTGCTGAGTTTCTTGCCTGTTATTCTCACGACAAAGCCCCGGTGGATTTAGAAATAGATAGCTCGGATTGACTTTCAAAAATGTATATATGTGTACTAAAGTTGAATTAACTATTTTGACTTTGACTTTACATTATTCATTTTATTTTGACCCCACTTCTGCTTACCATCAGATGGAATGGAGTCATTTTCTCGATCTTTCTATAAATAACTAAAAATTCTGAAGCTCAATAAAGATTACTTTGTTAATTTTGAATCCACCGATCATTGGTCATAAAAGTTACTGCACTCAGCCAATAACAGCAGACCGCAGCCATTTTATAGTTAAATTTTACAACCGACATAACATGGCTATTAGAATATGCTAATGATAACCCACCAAGTGGTTTCAGTGCTATGGAGGCCAATTCCACTTAGGGAATTGCTTATTGTACCAATTTTGTACATGAAGCTTTGTTTTGTAAATAATTCTAATGCTAGACATCTGGCACTATCGATACAGGATGATAATTCAGAAATATTCGTCGTTTTCTCCCGTTTGAATCATATAAAAAGTACTGCAATGATTTTTTTCAAATTTATGCAACATGTTGATAAGGTTTCCATAAAAAAGCATAGATAAATTAATATGCGTAACTTTTTTTTTTTCACTCTAAGTATTCTTAACTTTTGAAGCTGCATCTGCTGTATGTGGCATCCTCTTTCCCTTCATATCGAATTACAGTATTGCTTAGTGACTGAAATAATAGAGGCAAGTAGTCTGCGGCCTACCATTGGGTCTAGAAAGCACAACAGTGTTAAATATATACGTTAATACGCAAAGTACTCACAAGAACACTACTCAACTAAGACTATTTCACTGCTTTAAACACTTCATTCATAACGTTCATTTTAACCCTTGCAGATTGCGTGCAGTGTTGAATACTTAGCTCTTTATGTACCATCGCATTCGAGGACAAAAATCATTTTATGAATACAGTTCTACTTGTGTAAGGGCTCGTGCATATTGAGGGGTGCGCCATAGAATGCGGTGTTATAATAGTATTTTTAAAATCATACCAAATTTATCTAGTAGAAATTTCGTATCGTAATATTCATGGAAAATTAGTTATTTTAAATAATTGTATTCTAATTATATTTTTATTAGTGGATGCGCTGAGCATATTCGCAGTACCTAATCACTGGTAATGGTGGGGTAAAATGCTATGGTACGTACGCTATTTCTCGAATTTTACCTATTTATTGAAAACTGATATTAGGTTGTCTTTCTTAATTTTCACTGTTCAGCAAATTGATTAGGAAAGGTGGCAATGTCTTCCAAGGCGAAACCTGCAAGTGGATCTAAAACTTGTAATACTCTTTACAAAAACAGCGCCCTTAAAGTCCAACGCTAATACCGAATCGAACCTCGTCTTTCCAGGCCAAGGCCCAGGCCCTAATACAGCTAAGCAAACCACGACTTCGAATAATAACGGGGGTTTTAACTGGTTATAGCAATTTTAACAGAAACCTTTTTAACTTAGGTATTACAGGCAGTCCCCTGTGTATAGCCTGCATAGAGACTGAAGAAACAACCACCTACGTACTTCTGGAATGCAACGGAGTGGCCAATTACCCGGTAACCTACCTGGGATCCCCGGGTAGCCTCAGAGAACAATTTAGTGACGTCAAAGCACTGGGTGACTTCCTGGAGGAATAAGGGGTGGCTGGAGTGAACCAGCCCCACACTCTTCAAAATTTAAAACATTTTTTTCCAGTTTTCCTTCTGTGTTCAGACATCAAGTAAAAAATTTGATGAGATTATAAAAAAAAACCTTCAAAGAATAAGTAAATAAATCGCTCCTATTTGAGAGAGTCGACTACAAAACATTGATTTTGTATAATTTTTGTAATTATTTTCACTCCAAGCTGCAGTTGTCCCTGTTCGGTGGTGCGAACACAGCGCGACAGCAATACATTCTAAACACACATTTCTCAATTATTTTGACATTGGTGTTTCCTTTTAAGTGCCGACAGGAACTTAAGCGATAACAGTTTAACGACAAATTCATCAATATGTAACCATCCTTACAGTAACGTTAGCGACGCTCGGTCCAAGTTATACAATCCCTGTTATGTAACACAGATTCTTTGCAGTGTTATTACGAATAAAAGTCATTATTTGGGCAATGTTTTGTATTTAACGCTGGAGTATAATGGAACATATGTTCAATGGGGAAATAAAATATAATTACTTTAGTAACAATGGTCGTGCGCAGGTCTACTGTATATGAGGAATTGTGATGATATTAATACAATAACTATTGTATCATACTTTTGATATATACAGGGTGGTATATTTAGAGTGGTTAGAATGAGTGAATCTGTTACTTTAAGACATGCAAAGATCTGCTCTTAGAAACCATGACTTCCATTTTATTGACAATAAAACAAAAAAAAACTTGTACTCTGTTCGGGAAAAGAACCCTGTCGTATTGAAATATAAAACTTACACAATATCTATTTGGATATCGATTGTGTATGTCATAAGCATTGCCCTTGTCCATTCAAATCGATCTTAATGTAGCAACCGGTATAAAGAAAATGGATTGGAAAACCTTAACATACAACTCATAGTTCTTACAACAATACAACTTCATACTACATATAGACTTAAGAAATGTGTGAAGGTTAAAGGCGACTGTGTGTCCTATTTACACATATCAAGGCTGCAATTTCAAAACTCTATATAATCAATACGAATACGATTCGAAGCATTTGTCCCTTTAATTTAAATCACTTTCATTTGAATGAAAGCGATTTAAATAAATGATTATTAGCTTATACATATTAAATGTGGCTATATTTAATAATGAATGTTACTAATTTAAAAGGGAAGTAAGTCAAAGTCAAAGTCAAAATATCTTTATTTAAATAGACTCATTTACTAAGTTCTTTTAAATCGTCATAACAGGGAATATGTATGAGAAAAAATAATTAAATGTAATTAAACGTAATAGTGATAACTTGAATTGGTTATTAATCGGGTATTTGCAAATTGTCCCAGTTATAGAATTTAATAAATGTATTAAATAAATTATATTAAAATTAAAACTAACACTAATATGCATATTCCCAATTAACCTTACCACCGCTTCGACAAATTAGTAGCTGCAGAGAAGAAGCGGCGTAAGAAACTCTGAGCCTTTAGTATTTATAATGGTATTTACAAAATAAAAGAAGTTAAAGAAAAAAGTAACTTAAATATTAACAATACTGGGTCTATAATCTTCGAAAGATTGACTATCGATGCGTTAAATTTTGACTTATTTCACATTAATAATATCTCAAACTTCAACGCCTCGTAAGCAAAGCTCCATTGAAACTCATTATAAGAGATTACAAATAGCATGATACGGTTGATTTGAATAAAACCGTCAAAGCTCCGGGCTGTAACGCGAGATAATGCCAAAGTCCGGTAATTATCATCGGAATAACAACACTAACAACACTTATATTATTTGTATAATCTATTTAAAACTAACTCCTAAGTCACAGCACTATTGTTTAGGAATAAAAAAAATATGAATCCAATAGCTATAAAAAGTAGGGTGACCCCGCTGCCGACGGGCGAGGGACAAAGCGGAGATTTCATTTGTCGCGCCTTATTGGAAATTCCGCTCATTGTGCCGCCCGATCTTTATTAGTATTGCAGCCTCTAACTGAGCCTTTTCCAGGAATTTATTTTTAATATGACCTGACATTTTTTATATTGATTGTTTCTGAATAAAACTATTTCCGTAGTAAATGTAACGAGAAAATACGTTGGTGAGATTCTTCCCACAACAATTCGCATTTCAATGCAAATAAATAAACTAATGGAAATAGAGCACCGGAAATATTTATATTGCCTGTCTTAATCGACGAATCAAAATTACTACTACTACTGTGTGTTAAAATTTTAATGTGATCATCATTAATCTCCTAATATATGTTGAAACACTTCAATCACGTGGGGACAATGTTAGCTTGTAGGCGAAATCGTGATCATTACTTATAGACAAACAGTAGTTTTTCCTTGGATAGCAGTCCAAGGAATCAGTATCCCTTGCAGCCAATTCGACCAGGAGTCCTGGGTTGGGGTCTTGGCCTTGTAGACCTTAAATTGCTATAATCATTAATAATAATGAAATTTTATTTTTCCTTCAAGCCTTTGTAAAATCTGTCCAAATTTATATTTTATGATAATTTACAATTCAACAGTTCAACATTTTTTTTAATTCTTAACGGGATAGCTCTTGGCCTTCATGTCACCTGATGGTGAAGATAATGCAGAAAGTAGAAGCGAATTGAATCCCGTATTACACAACCACAGAAAAACTAGCTACTTGGAATTAACCCGCTTTTTCTTCCTGCTCACTAAATTAATATCTGCTCAACGTGATACGGCTTTATGGGCATTAAAGGATTAAGTTTAGAGTAAGTTTTAAATGAGGACGACATTCAATTAAATACAAATTTGAACCTCAATAATTTGTAAAGTAAACAGATATCATCATAAACATTTAAAGAGATTACATTGTGGCGACGAAATTTCAGGCCTTCGTGACGCTGCACGCGCCGCCCGGATTATCCCTCCGTGCTGAGCTACACAGACACCCTACTTTGTTAAGTATCAAATTAACACACAATCCATTGTCTGGTTTGTTTGATTTGTGTCAGTAATTTTAAGTGTATTCTCGTTTTGTAGTGCATTTCATTCTTCAACAATTTATGACCATAATTGACGTCCTTTAATGTCGGGTATTAGGGGGCACCTTCATGTCATTTTAACCTAAATCGCTCATCCTAGCGATTTTAAATTAGAAGGGTATCTTCTTTGTAAAGTATATTTCTAAAGGTTTATCGTAATTCCACCCCTAAGAGTGTGAAAAGGAACTCGCTATGAATCTTTTTCTTTGGTTCGATTGATATAAAAAAGTAGAAGTCCTGTTCAGATCCCGATTCCACATTCAACATCTTTCCTTCTACTGATTATAATAATCTGTAAAGTACTTAATACAGACAGTATATTTACTGTACGAGCAATAGCGGCGTCTGATCAGCATTTTCACGTATGACGTATTACCAAAATCAGTTAATAATTAGCAATTATATTTTCACATAATCAATTCGCAATTAGCAAGGCATCAAGTCGCGCGAATTATTATTTCATAATTATTTTAAGTTCTTTATATCAAATAAACACCAATTTTATTCAATTAGTTATTATCGTTATATCGAGTTAGTTCTATCCGAACATTTACTATTGTATAACTTATGAATCAGCGATGTAAACACCCGAGTAAGACTGCTAGGTAACTAAATGAATGAAAATAGAAATTGTAATGAAAAACGAATGAATGATACATTGGAAAATAAAAGAATTATTATTAATAATAAAATAATCAAATCTGACATCTTTTTATGTCACTATAATTTATTACATCTAAATAGGTTTTATGTCGCTTACAGACGGGCTGGTTAACATAAAAACGTGAGAGAGAAAATGCTCTAATATTTCCCTCTCTATTGTCTTTAAATTTAAAGCAAAATTACATTCATTTTTAACACAAGTATTATGTGTGTACTCGTATGCCTGATTCTATATATATTTACCTTATAGTATGTAATTTTTATATATTGTTATTGAATATTAATAAATAAATTAAGATTATAAAATTTCATAATTCGAGTCATTCATATGTCACTTTTCTTAAATTGGTTATAGAGATATATCACAAAGAAATTTAAGTCGTACCACAAAATAAATAAGATTGGTAATGGAAATTCAGTACACTTAACAGAAAGCTAAGTTTGTTTACAAAGAAATTTCAATCGTACCACAAAATAAATAAGATTAGTAATTGAATTTCAGTAGACTTAACAGAAAGCTAAGTTTTTTTTATATTATGAATCTTTATGAATAAAAGTCAAATATTAACCACGCAGTCCGCTGAATATTTAAGCTTGTCTACACCAATGCATTCTACTAAATTATAGTGTTGTTAAATGTGTAAGCTTGCCTATTGTGGGATGCATTGCCTGTTGAGATAAGACGAGCTCAAACGATATGAACTGTAAAGAGGCTTGTTAAACAATACTATTTGTATAAGCCTGTATTTTCTTTTGTATAAATGTATATATTTATAAATTTAATAATGTTATATATTATAGCTATTTATTTGACGTTATTTATTACCCTACGCCGCAAACATCCCTCTGTCTCCCTTATGTATTTTCAGCAATCGTAAAGTTGCCTGGAAGAGATAGTTTTTAGCGATAAGGCCGCCTATTGTACAAACATTGTGATTGTTACATTTATATGGTGTCACATTTATATATAAACGAGTTTTTCGTCTACTGCATAGTATCGAATAAAATATAGTTTAAAACTGAAATCAAACAAAATTTATAACTATTTTGATTGCTTTTAGAAAAAATTTGTTACGACTATAAGTTAAATACGAATAATTTAGCCTCAACCATTTCACTGAACATTTTGACTCGTCAACTTCGTGGAATTAATTTATTTTAATACGAAAAATATGATCAAAGTTATTTACTATTGTAAAACCCGATACATTATGAACTATTTATTCGTAATGGTTGCTAGGCAACGGCCGTTCTAATTACATGGCTGGACTCGTTCCTCAGGTCACTAGTTTAAAATTGGAAATAAATAATGGTTGGCTGCTCCTCTTTGAGCCGCCCAATATATATTATTAAATTTTCAGCGAACTATTACACCCTTATCACGTTGCAATAAGGGTGTATTTGTAACTTTTATAGGTTATGTCCGGTATATTGAACTAGTACTTTATTTATGTCTGAACTAGATGAATGTTTTTTTTATTATAAATGGGGAAGTATCGTAAATATTGTCAAAAAGAAATATTAATAAAGAACATACTATTTAGATTAGAACTGGACATATTATGTGACTCTAGCCACTAACGATATCTGTCAAATTTGACAACCCTGGTTTGTTACAGTAAACTTATTATGCGAAAAATGAATGTCAAAATAAATGTTTTAGCTATAATAGAACCTGCCAATTACGAAAAAAAAACATAAGCGTCGTATGGGCTAATTATAAGGTACCCTCGTGTTGCACTGGACTGTCTCCACCCTCCCGTAGCACTGGACTGTCTACGGCGTAGTACTGACGTCGTAGTACTGGTAGCACAGCGCAAGGTTTTACCTGTATCTCCAATACTTTTACTTATAGTATGTTGGAAGTAAAACGTTACTTTTTTATATATTTCAATGATAGCTTTGGTCTTTTAAATTACTATGTTGTAGTAAACCAAAACCTCACAATGATAAAGTCAAAGTCAAAATATCTTTATTTAAATAGACTCATTTACTGAGTTCTTTTAAATCGTCATAACAGGGAATATGTATGAGAAAAATAAATAAATATAATTAAAGGTATAGCAGGAGTCATAGTGATAACTTTAAAATACTGGGTATTTGTAAATTTAAAGATATGCGACAATGTAAATATGGCGTATTTCCAAATGAAAATGATAGCGATAGAGTCAGAGTTAGTCTATAAGGGGCCGGTCTTTGTTTTAAATCTTTATATGTGTTATTAATATCTTTATATGTTTCAAACACGGTATAGTAATGATGGTGTTATTAGAACAATAATATGATGCTTAACCATGACATTTAGTGACATACAAATTATTAAATCGATAAATTATAGATTAGTTACACATTATAATCATTGCTGGGCACAGGCCGGGAGAAACAAATGAATAGTTTGGGCCACAACACCGCGCTGAACTAATGCGAATTGGCGTGTGACAGTGGTTGTCGTAACAACCGAGACCAGGTTAATGTGCCGTAAGAATCAATAAATTTGATCGCCCCATTAAGGCCAACCAATGCGAAAGTTGCTATATTTTGTTTTGAGAAACCAGAGCGAACCCTGTTTAGGAAAGTCTCGTTGGACGCTTGATATTTATTTACGAATGAAACTCATTTTATTACGTTAACCCCCACCAATCTAGCAGTTCCTTCCCGACGCTTGATTGACTGACATAGGTACCCGCGGTGTGCGCCACGTTGCCCTCGTTGTTTCGTTTTCTGTGCTCATCAGTGCTATCCTAGTGCCATCAAGTGACTACCAAGTGAGACCCTGGATACACGTACATACCTGTATCTGCGAGACGGTAACGTACCTAGATATACCTACCTATAAAATAAACTAACTTAGCCCAGCACCTACTTCTCCGAATGATTTGCTATCTCCAGCGCAACTTCACGGTTTAGAATATTACTCTCTCGTTTCTTTGTCACATAGCCAGAGCACATTCCTCATTGGCACATGTATAGCTTCTGCAATAGAGTTAAGAGCAGTCAGTGTCAAGTTATTTTGTAGTGACTTATATTATGAGTAAAAATTTCAAAGCCGCATTACAATCTAATTGATTAAACAAGCGATTCATACCGCAACACGCAAGCGCATTGTTTGACGCAAATACGCAATGCGTCGATAATACAGGTCGTTTCGCGGTTACAACACCTAATTTGTGTAGGGCCGACTAAGATAGAGATGCGTCACATGCTACTAAAGTTGTTGCAGTAGTCTAGATGCACTTTATTATGTTCTTTGTTTTATTATTAGATGAGTGAATTAGTACCATATTGCATTTAAGTATAGATGAAACTATTTTATTATCCAAGAATGAAATTAAATTTGACGGGAGTTTTAAAATTAAAAAGAATTACACACACACATAAATACACATATATTATTTTAGATTTTGGTTAAATGTCTATGTTAATTAATATACAATTTTGTAGAGCGTCGCCTCCTGAAACAGACATTTCGCTTGAAGTACACTTAAAGATTGAAAATACATTAATTTATATTATTTGATAATATATATTTGATGCTGATTAAAAACCTTATAAAGTTAATTACTTACTTTATTACGTTTATTTGTATCATATATATATAAATATATATATATATGCACTACATAATGAAAATATCATGTTCAAGTCCCCTTGCTCGACTTTAAAGTTGTGATAGAACGCAAAAGTTTAAAATATAAAAATGAAATATGTTTTGTTAAATGAATTTTTGAAATAATCACAGGGTGTTTAACCACAGTACAATTATTAACAGAATAATACAGTTTGGCTTTAAATTAATTGTGTGTATATTTCTTAAAAGTTTCTGGATTAAGTATTTTCTTATTGTTTCAATATGTATCATGTGGCCTGTAATTATAACTAAATATAATCACGAACAAAAAATGTCATTGATAAAACAAAACCATTATCGACTTCCACGAGTTAACCGTGCTTTGATTGTACTGTTCCTTTTTACTCTATGGTAAAGCAATTAAGTCCTGGTAAATCGCTATCGATTCGCACCGTTTGTGACAACCCTATCTGCAATTACATTAGCCGTCTTATCCTCTCGTGTTCCACTTGAATATTGTTTAATTGTTACAGCTTGTCGAACTAGTTCAAAAGGGAGGTGTGTGACATATATACCGATAAGTTTAATAGAATTTTACAAGTTTTCAATATCTGTATCTATCTTTGTCCGTCTCGTTATCTATAGATAATACTAAATATAACACTCTTTTATACAGTTAACATTACCTGATGTTAAGTGTTATAAAACTGTTCATATGTGAAGACAGTAAGGTAGAAAATAGCATTTAATTTTAATTTAAACACCATGATGGCCTGTTTAAGGAAGGTGCAGGGCTATGTTAGTTTATTATATAGGTAGGTATATCTATGTACGTTATCCTCTCGACGATACAGGTATGTAGGTGTATCCCGGGTCTCACTTGGTAGGCTCAACACTGATGGCACTAGGATAGCACTGATGAGCACAGAATATAGGACAACGAGGACAACGTGGCGCACACCGCGGATACCTATGTCAGGCAGTCAGGCGTCGGGAAGGAACTGGTAGATTGGTGAGGGATAACATAATGAAATGAGCGGGTCAGGTAGCTAGGCAGTATAGGTAGGCAAATATCATGCGTCCAACGAGACTTTCCTGAACATGGCCCAATGAGGCTTGGTGGGTGAAAGCAGTTGCCGTTACAACCAGGAAAAACGGCTAAACGTTCCTTCCAAATCACGAAGGAGCACGAGATACAAACCTTGATTGACCCATCCATGGTAAACATCCAAAGGAATCAACCAGCCCTAGTTGTTTTGTTTTTTATCGAAAGCAGTATGTTAGGAATACGACGAGCTCCTTAATCACCAACGAGGTCCAACCTCTTCGGCTGAGTACTCAGACAAAATGTCTATATTTTTGTATATTGTTTTGAAATGCGTTTTTAGTCCGGTACACAATTAATAGTGTCATTTAAAAATTTGGAATTTAGCTCTCTTGGAAAGTTCATTACAACAGAGTCACGCGGTGTCAGCGAATATTGATTTTTTAGCGATTTCCAATGTATTTTTAGTACCTTGTACTACATTTTCAGTTTCGTATACAAATTGAAAATTTTACATTAGTTATCTTAGAATTTGCAAATAAGCTTTCAGTATAAAAGGTTTTTGTATGATGAAGAATGTTTGATCACGTTCAGAACAATGGGAGTCGATCGATTGCCTCTAATATCAAAAGGGCTGAACAAACAGACAGAAAGGAAATTATTTTTCAATACGCTTTCTTTGAAGGATATTGCGTCTTTATTACTTCTTAGCCTCAAAATGTAAGATTAACTGCTTTTATGCAATATAAAATTCTTATTGACTTTAATAGATATCTACGATAAAGTTCGTTATCTCTAGTTTTAATATACACGTTGTTTAAGATATAAAAGAAATGAAGTAAAAGTAACTTTATGTATTTAATTATATATTAATTTTTGTAAACATCCTGTATTGTATTGTTAGAGATTACTGTTTATATGGTTTTTTTATTTATCTTTTTAATTATGTATGTATGTATGAATGCTCTGATTTCGATGATGAAAACCAACCAACTTTTTCCAATCGATTATGTTATCTTGCACAAACAATATTGTTCTTCTTGCTTCTTAAACGGCTTAGCGTGCAGCCCGTTTGTCGCAGTTGTTACAGCGACCGCTTTTACTGTCCAACCAGCTTTGGATCAGCCTGGTAGTGTTACCAACTCCTCACGCGTTTCTTTCGTATAGAAAGAGCTGTTTTCAGCAGTTGTAGTCTATAAATAAGTATATTTCTCAATCATGTTAAATTCTAACTTACTTAAATATTTAATTATTATATTGTTTTCTACTAAAGACGCCATTATGATATTTTACTAAATTGTTATCGACTGAAGATTCTTATTTTGAAAAAAAAAAGTTTTTGAAAGGTAAGGATGTATGCAATTTATCGAAAATCAAAATGGTTGGCGTCTAACAAAAGGAAGAGGAAAAAAATCATTCATAGTAATGTATAATATACGTTGCTAAACTGTGAAATACCTCAAAGCATTATACATCCTATGTGCCTTTCTTGGTTTATAAAATTGTGAAACGAGGAATATTTACTTAATATAAATATGTAGAGTTTGTCATAACGGGGAATATATGAGTGATCGTTTACTCGATCTACGTGCAAAGTGAGGACGTGACAAAAGTGTGAAATGTGACAATACTTCGCTAAGATGTTGCGAAAATTGCGGCACTTACATCGATATCTATCTTTCGAAAATATTCGCTGCTCGATGAGGTAATAACGCCTCACGACTCACCTTACACTGAAAGTATTTTATCGATAATATCGGTATAGATTGGTGACGCAGTGCAGCGTGGGTAATTGTACCGTCAGTTTTTATGTCGTTTATTGTGTTATGGTATATGTTTTCAAATTTAACGCCTGATGATAGTTTTCCACATAACTGATGCTTGTTTCTGAGGATATAAGGGAAGACAGAAAAAATTTAACGACGTACTTTCTTATTTTATTCGATCACGATACTAATTAACTCAATTATTTATTTATTTACTAACAAGATTAACATTTTAACATGCATAAAAAAACACAATTAATAAGAATTAAATGCAATCTTAATTATGGGAGTTATACTATAGCTTTCCATAATACTTTGTGATAACTCTGATTACAAAATAACAATTAAAAATAAAGTGAACACTAATTTAATTTACATAAAACTAAAGCTGCTATAATTAGTTGAGCGACAACATGAAATTTTTCTTGAATTTAGTTAAGGAATTATATCAGACATAGAACTTACGCATTGTGGAGTAAGAAGGTTCTCGAAAGGATACCGCGTCACAGCAAACGTAGTGAAGTTGGCAGATTGTGGAAAGCAGATGATCATGTATTACCGCGAGGTCAAGAGGAACATGTCCAGCAGGAATAAGCTGATATTATAAGACTCATTCTGATTTCGGCTAGAGCAACGTACGTACATAAAAGGTTTTTATAGAGTCCTGGTTCAAACACACCCTTGAAAAAGCCGTGCTGGAGAGATTTGAATTTCGGCTATGTTTAAGCAATAATATATAAAACTGGCTATATCTCGGGACACTTCACGGGATAGGTCTTGCTTGCTCCCACAGCCCTCAGATATAAAGAATTAAATGAGATGCAAGATTGCAATTTTAAAAAAATTGGGAAGTGAATACGGTCGGTTCTATATTTAATTGTGCGTATAAAATATAAATATATTCATATTATTCCGTAGTGAGTATAAAACATTAATAATAATATAATTATATTTATATTTTATACAGTATCGATATAAAAATTGTTATTGCTTGTTACTAAGTTCTAATTATGCACGTTGTTAGAAAAGAATGTTGTAATATTTCTCTCTCGAATTTTTTGACAATCTTTGATTAAAAACAAGAATATTATATTAAAAGCAATTATTTAATATGTTAGGTAGTTAATGTTTGATTAATTTTACATTTTGACCAAAAGGACGTGACGATAAATGTCATTATCTAAACCGTTTCAGTTTGTAGAAATTATTAGGTATTTGTGCGCTCACATCTGCGACCAGCGCGGTTATCGCATCTGTTTAGTGTTAAGTTTTGTGTGTATATCGATATCGATCGATTATTAATGTGAATTATTAAGGATTTATGATTTTACTATTTTTATTTTATTTTAGTGAATTTGTTGAAAATCCATTTTTGAACTAATTACCGTTACTACCGTTGTGTGGGTTAATATAAATTATCGATATTTTATACTTACTTACACGTGTATTTAGTATGGTAACATTAACGTTTTTATAAAATATAATAATAAAACCTATATTTTAGAAAGGATACACACACACGTAATTTTTACAGACTTGAAAAACTGATAGTGATAAGCACTATCAGTTTTTCAAGTCTGAAGTAGGTATACTGTATTTTTCAGTAATTTAATCAGAAACTACGTTATTTGCTTTGTAACGTCAGAAAAAATAGTAATTTTGGCATTTTATGGGGCAATAGGTCAAACAGTAAATGGATGATAAGATATTTCAAAATACTTATCATTGCTAGTATAAGAAATACTTCCTAATACAACTTTTAACAGCTTTTTTATTTAAAATAAAACGTAATAGTCTTGTTTAAAACGTAATAATCTTATACAGAGAGGTATTACGTTGAATGTTATCATTTTATTGTTAAGTTACCAAACCTACCTACCAAATCAAATACATGCATCGAATCATTTTCACATGAGCGTTAAATAATAATGCCACGTTTTTATTTATTTCTCGCTCACTGTCGGATTGAATTATTTGGAAGGTTTGATATCGATATTTTTCCCGTCTCTATCGCAATGTCTGTCTGATTATTGCCTGGACGTCATATTGGGGTAAAGACCGTTACTCGAGTTTTATTAACTGTGATTCTCACAAGATTGGGGAGCTCTTAAACCTTCCATCTTGGGTAATATTCTCAAGATTAAGTGATTTTTAAGGGGATATAAAAATTGATGATTTGTTGTCTTTCATAGTCTTAAAACGGAGTCAAGGTTGTAATATTTTAATCGCAAACTATCTCTTCTTATATTAATTCACGCCAAATGCAGATTTTATTATGAGAATTTATGTTACGAGTTTAGCCTAGAATCTCAGAGCAAATATGTTTACCAGTCTGGCTACACAACTGGCTACACAGAAATTATGATACTAATTTCGGTGGAAAACGTAGTAATAACAGATATAACTTAATAAATGTTGGTTACCAAAATCCTGAGAGCAAAGTTCTTTGTGGCTTCCAAAGCATCCCGAAGGAATAATTCTGTGAAAGAATCGAGATACAAGTCAAATAGTTGTCGACAAAGAATCTCACCCCAAAAAGTTCCTTTATCAAAATTAATCAAGAGTAAACCGTGTTTTGTAAGAAGGTTCTGGAAAGATATAATATTGTTTCGCTGAAAATATTCTATGAAACTTAATTCAATAATGTTAACGGTGATTAGTTAAAATCATTACTAACATTATTTAGCACGGCTATCGTAGAAAAGTCAATTATGGATATTTGAAAATTATTATCATTCAATAATGATTCTATTCGATGGTATTAAAGTATATTTTGTTGGTTTTTGTGATATCCTATAGAAATCTTACAACATCTTTAAAATAAATCACCTTGGAAAATTCCAAGGTGATTTATTTTAAAGATGTTGACATACAGGTACATGCAGTACTTCTTTGCTAAATTTTATTAAAACCATTCCAGTAGTTTACGTAAGGCGTGTTCAGAGAGAAAGGGAGGAGTTACAAAACTTGCTTTTTTTTGATTATCATCTTTACCTGGATATTTTCAGCAGTTTTTAATTTTTAGAAACTGCTTAATTTTAATATGATTCGTATTTTCATTACAAATTTAGTGATTATCGACTAAAAAAAATCATCGACTCTATGCCACCTACTATTTAACTATGAATATTCTAGACTAGAATTACAATGATAAAAAGGTACTTCGAAGATTTTTTGATTCAATTATTGAGAAGCAGATAAAAAGAGAGTAAAGGTAATCCTGACTTTTCGTGTTCATTCTGGACCCCCAAAAGCTTGAAATTTTCGAAACTCCAGGCGTCGATTTAACGTGAAATTGGCGTCGGCTGAAAACAGAGGCGTGAGTAATGGTGGATTGGGAGCAAAACTTCAAAACTCAAATAAAGGGAACCTTCAGATGACTTTTCGGGAATTTTATGGAGTGTTACAAGGTAGGAAGTTAAGTCCACTTCATCGGGCTTTTAGTTAATTTAACAAAGTTTTTCTTTGATTTTGTCGTGTTTGTGATCTTTTGCCCTTTTAAAAGGAGATTAGTGGATTTATAAAAAAGCTTAGCAAAAGGGATTTTTGTTGCTACCCACCCTTACCTTCCAGAAAGTTGTATTCAATTAAATGTACTGTAATAATAATATTTGTCTGGTAAATTATTTCTGGAGAGATCTTCTAAGGAGTATTTTATTCGCAATAAAGTCAAAGTCAAAGTCAAAATATCTTTATTTAAACAGACTCATTTACTAAGTTCTTTTAAATCGTCATAACAGGAAATATGTATGAGAAAAAATAAATAAATGTAATTAAAGGTAATAGTGATAACTTAAAGTTGGTGACAAATTGTCCCAATTATAGAATTTAATTTTAAAATAATTTATTTAATTCATAATTAAATAAATTATTTTAAAATTAAAACTTACACAATAGAGGGCTGTGTTTTCTGAGACTTGAGGACTTGAGGACGTTGTTATTGGAATATTCCTTTGTTATTATTTAAGTTTTTGTTTTTTGCACTTCCGAGGATGGAGGCACTGTATGCTGAAATACAGGCTTCGGCCTAGTTCAGCGACGGTTGGTCTTGGTCTTAAGTAAGCTGTTTAAAATAAATTTTCATTTCATTTCATTTCTAAATATCAAGAAAATGTGAAATATGAGTAACGAAGACCCTGTAAGCTTTTCTGATGAAATAAAATATATTGCAAAAACTGAAAACAAGATTGATTATATTGAATAAGGCTAAAATTAATAAAAGCTACATTATTAATATAACCATATCAACTATAGTGTTGACAAGGAATGTGTACAGTTGGCATCAAAAGAAGATTAATACTATAGTACTATATTACACCAACTACGAACTATGTACTTGTAATATGATACTGAAGTATTTATCTAGGTCCCAGGCTGTAGCTGACAAGTGTGTTAAGGACATTTGATTTTTTACAAGCAAGCAAAAAGTAAAGAAGTTTGTATTTATGAAACAGATGTAATCAAATGATTTTTTTAAATATTATATAATAGTGTTAAATTTTTAAATAAACATTATATGGAGTACGTATTGGAACTGGCGTAGTCAATTATATAAATTTGGTTCGAAATTTAAAACTATTAGGGCCTAATTAAACTTTTATCAAACTTTTTTTATCAATCTGTTTGACTCGGATACATTTTTTTTAAAAACACAGTAAACAGCACTGCTAGCTAGTGCTCTAGCTACCTCCACCTTGCAAGTTCAAAAGATACGTTTTCATATTTCTTTAAAGAAGTCTCAAGTCTCAAGTCTTTTATCAAAATGGGTTTGATAATAGATTTGCAAAGTACAAGTGAAGCTTTTAGTGTTGAATTTATCACATCATATTCTTTAGTAAGACGATAGCTTTATGAGACTTATACGCACTGGCTCACTGATCTGTTTGTGATGCCACTAAACTAGTTAGTTTTATATTAGCTTTGGCAAGATCTTCGTATGAGACAAGCGACGTACTTCTAGCGGTTTGAAAACTTTATGATGGTCAAAAAAAAATTATATTGGTTCTTTCTTATTTGAGACTAAATGAGATTAAAATGAAAAAAATCGCAGTTCTAAACTTTAAACTTGTTGTAAGTTTACAGCAGTATAAAGATTGAAAAACAAGAAGAGGTATTTGTTAAATTTTTGTTATTTTGCTAATAAAAGCCAATGAAACTCAAAAATATATAAAGTCATACCTAAAATCTAAACAATAAAACTATAGATGAAGGAAAAATGCAGATGACTGCAGAAAAAATATTCGTGTTTATTACACTAACGTCTGCCCCGGCTTTGACTCGAAGTTTGTTCGAGTAGACGGTAGCTAAGGGACCACTTGTCTAGCAAGTCATAGAAATCTTAAAACATTTGACAACTTGACAAGTTGTTTTTATTTGTTATTTTTTAGACAATAAAAAGAGCAATAAAGAAAGTTTTATGTATAGATGACCGCAGATCAAGTGTAATACGTTAGTTTGAAAATGGTTCTTGTTACAACGGAACAAGGTATGTCTCAATCGGCAAGCGTAAGAACTAACGTGGATCGTTAGTAACGTACATAATTAAAAGATCTGAATGAACTTAAGTCAATCATTATATTATCCCTCGTTCATCTTATCTCTTACACCACATAAACAGTATAGTATCAGTTATTTGCCGCTAATTTCCCATAAGGATAAGTCCCTTCAAAGTCCCCTTTATGGTATGGAGCGATGTTATATTGATGGCAATTTAATAATACCACAAAACAATCAAGGTTTATAGGATTAGATTGAGTTCATGCGCAAAACCTGCAAGGAGGTTTCGTAGTGGGGAGACATGCCACCTCCTTGAAGTATTGAAGAGCGGCGTGTGACTTTTTAGAAGAAAACCTAGATGAGCGATCGCTTTTTGTTTTTCTTTTTTTAATTGCTATTTTTTAAATTTTATAATGAATTGTAAATTCCATCATTTAAATATTATATTTGATACTTCTATCTAATCTCTGGTATTATTCTTCGCACGAACAGGTAATATCAAAGTTAAGTTCATCTCAACCGTTATATAAAACGCGACCCAGAAACAAATCTCTGTGACACTTTCAAGCTATATTTGTATCGAGTCAAACCACTTCGCTAATTAAATGTTGTGCAGGCATCCATGCGTTTATCAATCGCTCGAAAAGTTTAAAGCGATACCCCAGAGTAATATGCCAATATATATGAATGCTTGATATCTTTATGAGATATTAATCGAGTGTGTGGAATGATAGAATGGTTGAAATCACCATTTTTATTGGAAAAATTCTCATAAAACTCATATAAGACCTATTGAAGCTAAATTACTAAGCCCAGCAAATAAAGAAGTGAAATGAAAAATGAAATTAAAATGAAATGAAATGAAAATGAAAACATCTCATCAAATATTTTCGGAAGATAAATTGTGTATTGATTTTGACTAATATCAATTAAATATTTTACTTCAGTCTGAGGATTATCCACCATATAACAGATTAAAAATTATAATCTTATAAGTTTTCTGCCCTCATTTTTATCATTTTCAATATATATATTTATAATATAGAACATTAATAATATTAAATTTATAAGCAGAAGTTAAGATTGCATCTGCGAATACAAATAAGAAATATTAGATTTAAAATTAAATGATAAAATGCTTAACATTAATATTTAGCAACATTTTACCTTAAAACATTCTTTTTGATTTCTTTAGCGGAAGTAATTTGTAGGTTATATACCTACTTTAGGATACATAAACCAATTGTGTTTATCTAAAAAGGTCTATGTAAATAATTTAATGCTTGTAAGATTGTTTTCATCTCGTCCTTGTGTAACCAGGGCTTACGAAAATTTCTCACGAACCCTTTGTATTTTTACCATTCTTAGAAAATAATTGTAGCCGGAATCCAAATAATCGAAGTGTAATGCGAGAGAGAGAGGATTATGTATTAAGAATATCTATAACCCTTCTTATTTAAGCGTATAATAGCTTCAACGTTGATAAAATTTGATAATTACACCCAAAATATGATATTCCTATCTCATATTATCTTTACGCATTGATAGTTTCAATCAACATTTATATCGAGCTCTTGATTTGATTTAGCAAAATTTCGAATAGAGTTTTAACGTGTAATAATTAATATAACAGATCACTCTGGATTGAAATATAAATCTACAGATGCGATATCATAATTAATAATATTGATTTTTTTAGTTATGAATTTGTAACGGGGTAGGTTCTATATTAATCGTTTCTGTCTCAAATATAACCTTGAGCGTCTTTGAATATGTTTCGTGGGTTAACTTCTCATCATTATCATCTTAAGGACAATCGCATCTCATTTTTATGAATACAGAGTAGTAAGCTTTAAGATTTTCTATATAAGATGTTATTATCGGTAGTATATTTCTATTGGAGTAGGTTCTGATGTTTATTAGCCATCAGTACCGGGATACACTTTTTAAATTTTATCGTGGACCTCATGCCTCGAAGGCTTTGGTTTCGATAAAGAAATAAAAGGATATCATTCAATTTAGAAGTTATCAAATTGTTTTGGAGTCGGAATTCTAATTTTAATTTTTCTGGAAAACACTTAACACCATCTAAAAACATATTTTGAATTGGATAACTATTTTTTGTTTTAAAATGGATTTTATTTCGTTTTTATGTAAAACTTTTTTATGTGGTCAGTTTCAAATATCAATTTTAGATGGGTGACCGTTAGTATTGTCGACTAGCATGTCTATTCATTGTTGGTGAATAATACTCTAATAGCTTTAATAGAAAAAAATATGGAGTACGTAAAACGTGCCTAGAAATTCCTGAACAAATTGAAAGAATACTATTAACAATCTAAAAAACACTTAAAGAATTGTTTTTTAACTCCTAACTTTTGAGGAGTTGTACTTTGAAGAATACTACTAAGGATCATTACGTGCATATTATATTTAAGAAGTAAGCAACCCCTAACTTCTAAAACTCAAACATCCTTCCATCATCAGCTCAGTATTGTGGAAAAATTCTTGAGCTGGTGGATAACTGCTCGACCAAATACTTGAATAGCTACAGAAAAAATATAATACATGTTGGGATTTCCTATTGAATTTAAGGAATTCAGTCGATTTCTTTAGGATCTCCTGATTATGTGACAATGGCACCACTTTGGAGGTATATATAATACTTTCAAACAAAAAAGAATTTTCCAAATGGTCAGGCATCTTCATATAATCGTGGAACATACACAAAAAAAGATAACGACCTCCTTTGAGAACCTCCTCCTATTTTGAAGTCGTTTAAAATATTTTTGAATGAGGAATCTTGAATTTTTAAATGAGGAATGTTGAGTGAGGAATGTTTCAACTCCAAAATATACGAAACGGTCATAATAATAGGTGGTTAAAGGCAATCTCTATCCACTCTCTAACGACTGCACGAGTTTCAAACCCGAACCTCTGGAACAAAAAGCGTGAACGCCAATTAAACAGAAATGACCATACAGAACTAATACTGTCGGCGAGCTAACCACTAACAACCATTAATTATAAGTTCTAAACATACACACTCACAGTTTCATTTCATTTCTCATCCAGAGAATATAACTTCATCATTTATAAAGGAAACACCAGAAGCTTTACGTAACGACATTTGACTGCTAGCATTTAGAAACAATTTGCAATTACGGTGGCTAGAGTCCTACATATTTAAGTAATACAAGAAATCTGTAAAGAAAACGGATTATTTTTTACAATAAGGGTCACTTTTGGAAGAACTTTGAAGATCTGACTCAGTAATGTATTAAGGCTATTACAGAATCAGAAATGTGTTGTCCTTTAATTGGAAAAAAATTAGTTATGTGTATTAGTGCTATTAAGGTGGCGATAGACGAACATGTAGCCTGCCGTATTGTATGGCAAAGACGAAAAGGAAAAGGGTTTTTTCACAAAAGGATATCAATCTAGCATACGATCTTCTAGATAATACGCTTTGAAGTCGCTTAAATGAATCGATACAATCTACCGTATGAATCGATACAACTTGTTGATCGCGGGTATCGCAGTGCAATCAAGCGATTGTCGAATGCGCGTTTTTATCGGATCACATCAAACCGGAGACCTCTGATCGAGTTGCCTGTTTCAAGGGTATCGACCAATCAGCCAGCTTATCAAAAAAGAATTTCTTCGTGAATTCAAATCACCTTTAAGAAAGACTCCCGCCACTATCTCATTCTCTAACAATATGAGTATTCTCATTCAATGTAACATCCATTACTTGTTATACAATAGAAAATCCATACTAAATCACTTGAACACATCCCTAGGAAAGCGAACGCCGTGGTCAACGTCAACCTTGGTCACTAATGCAAAGAGACTACGAGCCTGATGAAAACCGAACGACACTGTCTCCTGATTAGATTGTTTAATACATAGCTGTCAAAGTATTTTGACATGCCTTTCTTGAGACAATATATACTACTTGGCTTCTCATGTATCGTAATAAGCAACCTATTGTTTAACATGCTCTCACTAATTTCAGTTATTTGCCTTTCTTTCAATTTACTTTGATAAGAAAGGAAAAAAAACTTTAATACGTCAAGATTTAATCATGGCCTTGTTGCTATGGCTAAGTGCTTTACAATTATTATTTTAGAAATGTAAATGACATACAAGCCACCGTCCTTTTCTGGTTGGGTTGTAATCAAAGAGCTGCACGAAGGGACTTTTCAAATAAAATTAAAAATCATCGTTACGGCCTTGATGTTTGAATTTTATTAAATTGGCTTAAATGGGCTTGCTTTATAGGCTTTAGGTTTCGTCTTGAGATACACGTTTCATTACAAATAGGTTTTAAAAATAAAGTTTTAGTAGTACTAACTCCTAATAGTATAATATCATTTGTGTCCGTATTGAATGATTATGAAAATATGGAAGTGTTGTATTTATTCTTCTTTTAAAAATTACGTGAATGTAATATAACGTGTATTAAATACACTGTCACTTTCACCTACAATGTTTATTATTACGATAATACACTTTTATATAGTTTTAATATACTTGTAGTTAGCTAAATTCATTCAGCACGTCCGTACGCAATTTTGTTGTAGAAAACAGGAAGAGAGTGAGAAGCAACATCTACAAACTAAAGTATCTTAAGGTTAAAAGGTGGTTAAAATTAAAACTAATAATCAACTGCATAATCTGCAAATTAATATGCAGATTAGATGCTTCTAATTAACACGTAATCACTATATTACTGCTTGTCGCGAACGCGATTCGGAATAAGGTATTAAAAAAGACGTCGCTTTGGCCTGTCAGTTGGCAAGTCGTAAAAATAGTTTGGAATTATTGAAATAAGTTCTGAGAAGTAGAAAACGAGAATTGTGAGTAAATTTACAATATAAGCTTTTACTTGACTAGCAACAGAGATTTGGCAACTCATTATATGATTTTTAACTGTAATTTCTGTGCCGGTGGACGGGTAATGGCTGCGGGGGTGGTTTGCAGGGCATTTTATGAGATCTTATGGTCTCAACCTTCATAGTTATCATTACCAGGAGAGATGATAGCATGAACAAAAGAGTATTAAAGGAAATTGTATCTAATAGGATCCAATATTAAGATTCTATTTATCTTAGTGTTCAATTCTATTTATTTTGTTTTCAACGTAGTATATTCTAGAACTTTTCAAAGCGAAGCAGAATAAGTACCCAGCAACTTTTAATTCGCAAATCTTAGACAACGTTAACAAGCAAAAGAAAAGTTTGTACTGAAACCTGTGTTTCATAACCCGATTCAATATTCGAGCTGTTTACTTTGTTGAGACTATATTCCATTAACATTTTAATGGCGGTCGTCTGGTCTAATGATCAGCATCCCCGTCTACTTAGTTCCGAAAGTAGAGGCTGATATTTGTATGAGTACGATTATTTGTTCACGTGTCATGGATGTCTGTTTATTTATTTAGTACATTTCAGAAATATTTATACACACTTATATCTGAATTTTCTATTATCTAGTACAGCTAGATCCAAACTACACACATTCAGCCCGCGGGCCAAAGTTTGTAATTTAGTTTTTAACCATTGAAATGCAAAAAAGCGTAAGTTTGCTTATCGCGTACTTTGCGACTATTCTAGTCTAGAAATATAGTTAAGATCAGAAAAATTAAAACTGGTTTGGCCCTTAGAACAAACTGAAAAATCATTATGGCCCGAAGGCTTCAAAGTTTGGAGACCTATGATCTAGTATGTAAGCTCTTAATACTTAATTAGGGCTAGAGAATCGGTGACAAAAATCTTTAGTCCTCCAAAGGATTTTCCATGCAAAATTGGGTTTGTTTATTGAAGCTACGTTCTGTTTGAAAGAATAGTGACGGTGAATACGGTGCAAACATTGAATATTAATGGGTAGCAAGCAATCTCACTGTGAGTGCTTATGCATTAATTAAGTTATTTGCAATAATAGTTTAGTTTATGGACCTTGCAATCGAATAAAACTGCTTTTACATACTATAGTTAGCTAGACGCCTTCATTAGACTACTTTTTAAATGCTAATAACAGACTGAAAGGTACGATAACCTCTTCAACAAACATTTATTGGATAAGTATTCCATAAAAGAATAATAATTTAAATAATATAATATGCAATATGCAAGTGAACATTGCTCTCAGTAACAACCTCTAAGAAGTCACGCGAACAGAAGCATGCAATTTATAAACATGAAATTCGCATCAACTACATAAGACGATACAGAATTCAATTCATTTTAGATTACTGCCCGCGTTCCTTTAGCTTACGAATCTGTTTAAGCAACGCAGCTATGTACTTCAAACACTAGTTGGTCATCTCGTATAATCTTTAAGGGTTCGTTTGAGCTGCGATATGGAATATGGAAGCCGACGGAAAATATAAGTGCACGTCAGTAGCACAGTGTAAAGTTTTTGACAGCTCTGAGTTGTTCGCTGAACATGGGTTGCTGAATATAAAGATTAAAGAACTCAGTATTAGTGCAGTTTAATTAATAAAACTTACCGGTGATTATAGACGTTCGAACGGCAAGTGTAAGGCTGTTAACTAAATATCAGCACGAAGATTTTCACTTCTTTACAGCATGGACTCTTTCAGAACAGGTCTAAGTAAGCACCTTCTGGGTATGCTCGTTATATTGTCGACTAGACAGAGAAGATTAGCTTAGTGGGTCTAAGCAACTCTGAGAGAAAGAGGGCGATTAAGACACACTGCCCTAGCTAACCCATACTGCCAGACTAAAAAGTGCATTGCACACCTTTTTGAAGAAATGTACACTTATAAAGGAAATCATTCCACGGGAATTTAAGGCTTTACGATCTAGATTTTGAATTAGCACTACTTGTAATATTGTGTCTATAACATACGACAACATCATCATAACTTTACGGACCCCCCAACCCTGCTGCTGCAGTCCTGCTGTAACCTCTTGCCTACTGTGCTGATCAGTATGTAATTGTGCCAGCTTCTTCCAGAGGGTTCTTATCCACAATATCATAAAGACTAGGTCTTGTTAGTTTTTTAACCGCCAAACTGTGACTACCTTCCGATCCTCATGATCCGTGCAGCGTTTTCGTTATTTCTATCCAATTATCAAAGTTTTTAAACTAAGTGCTGCTCATAGAGTTTCTAGGGTAGCCATAGCTTCCTAGAAGTTACCAAATAGCTACGAACCAATGAACTTTTAAGGTATTTCATTTTAAATTTCAACCCAGTAAAAAAGAAAGGAATGACTCCGTTCCATTTTTTCATATTACACGACTTCGGAAATAAATGTTAAAGCATTTCCGAAGTGAGTATTGAATAAAAAAACAGTGTAAAGTTGATCGAGAATGGAAGTAGGAAAGAGCTTGGTTGTCTGTTTGCTTTTCTCGCATTTAGGTCATCTGAGTCAAAAAGAGATGGCTATATGCAATATATTTAATTTAACAGATTATTAGTATTAAAGATCTACAGTTTGAAAACATTTTGCTATCATCATATGAAGGTAAAATTTAGATTTAATAAAACACTAATTCAAAATGAATAAAAACTCTCAAAATAGATAGTAGCATATTTTCTGTCGTTGATATTTATTTTAATTTTCAGTCGCAGTTTTGTTGTTCTATTCTTAATCCGTCCAAATTATTCAGGTAAAACTTCAAAGTACATTGTGTTTTACTTGCAATCCCCACTTAAATCCGGAACTAAACACACTACTCACTACACACAACTTTGAGCCACGTCCAACGTTGTAACATGATTTAGTTATACAACTGCGCTCTAAAACTCGGAGCCATACTGTGGAATACGGTGTTAAAGAGATGAAACATTCCATTTAACTTACATTAAATGTAACGATTTTTATTAAAGATGCTTTGAATATAAACGTATATATTAAAAGGTAGTATTAGCTAACATGGCGCAGGCGTAGGCTACATTTTTATTACGTTTTCTTGTATTTTTTCCTTCACATTCTATATTTCATACATATCATATGCTATATACTTACATACACATTGCAGCTTTTGTTTTTGATATTCAAACAATTTTCCCGGATTTATTACTATTAATTTTGTTCATGCGCCCATACCTAGCGTATTACGTCAGATGCGAGGAGCATCGTTCCTGGATCGTTTTAGTCGACTTCTAACGTCTCTTCAAATATCTAAGCTATATCTAAGAAAAATATTGTCAAATAGGTACTCTATTTCATATTGTAACTAGAAGTAGAGTCATAATTTATTTAATTAATAATAAATGAATTGCCTTCTGTTTTTAGACAATTTTTTCTTCTCTTTGTTCTGTATAGTCCTTTCCAATGTGATTGCAAATCCTAAAATTCATTCATCATTCCATTTAAGAAAGCAATCCGACGATATCAATTCTTAATTTACATTAATTTAAAAAATTACATTACTTCAATCATTTTACTAGCTAGCTGAAAATCCCTTTCGCGATAGGGAGACAGGGCACAAACGAAATCAGAAAACAAATAAAACACTCTAAGATCTAGAATTTGTATTTGTTCATTTAGACTGGGTTTAAAGCATAAATCATGAGCGTCATCTTTATTTAGAGGCACGATGAAAGCGATAAATCACGCAGAAGCATGAAAAACCTTTCGACAAACAGCCGGCGGCGATCGTAGCGGCATTTCAATTAATGTTTTTGTAGGAGCTAGATTTTTTGACGTTTTTTTAACAGAACAAAGGTTGTATACGTGTTTGACAATCTTCACAAGATTCTGAGAAAGGTTGTACGAGAAAGTTTGTAGGTTTTAAGGCTGTCATAGAGAGATTAGAACACGATATGTTTTTCTGGCCTGGGCATTTTGCTTTGTAAGTGGCTATCGCGGAGATGATTGTAAAGGATAGGTTTTACTGCCTAACAACATAATAATAATGGTTATCTATACAAAGTAAGCCTATGCAAAAGCATAGGCTACTATAAAAATAGATAACCGTTATTATTATTGGGACAAATACTATCTTCTTTTATTCTAATATTTAAATGCCAAAATTTTAAATAAATTTTTGTTGTTTAAAAAGTTGGTCTTTGAATAAAACTGTCTTATAAAACGCTGTTATGTTGCGCTATTTTATTGTTACGCTATTATTATCTGTAGAACTCTATCATGCAGATTCAAGGTTCAATATCGCTTACCTCGCTACAACACAATATAGTACAGTAAATGACGAAAATCATTAAACTAATTTTCTTTTATAATTTGGTTGATAAATTATAATGATAGAATTCTAGTAACCAATTGTTTTAAGAATCATTTCTAAGTTTTTATTATTTGATAAAATTTTGACAATATTGCGTATTTCTCCTTACTTGCGCTAAACAAAAAAAAACCAAAAAATTTCTAATCAGTTATAAAGTATCAGTATTAATAGTTGAAAGACAATTTATTCGTAAATGGCTTGACAGAATTTTAATACTGTACTTTTTTTCGGGAGCCATTGCTAATAGATAGCCTGAATGTGTTAAGTCAACTGTCACTTTGAACTAACTACGAAATAACTTTGAACACGACTATAGAAATACAGAATTGCTTGTAAGAACTTCGACCATCCATCCCAACTGGGTCACTAAGAACATGCCTTTACCTTTACAAGATTTAAAACACGAATGAACTAACGACCTATGTAAGCTACAAACATTTGCTGTTTTACGGGAACCGTTAAACCGTATACAATAGGAACATAGCTTAACATCTGTTAACTTTCAACGCGTTACATTGATGTAGGAATATTTTAAGCGGTACCACCATGAAAGAATTTAAAGTATTTCCAAAAATTGGAAGTCAATTAGAAAATGTCCGTTAGTTTTTAACGGAATCAGGCTTATTATTGATCGACTGATTATTTGAGAATTAATTTCTTTCAGTAATTTTGTAAAAAAGTGTTTGATTCGGTAATTCTTTATTGTAAAGTTCAACGTATTCCATAGGATATTTTACAACGTTACAATGTATGAAAATGGTTGAAGTCATTTCATCCTCCTCTTTTACCACCAAACGTCGTTATCTGGTTAATCGTCGTTATCTTACCACACTAACTGCTTTATAAAGAGAACAGCTTTTGAAATTTTATTCCCTTCACGATTTAATGTTGGTTTTCGATTTTTTCCTGACTCCTTTCTTCGTCGCACATTCAGAGCGTGCAATTCCTAATCGGCTCACGTATTCCCTAGTTCATATAACATGAGTTCCTTCAAAAGGTGTCAAAAGTCTCTTTTTGGGCTGGCAAGGAGGTAGCTAGTACAGCTTGTCGTATGTTGCACTATCATCGTATATGGACTCCTCCTACTGCTCACCATCAGGCGGTGTCAAGTCTTCTGCTGTGGAATTATAAATAAAACCTGGAATCGTTAAAAGCACCAGTAACACTTAGGCACGTAGAACCTTAATAATCATTTTAAATTAACAGCATGTCAGATTGCAACCAATTGCTATTTAAATAAAACTATGTGAGGCTAACTCAGTGTTCACATTCGTCCGTCTGTTATGAATTTAAGCAGTGATAA
Source organism: Acentria ephemerella (assembly GCA_943193645.1). Taxonomy (NCBI): domain Eukaryota; kingdom Metazoa; phylum Arthropoda; class Insecta; order Lepidoptera; family Crambidae; genus Acentria; species Acentria ephemerella. The sequence continues at coordinate 1,099,941 of OW971891.1, forward strand.
AACACTATAAGAGTTAGAATGCAATGATAACTGTGAAATAAATCTTCAATAAACTGTAATACTACAACTCATCCTAGATCATTCAGAAAAACGTCAATATTGCTATCTCTACTAAGCTCCGTGTCTAGAAAATGTACACTACAGCCATGGTAATTGAGTTCATTACCCTTTGCAGCGTGTTGTCAATATTGCAACGTCTTTTGGGCGGTGTACAGTATTCGACGAATTGCCTAGCCTCTATAGTACAAGGAGTATGAAAAAATTTGGCTAAATGTTACTTTTTTCAAATTAAATATTAGAGGGGAAATTGTGCGTCAGTTTTGTATTTAAGCAAAAAAAACTAATTATTATTCTTTTACGTCAAGGTTAATTATTAACTTGAAAAAATATTAATGAAGATAATAAATATTTATAAACTAATAAATTATGATATGTCAATATCGAATATATAATAAGTTATAAAATTTTATTTATATATGAAATATAATATTTAAAATTTTTCATTATTTTTAATCTAAATTATAGTATGCTTAGTCTAAAGTGATTTCAAATGTTTTGTACGGGTTTTTTAAGTGGGAAAACAACGCCAATCAAACCTGTACAAAAATTACTTGCTCACTGGAAATTACACTTTGTCGTAAACTTTCGCATAAATCCTTATTTCAATAAAACCAGTTCCTCGTGCGGCTTAATAATATGTCGTAAACAATTTGAATTTCGAAACTGTCTATGTCCTAATGAATTTGTTAGACTAACTGAATTCCTGAGTTGGTTTTCGCCTCTAATTGTCGCGTTGAACAACGCAAATTGGACCTTGTGTTGTTAATTAAAGCTACTTATAAACCAAAGTCAAAATGGAGAAGTTTATTTGCTTTTGTGACTTTCTATATATTTGTACAACTTTATTAACGAGGAAAATATGATTATTAGGACTATAATGAATAGTTCATATCTAAAAGCCAGGAAACGATAAAACATCTATACTATTTGTGAGGGTTGTGTGTGTGGCGGTGTGAATGTCTTGGAAAAGACGGGATAAAACAATAATAGAATTTAATATAAAAGTACAAGCATCTTAACTAAACGAATATTCTGACAAGAGTGTTATTTTCATTGTTGTCATGGTTACCAAAAACAGACTTCAATACTATTGTATTGGTGCTCTGGTTAAACTCAGAATGAATCTTCTGGGGATAGCATAGTCAAAGCCAAAAGACTACAGGCTATTTCTGATGTACATAGGGGAGGCACAAAAGATCCCAAAGGGTCGGCGTTCACTGAAACGACTGTCCTAGACCCAACATAAGATAAAATATGATCATGTAGACTGAACTAGATATAGAAGATATTATTAATAACACTTAGCGTAACAATATGAAATCATATCTTAAAAGAAATGATGAATATTAAGTTTTTATTCACTCCTATAGGCAAACTCTTCAATGTGAGAGCGAGATCGATTATTGAGAACGTAATTTATTTAATCTTGTTAAATTGTTTCTGTGTTCGTTTAGATGACTACAATAATCTTACTTATGATAATAAACAAATTAATTTTGTCATTGATGCTTTTGGTAAAGATTTTGAGAAAATTTATCACGTTTTGATGAAGATGCTTATCTATTTTTCTAAGTATCACATATTAAAATCACTAATATCAATGTTGATTTAAAAACTTAAAATTAATATATAATTAAAAACGATTTCAGATTCTTTTTCGGAATAAAATAAGAGAAATAAACTGTATTCTGTGATTTCAAAACAATAATAATAAATGTTCAATTTATATACAACATTTGTATATAACATTTTACATTGTATTCAAAACAGGGATTTGGATTTACCCTGTCACCTCTTGTCAATCTAAAACGCCTGTTAACCACATCTAACAAAGAGCTTTGTTTAGAGACAGAACATGTTAGTTTGTTGCGTGTTACGATACCGTTTCGATTTAGACACGACTCTTTAAATATTTTATCGAAAACAGGACGATATCGTAGCGAAGATAAAACTGTTGCCAAAGACGTAACATTACGCTTCCAAGGCGGCCAAATGTACCCCCCACAAAAATGTATCCAAATATTCTCAAAAGTACTAGGCTCAAAGCAACACGTATCTGTATGATATTACTAATATAATTTTATAAAATAACAGTAGCTTCTTGTGTTGTAACCGTAATTTATATTTTATACTTGCCCAATGAAAGACGGAAATAGGACGAATAGTTACAAAATGGGAGTGCAAATTGGGAATGCTCTTAGATTGGGATTGGGTTGCAGTAATCGGAAACGGAAACAACATTGTACCTTTAATTGCTATCGACTAGTTTCCGTCTGGGTTCTCTGGGCGGAAGGTTACAATGTTCAAATATGATAATTTTGAAATTGGCATTTCCACAGTAGCATATAAAACAAAACGAGAAAGCCATGAAAATTGATAGGCTTTGCGGTAAGAGCAGTTAGTCAGATGAGAAGTTACGGATTCTACTTCTGTTTTGGGATATTATTATTTTTTGGATTTTAACAAAAAGACACTCTTACAGAAAACCTACAGGAAACATATGCTATATAATGTTAAACTGGAATCATATAATATTGTATGTACAAGGTTGTTAAATAATAGTGGCATGTACATGAGGCTAGTGTACCGAGGCTGAAAAGGCTAAGGACATAAATACAATAAATATGCTTCAAATTAGTCCTTAAAGGACTCCTGTTTCACTCTCTATACTTGTGGATTTCTCTTGTTGAAAGTATTACGAAATACTCTCAACAGTAGAATTCCACAATAAAACAATGTGTCTCTCTTACACGTAAAAGGAATAAAAGAGTAAATCATATACACTGGTATTGAATCTCAACGTAAGTGAGGAAGAAGTGTTGAAAATAACAACTTCAGAACACAAGTCAATAACACCTCAGATTGTGTTATTCCTATTATGGGCAGATGATAACTGCTCGAGTTTGGTTACTGGCAGGACTTGTGTTTCGGGATGATTGGGGATATTTTGGATAAAAACTCGGAATTTTATGATCAACGTGTAAGTAATTTTATTGTGACAAGACAAGAAGGCAAAAAAATAATGGATACCGTCAAAAACGGATTTTAGATGTTAAAGTTGAATATGAGTGGCTTGTTACTTGTATAAAACTCGCAGGCGATCGTAAACAATTTGTTTTAAATCTCCTTAGCTAGCTACCACGATATCAATAATGTTAACAGCATTGTTGTGCTCAGGATGCTAGCGGTAAGATAGCTAATGCCTCTGTGGTTAAGTAATCTGGATCTTCCACATTATCTTCATTATAGAAGAGAACAGAATAGAGTGGAGCATACGCTACTAGAGCAATAACTTACACCAGAAAGTTATTTAGTGAATTAGAACCCTTGGTTGCTTTGTCAGTGACTGGTGATGCCTCTTTTGAAAAGTTGCAGCTGATGGCTTATAAAGAATAGGATATTGTAGATTTTATTTAATATTCAACTTTGTGTTTAATAGCATAGAATATTTTTTAGAACCACGACACGCTCAAGGGTCGTATTTTTTATATTTTGGCAGTGAATTAGATTACTGTGTGAAAATGCAGAAACCATTTTTCATCAAGTAGATAATCTGCAAGCCTGCCTACTTTAAGAGCAACCGGTATTTATTAAACATCATAGTTTTTCCAGATACTGTGATCAATAAACAATGACTTCTAAATGCCTTGAAAATAAATAATAAAATACCATGAAATCATGGTATTCCACGGTTGATTTCATCGCGCACGTTTCATTGATAGCCGGTCCACATTCTCGCCAACTTAGGATAGAATTCCTGATAACGTGCACTGAGAACCAATTTGTCCTGTCAAAGGTCCGATAAATTAATAAGTAGCGAAGAGCGTGGACTGAATATGAATTTTGGGTTAAAGAATCTGTTGGGAGCGTATTTGGATTTTTGGTTGCGTCTTAAATTTTTATTATTTAAGGAGAGGTTTTTTGTTCACTTTATAGCATGTAAGGTGTCTTTTTAAGTATGTTGAACGAGTTAATTTCTTTGCGTGATATTTATGTGTGTGACTTTGAGTTGAAAACAGTTGATCTGAATGTTAACAAGATGTAAACAAAATTATGTTTCACAGTAATGATATTTTTATGTCTTCGTTTGGTTGTAACACCATTTCCCAGTTTACTCTTGATAAAATAATCCAAAATTCGAAAGGAACCTTTGAGTAAATTAAATTTATACAATTTGTACAATTATATAGTAGCATTACCGATCAAAACAGCACCAGAACAATATGCCAATTAAAAACTGCCGTTAACATTAACAAAATCTCAGATAAACTTTGCCAACTCAGTCGGGGTTAGGAAAGCTAATTTTCTTTTAATTAAAAATATAAAAGCTTCTGTCCAATTCATTTGGAATCAGAAATTAGATTGAAAAGTTCGTGTATTTTGAGAGGTTTGCTTTTGTTTGGGAGATTCTCGTTTCATCGGTTTAAACTGTCAGGCTGTACAATAGATACAATTAAATTTTAATAGCCTCTACTTTCCCGGGGGCATATCGCGGCGCGACAAATTATGTGAATATTACAAACTCTGAATATGGTGAAAGACCAACTGTAATATCACGAGACAATTGGAAAAGTTTGTTCAATTTACGACCTTAATGAAAGGCATAAAATGTAAGTTTTAGAAAGCGCCTCCTCGGACATCTAAAATTGTTTATAGCATCTTTTAAGCTAGCTTCTTTTACGAAACAAGTTAGTCTTCCAAGTTACCTAAAAGCGTATTGAACTATATTGTCAAATTATAACTTGATTTGAATATAAGTTGCGAGAAAACATGTGACAAAATTCTTTCTGTAGTCCTTCTAAATATAATTTTTTTAAATTATTCTCTTGCAAACAGAAGATTGACTTGCAATCCAAATCAAGTATTCGCCAACAACAAAGCAATGCTCAAATAATACTATGATATTAAAAATAAATAAAGTGAAGTTAGAATTACAGCTACATAAAAATAGTAATGTAAAGAAGAGACAGCTCTATATACCGTCTGACTTAACATGTCTGCTTCCATTATAGACATTTTTTTTCCTTTTCCTTGAGGCGTTGTCATTTCACATGTATACCATCTTCCGCCTTTTATGCTTTACGCATTCACATTAGGACTTCCTCGCCATGTTCTCACAAAATCATTTGCATTTTTCGTATCTCTCTACACACTTTAAACGGCGGTTTTGTCTTATATTTTTGATTAAGTTTTTTTCACTAAACTATACAGTTGTGCAGTGATTAAGATCTCTGTAAAGTCATTGATACGTCGCTTATGATAATAAAATGTTAACTTCTAATTGATCGCGAGTCGTATTCGATAGTGTTTTCAATTATTTCTGACTTAGTAACCGATGAAATTAAATTTTATCAGAAATTTGCAATGTCAAATAAAGTTTCATGTCTGCCTGAATTAAGTTAGTTGTAGAAAATCTTTCTAACACAAGGAAATAATATTTTTAGCCCAAACAGTGCTAACACTATAAAACTGTCATAGTATATAAACATTTATATGTAAACCCTTGTTATCGGAAGCGTTTTAGGAAACACTTCCGAGCCTTTGTACCTCTGTCAATCAAAATTAGCGAAAACATGAAATATTGAGCCGAATAGAAGAACCCGGGTTATCCATCATTTTAACAAGGATCGTCCTCTCCGTTAAGGCGTTCTAAAGCAAGATTAGGACGATAGGGAATATAAAGCTTTTATAACATAGGGGTAGTCAGGGAAATATCAAACAAGTACCTCTTTTTATTGTACGTACCCATTCAGATTGAACTGTGAATATTGAAAGTAAATTATGTATAAATTTAGTTGACTAAATAATAAAAATATTCAAAAGAAAAGCTATTGAAAGTCTCAGAGGCAAGCATTGTGCAAACTAAATATTTGAAGACTATATATCAATTAAGTCTAGTTTTAAATAAATATTTAACAAGCAATATCATCAAATACGCTAAACCAAAATACACAGAGCGAGTTTGCATGGAATACTATCTCAGCTTAAAATGCCACATCTATACATAACTTATTAAGTCTAACGATAGGTTTCAATAATGTATATGTAGATAGATATAGGCCTACAGTTTATTTAGTAACCTAATTAGTTTTTAAGTAAACTAAAAGATGTCTTGTTGCCTAGCTTACTGAAGAGTAAGATTATTTCTATCAGAGTATAGAATATTGAATCATTGTTAGGCATTTATATAGCTAAAGATGTCAATAACCATTCAGTAAATAATAAATAAGTAAGTAAGAAGTTCTTAGACATTCTTTATGTCTGTTAGTTGGAATTGCTTCCAAAACGCTAGAGTTCAAGATACTTCAGTCTGGCAAGGTTATTGGGTAATTGATATTTCTTAATTGTCGTATTTCAAAATTTTAATATTATGGTATCATCAAAGCTAAAAAAGGTTTCATAACAAGCAATATAAGAAAAAAGTGTATCTGTATTTTCGTAATAACAAATATTACGGTGGCAAAGTTAAACATACTATAACATTTTTTTTAATTTATCCGAGTTATATTTTACAATGTCCATTCAATAATATTGCTTATCAATATGCATGTTTATAAATATGTTTGGTTTTCATTATAACTGGTAAAAATATGAAGGATAAATAACTCTACGTGTATAATTAGTATAAAATGACAACGAAAAGCTTCGCACAATTTGTCAAAACTTCCGTAATCCCACAGTTAGCAAATAAACGTAAAAATTACAAGCCACAGGAAAGATGACCATAGTAATAATTACTCGGCGAAGCCCGAATTAAATTTATTCTTCGTAAACCTCTAGTAATTGTTTAAAAGCGAGGCAAATCTTGTTTTGTCGCCTATCCTTTAAGACATGATTTTTAATTAGATTTTTATTTACAATCTTCCATAAAGAAAAAGAACCATTAATGTTACGGTTTTGGACTGCCTTCAAACATAATGCGCGGTTTAAATTTTGTTTATTACGTCTTTTGTGAACGCTAGATTGGATCTTCGTCTTTATTACCTAAGAATAGAATAGCTTTTACAAATATAACACTGTTGTAATATAACTAAATTATAACATAAAGTAGTGCTTACTTGAAAATTATTTTTGACATTGTTAATGGAAACCTTAATGTATCATGGATAAAGTTCGCATCTACAGAATTTTAATAAATTGAATTATTCTGCTCTCTTATAATATTACTTTATTTACTGGAAATAAGTGCCAAATTTGTTTAACATAGATCTGCTAATGTATGTTTCTAAAAGAAAAACAATTTTATCAACAGCATATCAAGACTTAAGCAATATAATACGTATACCATTAATTGCAAGATTGGATTCGCTAAAAGACTTACCTTTGAAGTGAGGAGCGTGTGCGATATTCGCCTGCTTATAACAACACTGATAACACCTACTTAAACATACCCATAACTTCAATACATTTATCGGGAGTTACCTGGGTTCTACCGAAGCATTTCATCAGACCATCCCGTAAAGAAGGTATATTCTTAAATATATACGCGCCAAAAATTGATCCCATGCCGGACGTAGAGCTAAAGAGCCTATTTGGACTACATTCTTATTGTATAATAATTAAAATTAGTACTTTAAATACAATTTTGTAAGTGGGTGATCTTATCTTGATGTAGGACCATGAATATTCCCGGAGCACGTCGACCCAATGGGATCTATTGTGCTTCCCCAACCCTAATGTCCGCTGTCCTGGAATACCTCCAAGATGTACTCACTAAGTACACCCGGAGTCAGCAGCCTTTCATCATCAGGACTGGGATAGCCCAGTCTAAAGTGGGTGATACTAATTGGTTGAATATTCTTCTTATAAAAGTATATTCTTGCTTTTAATAATAACGTCTTAAAAATAGTGATACAGCACTCTGTTACAAATGCTAAAAGGTACATTTTAATCTGCATGTAGGATTACCCAATCTGGCCAAAGGGAATATGTTAAAAGCGAAAACCTTGTCACTTATATTGCTGTGATCATATAAGTATCACAAGGATACCATCATCTAAATTGATATACCATCGTAAGTCTTGGCGACATATCATTCATCAATCATCCTAATTCGTGCAAATTAGTACAACAGGCAACTTTAAAAATACTTAATGAAGCGACAAGACATATTTTGATGAATGGCCAAAGTGTAAACATGACAAGAAAATTTCTAAAGATAACGATTTATCCATTTGAATGGATGTTTCGTGGAGTATTTAAAGATTTAAAAAGTAACGTGTATTGTTAAGTTTGGATTCAATTTAGAGGTCATTAAAAATTTTTAAGCCACTTCAGGCTTATTCAGCGACTCATCATTAGTTTTTTCTTTTCATTCTCATCAGGGAGTTCCGAGGATGTGCACTTCATTAATAGACTACCGTTTAAAATAGCAGATTCCTATTTCCTTTTATTTAAAACTATCGCTGGAAAAACACATGGTTTAATTTCCTTCTTCAATATTTAAAACCCAAATCTATGTTCATTATTTCTATGGCGTTTGCTTTCAGGGTCATCTAGATAGGCAGCTGGTTCTCCTCTTTCGGTGGTGTCGTCCGCTGTTTAGATGTAAAGTGAAGATAGTTAGTGTGGTAGTTAGTGTGTGTGGCCATGGGATGCATTAACATCTTTGGTCTCCAGAATATTAAGGTTACTATACCATTGGATTTCTGGTTTTTGTTGGTGGCTATGGCGATAGTAACTACTTACTTGACATTCTCTGACATAAAAAGATTTGAACTATTAGAGTATTTCTTGGAAATATATTGTAATCGTGTCTCAAAATTGTTATAATGACTAAATTTAATTTAAGTTATTCGCTTCTCTTTTATTCCTTTTCATAAAGAAGGGATACAATGACTTTTAGGAATCTTAACTAAAACGATACAAATACTTTTCCCTTACTTTAATTGGCACACTTTATGCAGCGCATTATAATAAGGGAGAAATGTTACCAAATGACGTTACCGGTGTTCTATCTATTTTGGTTGTATTGTACTGAAAGTGAACTTTGTGTACAAGGGTATTGGGGCCATTATTAATTTCTTTTTCTTTGCTAGAAAAATCTAGATGAGTTTCTCAAATGTTGAGTTTGTAATCATCCTACAAGTTATTTCAAACTTAATCTTGTACGTTTTAGTTTCATATTAATGTGGCAGATCAGACTAGAGGTTTCATCTTCAAATTTCCAGTTACCTGATGATGATTATATTTAGGGAATGTTTTTGTTTGCAAAGTGAAATTAACATTTTAATTGATATCAAAACGTCATTCAGAGATAAGGGCCTAAACACCAAAATAGGAAAAGGAAATCTAATCTAAGAAAGTTGTGGTTGCAAATAAAGGAAATTATTTTGTGATCAAGATTTTCAAATTAAGTGTATGCTGTTAAAAGAATTGTTCGAAGAATGTTAGTTATTTATAATGAATATGATAACGCAGAATTCTTCACTTTAATATTTAACTTGTTTATTTAATGGATAGTAAAACTGTAAGTTAAAATTCCTCTTTTAATATTTCGCAATGGAATTCTTGAAGCTCGAGACTTGAATTTGGAATTTGAACTTGAAAAATAAGTGCATTTGGTGCATTTTTCATGCAGCAGAAAATACATGTAGCCGTAGTTAGTGAGACATGGCTTGAATCTGAAAGCCCTACGGCTCAATGGCTATACCATTTCCAGAAGCGATACACTCGATGGTTACGGCGGAGTAGCTATGATTGTACATTGTTAAAATTAAATGTCTATTGATATAACTTAAGCAGTTTTATTAAGACTATCAAGTTATAATAAATTAAAGCTTATTATTTAAGACATAAAAATTTTTATTTAACAATGAAGTTAAGATTAATAATTGTTTTGTTTGTTAGTATTTTAATATTCGGCAACCTATCACCTCTATACCCGAGTTTGTCAGAGTAATATTGATTAACCTATAATGAACCCAATTCCGTTGTACACTGACTAAATTAAATTTAAGTTATTCCATCTCTTTCAAACAAGTTCATTAAAAAAGGATAGAACGACTTTAAGGTATATCAAGTTAGTTGACATTTACCAATGTACTGTCTGGATCTATTTTTGTGTGATGTAGAAATGAAAATAAAGACTTTACCTATCTCTATCTCTATCTACTTTGACGATCTATAAACTTTACACTTATTTTAATCGGTATGTCTTACGATGCCTATCAAAATAATGCAAAAACGCTTAAGAAACTTTTTTGGTGGTATTGTACTGAAGCAGTAGTTCGAACTTAAATTTTATTTAGTTCGTGCACAACGAAATCGGGGCCAATGTAGGTTAATCAATATTACTCTGACAAACTCGGGTATAGAGGTAAGGTTGTCGAATATCAAAATATTAACACACAAAAATAATATTTAATCTAACTTAATAGTTAAATAAATTTCGAATTTGACATAAATAATTAGATTGAATTTATTACAGCTTAATATTCTTAATAAAACTTCTTTACGCAATAGACATTTAATTTTAACAATGACGCGGTATCGACAGAATATATCTGAATTGGTAAAACATTTAATTTGAATTAAATTCAGGTTTTGCCCATTGGATATCTTCTTATGTATCTACAAAATCAAAATTATATTTAATTCTATTATAATTCTAACAATAAATTTGTAAATAGATAGAACTGAATGCCCATAAAAGATTGTAGTTGAGAATACGATCACAAATCGGGCAATCACAGAAATGTATTTCAATTTCAAGAAATAATCGCGCCAGGCCTGTTTACTCGTGAGCCCACTAAGCGTGAAATAGCTAATTTCCTTACCCTAATTAATTCTAAGGTTGGCAGTCACTTGGCGGGCGAGGATTATTGTTTATAGAAAGGGTGTCATTAAGAGCTTTGGGTTTGAACTTGTGAAAACGTGCAGGTGATTGAAACATCAATATAAATTAAATTAATATGCAAAAATATTAATTGTAAGCAAACTACTTACTTGCTTAGGTAATTTACTTAATAACTTCTACTACACGCACGAAGACATATCGTGACTCCTTTCTTTGCCGCACAGCCGGAGTGTGGAATTCCTTAACGTAAGGGTTTTTAATATTTTACTAACAAGGTATATACCAATATGGTATATACCTTTATACTTTGGCTCTCTCGTGATTTTTTAGTTTTTTTCTCAATCAAACTACGTAGTCTTGAATTTAATAAACACATTATAAATTGAATTATTTATGCATTTTTAGTCTTTCGAAGTCGGTGTTTAGTTTTATTTAAAACTTTTTGCATAATTTGGAGTGGTTCTAATCTCTAAGTTAGATGGGGTACACATATTATTTTTAGAAGTACATTACAGTACATTACACACACATTTACAGGCATATGGCTGTATCGATTGCTATAAGGCACGGCGTCAAAAAAAAATTTCGTAAAAGCATATGTGTTCCCCATTTAACTTAGACATTAGAACCACTCCAAATTATATATATAATAATTTTTTACATAAAACTAACCACCGACTTAATAAGACTATAAATGCAAAAATAATTCAATTTACAAGTTATCTAATTAAAAATATCAAGTAGTGTCCAGAAACAATAGAACCTTCTTAAATTGACTTATATTTGTCTTTATGTGCTTTGAAGTCGATTATTTTAATTAATAAATGCTTAGATCCATTATTTCGTCTGTTATGTTAACTTAGTACTATAAGAATATTATTTTCATGCCCAACAGTGCTTTTGAACGTCCCACACAAAAACCTATTAGTTCCAACGTGGGTACTTATCTCCAACAATACACCTTTGCTCTGAATACGCGAGACCATCCGTTATACTCGATAACGCCTATTGCCTACAAATCTTTCCCTTTTCCACGACTACACCCATCAGAATAAAGCTATCTTCTTCAAGATTATATACTTTAATACGCAGCGTTAGAGTCGGTTTTATGTTGCTAACTCTGATAAAAAACGAGCAATGAGACTTATCTTGGCTTTAGTGAAACTGCATGCAAATATGTCATGATATTTCAAAAATGTTATAAACTTAGTTATGTGATTATTTAGGTTATAAATTTAAATTCTTAAACTATTTATGATGGTAGATTGAATATTGTACAATATAATAGGGAAGATGTCTCTAAAATACTTTTAAAGATCTAGTTAGTAGGCGTGGGTTCGCCTACGCAGATGTCGTCATCGCATAAAAAAAGATCATAATTAGGATATTATCTGTGCAACGAATTTTATCAAAACGAATTTCGTTTAAGACTGATCGTGCCATTTACTGCGCACAAAAGGAACCCTGCATCGTGTGGTATGTTAATGACGTCACGTCGAGTAATTGTGTCTTTGCATCGTAGGACCAATTGGTGCCAACTAACAACACCAACAAGGTGTTGCTATTGGCTGCAGGTTACTAATTTTTACGTCACTTAGATTGAAGACGTAAGGTTGTCAAGTACATGCATTCTATTATTTATACCATCGAGTAACTGCAAAAATCTAATATAACATATATACCGAAATAAAGTTGGTAATAATAAAACCTTCAGTTAAAATATACCACAGTGGTAAATAAATAAATAATATTTCTTAAAATAGATGTCGTCATCACATTAAATTATATGACCATTTTCCATTTCCACGAATTCCAAAGACGGCTCTCAATGGGTACCTGCTTCCGTTTCCCCTCGTATTTCACACAAGCTGAACGTCGTTGAATACTTTATCTTAGCTTAAATAATTGATTCGATTACGTTAAATGTTTTGTCACGTTCGCTTTTTCTGTTCCGTAAATGCTGCGTTCTATACGAAAAACATGTCATAGATTTTTTTTTCTGTGAAGTAAAGATCAAAATAGTTCAATCTAGATATTTTGACTTGTGTTCTTTCTATATTGTATATATAATAGACACTTTTCATACTTTGACTCTTACTATATTGCTCTCCCTTTTTTACCGACTTTAAAAAAAGAGGATTCTCAATTACGTAATTTCTCTGTCAATTGTGAACCGATTTTCAAAATTATATTTTTATTCGATAGAGTATACTTCTAAAGTGGTCACCAAATCAGGATCTGATGATGGTAGAAATCAGCGTATTTCAAATTGTAAAGGCACGTGATTTATATATTTTTCTAGAGCTATCCGAGTATTAAAAAACGACAAACAGACAAACCAGTTGATAATAACTTAGCACTCGAAATTATTGATATTTTAAATTAAAACCTGTTTAGGAAAGTCTCGTTGGACGTATGATATTTGGCTACCTATATCTGCCTAGCTACCTGACCCGCTCATTTCATTATGTTAACCCCCACCAATCTACCAGTTCCTTCCCGACGCTTGACTGATTGATATAGGTACCCGAGATGTGCACCACGTTGCCGTCGTTGTCCCGTTTTCTGTGCCCATCAGTGATATTCTAGTGCCATCAGTGTTGTGCCTACCAAGTGAGACCCGGGATACACCTACATACCTGTATCGGCGAGAGGTTAACGTACCTAGATATACCTACCTATACAACAAACTAACTTAGCCCAGCACCTTCCCCAAACAAAACTAAAACCGACTTCTAAACGCAAAAATAATGCAATATAAAAAGTTATCTATTTATTACAAATATTAGTTACAATTTTGAGTGTTTAGTCTTTAGTATTTTTTTTTAAACTGAAGAAAGATACAATCGTTTCTTACTCTAGTCACAACCCTGCGTCAAATTGACGCTTGAGGTATCCAGCAGTCGGTTTAAAATGACGCCATTCAGCTAAATGACTTCAAAGTACCGACAATTCCATGTCATATCTTATCATTAATGTTACGACGCGATTTAAGTTAACTGTATTAAGAAAAAAAATTATACCACTGACAGTACTTTTTGTAAAGCGAAATATTTTTTTTTTCATTTTCTTTTAGATATAGACTATAAAGGTGTATGTTGTACGTATTTTGAAAATAAAAATCTATAGTAAATCCTTAATAATTACGTTTTAGTACCTAGTTAAATGTCCCTTTAAGAATCCTATATTATAATGATATAATGCAGACGAACAGACAGAGAAACGTTTATAACTTGAACAGAACGAATGGCGGCAGAGACGTATAATTTCTAGCATTCTGATCATGTACTAATACATGGTTTCAATTATATTAAAAGGCTTTGAATTTTGATATATTTCACATGCAATCATGTTGAAATACAATGCCTCGTGACCAAAATCATCTGTTAATACATTTTTGAAACTTAACATCAGATAAAAACTCAAAACTTGCCTTGTTTGGTTTTTCTTAGTTCTGAACTTAATGAATCGAGTGAACAAGTAAAGGAGAGTTCAAAATTACTTGTTTAAGTTTAAGTTAAGTGTAACAAGTAATTTTTAACACACTCCACGCACACTTCACGGCTCCCATGTTCACCCTATAATGAAGGGTCTACTAACTTACAAAATATAGGTAGCGCTGTTGGAAATGTTCAATACACAGGGAGTCACAGTCGGAATTTCAATATTGCGAAATAGTTAATGTTTTATTGGAAAAAAATATTTAATAAACAGTGCAAACATGGGAATTTTTAATGGGCATTGAATGTGTTAATGTTAAAAAATATGTTCCTCACCAGCCTCACCACAACAACCGGCTGTTTATTGATTTGTGTTAAATCTTTGTTCAATATATATTAATGTATATAAATAGAGTGTAGTGTTTTTAAATAGGTAAATTATAATTATAATTATTTAATTCAAATGCACTGCACCTTTAAAAATGGAAATAAAAACTCGCATATCGATGACGGGATGACTGTAAAAGATCTCCATGAGATATAAGTTCACCTGCATGTTACAGTTTATATTGATTTTTATTTTTTTTAGATTCAATAAGGAGTTTACATAATGGATCTTGCAAGAGCACCGAGTGATTAATACATGGATTCAATTATATATATATACCGATAATTCTGCTTAAAAGGCTTTGAATTCGTGAATTCCACGTATTCGAGGGAATTGTGACTCCTGTAGCCCTAAGATTGGCATAGTAATATTGAACCGAACCTACCTAGTGAGTAGCCCTGGCAGACAGCTGCGGGGAAGTAGAAGTGAGATCCAACATGGATGGTAGAAAATGAGTTTATATACCAAATTCCAATCGTCCATTTTGTTACTATTTAAATCAAGAACTTTTATCTCTTATATATTATGTCAGTTCCATCATATGCTAATCCTTAAATTTTAACATGTTGTGTGATATGTAAACCTTTCAATAATGATTACATAGAGTGGCGATATTGATGATCTAGTTTCTTGATGTTGTTAGTTAATTTTTATAGTAAATGGTTCTATTATACAAATTGATATATCTCTTATAGGTGTAAAGTTCCGACGGTGCATGTTGGTACAGTTATGCCTCAACCAGGTTGCTTAACTGACCACGCTGAAGTAAATTACAATGTAGTTTTTAACTTCGGCTGGGAGCTCTAACAAAAACCTTACAGCATTTACAAGTTTTGAAGGAAAAAAGACAAGATATTTAAAAAAAAATCAGTCGAATTTTTTAATATGTTTTTGCAAACTGTACACTGTTTCTAAAGTCGAATTACTTTCTTTCCGAAAAACACATACTAATCTTTGAGCGTATAGTACATTTCTGATAAAGATTTTAATATAGATAAAATATAATAAAGTGTACATTCGGCTAATTTTTTGACTTGTCAAATTAACAAATGTATCGTCGTGTTTTTGTTTTACACCCTTACACTTATATCAATTGGTCATTTTGATTGGAAATGCGAACGGAAACTGAATTAAAAATATGGAGGTTTTGGCATACGGGAACTATCCCTAAATAAACGTGAAACACCCAAGATTCATATATGAGCAGATGTCATAGCAAGCCCACCTGTACACGAAATAACGTCAGCACCCGAATATTTGTTGGCCTTTAAAATATTTAAAGGCTTTTACAATAATTAATGATTTGGGACCGTATCAGAGGGATCCTGTAGGATTAATATGTATTTACCGAGGAGTTACTGTTGTTTATGGCTACCCTTTAGATTACAAAACACTACCTTCGCACTTTTAGATTCAAGGGGAGTTTGGGGTAATATGCGCAATCTTACAAATTTGAATTTGAATAGAAACGATTCACTGAAAAATATCTTTTTGCTTAAGTTTATATGTCTATTGAATTTAACTAAACAATAGGTACGTCTTTATGTAAAGTCTTTTTACTTTCTAATTGAGGGATAATACATGGCATCAATATTGTTTTACAGGTTTCAGAAGTATCGGATAGCTAAGAGAGATGTTGCAGAGAGATTTATCGTGACTTTCAATTAAGAAAAAGCCTCAGTCACTCCTGATATTATCATTTATATTAATTTGGCACATGGACTTATCCAGATCTAGAAATACGCTTAGATTTTATCTTTTAACTCTTCATTTGTTGTATTCTATTGAAAGGTAAAAACTACTTCACTTCGCTTAAGTTTGCTAAGTTAAAATAACTATTACTTCCAAACTCAAGTAAATAAAATCATTTCGTATGCAAATTTAAGCTGAAAACTAAAAACTTAACGCTTTATAAATATCAAACAATAATGGAATAAATTTCATTTCATTTCATTTCATTTCAATCAGTGTCATTACTAATATTCTCTGACGTCAATCATTACTATTGTAAGGTGATCTACAGTTTATAAGATGATTTTTATATTGTTGTTTATATACTTAAACACTCGCTAGTGTTCTAAATAGATATAATCAACACCAATAGCCTATAATATACGTCTCACTATTGGGCAAAAGCTTTTACATGAAAAAACACACGATGAATTTGGTGAGAACTTAGCGAGCAATCCGTTGTATGAAGGAGCTTGTAACATGTTAAGTATAATTAGGTTATGTTGTCTAAAGGGACAGGTACTCACCCACTGTTTATCATATAAATAACAACTTGACAATTTGAGGAGGATTAAGAAAACAACAGATTTTTATTTCACATGTTTAATGAACAATATTTCAAATAATTTTTATTTTGTATTGTTCAAAATTGTAAATGTATATATAGATCGCTATATAATAAGATACAAGCCCTGTTTACTCACTGTGTAAGCCTTATTACCTATATGGCAAAACTCATTTTCCATTAATACACTGTATTGTTCATGCAAGATAAAAAGACAGCATTATGATATGATTAAGTACTTATTAAATTATTTTATATCTGGAGATTATAATTTTATATTATACAATAATGGCCTTGCTGGATAAACGTACAGTGTCAGAAATGGAAAACTGTTTGGTATACCATCAGTGAAATTACAATTGTAATTAATATATGTAAATCTGTTATTTTAACTTTAAAAAAGATGGTAACTGATGATATGCGTTTACTTTAAAATTAAGAAACAAGAGTCACCTCGAATGGTTTATAACATATAGTATATTTTAAAGGTACTTCAAAGTTCAATAAAAAACCCACAACATTTTTATTTCGAAAATGACGTTTTTTATGGGTTTTGGAAGTTTAAAACACGTAAAAATGAGTTTATTTTCATGACACGACTTTCTACCATGAAACTGTTCTTGTACAATTCATCGAAGATCGTTCACTGTAAGGTGGATGTATTTTGACATCTGGCTTTAATTTGAAAGTAAATTACACACGCCATTTGTAGTTTGAAATTATTTCAAGCAAGCTGCAGTTGTTTTTAGCAGTTTTTATTTCATATTGTTCAAGCTTCTCACTCGATACTTTAAGATGAAATCAAACTGATTTAGTTATTATATTTAAATAAATTTAACAATTTAATGACGTCTTAATAATTTCTAAATATGATATTGAGATCGAAGCAGTAAATTCCTAATTTATAAGTAAAATAACAGTCTCATAAAAATTTGAATTTTGACAATTATATTCCTTTATGATAATAAATTTAGTTTCAATACCACTAGTAACAAAACATTTTGAAATTTATCTCTAGCGAATTAAAAGCGATTATGAACACTTGTTCGTTAATATAATTGGTTATGAATACAAAAAATATTATTAAAAAATAATTTTAGATGTTAAGAATTACAATTGTAAATGATTCATTGCTGTTTTATTACAATCGTAATAACATTACAGTTAAATTATTAACCCTCAATTAATAAACGAGATCTTTTCATAGCCTTAAAACAAACGAGAATTACAAGCTAATCTTTCTTGTGGTCCTCTAAATCCGCTTTTTGATTTATGTACATTCAAGATATATATATATACATTTGACATAATGACCGGTCGAAAAGTGAGTTGAAAAACCGCTTAGGTGAACTATTTTAAAAGTAAACTATATCTTAACAAACAGTTGGTAACAGAGATGTATTCACAGTAGATTAATTTGGAAGTTTTATTGAAGAAATGACGTATTTTTTCCTTTATTGATAGAGACTGTTATGTTTTATCTCATGGAATTTAAACTGACGTCACGACTAGAAATACCCCCGACTTGATCCTTTTTTGTATTTAAATAAACATCACCATTTTTATGTCAAACGTATATGATGCAAACTTACATTCAATTTTTAATTAAATTAAATCATTCCAAGCAGGCTCTCCAGTGTATCGATAACCACAATGCATTTTGTTTTCATTTACACATTTGTCGTACGTCAGCCCTAAATTATATACAAATTTAATTTCCATTAACATAAATTTCGTGCTATCTAAATAACATTAGAATTATTGCATTTCATGCGTACCTTATTTATATTATTTTTTGTGTTCTATTATAAAATAAAGAACTTAAAAATGTAACATGGTTTTAAATTAAAACATCAAACTTATTTTAGCCTCAATTTTACATTTAAAGGGTCCCTGGATTTAGACATAAAAGTTGATAGTTTTTGTTTAATTTACAAAAAGTAATAATATATCATAAGCTTCCTTGCTGCCAAATTGCTTAGCCAAAATAAATTGCATTATTTTCCTATATTTAGTCTACAAACACGAATAAACGAGGGAATGAATCAATATCCATTCGAAGATTAAGTTAAAAAAAAAATGAAAGCAATCTTTACGTGAAACAATTATTTTTGAATACTATCTAACCTTAAATACTTATGAATATTATAAATTTTCGTATTATATACATGTTAACAATTTTATAACACCAATAATGAAAGAAGGTGCCGATGATATGTCTTCTAGTGATTGTATATAACTGTTAAGATATAAAATTATTAACGCTAAAATGTTATTTTCTATTTACAATAGTATTGATAAATTTACTTATAATAATAAAAGCGAGAACTTGCTTTGATTTGTTTTTACAAGATGGACCTAATATCGCAATTTTTTTATTTATTCTATTATTATCGGATTTCAAATTTTAGCAATTGAAAAAAAATTATCATAACTATTTTAAAATTGTTAAAGAAAATACTGTCATTTTCGTGTGAGCACATAACATGGGTTTTGACTAATATTAACTTTCTGCACTACACTTAGGACATAAATTAGCTTGTATTTAATTTAAATATTTACGAGCAGCTTCATTACGAGGGCTGCTACTAAATTACTAACGATGGTTATTCTCATTTTCTTGGCATGATTAGTAAAAAGACATAAAATATTTCAACTGTCACAATTCTTGACTTTACATAGCTTTTGCATATTCTGTGATACTTAAAGTAAGCCTCTTGCCTTTAAATCATTCTACGACAATTTTAAATGAAGTTAGGTGATATATAATAATTTTTATTCTTCAATAATAACTTATTTCAATTAGCATATTTCAGCACGTTTAAATACAAATGGGCTTAGACATTTTAAAATTATATCTGTGTATCACCTGTGAGTCTCTAATTCGATCGTTAGGGAAGAGTTGCACTATAGATTATTGATATTGTGTCTCTGATCCAAAGATCTATACTATAAGATGTATACTATGTATACTATATTAAGATTTAATAAACAACAACTCTCTAAGTGTAAAATATTTGATACCTATTAGTCCAAATAGATAGACCAAAATTTAATAACAGTATTCGCTATCGTATATCGTATTTCGTGGTCAAAGAATACTGTAGTAAGTCATACTAAAACCGATGACTGTAATTACTTTTAATAATGGTCTTTATTTAATTGCTAATGTCATCCTTATCAGATCGTAGATCATGTCCCGTAATGAGAATTTACGAAGATTTATTCTGTAACTAAGCGGTTCGTTCAAATATGTAACTTGTGAAGTGGCTTTAAAAGAAAAACATACGTCAGTTGACGTAATAAGGTTAGCTTTTGACATATAAATGTGTAATACCTTTTTGTGTTGATATGATTTGAAATAAAAGCAACTTCCGAGAACCTTGAGGAAATTTTAAACTCCAAACAAGTCGAGAAGTGACTTTTAATTTATTTACGTATTCGTAAATTAAATAAAAGTCACTTTTCGAGATGTTTGGAGTTTAATAAACAATAAGTAATTAAATGACAACCATTTTTTAAAGTAATTACTGTCATCGGTTTTAGTATGACATACTACAGTATAACAGTTCTTTGACTACTTTGTACGATATACGATAGCGTATACTGTTATTAAATTTTGTTCTAACTATTTGGTCTAATAGGTATCAAATACTTTATACTTAGAAAGGTGTTGTTTACGAATACGTAATTAAAATTAAAGTCACTTTTCGACTAGTTTGGAGTTAATATTTCGTCAAGGTAATCGGAAAGGATCTGATAAAGACGACAGTTAAAAACATTTTTAATTTTAAGCAAAATATAGTAACTTTAAAATGGGGATTTACCATTACTTTTTTGGTAAATTAAATAACTAGCTACATTTTGCTATCGAATACAGTGAAAAGTTACGTTATAGAAACTTAGCTTAAACCATATATGAAATTGAAAAACTGTTGATCAAAAATATCTTTGCAAATTTCCTTAAGACGTATCTACCTGTCCTGTCCTGTCCATGTTTATTTTTGTCCTCCGAAATCAATATTTTAAATTGAGGATAATATTTTTTAAACGCAATTTTATTATTCTTGAATTTATTTCGATCATTATTCGTTATATAACCAAAACAAGTCCTCACTAAAATTCGAATGGACAGTAAACGTATCTGACTATGAGGTTATTGAAATACAAGTCGCGAATAAGTTGGCCACTTTGACTTGCCTATGATTTAATATCAAATCTCCAAAACCTGTTTTAATTTTAGAATCATCTTCAACGTTCTTTTTAAATTCAAATAAATCCAAAGAGGATAAATTGATTTATTTTTAATACGAAATAATATTTTTGAAAAAGAAAGGAATATCATTGTTGTCTATATTTATGAATTGTACATAAGTTATAATTTTTAAATTATCATTGTTTAGCCATTTATCGCAAAATAAATCTAAATACAAAAACGTTACGTGCTTTTATCGATTATTCAGATACCAGCTACTATTTATTCTCCGATTTCTCTTTGCAACAGTATTTTTCATCCCAAATTAGCGTATGACGGGTTAAACCCTTTTCGAAATACGTGACCGAGGATTTATTTAAAATTAAAAATCTAAATAAAAACACGTTGTAGGTACCGGTTACATTAATATTTCATATCGGATTGGAAGTACCATCAGATATAAAATTAATTGACTATGGCTCAAATAGCAGTTAAAAATAAATGGAAAATCTCGAGTAAAATCTCTTAGTAACACTTTATTAATGTGACATATTGCAAAAGTGATTTTAGGTTTTGTAAGTCAAGTGCGCCTTCAATCATCAAGAATTCTCGCTTGCATACTCATATTAGATATTCATCTGATTACGATTACCTGTTATGATTACTTATACCCGGATCACATTAGTTACACTATTTATAGACACATCAGATATGCCTTTATTACTACTAAATTATTTAATTCAAAATATGTTCAATTCTAATCACCTTGTGACATATTGTGAAAATTTATTAAAGTAGATTCAAATCTGATAATCATTCCGAAGCTTATACTTTATGGGCTGGCAATAAAAGTTATTTTACAACTACTACTTTTTAAACTTACAGTGGACAAGCTTAAGTCCTCAAATTGCATCATTCCCAATTCAACTTTTATTTAATTTGACAAGCGTATTTATGTCTGATGGCAAACGATTTGCTTCGTCTTTTTCAAATCTTGCTGTGGAATATCTCTCTAGCAATTAAAATCTTAAATTTCTCTTTTATCCCTTCTCAAAAAAAATATCAAGTTATTTGTTACAAGAAAAGCAACATAACATCCAATGCATTAAATACCCTACCCCAGTATTACCCACGTTATGGTATTTAGGAAGGAAGACTTTTTTAGAGGAACAGGAGAGAAAGAGAGAACACTTTTTTAGAAATATATCACCTTATGGTATTGGAAGTGAAGCTATTTATAATTTATGCCATACAGCGTCTGGAGTAAGTAAAACCTTTTTATCATCATTTTTCAAACTAAAATAGTTCATGGTCAAAAATCTGCTCAATATTCGTAACCAAACTAAAGGTTTAGAAAGTGGTTCATTTAAATTTGTCTTTACAACGATAACATAGTGACAGGGTTTCCAACACATGAAATTATCATGAATGAATTATGGTAAAGCCCGTGATATGAATGAAGATGATGAAACTTATATTTACGTCGATGAAACCGTTATCAGCAACATAGAACTCTTTTTATTTGAATCAAACAAGAACATAACTAAATAGGCAAACGTCAATGAACAAGTCGAAGTGGTAAACATCAAGTTTAGTTGTGACAGCCATCTATTCTAAACGCACGTGAAAAATTTGTGGCTTAATTTAGCTATCTTAAATCTATCACGGCCTTCGTATGCTTGATAAAACATTATAAAATTACTAAAGTCCAATAACGTTTCTAATACCATTGTATTACAAAGACAATCCTTTATCTCCATTAGTGACAGTACTAGTACTTGTAAAAGCAGTATGCTATCTCCCTTTAGTTTCAGTAATATAATGTCTCAGATAGTTAATATTAAGCCTTACGTAGTAAAAAGTAAGACCTTTATTGCACGTGCCGCCGAACGTAAAAGTGGGATCAAATAAAATTGTGTTGTCTCCAATTTCGACACGTTTTATTTTTCCCGTTTACTACCTTGAAACATCATACTTCTCGTTAATTTTTTAGAAGATAGGGACAATGTCGGCGTTTTTGGAAAAACAACTTAGTTATCTATTGGTCTCGTTGAATTTATGGTTAATTTTGCGTTAGCAATAATGTTACAGTTAAGTTGATGTTATGTTGAAGCCGACGACTTTCTCTTTTCTATCTTATTATCACGCAGTTTACTCTCGTCTAAAGATTCTATTTTATGGTCTCTCAGTAAAGGAGTTCTTGCGTCGATTTTATCATCGCTCTTATCAATATATTTCTCGTTCTTGTAATTATTAACCCTTACAGTATTGTTACTTTCGATAGATTCTTGTCTGCTTGATGTTTTGCTGCTTCTTTCACTATCCGTATGTTTGTCTTCAAGCTTTTCTCCGTGGAAGGCCATATTGTCGAAGCATTGTGCTGGAACTAGATTGACAGATTTCATCATTGGTAAGGCGATGGCTAAAGCAGGACTAGTGTCTCGAGGACTTGGCGTCAGGCGAGTAGTCACTGAGAGATCCATACCAGGCATCAGTGTGGCAACTGCTAGAAAAAGTCATAAAAAAACATTAATCTTCTTTTAAGTTCAAACATCTCGAGCAAATATAATTAGTTATTCTTTCAAAACATGCAAATCGCATGCTCCATAGGAAAAAGTAATATAAATTATAATGTTATTTAAAAAAGGACGGGTGTATAATAGAATATTCATATTTACACCGAAAAAAACACTGTTTTAGTAAAAATATCTAAATTGATTTTCTATTATAAAGACACATAATGCACACAGACACAATACAAATTTTGCTAAACATTTAAGACTGAACATTATTAAGATTTTTCCTGATCGGAGTTTTATAAAACCACATAAGATTACTGATTTCGAAGAGATACTAAATACCCAAACTATTTATGATTTTTGTAAATTCGTAAACTCCAACTTGTAAAAAACTAAAACTAATAAAATACATCAATAAACACCTAAGTTAACAGTTAGTAATTGTGTTAATGTGTTTATAATTTATTTATTGTGCACCATAGTGTTGGGTTGTGGAAACGATGCAACTGTTGTTGAATTGTGATATACTGCTGGTCTTTGATGGTATGGTATTCTATGGCAGTAGCCTGAAAAAAAAATATTTTGGATAAACTAACAAAAAAAACTTAATAATCAGGAGCCACATACAATGTACTGACACTGAAAAAATACAATGGCGGACGTCACAATAAGAAACTAAACGGGGTTAAAGACATAAGTAGTCTAATTAAAACTACGACGACATCAAGGAGAAGCGACAAAGCAGCTATCGGAACTGGGTTTCCACGCAACGTCAAAATAACCTCGAACCTTGTTCCCTGATCGAAGCGAATGGACCTAGCCGATTCCATTGGTGCTGCTGAAGATACTGCCAGTTTGTGCAATGATGATGAGTTAAATGACGATGATTTGTTAGTGGCGGCTAAAAATTTAGTAGCATTCCTTTAAGCAAAGTCCGTGGGTGCAGGCGATATATAAGGCCCGTTTGTAGACTCAACGGCGCCGGTTCATGTGATGCTCTCTAAAGCATATTTAAATTTTTTCTTTTGCAGTTGTTTGGTGTTGTTTGGATCATAGCCTCTAGCTCGCTACGATCACCATCTGTGAAGGATTACATTGCGTAAGCTAAGGTTATGATTGTAACAGAAATACTTGGTTAGCGTTGACATTCAGATCAGAGAAAACAATCCCAATTTATTTAATTAATGAAATCTGAATTAATATTACAAAAGCAACTAGAGTTATAATAAATAACTATAGTTTAATCAAACACTTCATCCATTAGTAAATCTCATATTCATTTAAGTGTTAATTTTAATTAACAGGGATATTAATTGAGTTTAATGAAAGATATATCCATATCAACAGAATTTGGGATTGTCGTCTCAAACGATATTTATTAATCCTCCTTATTTGGTCCACAGTTAAAATTGCTATGAAAACGTTCGTCAATGTCAGAAGCTTTGCAGATAAGTTGTGAGCATCGTGTTGTTAATTCAGAAACGATAACATTACTAACCTAAATGATAATTAAATCGAAAAGTGAACAGAAGTTTTTAATTTTGTTTTAATAATTTTTTCTAAACGAAGTTCAGAAAATTTTATATATTTTTTTATTAAAAATGCGATGTCTGATTGACATTAAATATTTTAGTGGCAAATGGAATTATAATGACGAACTTGTATGTTGATTAGTTAAATTATTATTTTAATAAATTTCTACTTTGTGATTCAATACATTTAGTGAAAGAACTACTGGTGTATAAAATAGACATTAAATACTAATTTTAGGAATTAATTTTGTATTTTTATTTAGAGTATTTATTTACAGTGTATCTTATGCAAAAATATAGCCAATAAGGTTTATATCGACTATTTTTTCTGAAGCTACCAAAAAGATTTTATTCAGTATAGATTCAGTGATGTATTTATTCTATTGACGAATAATATTCGACGAATTTCTCGGTAGCTTCAATACTTATATTATGTTACTTAATAATAGGTTGCTTACCCATATTAGGCCCTATCATATCTTTGGGATGGTTAGTTTTAATTGCATTCATTCTACGATTTACTGCCTGTGGGCCCATGCCCGGTGGTAAAGGTCCGGTTCCTGGAGCTCCTGGCGCTCCTGGTGTACCTGATTGGTAAAACATTTGAATTGTTATAAATTCATTTCTGATCTTTCATTAATGTTGTGCTTTCATATACTAACGCATAGGAGGCCTTGTTGGCTCGACGTTGATGACCCGTCTTCGTTTCTTCGGCAATTTCGCTCTAGCTTGCGTGTGCGAGTAGTACATTGCAAAGTTGGATACAATAACTGGTACAGGCAAAGCTATGGTGAGCACCTGTAGATGAGAATATATGAAATTTATATACGAA
This sequence comes from Acentria ephemerella, assembly GCA_943193645.1. Classification (NCBI taxonomy): domain Eukaryota; kingdom Metazoa; phylum Arthropoda; class Insecta; order Lepidoptera; family Crambidae; genus Acentria; species Acentria ephemerella. The sequence goes on from OW971891.1 coordinate 1,126,001, forward strand.
GTGAACAATATTTTTCATTATCCATCTAGACATCTAAAATGAATCTCTAGTCACGGTTACTATTGATTTTATAAAATTCGATGGTACAGAGTAAAGGGCGTCTGACGTGATTGTATATTGTATATTCACGAAATAAGTTTTTCTAATGAAATCGGTTATATCAATAGGCTTTTGGATTTGGTGTTGATTATTCAATCGACTTTAATTGGGATATTAAAATGATTATATTTATTTATTTTATAAAATTTAATTTACTCTAATAAGCGGAATAGGGACATGATATTGCAGAGTGGCATGTATCGACATGCTAACGTAGTAAGTATGCGAATAATGAATTGATCGAGTCTATATAATATGGTGATTAATCTAGTGGAAATTAAACTTTTATTGATAACGTATTACAATGCATTGTAATTAGATTTCTATTTTATATTACATTTCAAATATCAACTTCGTGAATAACATATCGTTTAGATATTTTATAACCCAATTTCATTAATATATTTTATTTGCAATAACAATTTAACTACTACATGTAGTGTTTACCATTTGTCTATTATACACTTAGCTAAACGTTATATATTATTTTGTATGCATATACATTAATCAGTCGAACGATTACTGGTAAACAAAATACAGTTCTTGTAGCTCAATTTACAAACGAAACAATGAGTTTTATAAAAACAATTTTTTTGTCGTATATATTAGAAGTCTCATTTAATTCAATAAAAGGGTTAGATTGTATGTAATAGATGATTAAAGCGAATGTCGGAACAATAACGGCAAAAACAACTTTATTCTCAATTAGTTTGCATAAGGTAAAAGGTAATTTGCATTTAAATGAATCTTTATTAAGACTTGGTAACATTTCTGATCTTTTTGACAGTGATAGATAAATTTGATGTGAGCACATATTTCGAATTCGAACTGCACTGCACTGTTTACAAAACATACGTTAAGTATTTATCACTAAAACATCAATCATACGGCTCCACAGTAAATCAATAAAAAATTAGGTCTCCCTAACTACGGGAATGTATTATTCATGTCGTTTTTGTCTCAAATGTAAATTATTCAAAAAGCTTTTTCGTTATCAACCGTAAAAGGTTGACGTTTAAGTGCTTTGCGATTATGATTTGAAATTCATGTTGAAAGGGTACCTTTTCAAGCAGAACCGTTACTGGATATAGTTTTTTATTTAATTTACCTAGGCGTAGAATGAAATCTAAAATTTTATGAAGTTAATAAATATGAAATAGTTAGCTTTGATGATTATAATTTCAGTACTTTTGAGGTTTAGATTTTCGTGAGTGTTAGCATTTCCACATATCGCAATGTAGTGTAACATGAAAGATCAGAATCAATCATAAAAAGAACAGAGTTTGATCAATACTTACGCCAGCCAAGGCACACAAGGCTCCAACGAACATGCCAACATACGTCTTCGGCGCCATATCACCATACCCCACTGTTGTCATAGTAACGAGTGCCCACCAGAGCCCAAGAGGGATACTGTTAAAGTCATTGTGAGGATTTGTCTGTATCCTCTCTGCATAATACACCAAACTCGCAAAGATCACAATACCCAGCACTAAGAAAAACACCAATAATGTCAACTCTTTGGCAGACGCTCTAAATGTTTGGATCAAAATCTTTAGACCTGACGAGTGCCTCGTCAATTTAAATAGCCTCATGATCCTGATAATGGAGAAGAACTCGAGGATATCTGCGTTCTCGACATGAGAAGCGTATTTTTGGAGAATGAGGTCGATGTAGAAGCTCATGGTGGCGATATAATCAATGATATTTACGGAAGATTTGACGAATTCACACTTGTTGGGGGATGATATGAATCTGACGAGGATCTCGAGAGTGAACCATGCGTTGCACACGCACTCAATATAAAAGAACGCTATATGGGCATTTGTTTGCACTTTATCGAGTACCCAACTTTGAGTATGGTTCGCCGTCGTCACAGTATAGTTTCTAATCACTGGAACCCTCATGTCTGGATGTGTTTTCAGGCAGAACGATATAATAGAGACGCATATGAAAAATACTGATATCACTCCAATTATCTGAAATGAAAACGGTCTGTTTTACCTGAAGTCGTGAAACAAATTGCCAACCTAGTTTAAATTTCAATTTCAGTTTACAAATATAAAGCTGATGTGAATTCACCGGGCAGAAGAAAGGCCTACGCTAGATGTTTGTATAGCTAAGTTTAATTAAACATTGTGCTGTTAAGGGGATGTTGTCTTGATAATAATCTTAACTAAGTTTACTCCGTGCCCAAAGATAAATTATAAGATATCGATATTAACGGAATAAATTAAAATGTCAAATGTCAAATGAGATTCAATTGTGTTGTTGTAGTTAAAACAATGTTGGAAAATTACTTGTGTTATGTAAATACATCTATTTGACAAATCCAATTAAATGAATATGATAATTCTAAGTGAGGAATTTTTGAGTTTACAAATCTCATAAGGACCCTTAATTTAAACTATAATATATAGTTGTTAAGGAATTTCCAAGTAAATCTCTCAAAAATATTTTACACTTCTTAACTACAAGGATCACAGTTTCACATTTGATTTGATTGTTTTGAAGCTCTTGAAATATGCAGGTTTTTTATTTGTTTGAATGTTTCGAAAAAGATTTAAGCCCAGCATTTTTTTGATTATTTTCAAATTAACTAAAATTAATGGACTCATTGCTGTATAAGTTAACTTTAATAATATTTAAGAATTAAAATGATAGATTGAAAACAAAATATTTGATACTAGTGAACTAATCTTAATGCACATAAAGTATTAAATATATGTAATAAACAATACTTACTTTAGCAGCGTTTGAGCTGTAGGGTTCATCGAACAGTGACCACATCTGCGGCTTCAACTGTTGCCACCAAGAGACGGTGCCTTTATAGTAGTCTTCCTCGAAGCCAAACTTCCTAGCCACTTCCTCATCGGAAGGTTTCTCAGTGTCCAGGTCTAAGCGGTCCAACACAGCTAAAGTTTCTTGGGTATCTCGATGCTAGGGGGAAAATATTGCATGAATTAATAATTTAGGATTTATATATTCCAATTTTAATATGCAAGTTGACCCGGTAAACTTTATTTCGCCTACATACAACCTGTCTCTGGAAGAAGTGACAGTTTTGTATTTTTAACAATCAAAGTCAAAGTCAAAGTTAAAGCTAAAGTCAAAGTCAAAGTCAAATTCAAAGTCAACATATCTTTATTTAAATAGACTCATTTACTAAGTTCTTTTAAATCGTCATAACAGGGAACACGCATGAGAAAAAGTTAGAAGTAAGTTAGAAGACTTTAAATTATTATTTTTTAAATTCTTTACAATTCTCCCTATTATTTATGTTTTTGAACTACGCCTGAAGAAAAGTAAATAAAACAAAATTGAATGTATTAAATCGGTCTTTAGCCTTTTCAAGGTTTCGTATCCAGAGTTTAAATGGAGCCCTATTGCTGTCACTCACATGTCCGTCTGTCATTTGTCGTGTCACATCCGTTTCTTGAATTCTTCCAAGACCAACGAACCTTTGTATTTTCTTATATATAATCTCTTATAAGAAGAAGATTTTGGAGATTTTTGTGGAAATTTAATATTTATCCTAATCTATTTTACACAGATAGGCTAGGAATGTGGTGGAGCAATATAATATAGTTATGATATGCATCCTTGATACCTCGATACATTCAACAAGACACCATCCCAAAAGCTGACCAAGAACAATCAGGTAACACTGACAATCATCAGACTAGTGACCGTCAAACTCTTAACTGCTTTTCTCAAAATTGTGAAAAAAGAAGATAAAAAATCTAACTGACTTCATGACAGTTAACAGTCAAAAATAAAGTCAATTGTGAACTATGTATAACTTGTATTCAAAAGTACTTGGTCCAGAAACAATAGAAAGTGTATTAATTTTTTTTGCTTTTTTATGTTTTAAAGTCGGGTTTAAATTACGTTAAAAACTTTTTTGTTAACAAGTAGTAGTAGGAAAATGTTCTGTGAGCAGTGTTCTGTTTCAGTGGATGTATTTACTCCATTCCTTAGTTCATTGCAAGAAGGACCTTAGTATTCAGTCCCAGTTCATTGTACCCAACCGCAACAGTAAAAATAGTTAAATTGGAATTATCAGCCATAAATGCCACAGACAATTTGCTCTCTGTAGACGCACAATGTTGAACTTTATTTGTTTGTTCAATAAAAAGCTTTAGCCATTACCGTCAAAATCAATTAAACTTACCGATAGTACGAACAAGCATTTCAATACCTGGCGATATAAATTAAATATCGGTTACCGATTCCCAAAAACAAATCATTGGGCAGACCGATTATTGTTATTATTTTTCCATTTACAAAAGGAATCTTATGTCAATGCACGTTAGATACATAATAGCATCTCCATATAACGGACGATAACAGGCTCACGCATACATATATGTGTAGGTACGGCGATTGCAAATAAACCATTTGATCGAGACTCCGACTTTTTCTTTATAAAGAAATTTAAATATTTGAATGCAGACTTTATCATCATCATTATCATCATGTGAAGAGATTTCCACTGCTGGGCATAGGCCTATTAAACTGATCGGTCCTGCGCTGCCAGCATCCAGCGGCCTTTTTCAGATAGTCGGTCCACCTTGTGAGAGTTTTACCAACGCGTTTTTTTGTACGCGGCCGCCACTTGGAGACGTTTTTGTACCAACCGCCGTCACTTTTATTATTTCATTTTTTGTAAATACAAAAGCTTTTTAGCGTTTCATTTTGATTTATTTAATAATAATACAAAAACAAAAATCGATATTTCTTAATTCAACATTAAAAAACACTTATTTATCGTCAATTGGAATCTTTTCGTAAATCAACTCGGAGTCTTGTTCAAAGAACTGGCCAGAAACTAACTACATAATAAATTTGAATCTTATTGTCATTGTTTAAATGCTAAATTTTTTAAAATGCAAATCGTTCTGTTTACGAGGAAATGCGCATATCGTGGTCATATATATTTACTCAGTTCTTCATGCACGAGAATTTTAACAAATGGTCGCATTTCACGATGTTGGCAACTTAATTTGACCAGGTCATTCAGTCGTCGACATTTCACAGTTCTGACATCCACTTTTCGCCGGATCGTATATTCATAAGATACGTATAATCAATATAATAATAATAAATGATGTGTACGGAGTTCCAAGGAGGCTATGGTATTCTTTGTTTATTGTTATACCTTTATATATATATTTCTTTATCACTGCGAGAAACAAGATTGACGTCTCCCTGTAATTAATGCAACTATTTAACGATGTGATCTAATATTTTTGTTTGACCATCCTCAATGTTTTAAGTCAGTTTCATTATATTTCATACCACCATTTATGTGTGTATACATATATTAATAAATAATTATTTCATAAAGTAGCCATGCGTTTAGTTGTCCATATCGATAAGCTATTTTTTCATTGATCTGCCTAAACCACATCACTACGTGGCCAATAGACTGTAAAACATTTAACACTAGATATACCAGCGATTTGAATATATGTCAACAACAAAAATTATATTTGTTACTAATATATATAAAATAACATTAAGTTTATAAAACATACTCTCTAATTATAGCTACAAAAGTCATACCATCATTTCTGAAAATAAAAGTGTAATATAGTAGGAATTTTGAATTAAAATTGCACGACCAGTCTAAATGACTGGTCTGGTAAATCTAGTGTTAATGAAATTCCCGATAATTTGCTGAAGTGATCGAATCCACGACATGGCCACGACATGCATACAACAGTAAGTAATAATATCACTACGCTGACCCAATGAGGATTACTATAATAACCGGGATCAACTGCATAATATGCCTTTAGCACGGAGCTGAAAAGTGAAAAGCTTGTACAGTTTCGTATAAAATATGGCCAAGGATAGTACTCAACTACACTCAACTGTACTCTACTATACTCAATTTGTAAATACCTTGTTAATACTTAAAGTTATCACTATTACTGTTGACAATGAAACTTAAGTCTGCTTTGTGAGTGCATAATTTTCAAACTGATAGAAAAAGAAAATGTAGCATTCAAAAATAAAGAAACAATATAAAAATACAAATATCAAATATAGAAACATACAAAACTAGCCAGTCCGCAACAATTACCTTTAATTACATTTGTTTATTTTTTCTCATACATATTACCTTTTATGACGATTTAAAAGAACGTAAATTAGTCTATTTAAATAAAGATATTTTGACTTTGACTTTGACTATCAAAGTCCGCGTAACTGTACTGAATTAAGTTTCACAAGAGAAGGTTATAACTTGATAAGTTTCTTATTTTAAAGCCAATGTTGCTAGTTTTAGCAGTTGTCTACTTTTTATCAGATACACGAAATTACACAACGCTAGCTACTATCACTGACAATTATCTTAAGCCATAATATTATAACTAGTTACAGGTGTAAGGTTATTCTCATTTCGTTTGCATGAACAGCAGAATAATAGTACTGGAATAAGTAGAAAAAGTTTAACGCATTTCAAAAGTACTGCCGCGACTGTTAATTAATATTTCCAATGCATAACTCGACCTCCTTCTAACATAGTATGTAAAGAACTACGTTATAGGTAGAGTTTTTAATCAATTCTGTATTACCTTGTAGTTACGTTTTGTTTTAGCTGTAAAGTTTGTAATTAAATGATTTAGACTTTAGTTATAAAAGAAAAAGGTTAGTTATATAGTTGGGCTTTGATGAAAGAAAAGTCTTTCTAGATATTTGAAGTCCGTCATAGGTTCATTTTACTAAAATTAGCAAAAGAAAACTTACTTTATACTAAAATTTCTTGTAATCCAAATTATAGCAGAAATGAAGTTGGAAATATATTACGCTTACAAACGAATTTGTGTTTTGTTATTTATTGCGCAAAGGTCCAAACACATTTGTCCTTTGCACGGAACGTACACACTTTAGTATACGCAATTTAGATGAATATACAGTTTTAATTGTTGTCTGAAATGTTTTTAGCGTATTTTACAGCCTAGAAGAAGATCTATTATTCAAAGGGTAAAGAATTACAATTTTTTATTCACAATGGAAGCGGTTGCAACTTAGGTTTAATATTGTTTCGTATCTTCTTATAATATATTCAATACTAGTACTTATATATTGGATGAAAATGGTAATACAAACGTTAGAATAAATATTTCATAAAGCTACAATTTACGAGAAAATATTGCTAAAGTTGGTATTACAACTGAAACAAAAAATCAAAATCTTGCTGAATAGAAAACTATAGAAACTGTATCTAATGTTAGACACACAGTTGCACAACAAATCCAAAGTTTCTAACCAATCTCGCAAGATGTAACGGTAAAAAAATTAATATCTTCCGATATGTGCTTCTCATAAAAACTGGACACGTCTGGTGTCATGGGGGAGAACGTTGTAAAACTTCAGATGAGTATGTTTGAGCAAAACGGTTTGACAGTAGATCAAATTGTCTATTGTTTCTCACCAAGAAGCAAGAATAAGACTAAACATTAAGACTAACCGTCCATAGATAATCTGCCCCCTAATCAATGAACTTTTTATGAAATTCCCTATTACCAAATATAGCATCATTGTGATATTATGGCTTGTGATGACGTTATACACAGAATATAAACTTCAGATGATACTCATTGCCTTATTAATATTAGAGCAATTGATTTGGATGTTAATGAAAGTCAGAAGCCAACAGACGCTAACTGCAAAGAACTAGACCTTATAAAGATCAGTACAAAATACCATTACTTTACCGTAACAAATTTTGACTGAGCAAAAGTGGAGAGAAAATTAAAACCAGCGTTTGACACAGAGAAAAATATGAATGTAATCAAATTTGAGTGACAATAAAGTTATAAAAAGTATAAAAACATAGAAAGTATAAAAGAGTCTTCAACAATGATGATTATGATCTGTTTAGTAATAAGCTGTCATTTAAACATAAATATACAATCGAAAAACTTGCATATTCATTTTTAGAACTACCAACATTTGTAGACGATAACTTCTTTACTATAAAGAATCCGTCAAAGGAATTTAAAATTATAACATATGCAGTGATTCAAACAATTTTTATAATCGTAATCTAAGTTTGTTTTGAAGTAAGTTTTAGCATTAGACATTCCCAATTATTTTACGTACTAACATTTATTTATATAAACAAAAACTCTGTGTTGCGAACGCTGAATTACTTTGTAACCCTCAACTGTGTCTGAAATCTGATGTGATTAGTTCGCAACAGTTGGGATATTGTTTTATTATAGGAAGATCTCTCGAGGTAGTTTACGACCTAGTTTGAGGGACTTTCTTTACTACCCATGTAGTTTTTACATTCATATCTTTGATGTACTTCTAACCTTTTTAGTTTTTGTGACTTTATTTTTAAATTTCTATGATTCTATATAGAAGTATTTAAGAAATTGGGAAAAGTTGTAATATTATGATTGCTCTTGATAGGACTTTAATTGTTTTTGTATATATTAAGATCTGACTGTTGGATATACATTTACTTATATGTATAGGTTGTGGAGCGTAATACTAGCCTTAAAGCTCCTTAATGAAACTCGGCTAGTAAGCATTTATATATTCGCATAATTATATAAAATATTACGAGAATTTCTTACATCTCCTCAATACAATTTCTCCTCAGTACAATTTGGTTTTCATAAAAAGATCAAAGAATACTCGACTCACCTGATGTAGGTGGTAGGAGGAGTCTATATGTGAAAATAGTTAATCTCTTACACATTGCTCAATAAGTCTCGTTTCATCCCTCCTTTAAAGGGTTTCTTCAATTGTTGTATGAAAGAAGGGAATACTTGAGCCGATAAGAATTTTCCTGCTCTAACTGTGCGACATAGAAAAGGGACACATAATCTCTTTGTGAGTAAAGTAGAGGTGAATAGTGTACTTAGTAAGAAAGGAAAGAGAGATAATATAAAAAAAATATAGGAAAATCAAATGGTAAAACCGCTAAGTACAGAGCGACTCTATGTATAGACGCAATTGCAGAGGCACGAGATAATTAAAATCAACTTGACGAGTTTTTTAAAATTGTAGCTTAATGGTAATCCAAACGTTACATAAAAGCAAAACAACATTATACAAATAACGATAAAACTACAAAACGTGCACCGTCCTACAAAGTAACTAGAACCGTGTAATTCTCGCATGAAACTGAGAAAGCTTAAGAACATGGACTGCTGCTGAGATGCGGATTCCTTTGTTCCATATAACTTTGTTAGTGATTTCTCGGTGCCGCAGTTAATGCTGTTAGCTCTTAAAGAAACTGTAATTAACAGTTGCAGGGATGAAGTAAGGGGAGTCTTGTATATTTGTTGTTACAATAAAACTACGAAACAATACGAAAATTATTCAATTTAACCCTTTCAGGGCCGGACGCCCATTTTTGGTCTTTTTATTAATAAGTCGAGAAATATCCAACGTATTTCAATAAAGTTGATATCGTTGGATATATCTTAAAAAAAGAAATTTTTTGATATATATAATACACCCCCTCCCTAAAATTCCTTCCCCCTAATTTTTTTTTTTTCAAAATATCCAAAATTTGCATTTTTTGTTTATATTATAATATTTTTGTTATTTTTCATCCCTTTACTATTTCTGGTATAGTTTTGAAAAAAACAAACATTTCATATAAACAAAGATTCAAAGATTATCACACAAAAGTAAATTATTGAAGTGAAAAATACTTGTTTTTATCATTTGAAATTTTATTTTCCTATATTATCCTTGAAATTTGAACTTTTGAAAAAAAATATATAACCATGCGTTAAAAGGCCCCGAAAGGGTTAAGAGTTTATCCAATTTAAAATAATATATTGGAGACTGTACTTCACTTTCTATTGATTTTGGAAATAACTTTACACTTGTTTTTTCGTCAGTAAGTCATGGCATGAAGCATAGAGAGGTATTAAATAAATCTTAGTTTAGTTTGCTAGTTAGCCCTGCAGTTAAGATTTAAAAAAGTTATTGATATAAAATCCTCTAAAACCTGAGTTCTCGTTTACAAATAAGATTCTGTAAATAATCGTCATACATATAAAAGAATATTTTAGTTTGCTTTAAACAGTTTTCTTCTGTATTCTCTTTGCAAAGACATTACATTTACTTTTCAAGTCATGTCCTCAGTCCGACACTGGCTGACGTAATGGATTCGCGGTGAGATTGTTGCATTTTATGGTATTTTCTCTACAAACGTTGCGACGTGAACCACGGAATTAGTTATTTGCTTTTGTTGTCGACTCGTTAATTAAATGCAAGATAAATTGCAAGCAATATAAAATGAGAGTTGAATTGTAAATAGTGATGAAGAAATGTACTAGTAATAGATTGATTTCTGATTCATCATCACGAGCCTACATATGTCGGATAGTTGGGCACAGACCTTAAATGGAAGAAAAACTTAAGTTTAGATCATAACAATCCCACGCTGGTCCAATGCGGATTGGTGGGATATATTGCCGAAACAACTGGGACAACGGCTTCACGTGTAATCCCAAGCTCTGATGATTTAGATTTAAACTGACTGAACCCCTATTGTCACTCCCATGCCTGACTTGATATAAGCTAAATTCGTAAAAACGACAGAGCCACTAAAATAAGAAGAAGAAGAACCCCAGCTGATGCATCTCCCCAACAACCACCAATCATATTGTTGCCGCTTCATCTCTCAAACTATTCATTAGACTTATCTTTCTAATCTGTGCTATTCATTATACTGTTGGCCGGCGACAAAGACGTTTCTCCATTGTTAGCAATTATCCGACGCATTATATCGTATTAACTAGTATTATGTTTACTAAAATCAAAGTTCAGAATTCATTATATTTAAAACTCCTATTGTATTCAAAGGCACTTTTATAAGTATTCTATGATTATTTGTATACTTAGTTTCCATCCAGTGTTCAGTTTTATATTGTTTTGGGTTTTGTTACTGTGTGTCCTTACTAATAAATAAAAGTCAAAAGTTTAAAGTCTAAAGTCAAAAGTCAAAAATCAAAAGTCAAAAGTCAAAAGTCAAAAATAACTTTCTTTAAATAGACTCATTTACTAAGTTGTTTTAAATCGTCACAACAGGGAATATGTATGAGAAAAACAAATAATGTAATTAAAGGCAATAGTCATAACTTTCAGTGGGTATCAACCGGGCATTTACAAATTGTCCCAGTATTAAAATATGTACTAAATAAATTGTTAGTTTTCATTTTAAAATAATATTTATTTTAAAATTAAAAATAACACTAGTATGCATATTCCCAATTAACCCTACTACCGCTTCGACGAATTAGTAGCTGCAGAGAAGAAGCGGCGCAAGAAACGCTCAGCCTCTAGTATTTATAATGACATTCATAAATATATAGTAAACGGTGCCTTATTACTTGACCTATATATATATATATATATATATATCATAATACCAACTCCATTCCTTTTAATATGTACTATTCTCAAGAGTTTAACACTAGATATACCAGCGATTTGAATATATGTCAACAACAAAAAATAGTTTTGTTACTAATGTATATAAAATAACATTAAGTTTATAAAACGTACTCTCTAATTATAGCTACAAAAGTCATAACATCATTTCTGAAAAAAAATATGTGTAATATAGTAGGAATTTTGAATTGAAATTGCACGACCAGTCTAAATGACTGGTCTGGTAAATCTAGTGTTAATAAATGTCCGTCAGTGTTCATTACTTAGACACTAACAAGTTCACTTTCACTGTTGTTTTTATGTTATTTCTATGACAAATTGTAAATTTTACAAAATTAAATTAAATATCAGCTGTATTTACAAAACCTTACAACCAGTACCTTTGTACAACTCTCTAATATTCTGTTCTGTCGAATGAAAACCGAGTAGAAAAATTCTTTTTTATTGCAGAAATGGTTTACTCAATGGTGCTTTCTATATTATTCGAAAACACTTCAGAAAATAATACAAAAGTGGTTTACGACATAAAATTTCAACCGATAGTATTACTTTTTCCATATAGCACTCAATTAACATGTATAAGTACTTTTAACAATATATAAATAACGTATTTACCTGCGTGAGAAGCCTGAAGCGATGCAATAACAATTATGATGTTTTTATTACATTTATATTTTATACATTATTTTTATATTTTTATAATTTTTTATACAAGTACGATTTGTTATAGATAAAATATAATTTAAAACAAGACAGTAAACTTTGTAGTGTAATAAGTTCTTGAACTGTGAAGGCTATCAATAAACCTTAACGTGAATGTTGGTATCAATTAACAATATTCTTTATTATAAAGTGTTCTAGACTCAGAATAAAATATCTAGTAAATTTACTTTGAGAAATTTGTCTAAATGTTGCTTTTTCAACAAAGAAAGAATACTGAATAAAATTATTTTTAATCGAGTTCTAAAAGATTACTACAGTATAATAAAATTAGGTGGCTCATTGATCATTGAATTTTAATCCTTAAAGCGATCAACTTTATGCTCAATATACTGCGTCACTTCTCCGTCTTCTGTCTGAATAAAATCTTATTCAGAAGCGCTTGTCATTTCTTGTTTTTATATCTCTAATTACTTCACCGCCTCGTTCGCTTCCGTCAAAAAGAAACAACAGTCACTTCTTTTAAGATTTTTTCAGCCCGGACAGCATCTGTCCATAGAAACTGTAATGAAATATGCTCCTTGTTTTTGTTCAACTACCGCCAAAGTTTAAATGCGGGTAGCAATGTTTATTTTTCATTAGTAGAAGTGATACAGATGATATTATTGTAACGAAATTATATAATAAGGTATGAAGCCAGCGAGTACCAACTGATAAAGAGAGTTTTATTTTGTGTAAGAGAATGTTAATCAAGGAGACAGACCACCTGATGGTATGTGAAAACCATCGCCAAAGACACCAGCAATATAAAAAAGCTGATACTACCAAACAACATGGCTTTAATGGCTCCAAGATATTGAAATAATTATGGTGGTGCCTATCTCGACGAAGATGAAGCGGTTCTACCACCTCGTATATAGATATATTTATAATGGAACCAATTCAGTTTTGCAAGGACTTAATTAAATTAAGTTATTCGCATCTTTTTCATTTCAATTCAATAAAAAGGGATAGAACGATTTTTAGAACTGTAACTTTTAATTCCACTCTAAGCGAGTGTGTTGTCTAAAATTGCACATAGACACTTAAACTTAAATCTATGTATTTTCATCAAGTCAAATTTTTTTGAAGATTAGAACAATTCCCTTTTATAAAGTTCTCTCCTCATCTCTTTACGGGGGGCCAGGATTCTGCCGAAGTATTTTACCAGGTGCTCCTTAAAAATCCGTATAATTTCCCGGTAAGAGATATGTTTCAAAAGTTATCTTACCTGTGTGTAAGTCATCCAGCAACATGGTTCCACCTGGTTGGCATCTAGTCCCCAGAACTCCAGCTCTTCCTCAAACAGGGGCCCGCAGACGTCCGTAGGGTAATGGAGCTTGCCCGTCCTATTGACAATGAAAACTACCATTATGAAATGATCCAGAGTAAGTTAATAAAAGGAAACCAAGGATACTACAAGAACTACCAGGAGTCTTTTTTTTTATAAAAAGCACAGCAAATAACTCGAAACCACCTGATGATAAGCAGTAGACGAGTCCACATGTGAAGATAGCTAGTGAAGCATGTGATATACTGCCCTAGCCACCCTCACCTTGCCGGCCCAAAAAATGCTTTTTCACGCCTCTTTTAAAGGAGCCCATGTTATAAGAAGGGGGGAATACGTGTGCTGGTAAGGAATTCCATGCTCTAATTGTGCGACAGAGAAAGGAGTCACTAAATTTCTTAGTACGTAAAGTAGACGTGGCTACAGTAAAGGGGTGACTCCGTAGACCGCGTATTCCTTAGTAGGAAAGTTGAGGGAGGGATAAGGTCGAAGAGCTCTTCAGAGCACTCTCCATGGTACAAATGATAAAAGGCACTAAGCGACGCTATGTTGCTGTTGAGTCTTCTTCAAATTGGGACTTACAGATGTTCAGCCTTTTAACTGTCAACCATTTTGTACGCCATTTTAATTTATTTCTGTTATGTTGGTTACGCAATGTTATCAACAATTTTTTGTTCAGTTTGGTCAGTGGTAGAAGTCCACCTGACTAGCAACCACTACCTAAGCCTGCTGTCATAACAATAATGTAAGCTTGACAACAAATATAATACTCAAATAGACATATTTTGTCCATCCATATGCAAGCTCAAATAACTTCGTGAATAACATATCGTATAACCAAATTTCATTAATATGTTTTATTTGCAATTACAATTTATCTACTATATGCATGCAGTGTTTACCATTTCTCTATTGTACACTTAGCTATAAGTTATATATTGTTTTGTTGTATAAATTGATCAGTGGAACAATTACTGGTAAACCAAATAAATAAATAAATAAACAGCCTTGTTGTGTTCCGGCTGTAGGAGGTGAGATAGCCTGTTCTTTGTGGTTGAGGAATTCGGGTAAAGTTCGCTTCAATTTCAACCTTATCTTCATTACCATTAGTTGTGGGATGAACTACCTCGTCAAGGACAAAGAACCTATTTATGTTCAAGATTAATAAAATTATCATTTACTCATATAATATGGAAATGTTATGATTAATATTAATAACTGTCCAACCTCATTACTTAAAGTAACGAAAGAGAAACATCGTCTGTCGCAAGAGCTCCCAGATTACAACTTCGCACCCAATCTGAGGCCTTTGGATAAACAACTAATACGATTATCCGACCAAACAATACGTGAACAAACTTCCATACGTGGGAAAGTCGTAACAACAGATCAATATGGTCGGATTTGTAGCATCATTAATAAGCGGGAAAGGGTTGAATTCACCAGATTTAACATTAAAATTTAACAATGGAAGATTAAGTTTAGTTTACGATTGTAAAGGTTGTATTGGAATTATTGTAGGTATAAGTATTGTTAAGTATATCATGTTTATTCAAAACATTTAATGGAATGAAAATATTGCTCTTGAACTAGTTCTGCAGTCAATGTAAGGTTGATAATGGGACGGAAATAGCCAGAAAGTGCTTGGTCACTCTATCAAAAGTCAATTACTTACTTGACTTATTTACTAAGCTCTTTTAAATCGTCACAACAGGGAATATGTATAAGAAAATAAATAAATATAATTATAAAGGCAATAGTCATAATTTTACTGGGTATCAACCGGGCATTTACTAATTGTCCCAATTATAGTATTTAAATATGTACTAAATAAATTGTTAGTTTTAATTTTAAAATAATACTTAAAATTAAAAATAACACTAGTATGCATATTCCCAATCAACCCTACTACTATAAGAAGGATGCCGGTTTTGTTTACGTTCGAAAACACGGTAGGCGATTTTTAATAACAATTCATTTTTAACCCGACTAGCGAAGTCAACCCCAAGCCTGTCACTCATATTTTAGAACTTATTTTTTCTGATTCATGGATCTTTAACATAATATATATTATGTTTCTTCAACCATATGATACAATATCACTTTTTCTCAACAAAGTGATTTTGTATTATATGACTAAATGGGTATATTATACTATAGTATGGAATGTATGGTATATTGTGTTTTAGTATGGTATTGCGTTGATTTATTATGGTTTATTATATTAAAATATATGAAAACATTATTATTATTTAGAAGGAAGAATATCTCTCATTATAGGATGCCAAATTGCCGAGACACAGAGCGAGCATGATATAGAGAAAGTTATGCCCGCAGCGGCTTCGTATGGGTGGCTTACCAAAAAACAATATATTCTATCCAAATTTTATCTTGAAAATAATGATCATAGCACCAAAAAATATACTATCATAATTTAGTGCAGTCGTTTGGAGGTTATTCCCCTTTTTACACAGCGATTCATTAGAAGTAAAAAGTTAGACTGAAACATGCCCTTGACATAAAGTACTGAAATTAGTTTGAGTTAAGTAGACATCTCTATCTTGACATTAATAAACGCTAGACACTTAAACGTAACCTTTACTGAATGAAAATAAACGGCGGAGTTAATTATAATAAGCGAGCAGTCATATTCAACTTGGGACCCCATATCTGAACATGTCACTGTGTTAACGTTATTCGTGAGCACGAAAGCTTTGTTCTATTGTAATGGTTCGTTTAACTACTAACTATAAGCTTATCTGCCTAAAGCTAAATTTTGCTTGAACTCTGACAACTGAACAAATATCTTTATAGAATAACAAAACAAATTGGCAAAATTTTTTAACGTGATTTTTTGTATGCAATTGGTACAAATGAAGTTATTTCTAAATTATTCTAGAAAAACTTTGATTTACTTGTTTTGATGTCAAATTATTCAATATTAATCACGATATCATATATCAAGGACGCGTCGGTTAGTGCGTAAGGTCATTGTCTTCCATGCGGGAGGCAGCGGTACGAACACCGCCAGGTACCAATAAGTTTTTCAAATCAAATTTTGAATTCATGTGTATATTTATGCGATGCTTTTACGTAGAAGAAAAACATTGCGAGGAAACCTGCATACACCTGTGAAGAGATTCTCAGGTTATATGTGAAATCGACCAACCCGCACTTGGCTGGTGTGGTTGACTAAGGCCTTATCACTCTAATTTAGGGCAGGCTTGAGCTCCTCGACGGTATGAGCTGGTAAAACACACAGAGCAGCCCGATGCGATGTCACATATTGTGTCGTCACGCCCCAGAAGGAGGAGAGTTGGCAACAGAAGGGACGCATAAAGATAATTGTAGGGAGCACAGATCAGCGCCGAAGGGGAAAGAGCCCTATGCAAGTAACCTCGCGCTCTCCCGTGATTCGGTCCGTATGCTACAAGGTAGGCAGGACTATGGGTTGGTGGAGGGTATGAGCTGTTGATGATAATGATTATATCAAGTACATCTTCGTAAATTTCTTTCCTAAAAAACTTTATCTTAAAAAAAAAATTGATTTTGCTTTCGGTGTTCAAGCGAGAGTCTTAGCGATAAGATGTTTATGTGTGACGTCTTGTTATCGGCTATATGTATAAGAGCGTCTAAAATGTATAGGAAATCCTATGTAAAAGCTACAAAAGACCATTTTATAAGGCTTTGATAAGCAGCCTAAGACTACAACAATAGTTCTCTGATAGAATACCCTAATACGGATTCACTGTAATCTAATACAAAACACGTTTTAATAAAAACCCCCTTTGATCTGGGATCTCATTCAAACTAAATCCCGAGCCCGTGGCGCTCATAAATCCACCTCGAACACGGCCTAAATAAGTAACATTTTTTTATTTTGACACATCACAAAGACGCCTTGTTGAATTGAAAAACTCAGGGGTATTTTTTCGCTTAGTCCCCTGGCTCTGGCTTCCTTTTCAAAGATGTGAATATTTTATAAGATATTTAAAGATGTTCTATAGATTTCCGAACGTAAGATGATAAACTTGAGGTAAATGTTGAAAGCAATAACAGTTTAAATGGACGTTCAATATACTAGATACACATTATTATACTAGATGATACTGTTAATTTTGCTATTGTAACAAATTTAAAATAACATTAATTATTTAAAATATAAATTTGTTATTGTATTCAGTTCAGGATTAATAGGAGGACAATTCGTTAATTGACCAAAATCAAACTAAAGCCTTTTTAATTTTTTTTAAAATCAGAAATCAAGATTCCAGTTTCAAACACCCAATTTAAAATTCAAACAGACTAACAGACTCGCGCGCGCTCGTGTGCGTGCGTGTGTGTGTATGTGTATGTGCATGTGTGTGTGTGTATGCGCACGTGTGCATGTGCATGTGTGTATGCGCACGTGTGCATGTGCATGTGTGTATGTGCATGTTTGTGTTTATATGTGTGTGAACGTGTGTGTGTGTGTGTAAAATTATTTAGTTATTCTTAGGCCGATTTTATGATAAGATGTATTCATAATCTTATGAAGTATCACTCGCAAATGATCGCAGTACAATGACTCTGTTGATACATTGACAACTTCTAAGCAAACTTATTTGAAGTTGTGATATATGGTTGTGTAATGTTAATCTTGTTGGAGTTAATAAATAAATAAATAAAATAAATAAATAAATGAACACAGTCTTTAAAAACTAACCATAGCTGAATATTACGTTAGTTTCTGCGCATGAGTGCATTCGTTAAGATGACATAACGTCTCACATGAGGACGCTTCTGTGTGACAATGGAAATGTGTTGAATTTGAAATATATGAGACTTTTCCAAGGCTGTCAGTTGAAAATTTACTTTACTTAGAAATCAGTAAGTCGTGCGTGGGTACGCTTCAGATTAGAATATTTTATTTGCACGTTCTTCAATAATTTATTTATGGTCTTCGTAATGTTTCAACGCGATTTGGAAATAATTTTATTCTGACAACTATATCTACTGTATCAGCAGAAAGAACTGAAAAGGAAGGAAGATACAAAATCCTTAGGCTATAATTGAACTTATCACTGTAAAAATACTGTTTGTAATAAAATACTGTTTTTATTATTGCTTTTTAAGTGGTACAACTTAATGTAGAGTCATCAGTCCCATCTCAATTATCATGAGTAAATTTATAAACATCTTTATAGCGAATATCCTTATTTAGATTTAGATGCAAAAAGCACATTCTTTAAAGTCAAGTAAGTTTTCGGTAAATATCAGCATATATTTAACTTTAGTATTAGTAATGGAGATATATTTCCAATATTTTATAGATGAGTAATAGACTGCTAATGAGTTACCTGGACTAGCAATAAAAGACATTAAAAACCATTTTGTTGGAGACACAATACAAATTTTTACTTTCACTGTATTGCACTTGTGATGGAATGAGGATATTTATATTCTCATCATCCAAACTTGATAAAATTCTTTCTATACTTATTTATATCAAAAATACTCAGAGAATCGTATAATACTCTGCTGTTATTACTAGCTTCTTTGCTTCTTTGAAGAACAATTCGTGATAGTGTTTTAAGAAAAATATCCATTACCTCAAAAGTATTTGAGCGATCACTTCAACACCTTACTAAATTGTCAATACTATTTTTATTCTAAAGTACACTATTAGTGTAATATAAAATTGTATGCAAACACCAGCAGTGTGTTAAAGGAATATAAATTACTGCGTCTTTCTTGTTGAGTTTGATATTTTTGGATAAACATACACATATACATATATTTAGATTTGAAAGAAATAAAAAGTACGTAATCTATTACAATCAGGTATTCAGGGGATTAATCAAGATCAGAACGATGCCGCGGAAGGAATGAAATTGGTGCGGAATGAGCAGTAGACAAGATTAGTATTACCATAACCAATCTCCATAGGATTGGCAGCCTACGGTAGGCGATGGTGCCTTCCAAAGAACATAATTTTAATATCAATTTAAAAAGAACTCCTCGCACAAGAAGAACAAGATATACTAGTAAAATATTCATATTTTGTCATTCATAAATAACTTTGAAATCTAAATAAAAATAATAAAGTAACCTGTAATAGTTGAGGACCTGCGCGAAGACCCCAGGGTGCCTGTCGAAGAAGTACTCGTTGAGCACCGGGTCGTAGTTGGCGAGCGCCTCCGTCAGACGAGACAGCCGCGTGGCTGGGATCTTCTTCAGGGTAGCCTTGTATGTCTCGTGACGGATGCCACCAACGTTCAGAACCACACGGTTCTCTGCATCCATATTCAAGAGATTCATATCTGGAACAAGTCACACATTATTGATATAAGAAGTCATTCATTCATTCAATCATTCATTCATATTTTTGACGGTCGTCTGGTCAAGTAGTCAGTACCTCTATCTTCTTAGAAGAGGTGCTGGTTAGAAACCCAGTAGGAGCAGTTACTAGTAATTATAAGCATCTTATATATCTTGGAATGAAACTATATAATTTGTTGGCAACAATATATGAATGTTCCGCGAATTCGCGTGAAGTTATACAGAAATAAATAATTGCCTTCCTCAGCAAGGGGTCTACAAAAGTTTCCAACTGGCTCAGTAATCATGACCCTTACAAGAGCGGTCATGGAGAAAATGGTTATAGAAGATTTCTACAAAGGAAAAGTTTTCGTAACAGTATTCTTATAATCGAACTTTTGATAGTAATTAAAGCTTCATGTGTGAATTTGCCAGTAAAAAGTTGTACTAAAGGAACAGCCATTCTAAATTATCCCTAAGATAAGTTTGTTGAAACGCTAAAAGCACCGTAGACATTCATTCAATACACTAATGATAATTTTGTAGCTATACAGTATTTAGACGGTTTTGTCACTGCGGCCTGACACATTAGAAATATCAATTGTGACTTGCCAACAATAGTTTATAGTAGCTCCAGATTTGGACACATTTCATAAACTTTAGGATCTTCTCAACCAAGGGTTTCAATATTATTTGCGTTGATGTGTTCCTAGTAGACTTCATTAGTGGGTGAGAAGTTCACAGTCCCATGGGCGTTTACGGTCCTATTCACAGTACCTACACCGGATACCCTTACTTTTATATTGTTTAAGTACCTAATTAAAATTTCTTGGCTTTGTACTCATGATATTCCTTGTCAACTTTATCAGCTCATCCGATCATTTCTTAATTTGGTATTTTTGATAATTTTTCATTTTTTTAATTTTTTTTTTCAGTTACAACAACAGCTTTTATACGTCTGTCTTCTGTATATATAACTTTTTATATGGGAGAAACATGAGGAGTTTTAGCGATTACACCACCAGTATGGAGGGTGAAACCAGTTACCGTTACAAACAAAACCAATGGCTTAACGTGCCTTCTGAAGTACAGAACAGAACGAGATGGTAATATTATCCCTTCTGGGACTAACTTCGGCTAAAATATGTTTGTTTTCGCAATCAAATCCAGAGAGGAGCATAATGCTTACGTCTTTTGTATATGTTTTGTAAAAATTCATTGTCACAGTATATATAAAACGAAGTCCTCCGCCATGGCTTTCTGTCTCTCTATATTGCTACGACACTGCGGTCAAGCAAAGTTGTTTTATATAACAACTATGCTTGCCCGGCTTTGCCTACGCAATATGTCTGTTCGTGATAAACTCAAAGAGTAGTACACAGATTTTTATACGGTTTTCACTGATAGATAGAATAACTCATGGGGAAGGCGGACCACTATAAAATATTAAATTGAATTATAACCTTACCACCACTTAAGAATACTTTGACTTTGGAGAAGAAGCAGTTCAAGAAATTCCTCAGCTTTTAAATGCTTGCAATAACACTTATAAATTAGTAATGTTATTATTTGTCAATATTATTATAAATAATACAATTATTATTTTTATTAATGAGAAATTTACACCACGCATTAGTATTGCTAGTGCAAATAAATTCTACCTGTATGTTGATTCATTATTAGTAAACAATCTATTATTTTCAAATAAAAATCATGCTTATTCACTCCTATTTTATTGACCACTTTGACCAGTCACTCTTCCTTTTTTCTTTATCTATTTTAAACATAGAGGTTTTAATATTATTGTTAAAACTAATATTGACAACATTCATTGTCATACATACTTGAAATCGCCTCTCAGCCTTCTAACAGAACGAACAGAAAAACACAGCTACGGTGACCGGCTCTGCCCCCTCCTTCGCGTGAGCTCTATGTAGCCGCCTTCAAGTCTGCTGATCTTCACGAGGGGTGACATCGCTGCCGGCCGAGGAACTAATCCTGAGGACAAAGAAGGACGTGTTACAATTTTGTTGGACTTCTTTAGTAAATACCAAATGGATATTTTTCCAAAGTGATTCGAAATGTCACAGCAATGACCTTGAACTTTAGTTGTCATTTCTAATTTGTTCCTTATTATTTAAAAAAAAATATTGCAATATAATAAATTTAAGAGAGCGAAAGATTGCTATACTTTTAGTGTTATTGTTGTTTCTGGGCATCCGGCACATTGGCGTCACTCGGACATAAAGGATGAATTTGATCTATTTATCTTGATTTTATATATTGTGACATACAAGTATTTTTATTGTATCTGGACAACCGGTCACCGACATCACTCGACCATTTTTTGACTCTTGATCGTCAACTTTATGATATTAGTTTTGTATCTGGTCAGCCAGTCATATTCACGTTTGGAGTGAACTTGTTTTGATTTTCCGGTTCATTCTTTAAAATAATTACTGTTCAAAGTCAAAGTCACAATATCTTTATTTAATTAGACATATTTACATTTTCATTTACATTTTTTTTTAAATATGTATAAGAAAAAATAAATAAATGTAATGTTCTGATGGAATTGAATATGATGCACAGAATAGTTAAGCTGTAGCAGCTAGAATAGATTCTTTTTTATTTTTGAAAGATCAAGATATTATTTATGCCAGTTTTCAATTAATCTGCATTACAGAGTAATTAAAAAAATATATATTAAGGTCTATCACAGGTTAGTAATGCAGTATGCCAGCACACTTACTTCATAATATTAGCAATTAGCATATAAATATTTATCTTATCTTAAACTAACAGCTTCGGAAAACTTAATGGTTTTCGTTAAATTTATAAAAATAAACTATTTTATTATACAAAACAGATCTTAAATAGATACTTAAAACTTTACACGTTTCAAGTAACAATAATAGAACTCTCACCATCTAATTTCTACTAAAAATAATCGTGTTAATAATGAATTTGTAACGAAATGTACAGCGTTAACCATTTAAATATTCAGAACATACGAATCCCCCGTTAATACTACAAGTTGGTCCGTAACTGATTACTCCCGTACCAAAAGTGCAATTTAAAGTTTAGATTAGTTTGAAAATAAATGAGCGCTAATTGTGTACTGTAGAAGTTATTCTTGATACTAATATATTTAGTATCAAGAATTCGTTGAAACACGAAAACAACATGAAACAAAAAGCATTAAGTAACTTACACAAAACAGAACATATGTTACTTAACATACAAAATGATCAAAACTTTTGGAAGACACTCGAGTTTTGATAATATCGTGGGTTATTTCATTTCACATTGACAGATAAAAGAAATAATAACCAAATTAACAGCGGCCCTGATTCCGTAGTACACAAACTAAATTAAAGTTCCGTACTATTATTTTAGTTTACTTCTTGCTTCTTCTCTGCAGCTACTAATTCGTCGAAGCGGTAGTAGGGTTCTTTATAAATATACATACTAATACATACAAAATAATTTATTTAATAAATATTTAATTTCTATAACTGGGACAATTTGTAAATACCCGGTTAATACGCGCTTAAAGTTATCACTATTACCTTTAATTACATTTGTTTATTTTTTCTCATACATTTTTCCTGTTATGACGATTTAAATGAACTTAGAAAATGAGTCTATTTAAATAAAGATATTTTGTCTTTTGACTTTGACTTTAATACATAACCAGAAAAGACAAATCACCGGTGACGTCTTTAAAATTTTCTAAAATGGTGACTCAAAACTCAAAACATAAACATTTATTAATGTATACTAACTCGACGTTTCTAATAGACATTTTATCTTTTTCTTATTAAATTGGGAGGAAAGAGATGCAGCAAAATCACCATCATTATTCAAATATTATTATTATACATTGGTACACGCACGCACAATCTATAAACAGGCTGTTGATGTAACAACAACTCAACTTTCGTTCAGAAATTTATTCAAAAGTTGTCATGCGGAATTGAAGTTACGATCTCTCACAATCTGTGGTAAATTCTGGTCTCTGAGCTACGCAGGACTTGGGTTAACCGTATGTATTTTGAGTAATTTTTAGTACAAAATTGTTTCAGTAAAATTTAACAAAACTCCGGTTTTGTCGTATTGAATCAAAAAGCTTTTTGTCCAATAAGCTTCCCGGCTTTAAATCCCATCTTTCTAAGGCTTAAAGCATTAAGCTGCTGTTAATTTAGAATAACTCCTCTCTTATTATTATCTTACATAATAAGAATATCTATATTTATACGACATTTGGGTATTTAAGACGAAATACAGTACAAAAAAATTCACTTACACTAAGTGTATTTTTTGATAAAAATGTAAACGCAGTGTTACGGTAACAATTTTCACCCGAAAGCTGTTACCGTAACACATTCATTGTTACGGTAACAGCTTTCGGGTGGCGTGGTTGTGTTCTAGCCCAACTCCTTATTTCATCCTCCTTTTAGGAAGAACGGTGCCCAACAGAGGGATGTATGAGAACTGTGAATATATTCAAAAAGTATTGTAGCCGCCAACGTTCGGTAACTTATTCCGAAAAAAACTGTAACGATCACTGTTATCGTAAAATTGGAAAAGTTTAGCGCAAGTCGAAACTCCTTGATTCGGTGTCACTCAAAAAATTCATTAACCAAACTTTCTTAGGAGATTGATTAAGAGAACTGAAACTTGTTTTGTCGTGAGTTCTCTTTAATAAATATTGTTTATATAATTGATAATGTCTGATTATAATTGATATGTATAATTGATTGCTATAATACTAAGTATTTGTACGATTTTACTACTATATTTGTTTTATATTGGCGAAGTTTCTTACGTGTGTGTTGCCAGTGATGACGTATATAAACGAGACGTGGCCACTTACAATCAGCCTCATAAGAAGGCTCAAAGTCGGCCAAAGGGCTTATCTCCTAACTCCTACGAGTTACTCTACGTGATCGAATCAAAAATGATAAGATCCTCCAGAGAACTACGGTGGCTGAGGTAGCCCGAAGAATTGTGAGCCTGAAGTAGCACTTGGTAGGTGGAAACGACCTCGAGTGACGGCTACGTACCAAGAGTCGCAGCGTAGCCCTTCCATAAGGTAGACTGACGATCTGGTATTGGTCGCAGAAAGCTCCTGGATGTGGAGAGCGTAGGAGCATGTTAAGAACTGGTTATCAGGCAGGTTCACAAATAGTTTTTAATGTTTTTTACTTTTTATTTATTTTGACAGAAGGTTGTCATTATTGTTCTGTTTTTCTTCTTGTTCTGAACTTGTATTTTATTTGGCTATATTTTATATTGGTTTTCTTTTACTTATATAATATATTACTCTGAGCTGTCCACCCTATTGTTTACTCCGTTACATTTTGATTTGGATATTCTTGGGAGAGGTACTACGTCTCTCGGCTGATTTGATGATGATAATAATGATAATTATTATGCTATGACATTAGAAATGCACATACTAAGATGTAATATAATAAATAATTATGGGTTGTGAGATAAAATAATACCAAGATATGTCACCTTCGGTGTACAATTACGACAAGGTTCTATTGGCGAAGTAAGTAAAAATGCAAGCAAACAATGCAAATTATTGTATATTGCGAGGAAGTTATCAATACAAAATGTACACATTGTTAAGGTAAATTACCAGTAGGACTTATTAGCGCGATTCAGAAACGTGCAGCGCCATCTGTGATTATTTATAAGAACTAATTTTACATTAATTTAGGTTAAACAAGTATTAGAATTATTTAGTATGTAAGTAAATTGTATTAGTATCATGAGAATAATTATGTATTTAGACTAATGTTTTGTACGTAGTATGTAAGTAATTGCATGTCTATTTATATAATTAGACATTCGGTAACATATAGTTTCAAATTGCAAAGTTGATACTATGCATTTTTTTTAGTTGAAAAAGAATATACTACTACATATTTACATAACTAATATATAAATCAGAAGAGAGTTCTTTTGGTTGTAAACGCTAATCTCTGGAGCTACTGGTTGAAATTGGAAAAATCTTTCTGTGTTCTTTAGTCCATTTATCGTGGAAAGCATATAATACACATTAATATGATATCCTTATGTATATTTGTATATAACATGCATGAAATAGAAACTGTTTGGAGCTAGCGCTAGTCACATATGACAAGGTGGCCGCCGGCGGCACCCCACATATCTGTCAGGAACATTTAGCCTTATCAAACTAAGTAACAAAGTCTCCAAGCCTACTTAAATATATGAAAATTACAAAATACATTCATTTCTATCATTAGTTTGAGTTTTGTTATAAATCTCATTAGTATTTCATTTATGTGGACAGTGTCTACAATAACGCGTGCCGTGATTACCTATAATTGTAAGTGGAATTAGATTTAAGCAATCCAATTGTTATTTCTTTTTCTTCTAGTTTGGTAATGCAGTAGTTTATTTTGGTGATCCTTCTAAATAAATTGTTATGGGTGTGAGTTTTTCCATTAAAAAGCATAAAACTAGGGCTAATTCTCTTCCTAGACAAACGATTACCTTATCAGGAAGAAATATGGTTGGTGAAGGTAAAATGAGTCTTTGTAAAACATCTCTGACAATTTATTTATTTTATCCACACTACTTGTAAGTCTACGAATCGTTTTGGCTTGAAGTTTGACAGCCCTGTTTATATACCATTCATTTTTGCCATATGGTAAATGGTAAAAATAAGCTATCTTGCTTAAAACAAAAGCCTTAGTAAAAACCACATCAGACGCCCATAAAAAGATCCCAGCTGCTGGTAAAAGTGAGTATCTCATGTAATCAGCCAAACTTAGTTAATCAAGCCTCCCTCTTTATTTGGAAGCACGCCCTCAGCCTAAAGAGGGGAAAGACACCCTCAGCAAAAGCAAAATTACCGGGGAGTTTCACGTTGGATTTTCCAGGGATCTGTTTCGGTGGAACTTGTATACCATACAGGTTTTTTTAGCTAAAAACTTTGTTGTTTAAAAACTCTTTGGATGTGTTTATGTAATTTTGTAGGCTAGTTTTGATGATGAGAATACCTTATATAACAGCTTATATACCTTCGTCTTAAATGAAGGATGCAAACCGAATGTAATATATTAACAAACAATATACATATTTACTTAGAGGAGTGTTCATAAGTAGGTTCTCCTGTTTATATGTAATATAAAACTAAAGGTAATGATGACTCGAAGGAATCTCTTACAATTGTGAAAAAAATATTTGTATATCAGTGGTAATGATGTATATATTAGTTGTTGTTGTATCTCATATAGAAAAAAATGAAATAACAGGAATAAAAGATAGTTGTAAATATTAATAAATAGTAAACTTTATCTCGGCACAAAAGTTTTTCTACCACTACTGCATATTAATCTAAAGCACTTGAAAAACTTTGTAAACGCAATGAACCACGATGGTGAACGATTTATATAATAACTCAAAACAAAATCCCCCGAATTAGTGAAAAAAATTTAAAGGTGACAATTTTTGAGCCTTCAATTAAGAAAACTTATGAAGGATGTAAATTGCATATTATAGTTAAATGTAGTTAAAAAACTGCCATGCAGTGGACCACTTTCGTGGAAGTATGCAATATTTTTAAGGACCTAAAAAATTGGATATTATTTAAGAAGGCTCTGTAATGCAACATGTGTTTCAAAATTTATTCAACTCTCATTTAGATTTCTCGACAAATCTTGGAGCAGTTTCAGATGAGCACGGTGAAAGATTTCATTAAAATATATTGCATATGACGAGGCGGTGCTGAAGAAGTCAGAAGCAATGCTCGCGGATTTTCGCCACGAAATTCCTATAGTAAATATTAAATGGAAAAAAACTACGAAGTGAAATATTGTTCATAGCAAGGCATTAGCTAATTTTGACGTTTCCTTGATGTTTTGAAGAAGACTAACAATTGAATCTAAAAAAATTTTAGATTCAATTGTTAGTCTAAAAAAAGTTATTAAAGTAGCGATTCAAAATTTAAGTAAAAATAACAATATGTTCATAAATTCCATTACTAAGGAAATTAACGTGATATTAAGTTAAAAAAAAACACTATTTTAAATTATTATATGAATAATAAAATAAGAATTAAAAGGAACGAGGTTTTTTTTGCGGACAAGTCTATCATGTCAAAGGAACCCTTCCGATGTTCATAGGTACGCAAAGCCATGTTTGGTCCCTGGATGGGTCAATCAAATTTGTTAAACGGAGTTCCCCACCATCCCCATCAGGGTTATTGAGGCTCAAACTCCTCATATGTAGCTCCCACGCATGAAGGGTCAGCATTGGGATGTATGCAGACGATGATGACGTTGAAGCTAAGCATAACCTAAGAAAACATTAACATAAGTATCTTTTTACTTAAATGTAGCTAGTAAAATATTGAGTGTGAACAAAAATAAGCTTAATATTTATAAGAGTAAGCTGCAAAATGTCACAAGCTTTCTGTTTAATTCCTTGTTTTTATTTTAAATATGACATTAGCCACTGTACATGCGTTTATATAAGGAAATAATGTTCTCGTTCTTTCGTTAAATTGAATACTCATAATTGCAATAAACTACTATACAATACATTATATATATTTTATATTATATAATATAATTTGACAGCAAAGTGCTGAGTGCTTAGATTGAATCAAACTTGTGTAATATAAAAGTTATACTTTACTTTCTATAACTTAAATAAGACACGCGTGTTTCGACTTAAACTTTTGCCGTTAACACAAATTGTAAGCTTATAAGAAAGTCACTTCCTTGTAAGCGATTTTGGTCATTAAAAAGACTACGTTAGTCACTAAAAATATTATAGATAATTAGGTATACACCCTTTTACTGCGCCTTAACTCCTGGCCATTTACATTGAAGCGATTGATCGTAATATTTTTACATTTATTTATTTAATTTATATTTTGTGCTCCAGTCTTATAAGTTATATAAAAATAACTCATATTATTATAATTACTTCACGTCTAAGAATGTCAAAATGATGCACAAGAACCCACCTGATGGTAAATGAAAACTATAGCGTATAGACATCAGATTTTTTTTTAAATCTTTTGGTGCTAGGGCTTTGACATTCCAGAGACAAGTTTTTTATGACTCCCATATCCTATAATGACATTGGCATAACACCAAAGCCTATCCAACTGCATCGCGGTGGAAATAGAGTAGGCAGTGGTATCTACATGGATGGAATTTAATATAGTATATATATACGCTTCTAATGTTATCGTGTAAGTTGTAATCTTGGTTGAAGCAGCAAATTGTTCAAAAAGTTTAATTTCTTTTTTATAACATTAAGGTGGAAATCGTACCACGTGAGTTTACGGCTTACTTGACGGAACGCGGCCCTAGTAGCCTTATGACGCTTCCAACATCACTGGAATTAGTCGTGTGCCGCTGACCTTGCAAATTTTTACCCATCTTTTTGAAGAACTCCATTTTGCTATTGTTCAATATACAACAATAAATGAAACACACAATAAATAAAATTTATGTGTAAGTACGTGGATAAATACACACGCACACACACATTTATGTACTTATAAATTTTATTTATAAAGAAAAGGTTGTGTACTCAAACTAGCTGAACACACAAATTGGCTTTAAATTGTTG
Organism: Acentria ephemerella; assembly: GCA_943193645.1. NCBI lineage: Eukaryota > Metazoa > Arthropoda > Insecta > Lepidoptera > Crambidae > Acentria > Acentria ephemerella. The sequence continues at coordinate 1,155,453 of OW971891.1, forward strand.
ACAGAGAAAAGGTCATGTAAATAGGCGTGCTTAACACACAAATGAGTTTTGTACTAGCCAACCTTTGCGGCTGATAATGCTTTTATTGACAGACGTAGTCTTTATATACAACTTTAAACATTTAAGAAAAATAAATGCTGCAAATTTATAGTTCAAAGATTGCATAATAAACTTATTTCCATTAATACAATAATAAAAAATATACATAAATAAGACAGATGAAGCTAAGAGGATATATTTTTAATTTGAGTCGTTACTTCATTTTTATTTAAATTCAGTAGCTTGGTGATATAAAAATGTAGAAATATTTTGGGTATGTTGACACGAGCATGTGTACACAGCAAGATCGAGACTCACAGATTATCTTCTGAAAATATCCAGTAATGAGTTCTCACGCAGCGAGTGTGGAAGAGAATTCCATAGATGTACAGCGTTTATAGTTAAAAACCACGCTATCTTAAATTTATTTAATACATCTTTAAATACTATAACTGGGACAATTTGTAAATACCTTTAATTACATTTGTTTATTTTTTCTCATACATATTCCCTGTTATGACGATTTAAAAGAATAAATGAGTCTATTTAAATAAAGATATTTTGACTTTAACTTTGACATTTTGACTTTGAAAAAGAATTGCTTGGCCTGTCATTATTTGACAACTCGTCGAAATTCCTTGACCAGCCAAGGTTTCTTTCGGTGAGCTCGTGTGGCACCCAAATATAGAGCTTTTTGTCTAATGGGTCAAAACTGTTCTGTATTTAATTCCTAATTCTTCAGCTATGTCGTGTCTGCTGATATGCTGATCTTACTCCACTTTTTCAAAAATATCGTCCATTTTATCTGTAATAGGGCGATCAAAGCGAGGTGCATCTTTGACATCAAAATTCCCGGATTGAAAACGTTTATTTTGACAGAAAGAATAACAAATAAAAAATATTGGAAAACAAAATATTCCTTATAAGATTCTTTAAATTATCACCTTTTTAATGTCATGAAAACCAGCCAGATTCAAATATTACAGGCAAAGATATTTTATTACAAGTTTATACATACTATATGTGAAAGGCATTTTTCCCGACCTAATGCGTTCATTGAATAAATAGATACATTTATGCCATCTGTCCGCCTCTACCGGGGGTCTTCATCTGAGTAACCTAATCCATTTCAAACTGGATCTTTATATAAATATATATAGTATATTGTTGAAATGTTACGAAACATTTTCTTTGAATATGAGTGGCAAAGTAGATATGTTAATATTAAAAGTTTTCGCGCAACAAGGCTTCTAAGAAGTTGTGAGAGTTTTAACTAATTTCTCCACATTACAGAATTGGGACTTCAAATTTATAATGTAATAAGTATGGCAAATAAACTTTAAACCTGTCAGATAGCTTAAAAATGATGAAAAAATAAAATAAAGTAATACCTTCATAAAATAAAACTATTGTTTCTATTTAAATATTAATTGTAAGTGAAAGCTTAGTATAAGCTAAGGATGAGTTATTTTGTATCTGACTACTTTTCTAGAATGTTCCTCAGTAAGTCTTATTGTACAAATACATATTACTTATCCTTGCAAGACTGAGACCCGGGGCTCTGGGACAAGTACCCTGTAACTGTGGAACTGACTACCACCTAGAATACCACCTAGAACCTGGTACAATGACAGTGTAATCATTCTAATACAGAACCTTAATCGTGTTATCAGTGTTACTATATTCTGCAGTCACCAGAATTCACTCGTGATTAGTTTTTCATACATTCAATATATTACTTGACACAAACACACACATGTAGACGCCTCAAGGTCGTGAAAGCGACCTAATTAATTTTTGCACAATTAATAAAATAACTGATACAGATCTATCCTGCGCCGCAAGCGCGACTGTCTTAAAATCATCCAGCACGTGCTGGCGGATGAAGGACTCTCCTATGCTGGTCGTTGGATTCGGCTGCACGCAGTCGTATAGTTATTTGATTCTATCAACGGGGAATCCCCCAGTCTGGTCACTAACTGGTTAATTTGAGTACGATAATATATTGGAAATTTAAGTATAAATTATTAGTTTATTAATTAGATAGAGATAGTTATTTATGCTCGCCCATTTATTAATTATTACTAACACTAGCTTGTAGGGTCACAATGGTACTAATAACTATGGATGTAATTTAAAGATACACTTGCAATACGTTATTATTATTTTAAATTCAATTTATTACTCTTCCCAGTCCCTTGATATCTCAATGGACGCAAGAATTCCTGTCGGCAGAGGAGGCTAGACGACCGAGGTTCAGGACAGAGAGAGAAATCGGTGGACAATCCTAGCATTATCAAGCAAAACCACCCACTGGAGCCGCGCAACCATCAGTCCATCACCCAGTCCCAATCTTTTAAGAAGAGAAGTTGACAAGGCTATTGGTTGAGACTATGACTGGTATGATCTCAGTGGATGTTACCCTCCACATATCGGTTACTTGAGCTGTATACCTGATTCCGTTTTCACGAGGTTTTCAACATGATTACCATTATTGTTATTTATGTTTGTAGGGTAATACAATCAAGTAGGCTGCCCATTTATTGTCTTATCAACACAAAAAGCTTAAATATATGAAGCACAAAAACTTATGGTCTTATGTATGTCTTAAAGATAGAAGTACACCGAATTATAATATCGTAACAAAAATTTCGAATAGGAATTAGCTACATTTAAGTCTCATCATCATCATCATTATCAACCTGTTTTACACTCGCCCACAGTTGGACATAGGTCTCCCCTTATGCATACCACTGCTCCCGATCTTCGTCGATTCTTATCCAGACCAACTATCCTCCGAATGTCGTTTTCCCATCTTGTGGCACGGCATCCTACAATACGTTTCCCGACTCACTGTCTAGTCGAGTATTTAAGTCTATTACAATCTAATCATCGATCAAAATTCAATTATTATTCCAATAGGTTTGCAAATGGAAAGAAATCCCTTTGAAAGATGCAAATTTTCTTCATAACGGACTAATTTTGTGTTCATCGCGTCCCTTTATAAACTCGTCACGTTTATAATGAATTTCCGAGTCTCGGTGACAGTTTGACAAATGAGATAATTTAAACTGTATTTGATCGATTGGCCTTCAAACCTCGAGGTTTCTGATGAAACGTGAATCGAGGGCGACGTCAATCGTGCATGAGAATGGTTTCAAATGTAGAATGTTTGAGGTAATGACGCGAACAGGTTCGAAGTTACATTGTTATTCTAAACGACGAATTACGTTTCGACACGTATACGCTAATGTAGAAAACCGTAATTATATATCGTAGCGTTACCTGAGATTTCGTAGCAGAGACTTATTCGTTAGTCACAAAACCCGTAGTACTTACTAGATTTTGTAGCACATTGATAATAAAAAAGTTATGCTTTAGGAATGACAGAGTGTCGTAGCAGTGTCCCATTCCGTAGTAATGTAAGCATAATCCTTTGCTACGGATTTTGGAGCGATGATAAATATTACGGTTTTGGATAATAATATATGCAATGATATGTTAAAAGATGTTCAACTAAATTAATTGTGAGAGATATCTGGTTTGGCACAATTTCAGGTAATTCTTCTACTGCTGTAAAATGAATCGACAATAAAGCGTGCCCTAATTAAAACATAAAGCTGGACATTTTCAACGCCACTAAACGTGAAAGTAATTTACATCTACTCAGAGGTAAATGGCTGTAGAAATTTATTTCTTTCATACGTACATTTTTTATTACCAAATATAACTGAACTGCCTTTAAACAAATTTAAAGTTTTATGTTAAAGCAAATTTAATTAACATTATAAAGTCAAAGTCAAAATATCTTTATTTAAATAGACTTAATTATTAAGTTCTTTTAAATTGTCATAACAGGGAATATGTATGAGAAAAATAACTTAATATATAATATGCTAGGAGATACAAAGTGAGATCAGTAGGTTAGTATTTAAAGGTTCTTGAAAAGTCAGAGATAAGAAATGAATCTATTTATTTCCCAAAAAATACATGAAGCTAAAAAGATCTCACCCTTCGTTTATTAGATATCTTATTTGATTTATTACCACGCATCGTGTCGTTGAATATTAGTCACTCGAGTCATGTTAATCCTAGTTCTACTTACAAATTGAATCTTCTGTTAAAGCAATGAAAAATAAAGGCGCTACTTTTACACATTTTTTTAAATAAAAACCTCATAAAATGACTGGACACCACGTGATGATAACCCGTAGAGGAGTCCATATGTGAAGAGCTAGTGAAGCATGCTACATACTGCCCTAGCCACCCTCACCTTGCCGCCCCAAAAAGTGCTTTTTCACGCCTAAAAACCATTAAGCATTAACGTGTAAAAGCAACCCATGTAGAAAGAAGGAGGGAATACGCCAGCTAGTAATTCCACGCTCTAGCTGTGCGACAGAGAAAGTAATCACATAATCTCTTAGTGCGCAAAGTAGATGTGGCGACAGTGAAGGAGTGACTCCTTAGACCAGCACGTGTACACATTTTTGTAGGTGGAGAGACCAAAATATTGTTGAATGTAAAGTATGGTAAGCTATGGCGATATTTACGACTATTGCGTAAACGTTTCGTTAAGCCTTATAAATGCTTGCTTATAACAAACAACAAAGTTGGTAAATAAAAAAGAGTTTCTATTCTTTTTAGAGATGTTTCAACAATAAACTGTGCTTAACTACGGGTGTTGTAATTGTAATACCTTTTTTTCTAAATGAATTTCAAATTACTATTATTATTTCTACTATTTTAAACATTATTTTCTAATTTATTATTTTTTTATTATTAATTTGTACTAGCTTTATTTATATTTATTTTCTTTTTCTTAGTAATATTTATAATTAAATTTTTTATACACTAAGAAATCTTCTTTCTTCTTGTGGACCTACTATTTGATAGTTACCCTTAATTAAATGAAGTTAAAATTTAATTTTAACAAAACGTAATTAATAATAAATTAATATTAAATTATCATTGTTGGTATATTAAAACAAATTTATTATTATAAGCAACGTGCTTTTTGATTGGTTCCGCACGGAGTAGCAATTCGACCGCTAACGGCAAAGCTTGTGACGTATCATGACATGAGAGTCTCAAACGATCTAATGTTGAACACTGACAATTTTACAACCGAAAAAGTGGATGTGATATTTATGTTAATGAAATTCATTATTTTATTCGTCAATTATTTCTTCATTATTCGTTACACAGTTCGTTATAAAATTATTACGTTATAAAATATTTGGTTTTTTTTAACTCATAATGACAAGTAAAATTGACAATGTCACAACTGACTGACTTATGATATGATTTACTTAATGAACTGAATCATTTCTTTTAGAAATTGTATATTAATTTTTTAAAATATTTTTTAGCTAAATTTGTTTGTGATTTTGCATTGGAATTTGAGTCAGCGAGGTCAGGTAAAGTCAAAGTCAAGTCAAAGTCAAAATAACTTTATTTAAGTAGACACATTTACTAAGTTCTTTTAAATCGTCATAACAGGAAATATGTATGAGAAAAACAAATTAATATAATTAAAGGCAATAGTCATAACTTTAACTGGGTATCAACCGGGCATTTACAAATTGTCCCAGTAACCTAACCTACCTTGGTGTAGCTGCACCAACATATAATATTGGAATTTTACACCTATGAGGCATACAAACCTTATCAAGGTGTATAATGAAACAATTTAAAACTAACTATCATTAACAATAGACCTGCTCGTGTGTCTCACTCCTAAATCTCCGCTGCTGCGCAGAGAAACGCCCAGGAGAGGGATCGTAACATTCCAACCTTGTTGTCCAGGTCTCACAACACTGGCTGTCTGCTCGAACTTTAATATCGAACAAAATAATAATTACAGTCCGTTATCAACACCAACTTAATGAAGTTCATTAAAATTACTAAAGTTTTTACAGAAGCGTATTCGTGACTATTCCAAATATTCTAGCGTGATTATTGTGACTTATCTGTGGACAATCAGCACGATATTTAGTAATTAACAGGTCTGTTATATATTATTATACAATCCAGGGTTGAGTAAATTATTAAAAAAAATTTTTTTATTACAAAATAACTTAGCCTGAGATTTAGTAATAAAACTCGACCAAGCCGTTCCAGGGGACCGAATTACTTACATCTCCTCGAATGGCTTGGTTGGGTCGAACTGTTTTAGAAAGTTATAACTTAAAGCTACTAAAAATCAAGCAAAATACATTGGGGTATTTCAGGGTACACCTAGATGTCACGAAAAAAAAATTTAACGTCACTGGTTGGACCTATATTTGACGTTAACAAGAATAAAGAAAAATTTCGTTTGCCTCTTTCCCTATATATATATATATATATATATATATATATATATATATATATATATATATATATATATATATATATATTTGTTAGTTTAGCTAAAACTTTATAACGGCTTGAGCTATTTGAATAATTTTTATGATGTTTTGTTCGGGTTTATTGAAATATGATTTAAAAATAAAAATAGCTGAGAAAAACCTAATAAAAAGCATAAAAATATACAACTGAAAATTGATAATTTGACATAGAAAATCGTCTAACTGTTAATAAATATTAATATAGCCAACAGTGGGACAAGTCTGTTAATAAAATCATTATTGACAGACTTATTACGCCAGCCTATGATAGGGTAATTGTCGATACAGCACTAACCCCGATTTCTACACGAGGAGCTGACTCGGCGCAACGTGAGGCACTCCGGTCATGCGAGCCATCCGTCACCGTGTGACACTCTTGTTTGCATCGAACATAGTCACATAGTTTAATTAGTAATAAAACCACCCTAGAGCCTCTGAAACTGCGTCGTGACATAGCGTCGCTAAGTACCTTTTATCGTTTGTACCATACAGAGTGCTCTGAATAGCTCTTCCACCTTATCCCTCCTTCTCCTTTCCTACTAAGGAGTACGCGTACTGGTCTACGGAGTCACTCCTTCACTGTAGCCACGTCTACTTCACGCACTAAGAGATTTTGTGACTCTTTTTCTGTCGCACAGCTAGAGTATGGAATTCCTTACCAGCACACGTATTCCCTCCTTTTTATAACATGGGTTCCTTTAATAGAGGCGTGAAAATCACTTTTTGGGCCGGCAAGGTGAGGGTGGCTAGGGCAGTATGTTACATGCTTCACTAGCTATTTCACACATGGACTCCTCTACTGCTTATCATCAGGTGGTGTCGAGTCATTTGCTGTGCTTTATATAAAAAAATAAATTCATTATAAGTAATTTGTTTTTTTTTTGCATCTTACGCTGCCGCCGTACGTAATTGTCTCTATTTGTCCGTCTGCTGGGCTGGTCTTCTGTGTGCATTGTAAACTTTGATCTATAGCACTACACTGGTCCGCCGTCTAACTGACGTGCTAAATATTAAAACTGACATTTCCACCAACTACTTCAGGTTTCTTTTGATAGATGGCGTTAGTGTTTATCGGTGCAACAACTCCTATAACTATAAAAATATACTACCTTTTTATAATCTGTATAACATAATGAAAATGCTGCATTATATTGTATTATCCTTGCACTATAATTTATTGGCAACACAAGCTAAGTAAGACCGCGTTCTCACCTTACCAAAATATTTTATATCGCCTCTTGTAATAAATTTAATCCTTGGCTTATGCAATTATTTCTCGTTCCCCCGAGTCGTGTGAGGGAAAATTCACATAATACGTTGGGAGGGTGGCAAGGGATTTGTATTATTATATTTTTATACGAAGTTTATAAAGCAGAAAATTAAAAAGTATTTGTGACGGTTAAATGTATTTTGTATGAGACAAAAACGGCGTAAAATTGGATCGATATTGCCCAGTCTTTCCAGATTTTATTTCTACACTTACGATAATGTAAAAACATATTAAATTTAAGATATTTTATATAAGAAATAACTTTTTATTTCTGAAAATGAAACTTTGTTTGTCAGCCTTGCTTAAACTTAAAAACGGCTAGATCGATTTGATTGATTTATATTTGGTTATGTTCTCTTTATTTCAGGGGTGATTTAAAAATAAAATAACAGAAAATATTATAAGTAAAGAATTAAGGAAGTTTAACTATAAATTTGTATTCCGATTAACCATTTGGATGACGTCATTTCAAAACTCTCATTTCTTCCACTGCTAATTTAGATTACTTTTGATAAATGCCGTCCGTAGCAAACATATACTGCCTTATTACAAAACGTGGTTTAAATACAATCCTTGTTTAAAACTGAGACTATCTCATTTTGTTATTTAAGGTAGATAGAGACAGTATAAGATTTAAACCAGGTTTAACTTTAGACCTCGTTTAAAGGCGTATTAGGCGGTTAGTGTATAACACTATATTGTAAATATTAAAAAAATAATGGGGGATAAACTATGACATCATCGTTTAAAACCGAACAATACAGATTTTTGTTTTAATATTATAACAATAATTAATGTGATTCCATTCTATTTTATTCCAGATCGTTTTAAATTTCTTCACAATACTCATTTCCGAGTTTTAGAATCGTCGGAGAACCTAAGATTCGAAACACCAGCACATTTCACTAAATTTTACAACAAATCCTTCACGGTACAAGCTGTTTTACTGTGGAACTCTTTACCTGTCCACATAAGGCAAGCTCAGTCACTGAACAGTTTTAAAAAGGTTGTGTTTGAACACTATTTGTTGGTTGATACTTGAATTGTACTGATACTGCATCTCCTTAGTAGTCTGTGATTATATGTATTTTAGTAGATATATATATTTATATAATTATGTATTTTGTACAGTATACATGCTCATTAAGTAATTACCTATGTATGTATATATTTAATATTTGTATGTAATAACTTTTATCATGTATGTATTCGTTATACGTCGCCAAATTCCCTCAAGTACTTTAATTTAATCCTGTCCTGTAAGGTTACCCGGAAGAGATCTCTTTTAGCGATCAGGTCGCCCTTTGTACAAAATTAGTTAAATGTTTTTGTGTATTTCTCTTCTTGGATTGGCTGATGTACTATAAAGATATATTCTATTTTATGATTAATAAATTTTTAATGACATTAATTCTTTGTTTATTAATAGATTCGATATTTTAATTTATATTTTCTATACTTAATAAAATCATATTTCAAATAATATAATAAACTAGTATAATAGTCAGAATATCCCAAAACACTGATCGTTAGATAATTTTATTATTAAAATTGTAGAAAATAATAAAACATGGGAAAATTCTAATTCTTTGCTAGGTTTTTTGTTCTTTCTTCTTTGTTTAGTTTGTTTTAATTGTTTCTTATTGTTCGTTGTTTTACTCCCTCACAAGAATCGCGATGCCCGTTTCCGCGCAAGCTTGCAAAATTCAGGATGGCGACCATGAGAGTTGCAATAAGGGCTGTCATCAGATGTGTTACACTAGTTATATTGGTAAATACAATTACAACCGGTTTTTGTTTCCGTATCCTCACACCTGTGACTTGGCAGAAGCTGAAAATCTTCGATTTGTTTTAGTTAGGCAAATACATCTCTGAGCTTTAGCCTGTTAGCGTCGCTGTGACGCAACTTATTTATGTCAGAATATTTTTTAATTTTATAAATGTGTATGTATATAATGATGCAAATAAATATATATATCTAATATTGATTTGATCAAAGTATTTGCCCTCATTGTCTATATATTTCTTCTATCTCATTGGAAGGTTAATAGATATCTGGGGTCCTGGACTTAACAAATAGTGTGAAGGTATTTTGTAGTGTTAACGGGGATGAAAATGATTTCCATCCATGACAGATTAGAATACATAATATCTTATGTTATCTTATATTCATGTTTATCACACCAATATATGCTCGAGCTGGGACTTAAGACCTGATTGAGTGTGAGTCTACGGGTCTACAGGAGTGCTTACCACTCACCCAGCTGATCTTTTGATTGACACCTCTAGAACGATGAATAATTCGTTTCTAAGGGACTAATTAAAGTACTAACAAATAACACTCTTATTACACTTAATAATACAGATAGTATTTGTGTGCGTTTGTATGTCTGAATTTATTTTTTATTTCATTACCATAACCTTAAAATAACCATGAAAACGTATAACCATACGTAACGTATTATATTCTAATGTTAATTCTCAAGCTTTTAGACAATGTTATGAATCCATTTTTCTATTTTATTAAGTTCCAGAAAAATATGAAGAGCAGAGCATTGTAACACAAGTACTTCTATGGTTAAATGTCTGCACCATAACCTGGTAAAACTGTTTTATGTCCTTAGATGTCATATAAATACTATTTTTATTGTATTCATTTATTTGAAAGGTTGTAAAACCTCTTTTAAGGTCATCTGGGTAGCTACCTCCTTCATCGTGAAGCATTTGATTGCATTGTTCTGTGTTTCAATGTGAAGATTAAGGTAGCCATTCTAATTTCAAAGCATGCATGAAGAAGTATATTTCATCTTTTACACACAGAATACAAGTGAAATTTCAATATACGGTTCTTTGTGTAGTTCACGAAAATAAGTTTAAAAGAAAATAAGTATTTGTTGCAGTTTGGGCGACATTTTCTTGCCCTATATACATATACTATGTGTGTGTGTGTGTACCTTTGTTGTTATAGGTTGGGGAAAAAGTTTCTTCGCGTTTTAAATGAAAATTCATGATATTTTTTTTACACAAGCCTTCAATCTTGAAAAGTAGTACTCTTGTCTCGAGGATTAGACTCACTCAAACGTTATGAAAAAAACTTTATTAAAAAAACTTATTAAAATGAGTCTGTGTGACCTTCCACTAGCTATGAATAAAAACAATCACTTACCTGAAAATAAACAGTCTGGGCGCAATGTTTACGGCCACCCTAAAAGGGTTTTCTTTCAGATCTGTAAAGAGAAGAAACAACTTTAATATAACGGATTAAAGCCCATTCCACTTTAACAATACGATACAATACCAGTATTTAATAATGAATATAAATGTTCAAGTCTATTTTAATATAATCGTACTAAGGTCGAAATAAAGTGGTGCGGTTCAAGTGGACTTGAATCACTATAGAACTAAAAAATAAGATAAAAAAAATAATAATAGCTCAGCAAATGACTCGACACCGCCTCATGATAAGCAGTAGAGGAGTCCATATGTGAAGATTGCTAGTACAGCCATGCTGTACAAGCCACCTCCACCTCTCTACCTTGTCGACCCAAAAAGTGCTTTTTATCCTTTTGAAGGAACTCTTGTTGTATGAAGCAGGGAAAACGTGTACCGGCAAGGAATTCCACTCTCTTGCTGTGCGACAGAGAAAGAACTAACGAAATCTATTTGAAAAAAAAAGCTCTTTGATATCGTTGTAATTATCTCTTCTTTGATTTGAATTTATATGGTATTTATTTGTTGAGTCACGACATACTCCCGGGAACCACAAAACTTAATTGTATCTGGATTGTACGTGTCCACTGATTTTGTCGGTTTAGCTTTAAAATATTTTTTGTCATACAAAAACCAACTCAGTTTCTTGCAATAATATAATATTAGAATCCAGTAACGATTGTTATCGACAGTTATGGGAAGCATCGCAATAAACAGAACCCCAGCAAAATAATCATTTACAACAGACTCAAGTAAACATCGTATTCGTTAGACAGATTGTTTACACGTTTCCTAAGAACAAACAAACGTTGCATCCTTCAACTCACATAATGGACTGCTACAAGTCCAACAAATATAAACAATTGTCGCACATGCAAAGTAAAACAGTGTGGGTTTGAAATAAATTTGTGATGTGAACTGTAACATTGTCACTAGCTATATTCTAGAGATATGCCTTTTTGTACGACAGCAAGATGAGTACAAATAAAGAATAGTATACGATCACAATATAAATATAACTTTACTGTAGAGAAATCTTCGAGTTACATACAAGACAAAAGCACTTATATTGCTGGAATAAAGGTATTCAATCACTTACCAATATATATTAAGTCATTGGAGGGTACACCATTTAAACAAAAATTAAAAGAATGGCTATTACAAAAAAGCTTTTACAATTTAAATGAATACTATAATTGGAATTATCTTTAAAACTTGTAATGTTAATATTGTACGCCCGAAAATAGCAATCTGCTGTGACTTATGCATGTGATTGTAAGATCTATTTATTGTACACAGAATCACAATAAAATTTATCTTATTTTATCTTATCTAGCTTCATTTGCAAACCACTTTTTTACAATTTATTGGTATTCGATTTAGTGGAAAATTTGCTTTTAATTCTGGGGACAATGCAATGCACATTGTATATATATATACTCAATATTGTTCTAAATTCAATATGGCCGCCTTTCCATGATGGCGGATTACACTTATTTTATTAACTTCCCTAAGCATAACCTCCTTTCATCATCAAAGGAGGTAATACTTACCTACATGACATTGCAATCAAGTTTTCCTTATCTATGGTAATCAACATCATCATTATTATAAACCACTTGTCATACGCTGACGGCATCCAGCGGCTTCTCGCTATGATAAAACTGAATTAAAAAAAAATTAAATAAGGTTCAACACACCATCATTATCATTATTCCACCTTCTGTGTGCATTGTAGACTTTGGTCTATAGCACTACACTGGTCCGTTACTGGTTGGTAGATTAAAGCAGTGTCGTAACAGCCGAACAACAAGAATTTTGTTAACTAGTCATGGACTTTTGTATGTTTATATAGTATATATCTGATATTTATGTCTTCATTTATTTATTTAACAAAAAGGACACAATTAAAAGAACAAAGGCAATGCTTATTTTTAAAAGATATCTACATGATAGTCAGGTCTTTGTACATGAAAAGTTGAAATTTAGAGTGGGAAGTAGTTTTTTAATACATATGCTTAAAAAGTAGACTTTTCAATGTTTGTTTCGCGTGCGGTAAGTTAATCCTTTCCGCACTAGTGCGTTTTATTTTCCTCTTGCATATAACATCCAAATGCATGAAGGAGATTTTTTATCAGATAGATCCGTCATAATATAACTCTCAACAATTGTTTAAACAATTATGAAAAGATTAAACTTCTTGCTTTTTTATTTATTTTTTTACACTCATTTTTCTGCTACTTGTCATAGCATCTATCTCGTTCTCACTTTCAATGCCACTTCACTATTCATCGCATTTACACATTCAACCCCAAAAAACCGGACCTTTGTCACGTCACACTAGACACCTTTTTTTCTCGGCATTTCGAAAGGTTGGTGAGAAATTAAGAGTGGGCTGAAAAAGAGCAACAAATTTACCGATAGGGAAGGACATTAAAACAGGTATTTTGAACTCATCAGAAACACAGGTTTCTGATGAGTTCAAAATACCTGTTTTATTGTATTTATTAATGTTGTTTGCATGCATAACAATAATAAATACAAACAATTAAGGAGATCGAAAATCGGTCTACCAGATATTAGGAACTAAGATGCAGCAGACAGAATCACCAACAAACAATTCAAAGTAAAGGAACATATTTATTGTAATAGGAAATAAATACTATTGTATTCAAAAGAGCGTCTATATTCCTTCGTCGGATAATCCTTCTTTAAAGTGTGTCTCAAATCAGTGGGTCTCAAGTGGTTAAGTTAAATACTATTGATTAGATTAATCTCAGAATCAACACATACACATACACATACATTTGATTTGTATAAATGTGTGCGTATGTGTGTGTTTGTATATGTGTATTCTTAATTTATTTACCAATTTGTGTACATACACACAATTTAATTAGAATAGAATCGAATATGTCTTTACTGTACATCAGCCAATTCAAGAAGAGAAATACACAAAAAACTTTTAACTAATTTTGTACATAGGTTGACCTTATCGCTAAAAGCGATCTCTTCCAGGTAACCTCAGGATGAATAGGATTAAAGATAAAGTACTTGAGGGAAGTTGGCGACGTATAACGAATACATACATGATAAAATATGGGTACCTACATGGGTTGTTTTAATGCGTTAATGGTTAATGGTTTTTAGGCGTGTAAAAGCAGTTTTTGGGCCGGCAAGGTGAGGGTGGCTAGGGCAGTTTGTCCCATGCTTCACTAGCTATCTTTACATACGGACTCCTGGACTGCTTACCAATAGGTGGTGTCGGGTAATTTACTGAGCTTTTTATATTAATCACAGCAAACACGAATGAATACATTTTCCATCGTCTTATAGCTTCGCGTAATTTCTTTTTTACAAGAAAATTTACAAGAAATTTGCTTAAGCCTATATACTTTCTATGTGTAATCTTCGCTTGCGCGATTCACAAAGGTGCAACGCCATCTGTTGCCACCGTTCGAAAGTAATAATTTACTATGATCATACAACTAGTATTCGTGGTCACAACGGACCAACGTGACGAAGATAGGTATTTCAATTTAGCTTAAGCTTAATTAAACAACAAATATCCACACAACTCCCATAAGGCTATTTATATGGTATTTCACTTCGGTGTATTTTGGGTTGAACCAAGCCTTTATCAATTCCCCTAAGGGGAGTACCCTGTAGGAGTATAAGAGGTTCGCTTAATTTAATTTACTGTTACTTGGGCGAAATTAAACGCATATATCATTGACTAAACAGATCCATAATGCAAATTATTTGGGTTAAGCTCGGAATAACAATTTCGCTGAATTAGAAATTGAATCTTAAACTAAAAAATATAATCACTTACCTGAATTACTTAGCATGAACAAAAATTATAGATGTTATTATTTATTTTGCTTTTATTAAATTTTTAAGCATTCAATCTTGTTCTACTGGTAGCTGCAATTCTCTTTAATGCCACTGCTCCTAAGACCAAACAACGTAATATAAAATTATTATAGCCAGTAAAATATTATTTTAAATATTTATCGTTTTTCTATATTAAACTAACTCACTAGTTAGTATTGAAGAAAGACCTTCTTCCAATAAAGCGCTCCATTTATTATTCACCGTTGTCTTGCCGGTCATCTACGAATTTATAAAAATATTCCCAAGACAAAAATATTTGAGTTATCGGAATTTAGATTAATCTACGTCTAACATTACCTCATACAGAATATAGATAATTTATGCAATCATTCATTCGTCTGTGTCGTCATATCCAAATACAGTTTGATTAAAAATAATCCGTTTAAGAGCTCTAATCCACGAACAATTTGACTAATGGAGTTGATTTCGCATTTTCTTCTCCAACCCATTTCCCAAATGGATTATTCAAGTTCTAGGGACAGTCAACAGCGCATTCTCATCAAGCGCTGTTTCGTCACTCAAGGCTTTTGATTGATCGTATCTCGGTTGGTAGTGAGAGGGTGTGGGAGGCTGTTGTCTCCATCTGCGAGATTATTCTCTTGAAGAAGAGCTAGCCGCTTCGCTTAGGTAGGCACGAGAAGATGGGCTGTGATCGCTCGTTTTCCTACGCCCTAAGCGTGGCCGCGTGCGTGGGTGGCTCCCACGCATGCATTGTACAGGCCACCACGTCTGGGATTGCACAAGTAGCTCTGGGCCATCTCTATTGGTGCAAAGCCTGGTCGTAAGGCTGGGCTGCCTGGGGATGACTTGGTGAACTGCTTCGGCAGAACCTGGGTCACCCCCGCGAAGGGCAATAGAGTTACTGGGGTATTCCACTTTTATGCGCCACTAGGTGAGCCCCACACACGACTTCTCAAAAGAAAGGCTTTTGATAAATATTATTCGATTGTAATCAATGCGTATTTAGAAGAAATAGATAGACTTAAGTGCTGGCGAAAGTTCCGCTTATTTATTTCAGGACACGCCAACCGAAAAGGAAATAAAGAAAACTAGCATTAAATTTTCTGTTAGATCTTCCACAAATTTTGTATTTCAGTGAATTCTGTAAAAGAATTTAAAAAAAAACTTGCATCACCAGAATGGCATGAACATGCTTCATAACAAATTATTTCGTGACTCGCGGTTGATGCAATAGATCCATCCGTTATCAAAGCAAGAGTTTTTTAAGCCATTTTAAGGTATATTTTTAACAACATTAGGATATTTCAGCTATGTAATATCCCTTCGTGCCTTTATTCAATAGCACATTTTATGATACTAAATGCGGTTCTTATGCAAAGCTTGTGAAACCGACATAAAATACAACGCTTTTTCGAGTCTAACATATTCTAGTAAGTCATATTGTTAACAAGCTATGAACGTATAACAGGCCAAGGTTGCGTATTTTTAGCACGCTTAGAGAACTTTAGCGAAAACACTTTGGGGTTGAGGATGCTTATTTTTAATAACGAAATAAAAAAGAATGGTTTTCGTAAATATTAAACTATCTCGAAGGCTCCCCAATTTGTTTGGTTTCCATATTCTTTTGGTATTATGCTGTTTTTAAAGTGGTAGACGATGATTTAAGTCTTATTCCAATGACTGAAGATACTGAATGTTGCAGCTAGGCTTTATTGCAGTCAAATTGAAGTAAGTATTATTTGTGTGTGTACTATATTTCTGTGGAAATTAAGTCTACCGGAGCTCTTTGCGGTGGCGTTATCATTGTAGGCGAGAAATTTATCTTTATGTCGTCAACAGAAATTTTAATTTTGATTAACTCATTCTATACATCTAGAATAGCGCCTTCAATTATATTATTTGACAAGTACAGTGACAAAATTTCTTTCTATCTAATTGTGATAGTTCTATTCTAGATTTCATTGCGTATCTTAGGCCTTCTCCCTCGCAAATTTGGAAAATTCAGCTTGTATCTTACACTGAATGTCATATTTTACTATCGAAAAGCTATCAAAAAGCTATTATTATATCTATCATACATTTATTGAGGAAAGACTACGAAATTTCGCTTATACAAAACGTGGAGTGAAAAATATTAATCACGTTATTAATTTACGTTCAGAGAATGATAAATCTATTGTTACGATTCACTCAGCAGTATAACCCAGTAATGGTTCATTTCAAGACAATAGCGGTATAAACGATCGCTTTAATGGCGTGGCGTTTGTGCATTATGACGTCACGTTACAATGTTATGTCATTGTGGAAAGGTGACGAGATTTGAGTCAGTTTTTGCACTTATACTCGTTGGCACTTCATTGAGGGTCGTTACTTGAGATCTATTCCTATTACTGCTATCGTCTCAAAGAGAGGGTTTCGCTTCAGAATCTTAAATTTTATATTTCTCACTCTCTCTATAATATTATATTTTATTGTAAGTCATTGGTCTTTCAAAAATCAGACGACAATTTTAATGTTCCTTGCTTTGCAATTCTGGTGGAACGTAATTATGTAGATTGTTCAACATGCGTAGAATGATAGTCATATTTCCGAAGCTTAGAAGCATTTGTTACGTATTCTTTGGATTAAGAAGATTTTATAATATCTATCGTAATATTTTGATGAGCGTGTTTGAATCAAACTAATGCATGGCATTACGTGTATTGAATAATAGAAGAGTTCTGCCCTATAGACACTGCGAGAAAGATTCGTTGTGAATACACTTGTACTTGCTCCTAAAAAACAACTCCAATAAACATTATAATAAAAACAAGTAAACAAAAACCACAATTCAAACAGATACTCCTTCTCTCTGTAAAGTAATATAATTACACAAAATTAAAGCTCTTCCAAAATTAATGGCTCAATAACGCGTTGTAATAGCCCGTTTTGAGAAAAGCCCAGATTTAAACCATTTTTGGGTTACGACTGTCTTGCAGTCATTGTAATACCTGTCCTATATTACGGAGTTAGACAACAAGGTTGAATATCATTAAACCTTCTTTCAAGTCAATTTTTGGTATTTCGGTCGAAGAAGGCTTGAATTCAAGCATTTTGCGGAGACGATTCTATTACAGTTATTATAGTACCTCTTTCTAAGATATGAAATTGCCAAGCTTAAAGAAGTTTTTCCTGAAAATGCCGTGACAGAAATAAGTTCCCAAAAACGGTTGTGATATTTACAAGACTGCTGTATTTGTTTTTTTACTTTAGGAACGTAATATTGAAATTTAGTTGACAACCCTTTGGTGAGTAGTGTTTGCTTCAATGTGGAAATTCTTTCGAGGTTGGAACAGAAAAGACTCGGAATCAACGACTTTGTAAAATTGGTTTTGTTGACTGAACAATTGGTTTCAAAATTGATTGTGTTGACTGAACAATTGGTTTCAACTACTTCGTTTATTGACCGTTTACTGGTTCACCTTGGGGAGTCGCATTTGTTTGAGCCACTGTTGCCATGGTGACGGCACATGCAACACGTGAGCTTTGACGTTGTATTAGTAATATAACTCTTAATGCAAAGGAGTAAGGTAGCAGTGTTTAAATGGAATGACGTGTCGTTTTAATGTAATTTCTTGGAGTACTCAATTTCTTATGATGTTGTAATGTTACATTTTATGATTTATAAAATCTCTTGATATGTTAGTCGCTTAGTAATAACGGTGATTTTCATTTTTGTTTTCATAAATGAAGAGTATGTCAGTAATAAAGATATATTTCAGAATCAGAATCAACCACAAATCAGCTATGCATATTTTCCGAGATATAATGATAGGTTTGAGGAGCTGTTAAAAGTCGCCTATATACACACAAGAAATTGGCATGGACAGTGGTGTCTTTAAACTTTATGCGTTTACATGTATCAGAATAATAAAGTTATTGTAAGTACGTATATTGTAAATTCAATAATAGCAATAAATATAGTTAACAAATTGTTTTATATTTAATTTTTTTTTTTAAATTTCTTCACAATAGAATTTCGGAACCATACGCTAGAAGCAAATTTGCTAAGTTTGAAATAAATTAGATGAATCTTAATTATAACTTGTAGTCGAAATTCCTATCTACAATTTTTATATTTAAAAACAGAAAGATCACCTAACAATGAAATAATAATGAAATTTATTTCAGACCAATAAAAATTGAAAAATTGTTACAATTTTAGGACTTAAGTACATAGTGGTTAATTATTACAAGAGTATATTTAGATTCCACATTAGGATTTAGTCTTATATGAAGAGGTAAATTGTATCTCATTCCACAATACAAAATAATATAATATAAAACAAAAATTATACAAAATATACCTTAATCTGTGACGTGGAATCCAGTGATATCAAATATGCAACTTCGTTTTTATACACAGTCGAACGAACACTAGAATATGGACTCTGTCAGTGTTGTATGTCACAGTACATGGTGAAAAAATCAATATAACTAAGATCAAAGTGTAGGTAGGTGAAGAAATATCTATCTCACGCGAACGATGACTGCGGAGAGCGTGCATTGCGACCACGGTCTGTGTTCTTGTGCACATACTGTGCACGAAAAATATTATACAATTATAAAAAATAATTAAAAAGCTACAAAAATATTAATGGGAAAAAAGTATTGACTTACTTTACATTAAAGACAATTTCAATAATATATTTTTATAAGAAACAATTTGAAAAAAAAACCTTTTATCACTCCACAAGGTTCATCAAAAATGTATAATTTTTAAAATGGAATAACGACACCCGTGTCATAAAGCCGAAGTTAATGACAAAGTTTAAGAAAGTTTAGTAACTAAGGAAGCTCTTTATCTAAGACTCAATAAAAAACTTATTAAGCTCGTTACGAGGAAATATAAACTGAAATTACGAGCAGCTTTAAAGCTATACGGATTACATAAAAGCTTATTTTCAGTTTATTTGAAACTCTAGTTTTTGAAGACTAAAATAGCATCCTTCAATTTAACCAAAAACCTTTGATACATTTTCATTGTTATCAAAAAACTATAAATCTTCATTTAATGTAATCAATAATTAAAGTGTTGATTTGGCTATGATATTATATTATTCTCAGGCTACCCACTAACATTTGTATATTCAGGCATGTACTGACCTCAAGTAAACTATACGTGCGTTGTAAGGGTAACACTGTATCCTACAAATAACTCTAACGCTCTAACTATGTGTTTTGTTTATTTAAAATTTAATGTGCATAAAGAAATCTTTGTATTAGCAATCTTAATAACTAAGGTCGTTTTCTACCAGACAACCATTGGGCTAAGCATAAACTGTAAAGTGTTAATAAGTAACTAATTCTACTTATAATTATAAATGTATAAAATAAAACAATTATATCATATTGTATATTTATATTCAATACAAACAAATATTTAATATAAAAAAACAAACATATTAATAATGATGATGATTATTATATAGAGGGTACCAAATTGAGTAAATAATGTTAGTCAACTTATATATTATAAGTATGGAATGCTTGTAAAATGCAATCAAAGATAATACACAGAAATTGCTAAGGAAAAGGTCCTATCTGCTTAAGGTGTCTTGACCGCAGTGAAAGGAACAGGTTAGTGTGTATTGTATATGTCAGTGTCATTTAATTGTCATAATGTAAAATAATTATAATTTATTATGAACGTTATTTAATAAAGAAATACTAATGTGTAGATCGGTGTCCACCGATAGAGTAACAACGCCAATGACTAATGTCCAAGTGAGCTTATTTTTAACTTATAATTTTTTAATTTGATTTTGACATGTTGTCGGTATGTAAACATCTTTGCGTAGCAATCGACTCCATAAACTTTAAAATGAATTTAGCAGTTCATTTGAAATAGCATTAAACTATTAAAAATGTGAATATTTTTAATCATCCATCGATTAAGTATTGATGGAGTGATCTCACTCCATCAATACTATTTATATAATAGCTATCTACATAATAGCTATCTAGCTATAAAGGAAAAAAGACCAATAGGTATCCGACGCCCATTTTAAACATACTAACGTAAGATCTCACATAAATATTTTAAAGTTCTTAAGAGAATGCTTATTCAATCGAATGCTTTACTGATTACCCTTAAAACGTGTTGCTAACTTCCTCTAGATCAAAGGAATTTAAAGCTAAGCACAAGGATTATGCTAATGCTCGCGTTTTGATCTCGAAGCTTGTACTGATCAAATAATTTGATGTATTCAGTGGGATTATTTTCAACCTAAACAAACCGTATGATTTAATAACATTAGATGGAAGCTTAGGTAAATATGGGTTAGGAGACTATCGTGTAGTTGTTATGTTCAGTAAAAGGTCGTTTTTTATTGTAGGTATAGATAAATTGATAACCAAATACAATAATTCTAATCCTATAATATAATAAACTTATTTAGATCTAATAAAACAAATTAAATATCTATATAAGAAAACATCAAGTACTAAATTTAATTAAAATTACACACAATAACTAACACTTCACTCAATAATTATAAATCATAATTACTTGACTACACACTTTACTAATTATTCGTTCTTATTCTTATTTTGTTCTTATAGATGTGGGTAGAAAAGGCACTTTTTAGCCAGTAAAAGGCGGAAGTGACTTGCGATTATGTGGCTATCAGCGCACATAGACTCCTCTTACTGTTTACCATCAGGCGGTGTTGAGTTATTTACTGCGACTTTTATAAAAAAAGGTAATTCTGCCAAAATATGCATAACTTCTAGCTTAGAATGTGTCTTCATATGAATGTCATGTGTACGTGTGTGTGTTTTAAGTGTGTGCGTAAAATTTTTATATATTCTTCTGTTTTAGTTCGTTTTTGATATTATTAATATTATTATTATTAATTACTGACGTATTTTCATATTTAGCTAAAAGTACATTTTCTTTATGTTAGGCTAAAAACAGATAGATATTTTTAATGGGTGCTTCAACTCCTTCACTCAACAGAAACCTTATTACAGTGTAAAAAGGGTGGTTTTATAATGCTTCCTATGTTTTTAGCTGAAATAAAAGTAATTACGAAAAATAATTTGAAAACTTTTTTATTGCTTTAAATTGGTAAACAATGATACTGTTTCTTTATTAATTCGAAACCCCACATAATGTGATTTTATCACTGTGTCAGCCGCAGCCTTGTACAGGTATCTTGATATTACTTTGGTAGTCATTCAACACAGTTTTCAGGTTGGTAAAATTGTTACTGATGAGTTTGAAATAAAACCTTATTTATGACAAAACTTCGTAGAATACAAAAGATTTTTAAATTACTTCAATCAGCTGATACTCAAAACGCAAACTTTTTGGCTTTCATTAAGGGCTATTATATTTATAATAAAATGTTAGATATCTTTATAGTATTGATTTTAAACTGTTAACTTTAAATGGCGAAATCGAATAAATCAAAATTAAAGATTTAACAAACTGTAAAATTAAATCCAAAAAATAAATGTATCTAGTCGAGACACTGTCATGAAATTACGCAAACGAAATCACTTTTATTATTTATAACAATATTCTTAATTAAGACTTCATGCTTAAGACAAGACTTCGTGTTAATGGCCATTAATTAGACAATTTAATAAGTTTAGTTATTAACGCTGTTCAGATAATAATTTTAGACAAACTGGCAAATTTAGCTAGATGTGGGCAAAATGAAATTATTTCTATTATTATTATGAATTGAAAAAATCACAAAGTCACTAAGCCTAGACCTTATACTATACCAAACGCTTTCATGATCAAGAAATGTTATCTATCATCGTCGATAAGCAGTTAAAGAATTGTGATCTTTAAGTAAATGTGTGAAGGGCACGAATCCTTTGAATGCTGCCAGTACTGGAGCAATTGGTATGGAGATCCTATCCAGCATTGGACACCACTCGGCTGGACTACAATGGTCTAAAATGTTCGGTTCCATTGTGCAGAAACACTGACGAACTAAATACTAGGTAGTCTTATTTGAAATTTATCTTCTACTACATACACGTAGTATGTGTGGGTGTGGTCATGCTCACACACACTATGATACAAAATAGACGTCAGCAAGGCGTTAACACTGTGTAACATAATTATCCTACATTCTTTAGATACAGTATCTATTCGTAAAGAGGAGATTGTCTTTCATAGAACGGGGTAACCTTATATGACAGCTGTTCAACATTGTATAGTCAAAAGTGTTATCTAACAAAAACTATATCTATTTCTATTACATCTAGAAAGAAGCTTTTTCTATTATCAATTCCTATCTGTTAATTTGACCGTCGCCTGAGTAACATTTATCAGATCTCTGACCCGTATTTTAAATTTCTAAAAAGGATTCTTTTGCAATTTAAATTTGATGTTGGCCTTAGTTACTTTGTTTTTTTCTCGTAATTTGTGTTGGCGTGGGTAAGTGGTAAAAAGAATTTTTTATTATTATTCTGTATTTACGTATTTAAAGATAGAAGCAGACAGTCCTATTGAAATATATATTTTTGACACATTAAATGGTAATTTTGATGTGTTTGAGAAGACCTGCCTGAGAAGAATTGACCTTGCTTACTGGATACGTTCTGTAATAACTGAATTCACGATATCCAAACACTTCTACTTTACAGGTTTACAGTTTTATAAGAATAACACATCTGATTATATCACCCTGGTCAGAATGAGTCCTTCTTATAGTGAAGTGGGGTGGAGTAGAAAAGACATTATTATTTTTAACGTAAATTTTCCTCGGTATAAGGGATGAGTTTCATACCTCTTTCGTAGCTTGTCTATCTTATTATTGTATTGTGGTGTATTGTGAATAACAACACTTTAAAAATTAGACGGATTTATTTATGATAAATAACTAGTTAGTACATAATATTAAGACAATTATTAAATGTGTTTTACATGATATATATTGGCAGATTGGAGCGGAAGTGATAAACGCAGAAAGATAGTGCCGTGACGCGACAGTAGTGTTGTGGTATAATCTATTATTATAACAATGCTATATTTTTCTTTATTACTATTTCTTTAACAGCTCAATGAAGAATTTTAATGTTTAGACATTTTAATCACACGATGGTCACTTTTAGTGGATTATTGTCCGAGTTTTTATATTCTTACATAAGACGCTATTTGTATAGATAATACTATGCCCGTGTGCCTATACAAATAAATAACAAAATTGTAACTCAGTTTAATTTTATATAAATAAATCGATTCTACTGAAACAGTTTTACTGTTTTATCTTGTATTCTACAATGAATTCAAGTAATTTACACACTGCGTTCGGAATCCCGAAATGAATCAATGATTTATTCAACGGTTTCACCTTCACGTTCTCTGGTGAGTAGATTTTTTGTTTGTATGTGTTGGTCTGGTTTGGGAATTCGTTAGTTATTAAATTTTCTTTGACCAATCCAGGGATCAATCATGGTATAAGTTACTTTGTTTTTGTAATCTAAATCGTTAAAAAGTGACTTATTTTTGACTATTATATATCTAAGAGTAAGAATGACGGCTAGCAACAGTTTAGAAAGAGAGAAAAACCCTATCTTAGACTTACAAGCTTTAGTAAATTCAACTTTGAGGATATAATTTTAAAATGCAAAAAAGCAGACCCCAATTTTGACGTGGCATTAACCCTGTCATTCAACAGAACGCTAATTTATGCGTTACATGTAAAAACCATTCGTAAACGGTTGTTTCCACAGAAACGTGTCCCAGTTCGTTTTAAATTTTGTAATTTTCCAACATTGTTATAGCTGTTTAAATGTTGTTTGGTCCCGTTGGTACAAAGCACAGAAATGGGGTTATATTTTTATATTCGCTCCTATCTTGTGTTGCCATGCTAATGACGCTACGTTTTGTTTGAAAAACGTAATTATATTTTCTTTTGAATGTCTGAAAATTTCTAAAATGTAGAATCTTTTATTCGATGGACACTGACGTATAGTTATTATTACCATAGAATTTTGATAGTGATGGTGTAAAGTCATTATTTTGATGTCGACGAAATCAATCCGTGTTTCTTTATCGATAAAAATAATTATTTAGGTTCATTCATCTCGCATTCATCGTCACTATGATTGTCATAAAAACTAAACATTCGTTATGTACTTATGGGTTGTAATCAAACAGTTATTGGCGCTAATTAACAATCAGACAACTGAAAAAATACCTGATAGCATTCGTAATAAGTTAACTAAAACAACTTGCGGTGTGCATATTGAAAATAATTGCTTTCAACTAAGTTATCGAGGTGGAGTGCAAATTGAAAATTAATTATTTGCAGCAATCGCTTGAGCGGCACTTTTGTATAAAATGGAAACGAATTAATTAGTGGTACTGCATTTTGCTGCTTAATAATTATTATACGGCATATTTAGAAAGTCAATTTTGATTTTCTTTGTAATAAAAAATCCGAAAGGTCGGAGAAAGTTGGATAGTTTAATTCAGATTTTTCAGGATACAACTTTTATTAGTTTTATGTGGGTATAAGTATTTAAAGATTCTTGAAGACTCATACTTTACACATCTTTTGGCACGTTGCCTTCTAGAATGTTCCTTCAAAAGTCACTTTTGTTAATGTAAACTACACAAAGATACTTCTGAAAAGATGAAGTCGTTAAGAGATTGCCAATCCACTCTTGGATATCTTATTAATCGTGTAATTTGCAATGCCAAAACCGCCCTTATTCCGTTTGCAGTAGATTGGTTGAAAGTTTGAGTGTTATCCTTCGCCAACTGTACTTGGCGACCATTCAAATAATTGGCCAAGTAATTTCGTGACTTGGACGTTTGCTAGATCGAAAACTTTTCAATTTTACTGTGGTTAAATTATTATTTATTTACGTAGCTTAAGTTTTATCATCAACAAGCCTTTCTGTGAAGTGATTGGTTTGGGGTACTGAACTGGCCAAAAGGACTCAATTTGAAATAGGAAAAAAAACAAATTAAGTTGAATTTTCACGTTCTATAAGGTCTATTTTTTAATATTATTGGGGCATCTCTTGGCTTTCATCTCACCTTATGGTCAGTGAACATAAGATCGAAGATGGAAGCACACTACACATGAATTCCTCAACTAGGAACAGACAGAGGAACTATCTGGTTATCTTACCCTTAACTACTAGAACACAACAATTCTGTTAACATTAATGTTACTTTATTTCTTACTTCTTGCCTCCCAATTTTAATTTAAAATTCGGGAAAATTTCCTTCAATACAGTCTTATCAAGTAACGAGATATTAAAAAAAACTGAAATAATTGGAAAAAAGTACAAAAATATCAAATGAATTAAATAATTACGTATAAGTCACTGTTAAAATTATTTATAAATAAATTGGCATTTTAGGTAAAATGTAACAACATGCAGCTAGATGTCACTAGCCCGTTATTACCTAAGTCGCTACGTCACTTCCTTTCCTGCCGTAACGTTGCCGGAAGAACAACAGCTGTCATCCAAGCCATTGTCTATGGAAGGGAGGACGTAGCCAGCCTATTCAAGCCAGCCGGCATTGAGATTGATTGCATTTGCTTTTGTAAATTTTAACGGGTCGAACTCTGCCCAAATTATACCTGATATTTTCCCGCTCCATGACCTCCAGAAACTATAATCGCCGAATCAAGAACAAAGTTCAAATTCAAGCAGTACCTTTGTACAATTCTCTAATATTCTGTTGTGTAGTTTTAATTGTCTTTGTGTGTACATAAATTGTTAAATAAATAATAAATTGATAAAGTTCCATAGACGAAGCATCCGAAGACCCAAGTGAATATAGATTAACATCAACTGCACGGAAAATGTTGAAGAATCTTTTAGCGCAACAAGTTAAGAAAGCATTCAGTGAGCTTCAAGATGAAACGGATACCCTCATAGATCGTTTGAAAGTAAATCGGGCTCCATCTTTGATCCCTGAATTTGACCCCGATAGTAAAGAATGCACTGTTATTGCTTGGTAAAAGAAAATTTAACCTTTTTGGTTGACTAACCTTCTGTTGCTATGGTTCATTCTGTTGCTGGTTGCAATAAATATATTTTATTTTCTACTATCGCTTGACTGTTATTTGTTGAGAAATTCCGTTCTCTATCACCGAAGGTATGCATCAAATCCAAAAAATTACATGGGACCAACTCGATGATGTGTTTAAATAAATATAAATATCATTATAAAAATTGACGAAGATTAGATTATATATACATAAAATATTGTTCAATTGATTGACTTTATTTATTTAGGTTACCTGGAAGAGATCACTTTTAGCCCTTTGTACAAAATTAGTTAACTGTTCCTTATATATTTCTCTTTTTGAATTGGTTGATTTACAATAAAATATATTGTATTCTATTCTATTGATAACCTCTCTTGTTTGAAGTCTTTTAAAAATAGCATGATCTAATATCATGCTGCAGTACTCAAAATATTTCATAGTAATCGCCCCTGTATTGTAGATTCAAACATAAATTTTATCAATCCCCATATGCATCTAACTAGCAAGTTTGGTTAAGTTTCGGGACATTGGTAGAATCCACGAGAGGGCACGCTAATTGACCTAATTCTTGTATGCCACATGTAAAAGTTCGCTGGGGAAATTTCGTGACTTCAATTTTTTGGTTACATGCTTATAAATTTTTTTAAAGGCAATATTTCAACTGTTAATTGTAGTGTCGTATTAATTAAGTTGTGACAAATAAAGCTATACTGGATTAAATTAAAAATTTTATACTCGAAACATATTACACTTATAACATATTTTGCGTCCCTTTTGAGCCTTATCTGAATCTTATCGTGTCGTGGGTTTCATTAGCTGCACTCAATATAAAACAAAGTTCTTCACAAATCAATTTAGAAGTATTGTTCAAAAGTAACGTTTAGATTTAGAAGTAACGATTATAATTAGTTATAGAAACGCCTGCAGCTGTTATATCTCATACAATCTTCGTAGTTTAAAGTACTGTGAATAGTTTCTATTTTACATCAACTTATTAAAACAGTTATGTGTTTTAATAAGAATGAGATTCTAGGTTGAGTTAAAAAATATCTACCACTCTAACCTCGGAAATACTATTTTTAACATCGTATTTATTCTATCTGTATTTAATTCAAAATTGAACTAATTGTTAAGTAACAACCAGAAAAGAACAAGAGTGGCTGTTCTATAGAAGATTTATAACTTTTCTATATTCGAAAAAAGGAAAGTTTTTTTTAAAAAAAATGACCACTATTGTCTAGTGCTGGTACTGACCAAACCATAATGATTTCTGAGTTGTATCTTAAATTCAGTGTTTATAAAAGTCATTACGAAGTATATGTACCCATGATCCAAGTCATAGTAAATTATTAAAATAAAATAGAAGTCTTTATTTTACAAAACATTAAACTGACTCTGTTCTCGGACTTCGTAAATAAACTTTACTGTCAACGTGCATTATCAATATGGTTAGGGAAATTCATCATCACCTGATTTATCACGTCATATTTGCAGTTACTTAGCTTAAATATTGCACCAATACTTTAACTGTTTGATAAGCTAAATTAGAATGAGAAAACAGTGTGTCTTAATCTAAATATTAAAATACAGAATATCTCAGATATTTTCACTATTTCTTAGCCTTCAAGAAATATGATAGCGGGACAATTAAATGAAATATAGATTAATTACAATAATTGCAATTATACTTGTGATTACCATATTATTTATTATTGATTACTTCCAGCTATTTCCCGAGTATATTATTCTCTTATTGATATTGAAAATTAACGAACCTTCGTAAATTGCACGCATAGTGGAAGCGAGACAGATTCACTGCAATTAAATTTTGATTTAGCGAGCTCAAAAGAATAAAGCTGTATATTTGATTTTATAAAACAAAAGTTTTTTAACTATTTTTTAAAGCAGTGTTGAATAAAAAAGGCGCCAAAAGCTGTTTTCTTCCGGAAATTACCGCAGAACCATAAGTTAATGCGTATCTTATACGTCCTTGGTCGAGTTTTTAAAAGCGTTCGAGGGCGGTGAACCGTAAACTGTCTGTCGAATTTCAGAGAAACAGGTCATTTGAAACGACAGGCAATTTTTTTCTTTTGTTAAGTTTTCCTGCTATTAATTCTCAACATTATTGTGAATAATGGTGAGTTTAGCTGTTGGAAAACTAAAAGATCTCTGGATTAGCAGTCAGTGTTGGCCAATTATCGAAAAATGCATTATCAATTAAAGTAATAAAGAAATACTTACATACAAAAAGCTTTAGAGCCTCTACAATTAGTTTAGAGCCTATTATCGTTTGTACCATGGAGAGTGCTCTGCGCCCTTATCCCCCCCTCTCTTGTTTCCTACCCAGAAGCACGCAAGATGTTCTTCGAAGTCAATGTCTCCACGTCTACATTACGCAGAAAGATATTTCATGACTTAATCACATAGCAAGCAGTTCTTTACCAGTACACGTATTACACCCTACTTATACAATATCGGTTCCTACAAAAGAGACTTCAGAAGACACTTGGGCCAGCAAGTTGAAGGTGGCTACGGCAGTATGTCAATTGGTTCGCATATGGACTGCTTACCGCCAGGCGTTGTTGAGTGATTTGCTGAACTATTAATAAATATTAAAAATATATTTAATCTTGCTACACCAAACGTTCAGCTATTTTATAGCTGTGATTTAAAGTTATTGTTGAGAGAAAAAGAAAGGATATCGTGGCCATAGCTTATCAATTTTCTAACCACTACCCCAGACCTCAATCAAAGCAAACGACCAAAGTGTATACTCAATGAAACCTCCGATAGAGATAACAAGATTGCTGAAAACTTGTAACATAATTATTGAGGGAAGTTTCTAAAGAGGGTTACTCTGACTCTGAACGTTAATTAGATACCGCAGCGATCTAGCGGCAACTCATTACAAGTTTCTGTATCAGCCCATTGGAGCTACAGTAATAGAATGCTCTTTCATTGATGTGTTTGCACCGTATTTATCTACATTGAGCAACAATGGAAAGCGTTTCAGGTCTACAAAATATACATTAAAAATTAGTGATAATTGAGATGATAGTTCTGACATAAACTATACTTTGATAAAAAAAATGCCAAGATCAAAAATATGACATGTCATACCTATATGCGATTCAAGCCCATGCTTTTTTACAGTCCACGTTGCTGCCTTAACCATATTTTCATCGCTTAATTAATTTCTAGTTTCCAGACACTAACTTCAGTACCTTATTCGGATTTTTATAACTTTTATTGTGCTCGGATACTTTCAATATTAGTATTAAATTTATACAGCACTATGCTTTTATTTATTTATTTATTAAGTATTTTTATATTCATTATGAATTTGATATGAAGTTTATTTAATATACTATGGAATTTTTGCTGTCTCAATAAATAAATTATGCTGTTGCTTTATTATAGCTAGAAGCAAAAAAAAATATTTAAAGATTAGTCTGATACTGGTGTAAAAAAAGCAATCAGTGGTACTTGTTTTATTGAAGTTGAAATGAGTAGCTATGATTAAATAATTATTATCATTCCCTTCAATTCTGAGGCGATGACTAATTTCAAACCATCAGATATTTTGTTGATGACGATCTAACGTCTTTTTATGCACTATCTTGATCTGTGGTAACTCATGGTGTACTTTGTAGTAAAGTAGAAGAAAAGAGACTGGAATCTGACTTTGGAGTAAAGTAGGATAAAAGAGACCGAAATCTGTTAAAAGCTGGTTGAAAGGGAGAAGATGCTTAAAATATGATATAGTTACAATATAAGAAAGAATTTGTACCTGAGATGATTTGGTAATCTAGAACATATGTTTTGCGATATTTCTATTAACTGTTATGAAGCAAAAGGTGATACAATTTTATTGCTTTGCTAATAAGTTTCAATTACCATCAAAATGAATGACCAGCACGTGATATTGAATAAAGTAGTAATCCCTTATAAATTCGAAGCAAAATACAGCCAATTTGGAATTTATCGTGTGTGACACAAGACTCATGATTCGGAAAGATAACCGCATAAAACATTACTACTATCACGGTTCTTAGTTTACGCTATAAAGCCGTAACTGTACCGTTGCATGGCGTTGGACCCAATAGCTGTTTATACGATATTTTAATGGACGGTTGCAACGAAAGTTACAGCTTGCTACTAAAAATAAACTCAGTCAGGTTTAATATGTGTAAATTTATATATATTACCATTTATATTTTGTAAGAATTCTTCTACGAATTGATCTACGAAAATGAAGAGCTGAGAAGAAAACAATTTCGTATACATCGATGATATAATATACTAGCTTTAAACTATCGCGTTTTATTGTACAAAATATTAAAGATGTGTGCTTTACACACAGTGGGTAATTACATACCTTTACATTACCATAGTACATATCTGTACATGGCAAAAAAACAATATCGATAACATCAAAGACGTGCGGGTAGATGAAGAAAAGTCCACCTCACGCAGACAACGGTCGGTGAAGCATGCACTGCTGAGGCAGTCAGCCTGTGACCACGGCCAGTGCAACCTGGTCATAACGTTAGGTAAATAAAAGGTATGTAATTATCTACCGTTTTTTTTTACGAGGAGGAATCCATTTAAGGACCTACCCGCCACTGGCTAAGCGACGGGCGTGTACGGGGGCGGCGGGGCTCACTCGGTACCGCAATAGAGCGACACTGAGAATACCCACTAAAACTCCCCGGTAACTCCATTGCCCTTCACGGGGGTAACCTGGGTTCTGCACGAGCAATTCACCGGGTCAAATGTAATTATCTACCGTGCGCGATAAGTCCCACCTATTTTTTTTATTATTTGATTCCAAAATTAACCATTAAATACGCTTTATTGCCTTTCAAGATATACCTAAGTTAAGTAACCGGCCGTGAATAGAACAGACAGGACACTGCAGGCTAAAACAGTCACTTATTCAATATTAGATTCAGTGACTCTGATTTTTACAGATACTGTGAACCCTCAATGCACCTTCAGTCTAACTGTGGATTATAGAAATCCACATAGGAAGGTTTACACGGGGAGATATATAATAAACCCAGTTCAAACTAAAACTATTAAGTTTGGGCATTTTTGAAATTTTATAGAAACTGTCAACTCATAGATTTTAGGTCGTGTGTGAGAAACCAGTCTTAAAAAACTGAATTATCTATTTTAAAAAAAAGCTTTTTATTTAATCATTATTAAGTTATATAGCAATAAACTGTTTTTTTTTGTTATTTAATATCTAATTATTGGTAATGTTTATTAGCTGTAGAACAGAGTGGTCATCTGACAAATGAATTTTTAGTTTAGTAGTACTTCGATCACTGATCTTTAAGAATTACTTACGAAAATAATATTAGCATTATCATAACACAAATTAATAAATACAATAATAATGACAGTCTTCAAATTTAAAAATGGTTTTTGAAGACCCGCTAAAGACATTGTAATTATTGGTTTTGTATAGAAATAAGTAGTCTTTTCCAAACCAACTTTCAGATGGATGACAAAAAAGAAACTTATCTCGTTCAATTTTATTTGATTTTGATTAATTAGAACGTGTTCTTTTAATGACGATAAATCGCCTTTGCTTCAGATCTGGGGTAATTTTTCTTAATTAAAGTGGAGAAAAGCCCGATGTAATATATTTAAAAGTTGACAAGACAAATGAAATACGCGTTGCGACTAATACACATAAAATATTCTTCAAAATCAAGGCAACTACTTCAAAAGACGTCTAATTTAATTTACAATACGAACCCATCTTGTTCATTTACACAGCTCAAGACGTGTCAGCCTATTCAATTCGTGACGATAAAATAGAACGACTGATATTTAGATAAAGTTGTTAACGTTATTAGAATACATCTTTATTTAAATAACCGTTACAATTAAGCAAATTGTGATAGAGTAGGTTATACCAAATTAATGTATTTTTTTTTATATACAAAGCTTAGCAAATGACTCGACACCACGTGATAATAAGCCGTAGAGGAGTCCATATGTGAAAATACATACTGCCCTAGCCACTCTCACCCTGCCGACCCAAAAAGTACTTTTTCAATTGTAAGAATCATTATCAAAGCTCATAAAATAAAATGTATTAAATTACAACTACAAATTACAAATTTAAATAAATCAACGCTTATTTTGTTTGTTGAAATTATTATCACAGCAATGATTTCAACAAGATGTCAACATCATCGTTGCTGCTCTACAATTTACAGAAGTAAATACCGTAAAATGAGGCATAACCGAAGAATTCATTTTTAGTAACTTTTCATCAACTATTGATAGTTGATGAAAAGTTACTAAAAATGAATTCATTTATATCTTATTGATTTATATCTTTGAAGATATAAATGAAAATGATCGGCTTTATCTGTAACTTCACTTTCATGAGTAGCCTTAGACACCTATTTCCAAGAAGTATGTGATACACACCTTATTGTCTTACTTTAAATATATCGCTTCATTTTGACATACGCCATATTCCATTGCCGCTTTAACTTTCAGCTTAATATTTAGTAATGATTTTAAAGCCGAAAGCTATCGCGATAAATATGAAACTTCTCATAAGATCCACGATCTAGTTAAGGCAAGATTTTATGAGATTATAAATCGACGACAGCTATAATGTGTCAAATAATAGATTAAATAGAGTTTATTAATTAATCAATCATTAATAAGATCTATTAGTAATAAGATCGTGAAATCAGAAGTTATGTTATGATAAAAATCCAGTCAATGATTTAGGTGGAATAAAGAAGAGAGTAAATACGAAAATAACACTTCAAGAACACATAAATCCGAATATTCAAAGCTGTTGAATAATAAAAATTCCATAAAAAGTTCCACAGGCAATATTTTATTAAATCAACAAGTGTAGCAAGCGAGAAGAATCAGATAAGAGGCACCACTAAATCATACTATAAACCTAATAAGTGGTAACTGAACCAGTTTTCTGTCCTCGTGACTGATCCAAACGAAAAAGAGCTGTATCTTCTGCGGGAAAAGTTGAAAATTCCCAAGCTTCTACTAACAAGAGGGAGCCTTTCTTGACATAACTAGGTTATTCCCATTTGTGTTTTGAATGTTCATTATTATGTATTTTTCTTTTCGCAGCTGGTGCGCAGAAGGAGGGAGTATGCTACTGAATTAGAGCTAATTTATAGAGTGGGTGTTTCAGTTGAAATGGTAGCCTGGAAATTATTAGTCGTTATATTCACAGGACTTTTACTTTTAAGTGTACTTAGAGTTTATCCATATTGCCTACTTAATATCAGAGTTATTCAAAGCATATCTTATTTAGTACTTGGTGGACTTGAAACTATACGAAACAAATTCAATTAGCAAATAACTTTATTCGTAACATTAGTAATTAAACTTAGCCCAGCGCAATACTGTAGTAACCTTTACATTAGTTAACGAAGTATAAAGATCGACTACTTTTTATAGGAAGCTATAATCTATAAATGTTATTTCAGAGCATATATTTACATTAAACCCAACGGAACAGAATAGTGTAAGTGAAAATATAATGTAAACGCAATAAAGAAGATGGAAATAGATACGCATTTAAACTTTAAATAAAATCCGATTCAATGACGTTGCCCCAAAAAAGTTTTGCGTGGAATGTATAACATCACTGAGAATAAACATAACGCTAAATATAAGTATTTATGAACTTGTAGCTGTAATGTCTAATGAAACATGCACTGAAGGTAAACTTTAATAACTTTCAATGCTTAATAATGTAGTATTTCTTTACGTTAAGGCTGATTTGAACGTTGGTTATTTGTCGTCATAAATATTTAACACACTATGAAGGAAATATAACGAAAACATTAAAACAACTAATGCTAGTTTGTGCAACTTACAGAATTGAAATGTGAGTTGATCAAAATAAAGAAATAATTTGCGACTCTTTTTTTTGTCCTTCTCTTAAGTCGTTTCTGAACAACGATGCTTTAGAAGTAAATGAAATAATAATAAAGGAAAAAATACATAAACTTTATTAAATCATTACCGCGTGAGAAAAAAGAAATTTATTTTGCCTGGAAGTTCTACGAATGTACAAAGATAACTAACTTACAATTAAGTATAACACAAAAACAGGACGCGGGCCATGTTCTCATTTGAAAGTTAAGACAACTCTACGCATATTCAAATTTATTTGAAGTAGACCTCAACAAAACATTTTGTAGTTGATATATATTCAAAAGCTTTCTCTGAACTCCTTGGAGCATTCATTTTGGTATTCGTCCCCCGCACGAATACACCATAAATAAAGCAATTTTGGGGGAAGACTTTTGGTTTTATTTGGGAGCCAGATGTTTGTCTCTGTCGGCAAGATGAGACAAGATGAGAAGAATTCTTTGGTGATATGAAATTAAACTATTTGCTGATGAAACTGTTAGACAATCGCTCGTTCAAACGCCATTTGATATCTGCGTCAAAAATAATGAATTCTTTGAAAAAGTTACTCTTGCTGATTGGAAAGGTAACTTTAAATTTGAGTTTATTGAGAAATTGGTTTTGATACTTCATTGCTTTGGTACTAGAGATAATAATCGTATGGGGATAGTTATGGGAAAGAGGGGAAAAAGAAATAAAGAAACATAAGAGTGTATACCGGTATCAAAACCATAGACAATTATTTACTCTTGCGATAGCCTTAAAGAGGTTTAGAAAAATTTACTGCCGTCTATGGTAAAGACGTTTTTCAAGAAGAAGTGAATAGGCTAGCATTAACCCCTATCTTACCAAGACGTCAATGTGATTTAATGGAACATGCTAGAAGTTTCGTAAACTTCTACATAAATAAAGTACATTTAGGTAACACTTTTGAAGATAAGTTAGTAGTTACAGGGGCACGAAATTCGGAATTTAGTTTACATTATATTTAACCATAATGTTTTCGTTGATTCATTTGTATGAAGACCTACTTTATTGCAAATATGTGAACGGGAATCTGCCTACTCACCAAAGTAGTTTAAGAAGGGTAAGGAATATTAAGGATGTGGGACAATCTCTATTGTTTAGTAAATGTTTTATATAACAATAATATATAACTACTAGCGGGTAGCTCCAACGGTTGTCATTTCTCTTTGAAACGTTCCTACTGCCACTTCAGGCTTGCATTTCTTTGGGCTACGTCAGCGATCCTAATTCTCTTGTGGATCTTATGCTTTCTAATAAGACCACACAGAGAAACTCCGAGCATAGGCCTTTAAGTGACTTTGAGCCTATGTTATCTATAAATAAAAATGTTTTTATATTACCACAGGTAAGCATATTATTGAATGAATGGGAATATTATAGCCGATACTTGACCACTTTTAATTCGTATCAATTTTATTATCTAGAAAATTAATTTCGTGCTTTATAACAATGAAACCAATGTGATAATTATTTAAATTAAAGCGGGGTATAATCACAGCTTCGTAATTAGCGTTAGTACGACGCAACTGTATCATTAACACTAGACTGGATCGATTAAGAATATCAGTCATTGTATCAACACTAACTCAAGTAACATAATCAGAAGTTTGCTAGTATTCAAATGTTTAATTAATGTTGGTTTGAGTTATTGAATCATCGGTTTAACTCGTCTGCTCAGTAATGTCATTTAAGAACTTATAACTTATCATGTAACGAATGTTGATTTCAGAAGGCATTTTTTTTTATCTTGAACAAGAGATTTCCCACAATCTTGTATTAGGGAAAGCAAATTATATTCTAATAGTATGCACATTTAAGCTATCAAGTTACTCATGTATTTATGACAATTTTTTGAATGAGAGATAATGATACTACTACAATAAAAAAACTTAAATGTTTTAATGACAAATTCCAAATGGAGGATATTGAAAATCAATAATGTACAGCTTAAGCTTTACACTAATAAGAAAACCATATCACCAGCATTGGGCCAGGCTTTATTACAATAGTGATAAGAGTTTGTTACGAGTTATTCTCTGGATACATTTTATATGAGGATTAAAAAGTTAGCCCATATTATTAATACTATAAATAAAGCCAAGAAAATAATTAGCTTTTTCGATAATAAAGAAATTGCGTTTTAATTCAAAACTGACTAGATTTTTAAATACCTACAATCTTAGTACTCACTCTAACAAGGCAAGTTTTTGACATTCTTGGAAAACTTAACTTTAATTTCAATAAGACAATTCCTTAAGTCTATTCGTATTAGGTACGTGACTCTACAAAACAGCACGAGTAACTTTTACACGTGTATAAGAAACCCTGCGTCTCCAGTTGAGCAAAGACAAGTGGAGGGAAGCTTTCCTTGGCCTGCGAAAATCAACCTTAAACGCATTACTTTACAACACAGTATAACTTTATGTAGGCTGGCATATCGAAGCTACTCTGCGTTTTAAATTTCATTAGTACTGCAAAGAGAATCGTAATCCTATAAGCAATAAAGAATAAATTTATTTGTTCAAGAACCACCACTCCACTAGTCTCCGCTTCAGTAGCTATATCAATTCGATAGAAGCCTTTTTAAAGTCAGTTATTATGATTTAACTAGGATAATTAAAATTGTGGATAATAATTTCGTTTTGAATATTATCGTTTTTAATACCTTTTGGTTTCTACCGTGATGTTGCTGGTGGCAAATCCACTTCTTCATATCTTTGTGTAAAGCCTGTTTTGTTCATATGTCAGTTTACTTTTTAATATATTTTGATACTAGATTGTTTTATGTTTCCTTATTTTACCACTTCTTTCCAAGAATACAGTCCACAGGCTCGCCAGGCTAACTAGCGTAACAGTCCAATGCTCAAATATGACTACTGAATTCAAATTGGGGTTGCGAAGTAATCTCGTGAAATGGCAAAAAAAAAATTGGAATGTTGGTCCAATCATAAATTTAAGAAAAAAACCAAATCCAATGTAAGCTGAGGTTTCATATAATGTAACGACTTTTTTAAAAGTAGTCACAGTGGCCGTTCTAAAATTTGTTTGCGGTCATGAAATCTAAAGAAGTCGGGCTTCATATCATAAATTTCATAACCTTAGTTTCAAATAACTTAATTAGCGTTTGGACTGTGATGCTGAAGAAAGCTTAAGAGAAGATTTTAATTTAATGACAAGCTTAGAGCATACGTGTCAAAACGTTAAGAATGTCACAAATGATAATAGAAGAAACAGAAATGTATTGGAATCAGTTGGATATAGACACTAAAACAAGACACCACGCGAACAAGAATCATAATCATAAGATTCATATTATGAGATCCATAGGTCCTGTCGCTGTAACCAAGCCGCTACATGCTCAAAAAATTCGTATGAAAGCAAATAAAATATCAGCTGTAAAACAAACGAAAAAAGGTAGAATACTTCTTGAATTTGAGGTTAACTCGAATATTTTAGGGATTACCAAAGTCTAAAAAAAATAGAAAATATTTCAAATTGAGCAGTGAATGGTGCAATCAAATTGTTATTTAGTTATTAGTGTTCTGTTCTGTTCTCGTGTGCAGTAAAGTTTTATAAACGTCCCAATGATGGGCATAGGACTACCTACATGGGAGAAGCACATGAGGAGTTTGGGATACCACCATCTGAAGCTTGATGAGTGAAAGCGCACAACATTAGGGACCAGCGGCTTAACCTCATTGAGGAACATGGAGCCCGATATACCAAATTTTTTATGAACCATGACATAGTATTCGTTATCGAAACCGTTAGAATTTCTACGAATGAGTTCAACATTATTAGTAGATTTTTTATGGGATTGATTTGTATTCTTTAAGATGACAACTTGTTTCTATGGTGTAGTGGTTTAGACCACCTACCTCAGATCTGGAGGTCCAAGAAACAATTCTCATTAGAGGCAGATATTTTCTGCTTAATTTGGTTGTAAGAAAGGCTTTTTAAAACACCATCTTAGAAAAGTCTGCCGCTATTACAATAACGGTAACAGCATTGATTATTTCCGGTAGTTGGAGTTTGGATAGCAAATTGCTCTGTGATTGAGGAATCCGGGGCTAGCTCGGTTGTATAATCGGCCTTATTGTCACTTACCATTAGGTATACCATTAAAATCCAATGTTTTATATACCCACTGGTGACTATGTCAATCCAATCAAAGAAGTTATCAGATTGTAACTTACTTTATACGGTTTATACCTTACAAAAACTAAACCTATATTTGAACTCGAAAACTGAAATAGTACAAAACTAATTGAAGCAAACTTTTGGGTTATCATTTAACATGCTTCTAGGCTTAACCCAAAACTTAGTTCAACATTAATAGATTGTTTTATTAGTTCTTTAAATATGTAGGGCGAGTGGTCCCTCCGGTCGAATCAAATACCTACCCTATTTAAAGCAAAAAATAATTTTTATTTTATTACGTAAAGCCCATGATAATGAATAATATATGAAAATCTTTTTGTTAAGATGAAAATGAAAGACTCGATACCACCAGACGGTAAGTAGTAGACGGAGTCCATATGCGCAGATAGCTAGTGCAGCATGAGACATACCGTCTTTGTATTTTAATCATAACCTGGATATTACGGACTGTGTGTTACGCAAACTACACAACTAACTTTAAACTACACAACTTACTTTGCACCCCAATTTGAAGATAAGATAAGATAAGATAAATTTTATTGTGATTCTGTGTACAATAAATAGATCATAGATCTTACAATCACATGCATAAGTCACAACAGATTGCCATTTTCGGGCGTAAAATATTAACATTACAATTTTTAAAGATAATTCTAATTATAGTATTCATTTAAATTGTAAAAGCTTTTTTTCTAATAGCCATTCTTTTAATTTTTGTTTTTTTTTTGATTTTCTTTTAATTCAATGGTATTATTTAAAAATTGGACTGTTACGCTAGTTAGCCTGGGGATCCTGTGGACTGTATTTTGTAGAGAAGTGAAAAAACTAGGAAACCACGTCTTGACTCGTCACCGGTATATTGACAACTCACAAAACATATAAAAACAATCTAGTATATATATTAAAAAGTAAACTGACATATGCACTAAATAAGCTTTATACAAACTACCAGTGACAATGTGCAAAACTACTACTAAAGAATTTTAGCCTTATTTTCTGTTATTGATTTTTAATTTTTTGTATACTTAAGTACAAAAAAGCTAATTTTATTTTACTTGTATAGTCAAGTAGTCGTCTACATCCTAGTTACCATAGACAATCTAAATAAATCTTCAATTATTGTTAACCTTTGTAACACAGCTGATTCGACAGCCCTTATAGCAACTCTCATGGTTGCCATCCTTAATTTTGCACGTTTGCGCGGTAACGGGCATCGAGATCTTGTGTAGTAGCCTAGCAACGAATTAATAGAATTTTCTCATGTTTTATTATTTTACAATTTTAATAATAAAATTATCAAACAATCAGTGTTTTTGGGATATTCTGACTATTATACCTTTCTTTTATAACCGGTCAAGTCGGTCAAAGCATAATTCAGTCAGTTACATTGTAACATTTCGATTTATTTCTATAGGTAGAGACAAGCATTATTTAAATTTTTCAGATTGATAGGCATTATTGCATGTAAACATCTTTTATTAGGGCGATGAAAGGATTGTTTGTTGATCAAATAAACAATTTTAACAAGTTATACCCATATAGTTTTAGTATAAATATTTATGTTGAATATCGATTTTCGATGATATCACTCAAAAACTTGCATTTAAAATAAACTGTCGATAAATAAATTTTCAGATTTCATACGAATATTAGTGTCGACTTATTTTGGCTTAAAACTTTTACTCTAAAACTTAAATTAAATTTTCAATCCCCTTTTCATTCGTATTTAAAAAAAGAATAGATAACCACTTAAAAATAATTAACAAAAAGTTTTGAAGATTAATATTCGACTTCAACAAACTCTCTTTCTGGATCCTTATTGTACTGAGGTAAAAGTTCTTTACATTTCTCATTATAATAGTGGTTTGATACAAAGCGTACAAAGAGTACTTTGAAATTGAAATATAAAGGCTATTTCTGACTGAAATCAATTCTGTCGTTACTAATAGACATTATTGAATAGGTATTAGTTGTCGTAGACTGTTGTACCCACGCGAAGGTTTTTAGTCGGTAGTCCGATTTCGTTATGATCAGGTGGGCGAGCTCCGGCATAATTTTTTAATACTCAATAGCGACATATGTCGATAATTCTATAACTGGGACATTTTGTAAATGCCCGGTTAATACCCACATAAAGTTATTACCTTTTATTACATTTGTTCATTTTTTCTCATACATATTCTCTCTTATGACGATTTAAAAGAACTTAGTAAATGAGTCTATTTTAATAAAGATATTTTGACTTTGACTTTGACTTTAATAAATACTAATATACTTATCTGAACGATGTAGACACAATGGATCTAGTATCAATCTTAACTTTGAAAACACACGGCGA
The DNA here is from genome assembly GCA_943193645.1 of Acentria ephemerella. Taxonomy (NCBI): domain Eukaryota; kingdom Metazoa; phylum Arthropoda; class Insecta; order Lepidoptera; family Crambidae; genus Acentria; species Acentria ephemerella. The sequence continues at coordinate 1,196,691 of OW971891.1, forward strand.
AGAAAAATCAAGCTCTGACACAGATCTTCGCTATTTAATCGATAGTAAAGATCATGGTGGTTCTGGATGTCCCGAGTATTGTTTGAAAAAGAGTCTTCGTGATGCACGGGATATTGTCGTCAAGTTCGGACTGGAAATAGATTATCTGTGATTTAGTGTTGCTTTGGAAATAATTGCTTTTATACTATGGTACAGATTAAATCTTTTTGGAGTAGAAGATTATAAAACTTCCTACGATCAAACAAAAAAAGCTTTGTACTCATATTTATTATTTTATATTTATGGTGGACGTTGACTTTTATTGAGAAATGATATAAAACATGTACAGTCTGAATAATCACTATTCTCGTGCTTGCTTTAACTTAGAATATTTTTGCGAAATTGGTATGCAAAAGCATGCGTATTTAAAGTCATTGCGCTCTGATTGCTCAAAAACTTCGGCTCTCCTTTTAGGATTGTTTCTTTTACCTCCATGCACGTTTTTATGAACGTCAACGTTTTTTTGTTCAGAATTTTTAATAAAAACTCTTTAAGATAAGATTCTTGATAGGTATTGTGTGTATCATTGGTAACTGTTTTATGAATTCCGTGCTTGTCATCAGTTAGAAATACAAAAGGTAGTTTTGTTTTAGCGACAGCGAAGTAATGTTTTTGTCACATGACGGGGATAGCAAAGTCAAATGCCAATTATTTAAATGCTGATATAAAGTAAGACGTTTTGTGAAATGCCCGACAAAAATAGATAGGTATATTGTATTTATTTTTTTCTTCACAAATTGTATCTAATGCATTCTAATTCCAGAAATAACATACAATTTTTATTGATTACAGGAATGATCCCAGAGTATCTGAAATAGTTATTTTTGTTTAAAAATTGCCCTAATAAAAACTGTGCGAAGTTACGTTTCCAAAAGTAAAAATCTCCAGTGTAAAAATTAAGAGAAATGTATATTCACATACATATGTATACAAACACTCACACATACTAAAATAAACATAATTATTAAGACCGGGCGTGTAAGTGCTTCATAATAAAATACAAAGATTTAAATGGTTATTGAAAAGTAGTTATATTAAGTAAACGTGTATCAACGTTTAAAAAGCGCGAAACCCGTAAATGATTTCACTAGTAACTGTAATGTATTTATTTAAACACACACACGTCACATAATCAATATGCAAGAGTGGTCATTACTTCACAAAAACTCTTAACACCGCCTTGTAGAAATGTGCCCCAAAGTGACAACGCCCTCTATTGACTAAATGTCAGACCTTGTTCATTTTAATTTGACCATCGTTTATTCATTTATTTACGCTGACAGTATATGGTTCAAGTCTCCCATTGTCATCATAACACTGAAAAGTTATAATATACACCTGCATCTTTTATAAACGAAATTCCTGAGAAAATTTTCCTTTTTTCACAGTTTCTCATTCCTGTTCTCTGTCGCATTAAGAAATAATTATGAGAAACGTCCAGCAAATTTATTACAGATTACACAAAGAGCTTGAAGAAAGAAGTTAATGAAATATTGTTTTGCTAAATTTTATTGTATACATTCATCGTAATATTTTAAACGTTATACTTAAGGATAGAGTAGGAAACATAGCATCGAAGTAAATATCTAATTACAATTCAATTACGCGAGACTAAATATCTCTGCTTCTCAAGTGAGCTTAAGAAAGGGATAACAAATCTATTTTGAATGCATTCAAGACATCTTAGGGTCTAAATTTTGGTTAAATTTAAAAAATTGAACACACCCTTAAAATAGCAAAATATTTAGCAGACATTTTTTATACGCCCCATTTTCCATTCTAATTGTTAGAAAGAGATATAATGTAACTTCTTAAGCTAATATTTGCGAATGAGGTTTAGGTTCATTATCGATTTAAAATTACAAACACGACCAAGTTTGATAATTGGTCCTTTATCTTTATAAACTATAAATTTATTTACTCATTAGGCAAATAAAACTGAGTATTTAACCTCAAAATAAACAAAAACACTTTATTTCGAAGGTAATAAAAACACTTTTACGAATGTACGTCTTGTTATGTATTATACGATTGTATTTGGATGATTCTGTTAGAATAACATTATCTAAACCTTTAAAATTCAATATCTCTCTTTCCAACTATTAAAAGAAGTTAAAGATGATGTCATTTTCCATTACTAAAATAAAACTATTAACATTAGACCACATCAAAGAACATACCGTGTAAATTATGACAAGGTGAACAAAAACATTGTATACTTTTCTTATTTTTAATAAATTATAGAGATTAAAAGTAACTTATATTATTAAATTGAAAAAAAGGCCTTGAATTTGAGTTCTGTTCATGAAACCCTCTGACTTATGGTGAACTCCAAAATTAATAAAAAATATATAATTTGAGTTTTCAAAGAATGACAATGTTTATAGTTTTCATATTATGTCCTTATTAGTAAAAGTTATTTGTTTAAAAGCAATTAGAATCTAAATTTAATAACTTCATGTAATTTAAAACTTCTCTTTTCAACAACTGAGTATTATTAAAGTAGTAGAACTTTGATTAAATATCAAATTATAATATTAATTAATCTAGAGTGAAATTAAAAACTAAAAGAGGTAAATTAACTGAAATACAAACCATAAATATAAAATAATAAATCTGAGTACAAAGCTTTTTTTGTTTGATCGTAGGAAGTTTTATAATCTTCTACTCAAAAAAGATTTAATCCATACCATAGTATAAAAGCAATTATTTCCAAAGCAACACTAAATCACAGATAATCTATTTCCAGTCCGAACTCGACGACAATATCCCGTGCATCAACTAAAACCCTTATTCAAAGAATACTAGGAACATCCAGAACAACCATGGAACATCCATCCAGATCTTCACTATCGATTAAATAGCGAAGATCTGTTTCAGGGCTTGTTTTTTCTTCGCCGTGTGTTTTCAAAGTTAAGATTTATACTAGATCCATTGAGCCTACATCGTTCAGATAAGTATATTAGTATTTATTAAAGTCAAAGTCAAAGTCAAAATATCTTTATTAAAATAGACTCATTTACTAAGTTCTTTTAAATCGTCATAACAGGGAATATGTATAATATCAGAAAAAATAAATAAATGTAATCAAAGGTAATAGAGATAACTTTAAGTGGGTATTAACAGGGTATTTACAAATTGTTCCAGTTATAAAATTTAAAGATGTATTAAATAAATTGTATGTAAAATATTGATGCTTGAAGTTGATATTTTTGTGTTATGTTTTTTAAATAGAAAGGATGAAATAATTATTATATCTATTTATATTCTTGCTAATAATGTTGAGTTTAGCGTAACCAGTAATTTTAGACCCTCTATTGTTAGTGTTAAGTATTGTTTTTGTTCTGTTACAAAAGCATTAGCATTATTTGCGCTTATCGCTTCTAATTTCGCACTCATATTTTGTTTCATTATCGCTGTTAGTTTATTCGTAAACTCTTTATTATTGTAAATATTTGTTTATTAATTTGTTTTCATATCAAGGTTTTGTATACCTGCGGTTGTTTGTGAGGAGTTGGCTTCACACGAGATAGGGAATACAAAATAATAACGACTGCTTCCTAGGAGTCTTTATTATTTTATATTCTATTATATATTTCAAAAAAGTGCGTGTGTACAAAAAATTTAGCAGTAATCACAAACAGTAGTAGCAGCAGTAATTCTTTATGGACGGACAAATCATGAATAAATCCTAAAAAGTAAGCGCCAATGAAATGAAGCATCTTCTAATGCAAGATTGAGACTTTTAGGTTAATTTATCTAATTAATAAAATAAAATTAAAATAAAATTCTTTGGCATATCAATAATTTTAAGATAGCCCTAATAATTACTTATCACTATTTAATTATAACAACCATCATCTACTGTGACACACCTGAACCTTTTTTAAAAATACAGTTAATTTTCAAAATCAAGGAATAACAATAATTTTGACGCGCCAAATTGTTCATTTTTTTTGTTAATAAACAGCATTCTATATGCAATCCAGTTCGAAATTTAAATAAACGCTTTGATTAATCCTTGGTTGCCATGTTTCGGAGTAAAATTTCGTTCCATTTTTAAATTACACGGCACCACATGAGCTTTAACCGTAATATAATTAGGGCGCTAAAATACGAAGGATATGGATTTTCTTACAACTTTTTCCGGCAATAAAGCAATTTTTATTCATCTCGATAAAGGTTCTCATCATCGATTAAAATTCTATATAAAGTCAGCTTAGTTATCTATGTTGGATTAATTATTAAGCTGACTTGAACACGTCTACAATCAAAAAATATTTTTTTCTAGAATCCTATTTCAACGCAATGGGACATATTTATAGATTACATAGATCCAGAGAACCCGACAAACTGCTTGGAAAATCTGTTTCATCTAATTCTGTTTCTCAATCAGATCGAGACCTTGTTAAAGCTACAAGGAGATATAAGCCGTAAATATTCCTTATTTTTGATGAGTTTTCATTGTGTTCTTTTGTATTTATTTATTTTAATTAACATAAAAATGTGCATTGACTGACCGTACCAGTGGCGGCATAACGTTCATAATCGTATTTGTTTTGAAATATAATAATTATTTATATGTTTATTCCGTATTTCTTGTGTTTTTTGCAAGAATGAGAAAAATTTTGAACTTTTTCACTATGTCAAACTTGATTTTGTAAGAATTGAATCTGCCCAATCAGAAGTAGGTTAAAATAAGAAAAGAAGAAGAAATAAACAATTTAATAAGTCCTTCAATAAATTTTCACATCGTTCAATTAATTTTGCTTCATAACTTCTTTGTTATAAGGTACAGTTTTATCAGCATTTGTGCTATTGTTTCATAGTATCAGGCTTTTGTTGTTTACAGGGCGAGAACAATAGCCCCAAGAGGCTTCTTGAGATATTGTCTTTTAACACTCCAACTGAGAGCTGAATATGAAGACGTGCCTAAATGTTTCCATTTATCATATTATTCAACTGGTTACGTTAAATTAAATTGTTAACGGTATTATTGAGTTTTATCATAACAACACAAATCAGCTGTAACATACAGACTACACGGGCAGAGAAATTAAGTGTAGGTAGGTAATAGTGTTTTTTAAAGCAAGGGTGTCACTTTACATACAGCCAGCTGACGGAAGTAGCTTTAGCCTATTTCTGCATAGCACATCCTGTTCTAGCGAGAGTCAAAATTGTATGCAATTTAAAGGTGTCTTTATAAATGCATTAGGTAAATTATTATTGAGCAAATATGAAAATGACTTCGTAAACACATTGTTTTATTTTGGCATCTTGCGTGGCGTAGCTTTTGTTCTGTTGTTCTGATTTTTTCATAAATTTACGTACTTAATGAAGTAAATATATATTATTTAAAAAATGTGCTTAACTTCAATATAATATAGCCAAATCTCAACATTGACAAATATAAATGATTGTTTCACAGTGACATTTGTTCTTAAGCCCAACGTTAAGACTATAATGTGCTTGGATTATATTTGTTTAGATACGTGTAAAACATTTAAAAAAATGTTTAATATGTACAGAGTGTAAATATTTGTGATTTTATCAATTTCTTTGGTTCTTCTACTATAGCATTTCTTACGAATGAAACTGGAACTTCTGGCTGATAAGTTGTAAGTAAGCATAACAATTGAAATATTTTCTGTAGGTTGATATGTTGCTACCAGTCCGTTTATAGTATTGAAAGTATTATAAGCGGTCGTGATTCAACAAGACTTGTTTGGATAATCTTAATCATTTGGTTTCATTGTGTTATTATTATCAACGCCCTATACACGTCTCACTGGCATAAGTCTTATCATATTGAAGAAATACAGGCTTGAGCTGTAACAACCATGCTGACTGTAACGGAGTAAATAATAGAGTTGACAGCTCAGAGTAATTAATATTAAAATAAAAGGAAAGCCAATATAAAATATAGCTTAATAAGTAGACAAGATAACAAGTCGAAAAAAATAGAACCACAATGACAACCTTATGTCAAAAACAGAAAAGTAAAAAACATTAAAAACTCTATTTGTGAACCTGCCTAATGGCCAGTTCTTAACACTGACCCTTTGCGGCTTGGTGGGTGAGTTATTCAGTATATTTTTACACATATTACTATCTATATTTCTTTGATATCTAAGAATCCAAAACAAAAGCTCGTAATGATGCATGTTATGTTATTATTATATTGGTTAAATTTTGCTCGTTTTGAGATAATAGCAGAATGTAAACAAAATTAATGTTAACTGAGACAAGAGGTTGTTATTATTAATGATTTCTTAGTACACAGTGTACCATTGAATATGCTAGGTTGAAACGATACACATACATATTTATAAGCACACAAACATAACAAATACATGAAAATTGATACATTTACAACATTGGAGCTAATTACGTCATTGTCAGTCTTAATATGGCCCTCTGCTGGGCACAAGTTCTGCTACATTGGAAAAGATGAGATACACATTAACACATTCAATGCCCAATAAATATACCCATATTCGCACTGTTTATTAAATATTTTTTTCATTAAAACATTAACTATTTCGCAACATGAAGTGCCGACTATGGCTCCCTGTGTATTCATAAACATCAAATTATAATCTATTTAAGAACATTTCTTACAGCGCTACCTATATTTTGTAGGTTAGTAAACCCTTCATTATAGACTGAACACGGGAGCCGTGTCGTGTGCGTGGAGTGTGTTAAGAGTTTGAGATCGCGAGACGTTTTGAATACTTAAGTGACATTATCATCTTTACTTTGATTAATATGATCGAAGATACAATTATAACTAATATGTAAAATACAAGAAGATATGGTCTACTTAATGCTGTTCCAAAATTAAAAGCACCATTAATAAGTCTTACTGTCTGAAAAACGTAAGAACCTTCAATGTATTCCAACCGTATACTTACTCACGGTCCATAAACTGAACGAATAAAAACAGCCGAAATTCGCAATTCCATTTCCTGCTTCACAAAGGCGTGATTTTTCTATCCACTAAATTCTTTGACTAAATACAAGACCCTGCATTTGGTGAGGTTTTTGAAATTAAAAATGATGTCATTGAAATCACTACTTGGTTTGACATAATATTTTTTATGTCCACTTTCAACTGCTGTGGTAAAGGGTAACAGTTTTTTTTTGTCATTAAACCCCTATAGTCATCTCCAGTCAATCTCAACTATATTATTTGACCTCTTACAAGGGTTATACAGGATAGACCGACGAATAGTAGGAATATAATGAAATCGGAACGCAAGTCAATATTTAGCTCTATATTTAGCTTTATAAATAGTACACCTAGTATCGAAATAGGTAGTATTTTAAAAAGTAAATAGCTCCAGATATAAATTGTCAAAGATATTATATAAGATTATTGTTTTAGTATATTAATCCTTAAGGCAATGATTTTCGAAAATTTCGTGTCAGGAAATGTTGGTAGTTTAGGGGTGTTGTTGTATGTGTTCTGTAGGGTTAAGTAAGAGATTGCTTAACACGAATTACGAAACACTCCAACTCCAAACACTATTTATTTAAAGTTTACAACAGAAGGAGAGGTCTTAGCTGGTAATTCACTAGGTACACTAATTATTCACTAGATAAAATATTCACAATATTAAAATATTCAATACTACGAGATGATAGACGTTAACGTGAGCAACATAGATCGAGCGTCATAGGTAGATCTTGCCTGGTGAGCGGCGAGCTGTCTGGTCGGTCGGCGCGGGAGCCGTCCGGGCGAACAAAAGAAACCAGTTCCGAGCGCGCGTGTCCAACGCACGATATTATTGTAAATAGTTAGACGACAATCTGGTACGGCAATGTTTATTGATTTTAAATGAATATTTGTTATATAGTATTATTATGTTGTATATGTGTAATGTATAATGTATTATATGTAATATGTAGTATTATGATGCGAGTTGCCCACAGTAGCTTAAATAGAGTTATATAGTTAATTAAAAAAACTAAATAAAGATTTTAAATATTTTTTTAGATTTATATAATTATTTCAGAAAAATTCTAATATCATTTTGAACTAATTCATATAATTTTAATGCAGTTCCCAAGCATATCTACAACGCCAAGATATCCGCCCAACCATCATTCCCCAATACCAACTGAAGAAGGAAAAATCCAAATTCAAATATTTACAAAGTCTATGACTGGAGTAAAATAGCTTTGACATGCCTACCGACTGTCATCGCGAAGTTACAAGTTTAAAAGGAAGTGTACAGAAGAGATACGTTTCCAAACTATATTTACAGATGCTCATAAAAGAAAGCTGAAAGATGTAAAATTTTGAACCCTGTACAACGTCGATACATTGCTAAAACATTAAATTTGTGTAAGAGCGGTAACTTTATGTTTCCATAAGAATAATATTAAATTATCGTCATGAAATTACTCACTCGAGCACTCATGTAGGTTGGATGCTGAACGACGCACACCGCTCCAGTTATTCGATCGATCTTAGAAACTTAAAAGGTAGTGTACAGAAGAGGATACGTTTCCAAACAGTGTTGACTGATGCTCCTGAAAATTAAAGTGGGAGAATTGTTTTCGGCAAATAATGTTTTATCTAGATTATATTTTATTTCATGGTGCTTTATGTTCAGAAGGAAATACATTAAAACGAAATACATTAATATATTTCAACGTGTCTATTGAGTTACTTATTAAATAATCCATCCGAAAATTCTTTTCTTTGTGACTCGTTTCTTTTTCTGAAGAATTATTTGCAGTAATTGAAATAAATTTAGTTACAATATTAGGCATCACTTACATTTTATATTTAATAATATTCAAAAATACGATTCCAGTCAAATTATGAAGAAGATAAAACTTCACAAACGTATATCTTAATATTGATTTTACTGTTTGTGATGGCATTTTATCCGCTAATGCAAAATACATTTTCACATGGAATATTAATAATAGCTCTTACTTATTATAACCGAATTATAACGATGATAGTAGTCTAGTCAAGACATATAAATTGATTTGTCGGGTACAATATGTTCATCATTATTTACCTTTACAATAAGCCTAATCAAATACTACAAAGGGCGCATAAAAATCATAATATATTTGTCCCGACATATAATAAATATTTCCATTATCTAATGACTATCATTTAGTTTCAAAAATTATTCTGGTGTTACTTTTTACGATTAGATAATTAGTGGTTATTAGAGAGGAGAAAACAGCTAAAAATAATTACTATGATATTCATTACGATAATTATTTACAAAATAAGCCGATGTGTATTAGGAAAAATAGGGAACTCGGAACGCACTTCAATATTTAGCCCAATTTACCCCAAAAGTTTTAGAGTAAAGTAAACAGTGTATCTGGATTGTAAAAAGTATTTTAAGTCATAGCATTAAGTGGTCAAAGAAAAAATAATAAAAAAAGAGAAATGAAAATATCATCGATAAGAAAGAGCAATACTTTGGGAAAAACGCAGAGCGCAAAGAATCGACAAAAATGAATAATTAAACAAATTCAACCAAAATTAGGAGTTCAAAATAAAATATGTAGTTTAGTGCTTTCATTGGACTATATATTGATAGGCTTCTTATTTTAAACCAAATCAGAAATTTGAAAAAAAAAATAATAATAAAAAAACACGATGCTTACACAGTAATTATCACTAATAGCATTAATAATAATGATCAATTTAAATCAAAGTGATCCCAAATTATCATTAAAAAGCACCGAATAAGTCTAAGATAACAACAACAAGCTAATTACAACTAATTAAATAATTAAGCGAATAGCTCTATGTATAAAATATGGAACTGAAATATGCAGCAGTTCATTCGTATCTAGATAATCCTAGTTTGTGTACATCAGTCTTACCAGGTACATACATCAATCTGTCAATATGTGCCCAATTTCAGATTCCCCTTGTTTTAATGGTAATTGCGAGCTGCATGAGGGTCAGTCTTCTACTGGGCGTGTTTTACGGAGCCATCGAAAGGTTTGTTGTATTTTTTACCACTTTCGGGTATGCTTTACAGTATATTTACCAATAATTTAATAATCACTGTAAAAAAGTTCTTTTTGTAACTTGTAACTAATAATCTTCATTGAAGGGCAATAGTCCTTAAATAAAGTGTGACGTTGATTTAAAATAGATGTATATGGACAATTTAGAATATTCAATAAGAAAAAAATAACATATAAATTTTGAATATTTTTAAATGATTTGAACCATTTGCTATTAGTAATAGATCAAAAATTTGGAAGGATTTTTGTTTATAAATCATTTCGAAACTAATTCATAAAATTTTATTTCAGATCCCAAGCATCTCAACAACCACCAAAATACTACCAAATAATCACGCATCCGCTAATACTAAAGGAATTAAGCAACATCCGAAGTCCAAAATTTACCAATTCCAATCTGCGACTGGAGAAATATTCAACGTTAGTCATGCCTATCGCCTGCCATCACGAAGAGAAGTTAGAAGTTTAAAAAGAAGTGTACAGAAGAGGATGCGTTTCCAGACAGTGTTCACGGATGCACACAAAAGAAAACTAGAAGAAGAGTTTGCGTCCAATAAAATTTTGGACCCTGAACGACGTCTATACATTGCTAAAACATTAAATTTGAGTGAAAGAATGGTAACTTTATGGTTCCATAAGAATAATATAAAATTATCGTCATGAAATTTCTCATATAATTTAATATTATTATTAAATTATCATCATGAAATGACTCACTCGAGCAGCTGTCAAGAGGATTCAAAGACTCCTGACGTCCTATTTGCTGATGATCATGAATCTCAGCTAAAATACCAAGATATAGTCCTCGTAGGTTATGCCTACCGACTGCCATCGCGTAGAACAGTTAGAAGCTTAAAAGGAAGTGTACAGAAGAGGATGCGTTTCCAAACAGTGTTCACGGATGCACACAAAAGAAAACTAGAAGAAGAGTTTGCGTCCAATAAAATTATGGACCCTGAACGACGTCGAAAAATAGCTAAAACATTAAATTGGTAACTTTATGGTTCCATAAGAATAATATAAAATTATCGTCATGAAGGAACTCGCTCGAGCAACTGTGAAGAGGAACCAAAGACTCCTGACGTCCTTTTTGCTGATGATCATGAATCTAAGCTAAAATACCATGAAGTATGAAAAGATGACTGTCCTTGCAAATCAATCGCAATAAGAGTTCAGATATTAATACGTCACTGAACCGATCACGAAAATTTCCAAATTGTATTACCAGAGAAAAGAGAATACGTGGAACTGAAGTGAAGAATAATATGGGACTTTCTAGTAAGGAAAATGAGAGAAAAACAACAACTCACTTTTCAAGACTCACTTATACCTTGATCTTTTAGATACATTTTATTCGGTTTCTTTGAGTTATTTGTAATTTTTAATTTATCTGTATTTTCTAAGAAAAGTTTCTTGTAATATTTTGTTTTATACGTCAGTAGGGACGTAATATATTAAAAACTAAATTAAACCTGTTATTCATCTAAAAATTCTTTTCATTGTGACGCTTTCCTTCTTTTGACACAATCATTAAGGAAATATTGTAATTAAGTTTGGTTTCAATCCTCTAACATCAAGCATATACAATTAGTTAGTATCATCGGAAGGCATACAAAAATTATAATTCAAAAAAGTGTTTGTATGTCAAAACCATTTTAAACTTATTACCAAATATCTCATAAGAATGTTTAAGTTTCGGTAATTATTCCGGTGTTACTTTTTATCATTAATTATGGAAGTAAGCAGCGAAAATTTCTTAATTTGATCTTCTTGAGGGTAATTGGATAAACCGGTGAGTATTAGGAAAAGGAGTCAGAGTGCTAGTCAAAATTTTGCCCAATGTACCTCGATGTTTCAGACTATTAATTTCGATCGATATTCATATATAATAAATAAAAATTGTTGGAACGCTTTCAGTGAATTAAATTCACTAAACGTTCCGAATTTCGAGTCAATTAAAAATGCATTAAAATATGAATAATTACAATCACTTGATAATCGGTGTGCAGGAGTTGTCAATAATGATCAATTCAAATGGAACATATCCTAAATTATCTTTAGGAAACGCATATGAAATCGCACATAACAACAAACCGATTATAACTAATTGAATAATTAAAAGCCCTTGCCATTATTGCATGTGCGCAGAAGCATGTAGACAGGAATACCAGAGATAAAACTATCTACAATGTTTTGTGAAATATCCCTTCTCAGTCATGCCTACCCAATGCCATCGCGAAAAGAAGTTAAAACCTTAAAAGATAGTATACAGAAGAGGATTTATTTTGAAACAGAGGTTTCGTATTCTCATAGAAGGTACCAGGAAAAAGTTTATAAGCAAATAAAATTTAGACCCTCAATGACTTCATAAGAATAATGTCAAATGATTCACTCGAGCAGCCATGAAGAACACTCCTGACAACTTTATTACTGATCAGTATAAATCGCACCTCAATATCATTATATATATATATAACAAATAATATGACTGACGATCTGATGAAGGTCGTGGAAAGCTACAGGATGCGGCCAGCGTAGGACCGGTTTGGAGATCTTTGCGGGAGCCTATGGCTAGCAGTGGACATCTCTCGGCTGATATGATGATGATGGTGAAACATAACAAATGAAAAATTGTTGATGAAGCATTAACAATTGCCTGATCTTAAAAATCGCAAAATAAGTACAAAAATACAAATATCACTTATCATTACACGTTTAAATTGCCAACGTACGTGGAACTGAAGTCAAGAATATAAGATTTTCATCAAAGGAAATTTAGAGAATCACAACGAATCACTTTTCAAGACTCACTTTTATTATTATATTATTCCGTTATAGTGAATTTCTATTCATATCAAATAATTATTGTTCGATTTTTTTTAAATAAAATAGTTATACCTAGCATAATTTTTAACTGTAGCCTGCGGACTCTATGGTCCGCCCTGTTTTGTTTAGAAAATCAATTCTATTTAATTTCGCTAAAATTCTACTTCATGCTTTGGTAAATCTTCTCTTATATAATAAATTAATTGATGTTCGTTAATATGGCTATAACTAAGAAACGGCTTGCCCATTCGATTGAATTCAAAAAGTGGTTTAAAATAAAAATATCTGGGAAAATCCTTCAGAAAAGCTAAGTAATACAAAAATGTTTTTTTAGTATAGAAAATCGTTTAACTGACATGGTACACATGAAAACTGTCAATTGTTATATTGCTACTTCGGGTTTAATTATTTTGACTTTGACTTTGACATTCTGTGTAATTATTATTCTTAAATATTTTGACTTTGACTTTGACATTCTGTGTAATTATTATTCTTAAATATTTTGACTTTGACTTTGACATTCTGTGTAATTATTATTCTTAAAACAAAATTGTTCAGCAATGCAGAACTAGTCTGCCTTTTATGTGACACCTTAGGGCTCGCTCGACCGCGTTCATGTTTAAATATCTATTTCATTTCCTTTGTCTCGACTGTGACTGTTTTTGTATTATTAAAGGTACAATGAATATATTCTTCTTTTGTACATCTCCACTGGGCAATTTGATAAATTAAACATATTAAATGTGGATTTCATCAAAAATTTCTTGTCTTTTTGCCATTTTTCTGGTGCTGAAGTAAAATTATTAGCAATATTAAATAAATTCAGTTTCCATTTGAAAAATACAATCCCCGTAAATTTATATAGAGAATAATTGAACAATCTAACGACCATAATTTTGACATCTTACAGTTTGTGAGTTTTTTGTGTGATTATTTATATTTTTAAGATACATCTGATATTGTGGATATAGTATCTTTACCATTAACGTAATAAGCTCTTTGACGGAAACTTTTTAGGATATTAAAAAAACGAGTAATATTATTTTTCATAAATAAGTGTAGTCATCTGTAGATGTTAGTGTCTTTAATCAGTGTCTGGTATATTAAATATTTATTTCGCGTAGAAATATAGTAGACGATAGAACGCGAACATTAAAGCATTTAAAATTTATTAACAATTTTCCCGTGTTTTTTTTTATATTAAACTCAGCAAATGACTCGACACCACCTGATGATAAGCAGTAGAGGAGTCCATATGTGATGATAGCTAGTGAAGCATGCGACAAATGCATTTTTATGGCTCCTGAACAATTAATACTAGTAATATTGTTACTAGTTAAGCTCTTGATTTGAAAAAGATAAGACAGAGTCTAAGGTGTTTTAGAAACGCCAAGGGAACCAGCGCGTTCAACTTTTTACTTTTGAGCATTAGAAAGCATCAATGTCAAAGTCAAAATATTTTATTCAACTTTGGTACATATAAGTCAATTCAAGACATCTATTCTTAAAACTACCGGGAGATTTGTGCTGAGAATAACAGGCAACAAATATAGCAAGATGTATCCCCCTATTTGGGCGGAAATTGATTGAAATTTTTTTAAATCCACAATCTATGGTAAAACTAATCAAAAATGAATGGTTTGAACATTTTTATATTTTTTATGGTAAAAATGTACTAAAAATCCATGTAAAATAACTAACTTTTTACTATATTCTTGACGAAATAAATAAGGGTTCTCGACTATGTATTTATTTATTAAACATTTAATGTACACAGAATATATATGTATCTTTTGAAAATATTGTTTTCATATTAATTTTTTACTTTTCACTATATATTTTATATAATATATACATGTCCGAAAAACACGAATTTTTCTTTTTCTGAATTATGACCGTGATGATTGCCATCTTCAAGGAGCATATACCCTGGGATTACTCTCAGGGTATATGATCATGCTGTCGCTGTTAGCGGAATCTTTAGTTTAGTTTTTTGCATTCGTACCGCAACTAGGAACAATCAATCAATTTCGGTTGGTCATTAGTTAGTGAGTACTCATGATCGACGGTAGCCTCCCTTGGAGGGTCTAGCCCGATGTTTGATTAACTACATTGTTTCCTGGTTTGTAGCGAAATGGTTCGTTGAGGTAATGACTGAGGCGACCAAGGTGTAAGCCCTGCTATTGTAGCACAGTCACTTTTGTTACATTTGTATTGCCAAACCGGGGCAACCATGTTGCAAATGACTAGCTGGCAACATACAACAAACCCTTACATACAGTTTTACAAATATGTTATATCATATAAGTTCGAACAAAAGCAGCGAGCTACAATTTTGAATTTTGATAATCGAGTTTGAATTTAAAACAAAAAATAGTGCAGTGTTCTGGGATCCAAAAATCCAAAAAGGTCAAACGAAAATATCATGGGACTGAACATTACTGGCCAGCCGCGAAACGTGCGCCTTCAATATTTGAAAAAAGAATACTTGGGGCCTACGTTTTCTATTCACGAATTTTTTTAATCCCGAATACCAAATCAATATGTCAACAAGCAGGGAAAGTATTAGTTAAAGCCTGAGTTGTTTCGAATATTTTTTCTCTTATATGCTATGAAAAGGTAAGTGTACACGGTAGTACACGGTTGCTAAATTATTTTTACCTTAAACGACATTTATTGAATCTCTCGCTATGCACATGATTGAACGTTAGAATCATTTGCTTCGCTCTGGATTGAAAATGCCGCCATCTCTGTAAAAATATTATTTTTACACCACTTGGACCTGGAGCACGTTTTTATGTCAAGTATTCTCAATTAAAAGCAAGCTGTTAAAGGACAAGCGAGCTAAATTAGTATGGGAGTTGAAAATTTTAAATTTGGAACGCCAAAATGTCAACAAAAATTTCTATCAAAAATAGTTTCGATATAAAACAAGGCTTCCACGTCCCAAGTAGTTTTCAATTATAAAATTCGACAAATCAAAGAGATTTCACTTGAATAACAAAATATTTAACAATAAAACTTTGCTGTAAGTTGTATCTTTTGACTTTCTTACTTGAAAATCGAATAAAAACATCACATTACATTTCTATAGATTTACTTGTGTTTATAAAATAAAAAAGTTACTTTTAATTGAGTGTATAAAGTAGAGTAATGTAAGTAGAAAATGCTAATCGGCGATTAAAGTGACTTAGTCTTGGGCAGACATGAATCCATCCCTTCATTCAGGATTCTTACCATAATTCCTTCACTGTATTTGTAAATTAAATACGGAATCCTTAATTTCAATCAGTATTCAATATGCTGCTCATGACATAAAGCACTGATCTATCCCCTTGGTGCATAATCCATTATTTCCTCCCTTGTGATACCTTTTTTTTTGTAGGAGGAGTAATCCATTTACGGAAACCCGCCACTGGCTAAGCGACGGGCGTGTGTGGGGCTCACTCAGTACCTCAATAGAGCGTCACTGAGAGTACCCACTAAAACTCCCCGGTAACTCCATTGCCCTTCACGGGGGTAACCTGGGTTCTGCACGAGCAATTCACCAGGTCTCCCTTCTCACAGCTAATAACATTTAGGTTAGTATTTAATTTAATGTACATTTAGTAGACTAATTACGGTTATCCAAAGAAGTAGGTCTGAGAAATCTATACTAATTTCATTATTAAGCTGAATAATTTATTTTTTTGCTCGGTTCAACTCGATAATCTTTCAAGATACTGGTTTCAATTGAAAATTTCTATTTGTATTACATAGTCTATTTATAAAGGAAGGTTATATACTATATATATAACATATGTGACAGATCGAAATACACGCGGGCGCAGCCGCAGGTAGAAGCTAGTGGTAATAAAATGCTTTATGTTAAATTTTTTGTTTTGTTTTGTCTTGTCTTGTTCAAACGGGCGTTTTTATTGTCTACAAATGTTACGAAATGTCAAAATCTTGTAGCTACATGCTTTGGCCACAAATAGTTTTTGAAAAACATGTGTGTGGTATTGTGACATAAAGAAGGGTCCGATAAAATGTAGGGAAATCCAAAAATTTACATTAAACAACTATTTTACGTTTTATTAGTTATAATTACCTAATTGTAACTCGTCAAATTATCGTTAGTAAAGCATTGTAAATATTTAAAATGGTTTTTTTTTCTTAATTATTGATGAAAATTTAATGATAGTTAGCTGAAATACAATTTAATCCTTTTGACTTTAGTTAATAGACCTAAAAAAATTGTAACTAATCATAATTAATAAAACCAGTTGTGTTATGCAACAAATGACACTTAACGGGGTCCAATAATTTATCATGGTATTTTTAAATATAATCTACGACGTGATTTAGTAGTTAGTAGATTTTTTTTTAAATATTTAATGAAACTGAAAGTGATACTGAAACTTACATGCAAATGCTTTTAATAAAAATTAATAACAGAAAAAGTAATAGAATTATGTAGTCAAAGTAGACTTTTTTCTCTAAATTCTGTCTCTCGCTATTTTGTAAGGAAATCTTATCTAGTTCTACTTATTAACCGCTACATGTATTGTTTAACAAATTTTATTTAACTAAGAATGCTTTATCAACGTTGTGTAAATGAACTATAACACAATTAAATTAATACAACAAAAATATATCTTCGTAAGAAAATACAAGAAAACAGATTTTGAATGAATTTACAAAACCCGTAACTTTCACAAAAAATTATGTTTTATTAATATTTCTAATGTTTGCAAATTAAAATTAAATTAATATTTATTATAATATTTTAATATTTATTGATAAATCGTGTTACTACCTTTCCTTTTTATATTTTTGTCATTTATTCATTTTATTTCTTCTTTGTACATTTAAATGTCTATATTAATTCATTTTTATTGGTTTATTAAAATATTATTTAGTATATTATAGAGTTCTTGAATCAATACCTAGAGATAGGAAGAGGAATAGGGGAGGGCCGAAGAAATGATGAGATGGCGTATTTTGAAAAGACGTGGATCTGATTTGAGGAGACAAGATAGGATTGAGATCAATGGAGAAGGTTGTGGAGGCGTACGCCTTTGAATAACAATAATAAATATTCTCAAGATAATAGAAACATAATAAGTGGCCAGCAACTTACTACCAAGCTCAAAAGTAAACGAGATGTGCTTACTTCCTTCTTCCCGTTTAGGGATATCATTCAATTACCAAAAGGTTTTAATAAACAGGAGCTAGTGTAACGATCTTAGAACTCTGGATTTGATAACAAGAGAGATTAATTTATACCGTGATTGGTCACTGATGAGTCAATCAAAATTAATTATCTCGAGCTCTCCGTTGCCCAAGTTAAGCTATAGGTCATGGTTTTAACAGTAAATGCCTAAATCTCCACATTGGGCCGGTGGGATGATCTTTGTACTCAAACTCTTCATATATATCTCTTAAGCTGTAAACAAACACAGAGAAACAAATTCCAGAGTAATTGTCTAATCGATTGCAAGTAAACTGTTGCATCTATATTATTCTATGTTAAAGATAATTTATCTCTGTCAACCTTCAATGATATTCAACACATACCTTAAGGATTTTTGAGAGTAGGCTCATAGCAAAGAATCTTTACTAGTAAAGAGTATAGTAACCTGGTTCTTCACGTTAAAAAAAACTCGCTAAGATTGTAGCATTTATTTCTCGTCTTCTTGTACACATTAAAACATCAAAAGTTTTTACTACACCCAATTTATTACAACTAGCGGGGTATTGTAGTTCTAAAATGGCATTCGTGACCACATATATTTGACCAGGTCAAACTGGTTGGATCAGGGAACCGATTATTGCAGTCTGCATAAAACTTTACGTTCGATGGGATTGCCTGATGCAACATCAAAGGCTGAATGATAATGAAAGAAATGCAGAAGTCGTTCATTGCAAATAGCATTAACAAACTTATTTGTCATAGTAATTTTTAAAGTTACTGATTATTCAAATGAATTATTAGATTAACTAAAAAATAGATTCGGACCAAAATAACAAATCTATTGGAGCAAACTAAATTTTCCTAAAAATAAATCACATTATTCGATTAAAGATAAATAATAGTACAATTTTCTAAAAGCTATATAATTATACTATAAAATTAAAACATAGAACTAAGTTAAACTGATATAGAAAAAAGAAATATTTTAATTTCAGCATTGTAATTTGAAATCAGTTTTCAAAATGAATAAAATTCAAAGACTAAGCAGCTATTTTTCCAAAAGTATCCAAAACTTTCATCATATTTCACAAATACATTAGTCATTTTTTGAAGCCCTAATTAACATTTCTCAATGCAGTCGGGATACCACTTTACTAACGAGGTTGAATTGCTTGAAACTTTAACTTTACCCGTCTAATTATTCAAGATAAATCGAAACAACAGCCTGTATAAAAACTAGTTGGTCGAACAAAAATGGATCATTGACATCGTCGACTTCGAAGTGGATTTTACGTTTTTTTATTTGTGCATAAATTGCAAGAATTTGGAAAATATGAATTTAAACTGCAGTGGTGAAGAGAGAAACTGTCATTCTGAACAAGTTCAGGTCTTTTCAATGGCGGATCAGTCTTTACAAGAACAAGTAAGTGGTAAGCCTTTATACATCAGATGATCAATTTTGAAAATGTTAAAAATGTAATTTGAGTTTTATTCAAATAATCAAATTTTCAGGCATTTATTTTAAATATTTTTTAGACTTAAATTCCTTTTGTTATTCTTTTGCAGCATTATATCGTGCCTTCAACGTCAGCTGGTTATACTGGCCAAGATTACCCTGTCACCAGTCAAAGTTACAATCACAGGGATCCAAGTAACTGTAGATATGCTTACAACAATGGCTTTGTTAATAATTTTGCTGAACTGCCAATTATCAATCCAAATACATTACAAAACCTTGATCACATTGAAGATGCAGTAACCAATCCTGCCGCAACAGAAAATAACTCCTGTTACAGAAGAATTATTTTACCCAACGGTGAAACTATACTACTAGAGGGACTGTATCAATACTCAGTTAATAATAATAGCCTTCCAAATAGCGTCAACAAACGCAAACGTATAAGAACAGTGTTCTTAGAAGCTCAAACTAAAAGGTTAGAAGCAGAATATGCTATTAACAAATATTTAGATCAAAATAGACGCAAGAAACTTGCGGAAAGTTTGAATCTGACTGAAAGAACAGTGAAGGTATGGTTCCAAAACCATAGAATGAAAGAGAAGAAGGTAATGAGCGATGGAGTTTCAAGCATCCGAACCAATAATGCTTTTACTGTTGCACTAAAACATCATAATATGCATCAGACAGTATACGCGAGCAACATATATGATCCAAATCAAATCGCCAGCAATTTGGAAGTGCCACAAAATTCTGCTATGCAGTCGCATAGATTCCATAGTTCTCAACTACCAACATATTCCGACGTAGTTCAGAACTATCCACCAAACAGCTCTAGTAGTCATAATCAAGTGAACTTAAATATGAATCCAGACATGAAGGGCTATTGTGACGTCTTCAACGGCGATATCTGTGATAATGTGGAAGATAATCTTTTAACCGTACCAATAGACATAATGGAGAATAATATCATATCACTTGACAAATCCAGTCCCTCAAGCAATAGTGACGAGGGAGTGGGTTCGATGAATAGTCAAATAATGGATCGGAATGAAATCAAATTTACTGGTGTGATCGAAAGCAGTTTTGCAAAATACACTGACCTTGATGGAAGCATTGGAGTATCTTATTCCTTTCAGTGAAATTGTATTTTATTTAAATTTTAGATATTTTCCAGATACTGTTTCTGTAGACCAGTTTTAGATTGTATATTATTTCAGACTTTTTGTCGATTGTGCCTTTAAATAAGTGTAAGTAAAATGTTGTCCTTAATTTAAAGCTTTTTATATTCAATTGTAAGTTTTAGATATTTGCTTAGAATATACGCATTTTGTAAACTAGTTTCTAGATTATATATTTTTGGTTAAACATTTAATGTTGTAATTTTTAAATATTTCACAATTTTCTTTATTTTGGATTTTTATTTTTTTAAACAACATTCTCTTTGTATTTTCTTAAATTAAACTATTTATAAGGCATCATTTGTGAAGCCAAAATTTAATGATTTTTTTTTCATTTCTTACATTTTTTGAATGCGTATAAAATGAGTGTCTTCATATAAGTACTTAATAATTTAATGTTTTGTTTCATATTTTTTTAGTTAATTTTATTTAAAACTTTATAAATAAAAATGATAAAAATATGTTGCAATAAATTTTGTGTATATTTATATACGTTTTTACTTTATATACACCATCGCATACAATATTGTGTGTTAGAACTAGGAACTTTAACTAGAGCCAAAGTTGTCTTAAAATCTTTTATTTACTTATGGAAGTGTGTGGTACTTAATTAAACTTTAATTTTTACGTTTTTTATCATATAGCCAGACTCAAAGACTATAAAAGTTTTCTAGCTGTAAAAAATCGCTTCATGAATAAGTATAGTGTAGCAGAATGTTGTTGTAGTTCAGAGCCAACAACAGTTTACAAACGTAAAAATTATAATTTACTGTTTAGGTCAATTTTTGTGTGGAATGAAAAATTTAAAATAAAATCATTATCTATCTTTAGAAGTGGGATAGTGGATGAAAACAGACTTCTATTTACAATTATATATTTACAAGCAGAAAGAAAATTTACATTATTAATATTAAAAAATAAGACGAAAATTATAATTATGAAACGAATGCAAAAATCAGATATGAGTGACAGACAGTTAACAGATGACAAGAAAAGCTATGAAAAATAAACTTAACAAAACGTGGTACAATGTGACGACCAGATAGAGTCGCCACATATCTATCTAACATATTTCATTTTTATTTTTATTTTTATATCTTTTATTAGGACTTAGCTCGAAATCCCCTATTTTAAAAGGTAAAAATATTGTAAATGAAGATAATATTTGATAAAAATAAGCTTGTAGTTTATACCATTTAACATAATATAGCAGAGTAACAAACAAACCGGTATCCTACATACCTTGCATATGAAAGTATTCGTATATAGAATTTCACTGTACCCCCTATGACCAGACACAAATTAATAACATGAAGATCACATATCTTACAGAATATTACTTTCAAGAACAATTTAATATAGTACTTTACCGAGAAACAAGTAAAGAATCTTCTATTTTGCTTAATATTGGTTTTCGTAACATTTCCAAGAGATATATTAAGAAACTGAAATGCTGACCAATAACGATTTACCAATGACAAATATCATATACATGGATGATATTTTTACATTTTTTTAAAACTTGGTTACAAGCTAAATTTTGATGTTGTTAATATCTGATTAAGATAAACTTCATCTATTATTGATTTCCTCCACCACAAAATGTTCGATCAAATTTCTTATCTACTATCAACACTTGTACATTAGGGACATCAGATGACTTTACATAATTCACTTACGTAATATTCATCTTATTTAGTTTATCTCATATCCTACACATATTAGATGTATTAATATATACATATAGACGAAGATATAAATATACAATTTCCATATTTGTTATATAATTATTATAACATATAATATTGTTTCATAAAACACACATTAAATATTTAATTATTTTTTATATCATTATTATATTATTAAAAAGCCCTCGGGTTGTAATATACCAGTGCAAAATATCAAATGGCATTTGTGACGTCTTCAACGCGGATATCGCAGATAATGTGGAATAAAATCTTTTAACCGTACCAATAAGCATAATGGGGAATAATATCATATCACTATCATATATATTATTAAACTGAAATGCTGACCAATAACAATTTACCAATGACAAATATCATATACATGGATGATATTTTTACATTTTTTTAAAACTAATAACAAGAGCAAAAAGATTCAGACACTGAAGTTCAATCGAGAAGATGAAAAGAAGAAGACACTCTCAATAAATATTTAGAACAAATAAGAAAATTATCGCTAGTGGCGAGCATGGCCATTTAGACTTACATAAAATTCTATTCCTTAGTGTACACGCGTGGCAATCAACATTTGACTTACTAGCAAAAGACTCATTAAGCTCCAATGACATTTCGAAAGTGGAAAAGATAGCAAAGGGTATTACAACTTCTTGGGACACCAAACACAAAAAATAAAACATGTTTTATAAAAAATAAGATTTACGAATACAATTTGCAATATTCTATCGAGGACTAGCAGTACATACCACTGCTTAGTAACACTTACGATAGAAAATGAAACATCTATATTAAAAACGTAGAGAAGCATTTTAAATATTCTTTTATCACACAAAACAAACACATGGTTACAAATACTTTATACTTCTTGTAATTTTTGTGGTTAATTTCAAAGACTTTTCAACAATTCACCAGTAATTTGATGCTTGGATATAGACTTTGAAGTTAAGCTTAATTTAATTATTTAGAGTAATGTTGTCGCCAAATGTATTATAATTATGACCATTAAAGTTAATCGAGTTACTTAAATCAAATATAAAGCACAAGATCCAAAACCAGCTTACTTAGTCGTCGCCGTAGTCTCTCAGCAATTCAACAATAACAAAAATTTTGCTTTGAACAGCAGTTGAATGAAATAGATAATATTAAAACCGTCGCAGAAATAAAAATCTAGTGAGAAGTAAATTGGATATAAATAAAGGCAATTGATATAAAAGGCACTTTGGAATATGTTAATGATCATTTTTTAATGAAATAATAACTTAAAACATGTTTTGTATTCATAAATATACAACATCAATTTAAATAACCTAAGAAGAGAAGTAAAGCAGCTAAAAAGTGAATACATAAATTGTTCCACCTATCAATGATTCCTATAAGAAATATATCCATTTGAAAAATACTTGAAGTCTGTGCAATCAAAGCCTAAATTTGATAAATTATGTTTCTTTAAACTAAGCATTGCAATTATGACACACAGGACTAAAATATTTTACCAGTTTTATCATGTCTCATTATTAATGAGGTTTGCAAAACTTTTAATTAACATTTTTCAATATTACAACCGCTCCTGGCACCACTTTACTAACGAACTTGTTTTGTTTAAACTCTTAATGTACTCGTTTTAAAGATTATAATAAAAAAATAGTATAAAAAGAAATAGATTCAGGGAAGACACTCATTCTCAACTCGGATTTGGCAGTAGAACTATCTATACTCCTTCTCCATAAGTTTAAAATTTATCGATCAAGATGAATTCCAATTACGATGGTGCAATCGAACAACTTCATTCTCAAGTACACCAGGACTATTTAGATTCACATCAACTTAATCAAGGACATGTAAGTGACGTCTTATGATCATTATTTTATACGGAACTAAATATATAAACATTTTTTTACTTAAATTGTTGTATGGTTAGATATTTAGTACAGCAGAGGAAACAAGATCACTTATTCCAGCAATAGCTAAGCTCTTAGCTCTAGTAATTCATTGTTACCGGTTTTACTTGGCCTTTGTTATTCATTATACATTTATTTAAAAAAAAATCAAATATTTCATTCTTATATTCTTATATCTTTTTTGTTTATATGAAATTTGAACCACAGGCAATGAAGTTAATAACTTTAGTCGAAACAGGAATTAATAAAATTAATACAGTAACTCATTTTTTAATTTGTTGCAGGAATATGTTTCGCCGTCTACTTCGACGGGTTATTACGAGCAAGTCGACCCCATACCTGGAAGTGGATATAATCATATTGATGCTAATGCTACTGGGAACTGCAATGTTCCTGTTGATCATTTCGCTAAACTGCGAATAAGCAATGTCAATACATTGCCTAATAACAATGCTATAAGAGGTGCAGAAATAATTCCAGGAGTAGATTATTTAAATTATAAAGAAATAATATTGCCGAACGGTGAAACTGTGCTTATGAACAGGCTATACAAATTGTCTGTTGAAGTTAAGGGACAACCAATTGGTCAGAACAAGAGCAAAAGGATTCGGACAGTATTCACTGAAGCTCAATCGAGAAGATTAGAAGAAGAATATGCTCTCAATAGATATTTAGAACAAGTTAGACGTAAGCAAATTTCTGACAGTTTGAATTTAACAGAAAGAACGGTGAAGGTGTGGTTCCAAAACCGTAGAATGAAAGACAAGAAAGCTTTAGAAGGTGGAGTATCGAGCAGTGAAACGAAGAATGCCTTTGAAATACCTCCAGTACCTTACAATGTACCAAGAAATGTGTCATATCAAAATCAAACATGTCCACGGAATAATTTAGTGAATTCATTACAATTACCTCAGAATTTAGTTACGAATCCATACTGCTGTCAACTTCCAACATATTCCGAAGCTGTTGGTTACTACTTACCAACCAACTCCAGTATTCATCAGCATATGAATGTGAATCCAAGTGAGTACAGTCACTGCCATGGCGTCAGTGTACCTCAAGCCTCGGTTGGGAACAATTTGGACCTATCACTCAGTGGGGTGAAAGCTTCTTCTGAAGCATTCGTCGAATCAAGCCCTTCGGTTATTAGTGATGAAAGAGTACGTCCGATGACTGTACAAGTATATGACGTTGAAGACATAAATGATCTCTCCAGTGTAAGTGAAAATAGTTTGGCTGAATATACAGATCTGGATTCGTGTAACAAAATATCGTTGTAACATTCGTTGTTTTGAATGATTTTACCAGCTGATTAAATTATTTGCATTATTGTATCTATCAAATAATTTTCATTTCATCTTATATCATATTTTTCTTTATCATTTCATGTTTTTTTATCATATTTTTGGGTTGGAATTAATCGAATAGTTAAGGTCAAGTTGCTCTTAAATAAAAAGCCGAAGGTTGCTAACCGCTAGATTGTGAAGTGGTGCAGTCTTGATATTGATTTTATAAAACATCCATGTTGTTTTTGTGAGAATATTGTGCCTTAAATTTGTAGTTTAATAATTAAATATGTATAAACCAAACATTTCATTGATGTTTTTACCCACATTTGCTTTTATGGGTTTATATTTTGGACTATGAACGTAGGCTTTGAAAAATTTTGTTAAAGTGAATTATATTATGCAGTGTTTAAACAGCAAAGCCACTACATGATTCATAAAAGTTACAAACTAAACTATGGGAGTATTCAATTAGGAATTTTAACCGGTTATTTGAAATAACATATTTGATTGGCACATCCAGATTCAGCAATGGTGAAAGTTGCTTCGTTTTCTAAATAGAGACCATAGTATAGTATATATAATTTTGATATTTATCCATAAATTTATTAATCACAAAACAAATTCTTAAAGTCCTTTATTTTAGGCTGATTAGGTAGCTAATATTAATGTTAAACTATTATTAATCCTGCATTACGAATTGATTACTAACATGTAACAACGCCCCTTGACTTTGTATTAAGAAAATAGAGAGTAACAAAGCAGTGATCGTTATATTAAGAAATGGAGACGGTGATTTACGGAAAATTAGAAGGAAAATCGTTTTCACTTACCAAAAGTAAACGTGGCGAGACCCCTTAATCTATTGGGCGTGCAAATATAACAGGAAAAAACTTGCAGATAAGGAATGTTTTTCAAATAGATATAAAGACAAATGTCTGTTAACAAGATCATTACAACCCAATTAAAATGACGAACATTGTCAAACTAAGTAAAATATTGAATTATTTAAAAGTACTTTATATAAATCGGTTTGATATTTAAACGGCTTGTGTTTATTCAAAAATGTTTTTATAAAGGGTTGTTAAATACCATGGTACAGGATATGTATAAATAAAACCTAATTAAACAATTATGTAACATAATGCATCGGCATTGTTTAATCTATCGTAATGCCGGATTACTCATATTAAATTAATGATTTATGATTTGGACAGCTTAGAAATCAGCAATATTTTTTTATTACTTAACTTGTTATTCATAATTATTTGATAAACATTTGAACATTTTGTTTCGTAAATCTGGTGAGATATATTTTTCTGTGAATAATGAAATAGAAGAAAAGACTAAAGTGCTCTTCATGATTGTCAATTTAAACATTAATGTTTACAAATTATGTATAATATATTAGTTTTTTTTGCAGCGCCTACCGTTTGCATGATGGTTCTGATAATAAAGCCAGCTGCTGCTGATACTCTTCTACCTGTAGTGATATTTAGCTACGATCTTCTATATGTACTTTCAGACATTTTAGTAGAAATGAATTTTAACAACATAATAATAAAAAAATAATTTGAGCGCCTGAATTTTGTCACGTTCATCCAAATGACATTTTTAATTTAAGCAAATGAGAAATGTAAACTAAAACTATAATCTAAACCGATACAGTAACCTGGTAGTTATTAGCATGAGGTCTTCACTTTCTTTTGTTATTAGAATCAAATTAACATAAAAAAACTCCTTAGTTTAATAGATAATATTTATTACTTTTTTATAACAAAGTTTCAATAGTATACCTTATTTATAATTACAACTTATCTACTATATGCATGTAGTGTTTACCGTTTCTTAATTGTACATTTAGCTATAAGATATATATTGTTTTGTATGCATATGGTTTAGTTTTATATGTAGTGTGTATTATTGTTTTGTTTTGTATGTATCAGTGTAACAATTACTGGTGAACCAAATAAATAAATAAATAAATGGTGTTTTTAAAATGGTTTTACTTTAATTAAAAACATTTCATGCAAGTAAACAAGGACTGTCTGAGGGAAACAATCACTTTGTAAGGATTTATAAAATCGTGAATGGTTTGGGTGATCAACTTGACATCTGTGTATATACGGACTTCTCTTTTATTAATAATGCTGTCAGAAAAAGAACAATAAGTGATATTTAAATATTTAATAGTACATAAGGAAGAGCGAGAGCTCCAAAACGTATACTCTTAAAAGGAGGCTCTACTAATACATTTAAAGTTATTGTTTCTTTAATGAACAAAGGACTTAATTATTAATCTGATTTTCATATTGACTCACCCGGAAAGTTAGTTTAATATTTTTTCAATTGTTTATTGGACAAGAAATAAATACAAGTTTAAATAAGTTTTCTTATTTAGACTGACCTTGTAATTAACTAATAGAGTAACGTAGTTTCATTAATTTCATTAGTTACCATGTTTTGTCCTTCTCGCACATGCGGTGTTTACTTGTACAGAAATGTAGAATTATGTATATGTATTGCATATTTAAGTGAATATAATTGTAGATTAATCGAATAAATAAATAAATTATTAAGATGAAACCTCAGTTAAATAAGACCCTGTGAGTTTGGAAATATCCTTTAGGATAATAAGCTTAAGTATCGTGTATAACTATTTTGTTTGTCACAATATATTATTCTGGTCACGTGGGTTAAACAGTTTTACAAGATCGAATCGCTTTTGAATGCAAATAATAAAATGGACCTTATTATGTAATAATTTGGTCTAAAAAGTAATGAAAATCGCGTCAAAACGAATGATAACTACTTTGTGAATTTGTCACGAAAATATATTTGTTTGAAAGCTCTATTTTACACGAGAAGTCTAATTAGCAATACTTACTTAACGAGCTTATTTGATGACGAATTTAATTATCCTTAATCACTTAAAATATTTAATGAATTTGTCGAACTGTATTTTGTGTGTGTATGTATGTATCAGTGGTGTTAAAACGAAGTGCACGTTTGTGTTCACGAACAAAATTACGTTTGTATCTATGTTTATATAATATACACGAATAAGTTAATAATATTAAAGCTAGGCTAGGCTAAGGCTAAAAGGTTTAACGTGACTTTTTATTATAATTTAAAAAGTGCTATTGCAATAATTGAGTACAATTATTCGATAGCTTTGAGCAATAACTTACTGTGAAGATAATTTTAATTTAAAATTGAGTTTAGAAGCGAATGGAACTTTATAGGTTATGTTTATATAATAACAGTTGCAAGTCACGTAATCTCCGAAGTAAGTATTCTTTACTAATATAAATAATTATTATATATCATATTTATGTACACACAGATGGTTAAAATGAAACTGACATATAACCATTGAGTCAAAAGGTTTTATTTATTTCTAACAAAATTTCTACCAGCAGGCCTGCGACGTTTGTGAAGTATTTAATATATTAATAATAATTTTAAAATTCAAAAAGGATAGTTTTTCTTAATCTTTCATTTTTTATCTGAGTATTACATAATATTTTATGTAGATACAAGCTTGAAGCACAATGTATGAAGTGCTACATAAAGGTTATGCGACCTAATTAAGGTTGTGGGCAGCTGGTAGATGCAGGCTGCGTACAGCTATTCCATTTGTCATTGCAGGCTAATATAGCGATGACGAAATTCTCTTTTTAGAAAACAGGCGGTAATCATTTGTTTTTCCTTTGCAGCAATACATCATGGTCGAAAGGATTATATCTACTTACCTTCCTCATATTCTGTTATGTTACTTAGAACCGTTAAAGCCACGTGAGTTGTAGTAGTACCTGCAGAAAACAAATCTTATCATTTTTCATTATTACAAACAATCTATTAAAATTTTTAAAATATTACTTTAATTTGAGATGTAATATTAGCACATCAAAAGTAGGCTGTACTAAAATAGCTTCAACGGAAATCGTAATTGAAATGTTTATGATTTACACGAAATTGATTCACAAATCCCGTGCAAGATTTTTATTTCTTTGATTTTTATAAATAGTTACCACATGGCTACACGATAACCAGATCCGCTATAAAACTGAATTTGAATGCAAAGTACGGAACAAAATAAATATCATCATGTTTTGCGATGATTAGGAAAGACATTCAAATAACTGAGTCAGAGTTATAAGTCAACGGCCAGGTGAGGTAGGTGTAACGATTGTAAATAAATGAACATTAAATTTTTTTGTATAATCTACCCTTCAAAAATCTGTTAAAAAAAGAAACAAGTTGAGATTACAAAAGGTATATTTACGTCCTTTCCAGCCAGTTCGTAACACTAGATATTTTTTCTCCTGATAAAATATATTCAAACCTGAATCTCTTCCACTCTTCTTTCTTCTGCTATACCGCTTTCTAGCAGACCAGTAACATATTCTTGAGAGGCTGTAATGACCGAGATAACGTGATATCTACTAACTTTGGATTGGGTACTACCAGGTACCACATAGAATCAGTTTCATCAATCATAGCCTAAATACGTTCCACGAGACACAGACCTTCCTACATAGTAGAAACACATGTCGAGTTTGTGTCATGACACCAAGTTGCCTCGACTTGATTGGTATTGATTTTCTTTCATTACATAGTCAAACTGTTAACAGTAGGTTTTATTAATTTATTTTCATTAGGTACTGGCATCATCAAAAATCTGAGCTCTCAGAGTGACCATTAATTCCTTAGACAACAATCATAGAATTGTAAACAGGTTTGAAGCATTACTTTAATCTTCAAATGAACGCTAGGTAATTCTTATGTTTTAGCAACACAGTTGTTTTTCCTATGCAATACGCTCTTGGTTTCGAATCTAACCTCATCAGTTCATGAAGATAAGGCCGAAGATGAAGTGAATTACACCTGGATTCCTCGACCACAGAGGAACTGGCTATCTTACCTGCAATTGTCAGAACACAACAATGCTGTTAACATAATTTTGCCG
Organism: Acentria ephemerella; assembly: GCA_943193645.1. Lineage (NCBI taxonomy): Eukaryota > Metazoa > Arthropoda > Insecta > Lepidoptera > Crambidae > Acentria > Acentria ephemerella. The sequence continues at coordinate 1,227,245 of OW971891.1, forward strand.
CCATAACAAAGTTTGCTAAGATGAGCTAGCCAGACGCACATAAAGAATGCCCTGACACCTACCAAACTCAGCGGAAAATTCCTTCCCCCTCTGGGAACTGAATCCTATATCTTCCAGTATATCTTACTTTAGTTCTGTACAACTTAGCCAGTGAATCCTCAAAAAAGAATAACTATCTGCCTGGTTTGTGAAAACTTCACAGATAGCGTATATTTATTTCAAGATTCTTGACTTCAGCAGAAGAGACACTTTTCTATAAGTGGCAATCATCCTCTCCCAAAGGATAGCTAAAGAAAATTTTTCGAACTAAGATAATAAGATTTTAATGAAATAAATCTGAAGAAAATAACGAAATGTAGCTTTAACGAGTTTACCTTTCAAGGCTAGATAATAATACCTTCTTAAAGACAGCAATACATTTTATTTTAATTAGAGGAGACTCTCAATTAAAAAATAACCTTTTTCCGATGCAAAGACTGTTTGGAGTATCTAATATATACATATATTATTTTACATTCTAATGATTGATCAGAATGACGACTTCCATCGCTCAGGTATTTAAAAATGAAAAATGGGTACCAGTGTAATCCTTTTTCATCTACTAAGTTCTTTTTTAAATAAAACAACAGGTTCAATAGTCTCATAATTAACAATGTACAAGTACCTTAGCCTTAGTCCTACTGCCGGGTACTTAAAAATGTACAAGTACCTTAGTCCCACTGCCGGGTACTCACAAACAAGTTTACCCACAGAGAAAAACGTCTTGTTCGGCCAAAAAACGGCTGCTGTCGTGTGAAAACACTCCGATGGCAGCCACGAAACGGTGACGTAGATTTAGTAAGCTCCCACAAGATGGACCGACAAACTATTAAATGTCGCGGGAAACCTCATGGGGGCAGCGCACGGCCGATTAGTATTCAGATCCTTAGGGTAGGTTTATGCCCATTAGTGGGCCCTCTCTTGGCTGTCATCATGATATAGTGACCAGGAAAAACTACTAATGTATAGTCTCTCATACTTTAAAACAGTCTAATATAAAGTAAATTTACATGTTTGATTTAATAATAATGAAGGTACTCAGATAATTTAGTGAGTGTAACCAAAATAGAAGCAAAAGTTCTTAAGCCAAAAGTAAAAACATTAAAACAACAGTAATGTAGCAGAATGATAGCAAAAAGTGGAGAGCAAAATTAAAACCACCGTTTGATATAGAGAAAAATATGAATGTAATCAAAATTAAGTGACAATAAAAGTTATAAAAAGTATAAAAACATAGATAATATAAAAGAGTCTTCAACAAGTAATATTATTTTATCGATAAATTGCACCGTCTTGATGACTGGTGCACCATCCTAGACCTCGATGGGAAATGGAGGTAGCTTGTTTATCTTAGAAATTATATCTAAATGGCAGATAACGTTGAAATCTAGGCCAGGTGATCCCCCGTCGCTGATTGACTAGTCAATTTCGCCATATCTACACTTTTATCGAAAACCTTCCACATTCACGCAAACAATGCTATTGCTTTGTATTTTATCAAAATAAAACTCTAAGAGAATATATTCAAAGCTTATTTTACGCTGCCAAGAAAAATCTGATTGGGAAATTGAATTAACAAAGTCAACATTACAAAAATAGTGCAGAGAATAATTCTCCGTTGAAAACCGCCGTTAACAACGAAGCTTTTGTAGGTAAACAGAAAATTCAATTTAAAATTTAGACAGCTGAATTTAAAAAATAGAAAGCAAAAATTGTTCAATTTCGTCGTGGAGTTCCACGATTACGCCAGTAATAATATTTAATAAAGGTGAGTGATTCTATTATCTATGATATTTTCCTCCTTTGCCTCTTTATATGACAGTATGGCGAATAATTGAAGATTGTGGATGACAAGCAGAGAGAAGAAAGAAAAAAGTGGATGGCGAGTAGCAAGGAGAAGACGGTCAGAGTAGAAAAACGGAGTGCGCGTGTGAGGCGAATCATTCTTAAGGCTTAAGAAGTAAGGTTAAGAAGTTTTCGCCTACTTAAAATGCCTATAACGCTGATAAGGCTATCCGCTTTCATAAACTCCTCAAAAATCATTGAAATTGTTAAAAATAATTAAACAAAGTCTGGATATTATTTTGTAAACATACCAAATTGTTATTTTGACTTGTAAATTTCACATCTGTTTGAAACTAATTGTTTTAATTTCAAATTAATTTTCAAGACAGAAGTTTATTTTAAGCATCCAATGTTTCAACTTGAAGTTTGCCTTTCATTGGTTTCGTGAGTTGGTTCCTTTAGAAATCTCCAGATGGTTTTTAATCATTTCTTTCCCCAGTTTCATTTTCATTAATGGTGATCTAACCCAAAGGAAGTGAACATAAATATGAACCTACGTAACGAATATTAGGAAAACATATTTCGAATTGTGTATATAATGTTATATTCTTTGAAAAAGAATTTTCTCTTTACATATCCGGATATAAACTGATCACATAAAAAACATTATTGTACGACGGACAATACAAGAGACAAGATGAATTAAAATTTAATAAGAATTTAATAATAATAATAAACTTTATCGCACAATAAAAAGAAAATGTATTTAATTTGAATTTATTAAATTTTATTTAGAAAAACAGATATAACTCATGCATGGCTGACTCGATTTAAAAATGCAAAATGCTCCAATCTTTAGAATACGGTACACCCTCATAACGAGAAATATTGTAACCGTAAGTTTGGCTGTATGGACTTAGATTCCTTTGCTGTTCCTATGGCTACTACTACTAATCTTTAGTCTCTGGTACAGTATAGTATCGTTTGCGTTTATTTACGTTTTTTTCTGTAATTCGAACTATTTCGGCTTTGACATCTTACTACAGTAACTACTTCGCTTTGAATCACGGAGTGTCTTATCTAAAAGTATTTGTTCTAATATTTAAGCTCTTAGAATATTATTGTATAAAACATAATTAAATTTTTATAATTAACTCAAAACATAGTTGGTTAAGCTTGCTATTCGAACCTAGAATTAATATTTTATGATTGTTGATTCTTACGCCAAAAATGTATGAACCCAGAGAAATTTCTTAATTAAATTATTTCTTTAGAAATTTAAAATATTTATTTGAAATATATTTTCCAAAGATTTATAAGGAGTTGAGAAATTTAATTAACACTAATTAAATTCTGGTAAAATTTGTGTTTTTTTAAATCTACACCTCAATCGGAAATAATAAAAAAAAACTGAAAGGAAACATTTACGTATACCGAGAGCTTTCTTCGAAATAAGTCCAATTTTTTTCAGGGAGTAATTTATTTATGGATCTACCCACCATTAGATTGGTGTGTGGGTCTCGTCTAGCACCTGAATAATAACGGCACTGGGAATACCGACTAAAACTTCTTTGTTACTCCTCTACCTTGGCGGGATGATCTGGGGATCAGCACGCCAAGGCGGTAAATTGCTTTGGTAGTACCTATTCTGCCGAAGCAATTTTCCAGACCGACCTCAAATCCAGCCAACCCTACATTCTTACTATGTAATCTAAGGTAACTGTTTGAAGCAGCCTAGAGGGGTCTCGCTATATCAAAAAATATGTTGGTCCATTTTGTGCAGAAATAATAAATGGAGTGTTAACGCAAAACAAAGTGATAAAGTCTGAGGTTGTGAAGAAAATGAAATGAAAAATTTATAAATACACTAAATCAAATATCTTTTTTCGCTGATATTGAGAAGAACATATATGATTTACAAAAAAAACATTATTTATTTATATTTTTTTCATGTGTAATATCAATAGTTATTTATGCAACTGTGTATATTAAAACACTAATTAGACAGATTCGTGTTTTAATAATTTTGAACAGTTGCGTACAAGGCTTTATCTACATCCATGATATGAACCCTCTGGAAAAGATATTGAAGCCACGGGTGCTCTAAAAAATTAAAATTCATAAAAAGTTTAACTATTGAGCGTATACAAATAAACTAAGCATGATGAAAGATTTATTTATTATTAATAAGTTAATCTTTTGCATCGAGCAGTTATTAAAATTCACTTCAATATTTCTTTTAAACAAATATATGCTCTATATATAAGCCACGCAAAGTTATTATTTTATTAAGAAGCTTCAAAACTGTTTTGAGATTTAATTAGATGCAAACAAAAATTAATGATACTTCGACCTTATTTAGGAGTAAAATTAAAATATACATATTTAATTTAAACACAAAGCCCACAGTATCATACGCCAGTGGCACACAATATAAAATTTACTTTTATTTATTCCTCGTATTATTCTTCTGAATAAATAAGATAATGAAATTGGGGATCTCTTTGTGTAACGCAAACCATGTGGAAAATTAAACAGTGAGGTAGGGTTGGTTAAGAAAAACTGTTGCTATTATATATATATATATATATATATATATATATATATATATATATATATATATATATATATCTATAGGTCTTATAAGGTACTAGAGAACTACCCACTATCACTGCGTTGATGCATATGAGGAATATGGTTAAATTCACAATGGACATTCAAAAGTACATCAAGAATTTGACTTAACACTTTGGCTCTACTTTATTGAGTGATAATAGAATTGGATTATGAAGATAACACTTTGAAATTACACGTTGTAATGGGGCGAAAAGGTTTCGTTTGTGTCTCTAGTGATTCAGCTATTATATCCGTATATAATATAGCAACTAGAAATGGTGGATTGACCCATCTAGGAGTAATCGTGGCAAAAATTGCTTTTTGTAATAGAAACCAGAGTACAGGAACCACTTAGCTGGCTCATATGTAGAAATATAATAGCAGTTCTTGTCGCAGCTGAGTTTAAAACAACTTAAACGTTTGCTTAAATAAAACAATAATCTGATAAGATAAGATTGATAAGATAAGATAAGATAAGATAAATTTTATTGTGATTCTCTGTACAATAAATAGATCTTACAGTCACATGCATAAGTCACAACAGATTGCCATTTTCGGGCGTACAATATTAACATTACAATTTTTAAAGATAAAGATTAAAGATTCCAATTAAAGTATTCATTTAAATTGTAAAAGCTTTTTTGTAATCGTATATATTTTGTGAAACAATCAATATTAAGATTTATGCGTTTCACATAAATCTGATTTTCGCAGTTGACTAATTATTGCCATTTATACGCCTATTAGACAACTATGCCTAATTGCCCGTCCCGTATAATGGAAGCTATTCAACTGAGTTTTATTATGTCATAGAGACATAAAAATCTTTCTTTTTTACGGCTGAGATTAGGTCTATTCACTCGTAAAGTGTTTCTAGTGTTCGCGTATGAGGTGCTAATTTTAATGTTATTATTTAACATGGTTTTACCCGCGACTCCGTATGGTAGAGTCTTGTGGAATTGGTAATTCAAACCGACAGCTTAAATAAATAAGAAATGCTTACTGTAGTTAAATGTTCTGCTGATTTTGTTTGTGATTCGTCGAAATATGACAATAATATATCAAAATTCATAATAAGAAATTTGCAAAAATTCCGTGCATTTATGTGAAAAACCTAGACTTAACCTATTCGATCGCGAAACATCAAATTGACATTGAAACTATCATAATGATTTGTCAGTGGACGCTTGAATAACTGCTTATTTCAATATAAAATGTATAAAGTAACTGTTTAAATAATTTTAATTTCACCCAGCAATATTGAAACATGATCAAGCTTTAATAGATTAGCAGCTATTAGGAAACAAATGCTATTGTGGATTTTCCTAAAGGCCTTCTCACAAAAGTCGTAGTTGCATGCTAAAATATAGTCAGCCAAGTGTAAATTTTTGGTCTAATCCTAAAAATAATAGCTTAAAACTTATTTAATGGGCTCCCTACCCAACTAAACATTTAAAACTACACATTATTATGTATCCAGTGATTTTCAAAGCGTTGAAACAGACAGAAAGACAGACTTAACATTCAATATATAGTTATATCATAAAGAAATCATCATAAAACATTTTATATGACTCTGATGTAGTGAATACTGATATATTTATTACCAATTACTATAGAAGATAGCTTATAGGATATAAAACGATGTGATATAAACATAATACTTGACTTTAGTTATATATAGAAGTATAAATGTGTTGCTTACAGTTGAATATTGTAACAGACTGAAATATAAGTGGGTGAGTAGGGCAGCATGTTGCATGCTTCACTAGCTATCTTCACATATGGACTCCTCTACTGCATATCATCAGGTAATTTACTGAGGACTTAATGGACTGATACGGATAATGGATGGATGAATTTAATGGACAATAAAATGTAAAAATATTGCATATTTTTATATTATTTAAGACTCATGTTAAGTGACACATGAATTTAAAAGTAAAAGATTATTTACAAATTTTTAGAAATGGACAATCCTATAACTAAACTGCCTCTTCGTCAGGATTTATGAATAACAGGAAAGAGTGAAGAGTGATTTCGGCGTATTACCCAATTATTTAGATAGTAAGTTAATCAAATTTAAGATGTCAAAATACATATTTTAGCTGAAATTGTCTTTTTCATTTGAGAAAACTTAAACAGACAAAAGAGAGACGGAATACGTTATAAATAAGTTTAAATTATAAAGTGTTAGCACATGACTTCATATTCTGATTTGTATTTACAAGTGTGTGAGCTTCTTGACGTAGTGGTTCTTATGCTTCGATATGGTAGGTCCAATACGAGTCAATCTAATTTGTTATCGCGAGCACCTCCTTCTTAGAAAGGCACGTTGATTGATTATGATAACACTTTCATTCACCAAGCCGCATTGGCACTTGGTATTATGGCCCAATCTTCTCGTGCTTCTCTTCTGTCGGAAGGCCTGTGCTAGCAATAGGCAAGATGGATAGGGTAGGCTTGAAAAATGATCTACAAGTTTCTGTAGTAGTTATATTCATAGATAACTTTTCCATTACTTACATCTATCTGAACACTTAATGGACGTATGTATACTGTCGATACCACTCCATATCCATTACTGACAGTGTTGAAACGAAAAAACAAATCAATATCGAACATTTGCGTGCAGCTAACAATAAAATGTTCTCGTGAGACTTAAACGTATAACATGAATTCGTCTGATTACGACTTCTAACCATCACTGCCTTAACATAAAGTCTAAATTGTAATGGTTAGGTAAGGGTTGGCAAAGAATTATTCGCTCGGTATATAGTTTTATCAAATTATTTTTCTGTGCAATCTGAAAGAGCTTTATGTCCTTGTTTCAAGGCTGCGAATGGCTTGTAAGTTTGGTTGGCATGAGTGATCAATGACTCAATATGAGAGGTCAAAATACTAATTGATTACTTATTGTGATTATAAAAACGTACCTATTTATTTGCGAAGGTTCAAAAACATTTTTTCCATTATATATACATTTTAGGGAAAAGTTTTTTGCACATATACACCTTTCCAAGGCAAAATTAAGAGTTAGCCCCAGCAAAGGTAGCACTGGAGACCTAGAAAAAGGGGCACATCAAGATGACAAAGGGGGCTAAGCCCACTTAGCCAAAAACTCTAGCGTGGTTTTGCGCGGCTGCGTGTGTGGGTGGCTCCCACGCACGCATTGCACAGGCCGCCACGTCTGTGATTGCCCAAGTAACTCTGGGCAATCTCCATCGGCGCGACCTTGCGGTCTGGGCTGCCTAGGAGCCATTTACTTTGCCAATTGCTTCAGCAGAACCCAGGTCGCCCCCTTAAGTGGCAATGGAGTAACCTGGAAATTTAAGTGGGTATTCCCAGTGCTGCTCTAATAAAACACTGGGTGAGCTTCACACACGTCCGCCTCTTAACCAGTGGCTGGTAAGTCCGTAAACGGATTCCTCCTCCGAAAAAATATGTTAAATTTAAAGTATCCATAGTAATATTGACATAGCGTGGAATTCCTCAACAAACGTATTCCCTCCATCATACAATAAGAGACGTGAAAGGCACAAAGTGGAGATGGCTAGGGCATTATGTCCCTTGTTGCACTAGCTATAACCATTAAATTATACGCAAAAAATAAAAACCAGCGTCAATCACATTAAACTCAAAAAAGTCAACTAAAACAAAAGAATGAGTGATGGTAGGCCTTATTTTCCTTTGCAAGAATACAAATATATACGTGCGATACAAATCAACTTTTATCTCAGTTAAGGCTTTGATATGTGAAGAATCAATCTATATGTATGACAAACCTTTGTTCCACTGTGACGTGAATTCTATCTGATTTCGGGGCTAGAGGATAGGCTCGCTTCGTAATTAGGTCTTCACAACCAATCAAAAGTACTGGATGAGGGTGGTGCTGAGTGATGATCAAGACATGAAGGTTAGAAATCAATAGAACAAAATATCATGGGGTTAGATTATTCAAAACTGTATATACTTTTTATTCATTAAATGAAGACGTCCTCATCGAATCAAAGACAATTAATTATAATAACCACACCGAATTTCTTGTCTTGAAGTCCATGATAGGAATAATTTCGAACTAAAAGGACTTTTCAAACTTTTCGATAGTGAGAATTCAGTAGCAACTCATTCGAAATCTCAATTAAAGTTCAGTGCATCACGTTCACTCAATATGAGTGAAAAAAAAACGCATATATTACCAAGCGTTATTTTAGATTTGTCATCAAGGTTAAAATGTTGGATTTAGTAAGCGTCCTCCTTCGTGCGTTCTAGAATTGTCTTTAAAGCTAATTGTAGAAATTAGACAGTTCACCTTTTTATCTTTCCTTTTACATTAAGTGTTAAACCTTTTAATTCTTGTGCCTTGGCTTTAAATTGGCTGTAAAATTTAATAATGTTGGGATATACCATTAATTATATTAATTAATAATTTAAAGATAAGCCACAATAATTAAAAGGTTCCCTACAAGTAAATTTTGCGTCAAGTTATTCTACGACAAACAGCATGGCATGTTTATTCGTCTTGCGTGTTCTATAAAATGTATTCAGTTGATTTCAGTTGTTTCTATGAAATTAATTTAGGTAAGTCTACCAGTGGTCGTATATGCGATAATAAAGGTGCTAAACTGACTAGTTCCATATTTGTAAGAAAGATTAGTTATTTTGATGATGGCCGCATGAGAAGTGAATTAAGTCAGTTACAAAATACCAAAAATAATGCCTTTTCTTTGTTTTGTTTCATTTAAACTGTAGAACACACAGACACATTGCACACACAGATATACATTCAAACACAACAACGTATATATATACAATTTTATATTGCAGGCCTATAAAGAGTCGTCATAATGTTTAGCACCGTCGAATCTCCTGATACGTCACCCTTTCCTGATTGAACTGTAATGGTAATAGGTATGAAATGACAGGTTATTCATTCCTTATTTGAAATGAATTTAGGTAGTGTACAAATTGAAACTTACCAGTATTAGTGGTAAGATTCAAACTTTTCTACATACGAGAAAAGAATCAGTTACAAAACCAACGCATTGTCGCAATGCGGGTTGGCGCAAACGATTACCACTGTGACCAACGGCTTAGCATGCCCTCCGAAGCGTGAAAGAGCAGCAAGCAATCTAGTCAGCAAACTATGATTGTTTCACCCAAAACAAAATTTTATTTCACTGAAACATTAAAAGCAATATCCTATCTTAAGTAATTATCAACCAAAATATAAGTTTTCTTTTCCGGAACTGTGTGCTTTGTTATAATTAACTCTATCCTTAGCCAATTACAGTTTATCGGGAATCACTGTGTGTTTTAGTTTATTAAATTCGTATCATGTTTGTGCTAACCAAACAGGAATGTTGTAGCCAATTTGTAGCGATGCCATCTAACGCTCATAAACTGTCAGCGATTGAGCCTTTACGATGTCGCGTCATAAGTTAAGAATATTTATTTTATCTGGTTTAGTTATTTTACTTTACAAGTAAGACGTAGAATGGTCAATACTTAAAGTTACAGCAAAATTAATAAAAAAACTTATTTTCTCTTTACGTAGGAGTATATTTTAATTTAAATGTAACTTTGTCTACACTTAATAATCTTTTCTATACAGATTACATCTTCATCGATATTCGCTTAGTCAGGCTTTGAATATTTTGTTTTGTTACGCAAAACAAATTTGAATTTCGTCATAGTATTCTGAATATTACGAAAATATTGGTATTATTAAAACTCAGCGTTTGACGTTTCGCAGAAATTTGGCGTCTTATTAAAAATGGGGAAAATTACCCCAATATTGCGAATTAAGAATTAACAATAAAATTCACTGCGTATATTGTTTTTTTCCTGACGTATATCACAAAAAGAGCGACAAAGACAAATACTGTACACAGATACAATGAAAAAATTCCTCATATCAACTACTAATAATATTTAAAGAAATTAATTTATAAAGTAAAACTATTTCTACCAGTTATTTAATACACAATTTAAGCTGTTGGCTGCCTTCCCAAGATAGCATGTAATATAATAAGCCTTTTTAAAGTTCTCGGTGAGACTTATGACTAAGTGTTGGAAGATAAGATTGAGGTCACTTCTCTTATTAAGTTAACTTCAGAGAAGTTTTATATCAACTATTTATTACTCCACAGTGTACTCAATGCAAGACATGAAATCTGCAAGGGAATTGCCAATGGTAAACTCCATTTAATAATAAAATAGTTATAATGACTTTTTTGGACATTAATTTAATTTAAAAATAGTTTTTCCTGTTAGATACTTTTGTAGTTATAGTTTTCACAAGCCTTACAATAATGGATGCCACATAAGTTATATTTAATTTTTTACTTTCCTTGATCATCTGAATTTATAATAGGTGTACAAATTCTCGCTTTAGTAGTTTTGTTTGAAGATGGGACCAGTTTTGATAGTGGTGTAAAAGGAAGTGACGTAACTATCCACGAAGTTAGAACTTATCCACGAGCTTAAATATCAGTCAAGAGCTTAAATCTGCAGAAAACAGGACATTTAGACGAACAAGCTCCGTCCGATAAGTTAATTTTTTTCGATATTAAATTATCAGCAATCAATCTGAATCGTAGGCTTTGCGCTGACACAAATTGTACTGACACAAGCCATTTGTAGTAACACAATTAATAATTATTTGTATAATAAGCTATTTCTAGTCTAGGTAAGAAGTATGAAAACATATGCATAATCAGTGCTTGTGTAATACGTTAAAATATTATGCTTGAAAATCTAGGTATATTATTAAGGTCGGACATTCTCAAAGTGATCAATATAGACCCCGTGGAATCGGTTTCCCAGGGTTTGACATAAACGACAGAGGTAAGTATTTCGTATCAAAAGAAAAAAAACAAGAGATTTTTGGCTATGGGAATCTGAACTGACTGAGTTTGGGAATCTCTGCCCTTATTAATACCATGAAACACTATCGTAAGTTCTGAAACTAAGCTTTTCATGTAATAATGAATATTCCTTGGGAAATTTTATATATACCATCAAAGTTTAACATTTTTGAGAATTTTTCATTCATCACACGATTCATTACTTAAATAATTCATCACATCAAAATGTTATTTAAACTTTTCTCTTAATTCAAAACTAATAACAAATAGTTTTATTATGTATTTGATTATAATAGCTACGACTGTATTTCTTTTGTTTGAATTAATATGAATTAGAATGAATATTGCTATCTACAGTATCTACTAGCAATACTTGATATTAATGGAGCAATTATGAGGATTGAATGAAAATAAACTATGATGCATCACTATTGCTCTCATCGCTTCCATGAGTCGCCTTTATTGTTTCGTTTGGTTGTAAAGCAGTACGGAAAGCTCCATTGTACAGGGAAAATTAGCCAGTATATTTATCTGTTGTTCCCGAATGTAAACGAACCATTGCTGTAGCCATTGAATGAACATTTTTACATTTCGAATCGCAATCGTAATGTTAACGCTTGCTAACACTAGATTTACCAGACCAGTAATTTAGACTGGTCGTGCAATTTTAATTCAAAATTTCTACTATATTACACATATTTTTTTCAGAAATGATGTTATGACTTTTGTAGCTATAATTAGAGAGTACGTTTTATAAACTTAATGTTATTTTATATACATTAGTAACTAATATAATTTTTGTTGTTTACATATATTCAAATCGCTGGTATATCTAGTGCTAAACATTTCATATGAGTAATAGTAAAGATAACAAACATAGTAGACACCAATTATGATTTACGAACTGCTGCCGTTTCAACTAACTCCACCGTCACCATTAAGTTGGCTATCGGCGTAAATTGGTGATATAAAATTGTAAAGTTATTTAAAGCATCTACTTTTCCTACTTCATTATTACTGGCAGTATTTAAAAAGCATCAATTAATTAAATTCAAGATCTCAACAAATTAGAAGCTAGAAAGACGGATGTCGACGGAGACATCTCCTCATGATTTAATTATTTATTTATTTATTGTTGTGCATTTAAACCTAAAATATTAAAGTTCATATTCAGTATTACTATATTTATTAAAATCAATGAATTTTATTCATAAGGTTTGTTTTGGTTTCCAGTTATCAGGTCAGTTCAGTTAAGTGTCTATATAAATATAAAATGACGTATAATGCCTAATAGCTCAACTCTCACGTTAAATTTTCTTTGATATTCTTTGACATAAAATAGGAAGTATGCTTGGATATCTTCTTAAATCCAAAAATCTCTTTGGCATAAAAAAAGTTGCTTGGCTACTTTCTTCTGCAAGGGTAACTTTATTTAACAAATCAAACGCCTCATTGAAAAATTAGCCATAGTACTATTAAAAATTAAAATTCAAATCAAATCGAGTGAGATTCAAAAATTACAGTGTTTATCTATTCGTTTCTTTGCTTAAGATACAGAAAGGGTACAACATAATACTGGAGATTGCGTGGATGCCTTTATTTTTATTTATTATGTCTTGGAAGACAGTGTTCTTGTTTAACAAATGTGTGCTTTCTACTGTAGAATAATTGGGGTTAAAATGGAAAAATCAAAATAATTTTTGGCGATGTTTTCTGTTTAGGTTGTCCTTTTTGTTCTCAACTTAACGAGCAATCTCGTAATGTATTTATGAATAGACGCAAAAAATTAAGAATATAATATTACCGTTACACAGAATACTCACTAAAATATAGCCCATTCTTTCTACCCGAAATGATTAACTAGAATAATTTTCTAAGAAATGTAAACAGTCTCCGAAAGTTCAGAAAATCTTTTTACATTCTAGAACACGACAGTTTAAAAGGGACGAGATCCATAGAGTTTTATATCTTGTACTGATTTACTTTTCACCATTTTCCTGAAATGAGTTAATTAATTAAATAAGGAATTATTTCCGAGTTCTAATTCTATGTTCTAATGTTGAAAAGCTGATAGTCATATAATCGAATATTTTTTTAATATGTTATCACAGCGAACTGCTTGAGTGCAAGCAGTTGGAGAACATGCGAAAATATTATGAGACTCACGGATCTTTTGATGGAGCTCATGACTTGGAAGAGAAAATACGTGCAATGGTTCAACGCTCTGGATATGCTGCAAAGACAGTCATATGAAGTCGAGTTGATATGGTTTCAAAATACAAGTCTAAAATTTATATTGCTCGCCAATATTATTTCATCCTTTCGTGTATTTACCAGTCTTGTTCTAAGAAAAACAATAATAAAAATAAATCTAAAAATGAACAGTCAGATATAAAAACAGATTAAATAGTTGTAGTTTTAAAATAACACTTAACACAAATATGTTAAAGCTTAAAATAACCAAAGATGTTCAATAATAAAAATACGATATGTTCTTATTTTTGATGCGTACATAATTCTGAATATTTTTATTGGATTCTGTTTGACAATGTCTGAAGTCATCACACTAAATATGACGTCCTGTACACTGAGTTAGTTTCTAATGTTTTTACTAATGGTCGGTACACACGACATCGATTTAACGTAGCGATTTAGCTGTACAGATCATTTGTGCAGTTGTATCGTACGTATGATGTATAAATTTTGAATAAATTGCCCGAAAATGGCAATCTTTTGTAACTTAAGTGCATGAAATTGTAAGATCTATTTATTGTACACAGAATCACAATAAAATTTTATCTTATTTTATCTAAAATCGATCGATCGCGTTTGCACAGTTTTATCATAGCGTACGGATGAAGGGCCTATCTTTCATTAGACTTCCTTTTAAGAAGCCAATCCTTTCACTACGAGGTTTTCTTCTTTTTGCATATAATAAGACAGGCATTAGCGCGTCATCGTCTTCCATCGTGTATGACATGTTTCTTGTCTGAGTTTCTGCGGAGATCTGACGATCGACGCAGATATTGTAGACGTGTGTACGCTCTATGGACGTGCAATGATCTGCACATACGGTCTGTGCAGCTAAATCGCTACATAAGCCGTTGTCGTGTGTACCGACCATAAGACAGGGCAGGCGATGCTATTATTAGATTAACTACGAGTCACTGAATACGCTATGATTAATATTTGTGTACACAATATACGTTGATGTCCGGCAAGACAGTTTTGTGGTACCAAATGTAATGTATAAATAGATTGTGTTTCATTTGAATGTGCATTGCAATGTTAACCAATTTCGTTTTTCGGTAAAGCTATTGGAAAGGATTTTTTAAAGGGGTTTTAAATAAAAACATTCGACATTTCAATGAATTTGCTTTATTATAAAAAAATATTCAAATAATGCTTCGGTTTCATACTGACAATATTAATATAGTTATTAGTAACACAAACGTTAATAACATACTTATTAATCATCCTTAAACTATTTTTGGCAAGAGAAAAAAAAACGAATGTGAAACGTATGGAATGTAAAATTGTTATCTCTTGATACAAATTACTTACCAAAGTAAAAGTTTAATCAGTTTTCATTTATTTCGACTTCTGGGACACAGATTTTAACCTTTTAACAATTTCAAGTTATCACTTGTTACTGCACATTACAAGACGAGCACACGAAAATTAAAAAATGTATTGTTTTTTAAAAAAGAAAAATAAACATCACAGTTGAAGATCTTGTTATGTGCTAATTTCTTCGGAGTTTTTGGCGCGTAATGCCGGGGGGCGGTTTGGCGTTGTATGTTTTATTTCATATATTGTGTTGTAGTGTTGTTTTTGTCATAAAATTGGTGTAGTTTTATGGCAAAATGGATCGTTAAGTCATGCAATATATTCATTCATTTGTAGGGTAAGTTTATTTATTTAAAAATATTATATGATTTCATTCTCATTTACTTATCATTTCGTCGTAATCATTATCGTAACATTCCATTTTCGTATCATTTTATCATAATTGCTTACATTGCATTCCATTTTTTCAAAAATTTTCTCGTAAGTCATTAACAAAATAGCGCGGCCTACCATTAGTCGCCGAAAACTCCATGGGGCAAAGGGCTACAATGCACCAGTATCCTGGAGCCATAAATAAAGATAAAAACTACATTAATAAAAAAATGGCTTAAAGGTCTTAGTTACCAGGCCACATAATTGGGGGGGGGGGGGGGGTGCCAATCTCTTCCAGGAAACCAGGAGTGGTTGTATCGACACCACCTGATGATAAGCAGTAGAGGAGTCCATACGTGAAGATTAAAATATAAAAATTTAAAAGATCTTTTGTTTCATTTAGGTTCATCTCATTCTACAGTTCAATTAAAATTTATCTGGACTTTAATTCAGAAAGTTCTCTGGTATTTTTACGTGACTCGTCTCAGTCCAAAGAGGTTCTGTAGCATCGTTCATAACCAGCAAACTTTATGAGTTCTGTGCTTGATTCAAAATGATCGAACCTCTTTGTACGTTCAAGTTCGTCAATTTATTTAAGTTATGCAAGAATCTTCTTTTTAATTAGATAGGTAAATTAGGGGTTGCAACTATATTCTCTTTAAAGCCATCAGCTGGTTAAAGTTATGCAAAAATAATGTATGTTGGAATTTTTCTACATTAAAAGTTCTAAAAAGTCCGTGGTATATCTCTATCTACATTTTTTGGTAATCCAGTTTGTTATAAATATGATTTAAATCGTTAATTAAATAAATACTCAAGTAAAATCATATAAATTACCCACTGTTTAGGAAAGTCTCGTTGGACGCATGATATTTGCCTACCTATATCTGCCTAGCTACCTGACCCCCTCATTTTATTATGTCAACCTCCACCAATCAACCAGTTCCTTCCCGACGCTTGACTGACTGACATAGGTACCCGCGGTGTGCGCCACGTTGCCCTCGTTGTCCCGTTTTCTATGCCCATCAGTGCTATCCTAGTGCCATCAGTGTTGTGCCTACCAAGTGAACGGGATACACCTACATACCTGTATCGGCGAGAGGGTAACGTACCTAGATATACCTACCGATACAATAAACTAACTTAGCCCAGCACCTTCCCCAAACACCCACCTACATAGGACATGTTGTTATTCCAACATCTACACGAATAAAGCCGCCGGCACAGCTGATACATATGCCAAAATTCAACGCCTCGTAAGCGAAACCATCCGTTGGTAGCTTATTAATATGCATCATTAGTCATTTTCATTTTATAGATATATCAACAAACGAATTTTCATAAAGTCTATTATATCAGGTTAATAATCGTTATTCTGTTCATATTTGGTAAAGTTTCAATAAAATAAAATATAAATACGGTCTTTTTCTCTCTCTAGTTCTTTGTGATTCTCTTCAGGGTCCATAATTTGATCATATCATTTATGTATTTTTGTAATAAATTATGGTTGTAATAAATTATTGAGTATTGAATCAAGATATTACCGTAATGAACTCCTCGTTTCTTCATGTGTTTTATTATTAATGAATTGCGATTAAATAAGTGAATTATTTTATATAGAAATGATCTTCGATCTTATTGAAGAGATAAAAGCTATCTTTGGCGACCGTGGTCAGTAGCTAACGCCGTTGCAAATTGGAATGGACAAATGGGTGGGACAAATCTTTGCGTTATAAACAAAAATTCATGTTTATCACATAAAGTTCTCATGTCATAATTGTTTTACCACTTATTTTATTTTTATTAATAAGGAATAAGAAACAGCATTTGTTAATGCTGTTTCTTATTCGTTTACAAAAAAATTGAGTATCACTTTTTTTTAGCAGGAAATAGTTTTTTTTTTAATACTATGTATGGATTATAAAAACCTTTTTCCGCTACCTGGGGCTAAATCAACTCTGGAAGTTTTAGAATATAATATTATCATCATATTGAACAAAACGTAAATAGTTCGTGACTACTTAAATTTGTGACCAAAAGAGATTTCTATAAAATGGGTATAGATGTATCAAGTATCTTGT
Source organism: Acentria ephemerella (assembly GCA_943193645.1). Classification (NCBI taxonomy): domain Eukaryota; kingdom Metazoa; phylum Arthropoda; class Insecta; order Lepidoptera; family Crambidae; genus Acentria; species Acentria ephemerella. Next base: position 1,244,577 of record OW971891.1, read on the forward strand.
TTTAAAGACTGTATGTTTTCTTACAATAAAAAATTGGAGATCCAGAAGAGATCCAAAAGGATAGGAAGCCCATCTGCATTGGTTCCATTTTTATGAATTTATAATGTCGCCCATTTTACATGAATCGTAAAAACGCTTGCCTAACAGGTGAAATTACCAAGACGCGCAAGTGAAGGAAATCGAAACACGTATCGGATAAGGGTTGCCTTCTTTTGGAAAGCTAGAATCTAAACTCTCACTGTGTCTGAAGACTATGGTATACATTTGAAATACAAAACACCTTCAAACGCAACAATCAAATATTGATAAGAAGCAGTTTTAACCAAAGTCATTTGTAAATACTTATAAATAAAAATTGGATTAGTTCCGCATCTGTAGTTTAGCTGAGACATACTTCAGATCTGGAGGAGCGGGTTCAGTTCTCTGTGGGGCTGACATTTTCTGTTCAGTTTGGTTGGTGGAAGTGACTTTCTTAAATCCAGCTAGCTAACACCATCTGATCTAATTCTGCCGCTATAAACAGAATGTTAACAGTTACCCAATGTTGTTAACATGCAATGCAGTTAGAGGTTAGATACTAGTAAATCCTCTATGGTAAAGGAATCAAATTGTAGTTGATTCATTTTCAGCTTTCACAGGTAAGATGAAAGCCATGACTATCTTTTTAGAATAAAACTAAATGTTCTTGCTTCTTGTTCTTAAGCATAATATAACATTGATATAAAGTATACTTGTCTTATAATATCTCGGGGATGCCATTGATAAATTATTTACCGTTTGACTTTGAAGTTAAGTTGTAAAGGACAAACCAATATATTTTTAGATTCATCCCGACTCTATTAGGGTCAAGAGTATTGGGGATTCAATAAAGTTAAGCCTTAAAATATTTATATAACTTATTTAAAGGGTTTACGTGATTATGTTAATGGAAAAGCGAACTTAAACCTAATACTAAGTTAACTTAAGGTACAATTTAATCAAAAATATACTGGCCTGCTTTTCTGAGTTATTTCAAACCTAACTCTCGCTGTTATTATTTGTTTGTTATATAAAGGTGTCTGGTAGCGGCGAGTGAATATTTGGAAATAATGACTGATACGTTATATTATGTAAAGTAAAATCAATCTTAGCTTACATGATATTACTTTATTAATTGTGTTATTAATTAATCTTATAATAATTGTATAAGTAGTTTGCCTGACTTTTGATGAAAAGTGTTATTTCAGTAAAAAGGTTTTTGCGTCTGTAAGTATTACTTATAAATTCTGATACTCACCCCCAAGCTTATGATCAATAGATGTAATCTGTATTGAATTGTACTATTATCAGTTATTGTATATTGATTCTTAAGACCCTCTTGCAAGAGTTTTAAATTGTAGATTTAATGTATTAAAACTCGATTTTAGCCTAAAGTTGGTGTTAAGTAACATTTCACACACAACACAAGAAATGTTTGGAGAAAACCAACTTTATGAAATCGAATATAGCTAGATTTTTTTTTTAATAAAAAGCTCAGCAAATGACTCGACACCACCTGATGATAAGTAGTAGACGAGTCCACATGTGAAGATAGCTAGTGAAGCATGTGATATACTGCCCTAGCCACCCTCACCTTGCCGGCCCAAAAAGTGCTTTGCTGAGCCTAAATCTAGATTTAATAAGTCCAAACCAAGTCTTTTTTGATATTTTGGATTGAATGGTTTATGACATTAGATGCGTATAAATAAACGTGTGGGTATATTTAAAGTAGAACATCTTAACTTAGTTCTCTTATAAGTACTTCACAGTAAAAGTTCAAAAATTTACGTCAATATGCAGGAATGTACGGGGCGCGGACTGGAAGTTGTTTTCCCGTAAATTAAAATGCTTACGTGCAAGGGCAGAGCGTGTGCTAAGCCGTTGCGAGTAAGCAATTTTTGCAATAAATAAGTTTAATAATTTCGGCTTATACAACTTTATTTCTCATTAAGACAGTTGTCACTTCACTTCTTTGATGGAATGACAATCGAAGACAATTGTCACTTACATGAGAATACAATAAATGATAAATGCAAATATTGTGGTGGGTAGTTAGGGCTGAACAATTAAATATATTGCAACCTTTTTTAATAACCTTCCTGCATACTTTTTTATATTCTAAAACTTAAGCTTTAGTTAGTTTGTGTTTAAATTTAATTATAGTTTTTATGCGCCCTATTTATGTCAGTGTCAATGTAATTTAATTGTCATAATGTAAACAACTATAATTTATTATGATCGTGATTAAATAAAGAAATACTAAACGCCCAATAACGATAAACATGCTAGGTAATAAAAAACCTAAAATAATATTTTAAAAATGGAACATTGAGTTTCTTTTCCATTGATTTATTCGACTCATATCGAGAAATTTTATATCATCTTTGACTAAAATATTTTAATTAATTGAGCCAAGATTTACTCCCAGAAACTAGGAGATAATCAAAATTTTATTTTAACTTGATTTTATGATATAATATGAATAAGAAAATAATTAAATAAATACATTTCTGATAACTAATAATAATATTTCTCACACTTATTATCTCGCACAAATTAAGCATCGTAAAGAGTTTATCTTATGGATACTAGAAATATATGTATATAAAAATCATACAAATACTAAATAAACATACACAGGTCTATGACTCATGAACAAATATCGCTCCTACCGGGATTTAAGCCTGGGTCCTCTAAGTAAACAGGGGTCTTGACCACTCGACCAGATGGTCAAATATATTGTCATAACTATTTTAAATTTTGATTTACTACTAATCTTTCTTCGCTTCGTAAGCTGTCTTATAAAATCATAATTATTCAATTTATTAGTAAGGTAGCTATATATTAGGTATCAAAAGTATCTTACCTTGTAATTGAAGTCAAGAGCACTTTAGTTCTTAAAGTATGACCACTAATTCGATAAAGTTATTCACAATTAATTAATGCGTTACAATTATACAGTTTTAGCACGAACCTTAATTTTATTATAACACACGGTAATCGTAATCAAGTATTACTAAAAATGTAATAGTTTTGGGGTCAGCACGCAACCGGGTAATTTGATTCCACCAACCTCGAATTGTAGGATTCTTTCATTAGACCCGAACCACCGCACTGCGAAAACCGGCATAAAATATTTAAACACCACACGTTAATAAAAATCCTACACCAAAAAGAACTCACATCGAAAAAAACTATTGTTGTTTTTAAATCTTTACCCAACTTCTCACTTTTGAAATTCGAATACCATTTTCAAATTTAGAACCGGGCGCGAATATTCGTGGTCGGACGTCCGCGTCTCGTCTCTGACTGAAGCTTCAAAGTTATACGCATGCGTTAACAAGTGTGCCCGATACCTAGGCACATTTCATTTTGTAATGAACCGGAGAAACGCACTCATTTCAGATTGAACCTTAAATTTTTCATGATAAAGTTATATTTCGTACAAGTAACATTTCAAAGGGTGAGCCACGACTATCAAAACTGCCTGTCTCTCTCTTCTGTATGCATTTTAATTGAACACAAACGTGTGTTTATAAGGGCATTGTGTCAGTGTTCCTGCAAAAATCTTGAAACTCTTTTAACAATAAAGACGTTACTTATTTTATAAAAACGGTAAATGTTTTGATATTTTTGTATTACTAATCTAGTACTGTAAAAGAGATATCATTAACATTGTAAGAATAAGGTCATAATTTTATTTATTTTTTATTAACTCCTACAGCATAACACAGGTAAGCCAATACGATAATAAATCTAATTTAAACACTAGACAACATTATTGGAAAAGAACTGTTATTTAGATTAACAAAAAAGGCACGTAACTTAATTTAATTTCCGAAATGATATTGTTTAGAAACTGAATACACGCTAAATTAATTAATTAAAATATAACATATTGGCGTAATTTCTGAATATAATAATTAATTTGTTAATTTAGTAAAATAACCATAGCGCCTCTTTTACAATTGTCATAACTTCAATAATTTTTTCCTGGTTAATAGTAATTGTTTCCTGGCAAGCATAAAGCCCACAGCTGGGCAAAGATGGATGGAGTTAGATAATTATGGAAAGAGAGAAAAGTAATTACCATTCTGAGATAAAATATTGCGAAAAATTTAAATGAACACGCTTCCCTTGTGTATATACTCATCACTCACACAATTTAAAATTTACTTACACGTCACAGGAATCAACGCACACACACGTATAAATAACCGCCTGTGTTGTCGAGATGCTTGAACCTCAGATCCAAAGATCTGGGGTCCAACTGCTAGGGGGGCACAAAAATCCAGTCCACCTGGCTAGCTAACATCATCTTCAATAAGTCTGTCAACATAACAATAAGCATTGCTGTGTTGGAACACAGCAATGCTTATTGTTATACACACTTACAGTTGAAAGTAGTCATATCCTCTGTGATGGAAGAATTCTGGGGTATGACCAGTATACCCTATTATTGAATGAATTTTTCAAAAATATACAAGCTGAATAGATTATCTTAGCCAACAGACGCCCACTGCTGGACAAGGTCTTCATCTAAAGATCTCCAAACTGATCTATTCTGCGCCGCCCGCATCCAGTGACTTCCCGCGACCTTTAACAGAACTTCACCAGGTCTTTCTTGAGAGATTCTCACCAACACTCTGGCTCTCTGCACGCGGCAGCCACTCGAGCTGAATGACTCCTTCTATATGTAAATAGAAATAGTATAATATGAGATGATAAAGACCTGGTGTTTTGTAATGAAGGTCTTACCTAGCACTGGTGCCAGTATCTCGTAATATAGTTAAATACAAAATATTTTTACACACTTTGATCACATTGTGATTATATATAGTTATATATAAGTATGTAGTCGGAGCACCGGATCACCATTATTGAAATTAAGGAATCAATTTCCACACCACGTTTTATAAATTGCCAAGAGTTTTTTGTTTTACTCAAATGTCTAAAAATCCTCGGCCTATTGTTTGAAAATTAACACTACTCAACTCGAGTGCTCTCAATCGATTCGCCACTCGAGATTCTGAAGTGATCTGTTCAGCCAATAAGTTATTTTATGAGATGGAAATTGTTTTCGTGACAAAACAATTGAAAAAAATGAAACCAACTACCGGTAGTATCGAATATAATTAAATTTTTAGTTCTTCACTTGACGGTTATTAGGACTGGAAGATAATTATATAAAAATAATGGTTGATTAGAATCAATACTTACACAATTTAAACATTGAAACACTTGAGAGATTTTGAAGGGCATAACGCCATTTAATTAATTAATTAAATACGCTATTACTGCATTGTAGACCTTATTAATATACACTTAATTCTGTCCAGTGAGTCACGATTATGTAACTAAAATTATATATAATTGATTCTAACTGTTCTATCAAAGCGTTTTTCGTTTACTAATGGAAAAAGTTATGTGTTGTGGTCAATTAAAAATATAGGGCATAATTGTAAATTGACTAATATTATAGTAAATATTTTAAAAATAAGACTTGTTATGATATTGCAACGTATTCATGACTAATTAACAACTATATTTATTACAATTGCAGAACTAAATTATTATTGAAACGGCTGGTCGCCACTTCTTCTAATATTGCTCGAAATCTTAATTGTCGTGCACCTATTTTAGAAATTTCTGGTCTTTTAGATAATGAATATTAGGTAAGGTAGGAAGGTAGATTAAGTCTGGCATTAGTTTTTGTCTGGCAATGTCTGGCTTCAGATTCTATCTTCACCAAACGAATTTTCAAAATTACTTATTTTTATTTTAGTTTGATTAAATTTGTAAACTATTCCCTATGTATTTCTTTTTGAATTGTTTGATTTAAAATAAAGATATATTCTGTTCTATTATATTGTTCTGTTCTATTATTTACTAGTTAGATTAATATTTAACTCAACAGACGAATTTAATTCAAAATCCCCCACGAACTCTTTGAAAACAATGACGCATTCGTCAATTTGAGATGAAAGGACGAAGTTGAAAGTTATCAAAAACAAAATTTATAAGTTTCCCTATTTTCATTAACATAAATATACAAAAATATGACTCATTTCCTGAGATGCAATTACGTGACCATTTTCCTTTCTGATTATCAATCCAAAGTAATTAAGTCGATCACAAGCACGAGTTCGAATAGCTTGTGAAAGATTTGTTGTAAGATAAGTGAAGACACTTATCTTACAACAATTCTCGTATTCATATTAAATATGTACTTTTGAAACTTTAGTTTTACAAAATGTTTTTTTAAGTTTAAAAAGTTATTTGTTCTAATTTTGTCGATGAGAAAATTTGAATCTTTACAAGCTGGTTAACGAGTAACATATTTTCTAAGGTAAAGTAAAGTGAGCGTTGCCCCCAGGTAAATAGCTTTAGATTTAATAATACATAATGTGTAATCATAAAAGATGATATCGTTATGTAGTTTGAAACCATCGAGGTCTTCTTTGCTTACAGTCCTTTGTCCTGGATATAGCTCCCATTATTATCATTATTAATATTTCCATGCTGAAATAGCTTGTTTATGGTTTGCTGATTTACCTGGACCCCACACTTACAAAAAATATTTTCCATTGATACCCAGGCCTTATCTAATTACGAAAATACTAGAAATTTCATTTAACCGCGTTTATTAAAGTTTACCAGCAACTTAAAGCATTTTTAATTTCACTTGAAAACAAAAGATTTTTATCGGAAAATTTATTTAAAAACTTCCCTTTTGCGTCCTTTCTGTATGACTGAAAAATCCCAAGTACCCAAAACTTTTGAAAACCATTAAATTGCTATAATTACCGTCATTAGTTACGTTAAGTTTTAATTGCGATCCATAATTTAGAATAATAATCTTAATAAGTCTTAAAATAGTCACCATCAGTCACCACATTAATCGATTATAAATAGTATTTATATTCGAAAAATTTGTTATTTAAATATAATAGATGCATTTATATGTTGGGTACCTACCCCACAAAGGATTTAAAATGCCCGTGAAATAATTATCCTAGGGGCGCGAAGTAACGTGATGATTTAAAAAAACAATATTCTTCTTTTTAAACTCATTTTAGAGATTTTCTTACTCACAATTGCTATCAAAAGCTGCTTCTCGAGCTGCTTACTAGAATATTGTATGCAGATTGTGTTACCCCTAAGCATATACAGAACAAAACTTGTTGAAAGTAGAAAGGTAGCATCGAAATACTTCGACACGCTTCTTCAAAAATACTAATTAATTACACTATTTAATATAGAACTTATGACTGCTTTCTAGGACACAAGAAAAAGAAAAACTGCTGTTATAAATTCATTTTTTAAGATGTGATTCACTATTACATTTATGTTAATGTAAAGAAACAAATTTGAGGCGTCTTCTTTGACGTGGAATATCTTCTGTATAACTAGGTGGGTTATATTCAGCGTTCATTTTAAGAATGAGAATATTTTATTTCTTTTTAATAATTTTATTTCAAAGTTGAATAAAATTTTATTACATTTTATTCAAGTTTGGTACTATACGTAGACTTATTAAACGTCAACCAAAGCAATCTTTTCTTTAATCTACTGAAGTAAGGTAACGAAGGTGCCGAATTTTCGAAGGTACAGTTTTACAAGAAAAGAATCCGAATAGCAATACTTATTACTGTGCCAATAAAATTCTAACGATTCTAGATGCTGATATCAGAAACATTATCTGTATTGCGCAATAAACACGGGTAAACTCGGGACCCTAAGTATTCTTATGCCGTAAACTTTTATAAAACAGAAGCGAACAAACATAAAATTTGATAGGAAAATTAATGTGTTAGCAAGCTACAATATATACAAAGTATTATAACAGGTATACTATAGGTTAAGTCTAAAATAGAACATGAAACTAGATATATATATATTTGTAAATTAGTAGAATTGCCTCTAGTTAAGCCACCTCATTTGCTAAGTTATGTTAAGGTAGTATTCAGTTTTAGGCCGGTATAATTAAATTTGTATCCACTTTCAATTTGATTAGACCAACTTCGGTTGGTAACTGCGCCCTACTATTACAAATTAAACACAAACTAGCCACGTAATTTTTAATGCAACAACATTATAAATGCTGCTAGTACATCTGAATTAAGTATACAAAGTGGCAATATCTCAATCAACGCAATAAAGATGTGGTTCCATGTAAAACCAAACTCAGAGAAATATTGTTGATTTTGTATTCAAAGACATTATGCGATAATTTTTAAAACAAAGTTGTGGCGAACCCACCTCTTTTACCATTTTTAAATTATACTTTTATACGATTCTACTGTTTTTATATGACGTTGTCTTTATTGTTTTTGATTTCGCGTTGTGAAAGCAATCAACGAAAATAAATATTAAATAATATTAATAAATATCATTATTTGACCCCTCCTACGTCGCTAACAAAAGTATTTCATTAGAAACCCTAGAATTCCCTTTGAGATAAGATACCTATACTCTAGAGAATTTTATCTATTTAACTGAAAACCTTTAACTTTCACTTTAACTACTTTAACTTTTTTTATCAGACACATATTAAGGATACAACAATGAAACAGAAAAATTGTACGAACTTACAAATAACTGAATAAGGAACGGCTTGGTCCCCACGCTCCAGGGCTGCGTAATATGCGCCCGTCTATAATGCCGTGTATATTTGAAAGCCCTATTTGATTTATGTTAGGGGATAATTTTAGAAAATCTGAGATGCACGGGAAAATTTTTGAGTTTATCGACCCCGCAAATAAAAAGTTTTAATGTAACCTTCTTGAACATATTAGGTAATTTCAATTCACATAGAACCTACCCTTAAATATTTCTAGAACTGGCAATTAAGGAACTGGTAATGTTGAGATATTAGTCAGTCAGTAAGAACATTCAATTTAATACTTACAAATAATGTAACATTTCTCAACTCACTATAACGAAGCCCAAGAAGTTCTTGAGCTTTAAGTAAGGTAACTAACTTATTTCTCTCCCTTTACTTTCTTCTATTTAAGCATTTTCGAAAAAAGTCTCCAGTTTGTCGCAATCTGTTTTTATTAATAGCCACAAAGAAAAAGTCTTCAACTTCTTTTAATACTTCACTTGCAATTCTTTCCTTACTACTTTCATCATAAGTCATATTTCTTTTTGTTATCAATTTATTATTTTCTGTTCGTAGAACTTAGTTTCATTTATTTTCTTCAGCAAATTAAAAAGATGCTTTGCAGCAATTCACGTGTTTCTCCTAATAAAGCGTTATGTTCGCCGGAACACATCGCTATTAACATTATTGTTATTATACTGAGATAAAGCCCTATCACCAGCCGAAACGAAAAATATCTGTTTCCAATTTGAATTAGATTTTAAATTAAGTAGTCTTAACTGACCTTGTGAATTGCTCGGCAGAACCCAGGTTACCCCCGTGAAGGGCAATGGAGTTACCAGGGAGTTTTAGTGGGTATTCTCAGTGCCGCTCTATTGAGGTACTGAGTGAGCCCCACACACGCCCGTCGCTTAGCCAGTGGCGGGTAGATCCGTAAATGGAGTCCTCCTCGTAAAAAAAAGGTAGTCTTAATTACCAGCCCACAGAGATGGTAATAATGAGGACTAAATTGGCTGCACATCCGACTCCTAACGCATATGTAACCCAATCAATTTCAATTCAGTGCAATTTGAATGAACTTTAATCGGGTAGCTGACATAGACGCGTCAATATAAGTTTGTGGCATTACGAAAACATGGGTTGAGTATCAGTCACCTTCGATATGTCTGCTAATAAATCTCTAAGTCAATTCTCGTTAGGTTCTTTAATCTGTGAGTTCATTTATCATTCTTTTTAGTCCACAGTGTTGAAATGGGATTTTATGACGGTCATATTCGCGGTGGTAGATAATTTTTGTTGAATATGTCGTACAACTTCAGCATTTTAATACCTTGTTTGAACAAATTTTATACGTATATATGCAGATTAATTGCTGCTAGTTAGTCTTCTAAAGCCAAATGGCTTGACCAATTTGAATAATTTTTATTTTGCTTTAATTCGGGAATGGTTTATATATCAAATTTAAAGAAAAAAATCATGGAATATCGTCTCACAAAATTGTTTCTTTCATCGTCATTTAGAATTACTTTTAGTAGATGGCGTTAGTGGCGGATTGTAGTGTTACAAAACTTTCTCAACTAGACAATAATATAAAAACCTCCATATGTTATTGTATTAATTGATTATTATCTGTTTTTTACCAGGATTTTTCTTAACATTTTTATAAAACACATATATTCTATATATATATATATATAATAATATTCTTTATTAATTATTTAAATGAAACAAAGACGTAATTGCGTTTCTCTGTAAAGACAAAAGATTTATTTCAGATACGTTTTTTAACAACATTAAAATATAAATAATAATAACAACATAAATTTACTCACCTGTAAAGACAAAAGAAACAACATTTAAAGCCTTTATTCCAGGGTTTTAATCTTATTAAATTCTACAAATAATTATCTTAATATTAAGTAACATTCAATCAATAAAATTCACATCTGACAACTGTCAGTTTACACACTTAATACTGCGCCGAACACAACCAGTACTAAATTAAGAAAAGAGGTTTTATATCAATAAAACAAACTACTACTTTTCTTTACATCTCCCCCCCTTAGATAAACAATTGTTAAGTAAATCTATACAATTGTTTCTTTTTTTTAAAAACTGGAGACAGTTTTGTAATGTGGTAGAAGTTTGATTCAGCTTTTCTGTGCCCTGCATCAACTTCATAAATTGTATTCGAAATCTTCGTTAGAACTCTATAGGGCCCAAGTCTCAATTCATCCAATTTCTTCCTGTTTAATCTATTTCCATTTTCTACATAAACTTTATCTCCTACTTCAAATTTATATTCTTCCCTATGAAGGTCGAATCTTCCTTTATTATAATTGTGTGATCTTATCGTGTTTTCAAGAGCTATATTCCTATCTCTTTTTAAATCTTCTTCTGTACTTTTTGATCTCAATTCAGGTGGTAAAATATTTACATTTTCTCCTGATAAAAGATACTTTGGCGCAAATTTCGTGATTGTATGTTCCGTTTCATTATATTTCTGGACACATTTCTGTGCAACAGTACTCCATGCTGTTTTCTTCTCATTTTCATTTATCTTACATCTTATTTTATTGACTAAAGTTTGATTTAACCTTTCATTAAGTCCGTTCGAAAATGGTGAATCTACGGCAGTGAAAACCAGTCTTATATTTTTATTTTTCAGAAATTCCTTAAATTCTTTTGAATTTATACCGGGGTATTGGTCTGTTAATATAATCTCAATATCGTAACTTTCTGTCACATTTTGTATTAATTTAATAAAATCACAAGCACTTTGATTTTTTGATGTTGAAATATAAGCATATCTTGAAAAATGATCAACCAGGAGATGTAAATATTTTTTTGTAGACCGTAATCCTCCAAAACCTCCAATGGTATCAATAGATATTATTTCAAAGGGCCGTGTAGCAGGACCTAAATGTGACATCAAACCATACTTAGACTTTCTTCTTGATTTGTTTTTTATACAAATCTCACATTCGTCACATATTTTCTTAATGTTTGCTATTATATTTTTAGCCGTGTAAAATGGTATTATTTTATTTGTCATTTGGGTTCTTCCAATGTGGCAATAAGTATTATGAACATCTTTTATTAGTGATTTGCTGAGTTGTTCTGACAGTATTATTTTTTTATTTTTTTTGTTTACTTTGTAATAAATTTCATTGTCGAGTATCATTTTCCTATTTGGTATTTCCAGATTTGACAGTTGATCAGTTTTTATATCATCAAGTTTTATTAAATTAACCACTTTTAATAAATCATCATTATTTTCATAAGGTTCTAGAACTGGATTTCTGCTTAAACAGTCTGCTTCTTGGTTTGATTTTCCTGGGTTATATTTTACTTTGAAATTATATTGAGATAAATAATATGTTAAATCTCCTAAATCCTCGTCAGTTCTTACCCTTAAGTTCATATTTTCTAATGGTTTATGATCTGAGTACACAATAAATTCTTGCCCCATAAGCCAGTGCTGCCAATATTTTACTGCTTCTTTTATTGCTAGACATTCTAGATATATTGCCTTCTTCTTTTTTTGAGCTTCTGCTAATTTTTTCGAAAAGTAAGCAACTGGTCTTTGTTCACCAGTTTTATCTTCTTGTTTCAATACTGCTCCAACTCCTTTTAAACAAGCATCCGTATAAATGTGTATTGTTCGTTCAGGATCAAATATATTTAAAATTGGTTGTGAACACAGCATAGTTTTTATCTTATCAAATGATTCCTGACATTCTTTAGACCAGTCAAATTTAACATCCTTCCTTAGTAAGTTGAGTAATGGGTCAAGTATAATTGCACTATGTGGTATAAATTTATGGTGAAAGTTTATTTTCCCTAAGAACTGACGGATATTTTTCCTTGTTTCTGGAACGGGAAATTTTTTTATAGCTGCTAAATAATCTTTTAATGGTCTTATCGAATTATTTTCTATTATGTGTCCTAAATATTTTGCTTTATTCTGTCCAAAACTACATTTCGTAAATTTTAGTCTGAATCCTTCATTTTTTATTGCCTCTAATAGTCTTGATAAATGTTGTATATGCTCTTTAAAAGTTTTCGAGAAAACCAAAATATCATCAATAAAATTTACTGCGAAACTGGCAAGATCATGTTTTCTAATAATATTGCTCAATATTCTTTGAAAAATAGCTGGAGCAGTTTTTAATCCAAATGGAAGACACGTCCATTGAAAATGTCCTTCTTGTGTAACAAAGGCAGTTTTGTATCTATCTTGGATTTTCAACGGAATTGACCAAAATGCAGAATTTATATCGAACGTTGAAAAATATTTACAATTTACAGTCTTAACCATTAAATCTTCAATCAACGGAAATGGTTGTGATTGTGGAATGACAATTTTGTTTAGTTCTCTAAAATCTATACATAGCCTTGTTTTCCTTCCATCTTCTTTTTTATATGCCAACGTTACTGGAGCAGCAAATGGACTATAAGATTCCTCAATCAAATTTTTCTTCAGTAATATTGATATTTGGTCTTCTATTTCTTTTCTATCTTCAGCTACGCACCTGTATGGACGTTTGTAGTAATATTTATCCACCATCAAGTCAATATGAGCTTCATAATCTCGAACAGTACCGATATCATATTTATCCTTAGCGAACACTGCTTTGTATTTTTCTATTAATTCTTCAATTTTTGATTGCTCATATAAATCCAGATGGTTTACTAAAATTTTAAATTCATTCGAATTTATATGTTCGTTGAAATTTATTTCACCTTGATTTATATGTTTGGGTTCTGTTTTCCTCGAGTTTAAAACACATCCTTCATCTTTGTCACCTAGTACATCAGGAATAACGACAACTGACTCTGGAGTTCTTTCTGAGTGGTTGCACTGCATTATTTTTAATTCTTCATTTTGCATTAATTTAAATTTTTTAATACAATCCAATCCTATCAGAAAATCATAGTTAAAATTAATACTATCTACTATAAAAATATCCATAGTTTTTTCAATATTATAAATTTTTACTTTTATTGTTACCATACCTCTAGTTTTCTTCTCACCATTAATTGTTTTCAAGTTTACTACTTCTTTATCATTAGAATTCTTTTTTGTTTGAATTTTCAATAATTTTGCATTAATTAATGATACATTTGAACCTGAATCATAGATCCCGTATACTTCTAAAGTATCATTTAATAGTAACTTTACTCTTATTAATGGTGGAATCTCTAGTTTTTGGATTCTTTTCATTTAATTCAACTTCTAATTCAGAGTTTATTTACAGATTTCATAACTCCTTTTTGATTTTTCTCTTTAAACCAGCAATTTTCTTCAGAGTGAAACCGTTTTCCTTTTTTTTCATTTACACAAATTTGCCATGCCTTTCTTTCTTCAGTTCTTTTTGATTTTAAGTCAGAATATATATATTTTTTATCGTATTTATTCCTTCCAACCAAATGTTCTAATTTACCTAATTCATTGTAGAGATCTTCCGTTCCTTGTAAAGTCCCTCTATCAATTCTATCAGCTACATAATTAGGTAAACCAAATGCTATAAGGTCTATCAATGTCCCAGCATCAATCGTTTTTCTTACTTCCAGCAACAATTTTTCTTTTTTTAAAGCATAGTCCAGTAACATACCTGTTTGATATTTATAGGCAAAAGCATATCTAATGGCTGACCATCCTTTATTTGCAAACGTCTCACAAAAATTTCCTTCCCATGTTTTCCATTCTGACTCTACTGTATGCTTCATTAGCATGCAGCTATACCAATCAACACTGGAGTACACCAAAAAAATTTTTAAAATTTCTATTTTCTTCCTATCTTCACCAATATTGAAACGTTCACATTCTTTATTAAAATCCTTGATCCACTGGTAGGCATTTGAATTTTTACCGGTAAATTTGTCAATCGCGAAGTCCTTTGCTATTTTTCCTAAATTTGTTGTTTCTGACTTTGACTGCTTATCTTCAAGCAATTTTTCCAATAATTTTTCTAACGTTTGATTAGAGCTACTGGATATAAATTCAAATTTGTTATTTTTTTGCGTAATCTCTTCTAAATAAAAATCATTAAATTGTAAGTTTTTCTCATCATCCAAATAAACCTTTGATAATTCGTCTGTTAAGGTTATCCATATTTTCCTTGATTGATGTCTTTTATTTAATGATTTTCTTACCTTGTTATAGTTTGAAGTATTTGCAATTTCTGGGTGTTGGTTTATAGGTTGGTATTCATCTGGCATTCCAAAAGTTTGTCCATCAGATGTAGTTATTGTAGTTATACATATAATGTTTGATTTACCATCAGCAGATGATTTCACAGCAAACTCAAATTTTAATTTTTCCATGGTCCGTGAAATACTTGCAAAAATGTTGTTTTATAATAATATTCTTTATTAATTATTTAAATGAAACAAAGACGTAATTGCGTTTCTCTGTAAAGACAAAAGATTTATTTCAGATACGTTTTTTAACAACATTAAAATATAAATAATAATAACAACATAAATTTACTCACCTGTAAAGACAAAAGAAACAACATTTAAAGCCTTTATTCCAGGGTTTTAATCTTATTAAATTCTACAAATAATTATCTTAATATTAAGTAACATTCAATCAATAAAATTCACATCTGACAACTGTCAGTTTACACACTTAATACTGCGCCGAACACAACCAGTACTAAATTAAGAAAAGAGGTTTTATATCAATAAAACAAACTACTACTTTTCTAGTGTTTTTTAGTGTTCTTTTTTAGTGTTTTTTTTTCTTTTCTTCTTTTCTTTTTTCTTTTTCTTTTTTTTTCTTTTCTTGTCGTTTTTTTTTCTTTTTTCTTCTTTTTTAGTGTAATTAAAATTATTATTAATTTATTTAAATTCGTATTGTTCATACGTCTTAAATTAGTATCCTTAATAAATTTGTGCATATTAAATCTAATACAAATCAATACACTTTTCAATTGATATCAAAGAAGCGTTGATCTATATTTCTTTGGTACATTAATTGACAATGAAATGCATTTTAATATCTTGAACCGTTCCTGGTTTCCTGGGATATTGAAAAATACTCTTTAGGATACTTTTTAGGGTTACTCATTGAAATCAGTGATGAAATATTTAGTCTTCATTTGTGATGTATTCACATACCAGATAGAATTGATAGAGAGCTGGTAATGAAAAAGTATTTAAAAAAAATTCAAAGTTATGTAGAAATTTTAAATAGATGCTTCCGAACTACTAAGTAAAATTATGTATGCATTTCGGGAACGTTCCCGTCCTTCCCACCCCGCTCCCCACTTTAATAGTAAAGAGGGGAGCGGAGAGCGGGTAGCGGGGAGTGGGGAGCAATAGTGCTCTGTCCGAAGCCTTCTATTTTCAACTGTGTACACGATATTGAAGCTTAGCTTTTAACCAAGGAGTACACCTCAAATCAAAATCTAATTATGGTATTTAAGTATTAATCTTTGGTAATATGCACACTTGTTAAACGACAATTAATGCCTTCTCTAATATGTACGATCATACACTGGAAAGAAGTATTTTCGGCTTTAAAGCCTATGTTTGAGTCTAAAGAAAAGCCTTGCATTTCGAAGCTACAAAGAAATGCATATTAAATGCAAACTGCAACTGCAGTCTTGGGGCTCGTTCATACTTAACATGTTTAGAATAAGTTTTAAAATGAAACTCAACTTTTTTACATATGTCAATTTTTTACATATTTCAAATATTTTTGGAATGGCGGCTCAAGTTTTGATATTGGTATGCGGAGTCTTAATTGTGAGGTGAGTCTGCTTAGGAGCATGGTGCTGATTTTTGTGGATGAGGGTACAGGTAGGAGCTTGAGTGGTTGCAAATCCCATACACTTTTTTTTTCTTAAAGAAGGAAGGAAGGAAAAGAGGAAGGAAATTCCTATCTTCTTGCTGCTTCGGAAAGCCGGTTGAGCCTTTGGGCCCGGTTTTCAAACGCTTCTACCCAGCAGCCCACACTTGACAAGAGTATCAGTTATGGCCAAACTCCTCATTTGTTGCTGCCAAGTAGTAAATAATATACTGACAGAGGAATGTTATATAGTATGTAGACGGAGATGATAGATAGGTAAATTCCCTACTTTGAGGGACTATTACCTCCCCTGCCTTCTCTACTTTTTCCCTCCTTTTGGTACTTTCCCTCCGTTTTTTACTTTCCTTTCCTACTTTTTTCCTTTTTCCATAGGATGTAATAGATAGATAAATTCCCTACTTACAACATTTTTGAGGGTATGAATGCTCATCCAAGATGAAATTTCAACCATTATGTCTCAGCCTCTTGCAGTATTTAAACATGAACAAATGGAAACGCTAATGAGTGTTGCAAAGAAGCCAATTACTAAGCCACGTTGCTGGGAACGATAAGATTCCTTCTTTAAATATTTAGGGTTTGTTGTACAGTAATTTAAGCCCAGATTAATTTTTACTCACGAAATGGTTAGTTCGTTATAAGCGTTGGTGTTAAACTGAGTTTAAGTTTATTATAATTCTACTAGCTGGTAAGATCTGAATATATATCCTAGATTAAAAATATTACATATTGCTCTATGTTATCGAGTATCATTGCTATTTCAATTTTGGTCGTGACGTGGTTCACTGTGTCGGTGCGAAGAGAAAAGTAGCCAATGTACAGGGAATTTTACAACAGAAGTGACGTTATGAGAGGCATAAATGTCTCCTGCCTCCTAAAGTTATAGTAAACATTTAGTTTATGAATCACTAATTTGCATTCATGTGTTAAATTCAGATGACAATAGCCATAATGGTTATTGTTGATTTTTTTTCGATCGATGCAGGTTTCATTAACGTAGATGATGATGGAGAGGAGTTTTTGTCTCCGTTATCCATATCACTGATCGAACCAAACAAAAAAATATACATATACGTATATTTGGCGAACTGACACAAACAGATATGAACGCTAAGGGCAGAGCTTAAAAATATTTCCATTTATTTCAACAGTTATTTACCGTGAACATGACCCTTTTAATGGTATCGCAGTATTGTATTACAAACTGTATATTCAATAAAATAAATTAAAATGTATTAATTTTCTTACTTCATTTTCCGCGCTTATTTTTCTGTATCGAGACGTGACACTGAGCGAAAACCTTTTTTTTACCTTTCCTTTACCAACAGTTATCACATTCTTATATTTCAACTCAGTACATTTTGAACGTAATGCATAGCTACTCATAGGTAAACACCACATTCAAATTGGTAATGGCATTTTTTGTTATGTTACAAGGAAAATAAAAGCATAAAGTAATGTTAAAAATGATAGTTGACTATTATAATTATGGTTAAAGCATTAAATAATCGTATTTCTGTCTTTCTTTCTTTCTTTCTTTCTTTCTTTCTTTCTTTCTTTCTTTCTTTCTTTCTTTCTTTCTTTCTTTCTTTCTTTCTTTCTTTCTTTCTTTCTTTCTTTCTTTCTTTCTTTCTTTCTTTCTTTCTTTCTTTCTTTCTTTCTTGGTGCAGGTGACTTATAGCTCTTACTGCT
Organism: Acentria ephemerella; assembly: GCA_943193645.1. Classification (NCBI taxonomy): domain Eukaryota; kingdom Metazoa; phylum Arthropoda; class Insecta; order Lepidoptera; family Crambidae; genus Acentria; species Acentria ephemerella. The sequence continues at coordinate 1,262,711 of OW971891.1, forward strand.
TGACATCAGACACTCGCTTATGAGGAATAGTTTCTAGTGTTTAGGTATGAAGTATCAAATGCATCTGACACTATTTATTATACATTTTCTCTTGTTAAAGAGGACGTTCAAGTTAACACATAGTGGGAGTCTCTCGTGTATGATACATTAGGGTATATAGCTGTGAAACAGTTCGCTGGATTCCCGTGAAAAGTGTGAAGGGAAACGTACCTAGCCAATGGAAACCTAACGCAAAAGCGTGCTCCGTTAATACGATTTGGTTTTAAAGTGTACTCAATCCAAATCATCCTATATGCATGTCAGATTTATGTATATAATAATAATAATATTTCTCACATTTACACCTAATATCTACCCCAAATTAGGCGTCATTAAGAACTTGTATTATGGATACTAGATAACAGAGAAATATAGATAGTAATTAGTAAAAAATATTCGTACTCAAATATCTGCTTCTGCCAGGATTCGAACTTTAGTTAAGTAGACAAGAGTACTAACCACTCGACCAGATTGTTCTTTGTAAATTTAAAAACAATTTATATTAAACAAAAACGTTATTTACTGGATTATGTGCAATACTTTTCCAACATGGTGCGATTTTGTAATTACGTATCTATACCACCCTACTTACTCAAGCTTTATACAATTATGTATTTAAAAACTATGTTAAAATTCAGTTTATAAATTAAAATAGCTTAACTGAAATATGACTTACGTCATTTATTTCAGTGGGTAAAAAATATATCAGCAATCTATAAACAAAATTAAAAGTATGTCACAGGATAACAGTATTTAATTGGAACGTACGGAGACTCAAACGTTGTTAGCTTCATAGGACACCTAGTTTAAACGGGTCAGTGTAGGGAAGGCTTAAATTATCGAAAGCAAGAAAATTAAACGACCAAAGTGCATCGGTCTGTCGTTCGAATAAGGGCTTTATTTATAACTAACTAAATTTGATTTTGGACTGCATTTTTTAACAGTTTATGAAGAGAACACATGATTTTAAAAATTGTGGTAGGACATATTTTGTGAAATTTCATTAGCAGTTGGTGTTGGTAGTGCACCCACTAACCCGCATCAGGTCAGCGTAAAGTGTTACTGCCCAAATTACTCATGTATTTGTAGGAGGCCAGCTGAAAAAAATAATATTCTGATGATGATTAAGATCATAGACTCACTCAGGATTCTTGAGATGTCTTCAAATACTTTAATCCATTATTTAATGCCACCTCATTTATCTCACTGTAAAAAATAGTAAAGACGACCTTTTTGTTGATTTTGTTAATTTACAATAAAATTGCATCTTATCTTATCGTATCTTATCTTATCTTATCTTATCTTATCTTATCTTATTGGACCAGAGGCAACTTGATAACTTAACTTAGGTCCTTTAAAAAAATGAACTATGTTTTAATGGCTAGAATTTTATTTTACACACAGCCACTTGACCTCCTTACGCACAATAAATTATTTGCTTCCATTCTTACTTGGACTATCCTAACAAAAGATTTTTCCCAAAGTCCAAAATAATGATCCAGGTTCAACAGTAAAAAGATAACTTCAGTAGACTAAAAAAATGACCGTCTTTCATGTTAAATTTTAAACAATAAATAGTTTTTAACAGTTAATATAATATCTCCATAAATAAGGTTCTACAAACAACTGTGATAAATCTTTATCAATATGTACATCGCTGTGCTTACAAAGAAGTATTTGAAAAATTAACTTACTATACCTATTGATTTTATTGGTTTTTCAGAATAAATAATGAAATGAAGCTGTTATTCCGATTGCATCATTACAATACGCCATAAATAATATTGTAAATGTTACCAGATATTAGGCTGACACAGCAATTACCATTCTAATCTTAATTTAGATTTTTCCCTTATTTCAACTTACGGTATTTCTTATTACAAGCATTATTGATTTTAGTTTTAAAAAATTGATTCGAATTTTAAAAAACGAATCATAGACGTAGTTACTGTAAGAAACGGTAACTCAAACTTAAAGTGAATTATACAAGATTGCTTAATCCTTAATTTAGTATTTACACAAATACAATTTGTGTTCCTAGATGCTATTTGAATAAATGATTAGTAGTAATTTCTAGTTTATCGACTTAAGCTGCGACTATACTGCTTCAATATTAACTATTTTAACTTAGTCGAGAATATACTTTTCTTGGAGCAGTTAACTTTGGATGACTTGACAACTTTCTAAGTTGAGTGGACATCGAACGGACATGCGTGAAGTAAGATCAACTTCACGCATGTCCGTTCCTCGTGACTGGAGTTTTAAGTTGAGTACTAAAAAGGGCAACTGCAAGAAAGTAGTATTAAAATAATCTATTGTAACGTTTCAGTTACATTTATTTATATTAATTTTAAACATCTTACTTAGGACTAAGATTATCTGTTGCTGAACTAGGCTGAAGCCTGTATTCCAGCATACAGCGCCTCTATTCTCGTTTCAGTTACATGATACTGCTCTGTGATGTAAATAGAGACCTAACTACCGTAACCTAATTCTATAATATAACAAACTTATTTAGATCTAAATAAAGAAAATATCTATATAAAAAACATCAATCACTAAACCTAATAAAAATTAAACACAATAATTAACGCTTCACTCTATATTTACTGTTAATACTTACCTGACTTACACACTTATTCCCATTGCTCATTTATTTGATATTTCATTATCATAGATATCAAAATCGTACTAAACCGATACGTCACTATACTGATTCGTCCAGTATCGGAGTTCATATGTGAAGATAGCTAGTGCAGCATGCGACATACTACCCTAGACACCCTCACCTTTCTGGCCCAAAAAGTGCTTTTTCACGCCTCTTTTAAAGAAACCCATGTTGTAAGAAGGAGGGGGAGTGCTGGTAAGGAATTCCACGCTCTAGCTGTACGACAGAGAAAGGAGTCACAAAATCTCTTAGTGCGCAAAGTTGACGTAAGTGTACTATTTTACGCATTTGGTAGTATATTTAGAATATTAGTTTAACTTAGTTAAATATTTTCTATATAAACCTTTACTGTGAATTCCTTTCTGACTTATTCATGGCCACTTCACAACTGCAATCGGTAGTTCCTTATAACTTAGGCTAGTAGAATAATTAAGTGAACGGTGCCTAACTTGCCGGATGGGGTATTCCAGGGTTCGAGGATCATCTGTAACAGGCATCTTCATCTTTTCTCACACGCTCGCCCGAACCCGAACAAAGGCTGTTTTCCGGTCATTGGCTGTGTTCGAGGGTCATCCCTAGCGGTATCTCCATCTATTCCCTCCCGCTACCCCGATTCCGGACAAAGGCTCCCCGTTTCCGGACATTGGCTGGAAGCAGTACTTACGCAGGGAAGTGCCGAAGCATTAAGTGCAAATTAAGCGGGATTATATTTTCACATCCTGTATGTTTTTTTTTAAATTTATTGTTGACTATTTGTTGACGAATGGGCGTTTCATTAACAAACGCCCTCTGACGTCACACTATTTAGTATTTAAACAATAATTGATTTAACATTAATAACAATTAAGAAAGTACATCGTGTATTATATTTTCTTTTTTCGAACTTAGTCTATGGATATCAGTAATATTCTCGCATTCGCTCAGGAGACGCAGCGTTGAACGGTTGCCTGGCCTTTTGCTTTACTCTTCATAAATCTCATAAGATAACCGAACTGCTTCATTATCTTATCATAAGTTAAAAAGTCTTGTATTATTCCACTGGTCCTAATACAAGGAATTAGATTCCTAAACAAATTCTACAGAAATAACTAATTTTCGGTAAATTTGAAATTTGCAGTTATCATGGTGGCTGATGCCAAAATCAGACGTCTCGATTATCAAGTCATCCATAGGAAAAATTGGTTTATTAACATACGAAAAAAGTAAGAAATTCATAGGTAGAAAGCATGCAACATGGCTAACCAATGTGGCGTCAAAGTGCTATCATGACGACTATGTACCGGTAAACGCAAACAAGGAAACTTACCACGAATTGGATAGTCGATCTCTTTAAAACAAGCGGATTCTATGGACACAAGGTTAGGTTTTAGTTTGTGGAAGACTAACTTGCAAGGTCATTTAAATAGGTATCACCATTGCCTTCCCTAATTAAACTATAATGCAGTTCGATATGTTAAGGTGTAAAGGGAATGAATATTAATGTAATCAAATGGAGATATTAACTTTTCTCGTCGCCGTTGGCGATGCACTTGCAGTATCAAGTGATTCCTTGATATTTATGGTTTCTGTAGGCAATGGGGTACTATATAAAATAGGTCATATCTTGAGTGGTATTTTCTGACATTAAAAAGAACCATTGGTTTGACATATTTTTTTAGTTAATGAATCGCTGGTATTTAAACGGCCCACTGCGCTTCGCAAGACACATTAAGCTTTTGGGTTGGCATTAGAGTCCTCTTAAATTATCTATCTATCGGGTAATGATGTCGTCATCATTTTTTTGCATTCAAGAACTCGCTTTGCCTGTCGTTATGCATACAGGCTTAATAGCCAGGCCAATACAGAAGCCCGGATTGGTTGAATAAATATAAATTATTTTTAGTTACAATCTTAGTTGCTAAGTTAAAAAAAAAGGTTCGATTAATTATAAATAAAACTATAAGCCAATTTCAATACAATAAGAAAGGCAAAATGATTCTATTCAAGAAGTTATCTAATTTAAAATTATTTTAATACTTTTGGAGTTGGAGTTACACTTTCTATTGTTTCACAAACTCGAAAGAAATATTTTAAATCGGGTTACTTCTTAATGAGAATTATTTTGCATTAATATTATTGGTTGTAAGTATGTTTTTAGTTTTGCTTAAACCCATTTTTTTACAATTTTGAGTGATATGTTTCTAAGTTCAAAGTTATATTGGTGACGTTAGTATTTTCGACTCGAGTTCTTTGGTTACAATACTCGAATAGCTTTACTTAAATAAGGTTAGTGAAAATACCATCATCCAAGGTAGCAAAAATGATCAATACATGCAGGGCCAAAATGTTTGTACATATAGTTTGTACATTGCCTCTTTAACCAAAACTTTAAATATTAAGAAAGTGTTAAGATCTGACTCATTTTGATGGACTAATGCTCTTTATGTCGCCAACATCAAGCATCCTAATTATTTAGCTTTACACAAGATTTAATTTACCAAATTTAATAGGATACAGTACTTACTATCTATATGTTTTAGGATAATAAAACGAAAACAATATCCGTTAATGTGGTTTATTGAAACAATAAAACAGGTTACAATGCAAAATAACACCAACTCACATTTTCCACCTTTGTTACCTTCAACGGTAAATTGATATTGACTCCATTATCAGAACTTTGATACCTTACCTTGACTTAGTTAAAAATTTAGAAGAATAATATGAACCTATGTATTTAGAATCAATACACTATTAACAGTCCATTCCAAAATCTGACCTTGACTGACCTTGATCTGTTAAAAACATATTCAATTCAATATTATATTAGTTTAAAGTGACAATACCATAAATCCATCTTATAAAGAATAATCTTGATTAAAATGGTAACAAATTAAATGAGACGTTGGAAGTATTACAACAGATCAAGTACAGAAAATTTACAAATGAGGTTTAGATCAAGATGAAGTCTATTACAGAAAAATCTATGATTTTACACATACACTATTTGCAGTATTGGATACTCGTACTTAATTAGAATCAAGACAGTGTTATCAGCTCTTTTGTCTTGGAAAGAACAATGAGAAATGTTTACATTTTCTTGAGACACAGTGGTCATGTGTTACGAAATATCCACATTTTTAAATCCATGCTGTATATCTTTGCAAGAAGATTATCAAAAAGAAATTACACTAATAACATAAGTTTTTTCCGAACAAGTGTTGGTATTTTACATGCTACGAGACAAACAAAGCCAATTTTTATTAAATTTTTGATTACCTATCATACATTATGTATGGTTCTATTCAACAGCCGCTTCGATTCTATCGAGTGTCAATAGACAAGGAATTATTTTTAAAATTATTAATAATACTTCTAGAAATTCTTTGGCACGATTGTGTTTTAATAAAACTTGGATAAATATTTCAATGTCATTTCATTATCATATATTTTAAAATAACCAATTTTGGCACAAGCTTGGGAAATAAAATTATGATATTTCCATCTTAAACTCATAGAAATTCAGAAACTATATTAAAAATCATCAGAAATATTAAACTAATCACAACGTTTTTAGAAACTGCTCTATTTGAGTTTAAAACATGACTGCAATTTCTTAATGACTATTCAAGAAAACAAAAGCAAATATAATTTATTTCAATACTATTTGAGAATAATTCGCGGCTGCTATTGTTTGTAAGACTACAAGATGAAAGTAATTAAGACAAGCTGGTGTATTGTGCTGGATTCCTATTTGTTTATTTATGAAACTGAACTATCATTTTCCAAAGAAAAAGAACTTAAGCAAGCCAGAGGAAACGGTGATATTTTTGAAATTCCAATGATGTATGTAATATTTTTTAAGAAACATATTTTACACTCCACAAATCTGATCACAGCCAAATAACATATAATATTTCTAAAATTTAGTAGTGATGAAGTAAATATTCGAGTAAGGGCTGGTTTGAATATTCTGATTTCATCAGAATTCCATTAACAGCCTGCAAAGTTTAAAGGAAAACATATACATATGAACACAAAGCATCAATTTTTTTTAAATTATTCTGTAGACTACTTAAAGGAGATTCACAATCGAAATGTCTTAAATTTTCTTAGTATGATAAAACATAACAATTATTTTTATTTGATTAAAAATATTTTAAATCTCGTTCATCGTTCTCAATTACAGTTATTTACAATATCATCACTGTCACGTCTTTCATTTACAAAATATACAAAAACTTTTTATGTTAACTAACATCTACACTAACTTGGTCAAGTCGAAGAAAATTTGCATTCCCATCCCATCATAAACCATACGAATTGATTCCCTCTCTTAAATGAATACGTAACAATGATTTTGGAGTATTAAACATTTAATTTTACACAAATTGATCATTAGAGACCTTCAATTGGTTTAACTACAAGTTTTAATTGGACAAAATTTACTGAATCAAATTTTCCAGTTCATTTGAAAAATTATCCTAATGGGAGACAATAGTTTCACTAATTTGGGGATTCACGACTACAAAAAGGGCGTATTTTACATATTACACATATCAAGTAATTAGATTTCAAAAAATTAATAAGAGTTATTATTAGGACTGTTATCATTTGAACTACTAATAAGACTAGTATCAACTGTTTTCGAATCTATGATATTGGAATTGATTTCATCTTCACAAGATCCACTGTCTACAGCGCTGTATGCTTCATTAACTACATTGTGATTATCACTTTCATCACTATTTATATTAACATCATCAGATATCCTAACTAAATTTTCACAACTCTTTCCTGAAATTTCTACGTTACTATCACGTGCTGAGCTTTCAGAGATGGATTCTCTTTTCTCGACTATCACTTCTACTCTAGGCTTATAACTATCACACTCTTTCTTATCATGTAGATCTGGTGGCCTTACAGTTGATAGGGTACTAGAAAGAAATGATGACTGAAGGTTGTATCCAGGTAAAAGTTTTGGTTGCAACGGTAGCATTAGATCTAACGAGCCGGTGGTTGCGGGTCTCGGTTGCAGGGGTGGGGCAGTCATCAATGGCGGTTGCAATGATGCTAGGGATATGGCTCCGGACTGCGTGTTGACTATTGGATTCTCAACTGTAAAGATAACATTCTTGTGAGGCTATCGTTAGCTAAAATCTAGATCTTGGTAACTTACAATATTCACTTAAGCATGCATTCAACTTATAATAGTGCTTATGATATTCATGTTGGTATAAGTATGTATAATTTTACCAAAAAACTGATATTCATTTCTTAGAATACTCATTGTTATTCAAATAACACATTTTTATTAAGTATTTCAGCCAAAGTAGAGATCTTAGACAGATAAATGACAGACAGTGTCTTGATTATAGCTCAACAAATAACAATTAAATTGATCTAATTCAATTAATAACTATAGTTGATAAATTTTCGATCAGAATTGATATACTATATTAATTAATTGATATACGTTAGGACTAAAATCTGTGCTGGAAACTAAAGGGTAAAACTAATGGGTGATTCAATTTCAAAACAACAATCAATACTAGGAGATTATTTTTTCTGCATTCGCTAGTCTAATATTTATATTGTTTTTAAACTAGTTCAATTCAATATAATTATATTTTAGCGAAATGTTAAAAATCATTTTACTAAAATTTTAGGGTTTGAAAATTCATGCAAGTTTGAGGGCATGCACACATTATGCTTCAAGCAAGAACAGTTCAATTTAGTAATGGTTGCATTCCCTTGTGTGATATCAAGCTACAGAACTCGTCTTGGCGGAGAGTTCTCTGAAGATTGTATTATGATGACGTGAGTTTTACCGATTGGTGCTCTTGCTTGTAGAGGCTGAGCTGTAGTTGCTGGAGGCCGGAGTAGATTAGGGGGACCTTGGAGAGCAAGACTTATCATGTTCATGCCGTTTACTCCTGAAAACATCAGAATCAACATAGGCTTTCTAATTTTTATTGTCGATTCTGCATATTTCATATTGCTGAACTAGAACGCCACCAGCAGCAGCCGCTTGCCTAAGCAGCAGTAGAAATGAATTTATTTCCATTTTCAATGGGGTTTTATTAGGGGTAGGGTTTGTATTCAAAACCTGCACACGAATTTTCTCCTAAATGTAATTCTAGTGATTCTGACGACTAATCGGCAGAACTTTTTAGATTCTTTTCTTGACAGTTTCAATCACTTAAATACAATTAGAAATCCAATGATTATATGATAATTGCAAACTCATGGCATAAAATAGAGACATTCTTACAAAAATCATCTATCACACAATGTGAAGCTAATGAAATATTCAAAACTGATGATTGGCTACGACAAGATTATGTCCTTACAATTTACCAATACCGAATTTAGAGAAAATTAATTAAAGAGATTTCTACTCGTTTAGCATTATGAATTATTGAACAATCAATTGGAAACTTATTTTAACACCTGAGAAACAGAAAATTCGTTGAATTTGATGATAAAACATTTGACAAGGTCAAATATTTAAATTCAGAATCATACAATATTTCAGTATATGTAATAATGGATGACTTTAATTAACGTCCGTCGTTCTTCCGAAGTGCCGCATGAGCCAAATATTATCAGACACAGCGACAATTATGGTTTCTATCTACCTCTACTCGCCCTCACCAAATCAAAATCAATACATATTTTCGGTCGTATCGTGTAATGAATTCTTACTTAATTTACTGTAGCTAAATCAAAGGTATCTGGCATAAAAATTTAAACCTTAATAGGATTATAATACGATCAAGAGTAATTAGCGCCATCTAAGTCTTACCATCTGTGACATTGAATTCCAGGCTTTGATACTAACCAAACTTGTTGCTTCCCGGGGATAAGTCCTTCAGTACTACAGGATGTTTCACGGCATTGACGCGTCGGTTGGAGGCGCTAACGTCGCGTTTCCTTCGGGGCTGCTCCACAGGGAGCACGCGTCGCCTCTTCTTGGGTAGTTTAGACCGCGCCTGCCAAGAGATGGCGTTAATTACATTTAATGGTGTTAAACGTTGAAATTTTTCAAAGCTGGTTCTATTTAACTTTCATTTTGCAGTTTTCATGGAGTTATCTATACTATAGATAATACTTATAGTTGACAACAGTGTGATATAATTATTTATAGAACATGTAATGCTATTTTAAAACATATTCTTAGGAATTTAAATACATAAAGCTCTTAATAAAAATACAGCGATAACAATTACACACACAAAGTTATATTACAATTAATTTAAATAGATACCTAAGATATTATAACTATAACTGTTAGTCCACATCGCATGCCGTGGCTGTCTGTAAATAAAAACTATACTTAATTTAATGTCTACGATACAGTTAAATATTTTTTGTTAGTATGTGTTTTTGTTGAGTGCCCTTAAAATAAATAAATAAATAGGAGATTGTTTATTCTGCTGAGTAATAATTGTGATATGACGAAGAGGCATATCGTTTTACTGATGGAATAAACTTGTTTATGAAGTAAAAATACTAAAATTGTATTATATTTTGCACATTTTACTCCGCTGAATTATATGAGCGTAATATGTTCCATACTTATATCTATAGTTTTGATGGCAATGAAAACTAATCCTTGTTAGATGAATAAGAAACAAAAAACAACTAAAACGCAAAGATATAATATAAATAATAATAAAAACAAAACGTTGTTTTAATTAGTTATTTATATTCATTTATTTCTGAAATTATAATTTAAATGTAAGTAGCGCTAAGTATAATAGAGCAATCTTTGCTGATTTAGAAGACTATGTTGAGAGAAGTTACTTTTTGATTTCAACAAAATTTATCGTAAAACATTTTTTCTATTGCCATCTGGGTAGCGTGTGTAATGACATATTTAGCTGTGATATAGTATGCAGTTGATGGAAAAGTTACGCGAAATTTTAAAAATAATTTGCAATCAAAAGCGTTGCTATGGTTTCAGTCTTAATTCCAAAGTTCTTGACTTAAAATACAGTAGTTAACTTAATAATCCCGGCGATCATTAGTCTTCCTGTGGCTAAGCTTAATCTCTTGATTTGTGACTTTCTCGTAGCTAAAGCAGTCTACAAGTCTATATCTAGTCTTCACTTTATTACACTTTTTTTTTCGAGGAGGAATCCGTTTATGGACCTACCCGCCACTGGCTAAGCGGCGGGCGTGTGTCGGGCTCACCCAGTTCCACGAAATTGGACCTGGGAATACCCACTAAAACTCCCCGGTAACTCCATTGCCCTTCACGGGGGCGACCTGGGTTCTGCCGAAGCAATTCACCTAATCGCCCCCTCACTTTATTACACTTGACAATTTTTCGTATTTAGAGTAATTAAGTGATTTTTGATATGAAAACATGTTGATCACATAAATTACTATCAAAGGAATATATACCATGTTATTTGTTTTATATGAGTTCTCGATATAGTGGCGCTGTTGCATACGCCATGAACACCGGAAGACTTCGGCAATTGTTGGTTGAAAGTGACATCAGTAACAAATTACATTAAAATACACCTATTTTGAGAACTAATAAGTGTTTTAGTATATGTTAGACCAAACCTTTTTTTTACATATAACTATAATATACAACACCCTGGCTGCATAGTTTAACACATATATTTTTTCTAATAATATTGTATTCTATTATTATGTCACATCTTTTTGGCTTGTCGAATTATACACTGCGATCTCTACTTTTGGAATTTCATTCCTTATTTTTAGAAGTATATACTATCATAACTAATAACTATCAGTAGTAACAGTTTCATAGTTGAGCCGCTATATACTTCCGGGAACAACGAGGCCATGTAATATAATCGTTTGATCTAATTTAAGGAAATAGTAATGTAGAAAATAACACAATATCTAGAACGTAGTTGTAACGTAAAAACAATTGTTATATAATAAATAAACTTATTTATGTACTGAATCTCTCTCCAGAGCGGTACTGGTGTAGTAGTCAGAATATTTTGGTTTGGATTGCGAAAACATATATGTTATATCGTGGTCCCGCGTGAGATCCTTGACCTTTGGAGTCACGTTAAGTAGTTGGTCTAGATTGTGACAGTTACTATTTTAATCTGGCAACTATTATAGTGGCAGAATGGTGGACCTATGTCTTAAGCTTCTCATTTCTTTTCAAACCCACTTCTCAGGAGTAGAACGTATATGTATATGCTTTTGTTGTATCTAATCTGTTCAGTAAATATATATAACTAGTGTATATAAACGCGTAACCTTGTCAGAAGTCATATTAGTCGTATTAGTCATATTCCATTCAATTTAAAACCAATCACTCGTGTCCTTCAACTGCGCGCATGCTTCATAACAAATTGAATTTCTAACGTGAGGAAATAACAAGCTTCTTCTGAGAACTCATTTGAGAAATATGTACGTTATTTATGTTCCGTTATTTCCAAAGAACTTGCAGTTCTACGTTTCTGCAAATTTAAATAAAATCCCGAAAAATGTCTGCTGACATAACGAAAGCCTTTTCTTTGTATTATTGGAATCTGAGTGTAATCTCTTAAGTAATAAAATGTATTCCATCAGTTGGTATGATAGTAATCAGCTTGATACACATGTAAAGTAATAATGCGACTACTGATTCACATTTGAAGTACATCATGTTGAGAAATAATCACCACAAGCCCACCACTGAGGCTATTTATCGTTGATACATATATGAACTGAACTGAACTGAACTGAACTGTGAACTTTACAGATAGTCGCTTATGGAGATGTTTCGCCTTTATTGTGTATATAAACAAAAACATCAAAGCACAAAGTATAATACTATGTTATTATCAAAATTAAGACATTTAAATTAAGTATCTTATTCGTAAGCATTTTATATCAAGTTAAAACTGTTAAGTTTAATATTTTATTACAACGTGCCTTTACTTATTAACAATTAACATATACAATAACGTAATTCGGTACCTTATTTCTTAACCCACAACTTCACACTGAAGATCAAAAGCTTCACACAAATTTAGGCACAAAATGAAAGAATCTTTTATTTAAAAATACAAACAACGTGAAAGTCAGTTATGTCTAGAATTACCTAAGTTATATAATTAGGAAAATCTAAGGAAAGTAAAATATCTCACGACACAGTTAAAAGACAAGTTTGATAAGCAATTAAAACTTTTTTGGGTGACTTATTTTTCGTCATTTCATATTTTTATCTGTGTCTAGGTTGACTATACTGTATTGTGATATTGCCAAAATTTTGAGTGATCTTAAAATAGCATTTTCACAATACTTTGCCATTTTATAGATCGTCTAGTTTTACAGCATTGTTTGCTAATTGATTAACTGACTTGCTGGCGTGACGTGCTGCTGCACTGTATATATTATTAATTTAATTACCTATTCTTAACCCTTTCAGGGTCGGACAGTCAGAAATATCCAACGTATTTCAATAAAGTTTATATCGTTGGATAATCTTAAAAAAAGAAATTTTTTGATATATAAAACATACCCTCCCTAAAATTCGTTCCCCCCAATTTTTTTTTCAAAATATCCAAAATTTGCATTTTTTGTTTATATTATAATACTTTGTTATTTTTCATCCCTTTACTATTTCTGGTATAGTTTTTTTAAAAAAAACTTAAACATTTCATATAAACAAACGTCACCAACGTACTTTTGCAGGCATTCGTTGAAAGTATAAAATGTCTGAATCCAGAGGAAGAGGTTACTTTATTAAAAAAACTCGGCCCCGAAAGGGTTAATTATTATTTGGCGCGTCGTGTTTCTATCATGGCTTAACATTTAACATACATAGCAACAACATAAAAAATTAACATTTTGAAATATAACCATAATATATATTTATGATTTCTATTCTGCTGACTTGGGTTCATTGACTGGCTTAAAAATTCTTTATGAGGTGTCAATACTTGTCGCTATTATTCCTTTTAATTCGAGGAGAAAATCGTTATATATTTCTTTTAAATCTTCAAATAACCTAACATAATAAGTCCAATAACAATTGTTGGGATGAAGTACAAATCAAATACATCTTTCCTGAGTACCCCACAAAGTTACGACAACATAAGAATAAGATGAATTTCTCATCAACCTGTGACGTCATAAACATGCAACAAATTTTCAGTCAAATGACTTTGCATGTTTTCACGAAAATTTTCCAGGAAATTAAGCCATTTTTCCATGAATAACTTTGAAAATCTTTTATTATTTATAATATAAAACTTCCTCACGATGTTTTCCTTCATTGTAAGAGCGTCGAATAAAAGTTAATATGAGTTTAAAATTTGAGAAAACAGCTGCCTGCCGCATGGAAGAAAATGACCTGGAAAACTTCGTGAGGAAACCTGCACACACCTGTTGAGAAATTCTAATTTAGGGTAGGTTCAAACACTCGGCACACACCGTAGTATCGAACACCATAGATTTTAAGATTATGTCAAGGACACAATTATGGTATACAATTTAAAAAATTATTTGAGTTAGGAGTAAGACTACAGGCTACCGTAAAAACTATCATTTCAAATACGTATACGTAAACAGATTATATTTAAACAAAACCTACAGACTTACTAAAATTACAACGAAAAGAGTAGACAAAATACATGTAAAATTTTTCTGTCACAAGATACTATTGTAAACGCTAAAAATACAGCTCTAATACCTCAGAATAAGGTTGAAGTGTGCTCATCAACTTTTGCCGTAGCGTCATTAGACGTCTTTTTATATGTCCGTGATGAAAATGAGTACTTAATACTGCAACGTCACGTAGAAGAAAAATCTCGCTGGTACAAGTTAAAAGCAGTAGTGTAAAAGAGAAAAGTTAGTATTATTTATATATATTTCAGTAAATCAAATGTAATTAAAACAAATTCAGATAAATTTTAAGAAATATTAGATATATTTCCTAGCTAGAACAAAATCTGGGGCAGAAATTCAACCCATAACCTCTCACGATTCGGGGACTGCCGCTAAGTTACTCTGGATTCTGGCAAACCCATGAATTTTTATAGTCTTCACTTGAAACTACTACATTTCAATATCCAGATGAATAAATTTACCGATTCGGGCGAAAACATGCAACATGGGTTTCAAATTTTATTAATTATTCTTTTCAACTATTTTCTTGGTTTTCATTTATTTTATTATTAATTTTAGAATGTCAAAGTAATATAAACAAAACTTATCCTAAGCCTTGTTTGGCTCGAGTTTTATTTTACTTAAAATGCGAGATCATTTAAGAAATAAGATTAAGATTTTTGCATTGTAAAAAGTTTAAGATTATAAAAGTTGTATACTCAACACTTTTTTCCATACTAATCAATACTGGCACGAATATTTATTACTGCAAAAATCAAAGTTCAATTAATATATACGTTAAAATTTATACCTAATCGCTTACTCTCGTGACAAGGACCCCAAACGAAGTCAGGCTTTTATTTTTTCAGGGCCTTCTAAGTCTGCTATTCAGGACATAAATATGTGTCCATAAGTTGGCAGAGGCGTTTGTGACACCAACGTATGAGAAGGGTGTCCTAGGTCTTAAGCGAAAAGAGCCAATTTCAGGAAATAATTTTTCGTAATCTCCTTGAAATGTTCAGCGTAAATAAGGAATTCAGATTGTTTGAAAGGCCTTTTGCTGAAACTCAATAGTTTATTAACAATAAAAAAACAATGACAGAACTAATTCAACATGACAAAAAGGCTGTCTTATCACTACAAGCGGTCTCTACCAGACCACATATATATAAATTTTAAAAGCTTGGGATATGTACGTTATCCATTATTCAATATCACTATATATATACAGCTTTTCATAATTATAAATTATTATATTATTTATTAAATTATTATATTTTATATTATTCATTATTTATTATATTTTAAATTTTCTAAAGATCTACATTAATTTCCCTAGAACTTATATGTACCTATAAGAATCTAAAAGTACCCAAAAGTACCTATAAGTACCTAAAAGTACCTAAAAGTACCTAAAAGTACCTAAAAGTACCTAAAAATACCTTTAAGCTTAACTCTTTTGGGAAAACATTATTCATTCCTCAATAACGTTATCTACTGGGACAAATTTACGGTCAACATTACGATGTAAAAAGGTCCATTAATATCCCCACTCCCGCAAATTACCGAACATATGTGCTACTACATTACATTTTCCTCTGTCACTTCCGTACGTTGCCTACAAATCACTCGGCGGAGTCGAATTTAATCAAAGGTGCCGCAGATTGCCACTGTCTTTAATTTACGACCGTCTAATAGACTTGATCCCTTACCATTGATCGGTGATTGGAAACAGGAATTCAGCGGTTTCAAGTGTGATGGTAATGCGATGGAAGATTGATTGATTCTCCTTACTACATCTGTCTCATCGGTGGTAACATATTCGCGATAGAAAAGAAAATATTTGATGATGAAACATTTGTTACAAAGTTGGTGATGCGTGGAATTGTTTTAGCGATTCAAGTGCCTGTAGCTATGATCTATAATCTTAAAATACATACATAAAATATATAAAAAGTTAACGTCATCTAATACAAAACTAGAATAGTGTATGTCTAAACAAAGTACCCCACATTTCCATAAGATATAAAGTGTAATATTTTTCATAAAGTTTTCTTATGTGTTTGTCACTCTTGTATACTACCAACTACCTATTATTATTGTAAGTGTATATGATAACATATCATTAAAATAAACGTCATGTTTTTAGTGCTTTGGTAGTAAAAAAAAACCTTTTATGGGACATCGATTACACATAGTAAGGGCTATGTTTCTCACAGATTGTGTTACGGGGCTATAAAAACGTCAAGCACCACTACTTCTGCAACAGTTCACCTTTTATACGATATTCTCAATATAAATTTATTGCTATACAATAAACTAAAGCCATTGTCGCTAAATAAGATGAGTTTGGTACAATATATTACAATTTTATCGATTAATTACGTGATAATTATCCCAAAAAAAAA
Source organism: Acentria ephemerella (assembly GCA_943193645.1). Classification (NCBI taxonomy): domain Eukaryota; kingdom Metazoa; phylum Arthropoda; class Insecta; order Lepidoptera; family Crambidae; genus Acentria; species Acentria ephemerella. The sequence goes on from OW971891.1 coordinate 1,279,400, forward strand.
ATAACAGTAGGCTTTTGATCGAATCGATCTATTAAATCAAGGATGGGGAACCAATTGCCATTGCAGATGATAGCTAATAACCATAATAGCCATGTTAGCTATTCCATAATCAAGCTGCCTCCTAAATAGAAGATAGCTATGTCCGTGCTCCGACACATGGTATCTATATAACTCTACCCCCATATATTGGGAACGCTTGACAAATCAAGGATATCACCCAGCATTCAGCTTAGAAGTACAAAGCGTGTGTTAGGAGAGAGTGTCACTGATCCAAACAGAAAAAATATTGGTGTTATGTGATAACGTTAATTCCATTCGAAGTAACAAAAAGATTTGGCAGTGTTTTATAGACTTTTAAGCAATACTGCAAAACTCCTTGGTACATTTACCAATAGAAGGCATAAAATGAAATTGAGTAATATTCTCTAACACTGTTTATAAAGATATTGGATAACTAAGAAGTCGAAATCTCTATCCTGAAGTTTTTCCCTGAGCTTTCGCAAATGTAATCTCAAGTTCTGATGTCTTCTGATGTGCATAAATTGAATCATTTTTTACTGTTGTCGCGCTTCAGTTACCCTCCCATTATCAGGTTTGTGGCTTTATGGTCCGAAGGCCTGTTTTGCCTCGCAGGACACACTACAAGCTCTTGCTCTTAAATATTGATTCTAATTATATCCGCAAATACTCATAGATATGGTAACTCAGTATCTTCAATGTTCGCGTCAATATTAAATGAATAGACACTTACTTGAAATTGGCACAGTATCGATATCCTGTTGTGAACGTATCTTCGATTGATTAATGAGTATAATACTCTATTTGAACGTTAAATAACGAGCGGTAAGCCAGTGAGGATCAAGCGATTACTTCGCTTAAAGATCAAATGGATTACAAACTGATTAGATCCTTAAGGATTGAATTGGCTTTTCACTTGAACATTTGCGTATAAGATTAATTTATTAAAATCAGTCTTAATTTTATTTTAAATTATTAAAACCTAAGGTTCTTTATTTGCTAAGATTGATACACTATCGACAATATCAATATACAAATAAGATAAATATATGCAAGTGTATAATGATAAAAGATATGTCATTGCAGGTATATACAATGTTATCAAAAAAGGAAAAAACGAAATAACATTATACATCTGACACAAAGACAAACTATTGAGATCTAATTTAAATAATCTTAAGATTTAAATAAAGTAAGAGTTGAAAACATATGGAACGAATTATTCGAAAAAAGTGTTAAATTGTATAATGTTTATTCAGATACAGTCTTGTAATTTATTGCACAAAGCTGGTAAGCACCTTAATATTAAGTACACAGGATTCTAATACCATTGTACAAGGAGTAGAAAGGTACAAAATTTAATTCATCGTAAAAAACGTTAGCGTGATGCATATCAGTTCAGCGCCATCTAGTTACAAAAAATTGTATCTTTGTAACTGACAGTTTGGACGGATCTGACTTTGAATTACCATTCAAAGTTGACTTGCGTTTTTGACAAACTACATTCATACACATTTTAAATTTTGTAGAATCACCAATCTAGTTATACGATTTATTATAAGCTTTCATCAATATTTGGAACAGAATGTGATGGTGGACGTAAAATATGTTGTATATCATCTATTTTGATCGTTATTCAGTTCGAGAGCATCAAACGGCAATAGAACCCATTACCTTCTTTCTTGATCTCTTCTCGTTGGTCATTATAAATGTAAATTATTAACTTGCCACAAACATATACGAACCCGAATAGTTTTACTTTTGATATGGCTTGATTTCGAAGAAACTGAAAACAAATACCTTACAAACCTTAACCCATAGCCAACCAATTTTATTAAATTTTAAGCTCCCGTATTTGGATACCTTCGTCACAATCGGATCGTTCTTAAAGTGATATAGGTAGCTAATAAAACGATCACTTTTGAAGCGATTCAATAATCTATCTACGGATGTTTTTCTCACAAGACGTTGAATTTGTGAATATTTCAATTGTATATTATGTCAAAATTTTACATCTAAAAATTAAAACGCTGCATAAGTCACTTTCTTTCATCGTACAATCTCGTAGCATTCACAATGATGCTACAACTTCGTAGTAGTCACAATGGTGCTACAACTACTACGAGTGGCAGGTAGGCCCCGCTACTCCAAAGTTGTGCCGTAGCTCGTAGCTGCAGTAACACAACTTAAATATTGCAATTTTTATAAAGTAAAGATTGCATCAGCCAGACCAACATTATAATTAACTATTAAATACATTTCAAATTTAACTTTATTTGAAAAACAAGTTATATTAATAGTTTAGTGGTGTATGACGTATATACATACTATTCACATGGATAACGTGGGCTTAACTACTGCATGAATGAGCATAGTCCTTATATATATATATTCCTTTACCTTAGGTAGATTTCTATATAAACGTATATTGTTAATAAACAATCACTTTTTATTAGAGCAACGAAAATCAAAAGCATTCTGTACTACACATATCACGCAAAAAGTACTATTAGAGGTCCAACTTAAAATATAGTCTTCGTGTTATTGTAGAAAATATCTAAATATAATAATTACTAAATACCACGCCTACAAAGTTACGAACAAAAAAGTTAGTATTTAAAATCATTCATTGAAATAGACCATTTTAAATGAGTCTTAGTAATTTATCAATTAGAAATCCAGTAAAAATGGTTTTTACAATGGTTCCAGCGACACCAATATGAACATATAAAGAAATATACATAAATCAGAAGTATATTATCTGGTTTTATTTATTACAATACAGAACCTTAAGTGTGTTATGAGTATGAACTATTATAGGGAAGGCGATGGGAACTAAAGCCCATACAGCCATTATTATTTCTTTATTTCTGGGTCAAGTATACCAGTGTAATGTATTCCTTTGCCCCAAGGAGTTTTTGGCGACTAATGATAGGACCCGCCATTTTGTCAATGACTTACGAGAAAATGTTTTTTGAAAATGAAATGTAACTGATTACGATGAAATGATACCCAAAAGAGAATGGAAATAAAACACTGAATAATCTCACGTACGTCACTGATGAACGCTGAATGATGTATTTCTTATATTGCACGATATAACTATAGTTTTTCGCATAACTTACATTACTACACTAATTTCATAGCAAAAACTTCACTACTACAATATACGAAATAAAACATATAGTACCAAACCGTTCTCCGCCATTACGCGCCAAAAACTCGCTAAGCCATTGAAAGGATGGTAATGCCATTTTTATTGTGGTTTCAGCTTACTGGAATAATACCGGGAAAGGATTTGAAGTATCCAATAAGTTTTGCATTCCATTTAATGTACAATGAAAGGAGATTGCTACGATATTGTCAGACTTAAAAACTATGCAATTCGGTGCATATCTTGGTTATTACGTTTATCCTACAATTTAAGGCCCAATCCAACCGATTAAGGTACCAACTTTGAATATGCAAATATAAAACTCGATAGAATGAATATCATTAACAAGGATACTGCCTTCATTTATATATTTTGTTCATAAAGTAAGCTTAGTAATTTTTTTGCAGGCGAAAATATACACTAAATGACGAGTATAAAAACTGTAATACAACATTAATAATGTTCTTGTTTAGTTCTTGATGTTATAACGAACTAAGTAATAAAAATAACTTAATATTAATTGTTTACGGCCGAGTACTCAAGAGCTTATGTTGTAGCAATATTAAATGCCATAGGTTTTTAAAATGTGAGATGTTTGAATGTAGAGACATTAATATCAAAAACAAAGTGGATTTTATTATTATTTTAATTAATTAATTAATTATTCTATCATAATTATAATAATATTAATAATATTTCTTATACTCGCACCTAAAATATAGCAAACATTTTACTATCACACTATATAAAAACTGTTTACATACTACAATCCAAATCATTTACCTCATAAACGAAATCTAAACCGTAGATAATTATATTCAAAACCTAGGATCGCGATCATAAAAGCGTTTGGCCGTTAGAATTTTCAATGAATATTCAGATCTCATTTCCTTAACCGCTTTGTATGGGTTTAATAATTACTAAGGGCATAGTTTGGGACAGTACTGGTATGAAATTGCTATATTATCTGACAAATTACATTTGATTAGAGAAAGCCTGCAATAATATAGTTACTACAAGGACGTGAAGATGCTATGTAAATTATTAGTTAGTTAATTTGTTTCTTGCTTCATTGCAGATATTGTATCACTCCAAGAACATTGAATTTGAAAATAATCTCAGATTATATTACAACGTAATTATCTGTTGTAAATGTAAGGATCTGCTAATATAGTAAGATAAGCTGGTATTGCCAAAGAAGCAATAACTGTAAGCAAATAGCTCATAACAAATTGAAGTGTAGAATAAAATTGTTCTTATAATACGGAACAATTCTCACATATAAATTCTAAAAGAGTGGCGAATCTAACTGTTCAATGTTTCTTGCAACATGAACATAATCATTATGCATCCTCTTCAGTTGTATAAAAAACTCTATTAAAATTATTGCCAATACTTTATTTAGCAGCGATTATTTTTATTTCTGCCACTTCACTCAGATCCTATTACTCTTGGTTATGCAACTTTTCTGCTAAGTTTATAAATTTCGATAGAATTAAATAGTTTACTTCAAAACATATTATTCACCACGAATACACCATCATCTTTACGCCCCACTATTTATTACTCATAGTACTTCTTTTATGAGAAAAACTCTTTAAGAGCCAATAACTTAGATATAATTTTCCTTAATTGAAGACACATAAAATATTGAATGTATTTTTTTAACGGTAAAATATAATTTCTTTATTATTTCTACGTATTTAATTAATATCTTCAGCATATCAATAATTTCACTTAAATCATCACTGATAATTTTCTAGCCAAAATTATTAAAAGGTCGTCTAAATACTTCATTACTACCAATCTTTCAACTCCACGTACTAATGTGACTTCATAAAAACTATAATGATCTCCATTTTCCGCAGCCCGTATTCCATTATTAATTAGAAGGAATATAATGATCCTGTTCATTTGGCAACATTCCAATGGCACTGTGACTGGAATTGCTATTTGATGGAACTCTTTGAAGGCGTCCAGTAATTTACGTGACTGATGATTATTGTATAGATCACGAAGGAATGAAAAAGAATTGATTGATTAAATTTACAAATCACTTAAGGTTGACATTTCTCAAATATAGGACATAAAATATTAAATATGCTTTGGTATTTTGTCACTGTTTTTACGATTTCTCAGTTCAGGAATGTTTTCATGAATATTCTAAAACAAAATATATTATGGAAGGATACAAAGGAAATTCAAAAATTTATATTGCAGTGGCAATGTCTCCATTTGAGAGAAGTAATCAGTATGGTAAAAAGATTTCCGCACACTGCCTGGCTTTGAGGGTAGTTAGTTTACAAGTATTGGTTGTCATAGTTATTGTGTAATATAATAAGTTTTAAGGATTACTTAATACTTGTATAACACCGATCATATGTTGTTGGTATTGTCTGAATATTATTACTTCGAAAGTTATAAAATGAGTTCGAATATTGTTGTATATAGTACCATAGCATATAATTTTTGTTAAGTTATTAATATGGTAGTATCTAGTTAATTGCTTAAGCCAAACTCAGGTTAACCTCAGCGATGGAGTAACCAGGGAGTTTGGTGGTGGAGAAGTGAGTATTCTCAGTGTCGCTTAGATCAGTCACTATGTGAGCACCAAAAACCACCGCACTGGCAAAAAAACCCGTAAAAGGATTTTTCTACAAAGAAAGGTTTTTAATATTGGGTTTAAGTTTGTGTTTGGTTAAAAATTTCAAATGTAATAAAACACGTTAAAAATAAAGAAAATAGTTTTACATGTAGGTCTTTAACGATGGTTAAAGCTATTGACATAAATATCCACTGAAAGAAGCCAACTGCTGAATCACTTTCGCTATATTCAGCACGACACTACATTGCCATTAAACCCAATGACTCAACAGAGATTGGGTCCAGCTATTATATGAACGAAGAAGTCAACCATCAAATAGTGGTCGTTAATCACTATCAAAACAGCGTTTTAACTGATACTAAAACTTAAGGATGGTCATCTTTTTGCCAATGTCATCAAATGTATGTTTATGAAGATGTTAATGACATAATTATTCTTTGAATTACGCATTTAGCAGACAGGATTTAATTTGTAATGTATTGAGTGTGTGGTCATGTTAAGACACGAAAGGTTTACATCGTGTACTGAATCCACGTTTAAATATCAATTAACATACAAAATAAGCCTAGGCAACTTTTCTTGTAAATTTCGACCTGTACAAATGTATTAGCTAAAGTAGAAGGCCTACAATTTTCTATTTCATAATAACTAATTTTACTTACTTAGAATTAAAGGGAGAAAAAACTCTTCTCTCTCTTTAAATTCATTTGTTTGTATTTCAAGACTAGCATATAATTATCAAAACAACAATAGCTTAACTTTTCCAAACAACTACGGACTCTGCACAACGTTTGAAGTAAACGTAATAGGTGCATTACGAAATCCGACTGTGTCACGATCGGCATAGCAGCTATTTGAATATTGGGCTACGTTTGATGTGCTGTCAACTGTACCTGTACTAAAAGTCACAAACCCAACACCGAAGACCAATATAGTTCGCTGACACCATCGAAAATGTACACGCTCTTTTGAAACAGACTATTAAGTAACCTACCTTGGGACAAAGCGCTTTGTATTTTTATTCAGTCAGGAAATCAGAATTTGATAGCGTCACAGCGAAGTGAAAAGGGGAAGAATGTTTAGTTTGTGATGCATTTTTGCTGTAAAATTAAACACATGTCAACGCCAACACACAAAGGCCTTCAAAAGCTACGTTATGCCGTCAACCGCTTTCAACCGCTAAGCTACATTGAGTCAATGTGGTGGTGATATAGCCCAAATTCAAAATGTCTTTCTTCCATGTATGTAAGCTGATGATGATGAAAGTAAGGTATGATTTTTGAGGTATTTTAAATTTATATATTTTTAATGCTTTTAATTATGGTAGTAATTTTTTTGTCTTCTTCACGCTTACAGGATAAATTAAATACGAAAAAGCGGAAATGATTTGTAGATGACGACTATGAAATGAAATGAAACGAAATATTTAATTTGCCATAAATAGGATAGACAACTCTGGATTAGTTGTTCGTCCTTTACATGTATGCACTTAAACCTATTTTGCCATATCAAATATCGTGCTAAATATAATTATATGAATATAATTTAACTGTGTCCAATGTCAAATAAGAATAAATATTGATTTCATAATACAAACCGTAAAAAATGGGTTCTATAAAAAATGGCGTAAAAATCACTTTTTCGGCCAAGGTGGCTGGGCATTATGTCTGCTGCACTAGCTATCTTCACATATGGACTCCTCTACTGCTTATCATCAGGTGGTGTTGAGTCATTTGCTGAGCTTTATATAAAAATTGATAAAACAATAATAATATTTTTACATTTGTTCATACTTTACAAAACACTACCATAGTTTAATTATAGAAAATGCATTAACTACACTCAACTATTTAGTTTTAGTTTCATGAACTTGTCAATTGAATTAATCATGTGTTGAAACAACCATCCACGCAATAATGCTCTAAAACGGTTTAAAGGAAGATCCTCAGACTTGTACCTAAGTACAAGTCATATTTTTTATTGCTACCCCGTTGCACTGGAGGCATGCTGCCGACGCTCCAGAGCATTCAACTGTGGAATGCACGCTTGGTGCATCCTGGGAGATATTTCTGTGTTATATTACAATTAACAGCCACATTCTTTTGTTTTTACATTTGTATTAGTTTTATTCATTACCCTGTAAACTTTGGATCACCCAATAGCAAGTCAATTAAGTAAGACGATTTTCAATACTAAATTCCAAAAAATCTCAAAATATATATTTGTAACATTTTTCTTATTAATATACAAAAGAAATGCGGGACTTAAGAACAGGAATTTATAAGATGTTTGATTAAGATGTGTCTTTTTTTACATACAGGAGGAATATACTATCGCACTTCTGCAGCGCACACAAAAGTCTTTGATATCATCTATTATAAAATGTTTGTCTACCAATGTACTGTCTGAATGGATTTTGTGTGATGCAGAAATGAAAATTAAAGACTTTATCTATCTATCTACGAGTAGCAATATCGCAATATTAATAATAGTTCATCCTAGAGCTGCCACATTTCTCGTCAAAGCTTAGAAGCACTTAATAGTTGTTATACCCACTTATACTGGCGTCGTCAAATTGAGCGAATCGCTTACGCTTAGGACCCAGTGTAGTGAAGAAAACAGAGGGACTAAACACGCAATAGATAATTTGTAGTGTCAAGTACAAATAGACACCCATATATTTCTAATATCATCTTCAATAGAAAAGTCAAGGAACACTATATACTATCTTATCTAACACTATACTATTCTTCTGTTATTGACTTATATATGTATTATTATAATGTTTGTACAATAAAAATATAATGCTTATTTATTTAACAATTTATGTACATATAAAGACAATTAAAATGACACAACAGAATATAAGAGAATTGTACAAAGGTACTGCTTATTTCTATAAGAAATCTCTTCCAACAGCCCCATATATGGAATATTTTTTAATATTATATATTTTATTTTTTGCTTATTATATCTTCTATTCTTGGTGTACACATGTCTGCATTTCAGAACTTATTTCCTTTTGCGGTTGAAGTATAGGGGGGATTGCTTTATGTAAATATCAAAAATATACTAAGTACATCCATGACTCGTGACCGTATATTCGTACTCATCATACAATATGTGTCTCTAACGGGATTAAACCCGGGACCTCTGGATAAATAGATAGGGGTACTGACTACTCAACCAGATAGCCGTAAACTCCTGATCAACGATCAAAAATCTAAATATTGGTACTTAATGAATCCTTGAGTCTATTGCTAATACTACTTATGCTTTATTTTGCATTGAATGACATAAATCTTAGTCTTTATGCATTCAAAAAGAGATCCTAATGAATACTGCTTTTAAGTTCGGATTAGTAAAGTACATAAAATACCAGCCACAAAGAACCATTATAAGAGCAGCATCTAACTCGAGAGTACTTAACTGCAGTGCAATCATTTCCTCTTTGTTTTAAAGCAGTTCGAGCACTTTCTATTTGTAGTAACGTTCACAGCGTTCGTTAAAGAGAAAGTAGGTATTAACCGAGTTCTTATGGCAATGTGGCCATTTTGAAATTCTATTCGATTCCATGTCATAATTACCGACAGTAAAGGAGCTTTACAATATTCGGCTCTGTGTGCAAAGAATGAAAATACATAAAGTTCAAAATATGGTCATGAAATATGGTCATATGGTTTGATGGTGAATTGAAATAAAGAAGTGCCTTTTTCCTTAGGCGATAGAGAAGGGAATCCTCCTGCTTAATGTTACTCTTCTGCTCGTTTTAATATACATTAAATATTCTTATTGAATTGCATTCAGTTACAGACTAAAAGAGATATAAGACAATAAGAAGAACAAGAGAGAATTATAACTATTCTAAGACAACTTCAATTATAAGGAAATTAGTAAATTTAAATTTGTTTATTTTATATAAATTAAAACTACCTTACCGTAACTACGTTGCATTACTTCGCAGTTATATAATGCGCTGAGTACGGTGGTAGTTCGAGTGCTCTGTTTACGTTTACAAAAATAATAATAACAAAACACTACAAAGACCTTAAGGATGAATTGTTTTGAATTTGGAAGCAAAAAAAGTTTACGTAGTTTCAATACTTTTTTTTAAATAAAAAGCTCAACAAATGACTCGACACCATCTGATGATAAGCAGTAGGGGAGTCACACTGCCCTAGCCACCCTTGCTGGCCCAAAAAGTGCCATACATGCCTCTTTTAAAGGAACCGATGTTGTATGAAGGAGGGAATACGTGTGCCGGTAAGAAATTTCACTCTCTGGCTATGCGACAGAGAAAGGAATTATGAAATCTCTTTGTGCATAAAGTTGACGTGGCGACAGTGAAAGAGCGACTGCGCACTCCAGCACGCGTACTCCTGAGAAGAAAACAGAGAGAGGGATAAGGTCAAAAAGCTCTTCATAGTTTTATTGAGTACTGCCATAATTCCAAATTACATCCAGGAAATTTTACAGATGCTTGATTTGAAATCTAAAAGTCACAGTATTGAATACTTGCCGCATTGTAAGAAAGTTTCTACAAGTAGAAGACGAGGCTCTTGAGATCTGGAGTCGTACAAACTTAAGAGTCCAATAAAAACTTGGTTTTACCCGTTTATATTATAAATTAACCAGCGAAAGCTGAGCTTTGAAAAACAAAAAACATAATTACAGTCTGAGGATTACACTCAACTAGCGAGTACTTTTAAGGCGATCAAAATTTTACAATAAACGTAAGTTTCAAATTGTTTTTATACACACCTTACAAAAAGCTATTATCCTGAATATTTGCCGCTTCACCCGTAAATTTCTAACTACTACCTCTACGAGTTTCTATTCTAGGCTTGGCTTAACCTTAGTCCGTGTAGGCGACGACATTACCTTAAAAATTTCTCTTAATGAAGGCGAAGAAAGTCTTTATACACTTTTATTAAATAATAATAAATATTTTTTCTCTCATAAAATACAGTATACTGGTTTGACAAAAACCAACTAAAAGATCAAAGTAAGTTCATAGTCACCTACGTCTCTGAAAATTAATCAATGGTGGAGCTTTTGATGGTTTAATCAATATGATAAGACCTAGCTTGCAAGAGCTTCATAATTTTAAAACGGTAAGTGTATAACAGTGTTTTTAATCCCAAAAGAACGTTTTACCATTGAGTTATACTTACCTAGTCCAATTCGAGTTAAATTATCTACTTCACCTTGTTACTGCTAATCTTCATTCACGCTCTTCTTTATTAGCCTTTAGACGTCTAGAGAAATATCTACAATTTTATTAAGAGGCTTGCTATTTCTGAATTTACGGAACATTTTATAATAAAAGTAACGAAGTTTCTCACCCTTTAAAATGAATTAAGCTGCAAACAGAAATTAAAAATAACAACCTAAGGCAGATGACTCACTGCTTCGTATAACGGAGCGACGTGTTTAGCAGCATTTAAGGATTCTACTAGTGAATACCACTACTAATGAAATAGTACTACTAATGAAATAAGGTATGTATTAGAAATCGCATTAAATTTTTCACAAAGCAGCCTCGTGTTAAATATGCGTACGTACACTAATTTAGCGCTCATTCAAACGGGGTTTCGTTTCGAAACATTCACAGTACGTTTTATATCGCGCACACTATCACGATAGGGAAAGTGCGGCAGTTTATAACAAATACTACTCGTCTATATAACGCATACAGACACAACACCGGATGCTTACAAATTATAAGTCGTACACGACGCTCGGTAATGCACATCGCCATAATACTGGACAGAAGTGCAAACCGTGCATAGTTTAGCCCAGATTGCACGTAGCAGATGCAAGCAAGGATTCATAGTATCCACACCAATAACAGTTGGTTTGCGAAATACTCTTATTACTACTGTAGTGGTTGTCGTGTGTTATCAAGAAAGTACAGATGACGGCACATCAAGAGTAATAACTGCGCTTTAAAACTAGACTCTACTACGAATGTACTAAGTGCATTTTGTCTCTTAATTTGACTCGTAATGTTAGAATACTTTAAGAAAAACTCGGTGCATATATCAAGTTTTTTCGTTAAAATTAACGTTTTTTAACAATAATAAACATAATTATTTATTATTGCAGATAGCAAGTTAAATATACCGAAGTGCATAGTCGTATCCGGGAAGGATATTGCATGGTTTTCATTTAATAGCACCTTAAAGTAATCCTAAGGCTGTTGTTACATTTATGTGACAAGCGGAGTGCAAGAAGTCTAATATATATTAAACTTTATAAATATTATATATTGTTTTTATTTTATAACTACAGTAGATATATGCAGTGAAATTCTGAGGCTAAAAATTAATATTATTCTCTCACATACCTTTCATATAGCTCAAATTTAGTATTAAAGTAGCACTATATGAAGGAAAATATAATTAATATAATATAAAGGGAAATTAAAAAAAAACACTTATCTTCCTTTTAAAATTAACACTCATTAACTATTTTCATCTTTTACATAAAAAAATATATGCATTTTTTAGAGTTCTAGACTTTCTGAACTGTATTTAGGTTATTATAATTTTTTAAATAACATTAAAGTTTCGCTTAATTTTAAAGATCTTGCAAACAAGTAAAAAATATTTGTTTCTTTCACTTCTCTAATTTTATTATTATCTCAAAAAAACGTGCAGAATTTAATTTTACCACAGAGTAATTTAAAACCAATCTCAACATAAAAATTGATTATAAAAATTTTATAGTACATTACATTTTTATAGTAGTATAAACGAAGCGGTCGTTTCTAACCGTTTCAATGTACACTCAGCCTAACAACATGTTTATTCAAATAAGTTTGAGCTTTAAAACCGATAACGAAGAATATTAAACAATAAAATGGGGGATGTATTCGCTTATTAATGTTGTTTCGAGTTCAAATGGTAATACTGTGTTAATTACTTCGGATACATCGCTGAGTATGTGTTGACAATATAGAATTTGTACAATTGTGGATTGGCGGTAGTGAATTACAATAAACATTAAAAAATTAATTAACTACTGATAATTATACTACAATTAAACTTAAAATATGAAAACGAACACTCTTATCTTACGACATTCAACCCAAAAGTAATACGCCGTCAGTACTGTCAACATAAGAGATACCTAATTATTTAGTAAAATAAATATGACATTTAAAAATAATATTTTGACTCGAATACAAAACATGATCTAAGGCGAAAAATATACTTGCGACTTATCATATCGAACTTATTATATTCTTCTATTAAGAGACTTTATGAATATCTTTCAAATATATTCTATTGAAATCTCAAAGCATTTTCAACCTGAATAATTAGCTAGTATCGTAAATCAAGACTAAAATTCATAGAGATAGCCTTTAGTAGAATTGTAGTAAGTGACAGGTTTGATTCACATCCCAAATCCTTTGTAATAAAAATTCTTGAGTTACAAGCTTTTAAACTTTCGCGTTCCATAATGAAAATTAATAAAGACGGGGAACTAACTCGCACAGTTGGTAACACTGACCGTAACTTTAGGAAATTAAAAGGTATGTTATTACCGACAGTAAGCGTTAAGTCTAGTCTTTATTTTTAAGTAATTTTTGGTCATGAAGAATTATGGAAAAAGCTTAACCAGATTGTGAGAGATCAAATCCTCAAATTGGTATTTCAAATCCAAACGAGTCGTGTCTTATGTTAATTTTCCTAATCCGCATTGTGACTGGCTTTGTTTAAGTTAGTTCTGAGTCTAGGAGGCTTACTTTAAGTAATGTTCAGTAAAAAGTATGTTGCGAGCGAATTTCTTTAAGCTTTTATAAAAATTTTGATAAATGTTTTCGCAATTTTAAGAAGATGATTTTTTTAAGCTAATTAATTTTAATGATCGTGAAAATTTAGCTTTTTAATTCGCTTTCTGATACTACTTATAAAAGTAAAACTATTAAAAATATAATCATTAAGGAATCATAATACATATTGTGCTTATCAAAAAAATTATAAAAATCAGCTAGTGCATACAAAATAGAAATATCTATTAGAATCTTATGTATGTAGCGGTTGTATGGACGCTTCATTTCAGAATCTAATAAGCAATCTTTTAAAACCTTATTTTGAAACCTCAAAAGTTTGTACTAAAAAAATGACAGTGGAAGATTTAAAAGTCGACGTGGACATGGAAAGAACGCAGTACGTTGGCTATGAGGAGTAATATGGTTACTCGAAGGTTTGCTGATTGTTCAATTCCATTGAAAATAACGGTTTTCAAGGCTTATTGCCAAACATTTTACACCCGTGGACTTTGGGCCAGTCATTCTCGTAAAACGGATTAATATAATACAATAATGCCTTCAGGATGTTGTTGAGGCTTTCACCTTATTGTAGTGTATCAGGCATGTTCTCTGACGCAGAAACTGATGATTACTACGCAATAATGCTTAACAATGTCGCGTCAATAATACGCAGAGTAAGGGGAAGTACCAACAGCATCCTCAAGGTATTTGCTGAGAGACTGCATGGGCCGACCATGTGTAGATTCATCATGCATCAAGCATGTTATAAATGGATCTTGATGAATCTGTTTGTGGTAGCAGTTTCTATTTTATTTTATTCTTAACTTATATATGTGTGTGTATTTGTGTGTTTCTGTGTTTTATTATCAGGTTTAGCTTTATTTTGTTACTTCTAACATAGTTATTAAGTGATTGTACTAACACACTATGAGCCTTCATGTTGCTTGTGAATGAAATATTTTTATTTACATTTTTAATTTATAGCCTTTTTCATTTCAATCAACGGAAACAAGAAAAAAGGAGTTCTAATGTCAACGGTTCCAGGTTCAATTTGACGAATAAAAACAATTACCATTCTCGCAAAAAATTCAATTAGATAGATAAATAGATAAAGAATTTATTTGCATTGTCATATATATACACATTTATTAAAACTAAGTACTTAAAATTTTTTGACATAAATCAGTTGTGTCACAGCGATGTAAACAAGCTAAAGCTCGATGTATATACCAACGCATATTATTTTATAGATTGCGAAAAATAAATTATGTTAAAATATGATTTTATTTAATATAGAAAGTATAAATTAAGGAAGAGAAGTTACCTGGAAGAGATCGCTTTTAGCGATAAGGTCGCCCTTTGTACAAAATTAGTTAAAAGTTTTTTTTGTGTGTTTCTCTTTTTGAATTGGCTGATGTACAATAAAGATATATTCTATTCTATTCTATTCAATTAAAATATCAAATCAATTAATAAACACATAAAGAACATCATTAAAACTGAGATAAATAATTCATTAAATATATAGTCATTTGGGTGCAAAGCCTCTAAACAGTTAAACCACCATCATGACGACCAATTTCATTTAGAAGAACAAATCAATCTAGTTAACTCTTTTGTTTTTAATTAGCAAAAAGCTACCACAATTTTGGTCGCATTCTGTTGAAAGCTGATAATTAAAATCTACAGTTTTGGTTAAAACTACCATAAATAAATTTTATACTTAAATATGGTATACTAAAAGTAATTTGGTAATTGACATACTCTATCATAATTCATTTATAACACTTTTATTCATATATATATATATAAAGAAGTGCTTAAAATATCTTAAACTGCTCATATCTCGAAAGTGTCTATTTGCTCTGGTCGTTTTCTGTATAACGACGCTCTATAATAATATAAGTTTTGAGTCGATATTACAGTGCCAGATAGCTATGTATTGTCTTATGAGACATAGAAATTACGTTTGGAGTATTCCATCATATTTCCTCAGTACCTTTTATCGTAATTAATTCCATAACTCTACCTACTTTAAGTAGAAATTTACATTAAACTTTATCGTATTTTCGTCTGATTTAATCGGCATTCGAATTAAATTTTGAAGCTGCTGCCGAGATTATCACTTAAACTTTAGTTAGTTTGTGGGATACTGAAATATTTTTAAATGAATAACAATTAATATCTCGAGAAACTTTGCTTTTTGTATAAAGATTTCGTACCGTTTTAAAGCTTATTAAATTAACTAGAGGACTTATTTTATATAAAGAGATTTTGTTTTTAATCAAAAGTAACACTTAGTTATTGGCAAATCTTTTTTCTAACCAACCTTCAGTAAATTGTGAAGGTAGTTAAAGTCTATAATAATAATTAAAAAAATATATTTAGAATCATATTCGTAAAATTAAATTGGAGCTCATTTTTAATAATAATATATCTCATACTCACACCTCCAATAGCTCAAAGTAAGTATCATAAAGAGCTTGTATTATGAATTCTATATATCGTTGAAATATACATGGAGATACGTATATAAATTACAGAAATATACTTAATAAACATACAAGCATACATGACTCTTGAACAAATATCGTACTCATCATACCATTATCTGCCACTACCGTGATTTGAACCCGGGACCTCTGGTTACGTAGACAGAGACACTGACCCCTCGACCAGACGGCTGTCAAAATTACATTGCAAAAATATTTTATCGGTATTGAATCATTGTTTGCATATTATATTTATATATGTAATTTAACTTAATTCAAAGGCTCTATCAATATATGGTCACATTTCAGTGCACTTTCTTAACACTAGATTTACCAGACCAGTCATTTAGACTGGTCGTGCAATTTCAATTCAAAATTCCTACCATATTACACATTTTTTTCTTCAGAAATGATGTTATAACTTTTGTAGCTATAATTAGAGAGTACGTTTTATAAACTTAATGTTATTTTATATACATTAGTAACAAATGTAATTTTTGTTGTTTACATATATTCATATCGCTGGTATATCTAGTGTTAATTGTCCCAAGAAATCGGCATCATAGTATACTTACAACACACGATTAGAGATTCACGCACACAGAGACATACCGTAGAAACAGAACACTACTAAGAAAAGATATTAAGCTGTAACATTTTGTAAGTTTAAAGCAATTTTAATGAGGAATGTGCGAAGGGAATCATTCTCCCTCCTTCTTATAACATGGGTTCCTTTAAAAGAGGCGTGAAAAAGCACTTTTTGGGCCGGCAAGGTGAGGGTGGCTAGGGCAATATATCACATACTTCACTAGCTATCTTCACATGTGGACTTGTCTACTACTTCTCATCAGGTGGTATCGAGTCATTTGCTGTGCTTTTTATTAAAAAAATCATAGAATAACAATATAAATACCCGCACAACTAAATCAACACTCAAACATGAGAAAATAGATGCACATTGTCTGTGAGACATTTTGAATGCAATATACAACAATCTAATAACTAAACTTTTTCGGACCACATACATACAGACATACAGTCCAACAGACACTAAAAATTTCAACAAAAGCTTTGTAAAAATTTATTAAATAAATTTATATTTAAAAATCGAAAAGAAGATTTTTAAAAGATTAAAACTTCTTTTCCATTTTTAAATAACTCATTCTCTTCTGTGTTTTAATTTTTTTTTACAAACTTTTTCATTTTTAGGAAAAAAGTTTGGTTTTCAATGGTTTTTTTAAATTAAATCAAAAACAACTGAACAGCACGAGGTTCCGAAACGACGAGTAGTTCTTTTGTTAATGTTAAATAAAATTTCTATTCGCTTAACTCTTTTTTATATTACATACTATGTTGAGATTATTCTACGACTGTGTTATGGTAGGTACTTTCTACTCAAATTTAGAAGATGCACCGTATAGAAAATGAAATCCAAATAACATTGTAGAATTGTTTAGATGCAATATGAACGAACTGAGCTAAGCTAGGCAGCGGCATTTGAATATCAACTGTTAAAACTCTCAGTTATTTAAGATTCAATTTTATATTCTACTATAGTGTATTTAAAATATATTTTTAGTTATTTCAAACACCAGAATCGAATTCCTTCAAGTTTGCTTTTCACAGCAATTCTACATGTACAAATAGAAATTTCCAAAAAGTATTTAATATCTCAAAATGTAAATTATCTCTAGATACATCACACATTCACTGCTGTCGAATTGTTACGGTGCTACGACTTCCAGTGAACAGCGCTACGAAAGTATGGAAGTTGAAATTAGTTTTGTGAATAACGACTTCATTTATAAGTTTGTGGGTTAGTGAGAAACGCAGTGCAGGTTTAACTGATTGTTTTAGATGCAACACTCAAATTTAACATACAAAAGTAAGAACAATATATTTCAACGGTTGATTTAATGGTTTATGTGAACTTCAAACAAAAAGAATTTTTTATGGTCAAATATGTACTGTAAATTTCTTTTTACAAAATCTAGATATATAAATACAAAAAAATTACATCATGTGGAAATATTGTGCTTCAAGAGGACATAGTTTGAACTAATCAAACATTATCATAAACCTTTTATTGAGAATTCTATCAATAAATTAGTTCTGTATAATAGATTTAAACTAATATGCAATCGTTAAACAAAGTTGCGTCTATTAGAACCATCGACCTCTAGTTAGTCTAGCCTCTGCTATAAAAGTATATGGGTCAGAGTTCTAATTTATAACTGAGATATATCAATGTTGTTTTGTAGTTACTTCAAAATACTTCGCTTTTTACATAGCGTTAAATTTTCTTATTATTCTATTTACCATATGCATTCAGGAGATAGAATTACACCTTATCCTTTTTAATGACAGAGATTACTAATGGATTTAAACATCTCGCAGATAATACATAAGCATGACAGAAGAATCGACTACGCCTGATGGTAAGCAGAGGCTATATTCGCAAAAAGGTAGAGCATTAAAAGAATCGCCTCTGTGTAGGGCTATGGGGAGCACATTTAACAAATACAACACAGCTGTGTAACGGTGATACTCTTGTTATAAAGGAATGGGTCTATTTGGTCTGGGCTACCCATTTTTGAAGACATAAGGCTACTGTCGAAGCGGACTTAGCCAGTACATCCTGAAACTGTGCCAGGGCAGAAGACATTAGGATGAAGGAAGGGCAAAAAATCCCCTTGGGTCGAAGTGCTTCGTGCACGCATTGCACACGCCGCCACGTCTGGAATTGTCCAAATAACTCTGAGCAATCTTCTTCGCCGTGAAGCCCAGCAGTAAGGCTGTCTGGGGAATTGCTTCGACCGAATCCAGGTCACCCCAGGCGGGGAGTTTTAGTGGGTATTTCCAGTGCTGATTTTATAAGGCACTGGGCGAGCCCCATACACGCCCGCCGCTTAGCCAGTGGCGGGTAGGTCCGTAAACGGATTACTCTTCGAAAAAAAAAACAAAAGGTGTATGTGTGTATATCATATAATTAATATTGGCTAATATTTCCATTTGACTGATTTATTCATTAAGCCATATTCACATAACATATAAAAAACATTGATTATTAAAATCACATTAAAACTTGCTATTGATTGCGATTTCAAACTAACTACATAATTATTTAACTAATGAGTACATATGACTTGTATGAAATATTTAATTGCTAAATATATTACATACATATACTTTGTACATATTAAAAGTTCATTCTTACCTTTAAATAAAACAAGATAACCCACATCAAGCTACCACTACTCTACTGGCCTCTTTTCGATGACAAAGAAACGGGTCAAGAAATTTCTTTGTATGTGAAGTTGGGGTAGAGACAGTGAATCGATGACTCTACATAAATACATATATACACTTATCACAATTCTATCAAAGATTATTTTTTCTAGTTTTTACTTATAGATAGATAATAAATAGATAAAGTCTTTATTTTCATTTCTACATCACACAATCACAGGTAGGTTAACAGACAAACATTTTATAATAAAGGTATCAAAGACCTTTGTGTGCGCTGCAAAAGTGCAAAAGGGTCGCAACTCAGTGACTAATTTTGTACACATCGGGATGTGAACAAAGCACTGAATTTCTGCTACAACCCGAGGGCTTTTTATAATTTAAATTATAGATAGAAAAAAAAACAATTAAATATAAAATGTGTGTACATTAATATAACTAAGATGTATACTTATATACAGTTGTAACATGGTGTTATAAGACCGAGTGATATTACACCACCACCTGATGATAAGCAGTAGAGGAGTCCATATCTGAAGATAGCTAGTGAAGCATGCGACATACTGCCCTAGCCACCCTCGCCTTGCCGGCCCAAAAAGTACTTTTTCACGCCTCTTGTAAAGGTACCCATGTAATGTAATGTACAATTATGTTATATTGTTGACTGTCGACGGAGAAGTTTCTCGGTTTCCCCTTATTATCTGACGCCATTGTGCTTTACTTATCAATGTTATTTTTATGAATAATAAATAAAAATTCAAAATTGATCCGTTTCAAAATTCCATTTGTATGCAAAGCACTTTGTAAGTATTTTACAAGCCTTTTTAGTTTCCATCGAGTGTTCAGTTTTATATTTTGTTTTGCGTTTTGTTAAAATGTTCCTTTACTTACTAATTTTTCAATTAACAAATAAATATACTGACGTTTAACGGTGCCTTACTTTACCCTCTCCTCACACAGTTAAACACACGCGCACACATGCCAAACAATTAAGTCCAAGCTTATGTGTGTAGATATGTTTACAACATATTTATAAGTTTTTTTTAGTTTCACAAAGAATATTCAGTTTAAATCTTTTCGAGACTACATTAATGACTGTGTTGGGAACGTTTTGTTATACGAAAAATTTTTTTTAACAAATATATAATTTTTTTAAGCAATACGGAGTGTCCACCATTTCCAATGGATTAGCCATTTATACTTATTGCAGAGGCATTTCTTAAATTAATGTTTTTTCATGCAATCTATATTATTAAAGTCATTATGCTATATTTAACGGAGTTGTTAAGATTTCAATGGCACAGGTCAACTTTGGAAAACCGTTGTAAATCAAAGATATAACAATATCAATTTAAATACGCAATCAACTCCTGCACGAAACTCATTATTAGTGGCTAACCAAACGCATTGGTAGAAGGTTCCACGTTTGCTACATTTAATAATAATTTGGATATATTCGATTGTGAATACTAAATATTATGGTAATAAAATTGAAATTTGATTTGAGGTTTTGTGGCTTTTCACATACATCTCGCGATAATTACTATTATAACTGTTGAAAAATAATCGAAAAGATGAGAGATGGTTCTAGATTGTTCTTTTTTATTTTAATATTATTATTAAAAATCAAAATCCAAACTGTTTAAGACATTTAGGAACGAAAACGATTTATATTGTGAACGATATTGTTGTTTCGTATTTAAAAAGTAAAGTTTTCACTTCACTTGTAATAATGCATACTCATATTAAAAATTTGAAAGTGTGTCTATTCTATTTTCTGATTTGGAAAAGTCTGAGAACGGACACTTACTAGCTACTTTTATTTTGGAAAAATAAAATGTTCCCGAGGGATACACAAATATTCTGTATGACAAAACGAAAAATTTCTTGCAGTATGGAAATTATTAAAGAAAACACTAGAAAACTCTTTTTACCCAAGCTGATAAATTTACTAACAATTATGACAACGTTAATTATGACATAATATATTATTCAAATATATATATATATATAGTCATAAATTATTATCATAATATTATTGTCATAATATAGTCATAATATTTATCAACAGTTTCGATATCGAAAACCAAACCACTTTCGCGATAGTTTGTCCCTCGGTCACAATTACAATCAAAATTTACTATCTTAACCTCCGCCGTGCTTCGGAAGACATGATAAGCAGTTGGTCCTAGTTCTTAAATAACAGCTATCAACCACCAACCCGCATTGCACCAATCCGCTCATTGTAAGAGCATCCAACTACTCTCCTGACCCTAACGCCCCGACCCACTTACGCAGACCAAGGAATGTCCTACCATGATCCAGACGATCCAATCACGAGTGCTAACGCGCTCCTGCACACACACACATCACGCATTAGGTACACTTTTCCTATACACCGCACCGGTCGTACAAGGGTGCGAAGACCCGGTCTACATTCGTCGCGCTATACCAGGTACAGATACGTACCTGGGCGCTTCTCTCCTCCACGATACGACTCACCTGAGCCGAGGTCCAAGCCTTTAGAAGCACCCTCAGGTTTGTCGCTCCCTCATGGCTCGACCGCCCTGGAGACTCTAAGAGACAGCGGGACACCTACCCTGGAGGTGATACCTGTCGATTAGAACCAACCAACCTTAACGCTGCAAAGGCCATCTGCGGCCAAAAAAATCAGTCCAAAAAAAACGCATTGCACCAGCGTGGTGGTTCATAACCAAAACTCCCCATGTAGTAAGGTCTGTGCCCAGCAGTGGGTCGTATGTTGATGATATTTTTGTGAATAACATTATGTTACAATTAGCAGATTGTATTGATACCAACATGAAACATTGATATACAATATCAATTTTACGATAATCTCCTAAATAACGACGATAACCTAGCAACGATCGAAATTTAAAAATATAACTGTCTTAGATACAGGTACAGAAAAAACGAGAATAAGATAGGGTAGTATACATAGTCCAATTTTAAATTTAACTGGTAATAAAGTTATAAATCAAGTTTATTGTTCTCTAGATACCTTTACCAGACTATTACAAAACAGAACGTAATCTTTGTTTTATTGGAAAGATTTAAATTTAGATTAAAATATGATACAATATGTTTAGTTCATGACAATAAAGGAACCTTGTAATAACATTTTGTTATCTGTTTGTGTTATATATTATACATGTTTAACGAGGACATGATACGTCATACATGTATAATATTATTGAGTTATTTAACAATTTATGTACATACAAAGACAATTAAAAGGACACAACAGAATATTAGAGAATTGTACAAATGTACTGCTTATTTCTATAAGAAATCTCTTCTAGCAGCTTTATTTTTTTTTAATTATTAATACATGTACTGTCTGTCCTTGGATGTTTGTATGTTGATTTAGTATCTTTCTTATATTTATATACATATTACTATGTATATTTCTCTGTTATCTAGTGTCCATGACACTTTATTTGGGCTAGATATTTATCACACTCAAGCCTATTGCTTGAGTGTGATAAATATTGTTATTATAATATATCTATTCATTTGTTTGCACAGAAACAAAATTTTATGAAAAACCAATCATGCTTAGTTGCAATTAAAGCGAGTTTTTAAATGAATTTACTGTAGAAATTATATTAAAAGCATATTCTCGTGTTGTGGTTTCCGCGCGATAGGTTTTCACACTTCATTACCTACGGTTGCTCTCGGCATCTAAAAGGCCTATTTTTAGAGTACATAATAATGTAGAGACTGTATATAATATGAAAAAAATTTGCATACTATATGTATTTTTATATAGAAATAGCAGATAATGCTATGTTTTTCATGGTTAGGCAACTAACGTCATTTCCGGCTTTAATTAAAATAAAATCGAAAAGTATATTAAAAGATACAATTAATTGTTAAAACTTTAAAATAATATTGAAGGAATACTTAACAACAACAATAACTTAAGAAATATATAAATTAGTTAATATTTTTTTATTATTCAATTCCTTGCTATAATAAACAGTTAAAAATATATATACTACATCCAAACTCCGTGTATATATATCTAGGACTATAATTAATCGTAAAAAATATTCTGTGTAGCGATAATTAACTATATGACTAGGATGATTTTACCAAAAGATTTGTAAATGATATACCTTCGTCCGAATTATTCAATATAATTCTTGAGCTAAAATTTCAGCTGCATTACCTTTAGGACGGTATACGGAATAATCCAAAAGGGTTTATGTACACCTAAATAATCAAACGAAGAATTAAAAAGTGCTAATATTTTTTTTAATTACAGACATAAAGTTATGAGATTAACCTCTTTAAAAAATTTCAATCAGAAAACTCACTTTAGTCATTGCTAATGTTCTTATGAATACTAAATAAGTAAGAACAAAGGATATGTTAAAAAAATACGTGTTTTTCATAGTAATAAGACAGAAGATGTAGTATTTCAAGTGCCGACCTTACAAGGGTAATCTCAGACGCCTTAGTCTCAGAGGAAATATTTTGTTGCAATATAAGCAAACAGTTATACGAGCTTCAAGAAAGAAGTCATTTTTGTCGAAAAATTAGCATCAAACATTACTATTATACATGTAAGATGAGATAATTATTTTATTTATTTATTTAAAATAATCCTACTGCTACTTTATATGAAAATACAAGACATTTTTTTTTCAAAGTTAAATTTACAGTATATATGTGCCATTTTGTTCATAGACTTTCTGCAATCTTGTACGAAGAGACAAGATCCAGTTGCTGTAGAAATTTTGGGACTTCTGATCACAAAAACGTAGTTTTAGTCTAAAGAATTGTGAAAATACCAAAACAGGTGGAAATCTGAAGATACAAGGTCAGAGCTATATGGCGTATGCATTAACACCTTCCACCCAAGCTATCTTTCTCTCAACTTCTTGCTTAAATCTCATCTGTTCTTAGCAGTAGAGATCCGAATCGATGGTTCTGCCTGATGGTAAGAGAAGCGAGAGTAAGAGAAGGGGAAAGGAAGCGCACAATCACCTTATTGCGAGTTAATCCACGTTTTTCCACAGTGAAGCCTGACCGACCTTCTACCACAACTTTTTCACACGCTCTTGTCATACGTAATCCACTTTTCAATACCAGTTATCAATCTTTTCAAAAACGTTTCGGTTTCATTGCGTCACAATAAAAAATATGAGAACTGGTACTATATAAGAAAAGACTTTTTCCCCGTCTTAATATATAATATAAAAAAAAATGCAAACTGTCAAAAGAAGTTCATTTTAAAACCTAAGGTAGCGTCTACCATTGTTCCCATTTCATATTTAATAACGAGTTCACAGAATTAACTTTCAGATCTTGAAATTTTATTTAGAATCTAAAATTTAAAAAGTTTCTAACAAAACTCAAGTCCTGAAAAAAAATGGCAAAAATAATTAAGCTTAAGAAGTTATCCAATTTAATATTATTTTATGAAGTTGGTACTAAGTAAGTAAGTTGTATAGTAAGTGTAGCTTCGACTCCAAAATATAATTTTAAATTGATTAATTTCTTATATTAAATTATTTTTGTTCTTTTAGTATTTTGAACTACGTATTTGGTTTTGCTAAAAACATTCTTTTTTTGCAATTTTAAGTAAGTTTCTAAAGATGAAAGTTAGATGGTTGACCGTCAGTTTTGTCGACTTGAGTATCTCTTAGTTAACAAGTAGAATATTTAAATAGTTAAGATTTTTTCTATTTATAAAATTTTTGGATTATTCTCCATATTCCTGGATTCATATCATCAGATCCTGAGTTGGTGATACTGGGACCAACCACAGGAGTTCGCTCTTTAGAATCGATTCACAATTGACAGAGAAATTGGTAAATAAACATACAAAAACCATACAATGGAATATAAAACCTTCACCTTTTTAATTTTAAAATGATTACAAACTTTGATCAGGAGTATCGTCGAGGCGTTGGCGGGCTATAAGTAGAAGTTAACCTATTGTCTCAAACAAAGGTCGTAAAAGGAAGCCAGCACAATTAGTCAACGTCCTATTTGAGATCAAATGGTTGTAACTAGAAAAAGGAAGGAATACATTTGTAATGATATTGCACGAAAGTAATTTATCCTTCGTGACATTTCCATCAGATAATCTTTTTGTAAGAATTTTTTTATTAAAATATAAATAAACTCTAGCATATTAATATAATAATATAATCAAGTATAATCACTTTGGATTGGTATAATAGGTATATTCATGAATTTTTACAATATGTAACAATTTTAAAGTGAGTTAGTAAAAGTGGTATTAAATTTATTTTTATTCTGCACGGGTTAGCTCTGAGCCTTCAACTCACCTGATCGTATGTGAATATAAGGTTGAAGATGCTAGAAAATGACAGCGGGATTCCTCAAGCAAAAGTAGCTATTATACTAATTATTGTCATCGTAGTAGACTTAGCTAAGATGTGGTAGCTAGCCAGGCGGACTCAGAAAAAAGCCCTACCCCTAACCAAACCGAGAAGAACATCTGTTCTCATTGGGAATTTGACTCCGGACCTCCAGATCTAAGGTGGTCACAGCCATAAGACCACAGCGGCGGTTGTTACTAGTTATTTTTCTAATAATAACAATTGGAACACAATTTAAAACGCATACATGCCCACCCTTACTCGTCTAGAGTAATCACTACATATTGGTCGAACAAATTATTTTTTCAAAAATCCTCACAATGCAAAAATTACTGAGATTGCAAAAAAAAGTACAATATTGTAAGAGTATGAAAACTATTGTTGTTAATTTTTATATTTTTCATTATCGTTAAACACAAATAAAAACAATAGTAACATCTGAAACCACTTCGGTTTAAACCTGCTATTTCGGGTTAACAGAATCAAAACATAAAAACGCGCGAGAATATTATACTTATATTACACGATTTCTAACCAACAAATGTGTAGGTAAGTATTATCAGACTATAAAAGTGTTTAAAAGCTTAATTTCTTTAACATTTATTACAATCCCCACTCACTTCACGAAATATAATGTTCTAAATAAGTATAAATTTTATATTATTATTTGATACACTATCATATAGATCTGACGTAACCAGTTGTCCGCCCACCATTTGTATTCTTAGCGCTGTGTACAAAATAGTTTCTAAGTCACAACTCGTGTGTATACAGGGTGTTCTTTTCTTTCTCAGGGAAATATTAAAAAAAAATTTTAAAAATGAACCTTCTCCGTATGAACTGGTAAAATTTGGAAATGATGAAATAGAACTTTTTCAAAGCAACATTTTCATTTAGACTTACCTGCGTATGAGAATAAAACATTGAGAAGTTGGACACGATGACAGGCACTGGTAAAGCGATCGTCAGCACTCCAGCCAGCGCGCATAAAGCTCCCACGAACATGCCCAGGTATGTCTTCGGGGCCATGTCACCATACCCGACTGTGGTCATGGTCACAATAGCCCACCACAGTCCTAGGGGGATCGACTTGAACTGATTCTCGGGGTTGTCCTGTAAAGAAAAATTAAAATTTAAATATGTTTTTGTATTTCGCTCCTTTTTTAAAAGCGGCATCATCAGTGAGGGTCTGATAATCCCTAAGAGTTCCCTTACCTATACCAATCAAACTAATTATCAAAATAATTTAAAAAATATCGCCTAAATACTCAGTACTAACTTTTCAGGTTAAAATGAAGTCTATGAATTTTTAAGCTTTTATCGTAATCATTAGCAACCTTTGTTTGTTCTGCTACTGGGAACAAACCTAAGGGTTTTTTCTAAAAATTACCTAAAATTTAACTCTTCCAGTAACTGAATATGGATTGATAAATGAAAGGGTTTGCCCAACACCCAAAACCAACTACTTGACGTAACTAACGAAGCATGGAAAAGCTAGTGAGTACTAAATAAGTAAGCCAAAATATTTAAACCACGAATAGTGCTTTCAAGCCAATACGCCAAGGACCACATGTATAATATTAGTATAATATTAGTATAATATAAGAATAATATTATTTCTATAAAACAAATACACAGAGCAAGCCTAGTAAATACTTCAAAGTCCAGTTAAATTGATCGCCTTTAACAGCTTATAATCCTTATTAGTAATAAGAGTCATGAACCTTCAAAACAAAACATTACTTGTGCTGATGACTGTACAAGACCTCTCGGCATCCTCGGTCGATTTACTTGGCCTTCTGTTATCTGAGTTAACCGACCGTACATAGACGTAAACGGATTTTCCTTCCCTTGTGTGTGTAAACTATACGAGTTAAAATTTCATATAAACTAGCTAATAGGGTTGGTATCTCGAAATAAATAGTATTTAGTTATATCTCGTTACCTAAAAAATGTTGTTCACATTACCACTTTTCAATTTTAGACAATTTTACAGGCATTAAAAAATTCACTCATGCTTTTGTAAAAATGTAAACATCTTAATGTTCCTAATTTAAAAGAACCTAAGGGTTTTTTTCGCGTTTCAGCTACGTAACCCAAAAAAGGTCCAATACCGTTCGTGTTTTTGTCCATGACTTTTATGCACACCGTCGTTACTGTATAAATCGAGTGAACTCGCAGCGAAAAACTGAAGCCGCTCAGATTTTTATACGCTTCGATACAAGTGTAATATTTTATAAGAATTTCTCGAAGCTATGGTTTATAAATCTTTGACGCCCATGCAAGATCTCTTTAGGTCATATGTGAAGAAAAAGAAACAGGAATTTCATGTAATTTTAGTAATCATACAAATTAACTGGATTTAAGTTTTATTATGACTACTTAAAATTTAAAATTTACGAAATATTCCTGAACTTATTATTTTTATTTATTTTTATTTTCATTATGTACCTATTTACGTTAACAATTTTCAAATATATTAAACATTCACTCAACATACATATATTAAACAATGCATTGACTATTTAAATTTGTACTTTTTCGGAACCTGAATCAGACAGAAATAAAATTCTTTTATACATTTTACAACCTGAAATCTATTGTATTCTAGTGTATATATAGAATCTAGTGTATATTGTAAAATATATTATCAAACTCTTATTTTAAATTTTCTCTATCACTTGACATTTAAGAACTCTTTCATGTCATTATAGTTTACCCTGTTTGCAGCCCTTCTCCATGCATAATTATCCTATCAACGGTCGTGATGATACTATTATTTGCTTGTAATTTCCTAAAGACTTTTGCACGTAATTCAAAATAGGTTCTATGGATTCCTATTTCTATGGATTCTATGATTTCTATACTATTTATTTTATATGATGGTTTCGATGGATTCAATGTATTTCTGTCGCTTAGTTAGTCTTAGCAAGAATTTGATTTAGAAACATATTTTATTAATTAAAGTTTTTTAAATAATTTTAAGATAAATAAAAAACGTTTATATAAAAACAAACACTTGAAATAAAATAACGACTTCTATAAATTGCAAATTTATTTTATTTATGTCTATATAATAATCTTAAATATGATTGGTTGTACCATCTTAGAATAATAAGCTTACATTATTAAATCTGGCACATATGTATATTACTGCAGGGTATATAAATCACAAACATACGCTTCGAGGAATTAAACCCCAGACCTTTCTCAAAACTAGTTTGGTCCACTAAACAATGCCTTATTTATTACACCTTAGAGGCAAAAAAAAATTGGGTTTGGCTCAATGCCAATCAGGATCGACCCAAAAGAACAAGGAGAAATAGTTATTACAATTTCTTTAAAATATTTTATTTTTGGTGCGTTTAAATTAATTGAGATAATATTTTCACAGGGCAACATTGTAAATTGGTCGCGTACACCATTTTTAATGTTTGTAAAAAGTCAAAAATAAATTTTAACAAAAATCTTTTAAAACAGTTAAGTTTTAGATTTATTGCAAACGTTATATTTAAATGTTTAACTGACATAGTTTACAAAAATGTATAAAATCAAAATTGACCAAACCCAATTAATAAGGATAAATTAAAAAATGCACTAAACCTATTTTGATTAGTTAATTAAAAGAACATATTCATTATATATAACATCTTTATTAAAATGCACTGATCACCCATTACGAAATAATGTCCTAAAAACAGCAATTTTAATATATTTATTTAGCACTACATTTTTAAGACTGCTATAGGAATTTTCATTAAAAAAAATTAAATCATTTACTATGGCACAGTATATGAATTATCTTAGTTATACTTAACGACTTGAACTCGAATAGTTGTTAGGATTTTCATTTTGATATAACAACCATTTTTAATTGTTT
Organism: Acentria ephemerella; assembly: GCA_943193645.1. Taxonomy (NCBI): domain Eukaryota; kingdom Metazoa; phylum Arthropoda; class Insecta; order Lepidoptera; family Crambidae; genus Acentria; species Acentria ephemerella. The sequence goes on from OW971891.1 coordinate 1,308,955, forward strand.
TGAAATATTTTTTAGCTCCTAAATCCCGAACGACAGAAAGAAAACAAAATTTAGGAATATTGTTGGCAGGGTATGCGAGTAGCGATTGGGGTATGCGACAGGATAACCGACATCCGTCTAAGTAAGCACACAAATTTCTACTACTACCCTAAAAAAACTCAAGAATTTACCCGGTATCTGACGTTCTATACGTCGACACCGACAAAATTCTTTAGGCTTGACGCAATTTTATACACTCCAAGGAAATTTTTACGCGCTAATTTGCATTGTCGTGTCATTACATATTTCATTCATTTGCTTCAATATTGTCAACCACGTGCGCGAATAAATTAACTTGTGTGTGAGAGATAAAGTGCTACAAAAAGTGATCTTTGCCTGCGCTATTTAATAGCACTGAGGCTGCTTAATAAGGCTACGGAGAAAAGAGAGCAATTTTGTCATATAGAGTCGCTTTGAGTCATTTCTAAGGATGCTCTCAGTGTTATTTTTTGACCTAACAGAATTTAATACACGACAATTTGGCACTAAAAACTGTTTTTATGAAAAACGAACTTAGGCCCTTTTAGCAACAGGCCACAATTTTAAAACCAAATACGATTCAATATAAACCTTTTCAACTTTCAGGATCAAACTATCATTGGTTACTTATTTGTTTTCATATTGTTATATTCAATAAAAAAACACTAGTCATTTGTCACTGTCACTCTGTGAAGGTTAGACAAAGACAAATTTGTTTTAGTAGCAATTGACTGTGACATACATACACGTACTGAATATAATGAATGGACAATATGTTAGAAATCTAGCATATTTCTAGTTGAAGCGAAATTCTCAATTCGATGTTCGAAAGATGGGAATTAAAATATGTCCTTATGTAACCCTATTCTTGCAAATATATGATTTATTATTATTTTTACATTAATTAATATATGATTTATTATTTTATTTTATTATTATTATTATTAATTCCATTACAATCAATCAATTTTATGTTTTCACAAATTTTATTACAATTCACAAATTCACTAATTTCATTACAATTAAGGTGTATTGCGTCTCGCTCTGTCAATATGATAGCAAAAAGGACAGCTGGAATGTCGCGTGATATTAAGAAAGGTGTACTCAATTTTCAAACTAAACCTGGTTTTAGGAAGCGCCTTCCTACATGCCTTACTAAATTATCTGTGATCTCTTAAGTAGTGTTTAAATTTCGGTTTTTGACAGTAATTATTCTAGCTATCGTTATCCAATAACAAATGAAAGAGCGGGATATACTAAACTTTCATTTAGGCTCATATGTGACGGCAGATTTATGACCAAAATTAATTAGTTGGATTTCAAAGATTTTTTAAACAAGCAATTTGTCATCGTACTAGTTATCACAATTTGTACGAGTCGTATCACTAAAGAGAGGTCTTTCGAGAAATAACCAATTGTCATTAACAGCTCATATACGTCGCCACCGAGGGGCTCAAGCCTGCCCTAAATTATAGCAATTAGGCCTTAGTCAACCGCGCTGGTCAAGTGCGGGTGGGTAGCTTTTACTCACAAATTAAGAATCTCTTCACAGATGTGTGCAGGTTTCCTCGCGATGTTTTCATTCACTGTAAAAGCGTCGAATAAATAAACATGTGAATTCAAAACTTTTAACATATAGGTACGTGGCAAACGCGGCCTCTCGCATGGAATACAATGGCATTACGCACTAAGCCACTGACGAGTTTTTACCAATATTGAGGGCTAAATGTACTTCCAAATCATCTAAGAGCAGAAAGTTTAAAATTTTCTAGTGCCCGGAATCAACTGTGCTACTGGAAAACATTTGGTACAGGATAATGAAATAATAACCTCTAAATATTATCTTTTATAAGTTTTCAAAAATATTATTCATTAACATTACTATATAGTATTTCAAATATATTACTGAGGGCGCCGGTGCTATTTTCAGTGATAGAAATATAATAACGTATAAAATACACCGCCGCCACCACCATCTATATGATAGATAATCTTTATATTTCTAACAATCACACCTTTTTTTAGAGAGATATTTTGATATTTAGAGTCGCTTTGAGTCATGTTACTAAGGACGCACTCGGCTTTACTTTTAGGCTTACTAGAATTTAATACACAATAATTTGGCGGCAAAAACTAATTTATGAAAAATGTACTTAGACCCTTTTAGCAATAGGCCACAATTTTTTTTTAATTTTTTTTTTATCCTAAACTAAGCACCAACAGTGTTGTTATGGATATTTAATTACGCAATAATATAAATAATATATTTGAATACAATTATTAGAAGAATACTTTAAAAAAATACAAACCATCTCAAAAAGAATCTTCTTGTTTAAAAACAGGACCAAAATTATTGGACAATATTATTCTTGATAAAATAAATGTTGTTTAGACAACAATTCAATAATTAGTACTTCAATATTACAATAAAAAAACAGAGTAATTTGTCGATTACTCAGTCAACTGAAAGCATCTCCCATCACGGAGTTAATTATAAAATGTAAATTGCCTTGAAAATTCGATCTGATGGAGCTGAAAGTTTTTTGGTTTGACAAGTAAGTGACTGTCAACAAAGATGTAAATTTAACCCTTTACTAACACCATGATTGATTTTTACACAGTTCTATTAAGGGGATTAGACCGAATGTACCTTGAACAGACCCTTTTCTATCTATTTATATTTCGAAGATCGATAGAAATGGGTCTGTACCCTTATCTTATTAAATGACATTTCTTATTAATTTTTTAAGTGTACCAAAATCGTTACTAATTAGGTATCTATATTTACTACGGTAGTTTTGATTAAGGTTTGGGTAATCTCCTTATTATTTTTTTATATAAAACTTGTTAAGTAGACAGTTGAAGTTATGCAAAATAAGTAGACTAAAATAAATGTTTAAAATAATGGTTTATAGTAAAAATTACAAACTTAACATCTCTCGGGTATTTACTACCAAGGGTAAGGTATTTTGACATGAGTGTTGCCAGTGTTAGCCAGCTTAGTGTAGTATTTTATTTATACTTTCCCTAATATGGGTATCTTAGATTAATAATTTATCATTGATCCGGGGTATAAAGTTGCACACATTTACAGTTAATTTTTATTCGTAAATCGCAAAAAACATTTTCTAAATCCATAATTGAAAATTGTTTTGCTGTAATCAAATAAGCGAGTTAACCCTATAAAACCTTTTAACGTTTAATACCTTTTGAAACTAAACAACAACATTAAATCTTTGCATAAAATATAAGATGGGTCGTAGAGAAGGAGTTATGGCGACTATCCTTTGGCAATGTTACACTGACCTTCAGTCAAAGATATACAAACCCTTAAAATATTACGCAGTTAATATTAAACTGCGGCGTTTCCTATTCTGGCCGTGGAACAGTTCACTCAAGTTCGGTGTAAACTATATTACACTGTAAACTATATTACACCGAATATTGTTTTGTTTTCTTGATCGAAATTCAAAACAACGCCAACTCCGCATTAGGATGGCGATGTCAGAATTAAATGAGGTTCCTTTATCTCTCTCCTTTCTGGCATTACATCGCAAAAAAGCAATGCAAAATACTTATTATTATATAATAGGGGAGTCCTCGATGTAGAATGAGGAATTACATTTTTTTTTGCAAAGCAGTGGTACTGTCTAACATCACGCTCAAATATTTAGATTATCGGTGCACAGCTTAAGATGTAATTAATGCTCCTTATACTAATCTAAAGCGCTCGAATAAATCCCAAAACTTCAACTTCCCAAAAATCCAACCCCCAAGAGGGGACCCCAATATTTTGACCACATATTTAGAAAGAGGCTGATTAAAATATTTATTTATTTATTTATTAACTCCAACAAGATTAACATTTTAACATGCACAAAAAAAATACAATTAATAAGAATTAAATGCAATCTTAATTGTAGGAGTTATACTATAGCTTTCCATAATACTTTGTGATGACTCTAAGTACAAAATTACAATTAAAAATAAAGTGAACACTAATTTAATTTACATGAAACTAAAGCTGCTATAATTAGTCGTGCGACAACATGAAATTTTTCTTGAATTTAGGTAAGGAATCTGTAAATATGTCGACACCAAATGAACAGGTGCCAGATACAAGAGACTCAGCTGAATTACGGGAATGTTTGTATAAATGTTTAACTAGATTGTTGTAAACAATCTCGAAATATGTTTAAAAGCGTTTGGATTGGCTTATCGTCAACTAAATTGACGTTTCTAATTGTTTCTATATCTTATTGAAATAGAAAGTAGAAGAGGTAGATAACTTCGTTCTGGTTTTAGGCAAATGGGTAATATTCATTCAAATAGAATAAATCTTAAATTAGTTTAAATAGTTAAAAAATACTCGATCATTAACTTTGTTGGTAGTGTTTTAAGTATATATATAATATATATATATTGAATTAGTTACCCCTCTTTCCAATATAACAGTCATTATAATTACTTATTCATGCCTTACTCTAACCTGTTGGAATCAGATGTACGTCTCCTAAGGGAACTGTGCGAATCCAGGATTGTAAATTCGGAACTCGAAAATAGAAGTCATAAAATATTTATGAAAACTCAGATTGTTATATTACTCTGATTTTACATGAAATCTGACTTAGTCTGATTTTTTATTAACTTGATATAAATGTAGAATCGTTTTAAGATCCGCTCCGGTGGAAGTGTTTCGTATTAAAAGAAGGATCAGTCCGGCAAAGGTTTGTAAGAGAGAAGCCACTTTTATCAATAGTTTATCAAGACTAGCAATGTTTATACAGGTATATACCAAGGGGCTCTTAAGACCTACCTTCTAAGGGACGGATATGTGTGGTTTTAGCGCTTGCTCATAGCAGCACTGTAAAACCGACATAAGCTCCCCCATAACTTCACTATACTGTGCGGGAGTGACCTGAGTTCTACCGCAGCATCAGACCATCCCAAAAAGCTTCCATGCTCTACGTAAAGTTAAAAAGCCTTAACTTACCTAAAAATTTTGATAATATTTAAAAGACCAGCAAATTTTTTTACTAATAGTGCCGAAATTTTAAGTATAATCGAACAGTGAGTGAGATAAATATTATAAATATTTAGATACACACACACACGCGCACACACACACGCGCACACACACACACACACACACACACGTATAGTTAGTCAACATCGCAAACCAAGTGGGGTTTGGTCGACTTAACACACAACCCAAGAATTTCTTCACAGGTGTGTGTAAGTTCCACTATCACACGCTTTTACGGTATAACGAATAAACGTACTCGAGTGGATAGATCATGTCTCAACAACTTAAATACCTACTTAATTAGAGAAAGATCTTGTGAAATGTTCTCACTAGATACGATATAGAACCAGTCTGTTACAGCTGATTCATGGTGCTAAGTCTGAGAACCAAAATTTAATATCGTTATTAAGTTATACAGTAACTAACGAGGCTCCGTTTACCAAAGCGTTTGAAATGTAAAAAGTTTCATTAAAATAGTTGAAGATAAATGCCACGTCAGTGAAAACAGATACTATTCAATTTATATTTGATATAGCCACAGTTAACGCTTTTTTATCATTTGAAATCACTGAAGTAACTTTTTGATATGATGATAATATTTCTCACATTTATTACCCTTAATCATTAGCCCTAATAAATCATCATTAAGAGCTAGCATAAATAGCAATATGTATTTACAGATCAGACATATTGAAATACTTAATAAATATGAATATCTTTGAAGGGGTCCTCCAGAAAGGTAGAAAGTATATAATGAAATATGACCTAAATTTTTAAACTTTATATAAACTAACTATATTACAAGCTTGTAAAACATCAGGGAAAGGTTTGTATGAGTCCTGGTAGGGCTGGAAATATGATGGCCAAAAAATAGTACTTTTAATACTAACATACTCCACTAGCTAGGTACAAGAATTTGCGTATTTATTAATATTAAGTTAAGACATAATTTATCCATTGCAATCTCGACAGTCAAACTTTTTTCCATCAAACTATTCAACCACGATAATGTCACAGTCACGTAAACACAAAGCAAACGTGACACACAAACTAATTGGCATTAAAATGGTTAACCTTAAAATAGCTCCCCAACAAAGATTTAAATTGACCTCGATATTTTACGTCACTAGCAATATCACAACCATTATACGTTATTCGATAGACAGAAATATGTATTAGTAATCGACGAGAATAATTTATAATGCATTACATGTTATAGATTAAACGTTATATATACAAAAATGTCTGATCAGTACGTTAACACAATGAGCGGAATGAAAAATAATATTTGAGTTAAGCCCCACTACACTGTGTCAATAACGATTGCATAAAAAATACCCCAAGATGTATTAATTTTTGTTTAGGAAAGTCTAGTTGGACACATGATATTTTCCACCAATCAACCACCGACGCTTGACTGACTGACATAGGTACACGCGGTGTGCGCCACGTTGCCCATGTTGTCCCGTTTTCTGTGCCCATCAGTGCTATCCTAGTGCCACCAGTGTTGTGCCTACCAAGTGAGACCCGGGATACACCTACATACCTGTATCGGAGAGAAGGTAACATACCTAGATATACCTACCTATATAATAAACTAATTTAGCCCAGCACCTTCCCTAAACAACTTTTCGACCCTTCGGCATCTTTTGTTGCAAGCCTCGGTGTTTAATTGTCAGTATGTCAGTTTTGTTTGTTGCTGATTTTAATTATGTTTGTCTCTAGTCATAGACTTGACTACTAGATGTCGTTGTCTCATTCGCCCAGTTTTCTAAAAGTCGGTGTTAAGAATTTTTCAGTGTAAATAAACTTCCTGGAGAACATCAATAAACCGTCCTCGACTTACAACCAAGTTGTTTCTTTTCAACACTTTTTTTAAGAACAGTTTACAAGGGCTACTTTTGGGTGGCTTGTACTATTCCTGCTTCTATCTCGTTAGTTATCAGTTTTGAAATAAAGTCATTTAAGTTATATCTAAATTTGTTTGGGAAAATTTTAGTCTAAAAAGTAGTAGTCTAAAAATTAGAGATAATTATCAATTTAATTGGTTGGACTTTGAATAGTTTTAAAAGGTAATGTCCCGTACATTCTGTCGCTATGAGTTTTAAACTAACACGTTGACCTGTTTAGCGCAGTCTTTAAGAACGCACGTTGAGTCGTAAGGATGGAAGGTTAATTTTCCATACTATCACTATTGTAAGTTGATGAAACAAAATATTTGCCGGTTAATACTTTGCGGTTTCAGTAGCATAAGTACAAAACTTTAGCATTTGGACAACACTAATTATAAGGCTGACATTTTTATAAGATCGAGGTACGTCCCTAGTGGGGCACTGTAATTTCAGTAGGAAATACTGATCACCACCTTAAATTGCTAGATTTCTGATAAATTTACGTTACATTACGTGTAAATATCACGGAATTATTAAAAAATTTTGAAGTAATTTTTGGAGAGGAAACATCTTTTGTGTCACTCAAGATCATGATTATTCTGATATCGTTTAACAAATCATATTTTAATCATTCAAGCGAAGCAAAGTATACAAGAAAAATTTTATTACGAAATTCTACCCGTCATTATATACAATTCTAAAAAATATGACAATTCAAAAATATTCAATTTAGTCATCTTTTTATTTAGTTTTTTAATGAGTCGAAAAAATAATGTATTTTGCATTTTAAAAATATAATATTCTATGTTCTGCGATATAATTTAACTTAAATCAAATATAACACAGAATGTAAAAGAAATTGTGCAGTAATACTGAAGGAGGTGAATCAGACCATCAGAGTGAATAAGATTTTTTAGAGCGACATAAGAATGGCGAAAAATAATCAGTTGTAAACAAAACATTACGACTCCCTCGACCCATTTTTTTTATATATAAAGCTCAGCAAATGACTCTCACCACCTGATGATAAGCAGGAGAGAAGTCCATATGTGAAGATAGTGAAGCATGTGACATACTGCCCTAGCCACCCTCACCTTGTCGGCCCAAAAAGTGCTTCTTCACGTCTCTTTTAAAGGTACCTAGTTGTAAGAAGGAGGGAATACGTTTATGGGATAGCTGATATTTTTTCGCGATCATAATGTTGATCCTATAAAAAAAGGCTTGATGTCTAATTCATCCACTAAATACGTGAAACATAGAAGAGTCCCAATTAAAATTATACTTGATATAAAGTTCTTTAATAGAGAACCATAGCCGTACATACGGCTGTGTAGTCATTTTGTTCGTCACCTTTACTTTACGAAGACATAGCAATGAAAATCCATTCCACGCCCTGATTAAAACATTGCATTTACGATCTACATTCTTTCTTACGTAATTGGCAAGCTTGGACCGAAATACGAAGGGAAGAAGAAACGTAATTTCGCGTGAGCTGTCGCATTCAGTTTAATTATCAACAATTTGATCGCCAATTAACTTTCGTTCCCTGGCGGAATTTCACGGGAATATGGAAAGTGCAATGAGCACTCACGATCGCGCTGACTCGGAATCAAAGGAGGCGGTAATTGCTTCGTTCCTCGATTAGTATTTGACTTAATTTATGAAGGTTTTCGTTTTAAATACTACTCCAGAACAATTTTAATGGGTGACAGTCAAGTTTCTAAATTGAGTTTTACGTAGTGGTACCCCGGGTTTTACGTAGTAAAATTTCCTTCCCAAAAATTGTACTATAAGTGATATTTTAATCTCGTGTCAACGAAAAAAAGTCTTAATTATCTAAGCTTTACTGTTTGCTGATAAAATTTTCTACTCTATTTTAACGAAATTTTTAGAAGTATGTGACCATTTAAAATGTTCTTTTTAAGTGTTTTCTTAACTTAAACGCTTATATATCCACAAGCTGAACCAAACTCAATTATCAGGTATCTACCCTCCATTTACTGTCCACGAGAACACATAAACTTTTATAGAGGGGCATTTTACTTCACCTCGTTGCTGCCGTCAGCAGAATTAAGTGTTTGGCTTGTAATCTTACGTGAGGACAAGATTTCCTTCACTTTCGTTCGAATATAAAATTAGATAACTCACTGTGAAATTCACAGTAAAAATTCACTGGGCGACTGTTTTTTAAATTCTTAAGGTACCTTTTGGCCTCCTTTTCTGTTATAATAAGGTTTTACTGCATGTAAACTAACACTGGCTTTTATAGACTGACGTAATCGACAATAGCATTATTCAAATATATTCGTTAATCAATCCTGTCACTGTGTACTCATTTTATAATTTTTATTTAACTAATTTTACAATATTCTCAAATAAGTAAAGATAAAGCCGAAGATGAAACCGAAATACACCCGGATTCCTCAAGCACAGATCAACTGATGGAACACTAAAATGCTGTTAATATTATTGTTATGACAAACTTAGATAAGATGTTGGTAGTCAGCCAGAAGGACTAAGAATAATCCCCACTTCCAACCATATCAAGCAGAAAATTTCTGACCCCCCTGGAATTGAATCCCGGAGCTCCAGATCTGAAGTAGCGGTCTCAGGCACTAGACCACAAAGGTGGTTACAATAAATATAATGTTGGGTAATATCGACGAAATATATTATTTAAAGCAAAAACTCTTTACATCGAATACAATATTTCAGAATGTAAACCCTTCAATATTATGGGTTGAAGAGAGAAAATTGTGATTTAAGTTCAGTCTTTAAAAGCTATTTTCGTTCGGCATTAGTATTATCAGTATATTAGTTTCATTGTTGAAATATTATCTGAGATAGAAAGCCCTTATATTAAAGAGGGTAAGGGATGATGGTATAATTATGCAAAATTCAGATATTTTTGGGTCAATATGACTTTAACTGCTTTTTATATAGATAAAAAGGTGTGTTCTGAACTAAGCATTATTATATCACATTGTATATACAAAAATGAGAAGTACCAAAAAATTTTCTCTTTTAGATAAACTAGTTTCTGATTTATTTTACATTAAAGCTTAAATTTAATAAGTGGGACTGCATGAACCAGCCCATCATTGGAAAATCTTTTCTGAATGACTAAAATAGGAACGATAATAAATCATTATTTCATAGAATTTCGATAACTATATAGTGATTTATGGTAAAATTTAAAATAAGTGGTAGAATTGGTAGAATTTAAATTACTAATTATTAATTTTAATTATTATTTTGTATTTAATTTAATGGTAGAATTTAAAAATCATTAATTAGTATTAATGATTTTTAAATTCTACCATTTTGTAAAGATAAATAGAAAAGTGAACTTCAAAAGTCACATAATACTAAGATTGTAATTCATTCATTGTTAATTATAAATGATTCACGTAAAAGACTATTGCTTCTTGTTTGAAAAGCTAGGTAAACCACTACTCACCTGGGACTTCTCGGCATAATAGACAAGGCTTGCAAATATCACAATACCCAGCACCAAAAAGAACACCAGCAGCGTCAGCTCCTTCGCCGAAGCTTTGAACGTGTGCACCAATATCTTCAACCCTGGACTGTGTCTCGTCAACTTGAACAGTCTCAAGATTTTTATAATCGAAATGAACTCCAAAATGTCCGCTTTATCCACATATTGCTTAACCACAGTCAGTTCCACTAGAACATCCATATAGAAACTAAGTGTCGCTATGAAGTCTATAATGTTCACTGGGGATTTCACAAATTCTATTTTATTTGGCGCTACCTGAAACAATGCAAAATGGGGCTTAGTGTTCAGTTTTTAAAGTACAAATAAGATCGGAATCATTGATATCTCCTATATCCCAACAATATTATTTTTAAATTTGTATTAGGGTAAAAACATGTCTTGATGACATCAAAATATTGATTTTTATTAAGCGTGTTAAACGGTCAACCTTTTCAGAGAGGCATTTAATTTATCAGTTATTAAAATATTCTAAAGATTATCACAAATTGTTTGTATAAATAAATGTAGCTACTATTAAAAGTACCTCCTTTAAAGAACTGACAACTCTCACTTTAATCTTTCTCATTCGCTGTCATATTGATTGGGTTAACTCGCTAACAGAGCATCAGCTCGAAATGCTAAGAAGGCATGCAGTAAATATTAAAGGCACCATTTTATGTATACTTGTATTAAGACTTCTAAAAGATGGCTGGTTGCTGTAAAAATTCCTGGATCCGTTTCTTCAAGCATCAACGTTTATATAGTGAATTAATCTTCAAATTGTGGTAATATTATCAATTATTATGCTAGAACCTAAGTGTGTCTGTTCTAGATGTTCAGTTCATGCTAAGTTCGAGTTGTCTTAAAGTCTAAGTCTACAAACTCTTGTTAAAGGCAATATTTTGGGTATCTAAATCGAACCAGCAAAACTAGTTACGGATTTGTTTTAGTAAATGAGTTTGTGAGATTCATATTATCTTTATTAATATTTTTTTTAATATTTTGTGTTAGTGTATGTATAATAAGACATTCAATAAATTCACTTCCAGCAGTGACTCCAATAAAAACTTATATATTGCTCTTGTCAACAATTTCACCATGATAACTTTGTAAATAACTCTAACCGTATAAACCACTGAAGCCACACGTTAAATAACCGCAAATGTTTATTGCTGAACCCCTCATTTACTCTATGAATGGTGTTGATTTAGTGGTTGAACCTTATTTGAATGCGAAATAGTGCTTGCATGCATTTAAACTTTGTAATTGGCAAAATTTACGCATGTATAATACTGTACAAGCAAATTTTTGTACATACTATATCAACTCTAATATGATGGTGTAAAAACTTTTCTGCGCCAATTTTATTAAAATCTTCAAATCTACTTTAAGTAAAATCACGTATAATATTTATGGGTTTTTATTGGTAGATCCAATCATATTTAATAAAAGGTTAATTTTCAGTAAAAAGTCTAATAAGATACCAAGGAGGATTTTGACAAAAGAAATATATCGCAGGAGTGGCCAGTTGAATCTTAAAATGTCCAGTCCAGTGTATTTAAATCGACGAGCAACGAGCAATTGCACATTTAAATTACAAAGAAACATTACAAATGAAAAGCGTAGTGTACTAAGATGGCAATTTGTTCTTTAATCATTCAAAAATACAGCACAACGACAGAGATTGTTCAGTCTCAGGGATCTCATCATCAGATCCTGACCTGGTGATAATTCAATCACCTCAGGTAAATAATGTATCCAATAAAAAAAAATATTTCAAAATCGGAAAACCGTTCGTAATGACGGTGAAATAGGTGACCATAATACAAAAAAAAGTATATAGTGGAAAATAGAAATCTTCCTATTTTTAAGTCAGTTAAAAATAGCATATTTTAAACTAGGAACAAGTTACTAAAGTTCATGCAAACTAAATCAATGGCGAAAGTTAGTTATCTGCTATATATGGTAGAGTTGTTTCAACTAGTCTAGACTTCAACATAAGTCACCCCCAATTCTGAAGGATTAACTTATTGTATTAGCCAACGTTCAACACTGCACCCAGAGAGAGGATCCTATTGAAAACATCTTATAACTTGTTACTTTGAACTTTAAATCAGTTCAGTTAAGTATCATGGAACGAGTAGTAAAATTTTAGGAGTAAATTTGGGGTCTTGTTGAGTATTACGAGAGTTCAAACTTCAAATAGTTATAAAATATACTTCTTTTCTGGCTTACTCTTGCTAGTGTTTCGTAAAGTATGGCTGCTATCAGCCATTACCCTAGATATGTCTGGGATTTCCCAAGTACTTCTGGACAATCTTCATTGGTACGAGTCCAGCCGAAAAGAGAAATTTCCTGGGGTGGTCTAGTGAAATCTGGTGAATGGTCATTCTCGCAAAGAGCGCTTTAGTGGGACTTCCCAATGCCGCTTTGATCTGGCGTGGATCAAGCTAAAGGATCCAAAATTTGACGGAATTCGAAACCTTGAAAATTTGTATCTTATTTTCTTCGGCTTCGGATGTGGCGTACTCCAACAAGTGTCTCGCTTTCTCTATTCAAGAGACAGTTAAGTGATATTGTCATAATTATTTCATTACTATAATTTGTGAATGTTGGCTTTTGCCAACTAATTACTATTACTCAATAGTAGATAGATCAGATCTCTTAAGCTGATCAATAGCCAATGCTATTGATCAGCTTAAGAGATCTGATCTGCACAACTGACGTCCAAATGAAAAATCTTCAAGCTGAAAACTCCCAAGGTTTATTGGCGTCCGGTGCCAAAAAGTTCGTTTCATTGAATTTTGTACGGTTTACAGCATATATTTGGCGTTATTCCAAAATTGAAAACGCGGTTCGTTTTATCACTTAACCTTTTCTAGTGTGCTTTTTTCAAACATTTTAATTTTGCCTGCAGGAACTAGATAGTAATCAGTTTCAGTTTAATCTTGACGATGGACCACGTCCAGGCTCGTAAAGGAGTTTGCTGTTGTCCTTGTGAAGGAAATGTTGTCATCATAGTGTATTACGTAAACTAAATTGATTTAACGATGAATTTATCATTTATTCCTTTTAATTAATCATTATAAATATAAGTACGTGTTTTTTACTAGCTTAAAACTGTTATATTCATGTCGACGCCGATATCTGATACCATAACTAACGCCATCTACACGACCTCCGAAGAAGAATCCGATGAAAGAAGCCTGTTTGGCCAATTCTATTCAATTCGATGTAAACTTCAGCTATACTTAAGGAACAGCTTAACGATAATTATTTTAAATGTTCCATGTAATTCTACGCACATAAACATGTTCGAACAAGTCAATATACGAGTACGCTGTTCATATCGGAACAGTTCTGCGATAACCGTACGATGCCACTTATTTTCTCTGATAAGGAAACTAACGAATTAAAAAAAAGCTGTTAACAGTTGAATTATAAGCAATAATTAATGTAATTAAGTGTTAATTCTTTGATTTCTCTCTGATTTTTTTTCTCTTACTTTAAACGCCATACATGCCTTCATATGGTATACATTATGCCTTTTGTTATTTCTACTGGTTGACTGGTAGAGAATGCCTTAGGCACTAAGTTACAATGCAAAATATTTTCGTGTTTTCAATGTAATGTTGTGAATTAAATAGACGTTTATTATTGTTTACAAATCAATTTTGATCTTCCCAGTCCTTTGATGATTCGAGGAATGGGAGAACATCCCTCGGTAGGGGAGGATGACCAAGAAATCAGCGGGCATCCCTGACGTCATCGGGCAAGACCGCCCGCTGGAGCCTCGCAGTCATGAACCAGTCTCAAATCTTCAGATGGTCGCGAAAAAAAGTGGCGAAGTGTCGAAGTTATTATTATTATTAATTTATGTATATTTGATAAATAATCTAATATAGACACTAATAAACATATCACTACATTTTTATTTATACATAAACATGATTACAGCTACTTATTCCGAATTTCTAAGTATTATTAATATTCGTAATAAAATAATAATTATAAAACGAGACCTTTAAAAAATTACTCATAATGAGTTCCTAATATGAATCAAAGGTAAAATTTTCCATTAGCCATTTCAGATTACACAGAGGTAATGGTACGAGTAATTAAAAATAAAATAAAGTGTAATATGAAACGAAAGATTAGCCTTACCCAAAATTTAATCAAAATGTAATTTTTACGTAAATAAAACATAGAAGTTTATATACTAATAAAGGGTAGCAAAGAACCATAGATTATTTTAGCCTTATATAGTGATAAACTGTACGGTTTGCATTTTTTAAATAATTATCGACTCTTTGACAGAAGACTTCACTTTGGTAGTCTACTGAGGAAATAGACAGAAAATTTATTTATGCGTTAATCAGAGGCGGAGACAGTGTGAATCGAAAATATTCGTTTTGATAGCAATATGCTTAATAGGTTTTTGGGTAAGTAACACAGCCTTTTGTAGAGATCCAGCTTACTGTATGTCAATGTTAAAGTGAATTAAAATCTCTTTTGCTTTTGACATTAATTTAAAAAAAACGCACTTAATGGTGTGGTTTTGTCACGTCACATGCTTGTGACGACTTGTGACGTCAGATGGATATTAAGATATTCGTTTAACATCTTTTCAAAGGTCTTAGTTATCGGCTGATAACAAAGATATAATGATTGAATATCGTGAATATAGATTTATTTATTAATTAATTAGGAATTATATAACAAAAGTGTTGGATCTAGTTAACTGCTAGATTAATTTTACACTTGGAAGCTTGTAATTTGCTTATAATATTTATATGGATTAGGATGTAAGCTTTCCTAAATTAAACGAAAATAATATAATTAAAATATTCCTTATGATGTGAATAATTTTGTCTGTGAACCAAAAAAATAATTATAAAACATTCTATAAAATTATACACTTTACACTTATAAATAGATGCTCTAGTCGTTATGGACATTAGAGAGAGATAAAACATTTCGCTATGTTTGCCTTCTCTTTTTATCTTCATACTAACAAAGATAACGTGTCTTACAGAAATACCAATTATTTATCCCTTAATAAGCATCACTTAGTGGACCAATGATCTTTTGTAACGGAAAACTAAAGTTACGTAACATAATACGTAAACTTACGAATACGTAATATAATATTTCTAAAATAAATATACAAATATCCAGAAATATTCTTAAGCATCATACAAATACCTCTGGTTTTGTTGTTAATCGGTCGTATTGTTAACGATAAAACGAGGTGACAATCAAAGTCAACATTGTAACAAAATTCAAAGAGAGTTAGTGAGAAAGGCTTTTGCGAAAACGACAAGATTACAGGTTCTAAGAAAATTTTGTAATCAGAAAAATAATAATCAACGTTTTTTTTTACAACACACAAAAGTAATCGAAAATATTTCGGCTTTCGTTTGGATAATTTCAACATATTTCTAATAATAAAGAAGGATTTCTCTCAATCATCAATCAACCAGTCAAAAGCTGACGAAGAACAATGATTAATTTTAAAACTGTGTACACTGGCTTCGGTGGGTTAAAACCAAAATCTTGCAAATAAACATAAAGAGGAAACAAACCCTTTCAAAGGCTACCTTTTACGTGGACCGTGAACGCCAGTGTAGAGTTAACACAAAAAATAAACACGACCAGCAATTGCTAAGTCATTATTCAAATACAATTAAGCCCTTTTCAGATTTCGTCAACATTATACAGGAATTGTATAATACGTTTAGTATTTAACTTAAACTCTTTATTTAGTCTGCAGATGTCGCTTCTCGCACAGTTTTTATTTAAAGCTAATTTAGCTTCACGTGCCTGTTAATTTCGAAATCTAGATTTGTTAACTAGATTTTCTAAAAGAAAACGAAAAATATTTAAAATATTTTAAATATCTTAAAATGAATATTTAAATTCACTTATATATTTAGTAAAGTTATATATGAGTCTATCTTTATTTTCAAGCTCTAATTTCGCGGGTCTACTGGAAGAGATTTCCTTATTTTATTATATAGTGGGTATGTAGATAAACTATAAAATAAATAAATAAGTTTAATTATTCCATTTACACAAGGTTTTTTGAAACGAAGTAAAGCTATTAAAAGACAGTTTTATTATTTGTTAACATATACAATTTTGTTAATTTTATATTCACTGGATATTTAAAAAATATTAATAATAAGCATGCTTTGTTATAATAATAAATTATAAATCTAATAAATATAATAGCTACTTTCTTTGTAACTACAGCCATATAGTTGTACAGTTATAGAGGTTTTATAAATCTTAAAAGAAAAGAAGAGTGACACAGCAAAAATTACGTGTAGTAAATTCAGTTTTTTTACATTACCGGCTCAAGAGGTACCTCTTTTGAAGGAAAAACGGCTGTATGAAGGACGTAATACTTGTGTTAGTTAAAAGTAATCTTTGGCAAATACCACTTTAATGAATAGAACTGAATAATACTATTTGTAAACCGATTATGCTAAAACTCCTAAAATGTTTAAAGTTATTTTAAACGAAAATTGGGCTGAAACAAAATATTTTATCTTGGTAGCTTGGGATTAATGAGGCTCTGTAAAATGAGATTTGAATGTTTAATAAATCCTGTCCATAATATTGTTTAAGGGATCTTAATCAATTTGCTTATGTATTATTCGCAATTAACGACCATACTTAAAAGGCTTATCTTGTTATTTAATAAAAACATTCCAAACAAAATTGAAATCCAATAAAAATATGCGAATTCGCTATTTGAATTCTAGCTACAAGTTAAACTTAATTTCTTCGTCTGGCCATGACAACAAGATTAAAAAGAAATCAATTTGAAAATAGAGAGACTGAATTTTGTTTTTCTAACCACCCTTATCAAACCATTCCTAGTTCAGAGATATTCGACAAAATAAGATGAATATAGATGAAAAATATACAGATATAGATATTCTAAACTAATCTCATAATCTAAAAGCTGAGTCAGCAACACTAAAACATACAAACAAAGCCATTTCTCTTGAATAACAAGATTAAACGCTGTGGTGACTAATTCTAGACGTCGGAGAAAACTTTTTTGGTAGTATTTACTGGATGTACGCGATAATATAGAGAGGTACTAATTTGTGAGGTTGCAGGTCTGAAACTTCTTGGAATCTGTTGGAATTGAAATTTTTTATTTGGACAATCCATTTATCGGGAAAGGTGTTATGTATCCTTTAGGCTATATAACGTTCGTGGCAGACTGAGGTCCACAGAAGCGTACCCGCCAGTGACTAGTAGATAATAAAGAAAACTATAAGCCCTTAAATTAGATCATCAAATTCGTTATTGGATATTAATAATGTTACAGATAGTCAGTATAAAAAACTAAGAGCAGGTACTAAAAATTATTAAAATCACACTACGTTAATCAAGTCAATTGTATCGTAACTTTAAAATAAATACCCAA
The DNA here is from genome assembly GCA_943193645.1 of Acentria ephemerella. Classification (NCBI taxonomy): domain Eukaryota; kingdom Metazoa; phylum Arthropoda; class Insecta; order Lepidoptera; family Crambidae; genus Acentria; species Acentria ephemerella. Next base: position 1,326,837 of record OW971891.1, read on the forward strand.
TGTATAATGGCTAAAGATCTATTTTGCTTAAACCACTAATAAACATATAATTGAAAACTGGGCAGTCGGATACTAATGCCTACAAATGAAAAATGGTTTGACAATTTTGTCTAACAATATACATACATACACAGATACATACTTATAGAACCTACATGCTTATATACTTACATACGACCATTGCAAGATAATTAAAACTTGTAAAAACAGTTGAATATTGGTCAAAGCTTACCAAATAAACAAAACCATTGTTAGAACAGAACAGATTAGAACAGGAAAAAGTTTATTTGGTTCAAAGAAAATAAATTAAGCATATATTTAAATCATACTTAAAGCTAAACTAAGGCTTCGTTCAATATTAATTATATCCATACATATTTTTATAACAATAGCCTTTTCAATTCACAATAACGAACGGGAATTCACGCATGCGCACTCACTTATAGGTTTGAATTATTCATTAATTGCCTTTGTCCACGTTAATGTTATTGAAAATACTGGGCATGGATTAAATCCAATTTAAAAATATTAGAATTTGCTATTATATACGTACTACGCTAAATACGTGGTGTACAAATTAGTATACAAAGCCTTTGTACCGTTGTTTATACAAAGCTTTGTAAAATAATTTCTACAGCGATTTTGCGAGAAACAGAGTTATTGTATCCTTGGTAAAGGATACATCGTTGAAGAATCACCTTCTACCCTTTAAGTAACTTTGAGCCTTCTTATGAGGTTTATTGTAGGCGACACTTTTCATTTCCGTAAGTAATCACACGTTAAAAACTTTTTTTCAGTCATTAATGCTTGTATTGTATTACAATTACTTTGAGAACTGAGATGATGGCTTAATTATCTTAATATAATATAAAACAACATATCAAAACAAATGACATATTAAAAAATCTGAATATAAACATTTTGGGTTGACAGTTCTAAATACTCTTGTCTACGATAATTTATATATGTTTTAATAATAAATCTCAATGATTGAAACTTTGGAAATAAGTTCCAAATCAAGTTTATCTTTATCAAGAAAATTGTTTTCACAGTGATTCACTCTTAAATATAACTGTATAGGAACCTTAATTGCAAATTAGGATCTCAAATGATCTCGAATTCTTTAAAGTGAGGACCAACTTCAACATATTGAGAATACCAATCTAGTCGCGCATTTACTTTTTAATGACATGTTGGAGGTTTTACCTGGATTTAATTTTATGTAACGTACGGTTTTCATTTCCTCATCAAATCTTGATAATATTAATATTTCTTGATAAGAATAAAAAGGTAGAGTCTTATCACTCAATTAGAAAAACGTAAAACAGTATGATCATTTTTAATAACGGACGCATTTGCATGTTAACTCCAGAATCCGGATGGGAAACCAAAAATATGTCCATAGTTGATGATAGATCTGGATGAACTATAATGACAAACATAAAATATATGCTAATTCAAAAAATACGGCTACCAAACGCATAGCAAGATATCATCCATTTTTGAATGTTATTTCGAATATTGAAATGTTTCTTCATGAGTAAATTCAAAAGCTGAACGTGCTATCGACTTAGTTTCCTCGTTTTGAACTCTTACATAACGTAAAGCTTAACATCAGACATCTTATATATTGCAATAAATATTTACGTTGAATACGTTGACGTAGCATCATGATGCTAATTTTATTATATATTCTTCTCTTCCGAGGTACTTAGCTAAATTCGCATCCTAATGGAAAATATTAAAAATCAACCTTATACAGTTATGGCTTTGCCTTGAAAATGTAAATTTTTCTTCAACGCTTCTCAAATTTGTTGCAAGTAACTAGATTTCGATGTCAATAAGGGGTACTATCAGATAGTAAGTTATTTTATGTTCTTGCGTTATTCTATATTCATTATAAAAGTCTTCGTTAAAGTCAAAGTCAAAGTCAAAATATCTTAATTTAAATGGACTTATTTACTAAGTTCTTTTAAATCGTCATAACAGGGAATATGTATGAGAAAAAATAAATAAATGTAATTAATGGTATTAGGTATTAGCAGGGCATTTACAAATTGTCCCAGTTATAGAATTTAATTATGTTTTAAATAAATTATTATTTATTAAAACTAACACTAGTATACATATTTCCAATTAATCCTACTACCGCTTCAACGAATTAGTAGCTGCAGAGAAGAAGCGGCGCAAGAAACTCTCAGCCTTTAGGATTTATAATGACATTTACAAATTACCTATGTCATTATATATTAGTATTCCAAACATATATTTTATAAATCGATACGTCATTTCTGGCTTGCTTAAATTAAATTCAGTTTGATTACAAAAGTTTATTGAAATTGCATTTTTAAATATTTCAAAGTTTTTGTTTCAAAGAATGTATTATTACTTATATATTATGTAGCATTTTAAGCCAATCCAGCCGAACTGTTAAATTAATATATATAAACTAATAAACTTGCTAAAAGTGCACACAATAAAATCATCTAGTTTATACAACAATTCGGAAGCTGAAATGAAATGAAATTTTAGCTTAGCGGGGAATGTCATAAATTAAAGTTGATGCAGTTGGCAGGGTGGTTCGAACTATTTAACTCAATTTTAAGCTATCATCGAAGTTAGTGCCGTGAATGCGAAGTGTTAGGAAATGGAAATTGGAGTTTTAGATTTATCCAACACTATATGTTGGTAAAACTGATTGGTGTTTTATTGGGTTCTTGTATTTTTCTCATTATTGGGGTTAACAAACGGTATTACAAATATGCTGTTAAGGAGTATGTAGTAAGTAAGGACGTAAGTAAATATAAAACCAATACCGTTGACTACAGATTAAATATGGTATTCACTGAGAGGTAACACGTATAATTTATTAATCAAAAAATTCCTATTCGAATTCATTCCTTCCTCGCGAAGACTTTAACATCATATGAGAGCCGTTTGATTTTAATGCACCGAGGAAATTGTCACGTGTCAGTAGGTTTAACATGTTTGTACCCAAAGTAGCAAAGAGCAATCTAGGCTCCCATTCCACATTAAGCAGGATCCAGAAATACTATAACCTTCTTTCTCGGAACAATAAAGTAGGAGAGTTGGACATATTTCACCTTAGTGCATGAAAATACAAGGCTAACTTCAAAATCATTAGCAGGAACGTAAATAACTGTAATCAGTGTTTATATTAACTTTAAAAAACATATATAAACCTAAGATATTATAACTATAACTGTTAGTCCACATCGCATGCCGTGGTTGTCTGTAATTAAAAACTATACTTAATTTAATGTCTATGCTACAGTGAAATATTTTTTGTTAGTATGTGTTTTTGTTGACTGCCCTTAAAATAAATAAATAAAAATACTAAAAGTATCTTTTTAAGCTACATACTCAACATTTTGGTAACTTTATTTATTTTTTGTAAACTATCACCAATTATTTTATATTTATTATAATTTTATTAAACATCTACACTTACTTTTGAACATTAAATCATCCTTGTCTGTAGTGTTCCCATTTTTAAGTCGTTATCGACGATCCTACAACGCAATTAACTTTAAATTAAATGTGAATTTTTATTTTAGTTTACTATATATTTTGATTTTGATTGTGATATAATAATCTTTAATCGTAACACAATTTTGGAGATTATTTTTGGTTAATTTCTAATTGGTTACTATAGTCATTTGGCACAGATATATATTTTATATTAATTTCGAGTTACTTTTTTGTTTCCTTTCGAGGTCTGAAATTGTGTCTTAAATAAATAAATGCACACCAAACTGTTACTCAGTTACTTTAACTGCCTTCTTTTCAATGTTTTTCATGATGAAAAAACATTTGTGGTACATAATACAGCATTCGAATAATATTTTCTCAACTAACAACTCTGTATCAAAGTTGTTCCCACCTCCTAATAGCAGATAACATTTTCACTCCCAGTTACTGGAAGTAGTCATATGAAATATTTGAACGTACATTTCGTTAGTAACTTTTTAATATATTTAATCCTTTCCTGTTTTCGAATGAGAAATATTTTATGAAAACTCTTTGATCTTATAAGCATTTGTCAACAGTACAAATTGAATTGTGGTTAGTTTCCAAGTATTTGAGGATTTTATTTTACCTCTGAGATTCTTAGAAATTCAATAATCTCCAAAAACCAGTTTTCGTAGTATTTTATGTAAATTAATAAGCCAAATTTATCAACAAATTCAACGAACAAAACAATCTAAGCTTTTCGTATTGTTTATTATTTAGAAAACTCACAGTCACAAGTGGATTATGTAAATAGAAACCCATATTAGTTACATTCTGAGATATCGATATTCTTTATTATATTACTGTGACGTAATCGTTACGGCTACCCTTACTAGAGACGGTAGTCTGCAGACAGTCGAAGCTAATGGAAATCTGATGTGACGAAACAAAATTAACAATTTCTATACGTTCATCTATTTTTGTAAAATTAAACTCCAAGTTTATTACAATAACGATACTTTTAGAAATAAAAAATGTAAAGGAATCAATGTGTGGACTGTATTTTAAATTTAAGTATTTAAAACAAAGAAAATAAAACTGTAGTACGAACTAGAATACTAATTTTATTGTATGTAACTTAGCAACCACACAAACCATAGCTACATAAGTACAAATCAAAGAGTCTCGCTAACTCTCCCTCTCAGTGATAGAACACAAAATCTAAATAAAATGGAAAACTAAACAAAACTTAACAAAAAGGGCATCTATCTGACATCTTTTTTTCTTTACAATTATAACTATTGTATTATTTATAAATTCATTTATGTCTTTATTTTTAAGGGAAACAAACATATATTCATTTCTTATAACTAATCTACATATGTTGATTCGTATTACAATAACGTTTCCAAAGATATGTCTCATAAAAAAGTTTACCCTACTCAATTAAAAATAAATACTTTAGATATAAATGTATAATTAAGACTACTAGATTAAATTGCTGTATCTTTAAATTCATTTTTAAACTCTTCTTCTAGCAAAAGAAATATATCAATACGTTTTACTATGCCATAATTACTCCATAATCATGGTTGGTTTTGATTTGAGAATTGTATTTAAAATATCCATTTATCTAACTGATTTGAATCAGGTTCAATAAAAACTATAGCAGTTTTTGCTACAGCAGAAGTAATAAAGTTAACTTCTGCTTTTACTCCCAATGCCTCATGTGTATCTGTAATAAGCCGTTTTATGTCTAAAGTTCAGCTGTTTCCTCAGTCGTTCGGTAAAGGTACAGTCAATTACGCGAGCCTCAGACAAAGAGGCCTCAATTTGTCAGACTTATCCTGGTGTACGATTTGCTCACTTCGTTTTGTATTCCATGTGCTTGGTTTGAGAAGTTTTGGAGTTAAAGATACTAGATGAAGCATCGAAGGACAGTTTCACCATTGGTAATGATAGAAATAAAAATTTGTCTAATAACTACAGATCTGGTCTTCGAGGTGGGTGCGAGTACCACCACATTTTCTATTTCGGTCGTGAATTGCTGTGTTCGGAGAAAGAAAATGAAAGGTAAGGTAGTCTTTAATGTAAATACAGAGCACGGTTAGAAATAACTTCTCATTTCCAGAATCAACGCTCCAATTGAATAAAATGATTGTGTCTATCGACTCACCATCAAGTCAACCATCAGCTTTATGACACGGAATGCATGAACGTTAAATTTAAGATTATATAGTTATAGCTTACAATACAATTTACTAAGAAATGCCTTGGGACACTCGAAAGTATTTAAAATTCCAAAAAAATTAAAACGTGTCGCTCTGTACGTATAGTTGACGATGCAGAACAACCAAAACTCTAGATTCTCTGAGATTGCATTTTGACATAGCATCGCAATCGTCGTCATCGTCACCTCCGGGAAGACTATGGAGATTTGTCTGAAGAACTTTTTGATCTTATCTCTCCCACTTCTTTCCTTCGCAGATATCACACAGTCACTATTGCCGCGTCTATTTTAAGTACAAAGAGATTCCATGACTCGTTCATTTCTCGCCCAGCCATAGCGTAAAATTTTTTACCGACACAAGTATTCCCTCCTTCATACACCATGGATTCCTTGTTGTAGAATGTCAAAAGAGACGTGAAAGGTCACTTTAGCACAAACAAGTTGGCTAGGACAGTATGACGAATGCTGAATTAACAATCTTCGCATAGGGATGCTACCCACTACTTCAAGCGGGTCTAGTTTTGTGCTGTGTTTTGTTTTAAAAATTTAATATATTTTAGACTATTTACTGACTATGTTGCGGTAATGTTGAGGTTAGGCCTCTTCTAGTTCTAATATGAGAACTAGAAATACCCTGTAATTCCACTACACTTGTCAGTAATGAACTGGATTTTGCCAAAACAATCCACCAGACCAACCTCACCACCTCCTTGACTAGAATCTTTTAGCTACTGATTTACAGTTTAAATTCTATTCCATAAAGATTAGAATACTTTGTTCAGATACGCTGTCCAATAGTTTAAACGATAATAATCATTGATTATAGGACACAGAACATATTTTTCTGTGAATTAAAATTATACCAATTTTCTTCATTCACTACTTTTGTTTCAGAACACATTTCACTTGTTCCTAAATAATAAGTCATAATTTATATTCTGCTTATCACTAATATGTTCGCACTTGCATAGTTGGTTAAGGTTTAAAATTCATGATGTTTTAAGTTGCCAGATCTAGTAATTATAGCTCCACAGCTAGGGCTCTTCTGGTTTAACAGCACTCGATAAATTACGCAATATATAAATGTAAGTGAACGTTGCTAAAACTCAGAACGTCACACTTTAAAACCTCAATATTATGCGGCTTTTTATTTAAAGTTGTTTCGTTTATTTTCTTGAAGTGCAAAAACCGAAAATTGGAGTAGGAATTGCTAAAAGAAAGAAGAACTGACGCAGATAGCCAGTATACCATCAAGTGAGCCTAATGAGGGTTGTAAGGTGATCATGTTTCAACATGTAGAAACAGCCGAGGGCTATATGCCTCTTGAAGGCTAGACGAGTTTGTGATTTAAGCTTGCGTTATCTGTGTGGCGAGAACTTATCGTGTTAAGAGTCCTTTTATCAATTGTACCGGAGTTGACCGTCCTTTGGGATTGTCAATCACCAGCTAGTCGTTGTACCGACACTTACTGACTCACTTTGGCTAATTAGTTAAATTTTGCTTAGCTTAACTGTACGTTCCATCTAAAATTATCTCAATCTTATTATTGTTGGTTTTCAAATATTGCCGTGATTAAAATTAATAAACTACTAGTGATAATCTAGAACATATCTCTTTGCTTTTAAACCAGCCCACCATATCTACATCTGTATACATAACACAAGTTATGAATGATGGATAAATTAGGTTTAGCTTTCCTATTAAGCCGTATTATATAGACATAATTACTATGTCTTTGACTCTATTCTAAACAAAACGAATTATAAACCAATGTTTATAATTCGTTTTTTTTTTTAAATTAATTGGCCTGGTAACTAAGACCTTTCAGCCATATCTTCAACAATGTAGTTTTATCTTTATTTATTGCTCCAGGATACTGGTGCAATGTAGCCCTTTGCCCCATGGAGTTTTTGGTGACTAATGGTAGGCCCCGCTATTTAGTTAATAACTTATGAGAAAAATTTTTAAAATGGAATGCAATGTAAGCGATACGAAAATGGAATGTTATGATAATGATTACGACGAAATGATAAGTAAATGAGAATGAAATCATATAATGATTTTAAATAAATGAACTTACCCTACAAATGAATGAATGGAAATAAAACACTGAAAAATCTCACGTAAGTCACTAATCAACGCTGAATGTTGAATTCCATATATTGCATGACTTAACGATCCTTTTTGCCATAAAACTACACCAATTTTATGACAAAAACAACACTACAACACAATATATGAAATAAAACACAGCACCAAACCGCCCCCCGCCATTACGCGCCAAAAACTCCTTATAATTCATTTATTATAAGACTCCACTGATAAAGCAAGTAAAGTAATAATTCATTTGTACGCTTTTGATGTATATGTTTTAAAAAAAGTATTGATATGAATCGGTACTTTTTACAGAAATATTAAATTAAATGTTTTGACTTTTACTAAATTCTCTATGTTATACTAAGAAATATTAATTACCATAGTGTAATATCACTACAAATCTGGACAATAGTTATAAATAATTATTTGCATTGATATTTAATCGTAGAACCACACTGAAAAGTTTAAATTTTAGTATACTGACTTTACACTTGGCGGTAGTCTAAATTAAAAAAATATGATGGCCGTAATCATTGCGTTACTTGGGGCATTCTCTAACGAGCATTCAAGGCGAACGGTTGGTTGTTAATAGATACTAAGTGCTACTAAATAAACTAAATGATCTTAAAGGAATGTTGAAGTTATTCGTAGTAGGCATTGTTGCGGACTGGCTGGTTTGATAAAACTTTATGTTATAAAATTTTTGAATTTATATTTTTTATATTTTTTTATTGCGCTATTGTTTTGAGTCGTTCAATATACATGTCGTAAGTGTCACATGGTGTTTTATTCCCAACAGGCATCCTTAAAGTCAGTGTTGTTGAAAATAAACGCCTACACGGTAAAAGATAAATGTTAAATAACCCCGACTCACCCTCACCAAAAAACAAAGGCGTATAACCACTTATTGGCTGTTAACTAACTAGAAACGCTTTGATCTACATGATTTCTCAATCACATTACGATGTTGCCCGGCGCTCAGTTCCTACGCCCTTAAGGCTCTAATAAGAAACCGTTTTTTTTTTCAATTATTTGGCCTGGTAGCTAAGACTTTTAAGCCATATCTTCATTAATGTAGTTTTTATCTTTATTTATGGCTTCAGTATACTGTAAGAAACCGTTATAAATGAAACTACCATAGATACTAGAATAAAAATTTGGCTGTACAAGAGAATTTAGTTGCTCAAAAAATTCTGAACCAACATACCTTGTGGTATATTTTATATAACATAATATTCTAACTGTTACTTGCTTTTACATATAGGTTTTTTTTAATATGTATCTTTTCCCATATAATAACAATTTAAAACGTAATACGGATACTCTTCAATTAGCCAGTTCAGGCCCATACTGTAGCTCTGTAGACATCTTTAATAATAGTCCCATTAAAATAAAAGAAAAATGAAGCGTATAACCATTTTCAAAAAAATCTTAACATATGTCTTTCAAGAAAAGCATATTACACCCTAAATGAGCTCTGTGCAGATGAGAGTAATAATTAACTCGATGTGATCAATATGCACCAACTCTAAAGTAAATTTATATCTCTCTATTAGTTCAGTGTCGCTCTCTAATACAAATAAAGAATATTATACGATCACAATATAAATATAACCTTACTGTAGTAAAATCTTCGAGTTACATACAAGACAAAAGCACTTTTATTGCTGGAATAAAGAAATTCAATCATCTACCAATATATATTAAATCATTGAAGGGTACACTACTTAAACATAAATTAAAAGAATGGCTATTACAAAAAGCTTTTACAATTTAATGAATATTATAATAGGAATGAACTTTAAAAAAATTTAATAATAATACACAATGTTAATATTGTACGCCCGAAAATGTCAATCTGTCGTATCGCATGAAATTGTAAGATCTATTGTACACATAATCAAAATATTTTCTTATCTTATCTTACCTTACCTTACCTTACCTTACCTTACCTTATCTTATCTTTATATTATAAGAATTTTATTGAAGTATTGTGCTTTATTATTTCTATATTTTCTAAGTATTATGTTTCCTGCGAAACATTTCGTAAATTGTATGCATAATTTTATATCTCATCTTTTCTTATCTTATCCTCTTAATATTACACCTCTTACATTCGGAGTGCCCTTGCAGGGTGTCACGTACTCAATGTTCTGCTAGACTCTTTTGACACCGATGACTCCATGTGAAAAGCAATAAAGAAATATTTACTATTTGTTTTACTACATGTTGTCAATTGTACGAGTGTATCTGAAGTTGCTGTGTAAGCGTCTCATACGTTTACGTATAAATATAGCGAAATATCGATTTAAACAGGTTTTTGTTCTGAACTGAACCGAAAGGGATTAATTATAGCATATCAAATTTTAAGTGACCACGTAGGTATTATACTAAATATTTTGATTGCAAAATGTTACAAATAATACGATTAGTATTTGTAAAAAAACAGCCATAGTCGCACTAAGCGAAGATTTTTCTCAATATAGTCGTTCCTAAATGTGTAATACTGGCTTGCATTCAAAAAATCTGGGTCGAATGACGGCACCGATTAAAAATGTTTAGTGGGTCAACAGTGCGGGAGTGTGAAGGATTGTAAGTTGAAGGTCGCCGTGAATGGAACACTGAATCTGTGAAGAAGAGATAACTTTGAAATTTAGGACATAAAACCTTTTCGTCTTTTTTTTTTAAATAAAGCATTATTTCCTTTTTTTAGAAAATCATATTTTTGTAACTTGTAGCATATATGGCAGCAATATCAATATAAGCTAGAACTTGCTTACATCGCGAGTAGGTGCGCACATACACTCACACACAAAAACACCTTTCACATGCGATGACTGACTTTTGTTTTGTTTTATTGTTTTTTTTTATTTTATTTTTGTTTTATTTGTTTTTTCTCTTTAGTTATTTTATAGTTAATTGTCATTTGTTTGAATGTGTCAATGTATTTTGACTTCCTGATGATTCTTTGGAAAAATAATGTGTTTCTTTAATTGGCTTGTATCTTGGTTATTGCATTATATTCTGTGTGTGTAGAAAATTGCTGTTGAAACAGTGTTGAGATAAATAAATAAATAAATAAGGAAACTTATATATATTACCCTACATACGTTTCACTGCTGGATCTGTGTAAAACGTAATTTTTAAATTTTAAGGACTGCTTTAATTGACGTATCTTCATTATATGTTTTCAACTTTGACAATAGTTTGAATACGAGTTTCAAATATAGTGTTGCGAACTCCTTCTAGTTGGTTTTATGATATATTTTTTTATTGTTTTCCCGTTTTAATTCTCCTTGTCATTGTCACCAATAGAAAAGTCATTGTGTAATATTCATTGTCATCTGTGTTAATTTATAAAATTATTATATGTAAGTACCGATCTATTTTGCCTTTTACTTTCGCACATATCATATACAGTCCTTCTTATTTATCTTTTTCATATATTATTCGGCTTTCGCATTGTTGTTTTAAAATAAATAATTTCTCGCTTATTTAAACTGGATTAGCCTCCTCTATAAACCCTCAGAAGATAGTTTCTAGTCAGTCAAGAAGTAGAAGGTTTCCCTCGGGATAAATAGGGTCCGGATAGACACACGAGGGACCTCTAATGAGGCGACTAAGCTCTAGCAAAAAGTGATTTTCATTGTATTTACTAAAGTTAATTCTCTAAGAGCCCTGTGATTAAATCCATTTTACTTTGATTGTTGTGTGTTTATTAGTACGCTGGCGTATTAGTTTTCGTGTTGTGGTTTGGATTACGAAAACAAAGCAATTTTGCCATGGTTAGACATGGATTGGTCAATAGCCTTTTTTATCTCAATGTCTTACAACAAACAAATTATTATGATTATTATATTTCCTGAAATAAAAGTATATAATATGCAAGTGCACAAGAAATTACGTGCTTAATATACAGACAACTTCCCCTACTAGTACTCGAACCTGGACCGTCTAATATGGAGCTAGACTAACTGCCTACTTCACTAACCAATTGTAACTTCTTTCGAACTTAAAAAAAGAATACAAGGTTTCTGTAAAAAGTTTAAAGTTTATATTAGTATTGGTACACGCCCCTCTACCTTTCGATGTAACTTTTCCCATATATGGGGCTGCTGGAAGAGATGTCTTTATAGAAATAAGCCTTTTGTACATTTCTCTAATATTCTGTTGTGTCCTTTTAATTATCTTGGTGTGTACATAAATTGTTTTCATTACTAACACGTACTGTTTGGTGAATGTTATATTAACCGTTTGTATAAACTCTTCTGTCAATTAAAGAGAAGAGCTCTCGAACCAGCCCAGCACGTGGAGAGCCCTCACACGAGGATCAATTTCCCCTGAACACATCGCGTCAAAGTGTTTATTATGCTGAGATACGATCTGATTTTTCTTATAAGAGAATTAGTGTATGTGTGTTTAAATCATTATACTGGTATAGATTCGAAAAAATACACATATCATGTGAAATTAATCATTAAAAAAGGTGTAATATGTCTTTAAAATTATTGAAACTATTAAAATATAAAAATAATAATATTATTTCTATCTATTCTAATTGAAGCTCTTTAAGAGCTTCTGTTATGATAATAGATGACGCATAAATATTAAAATAAAATAACAAATATATATATCTTTAAATATAATATTATATAAAACAACTTATCAGAAAAGAATAATTTAACTTGTAATATACATTTAAGCAAGACATGTATTAATTTTTATTTTCTTATAATTTTTTGCTTTTCATTTTGTTCGTCTTTTATCTTAATGTGATTATGATTATAGGCGCCTGCAGACTTACAGCATGGGCTTGATCTGACAAATTGGAGTTTTAACCGGTATACTTTAGAACAATAAACACAGCCATAATAATAATCATATCTATCTACAAGCAAAAATGGTCTCAATAGTTTAATTTCCAACTGATATTCAACTTTCGGGTGGTTAATGAAATTTTTAGTTGCTTTACGTTCGACTATGCTTGTAACAGAATTTTTAATTTGATTTTGTTATAAATTGGCGACAAACGTAGCTATAGTGCAACTTTTAAATCTTTGCTTTGTGTGCTAAATCAAAACTAAAATTGGCTACGATCTTTTTGTTGACTTTGGCGTGTCTAAAATCGACCTTACGGCCCTTATTTTAAGATAAAATTTATGTACAAACTAGCGTAAACTATACACGCTTAGAATGAACCGAATTTTGTACTTAATCATTATGCAATTAAGACAATTTATAACACCCTTTAGTCCTAACTTAACATTTACCCTAAGTTCAGTTGAACTTGTTTCTCGATGAAGAATATTTATGGCACCCTTTGTCATGTGAAAAGGTTGTTATTTAATCACTATTCTACTAACCGAGGAGCTCATTGGCGTAGTGGCTAGAACGCTCTGGTTTTGAAAACGGAAACAAATCAACTTTTGCTATGGTTGCTTCTTGATGGGTCAATAATATTTGCTATCTCGAGCTCTTCTGTGCTTTGGAAAACTCGAAAAGCCGTTGATCTCAGTTGTTATGGCAACCGCTTTCACCCACCAAGCTGGAATTGGGCAAGAGTCGTGATGTAATGTCTCAAATTTTTCGTGTGTTTCTTCCATGTAGAAAATCATGTGCCTATCAGTGGGGGGTATGTAGAGGAAGATACTAACTATAATTAACTATAATACTAACTATAATATATCTTTTAAAGGAACCCATGTTATAAGAAGGAGGGAAAACGTGTGCTGGTAAGGAATTCCACGCTCTAGCTGGGCGACAGAGAAAGGAGTCACAAAATCTCTTAGTGCGCAAAGTAGACGTGGCAACAGTGAAGGAGTGACTCCGTAGACCAGCACGCGTACCCCTTAGTAGAAAAGAAGAAGGAGGGATAAGGTCGAAGAGCTCTTCAGAGCACTCTCCATGGTACAAACGATAAAAGGCACTTAGCGACGCTATGTCGCGACGCAGATGCAGAGACTCTAGGGTATTCGTTACTTCCGCATCGCCTATAATACGCATAGCGTGACGCTGCAATCTGTCCAGAGCATCGAAGAGGTACTGAGTACAAATCTTAAATGTTGACTTCGTTATTTTTCTTAATAGAAGCATGATCATCTAATTCGCCTTCAAAAAGGTCACATTCGGTATCTCTGACATCCTTATAATTTAATTAATAACTATAAAGTTCGTAAAAACTACACAAATTAAATATATTATGGCTGAGGGCTGGCCACAGACAAAAGTTATACCATTTTTTTTTATCCACCTTTAGTAGGTGTTGTACCTGTGAATACCACTGATATTTTTAAAAATTAACAGAATTTGAATGAATTGAACGCATCCGTAAAGAATTTTTCATATGTGGCAACACTGATATGCTGTCATTTTATCTTTTTTGTTGAGTCACTGGTTAGCCGGTTAAGTATTTTTGCTCAAAAAAGACAACATTTATCTTTCTTTCATCTATTTTTTTGTGAATATAATTTAAAATAAAAATCAATAAACAGATCTTGAAACCTGCATTTTTATCGTTTATAAAAAAATATTTGAGACAGAATTTTAATTAAATCATAACAAATTTTTAATAAAATAAAAAATAACGAAATTTAAACCAATTAACCCCATAACCCCAAACACAACAAACAACCCATTAACCCCACTTCCCACACCCTTTTTTTACCCCATTTCTGCAAAATAACCTACACAGCTTTTTGCATGAAATCTATTAAAACAACAGAAACATTTCACGTAGAATTAGCTCGCAACGAAAAATCCAGAACCCGTGAACCCAACACTGCTTCCCCACTATTCCCAATTTACTGAGCCGTAACAAAACATCTCTCTCTTTGTTACTGAAAACCTTCATTACAATTCCTGCTCCTATAATTAATTTGTAATTGCTAGGAACAGCTGGGATTTCTCATTCCTATACCAGTTTAGAGACCAGAGAATCTAAATATATTGTGCGTATATATGTAGGGTATGTATTTGTGGGTATATGTAATATACATATATTAGTATTAATACACACCCCTCTCCCTTTCCCTTTTTACATTTATGGGACTGCTCTAAGAGATTTCTTATTGAAAGCAGTACCTTTGAACAATTTTCTGATATTCTGTTGTGTCCTTTTAATTGTCTTTGTGTGTACACAATTATTCAACAAATAAATATGTTGTTGCAATTAAGTGCTTAGTTATAACACAGCATTTTGTTTAAACCTATACAAGATTTAAAAGTCCGATAAAATAATTTTGAGCTTGATATCACCGACATAACTGGTGATGAATAAACAGCAATAGTTCATTAATAAGACTGCAAAAATGATTCTTGATGATGAGAAAATTAGGAGAAATCTCGAAAAGCTACAAAACAGGTTTCTGACGAGTTACGTGGTAACCATGATCCATCAGTCAAAAGTGTTAACGAATGAAATGTTTTATTTTTAGAGGATTTAATGAAAAACATAGATGTGAGAACCCTAGTATCTAGTAAAGTTTTTTTTATTCATCAGCGATAAAAAAAACTTTACTAGATAGTATCTAGTAAAGTTTTTTTTATCGCTGAAATATCAGAATAAAAAAAATAAAATAAAAAAAAAAAATGAAAAAAATAAGCAAAAAAAAATAATAAAAAAAAATAAATAATAATATAATAATAAATTATAAAAAAATAATATATTATATATATATATAATTGCTGAAATATCTGTAATATCAGAGCTAACCCTAGTAGGGTTAGCTCTGATATTACAGATGTCTTGTGATTGAACTGATCTTAGTTAAATTAACATGAAACCATTATTTCACAGAACAAGGTCTTACGGAATCTAGTAAATTGCTGTAATTTCTAGAATAAAAGTAGCCTGTGATATGAAAATAATCAAGTGAAGAATCTTTATAGCAATATTATTTAAGATATTATTTAAACGAACCTCGCCATGGGGTCGGTATTAATTCACTTCAGAACCTAAATAATTCTGTTTCAACTAAGTTATATTTACCCGGACATCTGAGTCTGTCGTATTCAGGTTAGAAATTCCATTTGGTAGCATTGTTTGCCTGTCTATCAAGTAACTATGAGTGAACTCACACGGGAAGATAAACAGCACGGGCCCGCGTTAGTCGATTGAAATATATATAATTTTATGTTACTATTCTGAAGGTAAGAAAAGTATCATTACATACTAAGTACTTTATCTAGATCACGAACCAATTCATTGTTGTCATTCGCTATTCGTGACGATCATAAAAACTTGAGGTTCAAGAAAGATTACAAAAAAAAGACAATTCAGGTATTATTAATAGTTATCATAGTTCTGATTTTTTGTTAAGTAAATTCTAATCGTACATTGAATGCCGTGGCACTTAGTTTTAATTGTGTTTGTGCCTAAAATTATGTTAAAGTATTTATCTTTTTTGTTGTCTTAATAAAAGAGAGAAAAAGTCATCAACAACAGCTCCTATACGTCATAAACCCTAAATTAGAGCGAGGCTTTAGTCAACCACTCTAGACAAGTGTGGGCTGATAAGAACTTCTTGACAGGTGTGTGCAGGTTTTCTCAAGATAAATTCCTTTACCATAAAAGTGTAAACGTACATGTGAATGAAACAGGTATAATGCCAAATCTGAAATCAAATATTAGAGGATGGGCCGAGCAAGTTCTATCATGAAATTGAACAATATTGTAATCTGCCAAGACGTAAAATCGATAAAGAATTAAATTTCAACTGTCTAGAGTTTCCCAAGATTACATCGCGACAAAACATTAAATTTATCCGATCAATGCAACATTAGTGAATCTTGTAAAAATATTGGAAATCGAGATTTTTCTTTTACTTGGATTAAGCGGAACATCAAATTAAAGATTTAATTCAAGTTTTTATAAGAGTTGTAAAATAAAAACCAGTAAACGTATGTAAACCGATATTAACTGCAAATTGAAAAATTCTAGGGAACCTCTGTCACGGACTGTTTTCAATTAAATCTCATTCACCACGTAAGCATTTCACACATATTTAGTTATAAAGAAACAAAGCAAATAAAATTATATACTGGAAGTACAACAAGAAACAATGTAAGTATTGTAGTACAAAGAAAAATCTCATTGTTAGGTATAACATACGGTATAATTATTTTTTTGGAAAACGAATGCCAATTGTTCTATTCAGTATTTCAAAATTTGTATCTTTGCATGTTGAACCAAGTTCAATAAATTTAATACAATTGATGAAATACTACTCATAAGATCTGAAGATCACATTTCATTTACATAGACACGTGCAAGTTCGGAAACAAGCAAAGATAAAAAAAGAGATAATTCTAAATAAATCATTACAAAGCCTGTAACGCAGTACCGAAAGGAGGTTTAATATATAAACATTGTGAATGTAAAAGCGTTGGATATAAACCTTAAATATAACATTTGATTTTGTTCGAGCTTTCATTTGAACTTGAAATAAAACAGAAATATTTATCTTTGATACTATGTACTAATACTATAAAGAAGTGAAGTTAGCCTTGATGTTACCTTGAAAACTAGTCATACGAATTTAAAAATCCTACCAATATTCAGAATGAAGACATCGCATCGCTTTAAAATAATTATAAATTTATCCGCCGAATTAATTGATTAAATTGCTCTCATTTGCATTCGAACGTGTATACACCAAATATTCCCAAAATAATCTGTGACAACAACTGACACGTCTTAAAATGCCAATAATATAAACAATAGAAAAAGTCTACAATTCGTAACAACACTTTTTAGGTTCTCCTTGCTAGATATCACCATCATGCTTAAAGTTATCGCCATGACAATGATGATATTATCATTGTTGAGTTACAGCAGTTGTGGATTAGAAAGGAATTCTTCTGTTATTGAGGTATAAGGGCACAAGTGGAACCCAGGTTCCTCAACCATGATGAGATGAATGCCAAGAGCTTTTCTTCTTGGTCGCGGAGGATTTTTGGTGTAGTTTGTAACGGATCATGTTGCCAGAAAAAATCATATGTACTTTAAATCGCCTTAAAATGCTCTGAAAGTATGTAGATATATAAATGTATAGTAGTAAAAATATTTCTCCTTGATAAAGTA
Organism: Acentria ephemerella; assembly: GCA_943193645.1. Taxonomy (NCBI): domain Eukaryota; kingdom Metazoa; phylum Arthropoda; class Insecta; order Lepidoptera; family Crambidae; genus Acentria; species Acentria ephemerella. The sequence goes on from OW971891.1 coordinate 1,344,719, forward strand.
TTATCAATCAAATTATTCCCGCGAACATTATAAAATCCATTATTTCCGAAATTCTCCAAACAAAAATAATATACACAGAGTTGGCGATTGTTTTCAACTTCACAATATTAAGCTGTAGAGTTAACATGTTCAAATTTAATAGGATTATAAAGTTCCATGTTAATTTAATGTAAAAGTTTTGTGTGTTGTACCAACTCATTCATTTGAGTTTATCTTATGAAATGTACCACATATTGCTTTGTTTTGATGAACCTTTAGCGACGTTGGTAATGGTAAATAAAACTCTGTTGTAACTGGTAAACGTGGTTTAGATTATAAAACTTTAATAATTAAAATTATCTGAGATTATTGATGTCATTGCGGTCATTTGACAAAGGCATTTCTTTTTTTTAAAATATTAATTAGTACAGATTAATAAGAGAAACTTTTACTCTTAGTCACTTTGACTCCACTTTTTTTGCTATTTCTCCATCACGAATGTAGTATTAAAGTCAAAGTCAAAGTCAAAATATCTTTATTTAAAAAGACTCATTTACTAAGTTCTTTAAAATCGTCATAGCAGGGAATATGTATCATAAAATAAATGTAATAGTGAGAACTTTAAATGTTAATACACTTGTAAGTAACTACTTAATATTTCATTTAACCTCCCAACTCAGTTAAGTGTTTTAAAATCTTTTTCTTTAGTGACCAATAGAAACAGGCAATTCTTAGTAAAACATTCTTCAGTAGATATTACTAAGTTCAATTGAAACAGCAGACTGAGATATCAACTAAAATTTACAGATGTAAATTGTAGTTGAGACAAACTGCTAACGCTCATCGTATCCTGAAATATGAAAGTAATTAATTATCTCAATACAATTTCACTACTATTCTCTTTACCTACTATATTTACTGGATTGGATTAAATTGGAATAAGCGAAAGTCAATTATCTCGCGCGACGTACTCGAACAAAATACTTTGACGTATGTTTCCACTTACTGCACTCGACACGTCACTCACAGAAAGGAAGACGCTTTTGTATGTGTATGAAGAGCTTGTTCTCGTCAATTGTCATGGTTACTAGCACAGTTTTTGTATCAAATATAGTTTATTATAATACCATAGGCTTGACATTATTTGGAAACACCCTGATTAAATTCCTTGAAATAAACGGGTTTTATCAGCTGTGTAAAACTAATTTCCAAAATTATTGCCTTTTCAGTTTTTATATTCGTAAGGCTAATTTCCTGTGAACTGACGACTTCCTGGCGGTAGGAACTTCAAAGATACAAGATGATAAAGACGCTGTTCGGGACTCCTTAAACATTATGTTTTTTAATATTTTTTTATATAATTTTGACAATGTCTCTTGTTAATAAACAACGTCTTGAAAATACAGTTCTTTATTCAAGATTTTATTTCATGTGCTATAAATATAATAAATACCAACCGATTCAATAAACCCACGGTTTTTATCTCCAACATAACATGGCGACCGTGATAGGACCATTGATTAATAAAATTGACTCAAATAACGAGTGTTTCGTACCAAGCTAGATGCTTTTAGAAAACTTGATTCCTGGTGATTCTTTCATTAGTTACACATTTCGAAATGAAGTAAAATTTTACAAAAACTCATAAACATTTCAAGAATATGAAATTTTTTAATATTCCGAGATCAGGATTACTGTAAAAGGATGGAGACTTTTTACTTGTGTTTTTAAAAATAAAATAAACAAATTATAGTTTGGGCCTCACAGTAAAGGGCTATAGAGATGGCAGATATAGGACCCGCAGAGCCAACCCGGAGATAAGGACTGTAAGCCTTTGGCTGTTTGTAACCAAGAGTTCCGACCTTATAAAATGACGAGTCCCAGAAACATGAAGGCAATTGTTGCTTGAGATTTTCTGGCAACACTCATAATATATCTGACGGTCTTATTTAAACACTTTTAAATGTTGTATTTTTTGGAATTAATCATTTTTTGACATACCACGGTGGGTAAGATAAACAAAAAAAATTCTCAAATTAAGTTAAAGTTCATGATTATTAAATCATATATAATAAATCATCTTATATCCGGCTTGAAGGACCAATTATTTATTTGTTTTTTTTTTGTTCTTTGTGAAACACACAAAAAGGTAAGGGTATAAAGTAAAAGTTATGAGTATGATTGTGGAAATATCTTTTTGTGTTAGCTTTTTTGCGAAAAAACTTAAACATCTAAGTTGATTTTATCAGTATAGTCAATCGCGGGGTGAAGTGACCTTTTTGAAACAAAAATTACGCTAATATCAGGTACTAGAAATGTAAAAGCACTTACCACAGATCGCACTAAGAGCTCTATAGTAAACCACACGTTGCAAATAAGTTCAATGTAGAAGAACGCGGCGTGAGGCTGTCCATCGTCATCATGCCACATCGATGTTTCCACGACAGCAGTATAGTTCGTGCCGTTTAACCAGAAGGTCATCGTAGGAGCAGCCACCCTAAGATCTGGATGCGTCTTCAGGCAGAAGGACAGTACTGACACGCAGATGAAGAAGACGGATATAGCTGATATCACCTGTACAGAAGAGAGAAGAATAGTTAGCAGTAATCTTTGTGCAAATACTGAAATATGTCTTTATGGAAATCAAAAAATTATTGGGAGATTTAATAGCCATTATTACCCAAGCTTAATTAATAAGTTTCTTAATTATTTATCAAAATTATGAGCGGTTTAAGTGAAAGATTTTGTCGCATATTCATAAAACTATAGATCAGATTCTTACTTGTATATGTTACATTTGAGATATTATAAAAATTTTTAGCAAAGAAATGGAATCGTTAAAATCACATGATTGTTCCAATTTCTCGATGTTTATGGTCGTTTTAAATCAAATTCTCTTTTGCTATGAATTCCAGATCTTTAAGAAGTTATCAACAAGGCCCAAGAGATTAACATGATTATATACTTGACAAAGAATCTCTTAATCTCCAAAGAGAAACAAGTCACCATAAGATTACTATACAATAACCATATATACAATACTCATAGATTTATATACTACAGTTTTTTTTAACGTACACCATGTGCTCTTTCTCTTTTTATTTACCCTCATTTGGTCACGCATTTGTAATGACAAAATATATATAAATTTGTATTGTCTGTTTCGTTTCTGTTTGTTCAACTAGTGCTCATTTCATCGCATAATCAATTAAATGTGTCTCATATTTTATATCTCTTGTAAATCCCAAGACGGTTTTATCTACCAGTGAAGTGATATCAATCCTTATTCCTGGAGTTTCTCTTGGCATCAACTCTGCAACTCGTACGAATATTGGACAGACCATTATAGAAGATGAACAGTTCTCCCAAAGGAATGCCAAGTGCTTGGGGACCCGTAACAAATAAAGTTAGACAGGAAAAGGGATTTAGAGAAAATTTAAATCGATCCAATCTAAGACAGATTGAATATTGAGGGCATGACCAAGTCTAATTTTACCCTTCAAAATGGCAAAAATTATTCAATTTAGCCACTCATCTAATTTGAAAGTAGTTTTTAAAGTTAGAATATACTTTCTGTTATTTCTGTAAATAACTTAGCACGATTGAATTATTTTTGTCTTTTTTATGTCGGACTGTGCATGATTTTTAGTTTTGAATATCGAGACACCTTTTCTTATATCCACAATTTGTCCGGTAAGTTTATAAGATCAGCTTTGAGGGTTGCCCTTACTTTCCTTGGATTCCCATAATCTGATCCTGACTTGATGACAACTGGACTTCTCAAGAATATTCTCTATCAAATAAAGAAAATGTTAATCGGTTAACAACCAGCAGAGATATCGGTGAATATACATACAAGAAATACATGCAGTGGACCATAGAACGTCTTCTTTTTGAAAACACAATGGCTACTTGCTGACCAATTGGAACAATCGATGGACGTCCGCAATGGTTAATGTTTTGCGTATTTGGAAAACTCGCTTTTGACCTTCGGAAAGAGTGTATCAATAGGTTAGTTAATTTATTTCTTTGAAAAGTTAACACGACTGACTATCTATAGAATATGGATGTTAATTACAAGCAACAATTAAAGTTTTTAGCATTTAAAAAAAAAATTATGTGATTTTCTAAATGAAGTTAGCTTTGCAAAGTATTTCAAGCAAAAAAGCTTTGCGTAAAGCTTTGCGAAATTATCTGGTGTAGAAATAAAACATGTCTCAATATTAAATATTATTATTTACCTACATTAAACGTAAATATTTGCTATATTTTAACAAATAAAATTCTTATCCATTAAGAATAAAAGATCGTTTTGTAATGGGCGATTATTTCAGATTTTGCAGAAAATCTAACAAGATTGGTAATTTCGATACAATTTATTTCCAGTTATAGATAGTGCTTTACAAAATAGGCAGAAATATAAATAAAAATGCTAAAAGAATTACTAAGATTCATTTGTCTCTGACGTGAGTCGATTCCAAACCCATCTCCTCAGAGTGAATACTGCACGGACCATTAGAAACTGCTTAGTATATGGAACTCTTGTTCATGATCTACCTTGCTTACAAAGAAACTCTTATCAGTCACAAAATAAAAACTAAAATTATAATATATTCATATTAAATAATAAATATTTATCAAAATAAATTTAATTACCCCCAAATAAATGAGAACACTCGACTGACAATAATTTTTTTTTTTCTCTTTATTTTGGTACACAGTCATTACATTAATGAGGTAATTTATTTATTTTACATGTGACAATAGACAGCGAGTACCTAAATAAAATTAGTTTAAAATAAGCCTTAAGAGCTAGCTAAAAAGCAGATTTTTACCAACAAGTTTACAAGATAGATTATTTAATGCTTATTTGTAAAATAATAGTCCTATCATTCATATTATATATTACAATGCGATGCAACATACACATACGCACATATACATACATACATGAATATATATACATACATACAAATATACAGATATACACCCGCATTTATATACAATTATTGCTATTACAATATTCCTTCATACAGGTACACAATCTAGCAAATAATTTTCGTTCCAAAAATCTTCTTTAAACTGACAATCACGTCAGTTGTCTCTGGGTGGTTTGAAAAAAAAATGTAGTACATATACTGTAGTAGTTATACTATGTGCATGTATATTTTTAAAAATCATACGAAAGTTGAGTAATTTAATTATGTTTCTTATCTGCCACTCATCTAAAAGTTGAATTTGAAACACAACACGCTGATTTATTTTCCGCTTCTAATCTTTTATAAATGAATTTCAATCGATTGATTTAACACGTGAAAACGACTTCTTGAATCAAGCAATGCTTTGTCAATTGGAGCATATTGTCACCGAACATTACTTCAAATGAATGGTTTAGTCCGGCTTGTGTTACATAAACCAAATTACTTGTCAAGCGAATTTAACTCTTATGCCTTTACCGTTTCAGTTGGAAGTTACTTGTTTAGTGCAGTAACAAAACCTTGGGGTAAAAGATCGTCGTGTAAAAAGCAAGTTTTCATGTTTCGCCGAAATATAAAAAGTTCATATTTTTTGAGAAAAATACACAAATGCAGGTCAAAAATAACGTATACGATAAATACGACACTGCGTAGTTAAAAGCATTGTATTATTGTGAAATAAAAACTGAAAAATTTTATAGTTATTCATGTAGGAAGAAAATGAAAAGTTCTTCTATTTATGTGTGTAGGACAATAGTTTTTGTTTTTGGATAGCTATCGGCTTTGATTGTTTATTTTAGATGCTATGTACGTCTCTATGTTCTTGTTATTTATATATTTACAAAATAAACCCTTCTTCCCGGTTACCGGCTCCGTTTTCATTTACAGTCAGTAAGAAGTGTTCTGAAGTGAGTGGAATTTTTCTTTTCTATCAATATAACAGACATTTAATTACAGTTAAATGTCTGCAATAAAGCGCTATATAGAGACCATAAAATACGCCATATTGTATTTAAAATTTCATTGATAAATAGTATATTAATTATAAAGAAATATTCCAGACATTAATTTCTAGAATATAGCGATGTTTGATGAGTTATTACAATACACCCAAAAACTTATTGACGGCTTATAAAATGCTAAAGCCAGATGAAGTGACATCCCAATTTATGGGCGCATGGACAAAATTAATTGTTATTTTCATTACAAATTATACGTTTTAATTCATAGTTGGAGTTGTACCGGCACTGTGCTAAGTTTAACGTGAATTAACACTAGAAAAATTGTTTTAACGAATTCTTTTAAATTCATTTCTTTTCCGCATACTTACTTTCCAGATTTATTATATATACAATGTATTTTTCAAAGCCCCCCTTAGAATATCTTGAAAGAAATGTGAATTTAAGTCGGCCATTTCCCTTCTGAAGATAATACGTTACTGATAGATTTCAAAGTAGTTATTATGACATCAAATTTCAGTTCAATGTAATCTAAAACACGACTCATATTCGTACGTCACTAAAGATTCATTAAAATATTGCACAGGAGCCTTTGATCTCTGCGTTAATTAGAGAGCATTTGTTTCAATTAACATCGTTATAGTCGACTCCGTTATCTTCAAGGCAATTTATTTATTAATCGTTAATATTTACTAAAATTCGGCTTCATTAAAAACATAATTCTGTTTAATACTGTTAAGAATTATGTTTGCGAGATGCATGTCCTTAATTAATAAAATTAACCGAAATAATTAATATAAATGATCAACCAGTAACTTTTCTTATCGGATTTATCGGTTCGTAATGCTTTTGCAATAAAAGCCATTTTACAAATTTGTCATCCTTTTGTCGCGCTAATTTACTTGATATTTCTGAACTATAATCTTTCTATATTTTCTACTTTCAGATCGTTTCAGGGGAAAACTGGTGTCCGAAACTATTTTTAAAATTATATATATATATATATATATGGCTTTAAATATAAAAATGATTATGTACAAGCTTATTAAAATATTATTGGTATAGAACTCACTTTAAATAATGTTAGAAGGAGCGATGTCTCCTGGTAGAGACGTTATGTTCTAAATAAGGCTTAAATAATATTGAAATGCATGATATTGGATACGAAATAAACAATTATAAGTGTTATTATTGTAACTACTCCTAAATAATATACTATTGTAGTATAGAGAGTGCTAAAGAGATTTTGACCTTATCCCTCCCTCTCCTTTCCTACTCAGGAGTACTCCTGCCGGACTACGGACTCACTCATTCGCTGTCTCCACGTCTACTATACGTACAAAGAGATTGCGTGACTCTTTTTTTGTCGTATAACAAGAGCTTAGAATTCGTTACTAGGTGAAGGCGGCTAGATATCTTCACATATTGGTTTATTTTTTATTAAAAAATAATAATAATAAAAATAATAAGGTAATTTGTAAATGTCATTATAAATACTAAAGGCTGAGAGTTTCTTGCGCCGTTTCTTCTCTGCAGCTACTAATTCGTCGACGTGGTAGTAGGGTTAATTGGGAATATGTATACATTTAAATTCTATATCTGGGACAATTTGTAAATACCCACTTAAAGTAATCACTATTACCTTTAATTACATTTGTTTATTATTTCTCATACATATTCTCTGTTATGACGATTTAAAAGAACTTAGTAAATGAGTCTACTTAAATAAAGATATTTTGACTTTGACTTTGAATATTCGCGGCGACAACAGAACCTATGACCTTAATGTTTGTTTCATTATTCATATATTGCTACTAAGGTAAAATATTGTATAGTTGTAAGTGTTTTCTATTATGTTTTCGCTATTGGTATAATTAAAACATAAATAAACTACAAATCTTCGCAAAACGTATATGACTTTAGAAATAAATTTTCTTTAAACGTAATTTATACTACAAAAAATGAATTTTAAAAATAATTTTATTTTCATCGTAGGTATTGATATCAATACATCACTAGTAACAAAAAAGACGAACAAACTATGACATAGAATTAGAAGCCATGTTTCTAACATCCAATTATAGCTACCGTATAATTATTCACAGTAAATTTATTCGTGATAAGTGCCTGGGATGATTGTAATAGCTTACTCTAGAAGCAAATTAAGTTATAAGAAAAGTTGGTTGTTTTGGTAATAATCTTGGAACTCTGAAGCGTCGTTTGAATTTCGTTAGCTACTTTCTAATATCCGGTTTGAGACATAATTTAAAATCCGAGCGAGCACTGTTTAGGAAAAGGGGAAAATCGATAGCACTCATTGTGATTAAATTTAACAGCAGTACAACACTTTTCTTAGTACAGATTGGAAAGGACGAAACAATTCCGAATATCTTCAATTGAGATATTTAGATGTCCCTTGAACCCAAGTTCAGTTCATTTTGTTCATTTAAAGTACTCGTATGTTTTTTCCATAATACTCAAAGCTTAGTAGAATGCCAAGAAACCCAAATTTTAATTCAAAAAGTATGCTTTCATTTGCGCATCAACGCCATTTTTTAAAATTTACAGCATAACGCCATCTAACTTGAGATCCAAATGGCGGCTATATCGTGTCGTGTGTTTATATAGATGTGATGCATCAAGTATAATATACTGACATGGTTAGTTTCCAATGAAACCATTAGTCAACAGCTGAACTTTATTTCGGGAACCATGTTCCTGCGAGCGGCTTATCTTTATCTCCCCCATAGCCACCCGTTTCATTTCAAATAATGTGAAGAAACTTCATAGAGTTTCCACTCATTCTTACCACACAAGGGTAGTTCATCATTTAGTTCACTATATTTCTTCATTCGCTTCTTACGTTGAAACCAATTTCCAATAGGCACTATCCCTTCAGCTTACTACGATTACTTAATCACTCGCTTTTATAACCTTCAAATACCCCTTTGTGCCTCACTCGCTTTCTCTTTTCTTACTTACGTTTCATTACCAACCTAAAGAGTCATAGAGTGTGTTCCATTGTACAATTCTTTTTTTCGCAATTCGCTACAACCGCCTAATGGTAAGCAGTAAGAGGAGTCCATATCCTAGAATAGCTAGTACAGCATGCCGTATACTGCCCTAGCCACCTCTACCAACTCCACGATCACAAAGTAAGAAGTAGGGAATACCCTCACTTTTAATAAAGATTACTCCTTTCTATCGAAAGGACACCTGAATGAAATCGCTTTATGCAATAGTCCTATTTTGTTGCTTGCTATATTAAAAGTTCATTATAATTTGTTATTAGGTTAATGTACAATAAGATTAACTTAAAACTTGAATCGGTTTTGCGACATGTTTGACAACTTAGGTTATATGAAACTATACTGAAATTATTATTTTTATTTAATTTTAAGTGATAATATGAAAAGTTCATTATTACGTCAAACACATGACAAATGGTTTTCTATCCAGCAGTGGTACCTGTAGATTCTGTTCATGAAGATGTTTACTCTTAAAGAAACTATAAGCTACTTGGCGCTACCTTAGTACGCTGAGCTAATCTGATGCTAACTGCATTAAGTATTCATGATGATGAGGAGTTGAAGGCTATAACACCACTACGCTGGCCCAATACTGGGTTACAGCACTTGTCGTAACAACCAGGACCATAATAAAGTAATAATAATTAAAAATATTTTTGTTGCCCACAGAAACCCAACCAATAATTCAAAAATACCTACAAAAAGAAATGCAAAAGGCAGCCTTGTTGCTAAAAAAGCAAATTCTGCAGCTAAATGTAATATAAATGATACGAAGAAGGAGAACAGGAAACTATTTGTCAGTGCTGATGATTGAGCAAAGATCTCGGAAGTTGAAGTTTTAACAGCTATGCTGTTGTATCGATATTAAAATTTCAAAAACCTGAACCACATGGACACAAAATACGTCGAACATGTCTGAATGATGCTTACAAAGTTTCTTGATTCTATTTGTAATAGTGTAACTTTCACAGTCAATCAGTCAGATCGGGATTCCCTAGTGATCATTTAGTACAGGGGAAGTATATTCTTTTCGCTAAGTGTAATTGGGAAAGTTTATGGAGTTATTAATGTTATATTTATATACTTACGTCTCTTATTAGTAAGTGTATTAATACAATACCAAAAACATATAAAAAATTTGATAAATATCTAAAAGTGTATGACCTTAGTTACAGATACTACATTCACAAAAATGTAACCTATAACCTAATTTAACCTTTTAATTTTTTTCTAATTCATAGTAATTCATAATGTATAGTGGATTCCTACTTCAAGGAATAATTCATCAAAACATTGTTCTAAGTTTATTATTTAGGGTTCCATACTACAGAAGAAAATAAGGGAACCAGAATTTGATCACTTTGCTGTCAGTCCGTCTGTCTGACAAGATCCTTTATCTCGGCACCGCGTGGAGGTATCGAATTGAAATTTAAACCATTTAGTGAGGTCTACAGTCCCTTGAAGAAAATCAACCTGTGAAAAAATCGAACTTGTAAGTTATCATAAAAAAACCGCTTTTATGTCGCATAAAACGTATATTTTGACACTCAAGGGAATCAAAATGAAAAGTATTATCCGTTGGCTTTGAACTACGAAATTCTTCAAGTAATACCTTCTTATACTTAAACCTGTATACTTAAAATTAAATTTGTTATTGAAATAATAAAATTGTAACAAAAAATATTTAGCGTCATACTATAATTATAATCACTGTTTTCCATTAATAAGTCCGACTCGCACTTGTCCTGTTTTTTATCTTTAAGACACCTCAAGGCCTTCATCTCACCTCATGATAAATGATGTTAAAACCCAACATCTTGGGTTCTCCAACTACACAATGCTGTTAATATTGTTATGGCTGCAGTAAACTATGGTGGTAGCTACCACCATCTCACCAAGCTTAGAAAATGGTGCTATCAATTAAACCTAGGATGGGAATCAGTTAGGTGGTCTCAACACAAAACCACAGAGGTAGTTATGGCATTTCTTGGAAGAAATTCAATATTGCTTTGATAATATTATACTCGTCAAATAAACCGTCAATAGATGTTACTTTTACAAAAACGTATGATAAGTTTACTATTTAACTTAGCATCTGATAACGATTACACGAGCTCTTTGTTAGGATGTCAGTTTAATTGGAGATTAAATTGGAATCTTAACAAATAAGATTGATTGACTTTCAATCGATAATCTCATATATTGAAACGAAATTGAATCAATCAATGTACCATCTGTAAAGTGCTTCAGACGAACGTTGAGAACGTTCGTCTAAAGAACCTCGTGTGAACAAACAACTTCATATTTACACTGGGAAAATGTGAGTTTCTCTAGATGAGATTTTTATTTATTTCTCGGCGATATCGAAGGGCAATTTAAAGATTAATTTTTGTCTTGGCAGTGAAGAAAATACCTATCGTAAAGTCAAAGAGAAAATATAAAGTTTGCAAGAAGCGGTAGGTAAAAGTAGCGTAAGATGTAAGGCTAGGGTAGAATGGGGTAAATTGCAACACTAACCGATATAAGGTCAAGTAAGAAGAAACAACACAAAGATTTATTTACGATTAATTTACTGCATGCATTTACAAAAAGTATATATAAATGGAAAAGAGAAATAAATTCCTCTCATCAATAATTTTTAATCATAGCACTAATATCGCGAAATATTTGACTGCGCACCTCAAATTAATAAAATGTTTATTCAATTTAAATATTTAAATTTTTTGAGAAGATATATTTCATGTTACATGGAAATCTATTCACAAGCATAATGGAAACATTTCTTTGTTCGGTCTATAAAATGGTGTCTCATTCAATTTTTTTTACTACAGGGCACCAGGTTTCTCCTTTGAATCATTCAATCACCTAACAAATGGGTGCTTATTACTTAATTTCCTTAAAAATATAATAGAAAAGTTTCGAACAAGATTTTAAGGCCTGTTGATGAGAATGAAGAAGTATAACTTAATTAGATTTACATAAATAGAATTAGGACTCTCAAATTAAAGTCATATATGCTAAAAGTCCATACACATTAAAAAACTTAAACCTCTTACGCACTATTACCAGATCTCCCCTTGATCTCATTCCAGGGCTATGATCCATTTTTTGCGGCGTAAAAATTGCCATGTCACTACCATCGGAAGCAAGCCCATATGGTATTTACCCCAGCTTCAGATGAATAATGAGTCTCTCAATCATACAAAGCTCGTTTGAATACGCACATTTGCAACCCAACATGAAAACTCTAAGCCATAACCTTTCCTATTTATACTATTTCTAAAAACTTCACTCTTTTTATAGTGTCCAAACATTTTCGGAGAAAATATCAGCACTCATTTGGGAATTCGAAACGTTTTGTGTAGTAGATTTGTTTCAAGTATTAGAGTATTATTTTTAAGTACTGTATAATATATATTTACTGTTAGTGCTTTAAAATTTCGATCTTAAGATCTTCCAAAAAATCTTGTATGATTGAGAAATTTTGATATAATAACGAAACATAAACCATGGACAAGGAAAACATAGAATTGGACCCTTAAGTTTTAAAGGTTGCATGGCGTGACAAATTCTGGCATGGCATATTCTTGATACATGTATATCTAGAGAGAAAGGAAGAAGACAAAAAAAGTGATATAGGAGACGATGAAAATAGTAAAAGATCTTAACAGAAAAAATATTAAATCTGAAATCTTCATCATGAGATTAACAGGACGTAGAAAATCGCTCTTCTCTGCTGGATCCAGCTTATAAATTAATCATCCTTTGCGTAATGGGCTTTCGGCCATTTGTAACAAAGTTCCCTTCTGAGTGCCTTTCGTTTTATTAAGATGTTATTTTAAGGCGAAATTCGCAAGTCATTAGCTATTGCTTCGAATAGTCGATGGCTTTGCAATTAATTATGCCGTTGTCCATTTGAGTCATCCTTCATTTGACGAGTGTCAATACCATCAAATCTTGATTTTATAAAGGACCACTCCAATTTTTAAAACAATTCAACTAGACTATCACTAGCTTTAAGTACCTTGATTTTACTTTATGGGAATCTCACGAGCCTATTGTGACAGATCGATGTACAAAATGTGTAAAGAACTTATTTTGTTGATGAAATGAAATTTTAACCCTCAATATATAAAGAAAATGGCGAGGTACAGTTTGATCTGGCAATATCACCGCCTTTTTGGTCCTGAGGCTGAGACTACCTATATCAGATCTGAAAGTTGGGAGTTTAATAAAGTGAGGACAGACATCTTCTGCTCGGTTTGTTTGGTTAAAAAATTTAGACTGGTTTGACTTGTCAATTCGTAGCAGTTTCCTAAAAAATTCAATAACACCTTTCTTATATTGTAATTTTAATGCTGTTTTTTTTTCAGGCTTTTAAAACATCAATTTGAATTTTACGATTCTCTCGATATTTCAAAAACTCCTTTGTCTATTTTTTATTTGTCTTTTAACCTTCACAGTGTCTAGGGTTTTTATTCCCTCACTAAGCTTATCAAAGTTAATAAGCAATATTTTAAAGTCAATAGTATCTATCACACTTGTCATCTCTTTAATTCAATTCTTCACGTTACTAACCGAAGTTATCAGTGCTGCAAATATTCACTTAGCTTCTTCGACACCTCCACACCTTCGGTTAGCAAAATTGTCGTTTCCATTACCAAAGGAAGGAGTAGAAGAAACGTAGAAGAACGCTTTTAAATTTATTTTTAGTGCAGATTTAAAATTAAATCTTTCGTATCATACTTCTGTTGTACCGACTAAAATAAATATATATAACAAAAAGCAACCTCTAAAGACATTAAGCTAAAGTGAAAAAGTAAGAGTAACGAGCCATAAAAAACATCTGCTTGAGACTATAATGAGTCGCAAATTTGGGTCACCATTATTATTTTGCTTAAAAATCCACGAACAATCCTTCATTCCTGGAAGCAAAGGGGTTTTATTTTAAGTCTGATATATAGCGAGTTGCGAGCCGTACACGATGTTAGAAATGGTTATGAGTACTAAAACGTCGCTTTACGCGTTGATAAATGAAATATTTTAATGAGTTGGTTTTTATTAATTTTCTGCAAGTCAATTTTTTTCTCGTCTCAACTTGAATAGACCTTAATACAAGAAGAAGTCCTCAAATCCAAGAAGTATCAATTGGGAATTGAAAATAATATAAACAATTTATTTATACCATATAATGAGCGAAATAAAGGGCTTTTCGGCACCAAAATGTCGAAGCGACTTATGTCCAATGTTCAAGTTTCTGTTAACATCAACCCACACATATTTTCTGGTTTAGTTTATTTTCTCATCAGAAGGCATTACTTGATTTCAAATGAATTTGTACTAAACCTTTATCGTGGGTATCAAAGTTCCCGAAAATACTTTTTCCAAGAAAACTCATTTATAGTCAGTTTATTTTGAATTACTGCCTACACATTTAAAAGATTTCTCTGGAAATGGCCAACAAGATGTGCTTTCACATAACGTAACGGACGTAGGTCGGTGTGAAAAAATTGCTTGTGGAATTATTCTGAGATATAAGCTTAGTCATACCATTGTGAAATGAGCTAGATTTTATTAAATAAATAATGGCTCCGTCTTATGTTTTGGGATGAGAAACAATTGCTTTGGTTTCGATAGCGATTACTAAGCAAATTCTTTCTTGATTGAGCTCAAAAGGGGCATTCAAAATTTAAGTACGAACTATCTCGATAAAAATAAAAATTCTGTTGCCCCATCAGAGATTAATGACTGCTTTTCTCCATGCCATAAGCCATATCTTGATTGTTTGGGTTTAATTTTAAGATGACGGAATAAAAGTGGATAAAATAATTAGTTAATTTCTCCCCAACCTCCACTAAGATCTATAAAGTGGGTGAAAATGGCAAAATATTACGAGGGAATCTAAAACGAGCGTTTGAATAACAGTAGTTTGAGCGGGTGAAATATTTTCGTCCAGATAAAAACGGTTGAACCTTTGGGTAAGAAAATATTGAAAAAACCTCAATTTTTTTCCAAAATGACTGTATATTGCTTTGCAACAAAAAAATATATTTTTTTCTTAATTATAAAAAAAATATTTTTAAATAATTTTAACAATAATTTCAATAGTGATTCTCTGTAATACCGCACACCCCCATAAGATACGTTAGCTATTATATTTAAGTTTTATATATAAACTATTTGTTTTATATGCTCGTGGTATTACAGTTTTTTTTAAAGCAAGATTTCAAAGTCAAAGTGAAAGTTTTTTTTAATTAAATGGACTCATTTACTTTAACTACAGGTGGTTATTAACCGGCTATTTGCAAATAGTCCCAGTTTTTAAAATTTAACTATTTAATTGTTAAATTAATTTGTTTTAAGATTAAAACTACCACTTATATGCATATTCCCAATTAACCCTACCACCGCTTCGACGAATTACTAGCTGCAGATAAGAAGCGGCGCAAGAAACTCCCAACCTTTAGTATTTGTAATGACATTTACAAATTACTTATGCCATTATGTATTATAAATATATTTTTTGTTTTACAGTGTGATATATTATATATTCGTATGTATCCTTATTTATAGTTGATTAAATTCGAATGTCTAATTAAATTTTAAGTTTATTTAAATTTTATTTTTAAATAGTCCACACATTCATATTGCCTAAATATTCCTGAACTTTGTTGTAGCATTTAAACTTTGTATTTATCCGTCCCTTGACGAAATTGATGTTTGAAAAATGTTAAAATCTATAAGAAAAAACTATGAACGTAAAAACAAATGAAATGATTGTGGTTTTTAACATTTCAATCACATAAATGTGAAAGAATACGATATTGTATAATAAAATTAAATAATATATTATTAATGTCATAAGTAATTTTATTATAATAAAACAAGTTAAATTCGACACTTAACAAAAATCATTTCAATTTGTCGCATTCTTGTCATCTGAATAGTTAATAGACTTACAATAGTATTTTCCTACACTGTACATTCACATGTATTTTAAATTTGTGTAAAGGCAGTTCAGTCACATTTGTCGGAACTTTGTTATTAATTCATTCATTTCCCTATGAAACAGTGACTTGTTTTGTGAACAGTGAAGTTTTGAACATCGGTAAAAGTAGGAATTACATGATAAAGCTTGTTCAACTTCGACACAAATGTTTTCCTAGATTTTCAAATACCTTTACGTAATTAAACAGTTAGTATATAATTTAAATCAACCATAATCAATGACATATAATAATTGCAATAGTTAAAAAAAAAAGTCAAAAAGAAATAGAAATAAAAATATAATATAAAAAAATAAAAATAATAAAATAAAATAAATAATAAAAATATGAATGAATGAAAAAAAAATGAATGAATGAATGAATGAATGAATATAAATATGAATTATATTTAATATAATTTCTTCAAATAGTCGACATCGATAACAGTTCTCATTCATATGAGATGTTTGACATGTGTCATAATCAAGCTATAGTTGCCATATTCCCTATATGACAACCTGCCCTGATATTTTCCACAACATACTAACTAACTACTTACAGTCTCTAGGTATTACCTCGTTTGTGTATATTAGTTATATCAGAATTTATTAAGCGCAATAGAATAAAATATTAATATAACTTTTTTAATTTATTACTTTTTACAGTTACAAGGAGTTAAAAGATTACTAACAAGATATTTGGGAGATGCGAACATAATTATTTAATTTTAAGTATAAGCAACCACTTAACTCCCGCTGTCACTCCCATGACTGACTTGACATTGGCTGAATTCGTAAGAACGACTGAGTCACAGAAACTAGAAGAAGAATTAACGGACTATAACTTATTTAGTTGTTAAAAAAATAGCAACACTTCAGAGCTATTCGGAAACAATTCGGGAAACAAGTTAGACCATCTGTAATTTAAAAGGAGGCTTATCCTTAAACACCCAGTAACAATACACTAATGTTTTTTTAGCCTTTCACAAGTTTAAGCAGCATTTTAGGCACCCCTTTTAATGAGCAATTTGAATAATCACCCTACGGTCCGGTATAATTTGTTCAGCTTGTTTTTTAAGCCTTTGTCCAAATTTTCACTGACCGACTTAAATGAGATAATATTAACTGTCACCAGTGTTAAATATTCAAGCTCTTTATATTTTCAAAGTGATTAATTTAAGTCATTTTCATATCCAGTGATTAATGGTTTGGGGTTGGTTAGGCTTAGTTGACAAGCCCCAAGAGCTGATTTATTAAAACTGGGCTTAGTTCATATCTAAGAGATCGGAACACCTCCCCTGGTGATGCCTTTCGATTAGAAATCCTCCAGAATTGAGTCGCACCTTACGGCTTGAGTACTCTCCAAGAGTTTCGCCTCCTTAAAACCCCAGTAATACGGTAAAATCCATCTGCTACCAACAGAAATAGGCAGTCCCAAAAAAAATTTGAAACAAAAGTCTATTTAATGTAATTTACTTCAGATTTTAAAAAGAAAAGTATAGATCCTAGAAGATTATCCCTGTTATCATCATCATTATCTTCTCAGGCATGAAATAGAGTATATAAGATGAAACTTTTGTCTTTACATTATTAAAATGCAAAGGTTTATTATAATTCGAAGCATTAGATTTTAGATATTATATTTAAAAGCAAATGGTCGAGTTTTGAACGTTGAATAAACCATTATTACTTACGCCATCAAAAATCGTACTTTTAT
This sequence comes from Acentria ephemerella, assembly GCA_943193645.1. Taxonomy (NCBI): domain Eukaryota; kingdom Metazoa; phylum Arthropoda; class Insecta; order Lepidoptera; family Crambidae; genus Acentria; species Acentria ephemerella. The sequence continues at coordinate 1,362,364 of OW971891.1, forward strand.
TAATCACACACACCTTTTATCTCGCTTAATATAAGCTTGTGTGATGGAAATTAGACAACGGAGAAGGACATGTTAAATTTTATATTAGTAAACAGTAAAAATCCACTTTCTGTCCGTGGCTTCGGCTGAGTAGCCTACAGGAAAGAAATGATTATAACCTCACTTTTTTTCTTGTTCCGAACCGCGTTTCATAGCGCGAAACACTTCAAAATTGGTTTTTTCTTCCAATAAAACCCCATATAGCGAAACTCTTACCGTAACTTTTTTACCAACATCCGTTTTTGAGCAGACAAAGCCTAATTGTTGCTTCCAGCACATCTACCGGTTAAAACTAAAATTCAACCTGTTCTAAAGATTCGAGATTATCGCATACAGACAAAGATGGAAAAGGAATTTAGAAATCAGTCGTTTGTATTTTCCTATTCTTCTTTTATGGGCCTGGCACAATATTTAGTAATAAAATCCAAGATATAGACACGCAAATTTTGTTTATAGCTAAATTCCATTAAAGACATTGGGAATCAAAATGGGACGCCTAAGTTACATATTGAAAAGGAAATCGATTCTAAGCCTTTCGTATTCTTTTGAACAGCCAATCGGAACACGAATGATCGTTTCACAAACGTTTTCATTCGATTTGAAACTTCGTTTTAATTCCAGCGCCGTCGAAGTAGTGATTCTAATTAGGCTTGATGAACTTGGAAACGAATTCATTTGTGACTTGAAAGAAAAAGTTAATCCTGTTAAAAGTGTTCATATTTTTACTTCTAACGAGGTAGAACTTGGATTTAATCTCACTTGGTGGCAAATGATGATAAAGCCAAAAATGTAAGCTAGCTGTCAACTTCTACCGGCACAAGACAGTCATATTATTTTTGGTATTACTAATTTCTAGACTATTGTAACCACTCCTGGGGGTGGTCTGGTAATTGTAGCAGAACCCATACAATCCCCGCATAGGGTAGTGGAGTTAACGGAGAGTGGTAGTCCCACGCATGCATACCCAGTCACAAAACTAGTGGCAGGTGGGCCGTAAACGGATTCCTTCTAAAAAAAAATACTATGGTAACCTTAGGCCGACCATGTTCTCGCTTGCTACATTAGTTGCAACAAAAATTGTAGCAATGAAAGATTGATAATTACATCGATATGTCGAATGTTGCTAGCGAAAACGGAACAGTGAGGAAGCTCTGAGTTCGGTGTTTGCTCGGGGAATGTGGTCTGATTTTGTATTGTAAACATATACACTGATATTCTTTGACTAAAAGATTTATTGTGACTTCGCACGGATAGATTAGTAGCTCCTTGATTTGGTCACTTTCTATAAACTTCGGGATGTTTCTAGCTTCAAGGGTTTTGATTTCATTTGGGTCGATTATGAGTAAACGTATTTGTTTTTTTGCTTAGTATTTTTCCTCTTCATCTGTCTCTGATACGTTACACTATGTCTCGGAAAGCAGATAAGCGTGATTTACACTTTGTGTTACGTATTCTGACGTTTCTATGTCATCATATCAAGTCAAACACTATTTTGTATCTCAACACTATGACTTAACCACTATAAGTCTATTGCAATGCAATGCTGGTTGTATTCTGATCCAAATCATAGCTTAAGCTAAAATTAAAGTTAGTAAAGAAATATTAGTGAACGAGTAAGAAGAGTACCAATTCTTATTGAATTAGTTTTAGAAACTCGTCTAGTCTTTGATGACGCAATCAAAGGTCTTTCTAGTTTTAGATTTATTTCAATCCAAGCTAATTCAGAAGTGGAGCGTTTATCTCATTTTACTTATTAAATTGAGACTGGAGAAAACTCAGCTGTGAATACTTTTAAAATTCATACCCAACTATTCTTCCAACTCTATTAATTAATATGACATTTTAGCAAAGCCCAGAGATATGGGGGTGTATTTTGAGATCTCTATCCATTCAGAGTACTGACTAATAATTTTATAAGCTATCGGTCTTGTGGACAAACATTACCAAGTGGATTATAGGTTGTAATTTACCACCTGGTTTGCTCTTTGATCCTGGTTTAATCTTTGAAATAAGATCATCGTTCCACCTTATCAGCTGATTGCATACCAAGGCGCAGTCTTTCGCATCCGGCCACCAGCTATCAGCTTCTGTTGATCCACCTAGCAGAGGGAATCCTTGAACTACGTTTCCTCAGTCCGTCTAGTACTCCACTTAATGCATAACTTTACTTTCAAACCATGATTGTCGATCTCAGTAGAATTTCCCAATAATTGGATCTTAAAATAAACATGGTAAGTACAAAAAATATGTATTTTTCCCGTGTCTGCTACTCTTGTACTCCTCTACTATGTACACCTCTACTGTCTGTCCAGCAGTGGACGTTTCTCGGCTAACACGATGATGATGACCTTACAGAAGATCGCTGCTGAAGTTTAAGTTAAAGAATCAAATATCAAGGTAAGATAATTTGAGTTAATAATTTTAGAATTTAATTGTATGTAAATTATTTTAGATGTAAATAGTCTTTTAAAGGCTTATATAACTTGCAGTAAGACTTCTCATCAGAAGGAAAAACAACTGCTTAAATATAATGAAGTAGACGAAAGGAAATAAGTCTGAAAAGGGGGAGATACTCTCCCTCTAATAATAATATATTCACAGTCAACAAGCAACACAAAATTTTCCCCTCTGAAGACAAACATAAACACAAAGTCAAACAATGTTATTTTACTAAAGTACTTTAAGCCTAAAACAATTTCTTAAGTAAATTTTTATTGAATAAAATAACTGTAGAAAGAAATAAATAGATAACTTAGAAGGATAAATTGAAAATTATGTGCTTGCTGTGGATATTTGCAAGAATTTTAATAATATTCATTGCATTGCTAATCGTCTCCATAATATTAAGTTCAAAAGAACATACCGATAAGAAGTAAGATAATTTTATATCCTTACGGGTTTCTTATTGGCCCAATCTACTCTAAAATGTTAAATTGTGTTTATTTTGGGCAATTATAAATTAACGTAATTTATTTTACATATCTTACTTGTACTTATTATATTATATATATCAGAATGTGTAAATGACCTCGCTGCTGACCACGCTAATGCGAAGTCCAATTTTCGGCTAGTAAATCTAAAAAATGGATTCCCTGATATTTCTGGTTTTAAAAAGTAGGCAATTATCTGCTTTTTTAACACAAACATAGGCAAAGGAGATTTATAGTTGTTTTAGGCTTAGAGAAGAACCTTCAACCACTACTAAGGGAACTAAACAATAAAATTAAAATCATCCTAACATCATTTATTTGTAAACGCTTAGCCAATCACACACACTATAAAAACTTTAAACAATTTTATTTACGAAGTTGGTATTTTCCCTTATATTTATCATTTTCAAATTAGTTTCTAACAAAAGGGATCAACCCATTTCGCGTCAGTGATTCAGCTGCCAACACAATATCCTTCATTCGTAATTAGATTATTTGACAAATAGACTGATCAATTAATTTACTTCGAAAGAAGGGATATTGAATTCTCCGAGTTTTCAATTCATATTTCAATGTCATCAATTTATATATTCTTGTCCAGAAATTACAAGTTAAATAGGAACTTAGCCTTGCCAATTTAGAAAATTTTGAATTAGAAATCTTTTTAATGTACTTCCCTCAAGTACTTTATTTTTAATGCAATCCATCCTTACCTGATGAGATCCAAAGTTACCTGAAAGAGATCGCTCTTAGCGATAAGGTCGCTCTTTGTTCAAATTTAGTTAACTGTTTCCTATGTATTTCTCTTTTTGAATTGATTGATTTACAATAAAGATATATTCTATTCTAATCTAAATATTCTAATACTGTTACGATGTTTTTACGACAATACCCAACTAAAATTTCTCGATGAAACTATTAATATCAATTAAAATACAAATCCAAATTATTGAAATTTTAAAATCAAAGAATCCAAAATATTGAAGATTACATCTCTCTCTCTCTCAAGTATATATCTCTGAAATCTTTTGATAAATTTTTAAAGTTTAGGGATAAGCATGAAGACGGTAAATGATTCCCAAACAATTAAGCTGCAAATCAAAGACATTCATTTGAAAACGCAGAACGGATGTCAATAGAAAGGCAGAAAGGCAAGGCGGATGTAAACGTAAATGGCGTCAAAAAGAGAGCGGCGATTACTTCAGGGAACCGAAGATAGTTAGCAATATCTCCAACATTAACTTCGTTAGACGTGACAACGTTCCCTTGATAAGAGAACGGAATTATGTTTTCCTCTTTCCACTTGTTAACTTAGCTCTCACGGAATTCCCATCCAATTAAAGATGTAATTGAGATAATGTTTGATCTTTCTACTCCTAATTATGTTTTCACGTCTCTCATGTGTGATGCTAATTACTTCTCATAGAGCATCTTACGATGTATAAGTATAATGTAAGTTTATTTTTGAATCAACCTCTTTTCATATTTATACGCGTTAATTTATAGAAATAATTAGGATTTATGACAGTTTATTAATCAATTTTCTTGAGTTAAGTATGTTGTTTAAAGTAAAATGAGTAATCATAATCAATATGTTTTTGGTATTAACAAAAATTATCAGAACTTCATTAAAAAGATGTTATATTTTTAGGTTACTGGTTCAGATCCGGCTCGAAGGACCAATTGACAAACAATGTTTTTGGTCTTTCAGTAAGTTTTAGGATATCAAAATAAATATTTATGAATAAAGTAATAAAATCTTAAGAGACATTTTAAAAGAAATCAGCCATTAATTTGTAAAGAGAACGCGTGGAATAACAATGACGCTTATTTTTGGTGTTGCTAACATAGTTTTACTATGAAACGTAACAAGTTTTATTACATCTATCAACTTAACAATACATGATAACATTTTAATTTAAAGGGAAGTAAGATTTTTCAAGCCGTCCATAGATTTCTTCAACGTGACATCACATTCAGAACTAGTATACTTTGAAGGGTTTTTATTTACCTTTAACTAGTTTGAAGAGCTCCTCACATTTTATCACTGTATCTTAAAACTTTTTAAAACTTATGACCAATATTATGATAACATTTAAGAATTCAAAGCAACACTTTTATTGGCTTGCATGATAGACGATTTATTTGCCAGATGCTGTATTTGTGTAGTGTGGTTCATCATCAGTATTATCATAATCATATAATTTCATTGATAAAAGTATTTATGTCTATTAATATTTCATGCTTTGTAAGCTTTCTACCAGAAAAATGTATTTTACATTATATTATTATTTGGAAACTTGTTTAGTTAATTCTATTTAAACATACTATATTCATGCACTGTTAGTTTCTCAAATAAATTAATTATACTTCTGCAATATAAGTTTACTACTGACAAACTTAGTACATATATATATATATATATATATATATATGTAAAAATGTTATCGGTAACCCAATTGTGTGAAATAATATGTCAATAATAGATAGTATAAGTACTATGTTACTTCCAAATAATAAGTGGTCCCATACCGCCCCTTACTAAAACATATGTCCCACTTTCCAGATTCCTGGCAACGCTGAGATTAGCTGCTTTGGCACGAAATCTATTGTGCTTCTGTGCTATTTGAATGAAAAATGAATTTAAATAAAACTACCTTCATATCCTATATCTTATATAGTATATTTGTTAGTATTAAACACTTATCATATCTGTATGCGAATTGGTATGCGATCCAACAGTTGATGATCTGTGATCTTGTGATCTGGCAACGCCCTCTGTTTCACATCGCGCGAAACACTAATTATAGATCTAATACGTTCCTTGTACATGGTTGTAACCTACTTAATGATATAGGACTAAGCATGACTGATTCATTTACTACTAGTATAGCATCCATCAAGCATTTATATATTTTGAATAAAATATTATTATTTTTGTCTATTACTTATTTATGTCTAATATATTAATACAATATTTTCCTATTGGTGAGAGATTGTAATTAACTTTCTAAAAATTAAACTTGTTATTTAAGTAAAATAAATAAATAGATAACTAATTGAACGTTTCTTTTAAGATATTACGATTATTTAAAAAAAGGCATTTATATACTTACTTATTTTATCTACACTAATAAGAAAAAAGTACACCTAAATATAATCCTTTTTTATTTTACAATATTGATAAAAAAGAGCTTGATTTCAATCGCTTATATTGATCTAATAGAATTTGAGGGAATTACCCAAAACCAATTATTCTTCAGCCTATTTAGGTTGATCGCATTTACGTCAAGCCCCTCCGGGAGCGAGGCCTGTTTCAGACGAAATCAAAGAAGTTCCCAGTGCAATTAAAAAGAAAATAGAACGGAAGTTGAACGATATTGTTTGATAAGTGTCAATACCAAGTATTTGGTGATAATTTGATTTATGTAAAAGAATGTGTCCAATAAATCTATAACAAGTAATTATTTAAGATTAACAAAGAATTTGACCTCGGTTAAAATTTGTGAAAGAATCTCATGCATTGCAACAAAGTGATGGTTCCATTAATAATTGATTCCCTTATATTGGTTCTTAGAAGGGACAATGACATTGGCTATCTTCAGCTCCAGCGTCCTTCGGAAGGTCCTAATTTTTACGGCAATCGCTTTCACCTACCAATCTTTCACCTACATTGGGCCAGCGATGGGGGTGTTATAGCCCAAACTTCTCATGTTAGTCTCCCATGTAGGAAGACTTATGCTCAGTAGTGAGACCGTAAATAGACTATAGATGATAATCGTTGCTGGTGAATAATCTATTTCGACATATCATTGTGTAAAGCCTGTTTTGTTTATGTCAGAATACTTTTTAATATATTTTGATACTAGATTGTTTTTTTATATGTTTTGTTGTTGTCAATATACCGGTGACGAGTCAAGACGTGGTTTCCTTGTTTTCCCACTTCTCTCCGAAATACAGTCCACAGGCTCCCCGAGCTAACTACCGTAATAATAATGATGATTAAAACCATTGTGAAAGACCCTTAACACTAGATATACCAGCGATTTGAATATATGTCAACAACAAAAATTATATTTGTTACTAATGTATATAAAATAACATTAAGTTTATAAAACGTACTCTCTAATTATAGCTACCAAAGACATAACATCATTTCTGAAAAAAAATATGTGTAATATAGTAGGAATTTTGAATTGAAATTGCACGACCAGTCTAAATGACTGGTTTGGTAAATCTAGTGTTAAACAGAAGTAAGTGATAGATTCAATAATCAGCGAGAGAAATACACGAATAATGCTTATTTTAAATAGACTAGGCGAAAGTAATCATGTCAGGCTTTAGAATGGAAGCCATTGGCTGAGAAACCAGGAAGAAAATATCAGCTGGCAGGTATGTGAACGATATGTCATGACTCAGATGTTATTTCCATAGGATATAGATATAGATAGCATTGCAAAATGCTTTGGTTTTATTATTTTATTTCACGATATTGGCTAAAGTAGTATCGTTCTTCTGTCACAGTTACAGAGTCATGATTGGTTATTACTCAAAACACAGAAGAATCTCTTCAAATTCATCTTACCTTAGCGGGTGGTGAACTAGAAGGCTCGTCGAACAATGCCCAAACTTTCGGCTTGGTTCTCTGCCAAGCACCAAGTTCTCCAGCCAAGTATGCTTCTTCATAACCGAAGAGCCTGGCGATCTCTTCTTCTGATGGCTTTTCACTGTCGATGTCCAGCTTATCCAGGATGGCCAAGGTATTCTGTAAACAAAAGGAAATTCATTTAAATGCTTCGTTATTATTTGATTAAACTTCTTTTTATTTGGCTTAGTTTCATTTGATTTGATTTAAGTTGATTAAATTTGATTTCATTTGATATAAATTGATTTGATTTAATTCAATGTGTTTCAATATAATATAATAAGTAAAATTACTGAAATATTTGACATTTACCATTACGAAATTGAAAGTTATTAGGCACTTTTAGAATTGAACCTTAACTAGAACAATCTTAGTGCCTTCCCTAATGCACAGACAAAGTTTCATGAAAACACTTAACTGTTTTATTTAAACTCACCGGCTAGAAAAAAACGGGCTTTTTATTCTAGCAAATTGAATGAATACTTGTGTTGCAGTCTGCGTCACGTGGCAATGAAAATTTTAATTTTTGTCCTATAAGCATATTCAGATTTATCATTTTAACGAAAATCTTGACTCAAGAGAAACCATAATAATATCTACAAGTGTTTTTTATATAAATAATGTGGTCAGGAGCCCGCCAACTTGTCTTTTTATAAATCGCTATCGTTATTGTCAAATTTTATATCTATTGGATCAGACTTCAACTTTCAATGTAAGTTAAGCTCAAATTTAATTAGGATTGAATTAGGAGAAAGACAAAACATAGTTTTCTATTTTTTTATGAGCAAAAGAACACCACAGCACCTTCCATGTGATTGGAAGTTTAATGAAATTAGTTATCGTTCACAATTTTAATAACAAGTTATAAAATGTTAAGACTTATGTTACATGTATCCAATTATGTATTGGCTAAAACTCGCGAGTGTTCTGGGAGATGACTCATTAAAATTCGTATCGCAGAGGGCCTTGAGTTGATGCGTGTAGAATATTTAAAAGTTTTCTCATAACAAACAATACATTTTTGGAAATTCTGCTAAAATATGAAGCCGTTGATATAAAAATGTTGTAACATGAAAAAGTTTGTAGACTTAAATTTATGTAGTCACTAAAATTATCTAAAATAAGTCTCATCTCAAATGTGAATGATTTCATCATAAATGTTTTAATTTCATTGTCATATAAAAACAGAAGAAAAAACTTTGTAAATTGTAAATTCTATTAAACTAAAAGCTAAACTTAAAGTTCAGATGTTTCTAATTTTCTTGGGCATTGAATCTGATTTCGAAGAACGTGCACGCTAAAAGAGTAAGACTGGACATAATGCAAATACGGAGGTGAAACTTACACAATGAGGAGAGGAGGAGGAGACGAAAGGAAAAAAAATTAAAATAATGAAAAACTTACCAGAAATAATAACCAGTAAGGTAAAGACAGAGTACGTGTGATACTGCGTCAATAATTAAATGCATTAAGCGAAATTTCTTTACACTTCTATATTTTAAATGATTTTCAGATCTGAAAGTCCAGAGATCAGAATTTTGCTTAGTTTGGTTGGTGCTAGGGATTTTTATAAGTCCATCTGCCTTGTTTGGAAACAAGCTAGGCTGACTTAATTAAGAGTTGGGTGGAAGTCCTCCATGAATAATCCTGGCATGGAATTTGGGTGTAGTTCGCTTCCACCTTCAGCCTTATCTTCACTATCAGGTGTAATGAAGGGCAAGAGCTACCCCGTTATGAATAAAGAAGGATCTGCTACATTAATTAAAACAAAAAAATATTGTATAATAGTTTTCTAAACCCCAGCTTTAAATGTTTAAGCTCTGGGTAGCATTATATGCATTTTCCTTTAAAAACAAGTTCCTTTCCCACTTACAAACATTTAGAAAGTTTAATAGAGTTAATCTTCCGAGCCTGCTAAATATCTGGCTGACAAATTTCTGCACCTTTGATTCTCCTCGTCCCTTTTGTTGCACTATACTGTTAATCAGGTTACGATGGGACTGATATGTCTATCAAATGATAAAAGCCTCAAAATTAAATAATGATTAAAAAAATATTAACGTTTCACTTAACATATAATGTGGACCTCAATCAAACATATGGCAGAAAAATTAGGAAGGAACTTTGGCAAATTGTTTCAATAGTTTTATCTTGTTCAATATATCCTACTTTTTGTTGAGAATCATCTATCTCACCTTATTTGTAATTAACATTAAGTTAGACCTGCAATACGAAGTGATTTCGAACGAAACTTTAACGAAACCTTAATACAAGGCCATATTGCAACGAAATTTGTTCTTTAACTAAAATATATGGGGGAGAATAAAGCATTTAGATGATATTGCAGTAAACAACGATAGAAAGAGAATTTGAAAACTAGGTCATTTCTCTGAGAAGGAGCTAGTCTAAGCTTTGACGTGATTTTACTAAGCATAAATAATTCCAATCCTGAGTTTTTGTACTGCGGGACTCCTCAAATACATTTTTTTTAATTCTTAATAATACGCCAATTACCTTGGTAAGGAAACCCTTGAAATGATTTACGATAATTGTTTGAGACTGGTTGGCATCCACAAACCTTTTTAGGGAGATTTTATGTGTTGGCTTAATGGTTTTCGAAGGTTGTCATCGTAGACACAAGGGAGTTCGCGTTATATATAGCATAACTTTAAAAAAGGAGGAAGTTCTCAAGTCGGTTGTATGTATCTTTTTTGCCCGATTTCTAAAACTCTTTCCACATTTGAAAGTTCATACTTCTAGTTTAGTTCCATTATTATCAGAGTTCAGTTCTGATGATGAGAAGTATGAGGAATCGATGGAACTCCACAAAGTTTATAGACATGCGTATGGCGATTTTGTTCTAAAGCTTTTAGTGTATTTTTAACCAACGATAAACAGACGATGTTATCGATGAAAATGGACACTCATTTTTTTCTGAAACCATCTCTGGTAACATTTTTTACTATTCTGCGTGGTAAAGGTAATAGCTAGATTAAGCTTGATATTATATTTGGCTATCGTCATCTTATCAACCGCGAGATTCCCACTTCTGGACAAATCACTCCTCCAAGGATCTCTCAACCAAATGGTTCAGCAAAATACTTTTTACATGTTCATCAGCTCCAATATATAATTTTGAATATATAAATAAATGCTAATAAACTAAATATAACCTTACCGTTACATGGAGCGCGATACGCTTTGATCAGCCCTGTATTTATCGTGTTAATTAACTTTCCCGCCACGAGCTATTTAATAGTTAACAGGTATCTCTACTAAAATATTCTCCCTAGCTGTTTATGTAAAAGAGACTTAATGTGAAAATAGTTAAGATCACGATCGTTTGATATCTTCGCAGTTGGCGCTTTTAATGGACCAGATAATGTTTCCTAAACTCTCTTCTTTTGGACATCGTTGAAACCGGATTAAAAATATATATAAATATACAAACGTCTAGAACAAAAGTTCATATTTAATACAAAACTTCTGCCTCTGCTAGGATCCAAACCCGGATCTCTGGTTGGTTCATCAACATCTAATATATATATCCCTAGAAGGAACGCATGAGGAGTTTGGTCCATAACAGCACCATGCTGGCCCATTGCAGGTTTTAAATATTAAGTGATTGTGCTTAACGTGACTTCAAGCACAGCAAATCTCAAAATAAACTTTAAATTTATCCGTATATGCTTTGTTTTCGATTGAAATCAGTGTTCGAACCACTTCGCCCTCGAACTCTCTGATTGGTTGGTAAACTTGAATGAGTTATTCATAAACATTAATTTGTTCATAGTTCTCCCTTCTATCCCCTGAAAAACTTTTTTAGATTCCACATTTGGAGGTACTTTGTGAATTTAGATGGGCTTATCACCTTTCTCGGTTGCTCTTTCAGGTTAAGAGTTAAGAGTATTTGAATAACTGTCCATTTTGAATAGTCTTGAAATTGTTTCGTTAATTTCGTTTTCAACATTTACACAAGTAATCAAGGAATGGGAGGTTCCCGGAGTATATCACTGCCCAACAAATTATCAGCAATAAACTTTTCACTATTTTCGCCATACTTATGAGTTTTAAAATGCTCCACATCATTCGCAGGGGAAAATGGAAGGATGAAGTAATTACATCTACACATACGGTTGAATACCAGCTCGCTTATTAAATGGTCACTAGTGTCACATGTTACACAAAATGCATCTCTCCATTACAACAATTTGTCCAGCATGTGGTCAAAGTAAAGAATCGATGGAACATATTTACGTCTTTAGTCTTGTGGGAACCCCAGAGTCTTCTACCTATCGCATAGCTCAAGTCGAAAGACCACACGCTATTTCTGCCCAGAGACATGGTGAAGGTTATGATAGCTTTACACAGGAAGTGAAAAAGCAGGGAAGACTCCAAAGATACTAAAGTGCACTGTGACGTCTTCGTTGCCCTATAGTATGATAATATAAGATACCCCTGCTTGATTTACAACCAAACACTGTATTTGGGTAATCATCTTAAAATATTGATGATAGTATAAAATATTTCTTACTGCTGGTTCTATTATTATATCTTCAGATAGGCAGGCTTTTTAGAGTCTAGTTCCATAGCATTTATTATTAATTTACTTAAATGGACAAACATTTTGGCTAACTAATCTTTAGTAAACCTATCGCTTAAAGGATCGGGATCAAAATATGGAATCCAATATCTATCTCCGATATCTAGTATGCATAACACCAACTTTTAATTATGCGTAGTTTTGACTATATACATAGGCATGAGTGTGACAAATATATGTTAATTATGATTATTATAATCGTGGCCTCAAATGTTTATAATATATATAAATTGAAAAAGAACACTAGTTTTAAAATTTCGAAAATACATAATTAAATTCGTTTTGTTTTTTATTTAAAATGTTTTTTGTATACATTTGCTCAAAAAGTAGTGTTTTCCATATATATTTGGGGAAAATTATTCTTTTCTGTACTATTGCTAGAATTAGTTTTTTAATCATAAATAATTTTTTGGAATATTTTGTGTATATTTTAGAGAATTTTATTCTATATTATTAATTGACTCTCCAAAACGCTTCATATAACTCTGAAACTATATCAATTATTACTTGTCCAAGGATTCGTGAAGGGGCCTGGATCGGGACTCATGATGAAATGACATATTTTCCGCACTTGTATCGAAATGTACTAGCTTAATATATACCACTATTTAAATAGTACCTGTGGCTATTTATATAAAAACCAAATTTCAATAACAAAACAGATTCTACTCTTAATTTAATAACCCGTTATGCAAATCATCAAGTCTGAAGTAATGTCTACAATATAAAAACCGTAAGCTCTGCTTGCTGGTGCATTAATTGGTAAACATAAACAGTTTTTCATTTATAATTCAATTCTTTTTATTATTTCCTTTGCTAAAATTACATTAGTTAAGACGAAACGAGCGAAAGATGTTTCCCAAATGTCAGAATTAAATCCAACAAACTATATTTTAGCTTACTCTTCGTAATAAATAATAAATCGTAGACATAAATACCCTCATTAGTAATGAATTAATAAGTTTTATCACTAATTAGGAAACTATACAAGTCAAAACCCCAAAAAATGAAATCCACGCAACAGTTAATCAAAATCACCGCAGTGTTAACGTTCATGACTGATCATTCTGTAATAAAGCTACGCTTGGAGAATGTTGTAATAGACGACTTTTGTAATTAGGATAAAGAAGATTGATTAGGGATTGCTGTACAGAGTTTTAATGCATTCCTGACCTTTGTTAACCTCTTCGTTTAAACATCATGAAATAATTTTCAGGATGATTTTAATTCTTTAAGATTACCATACAGAGGAAGTATACAATCCCTCTATTTCTTAAGTTCTTATATCCCGATAATCGTCTGGGATGGTGCAAATTAGGTTAACTAGTATTTGACAATTCCACGTATCTGACAAAATAAAGCAAATTGCAATAAATAGCCGTAAAGCCTTTAAAATGAGAAATTTATGAAGTCACAACCTTCCCTGGCGAAAAGGTTAACTAGCACAGACTCAGCCTTTGCCAATGGAATACTTGTTCATAGAATAATGCATAAGTACATGCATTCATTTCATTTCTGACTATTTGTGTAAATAAAGAAAACATGTTACAACTTAGTGTTACTTAAATATGACCTGGTGAATTACTCGTGCAGAACCCGGGTTACTCCCATGAAGGGCAATGGAGGTACCGGGGAGTTTTAGTGGGTATTCTCAGTGCCGCTCTATTGAGGTACTGTGTGAGCCCCACACACGCCCGTCGCTTAGCCAGTGGCGGGTAGGTCCGTAAATGGATTCCTCCTCGTAAAAAAAGGAGTGTTACTTAAATATATAATATTTATTCTAGTTTGTAAATTATAATCATATTTTTCGTTTACCTGGTCTTATATCAATATAATATTCATGATATTACACAGTTTGACCACAAACTGTAAAGCGAAAACACCTTTTTTGAAATAGTGTCACAGTTACACCTATCACTATTACTTTTATCACTATTCATCATAGTGATACCTGTTGTATAGGTTTCTGTTATAAAAATTTCATTATAAAGATTTACAGATATTAAAGATGACATCGAAAGCTTTCGTGAGAGCGGACATACTGAAAATGACCTTGTTTTTGCAACAATCACACAAGAAGTTCAGTGGCTTAGTGCCACTAAACTTCTTACTAACGTAACATATGCATTCATATATTCAAGTCATTAAACACTCCTCCAATATGTAATTTTTTAAATCGCTTAATATATTGACTGCAATTCTTTGTTAAAAGCTAAACGGATTATTGTAATGATTCACCAAAATCGATCAAGATTTTGGCGAATCATTACAATAATCCATATTAACCTTGTCCGTAATTAAATCAATTTTTGTAACACGAAATGAAGTCCGCTGGATCTGTCTATACAATATAAGCAACTTCATTACTGTGGCTAATAATTAGGGAGGAATAGTAGGTCACTATTCCTCAATCAGACTCTTTTTCCGAAATTTTATTGTTAGCAATCATAAAGTTAGGCAGCTATTGGGAGATCTAAATGTTTTGCGCATCGATGTTTCACTGTTAAAAGAAATAATCTAACCTAATTATTTATCACTATCGCTTAATTGGACAATATACAGATGATTCAGTCAAGAATCTGTGCGTTTGTCAATTATTTTTGTAGAACTTATAACCTTTGTAGAACACCTTTGGAGGAGTGCTTAATGACTTGAATATATGAATGCATATGTTACGTTAGTAAGAAGTTACCTTTGTAGAAAACTAGAAGCACAACTTTCCACAAGGTGAAGCGCGGCTGCGTGTGTGGGTGGCTCCCACGCACGCATTGTACAGGCCGCCTGGGATTGCCTAAGTAACTCTGGGCAATCTCCATTGGCGCGAAGCCCAGTTGTAAGGCTGAGCTGCCTGGAGGTGGAGGTGAATTGCTCGTGCAGAACCCAGGTTACCCCCGTGAAGGGCAATGGAGTTACCGGGGAGTTTTAGTAGGTATTCTCAGTGACGCTCTATTGAGGTACTGAGTGAGCCCCACACACGCCCGTCTCTTAGCCAGTGGCGGGTAGGTCCGTAAATAGATTCCTCCTCGTATAAAAAAAAATCCGCAAGGTGAATTGTCTATAATATAATATCCCATCTCCTCGTTAAATTTAGAGCCTTCTTCTTCCGCTGAAACTAATTAATACCTCTTTTTATGATATTCCTAAAAACTATGTTTATTAGTTCTGTCAACAGCGTTGTCTCCATTAATATTATACATTATATGTCCCACCTATCCCGGTGGAATTATTAAAAACCTTCAGGGAATAATAAGTGTGGTGACGACGTGCCCCGGACGAAATCTCTCGGTCGGCCGTAATCCAGGATAATGGAATGGTCGATCCTTTGTTTATGTACGTAAGGATACAACATAAGCTTGACATAACCTGCGATTCGTATTAGCGCGACAAGCCGTTGCTCAAATCGAATATTGGCTTGATGATTTTGGAATGATATTTCCAACGTCTAAATATTCAACTTTAAAATTACATATTAAAACGTTTAATGTTGTTGTTACTGTTCATGAGATTACTAAATAGAAATCTATCTAGTGTTGACAATTTTTTGTGAAAATCTTTGGAAATCTATGTTAGTTGTTCTTTATAGTTTTGTGTATTCGCCCATCTATTATTTATTTGTCGAATAATATCATTTTTGTTGCTGTCTCTTTCTCTATGACTAACAATATCAAGTTGTTATATTATTGTATAGACTATTGCTACTTTGTTATTTATGTTAGGCTTCGTTTGTACATGGCTTTGTAGATGTTATCTTCTTGATAATAGTTTGAGAATTTTTTTAAAGTATCACGTATTTTCAAAATCGCTAGTGTACCACGTTCCTACATTGCGGTCTAACGCGCGTACCCGTGTTGCGGTGAAAACATGGCATATTTCGCGACTCCCGCTTCGATTATTGTTCTTTTGTGCGAATATAATAGAATCAACGAACAAACGTATCGGCTCTGTGCAAACGTGCTTCTAATCTGTACCTTCGTACAAAATGAAATGGAAATGGAAATTTTTAACCTCGCATAGTGTTCGCCTTATAGTCTACGATTCCTGTGTCATTAAAGACTTGATACCGAAGTTACTTTTTGTGTTACCTGCCCTGTGGTGAAGGTGTCTTCGCTCTTATTATTATCTCTTGAAATAAATCTAATCTAGTCCTAAGTTTAATACACTAGGATTATGTTTATGGGTTCAACATGGATTGTTTAAAAAGAGGCGTGAAAAAGCACTTTTTGGGCCGGCAAGGTTAGTGTGGCTAGGGCAGTTTGTCGCATACTGCACTAGCTATCTTCAAATATGGACTCCTCTACGGCTTATCATCAGGTGGTGTCGAGTCATTTAAGATATAAGATATAATTTATTTGTAAAACCACGAGTATACATTTTTACAATAATAATGTTACAATTAATCTAAGACACATACGTGTTTTCGTCAATGATGACATACAAATTTAGCATACTATACAGAGCAAAAAATAATAATGATTAGATTTAATGAAAATATAAAAATGAGCTTTTTATAAAAAAATAACTCTATGTAATCTGGTTCATAAAAATACTTTGATTCTACCTGGAAGAAATCGCTTCTAGTGATAAGATAGCTTTGTGCAAAGAATCTTTGTTTTTATCTTATAAAAATATAATATTGGTTGATATATCTACAATAAAGAAATATTATATTCGTATATTCTACTATCGAAAAAACCGAACTTAACCTGATTCAAAATCCACCACAAAAAGAAATTGAACGAGATATTATTTCAGAGGCAATAGAGTTATCAAGAAATTATTACTGACCACGTTATTTTATGACTTGAAAAAAAAAACTTAAATAAAATAATTGGCAGGGTTGTGAAAACTAAATTTAATGTTCCGTCATATTATTTCCAATAACGTATAATAGAAGCAACCGTTACAGATTATGAAATATTAAACTACAACGTTCTTTCAACTCTTCAACAACCCTTGCTACAGAATACTAAACAATAAAAGTTTGTCGATCCATCAAACTTCACAAAGCCAAGACAACGGCTTGAGATAGCAATACTTGAAGATTTAACTTCCTTAATGGTAGTTTGATTAAAGAATTTGCTTCTGAATAGGTGT
Organism: Acentria ephemerella; assembly: GCA_943193645.1. NCBI lineage: Eukaryota > Metazoa > Arthropoda > Insecta > Lepidoptera > Crambidae > Acentria > Acentria ephemerella. The sequence continues at coordinate 1,379,675 of OW971891.1, forward strand.
TGGTTTGTTAACAATTTCTTAGGGAAGAGTTCGTCATGGCAAAACTGTTATATTTACAAATTCTCGTGGTTTTGATGTACTTGAAGTCGTAAATATAACGTATGATAGATAGATATACAATTCATTTGCATCATTATATACACACATTAGTATAAAACTTCAAGTTAACAAAGGACTTTTTTTTTTAAATATCATAAGTAAGTTGTGTCACAGCGATACTAACAGGCTAAAGCTATGCGATGTATTTGCCTAAATAAAGCAAAAGGCTGATTTTCAGCTTCTGCCAGGTCACAGGCGTGAGGACGCGGAAACAAGAACTAGCTGTTTGTTTACCAATATAACTAGTTTATTGTATTTTTTATAGATTGCGAAAAACGTAAGTTAAAATATGAATTCCAAAATAAACATTTTAGGAAACAGTACTGCGTATATAGTTCGTTTATTCTGGTTTTGGACTTGCAAATTAATATAACAGACATAGTTATTTATGTTCAAAATATTTGACAGACAAAATTACATAAAACGTTGAAGTCAAGATAATTTTGTCTCAGATCTTAACCTAAAAACTTTAAAGTATTTTTAACGCACAAATTCTCAGCATATTCGTTTCCTATCACGAAAGTGTTGAAAACATTCAGATAAGGGGTTGAAGAGGGGCATCGTGATAATAATTTAGATTGGACTACGCATAAGCCGCAAAATCGATATATTGCCCATCTACAGCATCCATTACTATGCGGACTATAGTACTGAGGACTCTTACACGGGTCGGGAAAATATCCTTTGTTCCATTGTGCACGAAAGCGGAGGCCAACCAGTATATGAAATAAAGTGTAGTTTCTCCAACCACTATTATAGTACCAGTCTTTGTTTGTTTTGACAATTTAGAATAGAATAGAATAGAATAGAATATATCTTTATTGTACATCAGCCAATTCAAAAAGAGAAGCACACAAAAAAAACTTAACTAATTTTGTACAAAAGGCGACCTTATCTCTAAAAGCGATCTCTTCCAGGTAACCTTAGGATGGACAGGATTCAAGATAAAGTACTTGAGGGAAGTTGGCGACGTATAAAATGATAAAACTATATAACTTTAGTAGAGTTATTTCATAGAGATATAAATTTATTTTCCATCACTTTAATTATCAAATTAGTTAATATAACGATACAGCTTAAATTTATTGAAAAATACGCTTTGTTCTGACGTTTATCTTCTGATAGACTTCCATGATGCTATTGCTTATATCTGATGTTCTTGACTGTGAGTGCATTCTTTAGTTAATTATAATAAAATTAGAAATAACCACCATATAACTTCGATTATCTTGGCTAAACTATTTCCTCCTTGATCTCATTACCTTTTTTAGTATTTTAAATTTTGATTCTAGTAACACTATCTTCCTTACTGGCACTTTATTATTAAACTATTAAAATAGCTAGAATGATTACAAATATCAAATATTATCACCTTTAAAAATAAATCAAACAAATCCCGTACTTGATTAGGTTAACGGTGAGATCAATTTGAGAAATTTCTTACTCAATTGGCTGACAGTTGCCTTGCAAATTCACAATATAATTAGTAGTATGCTCTCCCAAGATACAGAGGTCTCGGTATGTTATAACAGCCTGTCCAGACATCGAGTGCTTTTGACAATGGACCCAATTCCGTTGTCATCATTATCGTCATCATCATGATATTAGCCGAGAGCTCACTGGTAATAGGCCTCCTCCAAGGACTTCCATAGCAATGTGCACGAACTTAATAAAAATATAGATATTTGCCTCTCTTTCATTCCAATTCAATATGAAAAGGATAGGAACTTTTAGGAACATCAAGTTAGTATATACTTAGATGATCCATAAATATTGACTTATTTTAATCGGCATGTTTTATGATGCGCATTAAATAAGCAACATCAAATGACGTCATCGGTCATCTGTCTTTAAGTGCATGGTACTGAAGAGTAGTAATGAAATTAAATTTAAATAGATTCTACAGAACGGAATCGGCGCTATAACGTTATTATTCAAAAGTTCCTAGATAGAAACGCTTTAGCTCAAAGAATCTAAAACATAATTAAAACCCCAAAGCCAGTCATAATTTTGCTCTGAAACACATGCAATTTTCATACCCAATGAAGCGGGAATGTAATCAAATTGTGTCCAACAAAGAATTCCCGGTTGCCATTAATGTAACCAACGTATTGCTTTTTTTTTAAATTAATTGCTCAACTCATAAAACATCTGTCATAATTTCAAATGCGCTTTGTTCTCGGGAATATTGTATAAAGCCGCCATTGTAAATGGGCGAAAATATAAATATATAACATGAAACTCAATATGTGTTGATGAATAGAATATTTTTTTAGTATGTGTAACGTTCTCGTAAAGCCTCTGGGGTGACGAAATCAAAATCTGAAAGAGGTTCAAATGTTGAAGAAACCAATTAAGCCAAGAAAGAACTTATTGGATTAGTTAGCTGCCTAAAAATTATCTGATTAATTGTCGACCAACTGCATAATTTCGACGGACATTTCCATTGTTTAAGAAAATGCCTTTTTTTGTACTTTTTGATGAGATTCGTGCTCTTCTGAAGGCGCAGTATTAAGTAAGAGTTAAGAATTCTCAATCATTTAAACCTTTCTAATGAGCTAAATGGATTCCGAGCTGAACTACTGCAATAAAATCCTCATTTAATCTTTTATTTCCTGTATTTTTTATTTTGATAACTACCAAATCCATTTCGTCGCAGAACTAAAATATTTCCAGTTATACCACACTAACATCATAAAAGTCTCCATTAACTACTCCACGATCACTGCCATTTCCGTCTTAAGACGTCTTAAAATGCATAGTCCGCATCGAGTATACTTCTAAAATTACGATCTAGCTATTTGGACAATCATTTCTTTTGTTTGTTTAAGTAAAAAATTGGTTTGACATCAACATCGGTGCTTTCAAGCACATACCATTCAGCGTCATTCAAAATCAATCTTAATTACCAACAGATTTAGAATTCATTACGACCATTCGGCTCATATTGAGGTCAAGAGCGAATCGATTAATTATAAAAACCTAATTTAGCAGTAAACATTCACTTCGCAAATTTGCTTTTGATAAATTATAATCCAAATACCAACGGTTTCTAAAGGCTTCAATAATATATATTGAACTGTTGCTTCTAAATTATATAAGTTTTGAGAAATTACATCCAAGTTAAGGGCGATAATCAATACAGATTCTTCTTCAACATTATTCCAAGACGTAATCACAAATTCAACGGATTTTAAACTTTCGCCACTTTGACAAGAAGTTTAAATTTTGTTAAACTGATTAATGATTTAAAAAGTAACTTTTTCACTCAAACGTGGTTATTTAAATAACTGGATGATAGTTTTTCTTCATAACAAGAGTAAATAAGAATATGAATCGAATAGTATAGTTTACTGGAGCCTATAATGCTTTTTATTATGTCAGGGCAGGCATAATAAAAAGCAAGCAAATATTTCTTCTCCCACTGTAACGTTGCCTCAAAGAACTCTGGCGAAATTTGAAACTTTCTGAGCGAAGTAACACCGCAATATGACGCAATGTTATTTAATTTACTTCTTTGTTTTACCTCTCATCTCTTTCTTTCTCTCTCTTTTTGTTGTAAAAGTGAAACCTTTCATTATTTTCTTATATTTTTGAACATAACTAGTTAAGTTTAGAAAGATGCTTCCTGGAAGTTTAAAGGGTAAAACTTTGTTGTGGTCTAATATTGGAAGTTAAATTGGACTTGCTGCTAGGCTCTACCTCTCAATAGCTTTTTCCTTACAGATCAGTCTTTACGTTAGCTGTGTTTTTCGATGTATCATAATTAAAGTTGCTAGTTTTATAAAAAATTAACTGTGTTTGGGTTCCATGAGCGACTTTAATCCTAAATATTTACAACAGTAAATCAGATGGACTTTTCAAAATGACTTTTTCATCAAAATATTAGTGTTCTTCAAGCCACTTTAGATGTAAATATCTTAGCGACTCCCGAAGTGTAGAACGATCCATAGGGCATTCAAGTTCCAGCATGGTAGTCGCATACCGAAAAATGCCAACTCCTTCCACGAAATTGGGGGACCTTCACACACAAATCTGATAAACGGGAAAAATATTTTGTGTACAGCTGTACTGTACTTTTTCTATAATTAAGACTAAAATCTCATACTTTTATTTATTAATCTTATTAAATAATGGTGGCTTATAGCTATAAATATAAATCAGCAATGCAATATATGAATAACAGCCATATTAATAATAATAAAATTAAATAAAAAAACAATAATAATATTAGTATCAATTATTGAGTAAAATGTCGTTTAGATGCAGCCAGTACCATTTTCGAGTTCGTAATTCTATTTGTGATGATCCAAAGGGAAGGTGTTGTTTGCAGCCAACCAAAACTGATCCGCATGATCAGATCTTTGTTCAACTGATTAAGAAAATACAGAATATCCCTCTAAAGTAAAATTTAAATAATGTGAACAATATGAGTTATAATGCCATATTGACTGTTAAGCGCTTTCAAACGAAATAAAAGGTCAACAAACTGAACCTTAACCCTTAAGCCAAACGGAATGGAATAATAAATTGACTATTGCCTACATCAAATAAATTACAGGGAAGCTAAATTATTCTAAAAGACGTACCTTCTTTATGAAACCCATGAATTAATTTCCTCCAAAACCTCCACTGAACATCCGCTCTTAAAACGCAGTAAAATTGGAAACGTTTCTCATCAATTTCATTAAAGGGTTCTCGCAATTTTAATGTCTTAAGTAAATATCTAAGAAACCGAGCATATTTGTTCAAACCTCTTCTAAGCCTATCTGCTTAGTAGCTTTAACTAACTCTTTGAATTCGTTTAATTGATTATCAATAAAGTTTATTATGTAATAAACATGGTGTTTATTGAAATTTTCTCATCAATTTCATTAAAGGGTTCTCGCAATTTTAATGTCTTAAGTAAATATCTAAGAAACCGAGCATATTTGTTCAAACCTCTTCTAAGCCTATCCGCTTAGTAGCTTTAACTAACTCTTTGAATTCGTTTAATTGATTATCAATAAAGTTTATTATGTAATAAACTCGGTGTTCATTGAAATGAGACAAAGATACATTTAGAATCAAACCACAATACATCGATAAGTATAGTTGATGATACTTCAACCTTGAGCACTTTCTCGTTCAACGTCTGGTGTTAAACAATATGTCCGGTGGAATAAGTGGGTAGTATGTAAATAAAATGATTTCGATTACAAATCCTCTAATCGTAAGTTATTTGAAACGCACGCTAATAATTCTAAGGAACTGTTGTAACTGGGAGAATGTTACGAATCTAAATTATTTTGGTTCAATTTTAGTATTAAACTTTTTTAAAGCATTTATCTTCGAATTTTGTTGTATTTACTAAAAGTAGTAGCAGCAATATAAATTAATTTGATCAAAATATATTAAATTTCAAGTTTAGTGGCGTTGTGTGTAAGGTGCGTATGCGGGAATGAGGAAACCTGCACACGCCTGGGAAGAAATTCTTAGGTTGTGTATGAAGTCGCCAACTTCACTTACAACCCGCACTGCTGTATGGCAAACTGTCAAATACGCAGTCTCTGGAGCCTAGTTGGACTAGAGTTATGCTGCAGCATACAATAAATATCATGTCACGACCACTGCTGACCATGAACCCTGTCTATAGCTTGTCAAACTTTAAGTACAACGAGGAATGATTGAAAAGCAAATGGAAATACGTACTCTAGAATTTATTGCTTTTCATATATTTTTGGTGAGGATATTTTATTATGTTTCTGTCGTTCTTGAGATCAAAAAGGGTTGCTTCTTTGCCCTTTTTCATACGTTTTTCTTCAATTTCCTTTGAGTATGTGTAAAGTTTTCACTGGAGGGCTTTATCAATTTTATTTGAGTGAGTATTTCTATTTTCAAGTCTTTGTATCTGCTAGTAATGTATTAGCTACGGATATGCGTGAAATAAGGAGCTCGCTAGCAAGCAATGATTCAAGTGTTATGGTTTCAATTACGAAGACAAAGTCCCTGGATGGATCATAAAAAATGTCTATCTTGAGCTCCTACGTGCGTTGGTGTCAGTTGTTATGGCTATACCTTTCAATCACCTATAATGGGCTAGCTTGGTAGTTTGTACGTCCCGAACTCCTCGCGTTTTTCTTCTCAGACCTGTGCAGTGATACGACGTGAACTGGTAAAGTGATAATGGATAATGATACTGAACTATATTTTATTAATATAGATCATTAGCAACAGGGACTAAAAGACCAAAGAGCCTTGCTAAATACGGAGAATCTTGAAAAAAATTGAATTGAGCCATCCAGGGACAAACTATAACCAAAGCTTCTTTGCATCAAAATGTTTGAGCCTAGAATTCTCGTATCACTGCGCTAACAAGCTCCCCAATTAAATGCAGCTATTTGACTTCAAATACGTCTAGAGCGAGCTTGTAATTAATCAATGATTGACACAAACAGTTCTGCTGATCCTATTAATTATCACGTGTTAACTAAGTTCACACTTACTTTTAGGCACTTTTAGGTTTGTGGTAAACACGCAAATGCTGGGTGCGATTTATCTTTACAAATCACATCAAATTACAACATTTAATGTTACAACAAATTCGACGATATTCATTAGTGCTTTCCAACAATGTCTTATATATAAGTAAATGTTTATTTCTTTATCATATTTGTCATATAAGTTTGTCTTCCTCTCTTCATAATAGTATAAAATGCACACGGTTTCAGAAGAAGACGCTCTTCCATAACATATAGAGATCATAAATAAAGAACATAATAATAAGGTAAACTCTAAATAAAAATGTTTACGCCATTGACAATATTAATATAAATACAACATTTTATGTATGAATTTCTTTTGGAAATGTTAGTGTGTGTGCGTGAGTTTATTTCAGTCTGTCTGTGATTTAAATGTATCTTCTATATTAAAGGCATTATATAAGACTTGTACAGGGTCTGTATAACTTAATGTTCTAACTAAACCAATTGATTAACTTAAAAATTATTAGATATTTTAAGGAGATATTTCTATGTATAAATATTTAAAATAGATAGCCCAACTGATAGTAAGAGCTTAACATCGAGATTGTCGGTACGCAACCTTCTGGAGTCATGAGATGTTAGCCACCCTTATAACAATATCACCCATTTAATAGTCAGTTTAGCGTTGCTACTGCTATCGTCGATATGTGTTCACCAGTACAGCTTTATTTACCGACTACTATTACTCTTGTGTCCCTCGTTCCCGTGTGTGGGGTATCCAAATATTATGATTGGAGTAAAACTTACGTTGTTGTAACAACTAAATTCTGTAATAAGGATGTTGGGTTGATATTTTTTGTAGTAAAAAGTATATTATCTTTTATTATACTCAGTCTTAATCTGTCTTTAAAACAGGTATTTTATTAAGCGTTGTAGAATTAAATATTTGCAAAACAATACACTATTTAGATGCAATATAAACTTAGAATCACCCTCGCGGGAATAAACTTGCAGTTTAGTTGTGGTTCCATATATAGAAATGTCCTATGTACTCCAAGCGCAAGGTATCCTCACCATTACGACACAATCCGCATTGTAAAGTGAGCGTTAAATCTTAGAAACGAGATCATATCTCAAAAAGTAGTTCTGTGTACGAAAAACGAAAACCCCCGAGTACTATTGATAAAATTTGTCTGATGTGAATCCGGCATTATTAATGTTTTACCAGAATTAGACCGCTTTTTCTGTGTATTGGTAAGCACATTTAATTTGAATCAAATATTTTAAACTATATCCATTACAGGAAGCCATCTTTTTTTTACATAACGAAAAGTATAACAATACACGATGTTTTTGGCCATTCCAATCACTCTGTCAAGTTGTCTCTTCACCAAGAAGTTAAGGAATAGGGTAAAGTAGGATCATTAGCAATATAATCATCAAAAGTAGTACTTACTACAATACAAGAATACTCAAGTATCAGTTGAGTTTAAACTGAAGACTGAACAAAGGGCTTCATTCAATTCCATTAACGACCAAACAAAATTATTTGAACAAAACATAGGAAGATAGATGACTTGAGTTTAACAACAAGAAATTATTTTCCAAGAGATTAATTCCAAATAAATGTCTTAGTTCAAAGTAGTTTGGTAAAACTCACATTCGTGAATATTTTTAATGACCACTCTGTTTATTTTTTAATTTATTAAAATCAGACAAGAGTCTGTTTTTAACTAAATGCAGTACTGAAAAAGATCTTGATTAAGCTTAGCGTGAAAATCAGTTAATACAGACAGACGTTCGAACCAATCACGTAAAATTTTGCTCCAATATCCTTACCATATCTAATCCACCAATCCCGTACGTTTACAAACTCCGACACACTCCTAAACAATTTATGGTTAGTTCACGTCTAACTTACCACGACAACGCCGCAAGCGTTGATTGTTTCCTCACTGATCCGGTTACAGGCGGTTACCACACCTAACTCGTTACGTATAAATTAGAATCTTAACGGAGACATAACAAGACTCACAACTCAAATACAGTTTGAATTGTTTGAGTTTACGCTTGAATATTATTCCATGTTATTTCACTCTTCCATCAAGAATTGTTTAAAACAGTTTAACTGACAGTATATTTCATATTGCATAACAAGAACTACTCCTAGGACTAAATAGGATCATATTATATCACAGTATAAATAATGATTAAGAATATCAATCCGTACAAGGGTTATATAATCTGCGCTTTTGGCTTTTTTTCTATAAAGAATTCGTATATGGACCTACCCATCAATGGGCCACTGGCTAAACGTCTGGGGTTTGTAGGGCTCACCCAGCGCTGCAATGGAAATCCCTAAAACCCCGCGTAAATCTGCTAATTGGGACTTAGGTTCTACTGAAGCAATTCACTAGACCTTCCCCTAGCAAGCACATTATAGAAGCCGTATACACCTGGTAATTCTACGTGGTGCTGGCAATTTAGTCCTTATTTATCAACCGTAGCTTTTGACTCTGTGTGAGATTAACATCCAAATTCTTTTATCCGAAGCAATTATCAACAAATCATCGAAAATCGCAAGCGTCTGGTACTCGTTTAGTTTTGCTATCGACAAACCACTCGCTACACTTTAAAAAATGTTATGAATTTAATTACAATTTTTATTTATATCTACTGTGGTGTCTGTATTTTCTTTTTGGTCAGCAAAAGCCAAAGATGTTATTGCTAATCCAAGTTTTAATTATGTAATAACCTTAAAATTATAGCTATTTTACGATGTCTTTAAATTGTGCTCGTAGCTGTAAGGACTGCACAACTTCATATATTAGAGGTGAGACTAATTTTTATTGAATTGCGCTTACGCAAAGTTTCGGATTATATCTTTATATATCTCAAATACATTTTATCTTGCTTATTTACATTGGTTTCTTTAACTAAAACTGTGAATCTAACCGTTTTAACTTTTATAACATTAAGTAATTATATTTTTTTGTTTATGTCAGCTGATGATTCACTGAGATAAATATTATGAAATATTATTGCTATATTTGGATCTTCTACTTCTTTTATAACTTCTATAATTCATTTGCTTGTATAACATTCTTTTATAAAACAATATGTGTATTAAGATGGCACCTAACAAGGATTTTGTCAGTTTCTAATATTAAATATTGTGAATCTATACATATAACGTAGGGACCAGGTAATTGATCGAAATTCTTTACGGCAAACTTTAACGTCTGAGATAAAGAAAATGTTATTACTCCCCTGGATTTTTTAGTAAAATGGCGTTTGAGGAGCTTTTTATTAATTTAAATAATATACTACTGATTGTATGTTCAACTAAAATCAAAACTTCTTAAGATCAGTATATTAAAAAGTAGCGAAACTAATCTCAAAGACAACTGTTATCAATACCAAACATGGAGTCAAGATTTTCCTCACATAAATGTTCTTTCAAAATCAACTAAGACATATTACTAACCTCCTGACCACACGCCGGAAACTTGTGACAAAGAGAAATCCTGCCGGCTTTCATTGTGATCCCGGGGACAAATCATATTACTGGACAGTGATACATTTCCCGTGACCGTCAGTTACACATGTCTCAGTGTAATACAGCTGCCTCTTAGTAATTTATATATCAGAGAAGCACTTGATGATGATATTGTGTATTTCGTCTGCTCTACACCTAGTAGGTTTATGATAGTAAATTATTTAAGGATGAATGAAATGTACTCTTAGAAAGATCTTTAGGATCATTTTTCAATGTCACATAAGCTCGTTCAACACTCTCCACTTGATGACAATGACCTATGTAATAACAAAAAAATACTTAATTTGGTATCCTGGAAACAGCAGATACTAATATATACTATGCCTTGTACTGAGTAATTACAATTGCAACCTTTCTTTTGTCTTACACTGAATCAAAGCGAACTGGTTCATGACTAAAATAGAATAGGTGTCTGTTCTAGATAGGATAAAGCTATCTTGAACATACACTACAAGTTAAAATATTAGGAGTGAATACTTACTTTGACTTATTTGCGTAAAGTCAAACAAATGAGGAGTTCAACTTTGACTTAAGTCATAATGTTTTACGCCTACTAGCACAAATGACCAAAACAAATAAAATTTTCTCCGAAAACGTCAAATGCGTAAGCGACATGACTGTAGTACAGTTCCTCTGGGACGGTTGCCCAGTATTTATGTGATTACAAATTGTGTTTGTAATACAGTCGTTGGAAGTCGCAATCTTTTATGGACGAAAAATCTAGGTCTGAGTCTTGGGAGTATGAAAATAGGTCAAAACTATCACGGCCTTCTTCTGTTTCATGATCAATAGCGAATGTGTGAACGGTGCTATTTTCAAAAGTATAAGAACTCCACTTTTGAAATCACTATCCACTTACCGTTTTCTTTTGTTATATTCACTTTATACTCAAGTTTGACTTCCGAAGTGTATAACGATGAAAACTGTTCTATCTCATTGAAATTAGGTGTGAACTCAAATGGAATTCGGCATTAGATTTCGAGGATTTAACATTTGAATTCATAGCAAATTTTCTACTGTTAATAAGAATGGAAATACATAGAGACCTTTTTAAAGAAGCTAATGGCTTGTAAATGATTTTGCTTAGCCAGCTTTTTGATCAATCTACGCAATTTATCATCCGTTTTTCTGCGTTGCAAATACGAACGTCGGATGATTTAAACAAGTCATCGTGAAAGTCAGTTATATTTAAATAAGATTTTTTTAACAATGACTTAAGATAATGACAGCCATCTGGTTGAGTAGTCAGTATCCCTGTCCTCTTAGCTAGAGGTTCCGGGTACGAATCCCGGAAGTGACAAATATTTTTCTGATGAGTACGACTATTTGCTCAAGAGTCATGTATGTTTGCGTGTTTACTTAGTATATTTCTGATATTTATATATACATTTATATTTATATTTCTCCGTTATGTAGTATCCATAAGACAAGCTCTTAATGATGCTTAATTTGGGATAGGTAAAAAGTGTGAGTGTGACAAATATTATTATGATGATTCAAATAAACCCACACATATACAAGATATGTTACTATTGCCAGCTGTGTGAATCTTATTATAACTTAACACGTAAAACATATAAAACCTATCTAAGCATGTCATATTGACCAGTATCTATTATGAAATCCAATATTAAAAGTGAAGAAGAAAAGGAGAGAAGAGAACAGATGTAGTATGATAAGAAAACAGTTAATCTATAGCTGAGTGAATACTTTGAATGCGATAGTATGAGAGTAAATATAAAAACCTTCATTTCTTTTTCTTTCTAGATTATTAACTTCGAACACAAAGGCGTTAAGTAGGGTTGATGTCCTGTTATATAATGTAACAAAATTTCTGGTACTCAACGAAATAGCACGCCAACTTTCTAAATTACGGCATACCCCAAGAGGGGGTGGCAACATGGGGTTTTTTGACATAGTAACGAAAAAGTTTTAACAGTGATGACTACGAAAGAGTGTTGCCTGATGAAACTGCGTTTGCCTTGGTTGCTTTTAAATTCAATAAATTAACAACAGAAAGAAACAAACGTAATGAGAATAATAAAAATATATTTGTTAAATACTATAATTACTAATGCCAAAGGTTTTTATTATTATTGATATATAGTTGATCCGATTTGATAACGTTTTAGTTTAATCACAGCTTGTGAATTTTAAGAAGTAAAATTCTTCAATATAGTCAATTTAATAACAACTGAAACTTCAATTACTTGACTATTTACAAATGCGCTTTCAACTTGGGTCTCTTCAGTACCCGTATTATGTCATCGTTCATTATATTATATGAAAAGACCGATGTTAAAATGATATATTGCCATATTACGTAAGGATTTCATTGATCTATAGCGTACGTCCTGTTCTGTTTGATACAATCGATTCCGTAACATATTTAGCCGTTCTTTACACTACTTCTTTTGTTTTTGTTATAATAAGGTTTTACTGCATGTAAACTAACACTGACCTTTTTAGACTGGCGTAGTAGACAATAAAATATATTCGTTAATCAATCCTGTCACTGTGTACTCATTTTATAAAAATATTCTGTTTAAATATTTTTATTTAACTAATATTACAATAGTTTTAGTTAACAGTTTGTCTTAGTCTGTCTAAATAATTTGTCTTTTTGAACTTGTATTTTATTGTCATTTTATTCACTTTCAAATTTAGATCGGCTTGAATATTAAGTATATCATATAAATATGGATAGTTTATCATCTAAAATAATTTATAGAATAATTTATTTCGGATACAAGTGAAGGTAGTAACAAAATTGTATGAAATCTTTGGAACTATAATTAAATTAGATTATTTATATAGCGAGGAGCTTGTTGGCGTGGATCTTTGAAATATTTGGTTTTGATAACGAAAACAACGAAACTTTTGGCATGGTTGAAGAATGGGTCAATCATATTAGTTTCCGAGCTCTTCCGTGCTCCAGAAAGCACGTTAAGACTCCTCGTGCGTTTCTCCAATGCAGGAAGGCCTGTTGCTAGCTGTCGAACGTATACAGGCTCTAGATGATGAGGATTACTCCAACTTCCCAACGAGTCAACTATAAACTCTTGTTTAAGTCTGGATAATGCAATAAGCATGTCATTTCTATCTTACAAGGTAAATGGTTATTTCTTTCATTATATTATTAAGAAGCATGTAAATATTATTTACAATTTTAAACTTGACTATAAATCATACTCATTCGGAATGCTTATAATATTCTCAAGAACAAAACATCAAAATGAATTACAACAGCAAATAATATCGTACAGTATAAAATACAAGTACTGGATATAAATGATTCATATTTTATTTAGGAAAGGCACAGTTCGGGAAAATCTAATGCTGCAATATGAAATTGAAATGAAATGAAATGAAATTTTGAAATTTTTATTTTTAAAACAGCTTAAATAAGACCATGACCAACTGTCGCTGAACTAGGCCGAAGCCTGTATTTCAGCATACAGTGCCTCCATCCTTGGAAGTGCAAAAAACAAAAATTTTAATAATTACAAAGGAATATTCTAATAACAATTTTAATTTACATATGTAACATTGATAATAACATATATACATACACATACACTTACACACATATATATATATACATATACATACAATACATACACATACAAATACATACAAAGATATATACTTATATAGTACTTATAGAACCTTATACGGGTGTAGAAGTCCTCTCGGTGTGTATAATATAAGGACAATGTATATTGTTAGTTTTTGAAGTAATATAGGATATAGAATGGTTTAAGACCTTGAGGAGGAGGATCGATTTACGTATTTATTAGATCAGCCCAGTTTATATGCAATTGAAGTCACTAACAAACTATGATCATAAAATTTTACTGGCAGATAATTTAAATTGTAGTTGAATGATCTTTGGATACTATACTATAATTAAGTATATATCATAAATTTCGTAACCTATCGCAAAAGATCTTATATAAGTTGATATTAAGTATCAAACAGCACAAACAGAGAGTCTGGAAAATACTTGAAAATAGTTTGTTAAAAATACGTCGTTAAATTTTAAAGTTTATCGAGCGGACCAAATCGTTCAGCACTAAGTATATCTGCAACTCTTCAAGGAATTATTTTCGTCTGTCTACCCACTAAAAGTACCGGAGTTATCGATAACAATTTACGCTTTAAAAATATTTCGAATTCCATCGGAAATGTGCTTCGATTTTTTTTCAAATGAAAAAACCACGCTAAGCCGGCTCGCTCCAGAGATTTGTTGTTTACAGCCGCGGTCCATTTCAATTTTTACGACTCCCCCCTATTTTTACTATCTTTCCGTGCGGTTAAATCATCCATTTTGTGAATGTGGCACCCAATAAAATGTATTACTGCGAAACATAAATTACACAGATCTTGTTAATTTGATTTCGAATTTGGATCATATTCGAAGTCGTTACAATTTAAACTGATTCTTTTTTCATTTGAAATTGCATGATTTATTAAATCTTACGATAATTTGAAATGTAACGCGTTCTCTAGAAAAAGTATCCCGAGTTATACTATAAGGTACACAGAATCACAATAAAATTTATCTTATCTTAAGGAAGCGAATATTTTATCTAATTGAACCGATCAACCTTGTTACCTACAACCTACTTCTTAGACCATATATAAAAAGTAATTCAAAGTGTTTAAAGAAACGATACTTTTGATACGTCATAAGATTTGCCATAATATAGTTAATATGTTATCAATTTTAAATTATTATTTTTTTAAATAATCTTCTTTACGATTTTTTCTATAATTTTTATTTTCAAACCGTACCTACTTTAGTCAAAGTGTACAGAACAATGAAATTATTTAGTGTTATGCCGTTTTTAAGTGTTGCAGTTATCTATTGTTATTTATTTGCATATATGTATGTGTATATATGTGGATTTATATGTATATGTATATATATGGCATATATCTGTATGAGTAAACATAATTATGAGTATTTGTTTACTTACTTGTGAGATCTTGTAATTAACTTTCTATAAATGAAAATTGTTCTTTTCAGTAACATGTAAGTTTTCCTGAAAAAAAAAATCAAGAAATAATAAGAAATATAGTATAAAGAAGTAAAAGATTTTAAAATGCCCAATTACGGATACAGTGCGTAATA
Organism: Acentria ephemerella; assembly: GCA_943193645.1. Lineage (NCBI taxonomy): Eukaryota > Metazoa > Arthropoda > Insecta > Lepidoptera > Crambidae > Acentria > Acentria ephemerella. Next base: position 1,394,934 of record OW971891.1, read on the forward strand.
ATACGATAGTTTTATTTAAAACGTTGGCTTTCATCTCTCCCACAATTAAGCTAAGCGACATCCACCCCCCATTAATATTGAAGTGACGTCATCGATTCTGTGAACATGCGAAATGTCAATATTGCTGGTCAAAGCTCAGCGTCAATGTTTATCATTATTGGAGATGGAGAACTGTTAGATTAGTTTGTTTAGTTTAATTTGCACGATAATCAGAATGACACTCAAAAGCATGTTTTTAGGGACATCACATATTGTACTCGTAAATAGTATTTGGTGACTTCCAACAGGGGATTGAATTTTGTCTCTATTAGAATAAGAATAAAAATCCACTATCAAGAGATGGCTCCCTAAATATGAGTGGATTTAAAAGTGTACTGAATCCCCCACAGTCAATGCGAGGTAAATTTAAGAAAAAAGATTCTTTATATATATTTGACATGCGTTTTTGTGACAATATTCCTTAATCTATCGAGGTAACGTATTCCTAACTTTATCGAGGTTCTTTTAATGAGCAAATTAGTTAATTGTTTTATGATTGGGAGAGTCTGGTGTAATTATATGTGTTAGTAGTAGTAAGTTTTCATAGATAATTCTGTTCTCGATGTCATAAAAAATACACTATTGAATCCACGTCCATCTATTTAGACCTTTTCCATGTAGGAAAGTCTGCCCTGTGTTTGATGATGACGATAAATTTAATCAATCAATCATTTTATATTTAAATTGAGAGTTTTAGTATCTAGAATATGTATACAAATAAACATGCATGACATTATTACTATTTTTATGTTTATAGAAACGAATATTACTGTAATTGCTTTGTAGTAAGTATGTATATTAATTTTAATATATTTATACATTATATGTTTTTATTTCATTTTAACTTTATCAATTAATTTATATATATTTATAAATTTTTAGTTGCTGCATCGCCATCTTCTCGCCATTAATTTGCTTTTACTTCTGTCCATGCAAAGGTTGCCTAGAAGAGATCACTCTTAGCGATAAGGCAATCTACTATTAATATAAGTACTAACTGTGCTGATGTCCAATAAAGTAATATTCTATTATATTCTTTCTTGGGGATTCAATAATCACTATCAATCAACACTGATCACAATTGTTAAGGAAAAATTATAAAAAGCTAATAAATAGTATTTTTTCATAAATTCGCTGCTAAATTTCATTCAATTATTTTGTAGTCAGTATTACTTACAGGACGAAATTGAATGAGTTCACGTTTGTTGAATCAGGCAAAACCTAAGTCTTTGTGAGAACTTGAAGAAACAGAAGTAACATACTCAATACTTTTAATAATCATAGTTTGCAACTGCTATAATGTTACCGTTAAATTATTTGGCTCCGTTGTTTGTGGAAAATCCTTTGAAGGTGTCTTTGTGAATAGTGATTTATCTATGAATCATATAGAATTCTCCCGGGATTAAACTTTTATACTGCTTACAAAATTCTGCTCTTATAACACTATGAAAGATTCCATTTTCCTTTAATACATTTCACAACTCAGCAAAATAATGAACGTGATTAAAACTGGTGCACTTTATGGCATATCGTACGTCGTTATAAGCAACCTAATTTCAAACCAATTCTATTTAGTGGAACAATAAGTTAGAGCTTCATGTTGTATATGTCTGACATCTTGCGTTAAAACGCATAAGGTGCCAGTTGAAACCCACCGTCAGACTTCTTTGGTTTAGCTCATGCTGATCTGGCTTCTATTCTAACGCCGTTAAAAGTTAAGAAAACACTGTATATTACAATTGTCGTTTTTTTGGTATGTTTTAATGGTTTTCTTACACACTCCACGCTAACGATAGCCGTGTCGTACTATATTTTCCTTAGACGCAAACGACACGGCTCCCGTGTTCACCCTATAATGAAGGGTTTACTAACTTACTAAATATAGGTAGCGCTGTTGGAAATGTTCTTAAATAGATTATAATTTGATGTTTATGAATACACAGGGAGTCACAGTCGGCAATTCAATGTTGCGAAATAGTTAATGTTTTATTGAAAAAAAAAATTTAATAAAATTATTAAAAATATCGCAAATATTGCGCCACAGTGAAAATATGGGCATTTTTATTGGGCATTGAATGTGCTTATAGTTCATCGAGTTTTCTTTGTTGTTGGTATAAAAATTTATTTTATTAAATTTAAAATTCATATTTTAAAACAAAATTTGTATAATTTTTGGCCATTTACTGCATAGTCATTCTAAGATCTGGTTTAAATGTTAAATTTAAGGGTTCCGGAACAGAACTATGCAAATAGAACTCTATTATTGTTCCATTTGGAACATAAGTTCTGGGCGGCATTAGATAAGGCTTTGAAATTTCACACTAGGCTTGTAAATCTCGAGCCTATAGAGGCAACTTTTGTAGCCTTTGTACTACAAGAAAATTTGAAAGGGATTCTTTTATTTTACTCGGCTTATGGTCGGATATTATCGTTATAGAAGATCACTAAGTAAATATTACGGCATGTACATTTTATTATATATATATTGTTATATACAACTTCTTTATAAAATCGGTAATTAATTTTCTTTTAATTAATTTCTCTACCTTTTAATCTCGCCCTCGATGAAACCTCAGCTGAAGAAGCCGTTAATTCGATACTAAAATATTTTGACCTGGCTTCAAATTATATAAATATTTAAGGCAGTTACCAAACACACATATACAATAAATATTAAATTACTTTATAGTTAAAGACAGCCACGGCATGCGAAGTGGACTATAAGTTGTAATTATAATATTTACTACACTAAAGTTTATTTCATTATACAAATTTAGGTACTACTAAAATTTAGCTTACTGGGAGTTTACGTTATTTCTAATAAATTTGAAGGTAGCTTTAGATTTTAGATCACTAAGGTTAATGTGAAATATGTTGGACAAATGTCCCACTTATGGTCTAAAAACACGTTCCTTACATAACCGTTAAATTATTAAGTATGGATGTTTTCAGAAGAAGACACAAAGAATATTTCCTCTCAGCTTAATCTATTGTATTTATATTTTAAATCCTATTTACATTATAGTAAAAGTACAATCATATAAAAAAGCATAAAGCATTAAAAGCTAAAAGCATACGCGTGCTGGTCTACGGAGTCACCCCTTTACTATAGCCACGTCTACTTTACTTACTAAGAGATTTAGTGACTCCTTTCTCTGTCGCATTACTAAAGCATGGAATTCCTTACCAGCACACGTATTCCCTCCTTCTTATAACATGGGTTCCTTTAAAAGAGGCGTGAAAAGGCACTTTTTAGGCCGGCAAGGTGAGGGTGGCTAGGGTAGTATATCACATGCTTCACTAGCTATCTTCACCAAGTTTTGTGTCAAGCTTGCCTGTACACATGACCTATTCTATGTAAAATGTTTACTGGTATGATTATGTGCACAAAAAAGAATTTAATAAAAGTGTGATTGAACTCAAAGATGCTTAAAGAGGTATCTTCCTAGTGGTTTTAATTATAAAACTTTTTAAGGGTATTTACACTCATCACTAAAAAATCCAATAGACTTATGAAAAAAGGAAAAGCAAAAAGTTTTTGAATAGCTATTTTAGTGAAGCTCTCCTTGATAGATGTGTAATATACCGAACCATGGATGAGCGAGAAAACCAAATAGAATTCTTTGTATTCGAAAATAAAATTGTGGAACTATAAGCATGATATCAGTGTCTCCAACGTCCAGACGATACAATATTATTGATATTGTTAATAATATCTTATTCAAAATTGTTGTAGTTATTACTTATAAGACTCAATGCAGCGAATATCTTCACAATGAATCACAAAACTTTAATATAACCCTTTTTATTGGCATTGTAATCTCAAACAGAAACATCTGGCTGTAACAAAAAGCTTTTGAGATTCTTTGGTATTAACAAACTCTTACAATGATTTTCGTGGCTGGGTTTCAGGCTCTGTACTTTTTCAGTCTAAAAAGATACAGGTGGCGTTTTTAGCCATTTTTTGAATTTCATGTTCTGTATTCTTAGGATTATTATCACCCTGAATACTGTTTATTTTGAGAATAGCTTCCCATATATCATCTGTAGTCTTGTATTTTAAGTATTAGGGGCAAACTCTTATAGCTCTCTCAAAATAAGGTTTAAATTTAATAAATAATTACACACAATAATTTTTACTTCACCTTCATCATATATTTCAATTGCGTCTGCAATAAAACTATCAAACTTGAAAGAAAATAATTTAAATGGTGAACTGTCTATTTCCTAGTTTAAATCCAACAAAGACGTGGTGACAACTACCTGTTTAATTATATAGTCCAAAATAAATTTATAATAATAATAAAATTTTGCTAAAGAATCAAAATGGACTTTATGCTTAAAGGAATTCTCGTTACTCAAACTCTTGTTCGTATCATAGTCCCAAATACTCACTAAACATTTAAAAAGTCTGCCTTTATGTTTAAACGCTTATAAATTGACAATCACCAACCTGATTAGGTCGAGTACATGCAATTTTTTTTGTAACATCATTATTGTAAGACCGATATTCAGCCAATAAGTTATGAATCCAAAAAGATTTATATATACCCCATAAATTTGGTGCATCATAAGAAACTGACATAAATACTTAAAAAAATTGATCTATATTGATGTTATTTTGACCAAGAACATTAATCCTCGTACTGTCCTGGTCCTAAAACCAGAAGCTGCTATATGAACCTTCACAATGGTTCAATACTTGAATGATTAACATTATAGTAATATTCACAAACTATCTTCGTAACTTACACTTCCCAATCAGTACTGCGCTTTTTAAATACTAGATTGAAAATCTATGGTAGTGTTTGGGAAGTCAGAAGTGCGGGCGTCACACTGTTTGCCTTTAAAATTTTACCATTAGAAATGACAAGGATTAAATGGTCTTGTTAATAATAGGCACAAAATTGGAGCTTTCTCTACAGCCAACTAGGAGTCATCTCCAGCAGGGTTATTTATAGACGTTTCAATTATTACGGCTGAGAATCTAGGAATTTTCAGTTGGTACACAGAGAACATTTGTTTGATTGGACCGTTATATCTATGTGACATGTGTAACTTTCGCGCTACGGTTAAAGATCACTATAATGTCATTTTGGTTTACCGTTGTGGTTTTTTATTAGTAATCATTTTTTAATGTATTTTTGTATTGGGAGATTAAATGTCTATAATATATGCCTATATGCCTTATTATATATGTTTATATAATAAGTGTATTTTTGGTTTTACGTTATGTATCTACAACATATTTTGTAGGACATTTACTAATAAAACATATTTTAGATTCTTGTTAAATTTTGAACCTATTCACTGTTCTCCTTCATCGCATCATTTATTGTTTTTTTTAGTTGCCTGAAAATCGCTTTTTTAGCAATATGGCCGTCCATTTATAGCTTAGTGTTATCGACTTTGTTTTTTAATGTGTAATAAAGAACTTTAATTGTTATTATATCTAGAATTTCTTAGGTTCTATAGCCTCTAAGGACCAAACTTTGTACCTTGTAAAACACCAAACATAATATTTTGTATTGGCTTTAAAACTTCGTAGCGCATGAATTAAGTAACTTTTCTATTATACCACCCGGGATTTGTTTAGACAGGAATGGATTGAATTGGATTACCACAGGTATAACTTAAGCTTATTTTCTCAGAAAATAGGTAACGGATGGTAATATGTTACATAATGATCATGGATTTTTGTGCGAAAAAAGTAATATTTCTAACTATCATATCATAAAGTCGCGCGCCTCATCAGGGACATGTTCGCTCAATGCGAAAAGATTGATCTTTTTATTTTCGCATATGTATTCTGTAATTTGAACATCCGTTCTTTAAATTGACATTTTAAACTTGTATTTTAACGATTTTATTCATTACTATATTATTTAAACTAATTTAAATAATTTAATGACTTATAAGATTTTCATAGATCTTGCTTTAGTATTTCATTGTATATGCATTTGTACAGCTAGTCATTTATTATACCATAGATTACACAACATTAACCCCAAATTACAAATCATGGAACAATTTATCAATTAACATTGCAAACTTGCCAGTCTCAAAAATAAGCTTACTTACTTGCTAATGCGGCTTAACTCTTATTTTTTTGAATATAAATTTATTTTTCCCTAGATAATATAAAAGTTGAATTTTTTAAATTTAGTAAGACAACTTGTCAAATAAGTACAACTTTGTGAAGGTACAATTTAATTATATCCCAAAAAACTTTTTATTTCTATATGGAGAACACCGTTGGAGAATCTATAAATCTTTAGAAAATATCAACTGTAAAAGGACAATATTTCTATAGAAAAACCTAATGATACTTAATCAAAATAATACAATCTAAGACAAGACTAAATGGGCAAATCGTGTTGCGGCTAAATGGTCTGCGAGAGTTCACAGTTCGACGGAATGGGGTTGCTTTCTTATGTCTACCGAAAGAATGGAGAGACAGATTAAATAAATTAATATTTAAACTGTGTCTTATCATTTATTTATATTTATACAAAATCTTCAACATCATGTGGGTCAGTTATTATTTTCACTGTACATTTGTATGTATATATTTAGGTAAATAGTCATACCTAAATATATACATACACATATATATAGTATAGTAATAGATATATATGATACGTCCACGGCTAGACATAAGTCTTCTAACACAGGAGAAACAGATGAGAAGTATGGGTCATGACTCCATCACGCTGACCCAATATCTGTTTGTGGGTGAAAGTGGTTGTTCAAAAACCAGGCCAAACGTACCTTCTGAAGCATGGGGGAACTCTGGGTAACAAATTTTGACGGGCCCATCTAGAGAACAACAAAATTTACTTTGGATTCACTATTGAAACAAATATGCTTACAAAATTTTTAAAAATCAACTTTTATACTATCTAGGGAAAAATAAATATAAATATAATTAGTATCAGTAACTTTATATTAAAAAAATAAGAGTTAATAAATAGAGACATTCAATTATATGAAACCTCACATAATAAAATTTTCAAATGGTTCGAGTTTAGTGACTGTCTGTCTCTGTCTGTGTCGGTCCTCTTGACCGTCATAATTTCTTGGTAAATATATATGGTTGAAGTTATCTTACATTAAAAAATAAAACTTTTACGAATTCACTAAATATTAAACCAATTATGTATTTTTATATTTGTCGTATTTATACATATCCTTGAATTGTACAAAAGGGAACACAGTTTGCTAAATTTCTTGTCCATTTTTCTTAAACAAATACCCGTCTTTATTTTTGAACAATAAGTTTTCATAAAATGGTTTTAAGATAATTATTTCATATTAAGTATTTATATTTCGATATTTCTCCACAAAGGTCACAAACTGTGACGAAAAAAGTTACTTAAGCTTGAAGATTTAAAGACTAAAATATATAAAAGCAAATTATGCTCCATGATTTTATTATAAGTTTGCAAAATGTAAAACATTCTAGATACTACGTTCAATTAAATATTAATAAATATTTTAAACCTACAGTTTTATCAAAAACTAACAGCTATTCTTCTGAGTTACTCAATTAAGATTTAGTCTACAAGATAACTAATGAGAATCTTAGCGATGCAACTAAACAGTTACCAGTATAAATGCAGCTCAAAATTCACTTATACCGTCATTCATTAGGATTCATAGAAAATCAGGCATTTGTATGTAAATCGCGCTTAAAGGGATACGAAATTAAAATTACGTCTTTTTGCACCTTATGCAATCGAGTTAGAGTTCCATCTGGATTGTCACTTTCGGGACTTTTTCCAGATGGTATTCGCAAATGCAAAGAAAAATAGTCCATCGTACTTTCGTCATAAAATGCGATGAGCTTTTCTCCTGCGTCCCCTTATGTCCTCTTTGCAGTAATCTTGTTACCTCATTTTGAATCATCTTCATACGATTCAATGAGCTTTTTTATAGAAAAAAGATATTCCAAACATCTTGAAATTTTAGCGATACTGTATCTTGTTACTATGCCAACCCCTATCTATTTAATTAGGGGTCCCGGTTCCAAACCTCTGTATATGCAGATATTTGTATGATGAGTACAATATTTTCTCACGAGTCATTAATATTTGTTGTTTTATTGTAATATAAAAATAAGTGTGATATTAAATTTGAATATCCGTTATCAAATTATTTTTACAGCGAATGCTTTTATTAATGCTTAATTTAAGTTAGATAATAGTTAATAAATGTTAATATGAAAAAAATATGTTAATTATTATTCACTTATTATAATAAATTGACGTAAATGAAACTCACAAAACCATTGAAAGTTTATTAGTATTGTCTTTGAAGCCATATTGGCCTCTTAATCGAATACCCGCAATTTATCAATCGAAAATTTGTAAGTTCGATTAACTCGGTCACTAAATTAGTAATTAGTATTCTTACACTGACACCTATTATCTAAAGTAAGCAACATTAAAAGCTTGTGCTATGAATACTAGATAACAATAGATACATATATAAATATATTAACTACAGTGACCGCAAAATCTTCGTGTTTATTACACAAACATCAGCCTCGGTCGGAAATTACACTCGGCCAGTCGGTCGTTGAATTGTAAATTGACTAAAAATCTAATATTGCATTCTTTTTACGCTGCGTCACATTACCCGTGTAGAATTCCGCTTTTAGACACATAAAAGGCGGTACTGGGAGCGCGTATTTTTAAGGTACTATGAACAATGTCACACCGTTAGGCAGTGGTGGTACTGCAGCCGGTTTATGATCATCGTCATCGACCTACACTAGTCCACTGTTGGATATAGGGCTCCCCTTGCACGCCACTCCTCCCAATTTTCGACAACTCTCATCCAGCCCACTCCAGCTCTCCTACGAATCGTCGTCACATCTTATCGCAGGGCACATTACGCTTGGCGAGCGAGTTATGAAAAGGCAAACTAAAGTGGCATATTATGAGTAGAACTAACGACTGTTGAAGTCGCAAAGATCTCGATTGGAGACCGCACTAGAAAATCGTAGCTGGTTACTATTTTACGTAATTCTTGCTTCGGTGAGTTTTTCTCATACAGATTATTCTATCGAGATTCTATCGTAGTTGCTTTTAGCTGTAAAATGCATTTCCAACACTTCATAACAGAGTCGCTGATGTGGTTTTGAAGCTGAAGAAAAACTGTATCGAGGCGTTTCAGTTCGATAGAAGCTTACAGTAAGGAATTATATTTTGACTAAATTTTTATACAGGCTTATGCCTGGAAAAGGTTCAACGTTTGAATTATATTCGAAAATGATTTATTTTCAGTTGCGGAATCCAGTGTGAATTCTTGAACAGGAAAATAACAATTCTTAAGATATTTTCCGCCTTAATCACCTACATCATAATATTGTGAATATTTAAAATATTTTGTTCTTAATTCATAACCTTTTTCAATTTACAAAATAATTGTATTATGAAATAATATCCAACGGAACATCATGCAAAATGATGGTTGTAAAAACAGTCAATTTGGTAAAAGTTTCCCGGCAAAATATTTGTTATTTTTTTATTTATGATATAGTGAAGGAAAAAAGGTGAAAAGCCTTTGACTAGTTGTCAACCAAACCGATATCTTGGCTCGCAAAGTTTCTTTGAAGACTTAAATAATTTTATTTCTATAAGCGAGACGGTTTACTAAAATGAATCGGGGAAATTCCCCTGTTTAAGGGGATCAAAAGATTGTAGAGGACAAATGTAAATTGGGTCGATAACTTCAATCGAGTTAGGCGAAACATATTTAATATCACTTTTAAAATGTTTGAAGATGGAGTGGGATTTGCTTTTTTTGGTATAATATTGTTCACTACAAGTATGAATATTTATTTACATATATTAATATAGAGGAGCTCGTGTGGTGTCATGGTTAGTTCCTGGATGGGTCATTCCAATTTGTCACCAACATATCTCAACATTACAATTTATAATCATTTAATTATAAATACATTATTTTTAATTACTTCCACTGAAACATTATAACAGTGTGTGAAATTTTATAATATAGATCATAGATCCCAAAAGCTAACTCACCAGAATTGAGCACGAACTTAAGGTAATTTGCAGAGTAATCGAGAATTTACTATCAGGTAATCTCTCCTCTCATGTACCAACGTATTTCAAAATTTTTATTAGGTGATAAAGAGGATGAAGGAAGACTAGATGGAATGATTGATGGTGATCATGGCAGACGTATAATAATGGCATGGGGGAGTGACAAGATCTTTTAGTAAGCCACTGACCAGATAAATCATCTGGTCAATGAGAGTGCTGCTTAAAGAACCTCAATGGATTAAAATGATATATATATATATATATATATATATATATATATATATATATATATATATATATATATTATTTACCGGTATTCCCTTTTTCATACAACATAGGTTCCTTCAAAAAAGCACACTTTTAGAGGTGGCATAGCGAAGGTGTCTAGGGCAGTATGTCGCAATTCAATCTCTAATACTTACCATCAGGCGGTATCGAGTCATTTGCTAAGCTTTTTATTAAAAAAATAATGACTGAATAATAATGAATAGACCATAATATTTGAACTAGAAAGAAGGCTTTCAAAACGACGGGATTCGCGTTTTGCATGGTTGTTGGTACGCGTTGTGTTGCTGAATGATTTAGTTAAGATCTCTTTGATATTTTTTGTCTTAATTTTTTAATATATTTTGATATGTATATTGTCTTTTTATATTGCTGTTAATGTAAGGAAATTGGGAGAAAAGGTTTAAAATTGACGCTGGAGTTTTATTTTTATATTTAGGATATTAAACTCAGTCGTTCGTCTTCACGTTGAATATTAAATTTTATCTTAGTGCTGCGTTTCCCCTGAGACGCCTCAGAGAACCATTTTATTTCCTCTACTTTTCACTATTTTCCACTATCCAATTATAAATAGTTGCAACTTAATGTAAATGTGACTTTCAAATTTGTTACTGGCAACTTCAAACATTTCTTGTGTGACTTCAAAGTCACTTGTATTGGAACTCAAATAAGACACTCTTTTGTTTTTTAAATTATTTTTTTGTTGTTTAAGATAAGCTTAAGTAAACTTTTTTTAGGTAAACTGCAACTATTGCCAAAAAATGATTTCACACGTCATGTTTGCAATTGCTGAATTCAAGATTATATACGATTTTATTCGAGTTGAAATTGAAATAATCACTGACCGTTGCTAGATTTACGTAGGGTAATTAACTACTTTATCAATCTTCGAACTTAGTACATACACGCGGTATTAGTTATATGATCAAAATACTCACTCGAACATTTCTTCAGGCATGTCAAAAGTTCTTCGTTAACCGATTTCAAGTCTCTTACGTAATTTTGTAGGATTACATAAATATGATCAAACTTCTGATATTCCTACTAAACTCAATGGTGAATTGGCGAATCGTTCACATCATTTCCCTACCATACAATATTCAACACAGCATTTTCCGTTGAACTCGACAAATATCAAGTTACAAAAGCCACCCTTCTATATTTACTTATTATGTGGCTGTGGGCTTTATCTTAACACATAATCGAATAAGTTTACTCTCCAAACCAGAAGTAACGGGCTTATGGCGAGAATTTAGCGAAGAAACATTACTATATGTTTTCATGTCATCCTTAATTTCCTTTAGCTGATATTGGGGCCAGTAAACATGCGAATACAGAGTAATATAATGAACCGCGAACACCATTAGACTCATCCTACGCTCCTTAGAACTATGTGCCTTAATATCTCGCACCATAAAGTTAGAATGAAATAGTAAAATACTATTTATACTTTCCTAACAAAGTTCTCTTTTAAAAGACTAGGAAATCAGTTGAAATTAATATTTGTTTTTTGCATGATTTTTTTTCTTAACTACTTTGTCATAATTAAATTAATTTCCAATTGTAATTTAACAGGTATTTAAAGCCCCATACGATAAAATGTCGCTCGATTGAAACTTGCATTTCCTTCCAGTAAAACTTCTATTTCTCATCAAGGTCATAGACCCATGGAATATCAAATTTTGACTAACAACATTAGGTTTAAATCCTAAAAAGTTTTGTATTGTTTTCATAAAGGCCGCCAGTTTTACATAGTTTTTTGTCCTGGCAACCAAGTCACTGGTTTTATGCGCGTAATATTCATATATCTAGATGACAACAGTGGAACGTTTGTTGGATATGGTTTCCGGACTAGAGTAAAAAAGTTTTGAACGAAAAAGAATTTAATTTACAATAGCTAGTTACAATGGTAAATAACAGCGACCAGAATATTTGTAGTGTGAAGTTTAATAAAAACACTTTTTATGTCACGACGAAAAAATCTGATTCTAAAATTATCCTTTTACGAGAATCTATCATGTCTTATGAATTATTAATGAGATTTTTAAGAGAAATCCCCCAGCATCAGCTCAGTTCAAATAGTGTAAAATACAGAAGAAAACGTCACACTTCGACAACAATAGAACCTATTTTGTAGATACCTTTTTATTCAATAATTTAAAGTGCTTAAAGAGGTGGAGTAAGGCTATCGCATTAAGGTCCCATTTCACACTACAATCACAACACTTCGATATGAAAATCTTTTCCTAAAAGAATCTTTGTATATTTCTAAAAAATAATGTTATACATTTTTTATTTTAGAACATTGGATTTGGATCTTTGCATTTCAACGTTAAAAATTTTCTTGGAAAATTAAAATATCTATGAATCCGTCTTGTCAGAAGCTTATGACTATAATAGAATAGAATATATCTTTATTGTACATCAGCCAATTCAAAAAGCGAAACACACAAAAAAAAACTTTTAACTAATTTTGTACAAAGGGCGACCTTATCGCCTTATTATAATAACATACGAATTTTTATTTGAACCAAAATTATGTTATAGGTCTCCACTAACCTGAGTATCCCTATGTATGCTGTAAGTAGACCAGCAACAGGGCTCCACCTGGTTGGAGTCCAACCCCCAGAACTCCAGCTCCTCCTCAAAGAGTGGGCCGCATACATTTGTGGGGTAGTGGAGTTTTCCAGTCCTGATGAAGAGAGATAAAATTCAGTCCACAAAATTTTTAAAATTGAAACGGCTTTAACTTCGCCCATAAAATCAGGAATTATTGTCTTTAAATTATGGTATGCAAGTTGATATGCTATTAAGTCGCCCGTCCAAACACTTAAGTTAAAAATTAACAAAGAATAAAACCAATTAGGAAATTCAAACACTAAATAGTCACAAATGACTTGATTGAAGAGATAAACGTATATTGTATTGCAATCGCGAAGTTTCTTAAAGAAGCTTTTGTTTTCCTACAAGATTTATCTTAATAATCACACACATAGATAAAATTATCTAACTTTAAAGAGTTTTAATCAACATAGTATATAATAACTAAGAACTTGTTATCTTTAATAATCCGCATGTTCCGAAAATTCGGAAGAACCTATAGAAAACTTCTTAGAATTACTCCGAACATTACTTCGTGTACTTATAAATATGTAAGCGCTCCCTTTCTGACCGCGTGGAGATGTCGTGACCTCGTGGGCATAAGTTATAATATACAAAAGAATTAATGAATAAATATGATAAAAAAAATACCGAAATTATAAATGAAATGAGTAATAAGTCAATAATATGAATAGCTGTGTATAAAGCTTCTGATTGAAACATTTGGTGAAACTGACAAAATAATAAATATACGATACGATGATGATAGATACGATGAATACGATGAATACGATGAATACGATGGATACGATGGATATGATGGATACGATGAATACGATGGATATGATGGATACGATGCGTAATATGTAACAATAAGGAGCGGTATGAGTAATTGTTTATTATCTTTGCTTGAGAAAATATAGAAGAAGCTGAATGTTGAGACAGTGACCACTTGTGTGTGATATTTTTTGATGTACTAAGTAACAATAATATTAATAACGTAATAGAAAACAACAAACGAAATAATTCTGATCCTCAGGTTGAAGGCAACGAATAAAGTAAAGCTTGAAATGGCGTGCAACTGAATAATGATCATGAATTTAGAACCGTACAAATTTAAAATTTGTTTTCTTTATTTAAGATTCAGAATAAACCAGCAAGTAAACCTGCTACTTACTATCAATAAATATAATGGGTAATCTTCTAAAAACGTTTTAGCCTACAACTGCATATCTTCTCAATATCTGATATTAAGTGATCAGTTCTTTCTCGTATCCAGGGATTACTCCATTAATACCTTTGTTAGATATTCAGGGAATCCGAAATAAGCTGGGATACGGCTTCAAGTTTAAGATTATAGTTTAGATATAATCCAGTTTGATTGACCATTGCAGATTTTGAGTACTTTATATTTGTCTATATGAAGTAACCTTACTTAAAACGAGATTCGGATATAAAATTTAAAATTCTATAACTTAAGATCAGGCTTTCGGTCATGAACAAAATAGCTAGCAGTGATAATTTAAGCAGGCACAGAGCATCTACTTTGAAGGGAAAATCGTGTACCAACTATAGTCTTGATAGTTTTTCAGCAATTTAAGCAGTCATAATTGTTAATAAAGCTTCATTCGCTTTGGTATTTGATTTTTGGAGTAAGCTCTCTACTAAGGCAACAACGTCACATTTAATATTAATGTCAATCTTTGTTAACTGTGCAAGTTCAATTCAAGAAGTAAATGGCTTCTAAGTATAGTATAATTTGCTGGAAGTTTTTGAATTGCCTAATTTTAACTTTTAAATTAATTATTAAAAAGCTTATGACTCAATAATCTTCAGTATGATAATTCCATTATTCATATTCTTTAATCTTGACTTTCGTAAGTGTGTGTAATGTACCTAGAATGAATAAATGTATTTTGACTTTGACAAAAGCGAAATTTGCAATTGAATAAAACATTCGAGTGATATAAATTTATAATCGAATAGTCTGCAACCAGTCGATTCGATTATTCATTTACGGCTATTGTATTCAGCTGCGCTAAGTCAACGGTCAAACTTGATTACAATGAAAACTTGAAACCCGGTAATTGTATCGATATGTTAATAAGTATTGTTACAGGTAAATTATACTTCTGTAAAATAATGTATATTAATATCATAATAATAGTAATTACACTGTTAATTTTTTTCTATCTTGCCCAAATCAATCAATAAGTATATAATTCCTTCCCACGGTGATTCTGAAGTAATGCATCCTTTCTAAAATTAAATTTGGTTCGTAGTAGACTTTCAAAAATCAACGTTAACCTTCTGATTCTAATAAAAATCTCTTCCAGTACTATTACTATTTACTTTGTTACATTTATCTGTCGATAAATCATCAGAATTTCCTTATTTGTCAACTACTAAACGTATCATAGAGTTAAATGGAGACAGAATGCGTCTTGAACCATGTCTGTAACGATAATTACAAGCAAAAATCTCTAATTTAAGATAAATAGAATCTAAACAGGTTTTGTACTTGCAAACTTGAAGGGTATAACCTCTTTTCATCGGCCGTATTCTTGTTTGCAGTATTATATAGAAGCACTACGTAGAAGACCATGAATTGTGCTTACGAAATATTCACAGTTGGCTGGATAAATACAACTGAAGAGGGTTTGCTTGGGATCGCTGCGTACAATGTTACAACGCCTTTTGAAAAGCTTTGTACAGCGGTTTATTTAATGTATATCTTCTTATGACTCGTAGTGAATGATGGAGGATTTTGACATGAGCAAAAACTGTTTTGGTCGATTGAAAAAAATTCTCTGTTAATAGTGTAACATGTTAGGGGTCTTCAAATCCCGATTAAATAACAAACATACGGAGTAAATTGAATGCAATAAGTAGTATTTTACTTTAAAACACAGAACTCATAATCGCATTATACACTAAACACACGGCAACGCTCCGAACGATCAGAATTTATCGCATCGCAGTTCAAAACTGAATTAACTTGTGTCGCAAATTTTGAGCACTAACTTATATTAGTCGAGCGAAGTTCTGGTCGATTCTAGAAACTTCCAGGGTGTTCTCACTTTAAACAAAACTGCTAGAATGTATCTTACTGGTGAGGCAGAAGATTCTTTTTCTTTTCTTTCGGTAATTAGCTATACCTCACTCTTTCTTATGGAATGATTTTATTACAATTGTAAAATCAGTACAAAAAAAAGTAAAACGCGAAAATAACTACAAAAACAGTTTATTTTAAAATCTTATATCTAATCGTCCGACTTTCGTCTTTCACACCACCGTTGTTCTAGCCGTCCCTCTCGCTCATGTGACTCTTATTTTATAATAAATATTTGATAACTCATTCATACGTCGTTCGGATACACATTGTATCATTTCAGATAAATATTTTAATGTCTTACCCCTTGTTAAGATTTATAAAGCTATGTTTGAAATTGTTCTCCCTAGGTTTTTTAAAATAAGCAAATAAATTTATGGGCATTATAAGACAATAAAGGGGTACTCTCTCCAGTAGCATGTTTCAGGCAATTCAAAATGGGTGAACAATTTTACTTACTTTCGATCTTTTGTATTAAATCAGGTCCAACTTCGTCACGAAACACCAAAACTATTACTGTTAATTTATAAACAAACCGTCAGACATTATAAGAAACCTGAACTGTTAAACTGAACGAGAACAAAACTTCAGAAATTTGATATAAGTTATCAAATGTCAAGGGAAATCAATAAATTTGTGAGGAACAGAGATGGATGATTATTTCTTGATCTTCTTTTATATCCTTTTATACATTATATCCAACATCTATCTACCTACTTGTTTGTACGTATACAACTTACTGTGCCGGATGCACACCTTTTTTGATGTAATTTTTTATGATTATTGTTTTTGTTTTAAAAAAAGGTAAAGTTTTTGTTGTCGCCTTGACTACTAACAAACAATAATTAGTTTTATTTCTTTTTATATTTTAGTCTAATTTTCCTATATACTACAGTCAATAGTCCACAAATACGGTTTTGATGCGTTTCAAAAGTAAGAATTGTAATTTTTATATAGGACTAGCTGCCAATGTCTTCGGAATATAACAACGTGTCATACGTCACCTTCGTAGGTACCTAACATGATTTTATATGGTTAAGGATTTAATCATGTCAATTACAAATTTGATTAGTAAAAAAAGGTTTTAGAGAATTATTAACCTTAAAAAAACGCTGCCGCGGTTTTATTTACTTTTAAAGACGATTTTTGCAGCGTACGCAATGAAATAGGAATATTTTTTCCTGTTTTAGGAATTCTTTTCATTGGTGCTCAGTTGCTATTGGTCGTAGCGTTCTATTATATAACCTAAAACCTTCCTCGATATATGGACTATCCAAAACAACAATAATTTTACGATTTAAATCAGTAGTTTCTGAGATTAGTGCGTTTATCCAAACAAACACTATTCAGCTTTATAATATAATATTAGTATAGATAATACTTGTTCCATAATAGAAAATATTGAATTTTATTCCCCTTTTTATTATTTATTTATTCATATTGTAACACTGCTGAGGGATTTATTTTATGACATGTAGTGGATAGGGTGCTTACAATCGCAAATCGTTCTGGAAGCTTCCATCGTCAGTTTGTTGTGCTAACGGTGAGTTCGAATCCCATTACGCAGCTACAGAAATGTGCTCTTGTCTACTAGAGATACCTAGAGCTGTGACCTGTGGATCATAGCGTTGCCTAGTAGTGGAAGGACCAATTTCGGTAAGTCACTTACTGAAGAGTTACTGAAGAGTTTTTCGGTAGTTGCTTATAGAGTATTTTACTCTTTCTCTCTCTCTCGCACACACACACACACGCACACGCACACGCACACACAAACATACACACACACATACACACACACACACATACACACACACACCCACACACACGCACACACACACACACATACACACACACACGCGCGCGCGCCCGCTCCCGCACACATGTATGTATGAAGTATGGATTACTAAGTGTGTGTACACTTAGTAATCCATACTTCACAGGCTCACTCTTACACTTACTACTTTTATTTAAATTTTCTCATATGTTGTTTGTTAATTGTGTAAACTTTGGTGCTGGGACTCTGTTATCTTTTTACTGGAGGTGGGCGTTAATGTCTGCGACACAGTTTTATTTTAAACTAATGTAGCCATTATCGTTTTACTTTTTTTTGATGAATGCCTATTTTTGTTCCAATAAATGAATTTGAAATTGAAATTTGAAATATTATCCTAATCACAATTTACTACTTACTTATTTTTTCTATCAAAGTATTCATTATCACTGCATACATAAGTCTTTCTCCAAGAGTTCTGGTATACATTGCAGGATTACGATAGATTGCTACTTCTTCTGTGCAGTACTCCTACAGCCTCTTTCAAATAATTCGCTCAAATCGTATACTTAACTCGCGGGCACATTATATTAATAATTAATGATTAAAATCGCTAAACAAATGCTTGACTTTTAATTTACTGGTGCGCCAAATTAATAGGTGAAAGCACCTCCAATATTGAGGCAGTAATTGATTTAAACGATTATGGAGCGTCGCTTAAAGGTCCCGAGTCGTAATTTGTATTAATGAGGGGTATCGGGTGACGGGAGTTGATGGAAATTTTACTTATGTTGTATTTACTAGGGGAACATATCGCTTATGAAGTTAATTATATTTTTAGGTTCAAATTACGTAATAAAGGTTCAAGCAGCTTACTATGTACTTCCACAAGCTCTTAAGGAATTAATATTGTAAGATTACTGCATACATATTGTAAGCGATGTAGAAAACTACATTTTAATGGCTTCCACAGAGAAAGCTACACATTTTATTGGTCTTAAACATATTCCAAATTTTTGCATAGGTCCCAAAACACGTGGTCTAATGTCACTTTTTTTATTTATTCTCAACGGCGTAGCTCTTCGCCTTCACATCACCTGATGATAAGGCTGAAAAGTTGGAAGTGAAATGCACCCGGATTGACCACCCACACCTGATTCCGAAACACAAGAATCTTGTAAAGATGATAGTTATGATGGTAGACTTAGATAGGTGGTTAGTCAGGTGGACTTAGAAAAAGCCCTACCACTAACCAAATTTAGGGAATGCCCCGGATGGTAGCCGATCTGAAATAGGTGGTCTCAGGCACTAGACCACAGACGCGGTTGTAATATTTAGTGTCAGCTTATCGTATTTTATCAAATGACGGAGTTTAAACTTTATCACACTGCACCTTATTTAATTTTATTTAGCAAGTCGCCACCGTCGTCTCGCTATATCTGCCCAATGTCCTAACGACGCCAGGTGAAAACACGCGGGATTTGCGCCAAAGAGTTGTTAGTCTTTGGAAGATACTTTTATCACAATGCATGGTAAAATACAGTGTGCAATAATTGACAGGACACTTGGACGAAACTTTGAAAATGAAAACAATATATCAGTTCTTAGAGTTCTCGAGTTAATTATCACAGTTGCCAATCGCTCAAATAAAACTTTAGTTCCCGTCACATCAGAGTTGAATCATTGCGACGAAATGCGAGCGGACTTTTGGAATTACCAATAATAAATAAGTTGCCAGTTGAAATGAATAAATGTTCTGACTAATTTATAAATCAAATTGTGTTATAATCGAAATACTTAGACATAATCAATATAATCAAAATTAACGACATTCCTTCAAACCTGGAACAGCCTGTCAATAACATTCCTGTCTCGGCAATTGATTAGAGTATAGAGAATTCATTTGGCTTTAGCCACACTCATATAAAAATTGTCTCATTTTTAATCCAATAGTCACACTCGACAAAGTTAGAGTCGGGATACTTGCATTTAATGTAAGATGTGGTTAGTGGCAAAATGCTCTGGGAGAATCTAATCGTAGTAAGTACATTAGTATGTACAGTCACAGACTTGCATCTAGAGCGAAGCACTTTGACATTTAGTAATGACTCTATAGCAGATGTACAGTTATATATTAGACATCCTTGTGGTAGATTTAATAATCATTTCGTATGCAAAGTATGACAAAATTCATCGCCACTTAAACACAATCACATGACATTCCAATCTGAGCAGATATCTCTTTCCACGGAAGCCTTTCCCAAGAAATTATCAAAGCAAGTGTGAAGGGTCTTATTTTCCCACTCTATCAAGTTCAAGTTCAGCTTTTATTTCATCCTACAGCAAATTCTGTACCTGACGGGTCCGTTATAATCTTGCAAAATATTACCTACTTTTTTGCAATAAAGATATTTTGTTTTGTTATGAATATATCATTAATTAGCACTCAAACGTCGAAAAGGCCCAATTTGTTCCATTTCCAAAGTTACTTTGCAAATCTTCACTTCATAGTTCAGTGTTCATACTTAAGGTTGTTAAATCGATCTTACTATCGATGTATTTTATTCGAACCCCAAACTTAGAAGTTACCCTTGTAGTATGGAAATTAGCGGCATTGATAGTACCAGAAACTATTTAAACTCAAAATCAATAGTCGGTTTATCAACAGATTCGACTGGATTCAAGACAAATTCACTGTTACAAGTACATTTCAAGCCTTCAAGTATTCGTATTTGAGTTTATATAAAATTCGGATTCTTCATTTAATTCATACTCATTCTTAATTTTTTCAGTTAATAATCACTGTAAAATAAAATCTACGAATGAACTACTTAAGCTACCTAATATAATATTTATATTCTCGATAGTGAATTAACTATACTGATTCCTTTACGGTGAGAAGTGGAATGACTTTGCCAGCTAAGTTTTCAATTATAATAATTAGCAGATTTTGTCATATTCTGGCGATATAATAAAGAATTATATTAATTTATTTATTGAGACTTCAGAGAGCACCAAGAAAATCCCCAACCGCATCAACATTCCATACATTAGAATTATTTGTTTTTAACAGTCTTGAAAGGGAGTATTTAAAAAATCCCTAAAATTCTTTTTCCAATGACTCACTTTACGAATGGAGGGAACTTTTTGCATTGTATTCGTTCTTGGCGGCTATGTAATGAAAGTCCTGACAGTGAGACCGTGAATAAAATGCTTACAAATAGAACGATGTATATGTTACAGCTGAAGTAATTAATCTGGGATTTTTGCATAGTAACTATATATTATACTAACTGAGTGAAGCCATAGTTATTAGTAATAATATTTAATTTAATAAAATTGTGGTGAACTGTTTCGGAAGAATGTAGGTCACTCTTACGAAGGGTAATGGACTTTTAGGGAAGATTTAGTGGGGAAATCCAGAGGCGTTATGATGAGGCGTTGCGTGAACCCGAAAACTATTTAGCTTAGCTAGTGGTGAATGGGTCTCTAAGCAGTATCTTTTTTCTCGCAAAAAAGGCAATCTGTCCGAGTGATCAGTAGTATTACTGATAAC
Organism: Acentria ephemerella; assembly: GCA_943193645.1. Lineage (NCBI taxonomy): Eukaryota > Metazoa > Arthropoda > Insecta > Lepidoptera > Crambidae > Acentria > Acentria ephemerella. The sequence goes on from OW971891.1 coordinate 1,416,371, forward strand.
GACGACTGACTTTTTGCAAAATAGCCTTTAACTAGTATTAGTTTAAGGCTATTTTTCGAGAAGTCTCAGGTTCAAGTGTGAATTTAAAACTATATTATAGTCACATAAGTTTAGGTAATGTTGCTGGTGACTAATCCACTTCGTCATATTTTGTTTATATGTCAGTTTACTTTTTAATATATTTTGATACTAAATTGTTTTTATATGTTTTTTGTTTGGTTGGTGACGAGTCAAGACGTGGTTTCCTTGTTTTCCCATTTCTCTCCAAAATACAGTCCACAGGCTCCCCAAGCTAACTAGCGTAACAGGTAATGGAGTGAAAAAATAAAGACCAGAAACCAAAGTAACATTAAAAAGAAGCTCGTGGAAGGAGCCCGCCGGGGGTCTCTCTGCGATGATGCTGTAACGAATACGATAAGCCACCCAACAGTAGCTCTAATTGCAGCGTGTTGAAACAACGCAGTGGTTTATTGGGTAAGACGGGAATCATTGTCTTGGAGTTCGACATACCTCTCCCCAGTTTTCTCCTAATCGGGGAAGAAATGCGAAAAACATTTGCCCTGGGACAAAAAAGGTTACAACTGTGACCAAAAAAGGCATAATATCTAGTTGACTTATAATTCTTCATGTTGTGTGTGTGTGTGTGTGTGTGTGTGTGTGTGTAATAAAAATTATTTTCATCAATTATAATACAATATTAAAAGGTAGTCTGCCTTCAGAAATATAGGTACACCATATTTTATTGTCTGATGCAAATGATTTTCCGATAATGTTTAAAAATTCAATTTAGTCAAGTCATCGCCTTAATAGTTTTTTGGGTAAGCACGGCAACATAATAACGTCAAAGCGATAAGCTAATCGGCCCGTGAAACATTTCTCACATCACTTCACGTTTAGCAATCTCCTGGATCATTTTATTTATTTTTAATAACTATCCTTTTATTTATAAATATACATAATTTTTCAATTATCATGCACTAATCATAGAAGTTTTGTGCTAATATTGTGTTAGCAAACATTTCTTATTATGACACGATATAAATTCATCACTGTAATGATTATAGGTAACATGCTTAAAAAATATAATAGATATAGTTTTGAATACACGCTAATAAATTTGTAAAAATAGTAATTATAATATCTATGTTTAAGAAACTGTAACGGAACTGTCTCTTTTAAAAACAACAAGTATAACTACTTGTAGTATTAGTTATACATGCTGTTTTGATTTATTCTTAATTTTGACAATTTTTTTTTAAGAAAAACATATGGTTTGGCGTTTACAGTAACGACACAGTGTATGTCGGCTAGCGATACTGGTCCACGTGTATGACGCTGATAGATATTCGATAACAGAGAAATATATAATAAAACTTATGTAGATACATCCCTCCCTCTCCTTTCCACCTAAGGAATACGCGTGCTGGTCTACGGAGTCACCCCTTTACTGTAGCGACGTCTAATTTACGTACTAAGAGATTTTGTGACTCCTTTCTCTGTCGCACAATTAGAGCATGGAATTCCTTACCAGCACACGTATTCCCTCCTTCTTATAACATGGGTTCCTTTAAAAGAGGCGTGAAAAAGCACTTTTTTGGCCGGCAAGGTGAGGGTGGCTAGGGCAGTATATTACATGCTTCACTAGCTATCTTCACATGTGGACTCGTCTACTGCTTATCATCAGGTGGTGTCGAGTCATTTGCTGAGCTTTTTATAAAAAAAATACAACAAACAACCATATGTGTCTTCGAGTGTACTAGACAGGGTTTACGACCACTTGATCAAACGAATGTCAGAGTATACCTATGGTGACTATAGTGGCGCTATTATTAGTGACTTATGTTAGTAACTATTGTGCGCAGGCGCACTTCTTAGTTCCCAACTTTATTCGTAGAGTACCCTTTCAGATCCGAATCGTTATAAGCTGCAGAATACCCTAATAAATAGAGAAATTGCTTCCCACTTTGCAGAATATTTTTTTTTTCTATAAAAAGTTCAGCAAATGATGATATACCTTAAAATAAAAAATAAAATAAATTAAATGTTAGATATTACATTCATTATTTAATTTTCCTAACGTGCTTTGTTGAAATTTTGGTTTTTAAATAAAAATATATCAATTTCTTTAGTGTTTATTGCAAATGCTTGGAATCTATTTCATAATAAACAAGTGTATTGGTTATAAAAGCTCTTTTGATATCAACAAAAACACATACTAACATAGTATGTGTTTTTGTTGACTGCCCTTAAAATAAATAAATAAATAACCGATTTTATCGTAATTAGTTATATGTGGTGGCGCATTAAATAAGTTAGTCTTCGTACTTTATGTGTTGAAATTGTTATTGATGATATTTAATATTATTATGTAGTATAATAATATATTACTGACATCCAAACAATTGTAATACAAAAATACTATAAAATCTATTTTTTACATTTAAAAACTCACTGACTTACAATTCCAAACAATCCCTAGATAATTAGCATTTTGAATGCATATATTTGAATTGGACCATTATACAAATTTAAACACTTAACTTAAACCTGCCTTGAAATCTACCTTTCTCCTGTATAACCTAAAATTTTGTTGTGCCCGACAGGGTCCATAGTGTCATTTATAGTCTTAAGATTCATATTATGTAACTATGGAACGCAAAATAAAGAATTGAATTGAATTGAATATATTACTTACATGTAAAGTCTTTAGTCTCGTAGCGACTCCACCAGGCATTGTCGAAGCTAGTTGATTAAAAACCTGTCCGTTTTTACGACATAGAAGACTGATTTTTCTTTCCAGGTACTAATGCCTTTCCGGCTTATCCAGCTTTTCCTTTGGGAGACGAATCTTTCATGTTAAATCAAAACGGGATTGAGTTGTAAACTTTTGTGTGTACAAAGGAGTTGTAATCTTCACTTGGTGCGCTGGTAAATAGGAAGTTTATTATGCAAATACTTGAGTAACCTTTTATTTAAACAATCCAGCCTGACTGGAAGGTAAGCCTTGGTAAACGTTGTCTGTTGATGTTTGAAAACAAAGATAGACGTTATATTATGTTTCATACTGGAACAAATTAATTTTTGTTACCTTTTTATTCTGTTTTTATTCATATGACAACCCATTGATTATTTTTATTGTGTGTAGAAAAGGCGCGCTAACAGTCTGTTTGAATCCTACTACCGGCGCGTCCGCAGCTATCAAATCGTTGTTTCGGTTGAGAAGTGAGAATTTGTTCCTATTGGAGATATCAGGACCTGTGACCTGAGGACCTTTCTTGATAACAGTACGCGAGTAGCTCGGTCTCCATTTCTTTGCCTAGCCCTGGGATTCCTTGGCGGTAGAAGCAACGATTGCGGTGACGCCCAACCCCAACTTAATATCCTAGATATGATGCTGTGCACAGAAATGCAGAAGATAACGTTAAGTGTCTATCCAGGTACATTGTTAATTTCTTTTCTGTAAATAGAGTCTTTAATTTCAACTGTCAAAAAGTAATTTCAAGTCTTGAACAAGGTGCGTAGACTCTTCACGTCCTGGGAGGAATATTGCACGCACTTATAGCACGACATTTAGTACCTTCTGGATGCTCTGGACATAAAAAGACAATGAGTAACATAAATAAACATTTGCAGAAGAAACTCAAATTTATCAGAATGGAAACTGTGTACGACATTAAAATAGCGAATTTATTACAATGAATGTAAGATGCATTATTCATGAACGGAACGGGGAAGAAGCTTCTGTGTATTTGAACATTGTTTCATCGTGGTCGACAAAATGATTTCACGCCAAATTTGTAAATATTTCAATTGATTTGCGGGTTCATTCTGAAACTCGATTTGTAAAGACTTTTTAAAGATGGTCACGTTGATATAAAATGTAATAATGATTTCTGTTAACGGACTACATTCGGTGTTTGAAGAACTTTTTCTGGTTTTTGAATTAAGAGTAGGCATTGAATAACTGATGAGACTTTTTATGATGCTAGGCTTGGTAAAAAAGATATGGCATGCATAATACTAAGCGAATAGCCTAGTCCTCTCTTTCTCTCTATCTTGATAGTGAAATCAAGTTTGTCGACAGCAGCAAGTGATTCTGATGTTGGTAGGAGAATAAACCCCTTGTAGACCACCTGAGTGATTGTTGACGTTTCATCCCCAAGCGAAGTCTTTATAAATAAATAAAAATTATTTTTAAAATAAACTTTATTTCCCAATACATTTTTATCTTTACAGGAAAAATCCCTACGGTAAATTATTCAATTTATATTAGTTACGAATACGCTGTGTAACATCTATGTACTGTGTAGACTGTATATAACATCTTTTTGCCAATTTGTAGGTAGAGACATAATTCCGTTTATGTAGAAATTTTGGGACTTCTAATCAAAACAACGCAACAAGTAGTTTTGGCAGTTCTCTCTTGGTGTTCGCCTGACACTGTCTAAAGAATTCTGAAGATACCGAAACAGGTGGAAATCTGAAGGAGCAAGGTCAGGGCTATATGGCGGATGCATTAACACCTCCCAGTCAAACTCTCTTAATTTTTACTGATTGGCTAAATATGTATGTGGTCTAGCGTTATCGTGATGAAAGAGCACACCCTTTCTATTAATCAATTCCGGCCGCTTTCTCTCAACTTCTAGTTTTAATCTCATCAGTTGTTGGCAGTAGAGATCAGAATTTGCTTAAACCAACTTTGTGCTACTCTTACTGGCTGCATTTCTTCATTCGATTCCCTCGTTTTAACAGAAAGAAAAACGAATGAAAAATAGTGGGAAACTAAATTGTCCAAATGTGATTTTTTTCAGAAATGTCACCTTTTTAAAGTCATGAAAATCAGCCAGATACAAATAGTACAGACAAGATATTTTATAATACATACTATATGCGAAAAAACTTTTTTCCTGACCTAATATATGTCAAATTAAAGTTTAAAGAAACTTATCTTAAAAATATTCTGCAATATATTTCACTTTTTCAATCTGTCAAGATTTTAATCTTTAATTTTGACACGAACGTCGTCATCTAGTTAAACTTATAAAATAAACCCTGATTAATCTAATATTGAACTATGTTTTGTTCTTATCAGTCTTATATCACATAAAAAACGCTTTCTAGCAAAAATGAATTTAACAAATCAGTGTTCTCAAGTATCTTACTTGATTAACTTGATTGACTTATCTTTGGGTCTTCCCTAGCTTGTTAGAAACAGACTTATGCTTTAAGTGATTATTTATATTTTACATCGAAATATCCTAACACTATTGGATTAATAATAATAAGAATATCAAATTGCTCAATATCCTGTACAGTAGATTAATCAATATAATAATAATAACAATTTTGTAGTGAGTGACAGTCATAGTAATTGTTTTAACAGTATTCTGCGTGTGCGCATGTAAATGTTAGTAGGTTACAATCAACTGGTTTTTGAAAAGTTACAATTGAAATATAAAATTAAATGTCGAAATTAAAAAGATAAATGTCAAATATACGACTAAACAATTTATTTCTAAATATATTATTTATAATGGTTAATCAATGATATCTTAGAATTACAAAGTAAATTGAACTTAGTAAATGAGTCTATTTAAATAAAGATATTTTGACTTTGACTATCTAATGACTTATTGAATATTATGATTGCCATAAAATGTGTATATATATATTTTAAATAAAGTTAACTTTTATTTGGGTATTGCTAATCGGTTCCTTCTCGATTCACGTATATTGTGTTTTTACTATATTGTACAAGATAACATAAGATAAGATAAATTTTTATTGTGATTTTGTGTACAATAAATAGATCTTACAATTTCATGCATAAGTTACAGCGGATTGTCATTTTCGGGCGTACAATATTAATATTTTGAAATATATATATATATTTTTTAAGATAATTACAAAGTATACAGGTTGCTTTTTTAGTAACAGGCATAGTTCTAGTAAATAAATTGAGAAATAGATAGAGGGAGTTTTCTATGTTTTTGAAATAGGAGTCTAAATGATGCCTTTCTTCTTCCTATTTGATATCCATCTAAAGTCAACAAGTTTACTTGTAAAGGTATCCCACTTTGAACCAGAAAGGCTGTAACACGATTCGGATATGTAATTTGACCTTTCCTTGATAGAAATAGTCTTATGGTAATCGTGAAGATATAGTTCAGTTGGCAACTGCTTATTGTTTCCCCAAGGATATTGTATAACAAACAGAGTTACAGTAATACGATATGATAAGCAACAAAATGTTGATTATATTTTGATGTTTCATATTGAAAATTCAGGTTAAGTTTATTAAAATCAATTTATTTGACAACTTTTAGCTTTAACATTCCACGTATAACTAATAAGAAGGTATTCGCATAACTTCCTACAAAGTAAATAGGAGTTTTTGGCGCGTAATGGCGGGGGGCGGTTTGGTGCTGTGTGTTTTATTTCATATATTGTGTTGTAGTGTTGTTTTTGTCATAAAATTGGTGTAGTTTTATGGCAAAAAGGATCGTTAATTCATGCAATATATGGAATACATCATTCAGCGTTGATTAGTGACTTACGTGAGATTTTTAAGTGTTTCATTTCCATTCATTCATTTGTAGGGTAAGTTCATTTATTTAAAAACATTATATTATTTCATTCTCATTTACTTATCATTTCGTCGTAATCATTATCATAGCATTCCATTTTCGTATCATTTTAGCATAATCACTTACATTGCATTACATTTTCAAAAATTTTCTCGTAAGTCATTAACAAAATAGCGGGGCCTACCATTAGTCGCCAAAAACTCCATGGGGCAAAGGGCTACATTGCACCAGTATCCTGGAGCCATAAATAAAGATGATAACTACATTAATGAAGATATGGCTTAAAGGTCTTAGTTTCCACGCCAAATAATGAAAAAAAAAACAAAGTAAATAAGACTTCTGACATTTTATAACGAAGAGTCTTAAACTGTACAACAAAACATTTTCATTTGTAAACATCGACATCTTTTGCTGCAAGCTATAAGGAAAATTTGTACCGTAGTACTATATAAGTAATAGATTTATATTCTGTACTAAAACTGGCGTAGAAATAATCAAATGTAGAAATAAGTAAGTAACAAAGACGTTACTATGAATCTTGGTAGCTAATGCCATCTATCGAAGAACAAAGTTATTAATTACTCAAGTCATTCGTAAAAATCTCCTAGCTGGGTATTTTTTTCCCCGATTTTGAGGAGTTTTAGAGTTTTAGATGTTACTTTGTACAATACTTGTAACAGTGCCTTTAAAATATTGTTACTATGGATTTATTTGACATAAATTAATAAAACACCTTTTTTGACACGTATATAAGTCTGATAAGTACTTGACGACAAACCACGGGTTTCTTTACACACTATATTAGTGAAATAACTAAAACCTGTTTACTTTGTGGATTAAACAATTAAGTATTAATATACATGTAGGCAATGTTGACAGCATACAAATACTAACTGTACAATGCCGAGTGTAAATGTTTATATTTTACCGCAAAATAAATTACCTACGTAAGAGAAGGTATTTCCCAAGGGTTGAAACAGGAAAAGGAAAAGGGGGAGGATAGAAGTTCAATGTTTATAATTCCTTATACATAACTATTTAACGTCTTGAATTGAAGAACTTTTATTGTGATTCTGTTGAATTAAATGAATTTTTTAATATTTTACGTAAATAAGAATGGAAAACCTCTACTCATGTGCAATTCAAAACTATCATTTCTTACATTTCCAATTCAGATATTAATTTTCAATACAAAAGAAATAGTTAATTGAATGAAGTTCAAAACTAAAATGAGTATTTTCTTCGGGATTCTTATTATACATTCTTAAATTGCGTTAAAGCTATTTCTCAAATATCTAAGTAAGCAGCCTGAAGCGTAGTGGTTTAAACCATAGGTCTCTAAACTTTGAAGCCTTCGGGCCATAATGATTTTTCAGTTTGTTCCAAGAGCAAACCAGTTTTTATTTTCTGCTCTTAACTATAATTTCTAGACTAGAATAGTCGCATAGGTCGCGCGACCTAAGCAAACTTACGCTTTTTTTGCATTTCAATTATTAAAAAACTAAATTTCTAATTTTGGCCCGCGGGCCGTAGTTTAGAGCTAGCTTTTAAACAATCTGGTTTAGATTATGAAAACCAAGAATATTCCGAATGGGTCTCAAAATTTGTTGTCGAGCTTCTCCGAGCTACAGAAGCCAAGACAGCTATTGATTCCACTTAATAATGCAATCGCTTTCCCCCTTCAAGTACCTTCGCTCCAGCATGTTGGGGTTATGACCCAAACCCCTTATATATTTCTTCACGCCTGTTCCCAACACTGGGACGTATATAGGTTATTAAATAATAATGTTTAGGGAAGGTGCTGGGCTAAGTTGGTTTATTGTATAGGTAGGTATATCTAGGTATATCCTCTAGACGATACAGGTATGTAGGTGTATCCCGGGTCTCACTTGGTAGGCATAACACTGATGGCACTAGGATAGCACTGATGAGCACAGAAAACGGGACAACATGGACAACGTGGCGCACACCGCGGGTACCTATGTCAGTCAGTCAAGCTTCGGGAAGGAACAGGTAGATTGGTGGGGGTTAACGTAATGAAATGAGCGGTTTAGGTAGCTTAGCAGATATAGGTAGGCAAACATCATGCGTCCAACGAGACTTTCCTCACACAGTTATATAGATTAAGCCTACTATTTTAACTTACCAGCAGATGCAGCGTTCGGTAATAAATAGGGTTTTAGCACAAACAAACAAATATATACTATAGGCGGTAATATTAAATGTTTAATTAGTTTTATGCAGTAGCCATTACATTTTTATAGACTCTTATGACGTCACTCGAATACATTTCTTTGGTGGTTTTAATGGTTTGTTTATAAGGTCCACATCAACAGTTTCTGAATACGGATTAAGCCATATAAAACAGATACAATTGGTTTTTAGTTGTCTAAAGGTTCCCGGAAGGATAACGTTGCTTTATAATAGGCTCCCATTCCACATTAAACAGGATCCAGAAATACTATAACCTTCTTTCTCGGAACAATAAAGTAGGAGAGTTGGACATATTTCACCTTAGTGCACGAAAATACAAGGCTAACTTCAAAATCATTAGCAGGAACGTAAACCCCTTGTAATCAGTGTTTCTATATTAACTTTAAAAAACATATATAAACCTAAGATATTATTACTATAACTGTTAGTCCACATCGCATGCCGTGGCTGTCTGTAATTAAAAACTATACTTAATTTAATGTCTATGCTACAGTGAAATATTTTTTGTTAGTGTGTGTTTTTGTTGACTGCCCTTAAAATAAATAAATAAATAACACAAAATAAAATGTACAAACGCTAAAACTTTTCGATGCATTATTCCAAAATGATGTGGACATCATATTGACACTTTAATTGTTATTGCTATCATAGCCTGTTATCGATAGCAATTAAAAGAGGGAAGAAGAGGAATTAAAGAATAAAACAGTTTCCGAAGGGAGAATTCAGTGGCAACTAACTGAATTTTTTTAACGTCATATTTACAATGGGAAAAAATAATAACAAGGTAATAAATGAATATAAAATAGAGCCAATTAGGCACATAGCCTTTTCACGCGAGCCTTAAATGAGTAGTTTTTTTAAAAAAATGTGATTTTCGATTCACAATTTATCTATCATAACATTTTTTACACTCACACCTATAATCTATCCCACACTAAGCATCATTAAGAGCTTATGTTAACGTAGCGAAGAAATATTTGATGAAAAATACATAAAAGCAACATCAAACACAATATACTTTATTGTATTTGACATAAGACTCACATTCGGGTACTAAAAGAGTGTATTAACACTTTAACACTGATCTGTGTCTTTGGTTCCAACAGAAGGACAGCGCCATCGCATTTTTACACAGAATAAATTGTTTAAGCATAAAATTTTTCATTCTTAACTAGTTTAAACGGTGAACTTTATACCATTTTTGAACATTACGTTTTTTCCGCCCAATCTAGGTTATTTTGCCACGAACCGTAATCAAAAGTAATCCTTAATAGCTGTGGAAGGTATTACATTTTTGAACTATTTTTGTTTGTAGTGATCACTTGTATAGTGGATAGTGGTTTTAGGAATTAAGTTTCATCTTTTACAATGGATGATCCGGGATGAGTAGAATTTGTTATCCTATAAATAATTAAATTTGCGGAAGGACGCAAGTGAATTAACAAATTAATTCTTAATTTACTTTAAGTTCAAATTGCGCGAGCTTAATTTCATTAAAATATTTTATGTTACCGTTTGTCTTTTTACGCCTGAATACTCTTCTATTGCCCTCTTTTCTCAACTTGCGTGGAAACTGCCAATGGTAATAAACTAAAGTTTCCAAAGAGAATCCTACAAACTTTAAGGGAGCTTTCCTGGGGAATATTAATAGTGAAATTTATACAATTTCTATATGCTGAAACAAGGTAATTACTACTCTATATATAACACTATCTAATGATGTTGCCCATTGGGCGGGAACATTTCTGAACGATCGCCTGCCTATGCAGTATTTTATACAATATATGAAATATATTTATTATCTGTGGCATTTCGTGTAAGTCTGTTTCTGTCAAGTCGATGTTTGTTTCGTCCTCAATGCAGATAACTTAAAACAAAACACTACTCACTACTATTCGGCTATTACCATTAGTTCCTCTTGTACTCACAAGGGTTTTTCTTAACTTGAGTGTGGCGGAAATGGTTGTTTAACTCAGAACAAGCGTACTAGTCTACGGAGTCACTCCTTTACTGTTGCCACGTCTACTTTGCGCACTGGGAGATTTCGTGACTCCTTTCTCTGTCGCACAGCTAGAGCGTGGAATTCCTTACCAGCACACGTATTCTCTCCTTCTTACAATATGGGTTCTTTTAAAAGAGGCGTGAAAAAGCACTATTTGGGCCGGCAAGGTGAGGGTGGCTAGGGCAGTATGTCGCATGCTTCACTAGCTATCTTTACATATGGACTCCTCTACTGCTTATCATCAGGTGGTGTAGAGTCATCTCTTTATAAAAAAAAGAACGACATATTGCCATTCCATCAAAGAAGTGAAGTGATGATCGCATATTTAAGTTTTGGTAAACTCCATCCGTAGTCTTAATATATCAATTAATTATTAATGTGCTACGTCATGTTTTCCATTCTGTTTAGTGAAGGCTGGCTTTCAGTCACTGTATACATATTACCACTAACTAATTAATCGAATCACGGACAAGAATGTTAGCATCTGGCGTCTTGCTAATTAGTGAAGCTTGCCAAGAGTCGTGGAGACAAAGCACATCAGATCTTTTCTTACCTAGCTAATACTGATGAAAGAACTTGAGCTTTGTTTGCATTATGTTATAGAGTTTGATTTCATCTACAGTATTCTACTGAAGCTTATCTTTAAAAAGACGACGTATTTCCAGTTATCGATACAATTTTGAATAGTATTTCCTATAATATTTGCGCAAATATTCAGCTCTTAATGAGAGCTATACAATAAGTTGGGGGAAAAGTTTCTTCGCATTTTATATTTAAATTCAAGACTTTTTTTCTATTCGAAGAAAGGAACTTCATAAGCACTATACAGGTGCGAATGTTTTATTTAGTAATTCATTTAGGCCACTTTTTTACATTTTAAAATATAATAAAAATAAAAAACCGTGCTTCTAAACAAAAAAACGGTTCGTTATTAATTTTTGTCAACGAGTTTTCCAAATTACTTCGAGCGAGAAACATGTGGTGTACGTAAAAACAGACGGGCTGTTCGAGAATATTAGAAAATATATGCTGTATCAACGGCACCTTATAAACAATACATTATTAAGTTTTATTTAAATTTTAGAAGAAGAGAGCTTAAGACCAAAACGAAATCTCTGTCTAGTTTACAATGATCTGTGACAATGCTTGATGGTACACATATCCAACTATCAGGAACAACCATTGTGAAAATTTCTCTCATTACCTGCCGGCCAACATATACTTGTATATAAACGTTATCAGTTACACATTATCTTTATAATTACTATAATTGTATTTTTATATGCATCTACTTACCACATTAAAAAATCAACTCGTAAAAGTTTTTCAAAGTTTCAAAAATAAAAAAGTTTATGGTCAAAAGTTTACCATTGGGTTGGGTTTACCATTATTGGCACAAACTGCAATGATATGTAAGAAAAATATATATCATTTTATACAATATATACAACAACTAATATGATTTACACATTTTACCATAAAAACCCGATAAATTTTCTGCCTTATTATAAAACGTGGTTTAAAGTTAATCTTGGTTTAAAACTGAGGCTATCTCATAGTGTTATTAAAGGTAGATAGAGACGGATTGAGGTGTTTATGATTCTTAGATATTTTTTTGTTACGAAGAATCAAAATTATGTCATCTGATTCGGTGAGCCTTTTTCAATGTGGAGAATCTGTTTACGATCCTATCCACCATTGGCTAAGCAGCAAGTGTGTGCAAAGCTCACTCAGTAGTTAGACTTAATCTAGTGTTTCTTTGGTCTCGAAAAAATATTGATACCCATGATAATATGGGAAATGTTATACCTGTAATAGTTGAGGACCTGCGCGAAGACCCCAGGGTGCCTGTCGAAGAAGTACTCGTTGAGCACAGGATCGTAGTTGGCGAGCGCCTCTGTCAGTCGAGACAGACGCGTCGCAGGAATTTTCTTTAGGGTAGCTTTGTACGTTTCGTATCTGGAAAAAAGATAATTTTGTAAGATGTTTAAAAAAACAATGGATCACTTATCCTCTGTTTTGTTTTGTTATGAAATAATTATTGAGGTTATGATGTAGAAAATGACTAATCAAATAATACAATATTCCAATATACAAAATAGATAATTTTGATCATCGTTCTATGAGCTCTTTACTAAGGATAACAATCAACAAACAACCTTAATGTAAACCTTAGAAAATAGAAATTAACGCTTTGCATGCATAAGCTGTTACAGACTTAGCAGATCTTAATTTGGAGAGGTCTATAAAAATCGTTGAAACATACATTTTATTAATCTTAATCTAAAATTGTACAATAGGGATGATGGAGGAACAGATTGTAATAATTATTTTTTATCATAACAAAAAACAGATACTAAAAGAATCTGAAAGAACGATTACTTTAAAAGCCTATGTGTAATTTGCCAAATGTTAAATTTTAAAAATTTATTAAAATAAGCCAATACCGTTGGATTAAACTTCTATAAACTTTTATCGTGAAACCATTTACATAAAAATAATATTTAACAATGCAGTCAAATAGAGTTTCTCTGCTATACATACGCAATACCACGGCATGACGTCATTATGCATAATCAGTTTTTGAAATCTTTTTTCGGCGATTCCGAAAAAGTGATACTTCATATCCCTCTAGATATTAAAATATCTATGCTATCGAAACAACTATTTTACCAGTGTTTCTGTAATTTTGTTATCCCTCACTAAAACACCAAACAAAAAAGTTATCATATATTTAAAACACAAAAGTGGTTATAGATGACAACGATATGATAAATGATGAAGGAATTAAAATTTATGTTTTGCATACCATAACAAAATAAGAAGTTAAACTATATTGTGTATTCTGTTTACGTTAAACAAAACCAAATATTGCTTCAAATTGTTTCTCTACGGGATCACAGTAAATCCCTCTGTCGTTATCTTACATTCTTCTTCCTTTGAATCGCTAGTGAAACTGATTGAGAGCTTATCGTCTATTATCCTTACTTTAAGCAATATATTCAAACATTAGTTCATTTTAAATATCAAAAGATAGCGTAGGAGCTTTACCATTTTGCCATCGTGACCAACCTTGTTCCTATAATTAGCATGACCAAATAAACCCGTAAATTTAGAGAATTCTATGTAGAAAACGCTTTTGAATATGACTTAAAACTAAACATAGAAGTAGAACTAAACATAGCAGGCGTACCAGTACTTTTTGAGAATATTTTAACTGTTACATACTGTTTTCTAGGTATTTAACGAACGTCGTCTTTTTGACATTCGTGAACATATAAGATTTTTAAATTTGGAGCGAATTGTCTATGGCTTGGCGGCTCACGATAGCGCAAGGCGCGTTCAGTTTGTATCTTATTCTGATAATTGCTGAGTTAATTGGAAAAAACCGATCGTTTGTTCTATTCCATTTATCGTCTACTAAACAAAACCAAGCATTTGGAATTAACTGGTTTTAGTTATGGTGATTAGTGATTTTTTAACATGAGTGAGTATTAATAAAGAGTTTTTTTTTCTTAGGTGCATATTCGTAAAAGATTCGCTCAATTTTTACGAATGCGAACAGCCAATGCGAATATTCGTTGCTTGACTACTGGTTAAAACCGATAAAACATCTGCATCTTCACAGCTCTGTAGAAAAGTAGCAAGAACCATTTTTCCTCGATTGAATCAACCCCATTTACGCCGTTCTTGCATTAAACATAAAATCCACAATCACTGCACCGATCGCAATTTGCAATATTCTGCTCTTTTCACGCCCTGACCGTGCAAAAGCAAATGTAAATAAAATTTATAAGCTAAACCTTTTAACTCATAACATTCCGCGTCTTCTAAGGAAATGGGTTGCTGAAAATGAACATCGCCTCTAAAAAGGCTAAGAAATAGGTCACGATTTAAACATAATTCGTCCCTATCTGGGGAAAATCTCACTTTATGTCGGAGGATCAACGTTAAGGAAGAGAAAGAATTTTAAATATAAGCAACGTGTAATAAAGCTCGGTGGTATAGTCGCTACTATTGCTTTAGGATCTCTTACATTAACTGATCTGGCTGTCTGTTTGCATAACACGCTAAAAAAGCAAAATTAATTCAATGTAAGAAGTTATGCAATTTAAAATTATTCTTTGGAGTCGGAGTTTTACTTTCTATTGTTTCTATAAGCAACTTAGCACCAACTGCAAAAAAATATTTTAAATTTGCATTAAATTATGTTTGGCTTATAAAGTTGGTTTTTAGATTTTTTAATTCTTAAGTCAAAGGAAGATTAGTGACTTGCCTCTGAATATACGAAGCTGTAGAATGAATCACTTGCAGTGAAAGACAATAACAACGGCACGACCTCTAGAGTATACTCTATCGAATAGAAAAATAATTTAGATAATCCTGCCTCCACTTTCATATTACTTTTACTTTTTATGTAACAATGGAACTCAAAATAAAGAATTGAATTACAAAAATTAATCGGTAATATCAACCGGCTTCAAAAAAGGAAGAGGTTCTTATTATGACTGTATGTTTTTTTGCATGTTTGTTACGTGATTTCTCTGTCAATTTCACAATTATATCGGTTCAAACGGATATTCAAAATTCTTTATTCCAGTCAGTTATGATCTGATGAAATCCCAAAGAAATTGATCTAGAAATTTGTAACTTACAAAGCTCTTCGAGTATTTTAACAAACAAGAAACAGATAGGCAAGTCGACAATAATGAAGGGCTTTGACTTAAGAAACTTCACACTTAGAATTGTGAAAAAAGTTTTAAATAAAAGTAAAACTTATTACTATTAATTCAATTGAAGAAGTTTTCTAATTTAAAAATATTTATTGTAGTTGGGGATAACCTGTTTACAATGACGTGTCACTGTTGGAGATAATAATACTAGACATGGTAGCTGAAATATAACCATCACAAGCTAATATTGGATTTTTGTACAAAATACAGTTTGTGCTCCATAACAAACATGAATTATTTTAATGTGGTAAAACTGGTCATACTCGAAACATTTGTAGAAAATTTTTCATTTTTAGGCGATCCTATTTATTTCAATTTATTTAGAGATTGTGTATAACAACACTATACACACAACACTATAAAAATACAATTTAAACAGAAATGGGCAATTATATCTAAAGAATTAAGTATTTTCTTTTCTTTCTGCCTTTCTGCTAAAACTGCGACTCTAACCACTAACCGTTTGAAGTCTTGTATTATGAGTAAGCCAGTAACATGAGATCCAATAAAAGAATAATTGAAGTTTTACCATTCAGTTACCAGCCATATGGACTCCTTCTACTGCTTTCGATGAGAAGATGTCCAGGAGTCGATCAACTTTGTTATTAATGAAAGTGTCTATGACAACATGGTTTTTGACGTTTTGTCTTTCTCTACTTTCTCATCTTTCTCTTGATTTCATTGTAATAACACGTATTTTATATCTTTTTCTAATTACTGTTAATATATTCTAACATTTACTATTGACTTTTATTTACAAAAAGTAATGCCTGATCAGTGTTACCCCTAGAGTGAAAACTGGTTAAGCGCATTTAAAGCAAGTCATATTGGCGTACTTTCGAATCGGCTTTAGGAAGGAAGTTCTCAATTCAGATGGTATTTTGTATATATATGTACCAAACGTCAAGGTTTCTGTTTCGAGTACAGTGATTAATTTTGATTGATGCGGAATAGACGCCATGGTCGTATAAAATGTAATTCAGTTTGACCCAGTAGTTAACATTTTTGTTAACTTATACGATGTAATTTTAACGATACTTTGTTTCAAGATATTCGAGTATTTCTACCCCATGGCAAACACAGGCCATTTGATAATACTGACGGTCTACCATCTAACTTTGACCTTAGAAACTGACCTCTGAAAATTGTAAAAAAAGTTTTAAACAAAACTAAAATCTGACTTCAAAACACTTGGACAGCAAAAATTCAAAGAATTTATCCCTTTTACAACTATTTTTTGTAGTTGGTGATTAGTTGTTTCCAGGAACAATAGAAAGTAATGCACTGATTCCAATAAAAAAAAATTAGTTGTCTACGACATCACTAAGGCGCAGGAAGGGAGGGCGCGATAGGTGCGGGGATCGGCCTTCGACGCGACGTTTCATTACGAGACGAATGATGTACAAAATATTTTCTTAAAAAAAGGTATTTTATTTTATGTAGCCATTAGTTTTGTTTCTAATACTTATCATAATATTATAATACGAGTCCCTTTTAATTAACTTAGTATCCACAGAACGTTTTCTTTCGTTGAAAAGACACTAACAAGTTAAAAACAATTCCCGATACTTTTAGAGAAATATCACGTAGAAAACATTATTTGTATCCTCGTCTATACGTAAAACAGTCCATACAACTACAAGGCTATTTGGATACATGAATCTTTGTAGATATTTAAATTCTACAGTTACAATTAAACAACTGTTACTAGTTAACTGATGTCTATAGTATATAATCAAATTATCATTATGTGATGTCATAGTTATTAAACCATTTTTTATTTACTTTTATTTAAGAGTAAATTCATTAATTAATTTCTTCGTCAGACCTTGTTGACGGCATACTGTACATAATACCAATAGATGAGTTACTGTCCACAAACATACGTTAAAGAGAGCCATCCCTTTCCTTCTCACGGGATTAGAAAGGGACAGAACCTTTGATGCTTCCATAAGTAATTTTAGGGTCGCAAATGCGCCATTTAGCACCCGAGCTGTCTGTAGGCATCATAAAAACAGCCAAGAGCCTCATTGCGAGCGATGAAGGTTCTATGTGATTTAATTAATGGTGTTAACATAAGCAGTGAAGTTTGTTCATTAAGAAACTGGGCGTTGATATATTAAGTTAAGATACTGTAGAGTTTTTGAGTTTGAAAGTTATACCAGATAATGAAACACAATTTGACGTTAATTGAGACAGTTATGATGGCAATACACAAAAAGTTAAAGATAGACTTTAGAAGAAATAACCAAATGATTTTAAAGAAAATTCAGCGTATATTCCCCCTAATGATTACAACATTGTACAGGAGATCTAGTAAACGTCGCTGGAAGCCGCTGGATGCGGTCATCGCTCGGTTTGGAGATCCTTGGGGGATGGATATGACCAGCAATGGACATCTCTCGGCTGATATGATGATGATACGAAAACATTCTGAAGACAATAAATTGCCCCACTGTTATTAAACTTGTTTTCTCTCAAATAGAAACACATTACGGTAAAGAAAACATGAGGTACCTTCTCCAGAAGACTACGAGTGGATATACCAGTTGCAAAGGGTCCTAATAACAGTGTTCCTGTTGGTTTACGTATTTTATTTTAAATAGTCATCTAACCTTTTTTATTATCGCTGTGGGAAATCTCTTCCAGACGCTCCCTTTTACCCGGGTAGGTACCAGGGGATGTGTGGGGCCCTCATCCACTAAAACCCATAGAGACGCACTACCAGACCGCTTTTGAAGAAGAATGAAGACATTTCACAAGAAATAGGTGATTCATTATAACCAATTTATTTCATCACGCTAAAATATTCACAATTTTTTTTTTTAAGTTTTTAACTTACCTTTACACACACACTCCGTACTGGAGATCTCTCTTACTAGTCAAATTTAAGACGCGCGGTCATCTTCCCACCTCACTTTTACGTCCAAAATAAGCCGTGGCTTTGAAGTTATAATAAAGTGTAAAGCAGACTGCGTTAGCTTAAGATAATACTATAAAATACGCGTCGTTCAAGTGATTTCAATTTTTGATTATGATTTAGGATTTTTTAAATTTATTAATTATATTAACAAGCTTTAATTATGTTTGACAGTTTTTACAAAACTTTCGACAGCTAAAGTTAAATGTGATCAATTAGTTTTAGAACTAAGTCATTATTAATGTGATAAATTTGTTACGGTTTTGTTTTATGTAAAAAGATGGTATTTTATTTATTATCCTAGGTTTTGTTTCAATTGGAGGTTGGCTAGATTAAGGCTTGACTTAGATTTATCTGTTGGTTGGAAATCTCTTGTTAAGAATAATCAATATTTTATCAACTAACCACATGATACAGTGACTGGCTGTCTATACGTATATACGTGATTAAACAAATCAAAACCATTTAAGTTTAAAACTAAATTTAGATTTCGTTAATTTATGTATTAAGTTTTATTCTGGACTTCTATAAATTTCATAGTTATGTACTGTTAAGTAAATATAAGACGTATATATAGACTTGTATTCTGAGTATATTAAAAGATGTCAATAAAAATGGAACGGGCAACACATAAAATTCACTTTAATTGCCTATTTTATTGAAAACATGCAATCAATAATTTGATTTCGATTCCAATTTTGTATCGATGTTGAAATTTAAAGTATGTATTCGGAACTGAAATTGTACAGAATGCGTGATTTACGACTGGCTTTAGTATTTTACGAACGCGATACAACGACGTGTGTTGCTTCACATCAGATAATTTATTGCGATTCGAAAAAGTAATTCCTTGAAACTAGGCCATCATCTCCTTATTTCACTAATCCAATACTTTTATACAAATACTATGCTCTATTTTCTATAGACATCGAGCAAATGTTTCTTTTGAATGTTTTTCTAAGAATAATGCGATAAAAGCAACCATCAATCATCACATTTCAACATCAGAAATTATATTGCTCCATTGACTACGTTCAGGTCATTTACCATCAAATAAGTTTAGACATCTAATGAAAAAGAAGGAGTCTCCTAATTGTGATACATGCGGGAAATCGAAGATGTGTAAATCAAGCAGAGCGTCAAGCATTGATGATCAGTATAAACTAAAATCGTATGATGTTGTTGTTGAAAGCTTGCGAAATGGTAAAAAAAATTAGAGTGATTGCCGCTCTGTGTGATTAACATTATTTACTATATAAATATGTGTTAAATTATAAGGATTAGGTTATGATGGAACTGACATATCTTTAAGATAAAAGTTCCTAATTAAAAATAGATAAAAAAAACAACATCAGAACGAGGTATCATAAAGCTCTAGAAGGTCAGCAGTCAGTGTAGTCATCCAAATGATATTCCTCCGCTAAGTTCAATGACCTGGTTTGGATATTTTCTCTAATACATGGACACTTGGTACAATCTTCGTTTTTGTAAGAACTTTTAAAGTCCAGCTTAGGATTCACCAATTTCTCTATTAAATATTCATACATTGCAAATCAATCACGTTTAAGTTAATGATATCGATACATTCCGAAACTACAGACATCCCTATCGTTTCCAATGCAGAATAAAATATCTTCAACCCAATTTAGAAAGTCTTCTATTTCAAATTCGCTTCCATCTCTGTCGCTTATGAGACGTAAGATAAAGAAAGGAACAATTTCTGGAAACACCTATCATTCGGGTACAAAGCCTTTATGGATGACGTAAAGACCTTTAGAAATTCAACCTCGGAGTCCCCGACTGATGTCAATTGCTATATCTGAAGATGAATTGTGTGACAGATGGTTACGTATTCAGGCTAGGACTTTAGACTGCTTTGACACGTACTACTTCCTACCTGCGGCAACACCAGATCTCTGATTTTGAGATTAAACATGATATCTACAGTATTATTTATGTAACTGTATATTTTCTCAGAATTTGTAAGGATATGATAAAAAAAAACAATTTAGAAATGTCAAATATCAATTCAGTCAATTTATTGATAAAATTTAGAAAAAGATTAAATGTATTATTTTTTGTAATTGTTCCAAAACTGGCCTCTTTAGTGTTTATTTTTTTGTATTAATTTTGTGCTGACGTTTTACGTCATTGTGTTTTTTAATAGCGAAATATATAAGTTCATTGTAATATGTTCGCTTTTCATTTATAATTTATTTATAATTAATAGTAATTCAAAACGTTTTCTGTAAACTATACTTAGATACTCATTCACATGAGTGTTCCTAAAAATCACTCATTCATAATGACAAAACTTGCAAACAACTTACTGACATTTCTATTGCTAACTCAACTTATATATTTGTACAACGACGCATATTGACATAATTGTTTTAATACGCGATCAACTCATGTATATACACATCTTTGAATATTAAATCGAATGTGAAAGGTATTAAAGAGAGGACAGAACGACATTTTCCGCTTAAACGAGCAGAAGAATGTGAGTCATATTGAAGTTCACTAAAACCATCTAGAAGACGTGCCAAGAAGACGCATTCACGATCCAAAGTCAAAGTCAAAGTCAAAATATCTTTATTTTAATAGACTCATTTACTAAGTTCTTTTGAATCGTCATAACAGGGAATATGTATGAGAAAAATAAACAAATGTAATCAAAGGTAATAACTTTAAGTGAGTATTAAGCGGGTATTTCCAAATTGTCCCAGTTATAGAATTTATATATGTCCTAAATAAACTAACACTAGTAGCATATTCCCAATGTACCCTACTACCGCTTCGACGAATTAATAGCTGCAGAGAAGAAACGGCACAAGAAAGACCTTTAGTATTTATAATGACATTTACAGATCACCTATGTCATTATGTATTAGTATTACAAACATATACATGTTTTGTTTTACAGTACAATCAAAAATATATTTTTAAATATTGCAAAAATTAATAAATAAGTGCAGATCTGATCCGAATCTGTTCCTAGATTAACTCTGGACCGAGAACATCGCTAATAGAGTCAAAATGGGTCAGGTTGGTCATTATATAATTCCACACACCCCTATCTTCTATCTTCGATAAATGCACCGATAAGAAAGAAGTCATTTATTTCAACACACAGTCATATATTTTACATATAATTTGTTAGCAACTGGCTGGTGACTCTCAAACTCTTTTATACAAATCTTATTTTTGATATTTATGCTTTATTACCAAGTTGTTATATTTTGATAGACATCTTGTGTCTACACAATTGTTTTACGATTTGTTCTGTTGCTATTGCTCTTATAATAAAAAATTCAGTTTATATTGGTATCTTGGCGTTTCCATCATCACGACTAGCTCATTAATTACAGTCCACTCTTCAGTAGCTATCATAATTGGTTAATAATTATTTAATTAATCAAGTAAGTATAGCATTATGTGGGCCTGTTCAAGGCTAAGGCTATTTGGGGCCAACAAACTTTTTTTTATATATAAAGCACAGCAAATGACTCGACACCACCTGATGATAAGCAGTAGAAGAGTTGATATGTGAAGATAGCTAGTGAAGCATGTGATATACTGCCCTAGCCACCGTCACCTTGCCGAACCAAAAAGTGCTTTTTCACGCCTCTTTTACTTAGACAGTATACGTTGTCATTCGACGATATAAACAACTCTCTTGACTTAGGATATATAAAACATTTTGCGTATAATATTGTGACTGTAGCGGAGTAAATAAAAGGGTGGACAGTTCAAAGTAATATATTATATTAAAATAAAGGAAATTCAATAAAAAATAAAGCTAAATAATAAGACAAGATAACAACAAGAGGAAAAAAACAGAACAATAACGTCAACCTTATGTCAAAAAGCCGAAAAGTAAAAAATACATTAAAACCTCTGTTTGTGAACCTGCCTGATGGCCAGTTCTTAACGGTGACAATATTTACAGGAAGAGTAAATATAAGAGATGCAAATAATATCGAAGTATACTGCGGTGAAGGCATTGCCTTCTAAATATTATTTTCAACAATAGGATAAGACAATTAACAACTTACCTATCTCGTTGAAAATTCAGTTTGAGAATCATAATATTAAATGAGTAAGGCGCAATAAATATCGTAATAATTTTATTTATTAATCATTTCTTTTAATTTATGCACACAGCTGAAAGAGCAGTTAAATTTATGCAACATTTTCATGGTTTGATCACTGCAAAGGAAGAACAAAAGCAATTTGCGTTTCGCTGTCAAGAGCATATAATTCCTATCCAGATTGTAAAAAAGAGACCCTCATCAAAAATATATTGCCTGATCTGTAATTTTATCTTGTTTTAATAAATATTATTTAAAATATAAACACTTTGGTCGCTTATTCGCTTGCACTGTTTTTGATTTATTCCTACTGTATACTCCCTGTGTGTAATAAAAGTTTATTGTTATTACCATTATTTTAATTAATTTAGCTTCATAACGGAACGGGCAATTTCAAAAAAAAATTCACAAAATAGCATTTTTCAAAATCGTCGGAGCTCTGTGGCACGGCTTTATCTTGACGTAGGAATAAAATTTTGTATTTAAGTAAATGTGGGTAGTTCATAAAGAAATAGTGGGTATGCATTTTGATATCCAAAAAAAATTTTACAACTATGGTAGTATGATGGTGGAAATGGTGGACAGACAGTCAGCACAAATTCTGATTATTTCGCAACGTCATTTCTTCCAGTAGACCTATAAAAAGAAATAAGTTGAGAAAGGCAGACGATGTGTAGGCGAATAAAAGAAATATAATATATATAGCTTATTATAAATAAATAACAGGAAGATATATAGTATTCAGAGGAGTACTATCTATCTTTACATTGTTATCTTCAAAAGAAGAGTCAAGACTTTTTCTTTAAGAAGGCAATGCTAGAAGGGTCACAGAATTTTGTTGAAAATAATTCAACTTGGTTTAGTGAAATTGGGTTGAAGCAGCTACTATTCTATTTATTACATTATCATTACCAAAGTTAATATTTTTATTCAAATTTCTTTACGAAACTTCCAATTCTTCTCCTGAAATTATATATTACTTCTTGTACTGTTTTAAATAATGTTTCTCCACCGCAATTGAAACACTCGTGAAGCTAACCAAAGATATGTCTTTTAATGAAAATACTTTTGGGAATTTTCATTCAAAATTAAATATACAATAGCTTTGAACTTTGTACTGTAAGGGTATTATCATTTCTTACTGGTTCCCACAAGAAATGAAATAAAAATACGCCTTCCCAAGAACAATGTGTACTTGTATTTCATTTCAATAATTTCAAAGTTTTTTAAGGCGTGCGTCAATTTTTAAAGAGATGATTGGAGTTTGGTACAAGTCACAAAGTTTGTTACCTTTCGGAAAAAATATTGATAATTGAGGCGTTTTTGATGCAATATTACTGTAAGGTTATGCTTAACATCTGCCATATGAATTCTTCATACCTTATACAAACTGCACTGGGTTTTTTTTGTGAAATCAACCAAAAAATAAAGTTACTATAACAGATTCTGATTTTCATTAAATATGGTCCTTCGAGTCCTCTAGAGTTTTATCTTAAAACTGTATCTTATTAACACTAAATTTTGTCAAGTATTAAATATTCATTGTGCATGAATTTCACGCATAGTTGACATCAGAAACATTGCAAGGTGAAAACCGCTCATATTCCGATTAAAAGTTCTAGAAATTTATGCTTGTCGTTTTGCTTTTTCCGTATCGCCTGGTACTCATCGCTTAAAGCGCTAAAACACCAACTTTCCAGTTTTACGTCATGATAAACACGTTTTAATACTGTTCGCACTCATATTCAAAGCTACGTCTTTCCTCAAATTTCAAGGAAAATATGTTTCTCGCGAGAAATATATCTCTTTGTTGTTTGAAGATCTCGTGTATAGCATTAAGCTGAACTGAGCTTACCTACGGCATTTGTGAGTGCGTTAAGTAAAAAGAAAATCGATATTGTTTCGTTTGCAGACGTGTCGCTAAAAACGGTTAAATTGGTTCGATGGTTGCATTAGAACAGAAATTTTGAGGATTTTATCATTTCAAAATGGAATCATAAAACTAATCGACGATAATACAAAATGCGATCTTAAGTAAGACCCTGTCTTGCACGATTTTGTCTCTAATTTCAGAGACGAACCAAAAGAGAATTACGAAACACGACTAACTTTGTTCGGATTTTCATGCTAACATTATAGGAAAGAATCAGGTGTCATTAGAAGCGTTAAGAACGATACCAAATGCACGTAATTTTAGTCCAATACAATAGGCCTGCTGGATCAGGACTGGTAATCTTTGTCTGATTCTATAAAAAAATGAAACAGCTTCAGTCTTGCAAATGGTCTATTACTACTAAGAAGATACTACGTTACGTACTTCTTCATATCTTTCTAGTAGTAATAGACATAGGATTTACCTGTTCATTTGTTCTTCGTGAGAATTCCTAAAATAACTTTATTTATAATATGTTATTGTAATCAATGAATTTGACAGTGTTATTAATAAGTTAATTGGTTTTTTTATTCAATAATAAAGTAATAATATAATTAAGTAATTATATTTATATCGGCCACTATCTGTAATAATAGTTGTAATCATATGTATATATAAATACACAAATTGATAATTAAATAAAACTTTTTAGATGTTTCAAGAGTTCGTATAGACAATGGTAATATTATATCTTAAGCTTAGGTTATAGCTTTTCTGACGGCCGTCTCGTAAACTGGCCTCTAAGGGCTCTGGTTTGAATCCCGGTAGGGATTGATATTTATATGATAAGTACGTATATCTGTTCACGAATCGTGAATGGTTGTATGTGTATTTAGTATACTTCTGATAATCATGGACATTACTATCTGTATTTCTCCGTTATCTAGTATCTATAACACAAGCTCTTAATGATTACTTTGGGCTAGATAATAGGCGTGAGTGTGAGAAATATCATTATGTTATAGCTATTCCTTCTTGAGTTCTTCGGACCATAGCTACAGAATTGAGTGATGCTTTTTCAGCCTCTTAATTTGAGTAGGAAGTAAAAATATGATGACTTAATTAATTTTTACAATCGCTACCAATTTGCGAGCGCAAAATAGCCCTTAAAATACTCTTAATCAACTTTTATACAAGTGACAATTAGCTGCGATGATTTTTTTTTTATAGAATGATCAAGCAAATTACTTCATTCCACCTGATGGTAAGCAAAAGTGGAGTCCAAATAAAAAGATGGCTATTGCAAGTGTAACTATGCACTAGCCAGATTGATCTTGCCAACTTGCCAGATGCTTATATACGCCACTTTTCAAGGACCCAGGACTGTTGATATGGTATTATATATTGCTGAAGCTCTGGTTGGAAGTTTTTATAAGATAAAATTCATACAATATCAAGTAACAACACAATAGAAACACAGACATCTATCTCTTAACACCAATAAAGTTCTGAAAAGTTTTATATAATCCGTTTATGTTCACTTTTTGAGTAATCTATTGGATTCTTTTGAAATTATCTAAAGAATCCAATAGTTCACTCAAACTACAAACAGATAACTAACTAAAACACTTCTTTCTTAGCTTCATTTCAGTGGGTAACTATCCCAACAATTTCAGTGTCTTTCATACGAGTTCTCTTCAATGGTCGTACATTTAGTCCAAGCCCCCATTTTTACATACTGTCCCAAAATGCTATACAATTTGCATGGAAATGGTGAGAAGCTTATTCTTCGTGGATTTTGCGCTCACCATCTTCTGTTGGGGTACAGTGAATGAAAATTATGTATTATATTATTATTGTTAAATGTATGTATTATATTTTTTTAACAATTTTCCATGTGAAAGCTTCGTAAGTATCGACATGTAGACAGTAATTAATGACTGTCATAAATTATTCATAAAATATATCATATATATTGAATGAATCGTGTCCAAAATAATTGGATTGGTAGTTTGATTAAGGTTTGATTAAATTCTCTGTGTAACAAAATATGTGCATGCAAATAAAATGGACTGTCACAATCAGGGGTTACCGAAAACTTTGTTAACTTTGTTTAGCGAAATATTTCACGTCTACCCGCATTTTATTTATTTTAAGGTTGCGTTTACCATGCGTACCCTTATCAGTCTCAGTGGTCGCAAAGGGACCTTTGCTAAATTCAATTTCGATCAAGAGTGTCTCTTTCCTATTCTATTCAGGTGACAGTGACAGATGATGTTCGGGTTGGCTGCTCGCTTGAGTACTCAAATTTTATTTCGAGTCTTGACGTTTTATTAAGGTACGATAATACGGCAATATTTTTTCGCCAGTAACCTAAAGAATTATCAATCAACAACTGCCTCTATCAAAATATAAAAATATATGTTTAAGTAGTACGAATGTAAAGATCTTAATGTCGTATGATTAAGAGCTTACAGAAATATTTCATCTAAACTCGTTAAAACTACAATAATTACAAACAACAATCAACCTAAACCTGAGTGTTGTAACATTAATTTTCACAGGAGTTCCTTACGTGATGAAAGTTGTACAGGTTGAATAGAACCAGCAAGCAGAGCGTGTGACTTTGTGTCGAATCTCGAAGACTAATACGCTGAGCAAAAAACGAATTACTTTAAGTTTACAAGACAGTAGGCATGATGACATTTTTGTGGGCAGTTTGGCAAGGCAAGAGAAGCAAGACAGTATAATTGGAAAAATAGCTTATCCAAAGCATGGTAACTCCCGTAGATATTACAACTTGAATAGCACATTTTCTGACTCGTCCAAGAAACGGGTAATGCGGTATGACGTCACGGTCTGGTATTTTACACACATCAGCTATGTATGTTAAATATTATATAAATGTAATGAGTTTCATGATAAAATTTAATGAGTTGTCCAGTGAATTTGTTAATTTTTTTCCTAACGGAGTGCCCACCAAACTCTGAATGTCTATAGAACGAATTACATATAAGCTATTAAAGTAATGGTTATTTCGTAGTCTTTTTTGTCTGTGTTTTGATATGATAATAAGAAATGACTTTAATTTGTCAAACCTGCCATCGCTTATGCCTATAAATTGACCGATACTGTGAGTATTTGAACACTATAGAGGTTTCTAAAGGAGAGATTTTTAACTAATTTTGACCAATAGTTTTATCTAAGTTATGAATAGTTTCAATTCAATTGTTTTTGCGTTCCAAAGTAACATAATATACGAATATCTTAAGAATATTATTGACACTTGACTTACACTTCACTTGTTTTTCTTGGAATCTTGCAATTTTAAATCGGGTTAAGCTTAAGATGACTCCACGCTCGGCATATAATCAAAACACCTAATTAACTTAATAAGTTTACAAAGAAATTTCAAATAAAAGCTTTGTTAAAGGAAATGTGTCGTTTTTAGAGTAACACGCTTTTTGTGACTTTGATATCGTAATTCTCTTCAGGCCTTCTTATGATATGTCTGAATTTAACAAACATAAACTCAGGTTTTGTTAATTTGATTTATCTATCACTACACAAAATCAAAATTGGCGGACTTAATGCCTAAGGCACTATCTACCAGGATGGAAGGTGATTAAAAGTAAATGCCAAAAAAATTATCATTTATAAATCAAAGAAATACGATATTTTAACACTAAATAACCAATATAATGAATAAATATTTACTATGACTATAATGATATTATACATAATATAGCATAAATACATAAGAGATTACATACAAATATATAATAGATATTGTTAAGTTAATTTTATGTTTAATGTTGATTATTTTATATATATTGGTAGCGATATTGCTTACATTTACTTTAGTGAAAACCAAGTTATTTGCCTCTCTTTTATTGCAATATAAAAAGAAAGGAATATAATGACTTAGGAAAATAAAGATAGTTAAATGTCAACAACTAGAAGGTTCATACACTTTTGACTTATCGATTCAAATAAGTAATATGAGTTTGACTTATTTGAATCGGCGTGTTTTATGATGTGCGTCGAAATAAGGCGAATACACCAGATATTGCCATTTTCGAAACGTTTAATGACGTAACCGACAATCTGTCTTTTTCCATTCAGATTGCAATGAAAGAGTCGAACTAAATATAAATTTTATTGTCCGTGCACTTTAATCAAATAACTTTACTAGCCTAAATATCTCAATAACCTGCTTGCAATTTATTCATTTAATTTCTACATCACAGATGCTATCAACAATACTTAGTTTGTGAAGTCTTTAACACTATATATACCAGCGATTTGAATTACTACAACAAAAATTATATTTGTTACTAATGTATATAAAATAACATTAAGTTTATAAAACGTACTCTCTAATTATAGCTACAAAAGTCATAATATCATTTCTGAAAAAAAATATGTGTAATATAGTAGGAATTTTGAATTGAAATTGCACGACCATTCTAAATGACTGGTCTGGTAAATATAGTGTTAATAAAAACCTTTGACGCGATTTCTCCCTCATTACGTAACAATGTACGTACCGGAATGTCCACTTGTAACAATATTTCTCATCATAACGATCTCGTAAACACCTCATTGTTACCTTCATGGCTATTACTATCTATGCCGTGTAAGCAGTGTAAAAGTCGACAGTAAACGGCTTGCAATACTCGCTAAGGACCTTTGCAGACGAGTGGTTTTAATATCGCGTTCGCATTTCTATTTCATAAGGATAGCCATGATAAGAAGTAAGCAATAAAAAATTATGCATACAATTTACGAAATGTTTTCGCAGGAACATAATACTTAGACGAAAGACTAAAACTAGTAATAACCTTCCAGATGGTAAGTATCTTAAGCGTTTAGTCTAATAACAGGGTCCAAGGTTACCTAGAAAATATTGGAACGTAAGTTGACAATAGGGACAGAGATGATGTTGAAAGAGGTTTTATAGAATATCTATTGTCTATAGAGGAAAATTATTATGACAGTAGGATGAAGTAAGTTTTTGTTTTATGTTTTGGTAAAATACAGTTTTATGATTTTAAAGTGAATAATAGCGTTTGATTATTTCTCCCACGAGAGCACAGATTTGACGATTTCGATTATTCGATTTCATTTGATTTGAATTTGTATTTTGGAGCTATTTGACTTTGGCATCGTATGGTAGCGAGTAATACACTGTCATGTGAGACTGTATTACTTCCTAGTTACAATGAAATTCCAAATTCGTTCAATTTAAGCAGCTTAGAGATTAATATTACAAATCTTTTGGCAAATTAAAGGAAAATGAAGGCTATGCTCGGAGTTTATTTGCGTGATTGGAACAGAAATGATGAGATTCGCGAGAGAACTAGGTTGGCAGACCTAGCCAAAGATGGTGTTAGCTAGCCAGCCTGTCTTCAAAAAAGCCCAACGGATGGATCCATGCGTTTTTATATATGAGGTAGTTGGTTCCAATTTCTAAACCACGAAGCGACTTGTAAAACTAATCTTGGATTTAATAAAACAGAGTTTATTTTAGAATGTAGTGCTATATTCTTAGTAGTTTATAGCTAAAGGCGACATATTACCACTATATTTTTTAACCGCGACGTTTTTATCTGTATGGTCCAGAATTTTAAAACAGTTAATCTATGTAGTCGGACCTCTCGTTCTAGCATCAGTAGGTATCAAAACAGAGGTCGAACTACAATACACATAGTATATGAAAAGCTCCAGATAGATCAAATTTTGAATTTCACATTCTGTGGCCAACTATAGACAAATTGCTTTGTGGTTCATACATTTTAATTTTATTTAGTATTTTCCCTGCCTTCAATATATTTGCTGGTGCAAGCAGTTGGGAATTTGAAAATAAATTGAGTTGGTTAAATTTAAACAATTTTTATTTTTTAATTATTTACTTCATACAAAATGGTGATGTAAGGGTTATCCGTAATATATATTGTATATTTTTGTGTTATTTCTCTGTTGAATTCCTGACCATGACTTGAAGACGGTCGACTGCTTACCAGATAATTTAGAAAACGAAGTCAAATCAAGAAGCAGCCGCCAGCCAGAGATTCCAGAAGCGTCGGACGGTCGGTCAGTACCCCTGTCTACTAAGCTAGAGGTCCTGGGTTCGAATAAGGGGCAGATATATGTATGAGTACGAATATTCGCCCACGCGTTATATGTGTTTGTATGATTATTTAGTATGTTTCACATATTCATATACATATTACTATCTATATATCTTCATTATCTAGTATCCATAAGACAAGCTCGTAATGATGCTTACTTTGGCCTAGATAATAGATATGAGTATGAAAAATTCATCAAAAATCATTTTTAATTGAAGAAGAAACATGAATGCTTTTTTCCATACAAACATAGTATTCGGTTTCTTCCCTAGATTACCACCAGATTCATATTTTGTTATCCAATACTGTCATTTTGCCACGTCTCTATAATTTCCTGTTTTTTTTTAAATTTTCTTTAAAAAAGTAAGAAAAATTCCACAGTTTCTGTTGTATTCAGACTTCCAGCAAATAAATTTGACGATATTATTTAAAAAACACAACCATATCTTCTTTTCAATTTAAAATTACAAAAATAATGAAAACGTTGCAGTTTTGAGAAGGAACAGAGACCACAAAAGGTTGCTTTTTTTCTAATTATTTTGAGTCGAAGCTACAGGCGGTCCTATCGCGTTCGATAGTTCGGAACGCAAAAGATTTTATTAATACTTATTTTACATTTCACTCAATCAGAGTGAACGTTTTATTTATCTGAGATGGTTTTATCAACAATAGTTTTTTATGATAACAAATACAAATATCAAAGAGAGAAATCCTTTTGTGAACTGTCTGTTAGAAGTCATGATATTGAAAAAGTTTATATTACACTGGCTGCTTGCGTGATGACGTAAGAAATTTGTATTTACTTCTTGTCAAGTTTTTTACTAGAAGTAAATACGAAATAGAAGTAAAAACATGATGCACATAACAAATCTGAACGATCATTAATATATTTTATTTTATTTTATACAGAACTAGAGTATTGTCTTAATTATGAAGTTATATTAGTAAAGGAGTAATAAATATTCTAAGATTCTATTTTCAAATTTCACAAAAGAATAGAATGTCAACATAACCCGAGATGTTGAGATAGTATTCATGGACAGGCAATACGAAGAAAATGGCTGCCTCGTTCTGTCAGTTATTATTCAACATTATCAGCATCAACGGACTACATAGTTCCCATCGTTGGGCACATGTTTTCCTACATGGTAGAAGACATTGAACGTACCATACCTCCACATCGGTCTAATTCTAGTCCAAAACAATTGCATTACAATTTTAATCAAAAACTTATTAGTGTATTTGACTTTAGGAAGATACTTCAAGTAAGACAATGATTCAAATTTATTTTTATTCACTTAAAGTTGCTAGATAAGTTCCAACATGTACTATGACGTCAGAGTACATGTTCGCCATAAATTTTTCTAGTAATATATGTGTATATTGGAATTACTTATTCAAGTGTCGTAGCTTGGTAGGACATCGATATATATATTTTTTATATAAAGCTCAGCAAATGACTTGACACCACCTGATAATAAGCAGTAGAGGAGTCCATATGTGAAGATAGCTAGTGAAGCATGCGACATACTACCCTAGCCACCCTCACCTCGGCGGCCCAAAAAGTGCTTTATAAGGCCTCTTAAAAAAAAAATCAAAATCATAACTTCTTTTTTCTTGACGTCCAGATTGAGTTTTTTTCGATTTTTTGGAAGTGATTTAAACTATCTTCCTAAAAAGAGGATTATTATCAACTCTTGAAGCTTTTTCTTAAGTACCTTATATCACCGTCAAATGTTCATTTGATAATAACTATGTTTGACTAAGTTAAAATCAAAGTAAAAATTTATTTATTCTGGTTAATGACATCCTCCTATGAAAGGAGGACATCGTCATATAATTTTTTTTATAAAAACATTTCCAAACTACCGGCAATTGTATTTCATTATGTTTAAGGATAAATTAAGGATAAGTTGAAATACGGATAAATATGGTAATTTAAAAAATTTAGAGTAAAATTTTATGTTAAAAATTTTCATCACAATTTTTAGAAAATAACGTAGTCAAGCGATAATGCCAAACAATATAATGTATTTCAACAATAATTTTAGGAAACTTGCTAACTAATCAAAACTTAAAAAATAAAATTCCTATTTTGTCGAGCTAACGTTCATTTCACTTGAATCTCCAGTCTAGAAATAATTTCGCTTAACTACGATATCATGTATAAAACAACGTATTATGAATTTACGAATAAAAATAAAACTAAAGCGAATACTTGGAAAGAAAATGGTTGCCTAAAAAGTGGTTTTGTTTAATTTTTAAAAACAAAAACTAACTTAGAGTGAAATAAAAACAATATAAAAGTACATTGTAAATTTAAAAAAAATAGAGTAAGAACTCTTTTGCATAATGGTAACTCTATGGCCCTAGTTTCAATTCCGTAAACAAAGCAACTATCGCTACGGTGTGTCCTTGGATGGGCCAATCAATATATGCTATCTCAAGCTCTTATGCTCCGGCTGTCCTGGCTGTTATAGTCACCGCTTTCACAGACCAATCCACATTGCCAGCATAGTGTTCGTATGGCCTAAACTGTAATACATAATGACATAATTGATTTGTAAATGTCATTATAAATACTAAAGGCTGAGAGTTTCTTGCGCCGCTTCTTCTCTGCAGCTACTAATTCGTCGAAGCGGTAGTAGGGTTGATTGGGAATATGCATACTAGTGTTAGTTTTAATTTTAAAATAATTTATTTAATACATAATTCAATTTTATAACTGGGACAATTTGTAAATACCCGATTAATAACCACCACATTACCTTTAATGACATTTATTTATTTTTTCTCATACATATTCCCTTTTATGACGATTTAAAAGAACTTAGTAAATGAGTCTATTTAAATAGAGATATTTTAACTTTGACTAAGCTCCCCATATGGTCCTTCGATATAGAAAAAAAGGACTAATTGAAGTCAATGTGTGACAGCCGTCTAGTTAGCCGACCGATCAATCGATCTTCTTAGCCAAAGGTCCTAGATTCGTATCCTGGTAGGGGCATTTTTTTTGGGGTCATGGGTTCCTTTAAAAGATGCGTGAAGAAGCACCTTTTGGGCCGGCAAGGTGACGGTGGCTAGGGCAGTATGTCACATGCTTCACTAGCTATCTTCACTTATGGACTCCTCTACGGCTTATCAGGTGGTGTCGAGTCATTTGCTGAGCTTTTAATAAAAATAAAAAATATTACGACCATTTTGACAGCAAAAAACTAACCCTTATTGCATAAGTCATAAGCAACATGAACTATCAAATGTCATCACAAATTTTTGCTTAGTTGCACTTAAGAGTTAACATTAAATTATATAATTAAAAAAGTTTTAATTATATAATTTGAAACAAACAATAAAAAGGCAAAAACAATTCGATTGATAAGTTTATTTGTCGGAGTCATAGCTTTACTTTCTATTGTTTCTGCAAAAATTTAGCATCCACTCCAAAAACTAATTTTAAATTGGATAACGTTTTTGATAAAATTATTTTTGTCTTTTTTAAACCATTTTAAAAAGGGAGGTCGGTTTTTTTCTCTCTATACTGAGTGGTGTTTCTAATGTAATGTTAAATGAAACGTCAGTATTGTCTATTTGACTTTGGTTTAAAATAATCGACTAGCTTTTGAAAAACTTGATGAAACAAGTAATACGTGCCTTATAGGCAATTTGACGGTTGCCTCTATTTTCCTGGGACCCCATCATACGATCCTGAGTTGGATACTATCACCCCTAGGTGGTAATTTCTCTGTCAAATGAGAACCGATTTACCGATAAATCGGTTGTCGTTTGACAGAGAAATCGGTGAAATAACACACAAAAATTACTTACAGTACAAAATAGAAACTCTTCCTATTTTGAAGTTGTTTAATAATCAAATAAATTATAAATTCGGTCTTATCTCATTGATTCGTGTTAAAATAAACAAATGTGTTCACCAAAGCAAATGTGATCTTGCGAGATAACAATAAGTCTTTATTTGGTATGGAAACGTCCACTTAATTATGAAATTCGTCTGAAAATATCCGATCCATTTTCATTAGTAGACCAGCGCTGTGACCTCCCGAGTTGCAGTAGATGCTGCGTACGACCATTTGTAGGTAAAACTGTATTTTTTGCCTAGTAAGTAGTTCTTTGTATTATTCAACTTGCACATTATAATTAAGAATTTCATTTCAAAAATTTTAATGAAATTTTAATGTATAGTAAACAGTTTTGCTATCTTATACAATATGATAAATATCTTTGTCCGTATTCAGATATTATTGAACTGCTAAATATCTGTTTAAGAATTAATGAATAAAGTTTACTAACTAAATTGACGTATACTTTAGCTTAAAATGGTAGATCCCACTGTCGAAACCGAAAATGCAGCATTTATAGATATCGTATATCATTTTTCACTACTGTACAAATTGAATTTATGTTTGGTATTCAGAACAACAGAGTTAATTATTACCTACGAAACGTACTGAGATCTTTGTATCTGGTAACAATGTTCACTAATTATTAAATTAATTAGAATCATTTCTGCTGTCTCACCTTATTCCTCCTACGTTCAGAATAATTCTATTCTCTCCATCCATCCCTGCTTAAAGTTCACACATACAACTCATTTATTTTAAATACACACTTTTACATGACACGTTAAAAAATTTATCGTCACACACTCTTCGACTAGTTTCGCGAGATTATCGATAACACGTCCACTCTGAACGGTGGTTTGCCCGGTACTGAGCAACTAGGGATGCTTTTAGAGATGAAAAGGGGGTTCCCCCCACCTGTAGCCGCACGCACTGCAGTCCACCCCCTTTCGAGCTTATGATGAGCGGCATCTTCTCACCTTTCACCGCCTTTTTAATAGTAATGCAGCCGTAAAGATGTAAGTCTTAAATTTTAAACATCTTCCCGTGAAACCCTTTATGAGACGGTTAAAAGCTCTTAACTATGGTAAGATAAATAAGTTTAACTTAGTAAACGATAGAACTGGTGACTTGAAGTTACTTAATTTATTGATATTTTGATCAGTTGAGCTTTAGAATATGAAAAATAATAATAATATCTTTAACGAGCGAGCTAAAGCTACTATATAACGGAATATAGATAGTATAATAAAGTATACATAAAAAAGATATATGTATAAATATCAGAAATATACGAAATAAACATACAAACATCAATGACTCGTGGTGAATAAATTTTCGTAGTCAACATTCTTTCTAAATAGCCAGTGCTACTTACCACTCGACTAAAAAGCCGTCAAACTAAATAACCCTTGTTTGATAGCGTAGAAATTAACGTAATGATATTTTTTTTTCAATCCAACAAAAAACCTCAGTTAATCAACCCTAAAAAAATACATTTTAAATAGTTAAAAACATGGAATGGTAATACAGATATATATATATATATATTGTTACTTTATGAGTAATTGAATTAAATACTTTGTCTCTTTGTTCCGTTTAATAAATGAGATTTGTCGGTACTCAGCAGAAGCTGAATATCATTTATTAAACGGAAAAAATTAGACAAAGTATTTAATTAAATTACTCATACAGTAATTAAATATATATGTTCGCAAAGAAATAAATCCGTTTTGCAAATATTGATTCACAGCATTTTACAAATAAAATTCTATTCGCAGCTAAATTTAAACCATATTTACGTCTCTCCTTTCGAACTTTCTTTACGAACTTGCTTTCTGATATTACTGGCAGTCGTTAATTTTGATTACAAAGCAATCTTTCTTAGCTACGAGGTCTTAAAATTATTCCGTATGTGGCGTGTGAGTGTGTGAGTACAATCAGAGTAACCTTGTATTTTAAGATAAATTTACTGTCATGGACGTTTTTTAAAGCTTCCATTGTTTCTACCACCTCAGAAGAACCCTGCTTGAGGGAGAAATTAATCTGAAGAAGTGTAGTCCACAATTAATTAAAATTATTAATTTTACTGTTGATTTGAAAATCACAATAAAACACACTGGTTGATGAAATTATTTAACTTTAATGAGATTTTTACATAAACCCCTTATTATTACAAAGTTACAGTACAGCCTCCAATCTCCTAAAGTTACTGTCAAGTCCCTTTCAGATAGGGGAGGCGACAGTTATTAAGTGCAAAAACTCTCTTAAGAGTGAGTATATTGAAATGCAATTATTTCATTCAAAAAGTTCCCTTTACACTTGAGTAAGACATAAATATGCAAAAAATTGGTTCTGCACATGACGGCAAAACAAACGCTTGAAAAATTAAAATATGAAATGTATTTGTAATATTATATTTAATGTTAGCTCACTCACTCTCCTTAAGAAACATATAGGGTAAGAGAGAGAGACGAATCGAGCGGGCACACTACTTTATTTAGTCGCATTACTCGTCAATTCAAATATCATAATTGTAATAGGACTTCAAGTTTAACCGAATTTCCGTAGGAAAGCATTGCCATTTGAACTAGGACATTCTATTGGCTCAGCTCAAAGAGAGACTGCTCTTACGAACTCGTTTTGTTGTCCTAACCAACACTATGTATTATAATCAGTTACGTTATAATGCTTATTGTGTCTATTATAAAACAGATACTTATCTTATCTTATCTTGATGTAGGGCCAGGATTACTCCCGGAGCACGTCAACCCAATGGGATCTTTTGTGCTTCTCCAATCCTAATGTCCGCTGTCCTGGAATACCTCCGAGATGTACTGACTAAGTACATCCGGAGTCAGCAGACATATCTTCAGAACTGGGATAGCCCAGTCCAAAGAGACCCATTCTTTTCCTGGCAAGAGCATCACAGTTACATAGGATGTATTCTATTTGAAATCATCCTATGTAAACAGCAATAAACAGATACCTAATTTTCATTAAATCTTTGGTAAGCTAATGATTTATTGTTGGCTCAAGTTACGTCAAAATTACAAACCAAATGAATCTAATTTCAGCCTTATGAGTTTGTGTTATGTAGACTTAAGTGGTACGGATTATGTTATTGTAAAATGCTTTATTGGATTATTAACTATATAACAAGTGCATCCGTCTAGCTATACAATTTGGTTATAAATAATAATTTACATTAGAAGATTACTTTTGTTTTTATTCTGTGTCAGACTGATATTCTCTCATTGCTTGTTCCCAAGAGTTGACAGAACCTTCCTCGAAAATTAATGCTATTCACAATTTAAATATGTATAGAAGTCAAATATTAAATAATTCGAAGCATTTGAGAATTCTTAACAACAAGAAGTTGCGATTTAACTTGAATAAATGTCAACAAAAGATCAAACATGACAGTTTAATATATAAGCGACCTTTTTTAGACTTTATAAGTGTTATTTGCCAACATTTGTTGTATTATATATGTGGGTCTCTGTAAAGTTGGCTGCGGTCCAAGGCGAATTACGAGGTCTGGTCTGGATATCGGTTGCATGGAACTCTCACTATAGAAACTTGTAGGATTTATGTATTCTGTAAACTTTAAGAAACTTTAGACTGTCTCGACAAACATTGATCATTTTGAAATAATTATCAATATGAGCATTAGTTTCAACTAATTAGTATTATAGATGTGAGTAAGAGAAATATTTTATTATTATAATATTTATTACACTTGCTTGTGATATGGACTTGGATACTAGATAACGAAGAAATATAGTTAGATAAATGCACTAAACAAACATACAAACCTCCATAACTTGTGAACAAATTTCAGTCATCTACATTGTGTACTTATCATACAAACATCTGACCATCTTATCTTATCTTATCTTGATCTAGGGCCAGGATTACTCCCGGAGCACGTCAACCCAATGGGATCTTTTGTGCTTCCCCAATCCTAATGACCGCTGTCCTGGAATACCTCCAAGATGTACTTACTAAGTACAAACGGAGTCAGCAGCCTTATATCTTCAGGGCTAGGATAGCCCAGTCCAAAGAGACCCATTCTTTTCCTGGCAAGAGCATCACAGTTACATAGGATGTGTTCCATTTGAACTAATCCTATGTAACTATGGACAACAGTAAACAGCAATAAACAGATACCTAATTTTCATTAAATCTTTGGTAAGCTAATGATTTATTGTTGGCTCAAGTTACGTCAAAATTTCAAACCAAATGAATCTTATTTCAGCCTTATGAGTTTGTGTAATGTAGACTTAAGTGGTACGGATTATGTTATTGTAAAATGCTTTATTAGATAATTAACTATATAACAAGTGCATCCGTCTAGCTATACAATTTGGTTATAAATAATAATTTACATTAGTAATCTTTTGTTTTTATGCTGTGTCAGACTGATATTCTCCCATTGCTTGTTCCCAAGAGTTGACCGAACCTTCCTCGAAAATTAATGCTATTCACAATTTAAATATGTATAGAAGTCAAATATTAAATAATTCGAAGCATTTGAGAATTCTTAACAACAAGAAGTTGCGATTTAACTTTAGTAATGTCAACAAAAGATCAAGCATGACAGTTTAATATATAAGCGACCTTTTTTAGACTTTAAAAGTGTTATTTGCCAACATTTGTTATATTATATATGTGGGTCTCTGTAAAGTTGGCGGCGGTCCAAGGCGAATTACGAGGTCTGGTCTGGAT
The DNA here is from genome assembly GCA_943193645.1 of Acentria ephemerella. NCBI lineage: Eukaryota > Metazoa > Arthropoda > Insecta > Lepidoptera > Crambidae > Acentria > Acentria ephemerella. Next base: position 1,455,516 of record OW971891.1, read on the forward strand.
ATCGGTTGCATGGAACTCTCACTATAGAAACTTGTAGGATTTATGTAAGATGTAAACTTTAAGAGATTTTAGACTGTCTCGACAAATATTGATGATTTTGAAATAATTATCAATATGAGCATTAGTTTCAACTAATTAGTATTATAGATGTGAGTAAGAGAAATATTTTATTATTATAATATTTATTACACTTGCTTGTGATATGGACTTGGATACTAGATAACGAAGAAATATAGTTAGATAAATGCACTAAACAAACATACAAACCTCCATAACTTGTGAACAAATTTCAGTCATCTACATTGTGTACTTATCATACAAACATCTGACCATCTTATCTTATCTTATCTTGATCTAGGGCCAGGATTACTCCCGGAGCACGTCAACCCAATGGGATCTTTTGTGCTTCCCCAATCCTAATGACCGCTGTCCTGGAATACCTCCAAGATGTACTTACTAAGTACAAACGGAGTCAGCAGCCTTATATCTTCAGGGCTAGGATAGCCCAGTCCAAAGAGACCCATTCTTTTCCTGGCAAGAGCATCACAGTTACATAGGATGTGTTCCATTTGAACTAATCCTATGTAACTATGGACAACAGTAAACAGCAATAAACAGATACCTAATTTTCATTAAATCTTTGGTAAGCTAATGATTTATTGTTGGCTCAAGTTACGTCAAAATTTCAAACCAAATGAATCTTATTTCAGCCTTATGAGTTTGTGTAATGTAGACTTAAGTGGTGTATATTATAATCTTTAACATCTGCCCATACCGGGCTTCTAAATCAGGACCTCTTGCTTAGTAGACAAGAATACCGACAACTCAACCATGTACACCAACAAAATATGTACAAAAACTACGAAGGAACTGGGTCCCATTAAGGGATCCAATTTCGTCACCTACAATAATGTCTTCTCGTGCATTTCCATTGCAACCTTCAATAAATTTACACGCAACAGCAACACTGTTTTCGATGAAATATTTCGCCTCTATTTCTGATTCACCATTTGGTATCACTACTTGTAATATGCTAAATCCACGATAATATATTACCGGAAATCTGTTATTAGTACTCTAAAACATCTCAACGCATCCATTCTGACATTCGCTTGCTGATCTGTTTCTCTTATATTTATTTGTTTATTATATAGTCTATGATCAATTGACTGTGTGGGATTTTCCCGAATTTATTAGCAATTTTTTGATTTCGTCAATTCAGATCGAAGAAGAATAATAATCTCTGTTAACAGACTAATCCGTTGAAAACATAAATTCTGAATATATGGATGAGACTTGTATTTCGGAAAACAATCCTTTGTTGCTGTTTATCCATGTAGGGTACTATTAAAACTTGCAACCAATACGTCCATAAAATTTAATATTTACCAGAAAGTCTTCAAAGAGATCTGAATTATTGCACAACCATTATCTAATGATTAAAATAAGAATGAAATTACAATCATGGTCATTTTAAAGGCACTTGTAAAATTTTACATTTGATTTTAGTTATAAAAGGTATAATTGACGTCATCATTTAAAAAATCTGTCAAACCACACAATTCTGGTACAGTTAATTTTTAATTGTCTTAAGGTTTCCGGGAGTAGATCCAGGCCTGATTTCTCGAAGGTTTGTGTCAAAAGTGATTACGCATATATATGCGGAAGTCGGTCGGTTGGTCAAGTCGGTCTATGTAGTTTTAATTATGAAAATAAATTATGAAAATAAAATGTATATCTCAATACACCAATACAATAATGTGAATATAACAGTTTATTTTCTCTACAGATTTTTATATTTAATACTACTAATAGACTCTCTGATCTCGATTTCAGTTAAAATATAAGTATTATCACAGTTTGTCCCTTTCATTAGACTTATGTGTAAGAAGAACAAAACACGTTTAACAATGTTTTAATAGAGGCTGGTTTTAAGTATACCTGTATATGCAGATTGTTTATTATGTATTTTGAATATATTACATGACCTAATTTACCTGCCTGAAAGTTTAAAATTCACAAGTTACATAACTATTATTGCTGAGCGTCCATAAAATGTTTACTCTCCATAATACACCCCAATTGTTTGCCTAACCCCTGCCATTGTCTCGCACCTGCACCTTTATCTCCAAGGGATGTTGAAAATGAAAGTTTTAAGATTGACTCGAATTTATGATGGACCTGAAAAAAAAATTGTAGGTTACCATATTGTGGTTTTAGTCTTATCTTGATAAAAAAGGCTCAGTTAATATATTATCAAATTCATTCCTAAATTCAATATTTACACTGAATCTAAAATTTTAGTATTATTGATGAGTTTATATGATAAAAAAATTCTTATTTTCATCTCACATATAATAATCAAATAAATTATGATCGAAGAAATAACTTTGACGACAAAGCAAAGAATCAATTGTTTATTATAAACAACCTTAGCAACCGACGTGCTTTTTAATGAGTCTATTGAGAATACTACAAAACCACAAATGTTATCCACGCCACCTCTCCGGGGATGTAATTTGAACTCTTAATCCGATTCAGTTCACTGAGTTACTATTTTTTTGCTACATTATGAACTGTTTGAACTTCTTAATAAAAGTAAAAATTATATATAATGTTATGAAGGAAAATAACTTAATCGCTAGGTGCTACAAGCCAGAATCGAAGGTACTAGACCACGTGGTAGATCATCTTTTCAATGGACGTTGGTCCATTGCATAAACACATTGGCTTCACTATCTTAGGTAGGCAACTGTTGCGTGTTCAAAAGAATACCATTAAACCAACAACTTGGCAAGATAGATATATGAAGCCCCACATTCCAACCACCAAGGCTGCTCTGACAAGATATACTGAAGAAGACGCGTGTTATAGTGTTTCCAATTGATAGTTGAACATCGTTAACAAAACGATAGTCTGACGATAGTATATGTCAAATTGTACTATCGATAGTGAAGAGATTATCGATACTGTCGGTACATCAACGAAAAGATACATTGCAGAAATGCGATAGTATTGTTCTAATTCATTTGTCTTTAACATATTCGTAATTTAACACATTCTGATTAAATAAACATATTTTTAATTTATTATAGCTAATAATTATTTGGGTAACTAGTTTGCTGGCGCCACCTTATCCCGTTTTAAGTTTTTACTTTATTATATTTTACTACAAGATGGCGCAAGTTGTCTAGAAATATATCGGAGAGACATAGTACCTCTAATGTATTGTTGATTGGAAAGCCAATTTTAGATAGAAATGGTTTAAATGATAGAGCAACTAAACATTAGGCGCCGCCGTGATACGTATCCGAATGCATTTTAATCAATCTGCTATAAACTATCGCTATCTGCTATTCTACTATCAGCTAAAATGCACTACAAATAGCAGAACGTTAAATATTAAAATATTAAGTTAATATGCGCATAGTAAAAGAAAAATATCAAACTGAAAGAATGACAGTTGAAAATTTAACAATACCAAAGTTTTACATAAATAATATCCTTGCAGCACTATTTCAGAATAGCTAAGTCCGGCACTGGGTTTAAATTTGTGAATATTGTAGTAATGGAGGCTTTCAGGGTAATTTCGCAAATTTTGACGCACCCCGCCAGCATGAAAAGGGTACAGAATCACGCTGATGGCCGTTGAATTAAAGTTGAAACTCTTTTCTGTCGTGCAGAAATTCTCGTTTTAATAATAAATGATAGAGTTAAGTATTTAAAAGGTAGTGAAAGATCATAGTTTAATGTTATATTAACCTGTTCCTGTTAAGTTTAAATCTTTATATATACAACAAAGACACATTGATCTTGTGGTAAATGCCGACCACTTTTAAAAAGTCGTGCGAGGAGAAGGTAGGGTTGTTAACTTTATAAATTATTATTTTTTATTTCAAAAAATCTACTCAAGAGAACAGACAGGTTGTTTAAGTACTCATAAGAACTACCTTAAAGTAAGTACTTTGTGAATCTCCTAAGAACAGTGTGGACGTCGAAATAATTAATGTGATCGTCCAATCGAGTGTTTATAAGAGTGTCGATTTTGATTTTATTTATTTTAGTAATATGTCTTATTCATTAAGAAAATTTCAAACGCACAGCAATTGTCTCGACACTGCCTGATGGTAAAAAGTAGGACTATATATGCTGAAAAAGATAGAAATAAAAACACCGTTTTTGATCCAGAGTTTACGGAAAGCTGTCTTCGCGTTCGCGGCTTGGAAGCTACTGCCTCTCGTGCCTTTAACTACCCGTTTTACATTTTTATAATTCGTAGTCAGCTTTCCGTAATTGATTTAATTATAAAAAATGATATGATATATATTCTAACAATAAACATGCTTTTGTATATAGTTTTTTACTTAAGTTTATTTATTCTATGTATATAAAGTATTTAATAGTAAGTATTTTAAAGTATTAAGAAATCTAATAAAATAAAATATGTGAATGGGTGTGTGCGTCGCCTACATATGCGAAGCGAGCTTAGGAATCATACGATACACTGCCGTAGCTACCTCCACCTGGCTGGCCACGCTCTGACTGCACGTAGAATTTGGAATGAAGAATGAAGTCTCTTACAATCAAAACACCCATTATCACCATCATTACCTTAACCATTATTGGTAATACTAAGCAAGTTATACACAGTTATATTTAAAATTTTGGTTAATAAAATTACTGACATCTTGAACAAAGCTTGAGAGAAAACTATAAGCTTATTGATCTTAGAACTGATCAAATGATTAACTCTGAATGAATAAACTCTGCAAATAGTCCAAATTCAATGTCTCCAAACAAAATTCATTCAACTTCAATTCGCCATTACCATTGGAGTAAAATAGTTATTCTAGTTAGTTTCTCGCAGCAATGACAACAAAACACTCTTTGCTAAATGCTACTGCAAGATACTCCACAATTTAGGTTAAAGATATATCTAACCGGTTGCAAAGATACGCTATTACGAAACCATATCTTTAAGATATCAGTTCAATGTGGTGACTAAATTGGCCCTTATCTCAGGAGACAAATATCTGCAGATAAGTCTATGATCAATCACCGAAATATTTCAGTGTTAAGTAAATTTTGTGAGGAACAGCATTTAACATGTTTTTCAAATATTCTTTTGTTTGTCTTGCGGTTGTGTTGGTGAGTGCTGACCCTTTCGTTTACAAGACGGAGACGTTTCGAGTTGGAATTGAATATGCTAGTAAGTACGACCTTGGAATGCTAAATCAGCTTAAGACGTCATGTTATCCCCCATAGAAGTCATGAAACTGCTTCTGCGCTGGTAAGCTAGAGGTAGCTAAGGCGTATTTTAGGTTGCGTTAGATGCCTTCACATGTAAATTATTCATAACATTTTCAATCAGCCCCCGAACTACAGTTTTTATAGCAAACCTTATAATGCAAATTTTACTAATCATTAACACTTCAAGGATTTGAAAATTATGGAATAGATTCAAACTTATAGATGCAATGTATGAAATCAATCATCTTGTTATACAAAGCTAGAGATTTGTTGTGTTTAAATTTGTAGATCAATTCTACACATTTCGTTAAACTCTAAATCATCTAATAAAAGCTAATTTGCAATACTTATCAAATTTGGCTTACTATTCAGCCCGACGAGCCATACATTCCGTATGTAACTAAATTTTAATTGTCTCGAGATTCCCAGGATTCATTTCAAGAATCTTCATCTTCTTCGCTTATACCACGGTAATACTGTTTTTATATTCAAACTTTTCGTGGAGCTATTCAACAAATAAAGTAACACAATTTATTTATTTTTTTGAAAGACACAGCTCCAGGCAATCTGCCCATTGCCCTTTGGGTGACATTGGAAAGGCCCTAGAGTGGCGGGGAAGTACCGTGAAACGCAGCGTTGGTAGTTCTCACACAGGTTGACCGACAATCTAGTTAAGGTCGCGGGATGCCGCTATGCGGGCAGCACAGGAACGGCTTGGAGATCCTTGGCGGAGCCCTATGTCTAGCAGTGGGCTTCTCTGGGCTGATTTGATAATGATGATAAAGATAGCTACACAACACAAAAATGAACCACTTTAAAATGACATTTCTTTTCAATGTTTAAGCATGTCGTCTTATATAGAATAAAAACTCTGAGAATATTTGTTTAGTTATAAGCTCTGCACATTCGATACAACGCTTTACATTACATAAGAAAATACTATTACAAGATACAGAAAAAAAAATTAATTATATTCTGCTATCATCAGTGAAAAATGGATTTTATTTTTAAGTATTTTCAGTTGGCAGCCCTATAATTATCTAAGTATTATTTTGCTAACAAGATGTTAAATTTCAGATGTATAAATAAACAATACCGTCCCTAGAAAGTGTATGCAGACTGATTGTTACGAATTGTAATAATTTTAGATTTTTATTTTGATCTCGTAAGTAGTTTATCGGCTAAGTTACCGATCCCATTTTTTTTGGACTGACTAATACTGTTGGCCGCAGATGGCCTTTACAGCGTTACCGGGGTTTTAAGGAGGCGAGAACCTTGGAGAGTCCTCAAACCTTAAGGGGCGATTCGCCTCTGGAGGAGTTCTAATCGACAGGAATCACCTCCGGGGGAGGTGTCCCGCTGTCTCTTAGATTCTCCAGGGCGCTCGAGCCATGAGGGAAGTTACCGAGCCGATAAAAGTGTCTCTGCATTGCCTACCACAAAATAATGAGAAAGCGTGATGTTGACAGCGGTCGTAACAAATCCGTCCCAACACAACTCTCGCTTAATTAGCTCTGGCGAGCTTACTCACCCCAAACAACCAATTAGAACTACCACCTGGAAACTATCAGCTAATATCTTAAAAATAATGACTATTTTATCAAAAGGCCTTATTTCTAACAATATAAAATTTATTTTGCAGAATCCCTTCCAATGAATGGAGGATCAGACCGCTACGAACACAAAAACAACTATGACCCGTTCTTTGTGACTGGAACTGCGACCGCAAGGGTAATTAATAATATTATATGTCTTTATGTACTACGTTTAAGAATCTAGTAGTTGAAGTGGTAACAGAAATATCGTTACGATTACAAAAGCAAAACCACTTTCGCCATGGTTGATTTGGGATGGGTGATCAAAATATGTGCCGGCTGATTAATGGAGTGTTCACACCTCTTTGCTGAAATTGAGTAAGATATTAACTAAGCTCATCATGACATCTACCGTCTTACACAAGTTGGTACAGTTCCCAGCAAGTAGGACATATCTGTAGAGTACAATATCGCAGCGTCTACTTACTTAGACTGTTTATGAATGGGTATGTTTATACGAAACAACTCACGCCATGGTGCGTCTGTAGAATCAATTTATTTTTTATGTGGGGCACTATGATAAAAAAAACCTCTTTTGTTTCTCTCATGTAAGAACTACTTCCAGTAGGACAACGTATAAAGGTAGTTAATGATGATAAAGATTAGTGAGGGTATTTTAGAGAATCGTTCACCAGATTTATTCTGTAATCTTTCCAGAAAGGCTACGTAATTTCCTACCTGGACGTAACAGCTACAGTGGCTCCCGGAGGAGAGATTGACTTCCACGTGGTCCACGGATCCAGTGGCTCCAAAACCATCACCTTCCAACTGGTCTCCAATCACAGCGAGTACCTGACGTATCAGTACCTCGCGTACGGCATCACAGAGGAGGAATATAAAAAGGTGACGACAGTGTCTATCGGCAAATAGGTTAGTTTGCACGCCAATATTTAGTTGATTAAACATTAGCATTGAGAAGTTAAGATAAAACTCATGCTGTTGGTATTTTATGATTTCATATTTTATACATGTGTAAAACTCTGAACATTTATTATTCAACGTATTTTTTAATCAGAATATTCATCCATTTCCAAATTCTGTACAAGAGCCTCTATTTAAGATCTTAATAACTACTACAATCAGCCAAACCAGACTCATATAGCATAAGGATCTCTTTTGTTAAAAGAAGCATACTTTATATGGCATGCTTTATGAATATATACTTAGGTGGTATCGTAGTTTTAACTCACTCACCTAGATGGCGCCAATTGCAGCATAGTTTTATTATTTTTACAGCTTACTCACCTAGATGGCGCTAATTACATTTTTTCAATAATTTTCAGATCACCAATATTATTACGATACCAATTGGAGATGGCGGAAGCAGGGTGCAGTTAAATACACTCACTGCTTTGTTTTTCGTACTTTATTACATTTTAAAATTAATATGATACCATTGAATAACGTGTATCTACTAATATCGTAAATATTTATTTGATTTTTATACCATTTATCATGTTAAATACATTTATAAGAAGTAAAAAAGGTGGTTTATAATTTTAAAATTCCAAAATGACATTCGAAGAGCTTTCTTGCTCTTTTGCACTAAATTCTGTTCGCGGGTATTTCAAGCATAGATTAAATTTTATTCCATGCAGAATGAGAACCTAAATATTCGTGTACCTATTATTTCTTGATGCCTTTCTGGTAGAGAAAAAATTTTTGAGTAATAACCAGATACTTTCCACTCTATTGTGTTTTTTCTCTTGTGTGCATAAATATAAATACATAAGCGTTATCTCGCACGGCCAATGAACCCCTAGAAATTCCAATAAATATATTTTTTAATGATTTTTTTAAATTGGATGAGTAACATTTGAAATTAGGTGAAAAAAAATTTGGAAAATTTTACAAGAAAACCACGGCTTATTTATGGCGATTCATGTTAAACCCAGAGCATAAAGGTAAAGCCTTCTTTAATTCAAGACCTGAGCCGTTTGTTACTTATTATGAGGTTTGTTAACATACCTACTCAGAAAAAATACAAAAAAAATTGACACGACCAATGAGATGATACAATCATTTTCATAAATAGATTTATTAACATTCTAGTCTTTTCCACTTATTTATATTGTATTTCTACAAATATATTAGCAATAATTTATTAGGTACTTTTAATTTGAAATAAGATAAACACATTCGTACCGTACACAAATTTGTGAAGTATGATGTTTTTAATAATTTGTGGGATACAGTACTAAAGTGCTTATCAACTTGTGATGTCGGCTGTACGTACGTATATTTACCAAATTTACTTTCATTAAAAGTGTAGGTATTTGAATATTGAATTTTATCATTACATTAATAAGGTATAGCCAGACAGTAGAGCAGCGCCTCTGTTGTGACTTGACAGTTTCTTTTTTTGTGCATTTCAAATTCAACTGTAGACGTAATGGAGACGATTCGGTTGAAATATAGCCTACGGACACAACATCACATAGTGCTTACAGCTAGATTCAATACAATATCCTTTAGAATACAAACTTTACTAATTAGGTACTCACAGAGTTACGTGAAAAACTAAAGGCACTCGGCGTAAAAAAAATCACATGTCCAATTGATTCTAATACAATTTATGTCACAACGTTTTAAACTTTGATTCATATAAAGTATTTCCAGAAAAAAATATATAGTATTTGCAAGCTACTTAAAGGAAATTTTAAGTGGTAATTTTACAATTAAGACAAAAGAATTCGGTGCAGAAATACAAGGTTTCAAATAAAAACTATTGACTTTCACATTTACTTGTATAAATTTGTACGTAGATGCAGTAGTGAGAAAACCCAATGAGAGCATCAAACCATAACTTTATTGATATTATAAATGTTTGAAGTTTGTAAGGTTGTAGAGAGTAATCTCTGGAACTACTAGTTATAATAGACAATTTTTTTGTGTTATATACTCCATTTATCGGCGAAGATTATAGACTATATAATATTAGTCACACAGACGCAGTCGCGGGCGGAAGCTAGTTATGTATTCTATTAGTAGTTCTATTAATATTAATACCATTCTTCGTCACTAGATGGCACTGCATGGCATTTACTGCCGCAGTAACGAGTTTACCGTGCATAGTTTAAATTGCTTTTATCTTTGCAGAGAAGTCTTAAATATATTATTTTCTCTCTACATAGGTACTATAGGATCTTTTACTTCTTATTAGGCTTGTACAAATAAACCTGAAATCATCATTAATATTATATTTATATAGTAAGTTATAACTGATAAATATTCATCCCTGAGTCTCGTGGCTTATTATAATCGTTTATCGTTTAATTTAGACCGGAGTAAATATAACAATATTAATAGTTTAATATTTGTATCAAATTACAAATAAATTACAGTACTCTATCAAACTCCTCGAAGTGATAAGAATTGATTATGAAATCATAAAATGTGCAATTTTTGTAACGCCGAGTGTGTATTTGTTTACTAAACGAACAATATTTCCAGCTTCTACCACCGCTATCAACCATTGCTGTTATAACAACTAAATATAAATAAACCAAAAAGCAACATAATTCAATTGGCTTCCAAGCAGTAAGTTCCCAGCCTCTTACGGATTCTGTATCTTCATGCCAATAATCTCTCCTCTAATTATATTATATATATTGAATTATATAATTATGTGTTTAATATACACGTGTGTATCTTTATTTTATGCGTATTAGTTACTTTCCCCGCACTACGCTTTAATATTTCTGAACTCAACTCTGTAATTGACTGGTAGAAATTGCTTCATGGCATTAACTTTGGCTATTGTACTTTTATATGTACCATAAAGATGACTGCTCAGGAAAGATATGACGTAAATTCATGTAGCACCTCCATGGAAAAGACAATTAAAAGATGACGCATTATGTTACACTAATTTTTTAGACTGCATTGACAGTGACAGTTATTTTTAACGGATATTTTTGAATTTGAATAACCAATTCATTCTGAAAGCTTTTCTTTTATTGGAGGACATTAGATATATAATATGACTTAAGGTCAAGTTCAAATAATTATCAGAATATTTTTTTCTGCATTACCTCTACATATTCCTTTGAAATCGCAACCTCAAGCCGCCGAAGGCATACCAGAAAGGTGAAGTACTTGCTTTATAACATTCATATACTTTGCCAGAAGGCCAGGATCGGTAGAATTGCCTCCTGGACACTTATCAACGCTTACACACTCCCCGTCATCGTTTCTGAGAAGCCCAGAGTTGCAAATGCATCCTCCTGTGCAGAGTTTCGTACATAAAGGCTCAGGGTCAGTGCAGGAAGGCTCGCAAGCAGCGTTGCAAATGTCGTACACTTCGTTCTGGTTGAGACATTGTTCTGAAATTTTGGATAAAATCAGTGTTTGTAAAGAACTTAAGAAGAGCATGTCTTGTCAAAGTTTACGAGGTTGTTACACAGGCAGCTTCAGCATTCAGTTCAACCTTGCCAGTTGGAATGTCTCTTCTAACTCTATAAGCAAAATTAGATGTTATAACTAGTCCAAAGAGTTTATTTATATCTCGGTCATCTGCTTCCATTTCATTTTATTTCATTGTGAAAGAGAAATGACAAAAAACCTTTAGACACTTCTGATTGGAACGCACAACAAAGTTAGATTCAAAACCTTTCTTCGATTCTAGTAAATAGTATCCTAAAATTTACTCTCAGTTAGTATGTTGATTTTTTCAGAAGTTTTTATGTTCAAATATTACTAGTGTAAGAAATTTATTAACTATTAAACGAAAATCAGAAAATGTAATCTCAAGGCCGTATAGCAATCAAATAGCTTTCGACAAAATACTCACCAATAGGACAATTTTCTATTGTGACACATTTGTCATTGGTCGTGTCCCGGACGTATCCTGATTTACAGAAGCATCCCATGCTACAAGCCAGCCCACAAACTTCTGGCTCAGGACTTTTACAGGTTCCAGGGCAAGCTGAACCACACGATAGGAACTCTTCGTTGTCACGGCATACTGAGTTCTTGTCTGGGAAACGAGTACATTAGTAATTTAGTGGTTTTGATGGCTAAAACTGATGACAGATACATTTTTGGACCACTAATTTAATTGCAATGGAGTTTTTTATATCACAAGTTAGATCGTCTGAAAAAGTATAATAAGGTTTATTTGACATGGCTAACTCAATTTAAAATATATCAACTGTGACGAAAAGTGTTAAAAATTGACGTTGTGATTATTATACAAGTATTTTGATAGAAAATTTTTCAACATTGAAATTTTAATAATGTAATCAATGAAAAAGCAAACAAACTTAGCTGCATCACAAAACTAGAGATTCCATTCTTTTTCAACCAAAGGATTGGAAGGAAGGAAGGAAGGAAAATATGATTGACTCACCACCAATGCACGTGTCAGCCGTCACACAAGTTCCATTCTCATTTCTCAAGAAGCCAGATTTGCAGAAACAGGCTTCGACACAGTCATCGTTGCAGACCACAGGTCCAACTGGGTCAGTGCAATTGAAGGGGCAAGCGGAGCCACAAAGAAGGTACTCTTCATTTTCGGGGCATTCATCTGTAGTTGAGAAACAATAAGTTAAAAACTGGTACCACAAGCTTTCTTGGTTCTACAAGAAGAATAAAGTGTCTTAGTAACGCAACCAATATAATAATTAATATTCATAGAAGTACAAAGGTCCGTTACTACAGCAATGGTTTCATATGCGGATGAAGAGCATATTTACAGAGCAGATATATTTTATTTGGAAATAAATATGCTATTAAAAATATTTACTTAGTAGGAACATATTTAGCTGGTGCTTCAGTATCAAATACGAAACTGAAAAAACAACTGACAAAATCTCAAAATCATGACGACGCAAAAATACAGGACCAAAATAAAATGAGACAACTTCATTATATCAAATGAATCCAGCCGTCCAGCAACCGTAATCGCCGTCTCATTTCACACTTCACTAATTAGCTTTTATAATTGTTTCCTTTATTTCCTTTTTATTTGCACTGAGGCCATTTAATTAGGCTTGGCTGAGTTAAACGACATGTTTTTGTTCTCTTTCATCTGTTTCTTCGCTGGTTTTGTTGTTATTAATTCTGTTGTGATCAGTGAGTACACATAATACTTGATTGGCTACCAAATTTTACAAGTTTACTACTTACCAAGTTACTCTAAGCATTATTGAAAAATTGGTAAATATGAAACTGACTATGAGGATGTTTCAAATTGCCGCTTTGAAAATAATAATAGAGTTGAATTTAAATTCAAAAAGCAAAAGGTTGGCACACGTTTTAGAATTGACGAAGAAAATATTGATCGTGTTGACTGAATGGTATTTTTGGGAATAAAGTTAAATTCACAACTACAATTATCGTGATATCTCATCTCTTTCTGGAAGACTTAGTTTAGCTGCTTATACTGTTAAAAAATTCGGTCTTTATATGATGCTGAACAGTAAGACGGATTAAAGTTATATGGCTTATTATTGTGAGATGCAGCTCTGACTATCTAGATATTTTTCATTGCAAAAAAGAGATGTGCACGCAATTGACCAACTCAAGCCAAGTGTTTTACTAAGGAAATTATTTTAAGAAAATAATATCGTAACTGTAACTTGTCAATATATCTATGATGATGTCTTGTATGTTCAAAAATATTTGCATAGCAAGGTAGAACCCCCCGTAATATTAACAAACAGATTGACGTTCATATATATATATCTGTGAATAAAATATGTTGACTTACTTTGAAATGAAAATAAATCTTTTTCTAAATACAGTAGTAATACGAAAAGGAACCTTATCTTAAAACGCACTAAAACTTATTTATAATAAATGTTTTAAAATTCAACGTGTTGTTAAATTAACTAATTAATGTTTCAAATATTTTTTTCATATTTAATTTTAATCAAAAATTTAATTAAATAACTTAACCCTAAACTTAACTAACTTAATTTTCTATCAATTAACCGCTCACACCAGACTAGACCTGTCCTGGGATTGACAAATGTTAACAATCAGCCAAAAATAGCTATATCAAGAAAAATCACCTTGATATTTCCAAAATATAATATTTAGTGCCTTCGGTACCTTGAAATACAAGTTACATTTCTCCAAACTAAAAGAATTCCTTCACGAAAGGCAGTCATTTCCGTCCAAACGACTATTACAAGCCTATCAGTAGTAGCATTACTAATTGAGTAAGTGGACTTAATTAGTAATGCTTAAATACAAGCTGAAGATCTTGGAAGCTAATTCAAGGACAACATTGTTTTAGAAAAAGAATGCCCTCATGATGAAGTACACAATTGGTGCGCTTTCCATGAAGAGTATTCATGCTGGGTAGACAGCAGTATCCAAGAAAGAGTCAAGTCACTGCCTAAAAGATACTTCCACTGCCTATCGGGATGTTACTGCAAGTAAGAGATCAGTAGCTGTAGCAAAAACTTTATTAGATAACATTGGTACAAATATTATTGAAATATATTTATGCTTAAAAACAATAAGGAATGCCTTGATCCATGTGTAGCATCATCAAGTCGAGAAATTGTGTCTACATGGCAATGTCTCTTAGCTACTATAAAAATCTAAATCTAGAGATTACCCAATATGACAACTGGATGTGGACAAAACCTTTCTCGAATTAACACTATAATTGAATTTTAATAAAGACTGTATCAAACAGGACAACAGTTAACAGAGTTCATTATTATTAAGGTAAATGGTCAGCTGAACCCGATTCTTACAGAGTATCTTGGTATCGTACTCCATAGCCATTTCATACCATTTTCTTCATTGGTACCTACAACTGAGTACCGATAATAAACCGTTTTGAAATGTGTAATGACAGAATATTATGTTAGACGAGATGTTATGCCACCAGATAACACTGTAGTAACTATATTAACTGTTTTAGATAGATCTAGAACAGTTAATATTCATATGAAGTGCGCTGACATTCTGAATACAAAAGGGTGTAATGCCATCCAAGCCATTTGTAATGGCATTTATTTTAATAATAGCAAGTTTGTTTATTATGTTTTGTAATTGCATACGCTCTTTATTATACTAAAACATGTCTGTAAAGGTATGCACAGCTCCACGCCCAAAATAGGAAAGCCCATAAGAGTAGTACTACACTTCTATGTGGGTTTGAATGAAGAAAGCTTTGTTAACCTGCTTTATATTCTCTCAGTCCTAACCTGTATAAATATTTCAGAAGAGGCTTCGTGCGAGCATATATTGAAGGTCCGTGTATACCTTCAGCTACATGCAGAGACCAAAAAATAAGGAATTTCCTGCAACATTTGCATTCGGAACTAAATTAATAATAAGGTTAAGTGTTTCGATCTTTACAAGAAAGTAAACAATTCTTTTGCATTCTTAACGGAGTAGTCTTTATCTTACCTAACTGTTAGTGAAGATAAGGGATTCCTGCCAGGATTTATCTCAGAGGAACTGGCTATCTTACCTCAAACTGCCCAAACACAAAAATACTGTTAACTTAATGTTATGGCGGCAGACATATGTGAGATGGTGGCAGCGGACCAGGCGGACTTAGAAAAAGCCATCGATCATACCGAGTATACAATTCCTCCCCCATTGGGAATTGGAAACCGGACCTCCAGATCTTAAGTTCACAACTCAGTACAGTACAGTCACAATACAGTGCTCTTAGGCACTAGACTAAAGAGGCGGTTAAAATCTAAATAGAATCTTAGTAGTTTTAGAAACAGCGTACGTAAAGAGTGAAATCAGTCTTCGAATCAGTCAGTCTTTAAACAAGTAAACACCAACACAGATACAAAATATAGCAAGATAAAGAAAACAAAAGAATTTATTAGTTTTTAAAATACAGCTATTTTGATGCAGTTTAATTTGAAATTCGAACAGAAGCCAAGAAGACCAAACAGTACCATATCGAATCATGGTCGCATTCGTATCTGGTGTCCACTAAACGGTTAAGAATCTAAATTCAAACCTTCTGTACGTCATTAGCTATAGTTTTAAAATGTGAATCCTAAACTTTTCGCCTATCATAGGTATCGAGATTAATCTCGATACTACTACGATTCGAAAGTTAATAATGTATTTGGGATAGCACGTACCTTTCGAAATAAATATAGCTCCAGTCAAGACCACAATGCCAAGAAAAACTATCACCATTTCCTTTGCCATATTCACTGAATTCGTATCTCAATATTCCACAACTGTTCTCACAGAGCTGTCTCACCTTTCTGTTCTGATGTATATGAAACTGAACCTCTTTGATCTTGGGTGACCTTATCAACAGTTGAATAGATTTGTTTGGGGGGCGTAAAAAATCAGTGCCATCCTTGAATGCAATGAAGCGTGTTTGCATTGACCACTTGCACTGCATTTGAGACTTAATAACAATAAAAAATACCGACTTTTTACTAGTAACACCGCTGTTTATTCTTGCACAACTCTGTCAACCTTGTAAAGTTATATAGATTATACACAATTGCGTACGTGATGAAACTTTACAGTCAATGAACTAAATAATTTGGTCAATTGATTTTTTATTACATTGTGTTTTATGTTGAATGGCGAAAATTGTAGTGGATAGATTGGCTTTTTAACACTAACACTTGGACAGGTTATACCGCTTAAATGTTAACCGTATTGCAGCAGTTAGGGGTAAATAGCCAGGTAAATAGGCCTCTGTGGTTTTTTTTATAAAAAGCTCAGCAAATGACTCGACACCACCTGATGATAAGCAGTAGAGGAGTCCACATATGAAGATAGCTAGTGCAGCATGCGACATACTGCCCTAGCCAACCTCACCTTGCTGGCCCAATAAGTGCTTTTTCACGCCTCTTTTAAAGGAACCCATGCTGTATGAAGGAGGGAATACGTGTGCCGGCAAGGAATTCCGCGCTCTAGCTGTGTGGCACAGAAACGAGTTGCAAAATCTCTTAGTGCGCAAAGTAGACGAGGCGACAGTGAAGGATTGACTCCGAAGACCAGCAGTGGTAACTTATCCACCATATTTTTTTGAGAATTATGGCTTGGTATCCAAGACCTTTGAGCCATCATCATTTTAATGCCATGCTTTTTAAATACAGCTTTAGGATACCAATGTATCGTATCTCTTTGCCTCGTGGAGTTTTCGACTTGAAACTCCACCATTTTGATATAAAAAAAACTTCGACATGATTTATGGAATAAAATCTGCATTACAGAACTGACACCCACAAAATTCCATCAAAATCTTCTCAGTTATCATCGAGTGAGGGAAGTCTAACCAACCCGTTAAGTTTAAAGAATAATATATATCTTTCTATAATTTTGTACAAAATTCATTGACCTTTTATATCTTTGAGTGATAATGGCTTTAATTCTGAATTTTGTGACACAGTGTCCCATATTATGTAATATTCGCAAATCTTTAAGAGAAATTGTTTCCCAAGCTACTACTTTCTAGTTTCAACTATTTTACTGACACGAACAACGTGTGGAGTCAATTCCGTTCATTCGTCTCTGTCTTGTCAGCTCTGACCCACTTCGCTGCGAGCTCACTAAAACCTGTCACTGCAATCTCTCACTTCCACTCCAGTAACCTTGAATGAAGATGCACTGCATCCGCTGAGAGATCTTATACTCTATTATAAGAGAATAAAATTGGATTTTGTTTTTTTAGTAAAAGTACTGAAAAGGGGTTTCTAATTCTGAATGCAGTTTTAAGGAATGGGAATCTAATTTGGTATTCCGAAGTTTTTGATCTGTTATTTTGTGGTTTATTTGGTTTTAATTATCGTTTACTTGGGTGTGAAAGATTATAGTATAATTGAATTGAAATTCATTTACCTGTTCGCAGTTTCTGTTATAATGGTAATCAGGTGTCGCTAATGGGTTATGGTCCCCTCGTGTTCTCTCTATCTATTCTTCAATAAAAATATTTAGTCTTATATTTAAACGTCACATTTTAACTATATAGACTGCTGTGTGGCACAGTATCAAAGAAAATAAATCTACTAAATGGCTGAAAATTTGTCCTTCTTTAGATTAGTTTGTGTAAAGCTATTTAGAACAAAAATTTTAATTAAAATGCTATATTAAATAATTGACTGCTAAGAAAAGCACAAAGTTTTTGAATTATATATTTTAACTATTACTAATAATATTGAACTAATTACTCAATATTTTTTAGTATTTTAATTAAATTCTTCAATATTGACTTTTATAAGAGTATGTAATGTACCTAGACTGAATGTATTTTGACTTTGACTTTGAAATCAGCACCAATACTTATGAAACATAAATTTTATCGACATAGGTATGTCACTGGACAATCTGCCCTTCGATTCGAAAAAAAATAACGTATCCATTTTCTATACCTGCTTACAACGTACAGATTGATTGAAAAGGAAAAGGAAAAAGCACACTATGCTAATGCAGATTGACATAAATAAACTTATTAAATTCCAAGAATACTAATTTAAACTTAACAGTATTATCTAGAACTCAACTCTATAAGATGTTGCCACATTCGATTAATTAAATTAGCCCTCAATACACCTCCGGAAACTTCGAAATCATAAAAATAATTTTGTCTGTTTTGTACGATTTTACAGGTTAAATATATACCAGGTCATAATTACTCCTTCGTTCTACATCAGCCCGCCAAATCGCACACATACTATATAAAACTACTGTTTAGTAAGTTACTTTTAATCATTGAAAACGTTTTGTAGTGTAATTTTATACTCACCTCCCTGTGTTGTGTAGCAAATAAAAAAAAATCATTCTCTTTTCGAAACTTTTTTATTAATCTCATATTGTCGCTAACCAAAGAGTTTTATGTTTCACGGCCAACGTCAGAGACACGAGTGCCGCCATTACGTAGATTGGACAAACAAACATGGCGGCTTGTTGACCGTTAATATTAAATTGCGATTTATTATGATGGCGATGATAAATGGAAAAATGTGACTTTGAGAATGAAATTATTTTGTTAAATATTTATTAAATTTGACTTTATATAAAACAGTTGTCTAAATTCATATGCAAAAGTACGATTTGATGACACAGTTATAATAATAGGTTACCAATAGGTCGGGGAAAAAGTGTTTTAGCATTTTATATGAAAATTCAAGACATTTTTTTTAAGTTCATTTACGTTTAATTACAGTATATATGTGCCATTTTGTTCGTAGACTTCCTGCCATCTTGTATGTAGAGACATGATCCCGTTGCTGTTTTAGGGACTTTTGATCAAAAAACGCAATAAGTAGTTTTGGCAGTCCTTTCTTGATGTTATCCTGACACTGCCTAAATAATTCTAAAGACACCGAATAAGGTGGAAATCTGAAAGTGCAAGGTCAGAGCTATATGGCGGATGCATTAACACCTACCAGTGAAACTCTTAATTTTTGCTGAGTGGCTAAAGATGTATGTGGTCTTGCGTTATCGTGATGAAAGTCCACACCCGTCATCATCACACATCACCTTATTGCGAGTTAATCCAGGTTTTGCCCCAGTCTGTAAAGCCTGACCGACCTTTGACCCCGACTTTTTCACACGTTCTTGTCATATCCAGTTTTCATCACTAGTTATCAATGACTTCAAAATTGGATGGGGTACATACATTACGTCTTAATAAAGAATCGCAAACCAAAACACGGTTCATTAGGTTTCTTTCAGTGAGCTCACGTGGCACTCAAATATCGATCTTTTTTTGTGTACCCAGTTTTTTTCAAATAGGTCAAAACTGCTTGAATATAATGTAAGAGCGAAGTGTATATTTAACTTAAAAACGCATAAAAACTAACTTAGTGCTACTCTTAATGACACTGCATTAGGTCCATAAACCTCACAATTTTTTTCGCGGCTTGCATTGCATGTTTTTCTTATTTGTAATAAAATTTGAAAATGAATCTAATTTCTTCATTTGAGTCGCTCATTTTAACAGAAAGAAAAACAAATAAAAATTGTGGGAAACACGATTTTCCTAATTTTATTCTTTTTGAAATGTCATCTTTTTAATGTAATGTAAACCAGCCAGATACAAATAGTAAAACCAAAGATATTTTAGAATATATATACTATATACATACTATATGCGAAAAGACTTTTTCCGCGACCTATCATGCAACAATATTTCTGATAAATGAAAAGCAAAACTCAAAGCTTCAAACGAATCATTTTTCAACCACTCCGTTTTTCGGGCATTCCGTTTCGACGTCGAACGTCCGAAATATGGAACAATCAACAATAAAATTGTTATATAACAATATTAATGTCCCTAGCGCTCACTGTTCGCTTGACATCGCTTTGTTTTAAGTGAAAAATGATTATTTCATTTAAATCCTTCCTTTGTTCATGATCCTTCTAAAGTTAAGCCTTGCATCGTGGTAATAGATGCTGCTTTCCTTTGAAAGCATTTTGGTTTTAGGACAAAAGGAAAGGAAACTATAAATTTCAGACTGAAATTGATTTATTTGCCGTGAAGCTGAAAATAATTAAGGAGTTATAATTTTGCTCGATTGGGTTTTCTTTTTTTCTAAATATAATTGCGTTAATTGATTTCAGACAAAGAATAATGAACTTTGATTTTAAATTAGCTAGGTAATTAGTTCAACAATTCATTTACAGTACAATAAAACAAAGAAGTAAAAAATATCCCTCTCTTTTGAAGGAACCGTTTTGTATGAAGGAGGGAATACGAATGCCAGTAAGGAATTCCACGCTCTAGATGTACAAAGAAATGATTCACGAAATCTCTTTGTGCGTACATTAACTTAAACAAGAAAAGAAAGAAAATGCACTGTTGATTTAAAATAAATGATACTACTTAACTTACGCTTTTTAAACTTCATAAAATTGCATACACCTAATTGTTCAATGCCGCAATAAAACCTAACCCTAAGTTAGATAATGTATTTAACAAAAATAAATAAAATACCTTTCGTTTGGAGTGTAATTATAATTTTAACAATTTATACTATATATACGATTTTATACATAAACTGGATAAAATCGCTCAGAGCCATCTAGTGACGAATACTGGAATTAACATTAATTATCAATAAATATGGTTTGTCGCGCTGACTTTGTGCACTAGTAATCTATAATATGCTTCTTTAATTTGAAAATCACCCACGTATCAGATGAAAAATACTTATAAATTGTATGAGACATAATTCGTGACGGCTAGGTTGATAAAACAACATCAGTATTACGTGCACACACACATATGTATTTTATGGGTAATTTAATAACAAACTGGTTTTAATAAAGAAAGTCCCCTATTCGGTAGTAGGTATTTTTTAAGGAAACAGAAAACCTTTTCTTGTGTACTGAAAAATTAATTCTCTGCACTGTGAGAGTGAGTTTAATTTCCAACAACTTTTACGAGCTGAATTGAATTGGCAAAAAAGTACTTTATCTACATCTTTTATGGTTTTCACCGATTGTTACGGTTTTTTCAGCTTAATCAATAATAAAAAGATACACAAAATGATTGCCTGAATATTTCCAGTACTTTTTATCGGGTTTCATTAATAACCACTGAAAATCGAAGCTGAAGTTAACACTGAACAGTTTTTGTAGAAGTCAAGTTGGCGGTAATGAGAGAAGCTGCAAAGATATAAAATTCCCAAGATACGGCCATATTCTTAATATGAAGTAAATTGGAATCAAAGTGAAAGCGATGTATTTACAATAAAGAACCCATCAATTGCGACTGCAGATTAAAATATTAATAAGCTTTACTTTGTCAAATAATGGAATATGTTTTTCAATGCGCCATCTAGTGGCATACCCCCTATGACTAAGTAAAATTATGTATCTATGATCACTAGATATCACTGTATAGCAAAACATTATAAACAACTTAATTTTATAACTTAAATTACAACCTTAACTTGAGCCAGCAAATCAAGGAAATTAAGGTTTAATTGTTATATGTAATGTTTTACTGGCATATGTTTACAAAAATGATTTAAATAAATGATTTATGATTTACTTAGATAGGTATGTTCAGTTTCAATTTAAAATAATATTTATACGAGGTCTCTTTTATAACGGTATTATCTTAAAAAAAGTGTAATCTAAGAGAAGCCTCGAAAATGTCGTGTATTTTAAATAAACAAAATTAGTTGGTCCCACGTAATTTGACGTGCATACCTAATGCAGATATCAAAGACTTAGTGTCGAAATAGTTCTCTTAATTAGCAAAGTAATAGCAGAATCTGGCCCAGAGGATTAACACTCACTGTAATCAGGAAATATGGATTTAATCTTAGCTGGATTTTTTGGCTGGCCGCAGATGGCCTTTACAGCGTTACCGGGGTTTTAAGGAGGCGATAACCTTGGAGAGTCCTCAAGCCTTAAGGGGCGATTCGCCTCTGGAGGAGTTCTAATCGACAGGCTTCACCTCCGGGTCACCCTTGTACGACAGGTGCGGTGTATAGGAAAAGTGTACCTAGTGCGTGATGTGTGTGTGTGCAGGAGCGCGTTTGCACTCGTAATTGGATCGTCCGGATCATGAAGGACATTCCTTGGTCTGCGTAAGCGGGTCGAGGCGTTAGGGTCAGAAGAGTAGTTGGATGCTCTTACAATGAGCGGATTGGAATGGTGGGGTGCTTTGTTAAAGTAACACCTGGAGGCGTCTTTAATGACTTGGGTAATGGTAGGAAGGTCGAAATCCTTGTGAAGGTAACCTTAGCAGGAAATATATAATTTTGTTGTTTACTTTGTAGTACAGGGGATAAAAATCTAGATGGCGTTACGATGTCAAAAGTTTGCAATCGTATGACAGTAAACACTCTCTTTTTCTTAAATAGCTTTTGGTGTGGAGTTATTTGCCGTAGTTTTTATTTAGTAAACCTAGTTTGTCATTCTGATATGCTCCATCCAGTATAACACGCCTTTATTTCTATTCCAGTTTATGAGACACTGTCCACTTAACATGCATGGTTCGATCGCAGCGAAGATTACAGCTTAGATGACTGCCAGAAATTATATGGTCTCATTATAATATTTGGCTGTGAACGAAAATATGTTGGAAAAGAGCCCAACAGTGTCATTTCTAAAACAGAAAGGATATTTAAACGAATGCTGCCTTTAATATGAATATAAAAAAGTTGCTACAAAATATTTAAAAAATATACAAGTAAAATTGGGGATTCCCATTTATATAAACATAATATTAAAGTATGTTATAATCAATTAAAAATTACTTTTCTGCTTACCATCATGTGGAATGGAGTCATTTGCTCGATCTTTTAAAAAAGGAGCAGCGAGTCAAAAAAAGTATAGATATATCTTGATTTATATATGATGTCATGGTCATTTGGTTGAGTGGTCAGTATCTTGTAACCCTATCTTGTTACCTAGAGCATGGATGGAGTTATCTCGAAGCGCTTTAGCTACTACAGCCATTCGATGAGGGTGTAATCAGGTAAGCAAAACAAATGTTTATTATTTTAATGAAATTTTAATTCATACATAAAAAGATTACATTAAAAGGGTCACGAAATTAACAGTTATTATAAATATAAATCATGGTCATTCTTATTTTAAAAAATAGGATTCACATTTGTTTTTAACATTGACCTTGGCTTAAGATATTGGTATAACTGTTATTTATGATTTATTAGACCCACCTATTGGTGTGGTCATGGCACTCCTGCCATTGAGACAGAGAAACCACCTTTTCACACACACCTACGCACCGGATACTGTCACTGTCAAAAGATAATGCAACATGAATACTGCATCAAACTGTATTGCACGTGTGTTTAGGCTTAGTACGTAAATAATATTAATTTAATTCACGTGACGGTTTGTGGGATCAGACCCGGATACGTGAATGAATAATGAATGAATTAAGTTCAGCCACATCAGTTATAACATATTGCAGTAATTATTTCTTCTAATTAAATATTTAGGTTTTTTTTGTAGAAGCAACACTTACAAATGCATATAATAAAATAATAATAATAATAAAAATATTTCTACAACAGTAAGTAATTAATAAATTTGCTTTTCTACGATAGTTATTGCAATTGTCATTGATTTCTTATCAGAACCTACCTTGAACAAAAAAGGCATTCGGTTTTTAATAGACAATAAGTTTATGTCGATAAATGTGTGTCTGTGTGTGTGTGTGTCTCTCTCTCTGTGTGTGTGTGTGTGTGTGTTTGTGTGTGTGTGTGTTTGTGTGTGCGCGCGTGTGTGTGTGTGTGTGTGTGCACGTGTGTGTGTGTGTGTGTGTTGTATGAGGTGCATTTATGTGGAATTAGTGTATCTGTGTGTAAGTGAATTTCATATCCATCACAGATATATTTAAGGAATTAAATTAACTAGGTTTTCTTTATTCTATATCCACGCACACTTATCACCAGGTGGTGTCGAGTCATCTGCTGAGCTGATTTGATAAAAAGTGGGTGACTTACTTTCCGTGGGTGTTGTACAGAAAGCTGGGGAAAAGCAAGCGGCGACAAGTCATTACTTTAAATAACCTCATATCATTAGTCTTATTATGATACGTAATCATATATTTCTGAAATAAAATATAAGGCTCAATATAGTGCAATTAAGTATGGAACCCGGTTCAAACCACGTATTTAACATTTATGATTTACGAAAAAGATATTCAAGCTTCGATTATTGGCTATTTTATATGGGTTTATATCTAAAATACAATTCTAACTGATATAAAACTTTTAATGCAGATAAAAATAAATATTAGAATTTATATTTTCCAAGAAATAGAAATGAAATTATGAAGCCTCCGAGCTCGGAGGAACGTTGATAAAACCGTCAATATAAGAGCGGATGGAGAATTTTTATTTACCTTCATACATTGGATACATGTTTATTCTTCAACGGATCTAATAACACAGGATTGCAGGCTCCATCTGCTCTCTATATGCCTTGGCCGCCTTTACAACTATACTCGTAGTACAAATTTTTAAGCTTGCCACCCAATTCATAAGCGACAGCGTTAGCTTTTTTGGTCCTTTATAGAAAATTGTAATGTAATTTGACAAGAAAAGTGCGTGTGCATCAATTCGTTTGAATGCTCTTGGACGGAATTTGCTCTCTGTTTGAAGTCGATCCTCTGCACCACCATTTGAGGTTTTAATCAATTCGAAAAGTCTCTCTAGTTACACCGAATGGATGTTTTTTAACAATATTAAAAATATTTCTTTAATTCACACTAAAATTAAGCATCATGAAGAGCTTGTAGAATGAGTACTAGTTAGTAATATCAAAATATTATAAATATACTCTTACTATTAAAAAAGCTTGTAGGTATAATACAAATGTTAGCCCAAGCATGATAGCCTAGCATCAGTAAAACTCTTAATGAACCGAAAATATTGTTTTTTTTAAATAATTTATAAACAAATACAATATCATAAATAATAATGGGTAAACACTGTATAAAAGACAAAAAACACAGAAAATATGAAACAAATTCGCCATTGTTATATTTTGTGGCTTTGACTGACTGTTCGTTTTTATTAATTTTATTAAGTTTTTATTCATCGCTGTTACTTTTTCTATGAAATAAATAAATAAGCGTCGGTCCCTATCAGAATTCAAACTCGTGACTTCTGGCATATACTAAGTATTACTCACAATATTTTTACGTTAAATTCTGAATGAACTCGAAATGGACGTATTGTAGCTTTCTATTTTGGGATGAATGATTATACATCATAAATGATTATTTTTTAAAATATTTCATCATTTTGTATCCCTCATAGCTTAGACCACACACTTAGTCTATAACATGACTTAGAAGAGCGATAACTTGGTTTGTTATCGAGGTAAAAATTGTATTTGGTTTGTTTGCGCAAAATGTACCTTTAAGATTCAGGATCTAGGATGTCTAGACACTGATGCGGTAGTGTCACGTCAACATATAATTTATACATTTCCATATTCAAAAAAGTTTTGCTTCAATATCGAGAATGACAAGCATTGTAAATGATTACAATATTATGTGGCGTATTTTCGCTTTTAAATTGTATTTCAATTAGATTATTCAACTTATCAATATTAGCCTTAACATATTTTAATATAAGGCTTATTTTGACTACAACGTTTGAGCAGACTGAAAACAACTTTATAATCAAAGTTTGCATGTAATAATCTCGGGAAATAACGTCCTGATATCAAGCCAAAGGCTTTAACTAATGCTGTCACAAAATTCCTCGTCTTTTAACTAGTAAGGTTCAGTGCCAAAAGTGCATAATGTAAAATAAATATTTTACTGCAGCAAACTAACTAGTTATATAAGTTTTATGGTTTAAATTTAATCAGTATAATTGTATTATTTTCTACTTTCTTTGATTATTTCTTTCACTAATAGTTCATTTGTTCCAATACCGTCATCTTTTGAAAACAGAAATAGTTATTTTTATATTGTCAAGATCATCTTTAATATGGATGAAGAATATTATTGGCCTTGGTATGTACCTCACTTTAAAACAAAATTAAAAAGTCTCATCAAAGGCAGGAAAAGCGAAATAATTAAAAAGAAACCAAACTGCCTTTACACAAATTTAAAGACTATATCAAACATATTTAATAAAAAAAGCCAAGCAAGACACTTCTAACAACATTACAAATTAACGTCAGTTGGTTGGCATTTGTTAATAACACAAAAATCATATTTCTGCTAAAACACGTGATCGCGCTACTTTATTGAAAATGACAAAGGAAGTCCTGGGAAACTAAACAATAGGAAATGAAATCCCAAGTCAAATACGTCGCATATTTTTCTCACTGCACTGTCATTTGAGGTTTTATTCGGTATTCGCTCGCCATTCTATCTTTGTTTCATTTGAGTGTTGGACAAAATATTTCATTTTTTTTCTCTAGACAGTGCTGTATTGGGACTTGGGTAAAGAAACAAGGCGTATTTGGTATAACTGTCTTTAAGAATATGGCACCTGAAAGAGCTAGCTGACGCATAATTTGCTGGTTCTGTGCAACCTTCTCAAACACGCTGGAGGCATCTATAAAATATTAACTAAAAATTCCTGCTCTTCACTTTAATTGCAGCTGAAAACCATTACAATTCTAGTGATTCTTTTAATGAGTGCACAGATAAATTATAAGCAAAATAAAGCGTTTAATTTTGCTACACTATCTATATCAATTCAGGTTTAGTGCACCTAGCATTACCTGTATTAAGCTTAAATAGTTAGTGTTGTATAAATATTTAGAAAGTAGATACTAATATGAACTATGAAAAATTGTCTTACATTTCTTTAGGCACTTTATTTTGAAATAAAAATCACTACAATATTAAACCGACGCTAACGATGTTTGCATTCACTGCAGAGAAATACAGAACGAATACAGACACTTTAATTTTTAAGAAATGCAGTTGTAAACTTAATATTGTGAGAGAAAATTGCCTTTTTTGGAAATAATTTTCATTTACCGTAGACAAGGTGGTATTAATGCTCCTCGCAAGCCTTTCGCAACACTATTAAGCTTATTAGATCTATAAATTATTGGTTTGCTAGGTACTTTGACGTTGATTTCTTATATATTTTCTAGCTCAAAATTCGAAGGATTCAAACATAAAACCCTTACCTTTCAGATCAGGCTAACAGGATCGGCAGACACGATAGATATGCCTTCTTGAGGATTCCTCAGCCTTTCCATTGTCTGCTAGACCGACCATTGTTTAATTTTAATTAAAAAAATAGCTTAAGTTATGCTCGGCATGGTTAATCTAAGATTTTATTTTGTTGAAAGTAATTAAAGCAAAATCAGCAATTACCTTTCGTAAAGAATGTTCCGCAATATTAGTGCATTCATTTAACAGCTTTAGAAAACTGTATTTGCGAATTAACAAACAGATTTTCAATACTATAATACATATCGCATACTATCTGACATATCCACCTGAATAAAGGCGTACATTGTAGATCGATTAGATCGTGATACAGTGAGCAGTCTCCCTGCATAAAAGAGTGGTAACCAATCGTCAAGGAAGCAGACATTTAAATCATCCGAGAGACGTCCACTGCTATATAGAGGTCTCCCTTAAGAATCTCCTTACCGATTGGTCCTTCGCTGTCTCTCCAGCGGTTCACTTTTACTAGATCTCCGGTCCAGAACGCCTACCAACGCTGCGGCATTGCGCGACTGGCAACCCGGTACACGGTTGCCAGTCGCGCAATGATATATATATAAATATAAATATAAATGAACGGTTAACATTTATCAAAAGAAGAGAATCTAAATATATTGTGCGTATATGTGCATTTATTATTTGTATATATAAACATATATGTATGGGTAAATATGATATACATTAATTTTTATGTGTTTAATTATTTAGTTAGAGATTTCTTATAGAATCAGCGGTACCTTTGTACAATTCTCTGAGATTCTGTTGTGTCCTTTTAATAGTCTTTGTGTGTGCATAAATTGTTCAATAAGTAAATAAATAAATATATTTCTTGTCTCCAATATGTCAACGTGCCTGCTATTCCTGCTACGATCTAGTTATCTGAGTTGACGTAAATAAAAAATGAACCTTTAACCCTTTGATCAAAATCATCAAGTCTTAAAAATAAAAACCATTCTTTTAGAATTAACACAAAGTGATTTTATTTATTTGTGTGAACATAAAAAATATTTAATTAGAAATGCATGTCAACTTCGCCTTACCTAGTGACAGTGACTTACAATATAACCTATTTTCCTACAACTGTCATCAAAAAATAAAACTACAATAAAATCGAGTAACAGTGCCACCGAAAGACCACACAATATATTGGATCATGTTCAACATCCCACTATTGTTCCATTTAGGGTGTGAGCATTTAAGTAAAGCGCGGGCGAGATTTTTCAATACGTGGAAAATAATACATAAAAATTAATTAAACTGAGCCTAGTTCTGACAGTACATTCTAAAATTAAATTTAGTATATCCCGCTCTTTCATTGTTATAGGAAGAGGATAGCAAGAATTAGAACTGTCAATTTAAATTCAGATAGTTTCAAAAAACCAAGAACAAGACCATATACAATTTTAGTACGTATGCAGGGAGGCGCTTCTTAAACCCTTCATTTTAAGGTTTTAAATTGTATATACTTTTTTTAATTTCAACTCCCAGATGTCCTTTATTGTAATCATACTGTTAGAACGAGATGTACTGCACTTAAATTAAGTTTTAGTAGATTAACTTCAAAACCAGGCCCTTACAAGCACTAAAATAATATGAACCACGGTTCCACATAAAAACACTTACCAACAAATTATTATAAATTGCATATATTATATTATGGGACGAGGGAAGCGTATTGTTTGGAACAACCCAGAGTTTTTATGTAGGACACCACTCAGTAGGCCTAACGAAGAATAAACTGTATCTTTGCTTTTTGTAGGGTTATATTTATATATAAGTTATATAAGTCACAAGTATAAACAATTAACGAGTATTAATTATTGTATTTGTTTTAATAATTAAATTGTAGACTGCAAAATTGAAAATTTTCTACGTACTATGAGATCTCCTATCGGAATGGTATTACAATCTACAAAATTGGTAAAATTCATATAATATTTTTGTTCAATAAAACAGTTCTTATAAAGGTCTCAATAGAAACCTGAATTATTGAACAAAAATTAGTGGAATTGTCGTCTGAAACCACAATTGTTAAAAATCAATCGATAATTACAACTAATATTTTTTATTGTTCTAGCCATAGTTGTACCCGCAATCGCTTTTGCTTTAAGCCAGTACCCTTACATTGCAATGTAACGCCATACAAGATAGCCAATAAAACGCTTTTATATCCGAGAGATTTATAACAAAACATATGAAAGCATTTCGAGATGGTCTTAAATCAGTCAATGTTCATATAAAGATACAACTGTCTCGTATTTGGGTCACGAAAATTATTGTAGTAATAAAATAATTTACCTAAGAAGTAATAATTTATTTTTAGAGATAGCAATTCCTTTAAGCTTTCTAATATTGTGATATAAAATAACAATAACAGAGCAACGTTCTCCATGGTTAATGTCTGATGGGTGGACAAAATTTAATAATAATAAACTCTTCGCAATAAGTAAAATAAAATATGTTTATACATTTTCGTTATAAGAGTTTTTTGTTAATCCCATCGAAGCCTAAGTTATATTTATTTACAGTTATAAAGTAAACTAGATAACATAAAGGCGACGATAAAAGTTGGCGTATCAGCTAGTCCCACATCATTGAGGTAGAGGTAGAAGTAATAAATAATTAACAATAACTCATTTTTCTATTGCTTCTATAGATCATTTGGTGGGCTCCGTAAATCAAAAGAGAGCAAAACTATTCTGAATTTGTTTGCCTTCCATCATTCCAGTAATATCTGCCTTATACATAATCTATTTAAACTACAATAAACCTTACATTTACCAAAAATGGTTATTAAGCTGTCACTGAAGAACGCCTATGTCCCTAACACTGTGCTTTTGATTGAGTAAAATATATATCTTTATTTGTGCATTGAAGGTGCATACTCTTGCGATAGCCAAGATTGAAGCCCATAAGCCTTATCAGACTATAACCATAAGCTCATAAGCCTCAGGAAACTCTTATAGTAGTTAATAATGAGTGTTTTAGTTGTAATATAAAGGTATATTAAAACTATACTACATATAAATAAACTACAGACATATTGACCGCTATAAGAGTTGATAGAAATGTACAATTCTACAAGCAAATTTTACATTAATTTTATTTTCTATTGTGCCGTAAATACTATTGAAGTCTGTTTCTGGTAACCATGACAACAATGAAAATAACACTGTTATCAGAATATTCGTTTTGTTAAGATGCTTGTACTTTTATATTAAATTCTATTATTGTTTTATCCCGTCTTTTCCTGGGCATTCCACCGCCACACCCACAACCCTCACAAATACAAGCGTCGACGTAATTTTAAATTTTTGAATGTTTTGTTAAAGTTAAGATTACTAAATAATTAAACTGCCGGCCTGATGGGCGGTTACGCAACTAATGTCGGTTACCATATCCGAAATTACAAAACTCTAGACACAAATCTGTTGAATTCAACTGTAACATTATACACTGCTAATTATAATTCGTTTGCGTCAATTTGTTTTTTTATGTTTTCTCTGTGATTTTATATATGTTACACAATATTATTATGTCAAATGTTCAAATCAAATTTAAAACTCTATTAATTATCAAGTAAGTAATATTTTTAATTGTCTAAATGACTAATGTGAAGCTTCAACTCTGCTTACGCTGACTTGACATATAATTTATAGTGTTGTAGACTCAACCTCTAGAATTGGCGTCCCTTCTCTCTCCTTTCCTATTCTGCAGCACGCGGTCTACGAATGTCTCCACCTAATTGCACCTAAAAAGAGATTTCGATACCAGCAGACTTGTTCCCTCTTTGATATTACATAGGCGTGACAAATATCTTTTGACCTGACAAGATGGAGCTGGTTGGGGCCGTATGTCACATGCTGCTAGCTATCTTCGTGAAAATAACAGCGTCTAAGTTAACAAAAGTGCTTCTAATATAAAATTACTTGGTTAACTGAAATAGATTTTTATGGGACCAAATGGTAACTAATCCGCATCGAACAAGTTAATCTGGTCAGAAATTGAGAACCTTTTTGAAGTCAGTTGAAATGCGATTTACTAAATAATTATGGTTTTTAAGCACGGTGGTGGGTTTATATTTAAAACGATGACAGTAATAGAGGCGGGCGCCCTAAAAGCCAAGCAATTACGTAAGCGGATGCGCACCCAATGCGACTCAGGACAATGACTATATAATATGATAATTTTGTGCATTTTCACCTTCACCAACTAAGTGGTACAAGTCATGAGCAATATTTAGGAAATTAAATAAATAAATAAAAATATATTTGTCTCGATAACAACATTACCATAAATTGGATATTACCATAAATTTATGAACACTATATCATTTTGGGTAGACATCAGTTGGAAAAAGAAAGATACTTTATAATTTTTTTAAATTATGATGTTTATGTAGGGTTGCCACCCGTTCTATAATATATAGTATTATATACTTATATTTTGGTCAATTGTACAAAATATTATAAAAAAAAATTGTACAGCATGGGGAATTTAATTAGTAAAATAAAGAATGACTAAAAAGAAATATGTAAGTACTTTTCCTGATTATCCCACAGAAAATATCTTTTTTTTTAATGGTGACAGCCCTATATTTAGGGCATAAAATTGGAAGAAAAATACGGCAAGATGGACCCTCTATCATCGGTCCACTAGTCGATCTGATGTCGAATGGGTTACACAAATATTAAAACACCACAATAAAGTTCACTAGATAATTAATTCATGATTGAATTCAAACCTCTTGTGACTTGGGCCACAAACAACAGCGTTTATTGTACGCAAGAGGACAGTCACACTCGAAACGATTATTTGAATTAAGCAGAGCCACTGCGGCGCGGGCGCATAGGGACGATAATTAGATTGGGTTTTGAATACAGACATTAAAACGTTTGTATTCAACTGATCAGCATATTAATGTTACCAACTCTAAAGCCTAAAAGAATAGGTAAAATATTTACATTTACATTTTAAATATAAAAAGTTTCGAAGTAAACTTTAAAACCTTAACTCAGTCTAAAAGACTTAAAATTGTTTTCTTCGTTTTATTTAAGATTTCTGTAAATAAAGTTCTTTTGCTAGCAAAGTTCCCTTTTTTTATTTGCTTAATTGGTGATAATAATTGTCCCTACATAAGGATTGTTGTCAGTAGAAAACTGATACACTACTTGTGATCCATTTTGTGAATATACATATTAAGGCGTAAGTAATACAATAAATCGTTCGATAAGAGTAATCATTCGTTAGCCGTCATTTCAATAATCACCCCAGTGAAACGTTTCAATTAAAAATGGAAATTCACGGTAAAATTGATGTATTGTGAGGCGAAAGGAAAACATGTTTCAACTATAATTACATGATTTTTGAATTATTATTTTTACACAACAATATCGATAGACAAGCCTATCAACGCTTATACATAATAGAAAATCTATTGTGTCTGATATCAGGGTTACGAGAATGATTAGGGTTATCAAATAAAATTTGGTGGTTATTCCACCTAAGTTTATTGAAATATCAATTAATCAAATATCAATTTTATCCAATTTGCGTATTGTTATTCAATACGCAATACAGTTCTTCTGTTCCTAAAAAAACCGATAACAATGGAGATATGTTGGTGACAGTCTAATTTTCAGGTGCTAACTAATTTTTTTAGAATTCTAAAAAAAAAATCTAGATATTTTCTTAAACTTCTTTGGAGAGTTTTCTAAAATAAACTGACACTACAGTAACATATCGAATAACTTTGAAAATCCTGTCTAGATTTTTTCCTATTATAAAAATATTGAACAGTCGCTCATAAACATTAAATTAAGTATAGTTTTTAATTAAAGACAGCCTCGGCATGCGAAGTGGACTATTCAGTTGTAAGTATAATACATACTTAACTTAAGCTTATAAAAATTTAGGTACTACTGAAAATTTATGATTTATTGACGTTAACGTTACTGCTAATGAGTTTAACCATAGCTTTGTACTTTCGTGCACTAAAGTGAAATACAAATCTTCTACTTTATTGTGCTTAGAAAGAGTTAATGCTTCTGCACCCTGTATAATGTGGAATGCAAGCATAGATTGTTTACGGCTTATTTGGGTGCAGCTGAGACCTGACAGTTTCCTCCGTACATTGAAATCAATTTCTTTGAGCTGATAAAGCAATCCATGTTATCATTCAACAGTGTACAGAAACATGCTAGCGAAAAGAAGTCTACCATCCCTGAGCCTTTCGATCTTAACATATTCAATACGGCTCTCATATAATTTCCAAGTCTTCGCGAGAAAGTTCTACATTATACTTGTTTGGACGCTATCAAGCCGTTTTTCTTCATAAATACAAATATGAATCGGAATTACGACTGATCACATTATTTCCTCTCGCCCAGATCTTGATATTAATGGTAACGCCATGACTTAATTTTTAAATTGTACAGAATAAAACCCCTTACCATCAAACCTACTACTTAAATACCTAACAATTCAAGATTAAAAAAAAATACTAAACTTCGACCGGCCACGGCGACTGGTACGTCCATTTAAAAAATCCGAACGCTTTATCCATTATTCATTTCATTGAACTCTCCATGAAGTATGTTATTAATTAAATCATATAAGCAGAAAATTTTTCTAATGTTACATTCCTCAAACAGGAAATATCTTGGTAAAAAGAAAGATCACATCAATCAAATTATCATTAAGACGAGACAGATGTAATGAGGATTGAGACAAAAACGAAGAGTAGCAGTCTCATATGGTAGTGCCAGTGATTGAGTAACGAGCACAAATAACAAAACTAATAGAAAGGAATCGTATCCTTTAAGTATTAAGATTTATTTCAGCCTAGAAATGTTGGATATACAAAACGCAATCAATATCATTTAAGCCCGTGTATTTATATTTAAAAATTGTAATATTTAAATGAAAATCAGATTATAAGAGTAATAATTTACAAGCACAACTGTGTAGTGTACTGTAATGTCTTCAATCAACTAGAATTAATCAACTGGAACTTCCACCATAGTTACGCTCAAATAGGAAGGTAAATATGTGATTTTGAGCTTCTTCGTTGTATGAAAATTACATTATTTTGGGGATATTAAAACTGGAACTGCTTTCTTTCGTGTTGGACTGTTAGTGTCATTACCTAAAAATTTGAAACCTGTCTCTGCATGACATTGTTAAAGTGATAGGAACATCCTTTCTGACCAATCTATCCATGAACCTATCAAATAGTAGTCGTAGTATCAAATTACTTTAGGTAGAGACACTTGAGGCAATCACTTTAGGTGGATATTCTGCAGACATGATACACAGCAAATGACCAGTGTGCCGGTAAGGAATTCCACGTAGTGCGACAGAGAAAGGAGTCATGAAATATATTTATGCATGGACGTAGAAACAGCAAATGAGTCTCGATTGACTGGCACGTGTGCCTCTGAGTAGGAAAGACGCGGGAGGAAAAATCTTCAAACCAGAGCTGACGTGACGAGCCCGTAATAAACCGAAATAAAAAACCGGTGGCCTAAAGTACAATATTAAAGATACTACCTAGAAAAATTAGAAAGGCCCAATTTAACTTAATTACCAACCGAATAATATACGAGTGTGTTATCTTACCCGACACATGTGGCCCTTAACCAAGTGTGTAATTTGTCACGACCAAAAAAGCTTCCA
This sequence comes from Acentria ephemerella, assembly GCA_943193645.1. Lineage (NCBI taxonomy): Eukaryota > Metazoa > Arthropoda > Insecta > Lepidoptera > Crambidae > Acentria > Acentria ephemerella. Next base: position 1,490,637 of record OW971891.1, read on the forward strand.
GCGCGATGCATCGTTCGGTCTCATTTGAAACACTACAATTATTCTGAGATTAATTCCACTGGACGCTTTAGACGTTAGGGTTCTGTCTACTCAGAGGCATACAATACAAATCAAGAAATAATCCAACAGTTCTATCGGAACAAAGCCCAGAGGTACTTTGAAAAGCCTCGCTATCTCATTTTGTCAATTAAAACAAAAAAAACAGCAAGCAAATCGCTTATCTGGTTTATCTCACAACTTCGGATTTACTCGATAAAGAAGTGCTTCGAGTGGTTAAGTTTCGATTACCTAAACAAAACTTTTGCCAATGGTTGATCCTGGTTGGATCAATCAAATGTCAACATTTTAAGTGGTCCCGGTAGTAATGGTGGCAGCCACTTCACCTTCTTGCATGAGCACATCCTAGTGGTCTATTGCCTGAACTCCTCATTATTTCGCCCATGTGATCGTTATAGTATCATTACAATATACTGAACCATTGGTACAGAAGTTCCTGATCTATTTTTATACTAAGCGTCTAGTTAACTCGACTGTGATAAATGAGTGGGTGTTATCAGTCCATCAGTAGCCTCGTGTCATTACCATCCAATGTTCGTCTCATGATTCAATGAATTCGTTGCATAATTCAATTGTTTTTGATTTGATGGTAGTGAATTTGATTTGGAATACCAGTTTTGTTAAGTCAGTTTGATAAATTATACAAAATAGAACTTCATTATATATGATGTGATCACTCTGATTCCAGATATGATTTATAATATAAAATTTCGAGAAGGCCTCAAGAAAACAGCATAAGATTTGTTATTTTTTACGATCAATACCAAATATCGACCCTGCTGTGATGTATAGTCTATATTCTAAAACATGTGCACAAATACACCCTTCGTATGAAAATGCTATGTAAATTGTAATGAAAATACAAAACCCAACTAATAAAACTTTGTTGAAATATTGAAACAGTGACGTTATATAGAAACTCTATTACCAACTCGAGAAAGGGTTCTGACCACTCGGCTACTCACGCTGGGGACTCGTAAACTTTTTTATGTACGAAGTTTAAAAAATTCGGGCTTAGGGATAAACCAGTTTACTATTGTTTATACGGTTCTAGAAATATTATTGTGGACAAATAGAAAATGACAATTTGAATGATAATGACGAATAAACAAATGAAAAAACTTGGCTCATCACGTAACATTAACAAAGTTTTTTCTAAAAAGCACATTTGGCCATAATGGGTAACAATCGAGCACGTTTATCAACCTTCGTGTCCGGAAGATACTCAAGGTCATTTCTCCAGGTAAGTTACGACAACCGCATTTACACAACTACGCGCGTTTGACCAGGCACTATGGTGATATTATGGTCCGAAATTCTCATGTTCATCCATATAGGAAAGCCTGTGTCTAGCAATGCAACGTTAGTAGACAGTATATGACAATATGACAGACCTGCTACAAAGAAAGGCAAGACAATAATCCGTAAAATTATGAATGCAATTTTTAGAAGAAGAATTAGTGTTATGTAATAGTATGGATAATAAAACGGAAGATAAAGGGGGAAGCGTATCTTAGTTATGCAACTGTTCTCTGAACTTTCACACTGGCTAAATCATAAGAGACGCGTGTATGCTGCACGAAATTGTAACTCTTTAAAAGGCCTTTCGCAAAGCCTTTTTATTCGACGAATAATATTATTATATTTTAATTAAATACTTATAAACGTGTGTAGATCTTTCTGGCACTCACACCTGTGATCTAACCCAAAATAAGCATTATAAGAGCTGGTGTTATGGACTCAAGATAACTAAGAAATATATATAGTAATTCGTATAAAAATATAAGTAATATGTATACCAATACACATTCAAACATCCATGACAAGTAAACAAAAATTTGAACAAATATTCTTACTCATCATACCACTATATCCACTCCTACTGGAATTAGATAATGGCATATCTGACTTAGTAAACAGGGGTACTGAACACTTAACCAGACGGTCGACATTTATATCAGCAGACCTCTTCTTTTCCTCATCTTTAGAGCCTGAAGATGCCCTGTTTTCTTGAGTACCGATTAACGTTCGTTTGTCAGTACGGAAGCCAATTTGTTTACACCGGAAATCTTTTAAGCGATACTAATTCAATAAGATAACCTTCTAATTTCTACTGTAAAGAGAAACCCACTTTAATTGCCGAATCTGTTACACTAAACACCTATTTTGCCGATCTAACCATCTGTGAAACGGGAAATGGGCTGGTCACGCGCTTGCTCACACCGTGAAGATAATTTTATTGTTTGGATTAATTGATATGCATTAGCATTGTTTCAGTTTGGGAGAGCTATTTTGTTTTGTGGTGTGTGAGGCCTTAAATCGACATACCATTACATTGTATCAGAAAGCCACCATGTTACCACCATTTTACAAGTTGCTCTTGGTTTTGAACTTAGGCTATCTCATATTGTTATTTAAAGCAGATAGAGATAGTATGAGAGTACCAGGTCAAAGATTATGTAGACCACGTTTTGGAATAAGGCTTTCTTTAAAAAATTAACTAACTAATACCAAGTTATAAGAGTCTAATATTTGCGAAGACAGATGTTAGATAGATAATGGCGCCGATTCTGTTCACGAACTAAAGTTAAATATTAATTAGTGCCACACTTTCTTTACAACCAGACTAGAAAAGACTGATGTCATTTGTCGTACTTAAATGGTGCCTTGAAACATACATGCTGCTGACAATATGTCAAGAGATTTTTATGGACCGTCTGAAGCATCAATGAACTAGATTAAAGTCTTCTTCTCTTCTTTTTCATTCTTCGTGTCCAAAAAGAAACAGCTTCTATTGAACCTAATATTATATGAAGACACAAATGTTTAACGATAGAGAAATAGATACATTTGTGGATGTGTATTAGTCAGTAATTGGGCATAAACAGCCTGAAGGCAAAGACAGCCTTAATCGTAAAGCCTAAGGTACCTTTTCACGTCCCCCTTGACGAAACTAATATGAAAGAATTTTTTGTTGTTGGTTAACTTCAACATAACATTCAGCCTTAGAGAATAACACATTTAATTTTAATGTCACATCAAAACTCAAAGCAAACAATTAAAGTTACGAACACAGTCTTCAGATTCACAAAGCAACTATGAACGTTAGTTAGAGCCTTGCTACATAAGTATAACTAACTTAAACCTATCAATCTGAAGTCTGGAGTAGTCTGTACTAAATAATTAGTTTTGGTAGTAGCAGCTAAGACTTATCCGTTAACTATATTAACTAACTTGAACGGTGAAGTTAGTATCACTATTTGAGATAGCATTGTGCCTTTAGATTTGAGTAGATATTTAGGATCTAATGAAGCTCTCTTTATTGCCAGATCACAGTAAATAGGTTCAAAGTAGGATCTGTTAAAGATACAAATAAAACAGGTAAAAGGAAACAATTTAAAAGTAGAGAGAGGAAGACAGAAGTAACTACAGTGAGAAAGAAAGAAATTCCAGACTGTGAGAGGTCATAAGAATTCACGTTCAAAGACAGAAATAGCCTGCATTTCTTTCTCAGACTATGACTATTTTTTGGGTGTATTTTCATGAAAAATATTAAATGAACAAATTAATTCAAAAATTTAATGATAAGCGTTACGGACTTTAATGTCGATGAAATATTTTTTTCAAAGCTGATCAAATAACTAGACACAGCTTGATGGTAAACAGTAGAAGGAGTCCATATGCGAAGACAACTCGGGCAGCATGTCATGACCACCTCCACTTCGCCAGCCCAAGTGCTATTTCTTGCCTTGGAACCTATGTTGCATAAACGAGGGAATACGTGTTCCAGTAAGAAATTGCACTCTCTGGCTATACGATAAAAAAGGAGTCAAGAATCTATTTGTGCGTACAGTAGACGTAGCAACAGTAACTAAGTAATTATTTCATGCGCATGGCTACATGTGCAATGTCGACCTCGACAAGGACTTTGACCTTCCTTCCATTACCCAAGTCATTAAAGACGCCTCCAGGCGTTACTTTGACAAAGCACACCACCATTCCAATCCGCTCATTGTAAGAGCATCCGACTACTATCCTGACCCTAACACCTCAACCCGCTTACGCAGACCTAGGAATGTCCTCCATGATAAAGACGATCCTATTACGAGTGCAAACGCGCTCCTACGCACACACGCACTAGGTTCATTTTTCGTCGTACATGGGTGTGAAGATCCGATCTACACTCATTGCGCTATACCAGGTGCAGGTACGTACCTGGGCGCTTCTCTCCTCCACGACACGCCTCGCCTGAGCCGAGGTCCGAGCTTTAGAAGTACCCAGAGGTATGTCGCATCATAGCTCTCATGGCTCGAGCGCCCAGGAAACTCTAAGAGACAGCGGGACACCTCCCCTGAAGGTGATGCCTGTCGATTAGAACTCCTCCAGAGACGACTCGTCCCTTAAGGCTTGATGAATCTCCAAGGTTCTCGCCTCCTTAAAACCCCCGTAACGCTTTAAAGGCCAATAGCATTAGTCAGTCAAAAAAAAACAGGAATTAAATGACTCCGTAGATTGGCACGTGTGCTCATTTCATATCACTATTTAGTGATGTTATAATCTGTTTCTCAAAGTGATTTAGAAAATTCGTCATTATCTCTTATCTCCAGAATTTCTTCGCACCTGTAGTATCAATTGATTTTTTGATAGTACCTACTGGTAAGACGGGCTTTTCTTCTCTTTGTTTGGCATTTGACAAAAAAATGGCTGCATTAGCCTCAGTTGCAGAAAGACGAACATCAGCATAAACAGTAATAATAAAACCAATCATAAACGATATAACATCATACAGCACTTGGATATTCAATGCAAAACTTCTCCAGTCTCGCTAACTGCGAAGTCCAAGAACATAAATGAGGGCTAGACAAATAAGATTAATCCTTAAACATTCAACCTTAAGTCTTGGAGTAGTTTTAACAGAAGAACTTTAGACGGCGACAAAGAACAGGAAAGCTTCCCATTCAACTGTGCAGTATCGTTAAAAACAAAAACTGAAGAGAATTCTTATCTAGATGGACAGAATTATGAAGTGTGAACGAGCAGTCAAGTATGTATCGCCAATACCGACTCTTGTGTTATTTGGATGATATGATAAAATAAAATTATCGGAGATACTTAAACATAGTGCACCTAAGCATGTCAGTTTATTATTTATATTGTATTTAAGTGATTTACTGGATTTTTCAGTCGAATCGTCCAATCAGTAGGAATTGTCAGTAAAGATGCCGCAAACGTTTGAGATATCAACAAATAAGTTTTTATAATACTTAATAGTGTTTGTGTGTGAGTATGCGTGTGTGTAGGTGGGTGTGGATGTGTGTAGATAACAGAAAATTTGTGATTTAACTTTTAAAAGTTCTTATAGTTTGAGTTGCTTATTGTATATTTATCACATTATCTGTAATTAGCTTGCTATTACTATTAGCTTTAACTATCTATTTATAATGTGATGATTCACAAATTAAATAAAATTGATCTGCAGGACGTTTCGCTGGTAAAGTTAGCAAAGCGGAAATACAAAAGCCAAAAGATTCTTATTTGGGTTTCAAATTAGATGTGCGTGTAACTTTATTATTATTATATGTTTTAATATACTAATCTTTGAAGTACTCGTATATTGGACAGGAGCCACGGTCAGGTTTAAAACGTAATCAATGGTTCGTCAATTAAATAACACATTTTTAACACAGGGAATTTTGTCGACGATAGGATGGACAAAGTGATGATGAAAGTCGTTTTCTGATGTCAATTAGTGTGTGAAGTTTATTATTACAGATGTTAACATTACTATAAACAAAATAAAATATTGTTAAAAAAAATCATCTCCGATTTTTGCTAAAAAATATCCATCATTACTTCAATTCACTTCATGGACACTGACATATATTACACTGCGTGTAAACAATATATGTAACAAATATTATATGATTGCTTCTGTTTATTTATACTTAGCAATTACAGTAAACTTTAATTAGAATTTTTGTGTTTTTTTCTGGGATCCAATAAATGATTTGCAGTGAAAATTCTTTGCGAGTAGTCATTCTTATAGATTGCTTAGTATAGAGGATTACTTTGAAAGACTTTTGAAATATTATGAAGGCAAGACTTTCTCTTAAAATAATTTATATTCTTGATTTTTTCGAGCTGAAATTACTACAGATAACGACAGACAAGCCCTTGACACCTCAAAAATGTGTCGTAAGAAGAGCACTAGGATTCCGCCAATGGACACGGGACGCTTACGTCAAATTGTCATTTTCGGATTTACCTTATTTGTAATACTGTCCTTTTTTCCCTGACACCATTTTTATGCAATATTTTATCATCGTTGTCAAAACTACAGGTAATGTACGCTTCTAATAGATTATTATAAGCTATGCAAAACCCTAAACAGAAAAATAAAAATTTAAATCAAAGCTCTATCGAACCAACAAAAGTAAAACTAGTTTAAATCCAAGAACAAGAGACGTTAATGCAGATTTGAATTTAGAACGCGGAACGCCGCGTGTGGTCGGGATTCGGTCGCGGACGCGCGCAAAGAAAGCGTTACCTTTATTTCCCCCTCAGTAAGATATAGGCCAGCCATCTCGTTTTACTAGCTGTGTTAACATGAAATAATTACGGAAGGAGGTGAAAACGTTTGTTTTGATAATTATGTTGGCTTAGGACCAGTTTCAACTATTTCGACACTTGGCAAAACGCAGACAAACATAATTTAAACAGGTTGATTGTAATTTTTTAACCTAGCAACATCACAACACTTACCTACTAGATCAATTATGGATTATTTAAATCTTTGAAGATAAGATAAGGTAAGATAAAAATTTATTGTGATTCAAATTTCATGCACTTAAGATATGACAGATTGCCATTTTTGGGCGTACAATATTATATTATTATTAAATAGTAACAATTTTTAAAAAATCATTTTCGTTTTTAATAAAAAAAATGAAAAACGTGATATGTAATATTTTCTACGAATGGACACTGTATTTTGCTTACTATAATATGATTTAATATAGACTTCACATTTATTATTACATATGTCGAGATAACTCAGTCAAAATAATAAAAAATTTAGAATAAGTTATATAATTATCTTAAATTAAATAAATAAAAATAATGTCAAAATATTGTAGTAAAAATGTAAGTGGCTAGTTTCAAATTTCGCATTGCATGTATTAATTATTATAGCGTTGATTGGGATTTATTTCAGAATCGAAGAGTTTAAGGAATATTGAGTATTGAGAGATCCTATTTATAGTTGAGATGAAGTCCAGACGTTCCGTTAAATTATTACCACAAAATCTAGTTCGCGGCAGACATTTGGGTAGTGTCCTCATGACTTAGTAATCATAGATCGATATTGTTGACTTTGCTTATAACGATTGGCGATATAACTTAAACATTGAAGCGTTTTAGAGATTTTAGATTTTATATCGCGACCCACATTCGGCAAGCGTGGTGGGCTATTAATTAATTATGTATTTCTCCCATTTAGGAAGATGTATGCCCAGCTGTGGGGTGTTTATAAAAGCTATTGATGAAGAATATATAAATAAATATTATAATTGAGCAATACACCATGCACGTTTTGTCTAGTCTGGATATTTTTTAAATATAGAATAGAATAGAATATATCTTTATTGTACATCTCAAAAAAAAGTCAAAAAAACACTTTTTTACTAATTAAAAAATAAACTATACTTACTATTTTTAAATATTTTCATATTGTGTGCGAAATTCAGCCAAAAATCAAAAAGAAGGTAAGTTCAAATATATATATATATAGATTATATATACATAGAGCTCGGCTATAGAGTACCTTTATTTGGCACTCAATGCCAAATAGAATTTAAATTTCGAGTTATATCTCACCATCTACATCAAGAATACGAATCAAGGGAATGAGTTTTTATTTATATTATTATTAATATCTATATTAATATTTTTCAATATTAATATTAATATTTTTCAACCTCACGCCTTTTATTGACTGATATAACTTGATCTTTGCGGTGCCGATGTCTTGGTACCAAAATCAATTCAAATTACATTAATGGACATTTCTATTTGGAATTTCTAAAATATTTCACCTCCTGCAAGCCATACAACTAAATTACAATGATTAACCCTTATACACACGCGGCGAAACCGGAAGCGGGTCTAATACGACCCTCACATTTGAGGGTTATAATTTGATCTGTTAAATGAAATGTTGTATAATACAGCCGTTTCGACCGGAGTGTATTTTAATTGTATATGTAACCTCCTAATAAACATGGATGTTTGTTCGATTGTTTGTTGCGGGTATTTATAGTTTAGGGTTTCATGTCACACTTTTTGGATATTAAAAAAAAACATGTTTAACATTTTGTAACATGTGTTTCATTTTTCGTACTCAATACTCAAATGTTTTCTCCCTCATGGCTCGAACGCCCTGGAGAATCTAAGAGACAGCGGGACACCTCCCCCGGAGGTGATGCCTGTCGATTAGAACTCCTCCAGAGGCGAATCACCCCTTAAGGCTTGAGGACTCTTCAAGGTTCTCGCCTCCTTAAAACCCCGGTAACGCTGTAAAGGCCATCTGCGGCGAACAGTATTAGTCAGTCCCAAAAAAAATCAAATGTTTTATTACCAGACCACAATGTAACCAACATTGTGAATATTAAAACCATTATGGACCATCTCCAGCAAAATATTTTATACGTACTTCTTGTTCGTAATATTTGACTTTAGAATGGCCCCAATTCTGTTGTATACGGACTAAGAACAAAGTTCGTGGTAATTTTTCATTATAACCCGACCAAAAAAGGAAAGACGGACGTCATTTTACGTTAGTCACATGACGACTTATTGACAAATTTGCCTGCCTATTAAATAAATCAAAGGAGAATAGATAGTCTAAGCGAGAACTAGCATGACTTTTTCAAGAGTCATTGTATCCTTTTCTTATTTAAGTTGAATGAAAAAGATGCAGATAAGTTCAACAGCCAACAGAATGGCTACCAATTTTGTAAGTTTAACCGATTTTTTGTCTGTGAAAACATAGAAACAATCGGTGCCTGTGTGGGGCTGTTTATTTTTAGTGACATTTTTCGTAAGCTCGCATCATGTTTTAACTTTTAATGATTGTGCTTTTGAAACTGTCTAGCATCGACATGATAAGACCTAGGTGGGCCACTACCGATTCATTTACGACGTCCTCATGCCGGTACTATCCATACAACAAATTTTTTTGTTTGTGTGCGGCCGCGCCTTGTAAGGGACAAAGGTATTGTTACCTAACTTCTTGAATTTTTTATTCCAATAACTTCAAGACCATTAATAAAAGCTCGCCATAGGCATGTAACGAACTGTGAAAAATCATAATGAAATCATTTTTCATTCGAACACCTGATACTTCCATTCACACAGACTGCTATTATTCACTACTCTGTGAAATCATAGATCATTTACATTCCATTTCATTTAATTTCTCGATTCTTGGAGTTTCCACTGATTATACATTCGCCTTTATAACGTATCTAAAATTGAACTAATGAACGCATCGTTTTTGATTTAACCGCTTACCGCGTACTGGAAAGTGGTTCATTCTTCGACTTGAAGACTCAGCCAGTCGGGTTCAAAGCTAATTGAAGTATCGATACTTCATTGAGCTCATCCAAATATTTATAGTATGCCTAAACGATTTCGTCTATAGACCATGTTTGCGCGCGGGAAATCTCGCCAAAATGTTTCTACCATAGACAACGCAGTATCTCATCGAATTACCAAAGAGTTGCTAGCGGTTTAGCCGCGCATTAATAATCCGCCATTAGCTGTCATGGCTGACAGGACTTGTCAAAATATGCGGGAAACTATAAACCTTGCTGTCATTTGAATAAACTTTTTGGATTTACACCGACTTTATATATAAATGACATCTTATAATTAACGTTTTGCTGTGTGATAAATAGGTGTTTATAATGTTATATATTTAATAAATAATATAAGTTATATTTCTATTCTGAAAAGAAAAGCCTACGTTTGCATGTCGTGACAACTATTATATAAAACTGCACTTATAGTATATGTGTTTTAATAAATAAATAAATGACTGGACCTTATATTATATAAACTAAATAAAAACTAGAAAAAGTCTGAAATTGGCAACCTGCAAGAGGTATAGGTTCCGTGTGAGAAACTTTAAAAGAGTTTCTATTACAATCTGTATAAACACGTGTTTGAGTTATATTGTTTCAAATCAATAACTGTACTATTAAAAATCGGAACTAAGTAAGTAATCTTAACTATGAGTATGGAATATTGTTTAATAAATTTAGCTTTATAAAATCGTTTGAGAACTATATTGTGAAAAATCACCTCATCTAAGGATTAGTACATTTAACTATGTCACTAACCTTCATGCAAAATATTTCATTTTGTAAAATGATATAAAAATAATTATTTATTAGCTTCATTCGGTAAATTAATAGATTATCGTAATACAATTAAAAGAATTTTATTTTTATGGCGACACTGTGTCATACTCAATATATTTCTTATTTTTAATACCAAATCTTTAAAAAAATAGAAATTTCTAAAAATCTGAGAAGTTCATTGAACTTGCTATATTTTTACTACAACTTCAAGGTAGGTAATATCTACCTTTTTCGTTGCTCGAGTAACATTCTAGTCTGAATATGAGCAATATTTTGTTCATTTTTATTTGTTTAATCCTCTTAAAGTTATCAGACAGTTATTGCTGTTAGAACGCAGCTTACCATATGTAATTCTATTTTACTACTGAACAGAATTGGTAATTTAAAAGCTCTCCAAAAGATTTTTTAAAGAAACGGTGATAGGATTAAATAATAACGATTTAAAAGGATTTAGTAATCGAGTCTATTTAAATAAAGAACTATTTGAGTTCGATATTTAAATTACAATTTCAAAGTTACAAAATAATTCATGCACAGGAAATAAAATCTAAGGAATTATTACTCTTGGTATTATGTCCGCTAGGTCTTGGACCTTCTTGAACATCATCATCATCATATCATCCCCCATCATCATATTGGTTCTTTATATTGAAACATCAGTTTCCTCGTAAATTAATTGTACTAAAAAGTCTCTTATCACTTTTTTACCTAAATATATATTGAATAAAATCGAGATATGGAATTTTGCTTCAAGTTGAATATAGCGTGCACCGTTAGAATATAGTGTGCACCGTCAGAATATAGCGTGTACCGTTAGAATATAGCGTGCACCGTCAGAATATAGTGTGCACCGTCAGAATATAGCGTGCACCGACAGAATATAGCGTGCACCGTCAGAATATAGCGTGCGCCGTCAGAATCAGAGACGATGTAAGAATTTTAAACAAGTTAGTAGTTTCACAAATTATTTTAAAAAAGACTTCTGCCTTTTCCAGTGTTACCTTTAATGTGCTGTATACAGTACTACATACGACCTTAAACAGAAGCCTATATGTACCCTTCAAAACAAACAGACAAGTTGTATAACAATTATCAATATTTCACTAAACAAATTGTAGCAGGTAGCGATGGTATTCTTGCTGAACCTCCGCCGACACTTCACTAAAGGAGCTGGAACCAAAATTGTGTAGTAGTAACAAAACAAACACGGACAAACCCGGGATCTTGAGCAATAACTCAATACGTAGAAATGCGTATTTACGAAGTACATAAGAGTTTGCTCTGAGCTGATGATATTAATTCCTGCTGTAAAGTATACAGGCTTCAAAAATAACACGATAAAATTGGAATCTAGGGTAATTAGCAAACCTTGGCAAAGTCTTTCTCTAATGTCTATCGTGTCGTGCAAATACAAACAAGATACAATACTTACTATCTCATTTACACATGCACACTTCCACGTGCTCGGTCATAACGAGTCTATCGATAACGTACAACACTATTAACCGACTTACTATTTAAGGAAACGAATACAAACACTACAAAGAAGTTTTTAATGGTAAGTTCCCCAATTTATATACCTAGGAATAACAAAACTGTCTTACAATCAAAATCTATAAGAATTTCCAATCGAAATATAAATAAATATTGACTCAAATATTGCTCTATTTTAAGAGGTCGGTTTCAGCTATACTTTAAACCTTATATATTATTATCCTAATTAATCATATTATTACAACTCTACATCAACTAAATAAACTTTCGTACATCTAATTAAAATCTCCCAATAAATACCGAATTAATATAGAGCGCAACTACTTTAAAAGTAGCCAAACATATTGAAAATAAATTTCACGGTGCTGTAGACGAAAACAACTTCAACAAATAACTGGAAACATTGCTGCGGTAGAGCACTGTCAGAAATATATATGTGGCAGACAGCGCGCTCACTGTGGGGTGACTGTGTTGTGGCGTTAGTAAAGAGGCGGCCAATCCCGTCAATACCAGGATCCCTAACTAACGGCGCACCTGACTGCTCCTTCAGTTTAAGAGACAAAACCAACCAAAGAAAAGCATTCTGAATTAATTATTTGGAAAAAAGAGCTAATTTCGAAACTTTGGCCCTAAATTGAACTTTTATTTATTTATTAATTCTGTGATAATAAACAAGATATATTTGAGAAACACATACTTCTTTATTTATTTAATTCAACATTGTTTCAACAGCATTTTTATATATACAGAATATAATGGAATTACCCAGACATAAGCCAATTAAAGAAACACATTAAACTTTTTAAAAAGGTATCAGGAAGTCAAGAAGGTCAAAAAATAGGCTGCTCAAAATACATACTTAAATAGATGATAATTAACAATGAAATAATTGACAATCAAGAACATAAATAAAAAGAGAGAGAGAAAACAAAAAAGAAAGAGAAAAAAACTATATTATATTGATGATGCAATTTTTGTGCTTTAATTAACGTGGAGATAATTTTTATTCATCGTTTGCAAATAAATATCTCATGTTGACATTTAATATTATAAATTTTTCAATGTTTTCAACAATCATAGATTACCATTCCACTTATAATACTCATAACAATTACTTGATATTATGTTAAAGTACTTTACTAATTGAGTGACATCAAAATTGTACCTTATTAAACTACATAGTAAAACCTCTTTTGTACCAACTCCATAATGACACCTGCTTATAAAAACATAATTTAAACTTGAATATAGGGAGAGATTTTTAAAACCTGCATTACTATACATCTAAAATTATATTTTTAAATTGCACGATTGACAGCTGCCTTTTTCCATCATACTGAAAGAACAGTGCATCCTACTGTTTTATTTTTATTTAGAATGTGTATTTCAGAATCAAGCCCATTATAGGCCATTGTAAATTTGTTTTTCGTATACTAGATTACATGTAAATGCTGTTGGAATTAAATCCCAGTTGTCTCGTCTGAAGGTGGACAAGATGAAGAATAATAATTAATATTCTTCTTAACTAAGGTAAGTAAGGTCGTCATATCTCTACCCCAATTCGGAAAATGAGCTTGTATATTAAGGTTACCAAATAAATAAAGATTATAACTTTGACTGTCGCTAAATATAATACCCCAGTCTCCTCGACTAATAAAGTCGTAAGTATAGTCAGAAAATTAGTTCAAGTTCTACACGATTTAGGGCGTGGCTGTTTACATACCTTTCGTTTGAATATGCCGTTTAAAGAGTAATTCTCTGAAACTTTTTTAATATAGCAATTAAATCACCAACCGCTCTTGTAACAATCGGTAGTTCTTCTATAGTAAATAGGGTGGCGTCGTCGGGAGTGTGGAATTAAGGATTACCTTTATCATCGCCCATCGTAATTTACCAATGCAATATAAATGCTTGTTCATACAAAACCGGTTAAGTGGGAGTTGAAATCATGCTTCTTGGTTCTGTACAAAATTGCACAAAAAAATAATTGGTCCTTTTTTTGTCGTGATAAGCGTTATTACGACGCATGTAACAGAATTTTTTTTGTGATACCATGGTTGGCTCGAGGCGCTAATTTTGATAGATACTTACATGTGCCCCACATGCATATACCTTCTTATGATGATGCTGGTTACTCGAGGGTATCGGTTCCTCTTGAGTCATGTTTAATTATTTAGGTTACTGATTTATATACACTTGGTTGTTTATATTATCACTATGTGCAAATACGAATGCTGTATATATACTATGACACGCGGGAGTGTTTGAAGAGACGAAAGACGTGTTGTCATGTGTACATCGTCGGGAAAAGGAATTTGGTTGTGTGCGTTTTGTTAACGCATTAGTCAGATATAAATATAAAAATCATTAATGACGGCGAATCAAAGCGTCATAAACATATACTTTGCTAATGTTGTTATGAAATTTATACTTTTTAAGCACAAAGCATCCATATAAAATGAAACCACCGTTTCATTTGCAAAAGACTGTGTTAGATTCTTCCTAAAAACGTGGCATTAGCTAAATTTCATGGTCCTAAGTCAACCAAAAAAATGCGATTGGCATAAAGAGCGACATAAATCTTTTAATGAGTTCTCAGCTTTAATAAAGTATTTCTATGTTTTACGTTACTATTCCCGGCGTAAAAAGAGAGAGACAAATATACAAACGAATAAACCAATGACCCTAGAAAATGTACTTTTTTATTTCAAGCTACGGAACACTAAAGATGAAAAATACTGCAAGTCCTTCCTTTCTGACTAATGTATGCTGCTAATGAATCAGATAAGTCAACATAATTAGGAAATGACATAATTTTCTAAACAGATAAGACAGACATGGGTGGTCCTCATTGCCACGTCGCTCTTGACGTCCTCTTAATCAAATATCTAATTATATCTTGACGTTTAAGACATATATGAACAATATTATCAACATAAGCATACTGAGCCTACCGCAATCATTATCTTACTTGTGTAAGCGTTAAATACAATAAAATATAGTTTACGCGTATTTTATCTTAACGTGTGAACTAAGTTATATTTTTGAGTGTTTCTCTTCTTGAATTGGCTGATGTACAATAAAGATATATTCTATTCTGTTCACACATTGCGATAGTACATATATTGTAACTACATACTGTAACTACAGCCATAATTGTAATACAGAAAAGAGAGGGGTCTTTTCTAACACAGGTTTTCTTAAACTTAAAAGAAGAGACCCACACATTCTAAAAAACTACGTGTAGTTAATAAAGATATTTTTGATTTGATTTTTGATTTTTTTTGATTCTATTCTATTCTAACCGTCGGCTAGATATTTAATTGTTGAGGGTCGCTAGCAGACGGGTAAGGGTCTTAAAATAATTTCTTATAAAGCTTACAAAATATTTTTTACGGAATTATTTACAGGTCTCTGAACAGTCAACGTTGACTGAAAGGTCAATGTAATAGGTAACATTGAAGGAATCTAACGAAAAATATTTTTTTACAATGAAGTCAAAGTTTTCGTATATCTTATCTGTAGTTGGTTAGTTATTGACATGAATCCAACCCTTGTGCGTCAACTGGTACCTTGACACTGTATAGTTTTTACAAAATCTCACAAACTTAAATTTTAATGATTCGTCGCGACAGAGAGATAACGCAAGTGGCAAATGCGTTGGAAGTGGAGATTTTAAGTGTTATAGATAACTGGAAGGGGGACACTTGTGTCACTGTTACATAACCAAATGGTGGGTTTCAATATTTTATCTTCCGTTAGGTTTGATTATATTTGATCCAATAGTGTTCAAATAACTCGACACCGCCGGATGGAAAGCAGTAGAGGAGTCCATGTGAAGATAGCTAGTGCAGCATGCGAAACACTGCCCTTTTTTTTTTTTTACGTCAGAAAATCCTTTATGGATACCCAGGAAGAAACGGTGGGGCTTGCCCCCTGGGTTATGTGGGAGTCACCGGTGTAAAGAGCCGGCATACCCACTAAAAACTGACGATACCCATCTTACCACATAAGTGCGGCGCGACCGAGGTAGCTCGTCGCACACTTCTCAGGATGCGAAACACTGCCCTAGCCATCACCTGGTTGACTCAAAAACTGCCTTTTCATGCCTATTTTGATGGAACCCAAGTAGTATAAAGGAAGGAATACGTGTTAAAGTTAGTAATGCATCGATGAACCGTGGCATCCTTAGCCATGTGATCTACAGACTCATTACCCTGTATTCCCTAATGTCTTGGAATCCAGGCCAGTAAAACCTTGGAGATAACCAAGTATCTCCAAGGTTTTACTTACACTATGATTGCTATATCCAACTTATCAGTTCCAAAGTACAGGAAGGACAACCATAATAGCCATAGCTTTTTCAGTAAAGACAGTAGAAAGGAGGTCATAAACATTCTGACATTTAAATGTGCGCGACCTTTTTGCTAAAATTATTCTAAATTTAAATTTTTATTCTAAACAATCTTGAATTCCATTTCTTGTATATTTATAAAAATGTCACAAATTTTTTACCGATTTTGTTAATAAAATTTCATGATATACCATTATTTGAATTTTGCAAGTAAACACGGGCTTTCAAATATTAGTTGTTTACTAATTCTAGATAAACCTTAGTAGCCATTATAAACATTTGCATGTCTATTAGCTTTATAACGTGAAACGGTATTCAAAGCAGAGCTATCCCACTCTACCGTATACTTACAAGATTTCAAAACGCAGAGTGCTTGTACTGTTCTAGTTTCGAATGATCACTATAATTAAAAGCTAAAACAACATTTGGCCAATGCCTCCTAATTACTTTATGCATTATCTCGTCTGCTCGGTATCTTAACGGCTGTTACACACGAGATGTGGGCGCCAGAACACGCATGTGAACGGGGTGTTATTGTGGGGTCGATAGAAAATTTTGTACGCAAGGACATTGTAATAAAAATATTTACACTAACACTAACGCTTTCAAGTGACAAAAAGTCTATACGTTTTTTCCTTTGAAATATTGAAGTAAAATGGAAATATCAGAGCAAATATAAGAAAATATTTTTAATACAATTTATGGTAGAATTTAATGAAATGGTATTTTTAATGAAGAATATGTCCAAATCATTACCATATTGAGAGATATTACTATTTTAGATAATGTACTTTGTACTTTTTAAGTTAAAATTTAATTAAATAATGTAGAATAGAATATATATTTATAAGGAAGAAAAAAGAAATGCATAAGGAATAATTCGAAAAGGGACAATTGTTCGTACAATTTAATTTTTTTAATATTCTTTTTTAAGTTTGTTGATGGAGCTTATTTACCCAAACAGAAAATTGACAGGGACTATATATTAACTAAAAATAAAAAAAATATGTTAACATGTATACTACAAAATAATTTGCAATCAACCTCATGGAAATGTTAACGCGGTTAGATATCGTATGTTAGTGTCTATCAATTTCAATAAATCTCTCATGTAATGATATGCTTTAAAAGACTTGTACATGTTATTGACTCTGAAACTAATAATAGTCAATCGTAGTTTGGAGTGCTGATCGCTATTTTATTATATAACACTTAGGTGGCAAACAAGCATAAGGTCTATCTGAAAGCGGTCGCGGTTGCTTATAGGCGCTTGTAACAGCAGGGGTATGACTCGTAGTACCCTGCGTAGCGCGTATATATTCGCAATTGGTGTAGCTAACTTTCGAGTGGTTTGCATATAAAGTCCTGTGTGATCGCATTAAGATCAGTTTTAACCGATTTATGACCTCGCTAGATACTATAACTCACAGACTTTTTATCAAAGGTCTTTTAGATAAAAACTTTATTACTTGTATAATAATATCACAATAAATGTTATACGAACGGAAGTCTCGTTGTAAAAATAATACACCAATATATGTTATGACTTAAAAAAGTATCTTTCTTGAGTAAGTGAATAAAGTCTATTTAAGTCTATTTTTAGTTATGAACAACCTTTGTTATACTTACAACATAATAAAAATATGTGATATTTCTTGATTTGAAAGGAAAATCTATATGTCATATGTTTTTTTGTCGTAATTAACATTTTAAATTAAAATTATTATTTGGAATTTAATGTTGTATTTATTTTATACAAACCTATGTATAAATATTCAATGACAGTTATTTAATTAAGAATACATGCAATTATACGCGACGATCAATTAAATAAAGAAATTTACATTTAATTTATGATCGAACTTTACAAAAAATAAATTGAAAAATCTTATAGTAATAATAATAAGCCAAACATAGAAACTCTTTTAAGATTAACTTTTTTTTAAAAATATTTTTTGTTACATTGCTTAGTTACGGTTGTTATTTTATGTTAATTTATTTGTTCTATTGTTATTGAAAAATTGTCTCGCAATCAAACGAGATTAAAGCCATTGTGAACTTTAAAGCGACCTTTTATAATCAATTTATTTATTAAATTAGTACAGTTAAAAAAAAAACAATACAATATAATTATTTCTAATTATTTATTATTAATATTACTGACATCCAACCAATTGTAAATCAAAAATTCTGTAAAATCTATTTCTTACATTTAAAAACACACTGACTTACAATTCCAAACAATCCCTAGATAATTAGCATTTTGAATGCATATAATTGAATTGGACCATTATACAAATTTAAACACTTAACTTAAACCTACCTTTTGAAATCTACCTTTCTCCTGTATAACCTAAAATTTTGTTGTGCCCGACAGGGTCCATAGTGTCATTAATAGTCTTAAGATTCATATTATGTAACTATGGAACGCAAAATAAAGAATTGAGAATTGAATTGAATTCCGCTTGTTTTCAAGCAGTTCTCCATATTATTCATCTTTATGTATATACTCTTACAGCCTTACAAAAAAACTCGAGACTCAAGACTAGTCCGGCCAACGAAACATGATATTAACCATAGACTAGGATATTAAAAAAATAGAAAAAAATAACACATTAAATTACATTGCTTCGCAACAGTACATACAAGAAATAACAGTTTTAATAAGCACAGTAATGATGATAAAAATTGTTAAATTTCTAGTCTAAGGTAACTATCAAGTTTCGTTAGAAACACTCTACCTGCAACTTAATTTATTTATTTTATTATACCGACTAACAAATCACAAATTGTCTTACACGCGTATTAACGAATTTGAACCATATCGGCATTCTTAATTCGTTGCTTATTTAATTTTAATTTTAAAGTCACATTTTCTATTCTTTCTAACAGTATCATCAACCCATTCACTTAGCTTAAGCTTTATATAAAAACCTTAAAATGCTTGCATTTATCGAGTTCATTAAGTAAATGACAGCTAAATATGGCGTTTGACAGACAAAAAGTTCTTATACATTTTTTAAACGATCTTACTGATTTATTACCTCCAAAACACGGAGATTTAAACCAAAAATAACGAAACCAATTATTCCCCATATAAACATTTAAAGCACCATCTGTTTTAACCCCTCACTACCCCACGGAGGGCAAAAACACCCCATAAAAACGTTTGAGGGTAAAAATACCCTCAAATGCTTTGTTTGATTCCCGGTCAGGACAAATGACGTCTCGAATGACATTGTTATGTAATGATGCCTTTAAGTTAACTAAATTTCTTATGGGTTTCTTTTAGGAAACTGGAGACTACTAGAGTTAATAATGGAAATTCTTAAAATACTTGTCTTTAGTCGTTTGTATGCGTTCTAAGTTGAGATGATATTAATTAAATTAATATTAAATTTTCTATTACGTTATTACTTTATTTACTGACGGAAAAAAGACACCTTTTTTGACAAAAGCCTCATATTTATGGTTATTAAAAAATCTTAAGATATAAACACAAATCCTGGTGGCAATTCGAAACCAAGCTACATGGGCCATATTTTCATAATAGAAGGGTTTAACTCAGGATCAGCTGAGAAAATGTTATGTTCGGTATGAAAATTTTTCACAATATACATCACTTAACATATACAATATAACTCCAATGCCATAGTCCACACAATTTCCATAAGAAATAATATAACGTAAAAGCACAATACAGTAAAGGCCATTATTTTTGACAGCTTTGATATTTCTCTTATTCATTAACGTAAGTTGAGCAGAGGGTAAGGGATGGACAGACTGACATTCGTAAATTAGAGCGAAGAGGGTTGTTGATTCTGAAATAAATATTATTTTTTTTGTAAATATTGTTGTGATGTGTATTATGAGTATATACTCATAATATGACTATTCAAAAGTACAGACGACAGCACATCAAATGTTACTCTTATATTAAGTTGTTTGTTTTTGAACTTAAGGACTATGACATAGTTGTGGCTCAATATTTGCATTATTAAGATGTCAACATGGTAATTTAATTTCAAGGTGCAGCGCTTAGAGATAGACTTCCATTTTATATTAAATTTAGATAACTATCATAAAGAGCAATGGATATAGAGAAAGATTTCTCGGGAAACCATCATAACAGTCTGAAAGACTGCTCATTAATTGCTTCAGTATTCAATATTTAGTCGCTGACAACCCTACAGTAGTAAATAAAAGCACGTGCTCACGCGCATTTAATACACACACGTGCTGCGATTGATCAAACGTCGGACTGTCATGTTTATTTTTATTAATATTGCCAGCTCTTTAATAACTCTCTTCTGATATTTGGTGAATTGTTTTGAGGCAGATATATAATTGGGTCAAAAGTTGTACCAGTAGTGGTAAAAGCGCTGGATCGAATTCAGCTTCTGGCTTTCAACGCATAGCAGGGTTTAATTATGACAATTGAATTTAGAAATTCAGTCATATATTTGAACGAGCTTACAGATTTTGTAGATGAAAGTTAACCACTTCTTTCTACTATACTCTTTGATCCATAAGGATGTTTTTCGTCTGCCAACACCAGTGTCTTCCTTCTTTGTTGGATACAGACTTTATCATTCATATAAAATTTTACAAAGAAATGGAAAGGTAATCAAGCGAAATTAACACCAAAATAAGTTTTATACTAGGAAACTGTTGACTCAGTGTGATTTAATAAAAATATAGTTATTGTTTGTTTATTGTTTTTGTTTTCATTTTTATTTTATTTGTTTTTTCTCTCTCTCTTTAGTTATTTTATAGTTAATTGTCATTTGTTTGAATGTGTCTTGATGTATTTTGGGCGGCTGCCTTCTTGGTTTCCTGATGATTTTTTGGAAAGTATAATGTGTTTCTTTAATTGGCTTGTATCTGGGTGATTGCATTCTATTCTGTGTGTGTAGAAAATTGCTGTTGAAACAGTGTTGAGATAAATAAATAATAAAATAAAATAAATTAATAGTAAACGTTTCAAATCAAGGGTAAAAGATTGCATATAAATTTTATTCATACATTATCATCATCATACTGGCCAAAAGACTTTCACAGCAGAAATAAGCCTCTACCAAAGAAATCTCTCTAAACCGATGGGTCCTGTGTAGTCCGCATCAAGCGGCTTCACGCCACCTTTACCAGATCGTCGGTCCAACTTGTGGGGGGTCTGCCAACGCTGCAACTCCCGATACGCAGTCGCCACTCGAGGATCTTTCGGCCCGGTCAGCCTTCTTTATGTTTTTTTTTATAAAAAGCACAGCAAATGACTCGACACCACCTGATGATAAGCAGTAGACGAGTCCACATGTGAAGATAGCTAGTGAAGCATGTGATATACTGCCCTAGACACCCTCACCTTGCCGGCCCAAAAAAAGCTTTTTCACGCCTCTTTTAAAGGAACCCATGTTATAAGAAGGAGGGAATACGTGTGCTGGTAAGGAATCCCATGCTCTAGTTGTGCGACAGAGAAAGGAGTCACTAAATTTCTTAGTACGTAAAGTAGACGTGGCTACAGTAAAGGAGTGACTCCGTAGACCAGCACGCGTACTCCTTAGTTGGAAAGGAGAGGGTGTCATTTAAATAAAATATCACACAGTAAAACAAATTTAATACTAATACATAATGATATAGGTAATTTTTAAATGACATTACAAATACTAAAGGTTTGGAGTTTCTTGCGCCGCTTCTTCTCTGCAGCTAATTCGTCGAAACGGTGCAAGGGTTAATGTTAATTGGAAATATGCATAATAGTGCTAATTTAAAGTTAAGAATAATTCATTTAATACTTAATTAAATTTTTAAAACTGGGACAACTTGCAAAAACCCGGTTAATGATCACTTACAGTTAGCACTATTAATAGTGACGTACAATTATTTTTCTCATACATATTCCCTGTTAGGAAGATTTAAAAGAACTTAGTAAAAGAATCTATTTAAAAAAGGTATTTTATCTTTCACTATTACTATGAAATAGATTAATTTGAGAGGAAATATTCTGTTAGACTTCTTCTGAAAACATTCTCTTCGTCACTTCATCGTGGATAGTGAAAAGTTTTCTGATCCTTACTGACATAGCCTTTTTATACAAAAAAATTGTTGTACCAAATACAATTCACACCAAATAATATAATAATAGTACACGATCCATAATCTGTACCTTTCAAAGGTTCACTTTATCCGGTTCAAATCCTTTTCTACCTTTAAAGCATAAAATAGGTTAAGGGCCTTTTGTACAACTAAAGATTTCCTGCCAGTTATTGGGTTCAGAGCAAAAAGTAATCATTTCGCTAAGTATACAGACAGTAGTAGTTCGTTAAAAACGTGTATATTGCCTCGTAAATGAAGGAGACAAGTAGTATAACAAGATTATACTTAAATACAAACGCAGAGTAAAACTATCGGTACGATACAGTTAGTGTTTCTCGTTGGAATAGCGGTACTTCCCCAATATTGCTATTTTTCTAATATTCGTTTTGTCCCATATAAGAAAGTCTTTGACCAGCAATTTGCACGTGTAAAGGCTAATGATATTGAGAGTCAAGGACCACAGACACGCATTATCAATATCTTATAGAAATAACTTACACTTACTAATATCCCTGTAATTAATAATCTTTGCAGATTATTAGACAACTCCATCACAGACAAGTCCACATAAGGCGTTATTGTGATTACATCCTTCTCATACATCTAGTCAGACAGACAGGCTTCAAGAGCCAGATGTAAGGAAATACGTCTCCTTGCTTTTAATAAGTTATTTGGAGAAGATTTTAATTTACTATTCCTTAATTATGTTTAAAAAAATGTTAAATTCGGATTTCTTAAGATGAAATTGCTTGGATTACTTAATATACTGTAAAATTTGCTATACACTGTACGGTCCATATTTTGTGTGCAAATATTTCAAGGTATAACTATATACTGTAGTGGTCTTGTAAAAATCTATAGCAATATGATGGAGCATTATTTATAAGTGCAGTTACAACTTAAACTTTATGAACTGCCAGTGGTACCTTTCATTGGTCGTAGCATTATATTATATTAATTATTAATAATCATCTGCTTACTTTTATTGATGAGTATGTCTGATGTAGAGAGCCTTGTCAACATGGATACTAGATAACACAATGTTTCGTTAAAAATATGTAGAAGTTGACATAAGCGCTCATTCAACTATCGACCGTAATTGTCAAATCACAAAAAAAATATTATTTAGCGATTTAGATTACCAGTAAGCATGTTTAATGGTGGGAACTGACATTACAAACGGTATACAACCCTAAAGAAGTTATGCTTTTTTGCGTGTTCTACTGTTTGTGTGTGTGTTCTGTGGAGTTGCTTGACATAATAACCACGGCTTACTTCTACCGCTCCACCACCCGCCACGGGCAGGAACTTGAGCGTCAAGATTTGGAACTAAAGTGTTAGCTTACTATATGTTATCAGAGGAACTTTACTGCGTACGGTCAAGTTATGAATTGTTGATGCCTTGCAGAGAATTCCCAAACGAGAAAAGTAAATTATTTTTCAACCTATTTGACGAATGTGTTCTTCAAATAAGGTATATAATATTTTGAACAATGTTAGGGACTCGTGAGTGCTACCCCTGGGATTGTGAGCGTTCAAAGACTAAGGTAATAACTCTCCATCAGGTGGACCGTATGCTTGATTACTAGCTTGCATTCCAAAAAAAAATTGAATGTCAACTCTATTGCTATAAATCCCTTAAATTTCTTGTTTATTACACCTCTTCAATGAACGGTTTTGTTATGAACTCACCACGAAGCCGACGAACGCCATATGGCTCTATTTATTTGGGGTTGTAGTTCGATGCCCGGCAGTTGAATTATGTGGTCACTCCGCTTAATGACTGAGCAGAGATAAAACAAGATAAACATTTATGAATGGACTTGTTTGAATCGAGGTATAATGTTTCTTGTATAATCAAACGTAACCAGTGTTTTGAGTGAAATGTGTACCGAGTTTTCGTGATTAACATTACGTTAAGGTCATTAACATTAATGAACTTTGCCTTGGGGTTTATATGCTTATTTGATGTTAAAGACATTAAAAAATTTATACTAGGAGACATCTATTTCCTACACTTTTCCTTTACATCGAAACAGCAAATTGCTCCTCGCCCAAAGAAAGGTACCCACATAAAACACAAAGTTAAACCACCACCTAAACAAAGCGACACTCGCCAAATAACCACATCTTTGTTCTATTAGCTGAAACTACCTTCAGAATAGAATAGAATAGAATATATCTTTATTGTACATCAGCCAATTCAAAAAGAGAAACACACAAAAAAAAACTTAACTAATTTTGTACAAAGGGCGACCTTATCGCTAAAAGCGATCTCTTCCAGGTAACCTTAGGATGGACAGGATCTGGTTCAGGGGGAGGGGCAGAAAATTTTTGATCAGTTTGGTTGGTGGTATGCCTTTTTTGGGTTTGCCTCTAGCTACCATCGTCTTACCTAAGTCTGCCGCCACAACAATTGTATGTATCTCCCTACAGATTGAAATAATTATGCTTGCTATGGGGGTTGCTCCGAGGAGTGCTAAATAAAACCGACTCGTTAGAGTGCTGCTGATACAATGATAATAGAATAATGTTGAATTTACAGTAGAAAAACCGTATAGAAATAAATAATAATTTATTAATTTGCAAGAACAGAACAAACAAGAATTACAACAATCAACAAAACCAAATGACACATTCTATTTTCAGTATATAAAAACTAAGTGGCCAATGTTAAAAAACTCATGTCTCTAAAGAATACCGCCTCTCTACAAACAGTCATGTACTGCTCCTTCGTCTACCGAGGCGGAGTGTGTAAACTTACAAATAATTTATTAAGTTATAAAAGTAATATGAAATAATAAAGTGATGCGCAAACGCAATAGTTTTTGAATTCTCATAATTATAATTAAAATGCTGGATATGTACGTTGGATCGTACAAAAATAATGTTAATAGTATTTTTGTGAGGAAATAGAGGAAAAAGATAGTTCCTCTGTGGATGAGGAATTCGGGTGTAGTTCAGTTGCCCTATCTTCAATACCATCAGGTCAGATAAAGGCCTTGTACTTGCCCGTTAAAAATAATTATGCGTATAAATTGATTTGTTCCTTAGGCGACTAAGTCTGTAAGAGAAACGACTAAGTTCGTAATTCTATTGAAATTTACAAACATGTTTTGCGATTTTTGTGGTCAATTAAATCATCAGAAAAATATGTATTGAAATGCTTAAGAGAAATTTTAAACTAAACAGTATGTCTGATATTTTAGCTTAGTAGAATTTTGAAGGCAGATAGAAATAAATTAATTTCCCCATTTACATACGACACAGATAAAGAAACATACGGCAGACTACCTGGTACATAGTTTTGTTCTTAAATAATGACAGCAATAGATGCGAAACATTTGACGATAATTATATAAAAGTATAACATGATGATTTATTGCACGAAATTTTATGTTCGATTTGGTTCAAGAGTTTTAAAGCTGAAATTTGAATTATTCTTTTCCAAATTTGAATTATATTCGTAATTCAAATTTGTAAAACATTTTTTATGTGGAGAATAGGCCCTCTTCACATTCTAGTTTACATTAATAAAATTCATACTACTTCATTCTTAATAATCTGCAGATTACAATGAAACTCAAAAAAACCCCAAAAACGTCTTACGTGTAGTACAAACTTGAAATTTATAATCACCACTTCGCATTACTGTTAAAAGATGGCGTTCGTGGCATCAAAACCTAGTTTTTAAATTATTTAAACGAGTCTCTGATATTATAATACATTTTAATATGTGACAGTCATTAATAAACTGCTTAACCTAACTGACCTTCTAAAAATAAAAACTGTCTTGATGACGCAATCTTTAGAAACTGAAGTTTTATGTGTAAGTCATTTGAATGATCTATAATTAGTGCTTATGCAATGTCAGACGAGCCCATATCTTTGTTTGTGTTCAAGGAGAACTAGGCTCTTTATAGAAAAGCTTTTGTGTTATTTTATAAAGGAGCTTAACTGATATTAAAACAGTGATGTAGGCTTAATGTAGGCTTACGAAGAACAGACTTCTTTGTGATCTAATATATATAATCATGATTATGTAACACTAACTGTACTAACGTACCAACTCTAAGCAAAATTGTTACTAACACGACTAACAAAATGATATTCTTATTAAAACTTGTAATTTATTCTATGACTAAAATAAACGATTATTATAATTATTATTTATATCAAAAAAGGTAAATAAATAAGTTAGTTACACTTTTTATAATTGATGAACGGCTGGATCGATTTTAATAATTACTAATTGGTTAGATTAGTCTACACCTAGAATAGCCAATTTCCATAAAAAAATCAGATTTATTTGAAATAATATATTATATATTTTTTTTAAACTTAGATTTGATACTCCGTAATCTTCTGCAATAGACAGCTTACGTCACGCACCCTAAAGCTTATTTTTGACCATTAGTTCAACTGTGTGGCGACAGTGAAAGAGTGACTCCGTAGATGAGCACGCGTACTCCTGATTAGGAAAGGAGTGGGAGAGAAAAAGTCAAAGAGCTCTTCAAAGCACCCTATGGTACAAACGATAAAAGGCACTAAGCGACGCGACGCAAATGCAAAGGCTATAGAGTGTTCGTTAACTCCGCATCGCCTATAATACGCATAGCGCGAAGATGCAATCTGTCCAGAGCATCGGATGGTACTGAGCGGAGCCATCCCAAGGTACGAACAATACTCCACACAAGACCGGACATGAGTTTTGTACAGCAGGCATAACTTGGTCAGGCGTGAAATACCTACGCACCTTGTTCCCGAGTTTCCGCGAGGCGGACTTGATAACGGACTCGATGTAATGTTAAAGAAAATTGACGGTTTTTTCTCATAATTTTAATAACTTAAAGACAATTAAATTCTAACAACGAATGTCAACACGTAAATTGATTACTTTAGCATATTCATCAGTACTCCCCTTCCTAACAACATATGGCCAAAATGGGGTGTTTTTGGAGTGTTTTTATCAAATCTAATTTCATGCTACGTACCATTCGATATGGTTCACTGAACATTGATTAACCAGAGTTCAGCAAATGTTTGGATATTACAATATTCAGGACTATATTGATCAATATTAACGTTCATTTTCAAATTGAACAGATAACAGAATATCTACAACTGACCACCACACCTGTAATAGATTTTGGTGTTTTTTTTTATATTAAGCTCAGTAAATGACTCGATACCACCTGATGATAAGCAGTAGAGGAGTCCATATGTGAAGATAGCTAGTGAAGTGTGAGTGATAGTGTGATCTAGATAGATTCTATGTGAAATTTTACAAGATCATTGACTAAAATCTCTGAAATTATCAGTCAAGTAGTATCAGAACCACTAAAAGTCGTTTGCGGGATTTTAATTTTATTAAGAGCTTGCTTAGAAGAGAAGGTCCATCAATCTATGAAAAACATTGCATGCAAAAGCAGGAGTGGTTAAAAGCGAATTAGGGACCTTATTGTGTGATTTAATATCTATTGCGATAGCTTTGTCTTGAATATCATTACTGCGTAGCTAAAGCAATATAAACAGTCAAACGGCAATGGAAATATGGCGTTGGTCAAAATATAGCGATAGAGGCAGCAATAGATTCAGAGTTAGACAATAACGGCTGGTTTTTGATTACAACCACCGTAATCCATATTTCGGTCAGGAAGCAGTTCGCTGTGTTCCGGAGTGAAGGAAAGGTTGCCAATGTAGCTAATGTACAGGGAAGGCATTAACATTATCACTCTCCATAATGTCTTCAGTAAATTGATTGCGCTGGTACGCACCAGCACTCAATCAAGTAACTGATGTCTTTTATATTGGAGGTTTCTGTAAGTAACTATTGCAACTTACTCAGTGGGCCCATAATCATACTCAGTGGGCCCGTAATCCTACATAGTGGGCCCGTAATCATACTCAGTGGGCTCGTAATCATACATATTGGGCCCGTGATCATACTCAGTGGGCCCGTAATCATACATAGTGGACCCGTAATCATACTCAGTGGGCCTGTAATCATACATAGTGGACCCGTAATCATACTCAGTGGGCCCGTAATCATACATAGTGGGCCCGTAATCATACTCAGTGGGCCCATAATTATACTCAGTGGGCCCGTAATCATACTCAGTGGGCCCATAATCATACATAGTGGGCCCGTAATCATACTCAGTGGGCCCATAATTATACTCAGTGGGCCCGTAATCATACTCAGTGGGCCCGTAATCATACTCAGTGGGCCCATAATCATACATAGTGGGTCCGTAATCATACTCAGTGAGCCCATAACAATAACAAAAATCCTTTAGAGCGCAGGTAACCTTCCAAAATTCACCGCAGTAAGAAAGACAATGGTACTGCCCAGAAGATATAAAAGCACCCTCAGTTGTTAAGAGCATTTAAGAATCTATCGATTCACAAAATGCAACCTCGAACCCGACCTTACCCTACCCCCATTCCCGGCATCTGTCCACAACATGTGTTAATTACCGATACGACAATGCGTTATTTATCACCTACCCACCGGGATATTAATTCGATACAAACTGGCCAATTAATACGAACCAATAATAATTTATCGCTCGGAAGCTGATTAATATTTGAGCTCAGTAAAATAGGTGATTACAAGATAAAATTTTATTGAGCAGTGGGACCCTCAAGGAACATTATCTACAAAACAAGGAATTCAAGGAATATAAACACCAAATATTGAGTCAGGGCGATAAGGGGTAGGAGAACATATATAACCGTCTTAAAAAAATATATCTT
The DNA here is from genome assembly GCA_943193645.1 of Acentria ephemerella. Classification (NCBI taxonomy): domain Eukaryota; kingdom Metazoa; phylum Arthropoda; class Insecta; order Lepidoptera; family Crambidae; genus Acentria; species Acentria ephemerella. The sequence continues at coordinate 1,519,815 of OW971891.1, forward strand.
TTGTTTGTGTGTCTGTCCATACGAGATAATTTGCGAAACTACTGAATTTTAGTTGCAATTTAACTAGTAGATGCAGCTTTGCCCGGAGAGATTTTAGGGTTTTTTCTTCAGATTCGACTACCTACTGGAAGCTATCTATGGACGGAAACATAACAAGCAAACCAAACGCATTAACATCTCTTCCTGCTCTGACTGATTTTGAACGAAGAGGACTACAGGCCTTTCATTCTTCAGTTCCCGCTTCATCCTTTCTTGGCGAGTCAATATGACACGTGCCACAGATCTTTGACAATCCGTCATATAGTGGTGACAAGTTGCCAATTTTTGTAATTAATATATAAAGTATAAATATTTTCATTTTCTTCCACGGGTTGTAATTGTTTGCTTGAAACATTATTTATACGACCAATGAATTCCTAAGAATACATGAAAGAATGTTAATACATCCAATATTTATCGATTGAACGCCACTGTTTACGTAGCGAAGGCTTAAAGCCGTCATTAGTAAAAGCAGAAGGTAATATTTAATCTTACCAATACATTCAATGTAGATCTTGTTGAAAAAATGGTTGAAAAACCAACGCAATACCAGCAGTATCGGCTTCAGGGTGTATGCAACTTATACTTAAAGTTAGCGTAATTCCAACAGTAGCGCCTCTTGTTAGTTTCCGTTGACACAATCCAACATCAACAAATTGCACTCACGTATTTTTCCTATAATTACTAAAATAATTAATTAATGCTTATGTAATTATTTTTTCCGTCTTTTTATTTTGATACAATGAAAATATTACACACAACTTATTATTAATATCATAAATAATCTATATTTTACTTACAATTGGTATTTTCTCTGTATAACATAAGTAAATGTTATTTATTCTTTCACAAATAAAAACAATTTCATCTTTAACCCGAATTGGTGCATAAAATTCTAAAAAAAGCCGAATTAAAATACAAAAATTTCTTTTTAATGTTATTGTTAGGTACTTTTGTTAATAGTAAGTGCATTCTTAAGGCATTAATATTTGTGCCAACTAATTGAAAAACACATCGCGTTGACACTTTGTAATTTATTTCACTTAGTTACGGTGTTCACTTACACTTAAACAGGCGATCTTCATCTTCTTTTAGAATAGAATAGAATAGAATATATCTTTATTGTACATCAGCCAATTCAAAAAGAGAAACACACAAAAAAATCTTAACTAATTTTGTACAAAGGGCGACCTTATCGCTAAAAGCAATCTCTTCCAGGTAACCTTAGAATGGACAGGATTCAAGATAAAGTACTTTTAATAAATTCAAATAAATAAAAAGCCTTTAACTTGAGTTTATAGTGTTAATAACATAAATAAACTTTAAAATTATGTTAGTAATTAGTAAAATAGGGGTTACAATTAATTTCACTGTGTTGATAAAAACATTGTATTATCAAGTGATAGGATGAGAATTCTGCCCGCTGAGTGATTTAATCTATGGAAGAAATGTCAAGAATTCAGGGTATGTAACATTTTTAAATTTCAATGTAATTAAGAAAAATATGCCTACAACCTACTTATACGTCACAGGTCGTATTTATTATATTTTGAAGGCAAAAATTCTAAATTGAGTCGGTCGTTGACGTTTTAGTTCAAAGCTTTTCGATAGCGAAAACAAAACGAAATTAGTTCGAAGGACCAAGGAAATTAGTCACAAGAGATTAAGGAAAAATTAAATATCAACGACCAAAAATTTCGTCAAGAAGAACAGACAAGAAACTCACCAACATATGTCCCTCCCTTTACACTTCATTGTGAACTGTTTGGAAAATGTTAAAATCTACAGTGAGTGACAAAGGTATGAATGTTAAACCCGAAAAAAAAATTGTGGTTTCTAACATTTCCAATCACAGAGATATTTATAATTAGAAATGTTGATTATAAACCTGTGATACTGTCTTAGTTATTTACGACGATTATGCTAAACATATTCACACCGCCAGGTCAAGGCAGCGACGTGAATACAAAAGTGTGGACAAAGTAGTATCTTCATATCTGATAACTGGATCTGACTTACAAAACACACTGTTTACAATGTAACGCTGTTTTTGGAACAAAATTACACTTGCTTGCAAAAAGTAGAAAATGGTATGTAAAACTCTTTACATATTGTTGTGATGGAAACGGCTTGTGGGTTGCGATTGGCACGTGTTCTTGATTCAATTGGTGCTACGGACAGCGCTGTGACCTCGTAACTTTAATTTTTCTTCCTGTGTAACTTTAATTTTTCTTTGCTGCAAGTATTTGATTGTATCGTATTGTATCCAACTTATAACTAATAACTTAAATTCATTCAATTTCAAAAGAAAATGAATCTTTTTGAACTGGTATATACCACTCCGATGGTTTCGGGGCGTTACGTTTTAAAATGAGTATTTTGTATTAAAGTCATTAACATCATATAATCATATAATTTCTTCTACTCAAACCTATTGTAGAGTCTAAATTAAGCATTATGAAAACTTGTGTAGCATGAGAAAATGAAAAAAATCCGTACCCATCAAGAACAAATATAATTTTTATTTTCATATTGTACAAAACAATACTAACAACAAAAGTGCAATATTTTTGAAATATTAAGGCATCTTTCGGGAAACTTTTGATTTAAGTAAAAATTTAAAACATACCGGGTTTCAAACCCAAAATCTCTGATTTATTGGAGAGCCACTGGGAGCTAGCGCTAGTTTATTTAAATTATTAATAGGGTAGCTCTTAACCACTGTATTACCTGATTGTAAATGATGATAAGGCCGACTATAGAAGAAGCTACACCCACATTCTTCAACCGCAGAGGAACTCATTATCTTACCTCCAATTGCCGAAACAGAACAATGCTATTAACATACAACATAACATATATTGTTATGGCGGCAGGCCTTCGCACGACTATGATAGCTAGCCAAGCGGCTATAGAAAAAGCCCTACCACTAACCAAGCTAAGCAGAAACTAGTACTAGTCCTAGGAATTGAGCCCCAGACCTCTAGACGCCTTTCTTCGTCTTCAATGGACATTCGATTAACTTGAGTATCATTAAAGACAGATAACCCTGTTAAAATTGTGATCAAAATCGCTCTTTATTCAAACCGCACAATTTTCAAAATATTCTTACCTGAATCTAGTAGTGACAGACTTAGCATCATGTAGCCTATCACAGCCTTTCCCATTTCGACCGTGAAGTAGTTCGCTGTTCCTGTCTGTATAGAAACGTGTATCCTTATCGTCAAAACACCAGTTTCAACTTATTGAACAGTGAAGTCGATGTCTACAAATTACCAATTATCATCAGGTGTAATATTTACTTCCTTGTTATTGACATAAACAATCAAATCTATGGGAATGCAAAATGGATCGCAATAAAATACTTCTCGCGAACCACCTGCGTAGCAACTTGCAAACCTTTACTCTAAAAAAAGCTGTAACGAAGACTAATAAATAACGCCGAATCAATATTAGGGGCCGATTTACGAGCTCCACATTATTTTCCTTCCATAAGTCAACCTCTGTGGGCCATGAATTTCTTGTTTCGGCAAATTAAACTTTTTCACTTGGAACTTTCTACCTAATTTAGGTTTTATTTATAGGTACAGGTCCGGTTCCTCAACCATGTTGAACTCTTCGTCCACAATCAGGCTTTGAATAATAACACTAAGATGGAGTCTATATCTGATTTCCTTCTTCGTAGACAATTCTAGCACTCAAGATCAAATGCGACTTATGTAGGTATCTCCGAAATTTTTGTTGAAAGTGCCATTCAAATAACAACATTTTTATTTTGATCCTTGTGTATAAATGAATTCGTTTTGACTACAACTTTGATACCTGGGATGATATGGAAATATTCTTCTAGGAGTAATTATCTATGCTATCAGAATGGACATTAGACGCTGCTTGGCTTATACACCGATATTAGAAGTTATTACATATACAACTTGCTGGAAGTTTGGGAACTATTTATTTACATGTACCTATGAATTGATATTACACGCTCAGTCGGAATAGCTCATCAACTATAATCAATGTCATATTACGACAATTACCTCTAAATTAATGGGTGCTATTGACTTGAGTGCTTTGCCAAGGCTTTGTTGACGTTAACAATCCCCTTTGCATTTGCAGTAGTCAAAACATCAAATGACAACTTTGGACAAAATACGAACCTTATTCAACAGTAATAAGAATGGTTTTGTTTGTGGAACTTTAGTAATAATTCAATGGCCGTGTCTTTTATTCGCTTAAAAATTCATGAGTAAAATTCACCACTTAAACAGGCTTTGATTTCCAGTTTAGAAACATTATTATATAGATTATCAAACTTAGACAGAGTAAATCCCAACCTAATTGATGATAAGGCCTCACCGGAGTCCACAAGTAACTGTCTTACCACTAACTGTCGGAACTAAGTACTTTTTATAGCGGCTGACTTAGGTACAATGTAGCTAGCCGGACAGACTTAGAAAATCCCTAAAACCTGACAAAGAGAGCAGAAATTTCTGCCCTCACTGGTAGATTAACCTCGGATCTCTGGATTTTTGGTAATTATTTTCAAATTAAGAGGGCAAGTTAAATCACCTCAATATCAGAGAAGATTGTAACTAGTAATGTTATATTTTTTTATTTTCTATTTTGTAGTGTTATATTTGCACTCGTCTCCAATGCTGTGAACATTAACAAACAACGCCTGTGCATATAATAAAATATATCCTTATTTTTCATCAACTAATTCAGAAATAATTAAACAATTTTGTACAAAGGGCCAGCTTATCGCTAAAAGCGACCTCTTACCTTACCATAGGTAACTTTCTAAATGATAGCGTACATACACTACATAATACATAATTAACTATAATATTTAATTATGAACTATCTAAATATCAAACTGACAAATAGTATTCTATAACTCTTGCTTGACTCGAGTTACCATCAAACGAAGCTTTAAAACCTGTCCAGTTGTTCGTAATAAATTTTAAGTTGTTGTTCAAATTGTTATTTAATAATCCAAAATCCAAATAGAGGCAAACATAAAAACACTCGAAGCTCAAAATATAGCCACGCGTCACTCACCAATCATGAGTGACAGACAAACGGACAAAAACACAGGATATTGTCGCCACGTGTCAGCATAAGGCGCGATCACCCCTTATTTGTGAAGGGTGTGACGATTGGTTAGCAGTACAACATAATAACGGGAAAACGTGAGAATTGAATATCGATTGTAGTTTTATTTTAAAACGATTGTTTTGCTATTAACGATAGTGATAATGTAATCTAAGGGTATTTTTAACAAACGCAGTCCCCTGAGTACTCTCTGTATAATGTCACTACAGCAATTTTTCCCTTTGCAAAAGTTCTATGGCCAACATTGCCGTGTTCCTATAATTTCCATTATTTTCATAAATACATTATCAAAAGAGAAATAAATCTTCAAAAATCTTAAAAAAACTGAGAGATTTTCGACTGTATTCAAACACCTATAAAAAAAGTTAAAAGAGGAAAACGTAAGAACACAGTCATTGAAAAAAGAAACAGAGGATTCCTATCGCGTTCAATAGTTCGGTTGTTGAGGCACAGCACGACTGCAATTAATTTTATACATATCCTATTTGACCTTACTGTTTCTTCTTTAATGAAGTAGATATGGATGATCTCACCAAGTTTCTCGTCATCTTAAAACCCGGTAAAGCAGAACTCAATATGCGACCGCATTAGTCCATCAAAAATAAATCGATTTTCCAGAGAGGTTTGCATAGGAAGGTTGGTTGGTAATTCCCCCTTCGGGATCCCATATCTCATTAAAAAGTTTGGCAATGTTCTTTCAAAGGTTACCTCTAGCCAGAACAAATTTAATTGTATATTTAGAAAGCCATTGTTATAAACTGCATCCTGCTTTTAATGTTTGTCAAGCAGATCCAAATTTAGACCAATTGTTTTAAATGAACCTCGCTAATGGAGACTCTATAAATACATAAATAAACCAATTTTACTTAGAAGTTACTAAAATTAAAACAAACGAAATTGTACTTTATCTCATTCAGAAAACTCAGGGTGCTGCTGCCATAGAGTTTATCATTAAGTTTGCCAAGTTCACTCATTCTGCGCCAGAGTCGATAGTTTTGAATCGCTTTCTATATCCGTTGGACATTTATTAGGGTGAGGGTGGTAGTAAATAATTATGTTTTCTATTCTATTCTAAGCAAATGTGGACTTTATTAGAATGGGAAACGGCTCAGCTATTTGCAGAGGTATTAAAATAGCAAACGCTATCTATAATAATGTGATAAATTTCTATTGCAAATGGTTTATTTCTGTAGTTGGCATGCGAATGAACGTATTACTGTTGTTGTTGTAAGATAACTATAACATTGACTTGGGAGGACATTTACCTTTTAATGTCACCACACAAGTTTACTGTGGAGCCATGACCATGACACGGTGCACTTCGACATCTTGTGCCTCTCCAGCCTCTTATTCTTCTTGTTCCCTAAATATATCTGCCACTAACCTCACTATGTCTTTGAGCAAGAAGAGCCTTTTTCCCGGCATAGGATCCGCTAATTTTACGGGACTAATTGGGATTTTTGCAAGAGTTTCAGCCTTCAATCGCCAAATCTGTATTGGGGGTTGGGGAGGCTAAACTTTTGTGTTTAAACTAAACGGGACGTCTGTATGTGGTGAATAATTAGGCATACCATTGTATTCTTAATACATATCACCTATGGCTACAACCAATCAGAACCCCTACCATTTGAGTTCTTTGGCGCGTTCTTTTAATCTATTTTACAGCGTTGCAGTCATAATGTTCTTATCAATCGAAGTACAGATGGGACAGAATTATAGGACTTAAGGAGATTAAGTAGAATAATACAGTAATTACTTACTTCGAACTAAAAACACAGTCTCACACCTACAAAGAAATTGAAAATGGGTCCTATTTTTGTACGCTACCAATCTAATTAAAGCGTGTATATCGAAAGTGTAAGAGAAATTAACATTATGGACAGATTATTCTTCAGATCTTTTAAAACTATGACAAATTAGTAGCACCAAAGTTATATTACAATATACCATTATAAGATCAGTTTTCGATCCCCAAAACCAAGACCATTGTGTCCAGACATGGTACCGGCACACGTCCACAATTAAACTTGCCCGAAGGTACCCCTAATTATGGTCCACATTGTGTTAAACCATTTATTAGGGAACCCACCTGGGTCCGTTTGATAAATGGTGCAGTTATAATTAACTTTGATGATTAACTGAATGAAAGCTTGGTAGGTGTAAATTAAAGGGGGCTATAGTGATTGGTAGCTTAGTTAATGGAGGGAGCACTGGAATAGCAATATACTAAAATCGAAATTTTAATAAATCATCGAAGAGTTTGAGATAGAAAATTGTTCCCCATCCAGGGACTGACCATGGAGAAAGTTGTTTTCTTCTCGTAACCGAGCTCGAAACACTGAGGCAATCTCCTCGCCTGATCTCCCAAATCTAAACAATTAACTAGTCAGTTAGTCGTATCTTTAATTGCTCGTAAATTTTCAAGCTAACTATTAATACCTAGTTGATGGCAGTCTTATCATTTGGGGCTACCACTCGTTTCAAAGATAACACCTCGTAGTAATAAAATTAACAAGAACGCTTCCTTGGTCATAAACAAGGAGTTACTTTTATTGTTTTGTTTGCCTACAGTCAAGGAAAGATTCTCATAATGAAGTTTAGTTTTTTTTTATGTTAAACTCTTGGTATTCTTCCTAACGCGAAAATAGAAGTATAAAGCGTTCGTATTTGAACCTTAAGATGTGATGCTTACGTTTTAATGTCACTTGTTAGTTACGAAACAAATTCTTTTTAATATTATAAAAAATATGTACACGTCAACTTCAGATTGAGCTCTTTTACATTTGGACAGTCCTAAAAATTTGAAAGTAGTTTTTGTCTTATTCGGCCTACAAAGTAGTATCTAACAATTCAAAGTCAAAGTCAATATTCCTTTATTCAGTCTAGGTATACTCTATTAGAAATATCGCGTACTCAAAAATGTCAAATTACATCGTTAATATCTCGTTGACGTTACGATTTTTTGAGTTTGTTTTGTCAATTAAAAATGTCAACTTGTTGAAGTAAGAATGTTAACAAAAATTCTATAAAGCATTGATATCTTTAGGGTATATTAGTTTGGTTACATTCGTGGATAAGGCAGGGGTTTTTCCACCTCTTCATCATTCATTTAGAAGAGACGAAGTGCATTCATTTCCTCTGGCCAAAAGTATTAGTTTTGTGAAATATTTATTTAAATAAATGTATGTTATTTTTTTTTAATTTACTTTTATATTTACTAAACTTATACAGTACACAGTGATAGAAGGTACGCATGAAAAACAACGTTAATATTTCACACCCATGTCCCATGTCATCTGACCCTATCCTTTGGTTGTCACTCAACTAATAGTCATCCATCTTAGGTTCCATTTTTTACGACATAAATGTCAAATAGCGGAATTTAAATTGCTACTAATCAACAGATCTACTATGAAATGTTTTGGTGGTGATTCTGCTGTCATTTCATAACTAAAATTAAGTTAAAAGCCACCCTTTCGATCTAATTCTATTTGAAAGTGTTAGTAGAATGAATTTAAACGTTAACTTAGTTGACACATAAGCAATGCTTACAGTTTAAAATTATTGTAAAGGACTTGTTTTATGATTATGTTCCGGTTGTTACGGCAAACACGTTTACCTACCAAACCACCGCATAGGGTAAGCGTGGTGGTGCCCAATCCTCGTGTTTCCATTTCCCCCAAGTAAGAAGGCCTGTGCCCAGTGGTGGGGCGTCAAAAGGCTGTTGATGATAATGATGATATTTTCTGATGCGCTGAATAAGGCAAATATGCCAGTAAAACTTTCACCATATCATCTTCTACAGAGCTAGGTGTCCACTCTCAGATCTGAGTTAACGCCTAGCACGGACTGATATGTCTTGGAAACTTCGTAACATTAATTACAAGCTTCGCATTACGTATTGTGACGTTTCTATATCGTGTCTGACTTGTGTTTACATTGTAGTATTTTTGTCTAACCAAAAATTTCTCAGTTTGACAAAGTATCCAGTACAGTTTCATACCCTTTGATTCTATTTAGAAAAACTTTTGTACGTCATAGACCTTTGCCTGTGTAACTACCTATACATCGGGGCATTATTTTGAAAGCGCTCGCCACGCATTCGAGTAGTCTCCACTCGAAGCCCTCGACTGCACTCGGCTGACTTTGAATAGGGCTTTCACCATTTTGTTACTGAGCGAGGAAAACCTGAACTCATGTTGCAGTCACTAAAGTAATATCACCAGGTGACCAGGGAATAGCCAGAAATGTGCTTTTCATCTACACACTTTAAGTCGTTTGTCCTTTAAACCTTTTTAAACATAAAGTGATATTGAGCAAAAAGGTCATAAGGTGATTTTTAAAATAAGATCTTCTTGCGGAAAATTAGCAGTATAATTCTAATAGCAATTCCTATAATGATATGGGAAAAGGAAGGTGACTTTTATGTGAAATTCTCATTTAAAAAGAGTTCTTGTGTTTATAAACTGGCATCGGTTCGTTGTCCCTTATGTAGTCTAAACATATTTTTACTATATAGTTCATTATGACTACAAAATTAAATAAATTTATCTTAAATATAACCTAACCTAACCTTACCTAATTTAAAACCTTAGAAAGATGAATTTATACATTATTCACAAGAAAGTCTCTTTTAATTATTAAACAAATTATTATTTAAAAAAAATACTTAATTCTAGTTAAACATTTCAGCTTTTAAATTAAAAGCTTGCTAAGTAGGATTTCTCTAGATCATTTTTATAAAAGCTAAACAATTATTTTACTGCCCCTGCCCTACGCATATTTTTTTTGGCAACAAGAAAGTCATTACTTAAACAATCACCAATCCCGTTCTCTTATTATGTAAAGGAAAAGGATAGCAAAAATTAGAACTAAAAAATTGAATTTAGATAACAACGTGTAGGAGATGCTTGCTAAAACTTGCATCTTAATATCTTTTCTGAAAGAACGAGATGTACTAACTCAAATTGCAATGCAGTGTTGTTATAAATGCGTTTTGGATATCACTGTAAACCTACAAGTGATTTTCTAATAAATAAATATCTTAAAACTAATAGCGTCTAACTTCAAAAGCCTTATTTTAGTTTGTCCCGCAACATGCATGTCCTTTACGTTCTGATAGCAAAGATTTACGTGCGAGTCTACGAGCACATTGCTTCTTCCTGTGATGGTGTTCCCTTCGGAACAATGGCACGTCTAATCTGTTTTAGAACAACTTTAGAGTTTACATTGCATGTTATGTACATTGCTTGCTGATAAGTCATGTTCAATAAACCACATGAAACTTTAAACTGTTGTTGTGAAATAAGTCTAATTACCAGGACGTAAGGTTCTTAAGTCTGAGTTTGAGTGTATGAATTGGATTCGTAGATGTTTGTGTAGATATTTGGGACTTCTGTACAGGAGAACTTACTTATTTTGACAGCTAATGGGCTGGGCAACAAGTTATTTGCAGGCCCAATAACATCATCGAGATATGTTGGCTACAGACACAGCATTCAATAAAATAAAACAACAAATATTTTAATTTAATTAATAAAATTTATGTTTTGTATCACTAATTCAAGACAATCCGATCAGAAAAAGAAAAACGAACGGTGACGTTAAAGTGCATCGTGACACATGGGTATTAAAATAAGTCAACATTTTATGGATCCTAAGTTAAGGCAGTCATTTCCCTTCCCTTTCATATTGAGAGCTAATCGATAGAGAGACAAATAACTTAATTTTATGTCAATTGAATGCAATCAGATGCCTTTATCACTTCGAGCGTCTTAATAAGAAGTGATATGTTTACATACGTTCATATGTACAGTATGTGTGTGTGTGTGTATATTATGTACAGTCAAATACCTTTATTGCGAAACTGTTACCAACGTCTGTATTCTTACCCTCATTTCGGAGTAAACCATAAAATAGCTTGATGATAATTTTGTCTCTCCATTCCTGGCAACTCTGCGAGGTAAATTTATTTTTGTAACAGCCATGTTTACAGTCTAAACTCTTCCTTTTGTTTCCTCGAATGAGCTTATTTATGCGTTGTTCATTAAGATAACAGTTTTTGCTAGAAATTCTCTTTTGGAAACCGAAATGGTATGAAATTAACCTAAATTATTACGGTGTGGCAATAGAAGTGGTTTTGAAAGAGAAAAATCAGTCATAAAAAAATTTTGCAGACAAAAAGGTGCCTAGGAATAGTGCCTTATGACATTCTTAGAAAGTTCAACAATTTCCGAGGTATCAGTATGTTGAGACCATTGATTATTTGTATTTGTTTCGGACTAGAGGAACGACCCCCCCCCCCCCCCTTATTTCGCGGTGAAGAAGCTCGCTGTGTTTTGGAGGCAATAACAACTTCTGTGCCCAAAAATCAATGCACTTGCAATTTGAAGTAATTGGTTGATTTTCTGGGTCTATGGACGACGGATACCACTGATCTGACATTAAAATGTATGTATTTATTATTAACAAACGTATCTTGATCGGGATCTTCTACTTTATCTTTTTCCTTTTTGAGACCAGAATACAGTTGCCATCAGCCCCGCTAGTACATCTACAGATCCTGAAATGCCATGTCTGATGGATACCAGACATGGCATTTCAGGGTCTGTAGATTAGGATCTTTGAATTTTGAATTTTCGATTTTGTATTTCAGGACAAAGACCTCTTCAATCAAAATCTCCAACAATTTAACACTTTCCATAAACTTCCCAAACAAGCAACAAAGGCGGCGGTTTTGTTTCAAGAATAAAAAATATGAATGTCCTAGTCGCGTTAAGCTCCGTTGAACGAAGTCTAGTTGAATGGACCGGCAAAAAGCTCACCACTCTTTGTTATAACATTCGGATCTGAGATATACGGAAATGAAACGCTAAATGGTTGACTTCAAAAATTATTTTTTTCTAAGGGTAGTTATTGACCTCCATCCATGTGATAGTTAGTGATGATAAGGCCAGAGATAAAGAGCAAGTTACGCCCTGATTTAACTACAGAGAAACTGCCTTTCTTACATTCAACAACGCTATGACCATTATTTTAGCAGAAGCCTTCGGATAAGAGAAGCTACCATCCAAGTGGACCTAGAAAAAGCCCTACGTCGAACTAAGCACAGCTTAAGAAGCGGTTCCTTAAAATTGGGCTCTTGGAACGAAGAGAACAGCTTTTCCAGCTTTAGTCTAGGTAAGTTCAACGAAACAATAACCATATTCTAATGTTTTCTTCCACGTTCAAAATCGCTTCCACTCATCACCTTATTCCTCACTTGCGTAAGAGGGCAGGCTTTGTTGAAGCTGCATCCTTTGACGCGCGTACCACATTGTTCTTTGAGTCGCTTTACTCCGGGAATTAGTGATGTACCCTATTAGAGGGTCAGGCTCGACTTTATTAGTGATGTTACCCTAACAGAGTTGGTAGTTGATTCAGAAGGGAAGAATTAATTCTGTAATCATGATGTGATGTGCTTACACTAATATCTATTTAATCTTATGTGAAAATTAGAGAGATAATGAAAATCTTTAAAAAAACGCAAAAGACAACAATATAGTAAGTGAAAAGTATAAATTTATATCACCAAAGATAATAAGCAGTAGAAGTGCAAAAGCAGAAAAATCTGTTAAAATTATTTAATAATACACAAATAAACTTAAAAATAAAATAATTATCAAATCAATTGAGGCAATAAAGTGGAACTGCAGTGGAATCTAAAAATAATATTACGCGTAAAAGTCTGTACTTGATTTTTAAAAACTCTATGGCAGTCGCTTTGTCTTCCACCGGATTTAATGATTATGTTATAATGCCAAGCTGATGGAAAGAAGGGAGAGGTACGTGGTTAGATACTAAAATTCTATCACAATTTACATAGATCAAAAAGTCCAATCCCTAGTGGGAAAACTGTGGAAAATAAGAGAAACGTTAAAAAATCCAAAATGGCCGGAACGCCCGTGGCAGTGCACAAAAAATGAGCGGAAACGTCCAAAAATGTAGACATATAAATAATATAGAGTGGACCAAGTTTAATATTATTTATAGGTTGACATTTTTGTACACTTTCAGTTAATAATCTTATTATTATTTCATATAATTTAAGTTACGCCATAAGTTTTATTTTTCCCTTTTAAGTGAATTACTTTGACTTAACTAAGTTCAATAATTAATGGATTATTTGAGGCAAAAATAGAGCTAATTTAAACAAATCTGTTTTAAAAACCGACTCAGGTTTTTTACATGTATATGTGGAAATGTAATAATATATTTTAAAAGTGTTTTAAATTACTTTAAATTGATTGAGACTTCATAAGTAAATGAATCACGTTTTCATTATAACTCAGCGTTATGGTTATTGTCATTTAGTTTGCTGATCTCTTGATCAATTTCTTTACTTTATAATGTTTTTAATTTAAAAAGTAAAAAAAGTGTTAAAATGAAACCATTTTTAATCCTACTGCAACAAAGAGAAATGCAACAAACCAAGTACCAAATACTTCTGCTACATTCCTTTTCTTTATCATGATAATATTTTGAATTTCTTCAAGCGAAATTAATCGTATCTTGCTGGCTGTCTTCTGAGTCCGTTCGCCAGGACAATGGTCTCGGTTCTGCTGTGCACGAACTAAAATTAAATTTCAGTGCTACTCTTTTATTTCACTCTGACGAGAAAAAACAGACTACCGGTGACGTCATTTCACGTTCCTAAAATGGCGATACAAAATACGAGCATCATAAAACATTCCGACTAAAATAAGGCAAAAGTGTATGTGGTTATATCCCTTTTATGTTGAATTAGACTGAAAGAGAAGTAAATCACTAAAATTTAATTTAAGAGAATGCCAGTAGGATTGCCAACAATTTGCCGGCCTGTCAACCGGATTTGCTCTATGAATATTCGTATGTCTATGGCTCGCGATGACCTCTCCTTCCCTTACAATATTCATGACGGTTTTTACACGTTTCCTCTGAAACTACACAATGCACAGGACTTACTTCCGTTTTCCCTTTTGCTTTTGTTTTTTAAGAAAATATGCGGATATTATTTATAACTGTAATCATTGAAATGAAAACTTCAATATTTGTGTCAATATTTTTGTCTGTAAATATTATCTAGTTGGTAATGATTTTGTTGATAATTCTCATACATTTCGTATTGTGTGCTACGTAGATTTGTATTTAAGCTTTATTGCTGTAGAACGCTTTATAATCTGTTGATCGATTCCCGCCTTTAACGTACAGATGACAACACATTAAGTGTTACAGTTGCATTACAAAAAACGCGTCTTTTACGAACAAAGTAAAGGCGGTCTTTAAGTCAAATGTATTTAGTCGTCATCATTATCAACAATAATCTATATATTTCCCTCTGCTTGGTCTTAACGCCACCACACTTGAGGAGTTTGGTGGTGAGAGAAAGCGGTTGCCTAATCGGGCTGAAGTTGTTTGACTTAGCTGGTTCAATAGCATTAAATATAAAGATTTACATAATAAAAAGTTCATTATAGTAATTACTTAAAAAATCTCAAAATGGATTAGGTATTAAGAAATAAAGGGGATAATGATATTTTTTCAAGTTCAAGGAAGCGTCGTTACTTTATAGAGACACGAAGTCGATAGTCTTATTTATTGAATGAAACAAACAGCCATTTATTTTACAACAATATTTTGAAAGTTTGCTAAAACTTACGTCGTTTTTGTGTTGACATCCGAAATAGGGTTCCCATAGTTCCCGAGAGAAATATCATGAACAGTATTTAAGAAAAGTAAATATTATTTAATTTTTTAAGGTCATATCATAAAATTTTTTGGAACTTCTTTCACACAAGTTACAACGAATACAAAGAAATGCTAAATTAAAACAATACTTTGTTTACTTGTATGATGAATCAGTAGAAATTATTAACAAAAACAGTATAATACTGTTTTCAATAATGATTGGAAACCTTAGTCTGGTTTAAATTTCTTCTAACTTATTGTAGATTGTCAGATCTTATGATTTTTTGTGAATTCGAAGCATTTTCAATGTCTTTGACGGAATGGAAATAACAACTGACAAAATGAAAGCACGTGTATTTATATTGGCTTAAAGAAAAACTTTTTTGAACCATTAACAAGTGCGGTTTTTCTGATCCAGAATGCTGTCTAGGATGGTCCTACAAAAGCAAAAAAAAATTAAGCACCCTTTTAAAATACTTTTTGGTCACGTATCTTAAAATTAATAATTATATTTATTAAATGATTGGAATGGTGGAAAAATATGTGAAAAAAATCTACTCCCTGAATGAAATTACATGGAATCGATGTCATTGCATGAGAACCGACTGTTGCAATATTGTAGGTAGCTGTTTCATTTTTTAAGTAATAATCACAAATATGTAACATTTAATTTATTTCGATCAAAATCTGTAAAATATTTGTAAGTTTTGCCAATCCATTTAGAGAAATTCTTACTTATCTATGATGACTATGTCAGAGTACTGTATGGATTCAATTCAGCCACTTCAAAACCTTTCAAGTTATTTTAAAAACGTTAACTCGGTACACGTGGCTTCAAAAAAAGCGCCAACTCTCAATTTGTGTTTTGTGCAATGATTTTATTAAAATTAAAATGCCTTGCCATGTGGCCAGTCTCGCTAATAAAACCGCTAACTTGGTACTTATCCATGCTCCCTCTCTTTCTAACGCATACTATTTCCATTCAAATGTTTTAGCATTCCTTTCGGACGCGAACGCGCGTTAGTCCGCGACGGCACGCCATGCGGAGAAGTTGTGTCGTGTGGCAATCGAAAGTCGCGTCATAACTTTCGTGTTAAAACGTTTCAGAATACTTTTTTGTGAGTTTAGCGAAAGTGTTTCAGTGATCGACCGAGTGTGAATACTCTTACTGTGTGATTTACCCAATATACAGTGTTTACGGAATTGTTAAAGTGCATTTTGGAATGTTGCAAAGATCTCAGGTAGTTGCGCGGTTTAGTGCGAAGTGAGCGTATCTATCACGGTTCGTATGATTTTTTCTTATCTCTCTATTGTTGTAGATATTTGCTACTACGTGGCGTTTCATATTCCGATAGACGTTGTTATCTTTCGGTAATTTATATTTATGTTGAACGCACAATAGTAATTATAAGTTTGTGCAGTCGTAATCATGACAAATATAAATTGTTTATAATTTCATACTTTAAACTCTAAAAGTCATTGTTAAATTATAAGCTATACAGTATTACTTTATATGAACACTTGCGCAAACGGACCTTAAAACGCAAACATCTTAAATTTCCTAAATATATCAATTACCTTTTTCATTATAATTTAAAACAGAATCTTAATACCTGTAACAGCTGTGGTTGTAGCTAAATTAACCTCCTAAAGATATATCATGTAATATTTAAAAAGGTCCTATAGAATAAGTCTAAACAATTTCACTAGATACAATTAGTCACACAGTCTTCGAAATTACTTTTTCTGTAACACAATATACTGCCTTGTCATTTCCAATTCGTGGGTTTTATGAAAGACCCGAGGAAGCATCTTTTTATTTTTTCTTGGGCAGCGTGTAGTCTTTTTTATTATTACAATTTTATTATTACCCGCGTAGTAAACACCTTGATAAACCGGTGCCGGTTAAAAAAGTTGGTTTCCCAGTAACTTCGGACAAGAAACATTTGAGATTTGATCGTTTATTAAAATATTTGCAGTTCAACATTAATGCTGTGACTAGATACTTGCTAGTCTGCTACTATAGAATGTGATCGTGATCAAAGGTTACTTTAGCATTACTTGGGTTTTAATCCTAAACCAAATATATTTAGGTATAATTTTTGAACAAACACAGTATGTACTTATTACATTTTATGAATCACACACAGTACACGTTTACAATATGCGCATTACTTAATCCTGGGCTTTCGGTGGACTTGTCCCTGCATTATATGCATTCATACCAATTTACAATCTCTTCTTCTTTTAATAAAGGCAGTGTGTAGATAACAAATTGGCCTAGTCCAGACTAGACAAGACCAGTCTGGTCGAATGGTTCGATTCCAAGTAGGGGCATGAGTATGCACATTTGTTTCGCAGTCAAGGATGTTCTTTTCTGATATTTATATACATATTACTATATTATATTGCTCCGTTATCTAGTATCCATGACACAAGCTCTTAAGGATGCTAAATTTGGTATTTATCGTATTATCTAGTAATACGTGTGTGTGAGAAATATTATTATTTCTTGGTATGTGCGTAAGTTTAAATTTGTATTACTTATGTGATAACTTCGGTTAGTGGTATGAGTAAACCTAAAATGAAAAATAATCAACTTTCCAATTCCTTTTAAGCTATTTTATCTCGTAATTTGAATTTCGTACTTGGTCTCAGAACCTATTGTCATTAACACTTCTTTTGCAATCATTACAAAAAACCTGCAAACATTTCCTAGAATCTTGGTGACATCATATTTCAGTTGTACGATTTACTATCTATAGGCAGTTCTTTGAAGTGCCATTTTACTTTGTCTTTACATTATTCAATTATTTCCTTGTCCAACAAACAATAGTATTCAACATGGCGATTCCATACACTTCGCGTTCATCTGTAAGTCATTAAAGTTAAAATTGTACAGCGATTTTAAAACATTATGATAACTTAGCCTTCATCTAACTTTTTTTATTGTTACTTCTTACTATCCATTTATGAATGGTTCAGCAACCTGTTCTATCTGTTGAAAATCACTTTTCCAATACACCGCACTCGTTGTACAAGTCTACACCCGTCGCGCTATACCAGGTACAGGTACGTACCTGGGCGCTTCTCTCCTCCACGACACGACTCGCCTGACCCGAGGTACGAGCCTTTAGAGGCACCCTCAGGTTTGTCGCTCCCTCATGGCTCGAGCGCCCTGGAGACTCTAAGAGACAGCGGGACACCTCCCCTGGAGGTGATGCCTGTCGATTAGAACCATACCAGAGGCGAATCACTCCTTAAGGACTCTCCAAGGTTCTCGCCTTCTTAAAACCCCGGTAACGCTGTAAAGGCCATCTGCGGCCAACAGTATGAGTCAGTCAAAAAAAAATGTTGAAAATCAGTCAAAAAACCAGGAGCAACGGTTGTTTGTTATGCGAGTTTTAGGCAACAAAATTTTGACTGGACTGGAATCAAGACAATTAAAACACTAGAGCTTCTTGTGAATTAGGACCAAATTGGCTTCAAATCTGGAAGGAAACACGTAGCTTACGTCGTAGAAGGTATCTGAAAAATATATTCAAATTGCTACGTACCAGACACGCGATTTTCAGCCGTAAAGATCTCTGCGGTCACCGTCACAATACAGTCTTACAGCAAGACAAATCGATAGAACAGTCTGACCAGATTTAAACTTTCCTGTAAAGTTCCTAACTAGACTTCAACTAAACTCGGAGGCTTAATTAATAATAGCTTATTTTCTTAATAAGTTTTACCAGATTTCAGTAATTGGCATTGAAGTTATAATAAGTCAAAGTTTCTGACTTAGAACCTCTTAATTTATAGGTCCCATGGGTTTGTTGAAAATCTCGTTGTTTCTAAAACAAAACATTAAAACCTTTAAATTTAGAGTCATATTTTCCTTAAAAAGAAACAGACATTTAAATCAAATGAATAAAATACGAGGAAAGAGTAACGTTGAGGTTAAGAACATCGTCAATTTTAAATTTGTATTTAGAACTTCCCAGAACCTTCCAGTTTTTTGAATTTAGAACCTAGGCCTTTCAAGTACTAGGACGAAATAACAAAAGAATCGGGTTTCATGATAACCTTCTATAAACACATAGGTTTACAATTGTGGTTTGGATAGAAACGTTAATTTTACTGCTGCCTTTTGTTCTGATAAAGTATTTACCTTTCCCGATGAATGACTAAATTTCTAATTCGGACAATGGTCTGCGAATAGTAAATACACTTGCTTATATAAATAGTTACAACGATGGGGTTTCTATAGAGGTATGTAGACTTCTATGTACTTCTATGTACTTGTAAGTAGGAAGTTATTTCAGAAGTTGATTAAAAAGATACTGTAAAAGTATCTAGTTATATTTTAAATTTGATCAGCAAAATCGAGTGGGCTGAATAGAGAAATGTAAAATGACATTTGTTATTATTGTCGAAAACTCAGTAAACAATTGTAATATCAAAAAAGATTGCACATTCCTAATACTTTCGTTGTTTCGAGCATTGTTACTTACGTAATTACCGTGACGACACGCTCACATTGTCAGGTCTCGAAGGTCACCCCATTAGCGATTGTTTGACGTTTATTTTGTGTTACAGAGTACTTCATTCAACTTTTTCAGTCCTTTTGTGCCTGCAAATGTAAAATATATTATAAATTACAAGGTTTAGTTTTACGTCTGTGGCCTTTACGGTTATATACAAACTTAACAAGAATATGTATTTGCTCGTTTGCCCTCTCTTACCAAACGCCTGTTTTACTGAAACATTATTGTGTGTACATTAATAAGTAAATATATATATTGAAATAGTTAATTCAAAAGTAGTTTTCTGAAAGTATATCAAAGATTATTTGCCTTATGACATCATTGATAATAAATAAATAAATAATTCTAACAGTAATACTTTTTACCGACTTTAAAAAAGGTGGAGATTCAACGTTCTACGGTTTTGTATGTATATTCACTGATTTCTCTGTCAATTATGAACTGATTATCAAAATTATTTTTTATTTGATTGAGTATACTCCTGAGGTTGTCGCATTGTCATCAGGGAAAGCAACCTTCAAATTGAATAGGACGTATTACGTGTTATATGCATGTTTTTAAAGCTTTTCGAGTATTTTTAACCGACGACAAACAGAAAGGCAAATCGAGAATAGTGGTGATAATTAATCTTTGATCTTTGAAAGTATAAACCGACTTGAGACCACTATAAAGACCAAAATTAGTAATTATCAAATATAAAACAGTTTTTTGGAGTTGGTTGTTTACAGTTTTTTACAAAAACAATTGAGAGTGACTTCTCTCTCCAAAAAGTAATTTCAAATTGGATAACTTCTTTAATTATTTAGTATTTTGAAAAAAGTTTATAGTTTTGTGTAAAACTTTTTTTAAGTATAAGAATTAACTATGTAATATGAAATCGAATAAAAAATACAATTTACATTTACAATGAAGACATAAATTATTTAACTGTAAAAAATTATACCTACATAAAACCCCGACCTAAAGATAAGATAGCAATTTTGCTTCCAAAAAGATTTAAAGCGCGATTCTCGTAAACAGGTTATTAACTCAATCGAATCAAATAATTGTAAGTAAATAACTTGTTATTCTAGTTTTAGTGATTCTAAATAGACTTTGAAACCCAACTCACAATTTAATGCCACGACAAACATCAACAGAAACGTTATGAGCTTATAGCGTAATTATTTAATCAGTACCGTCATTATTAAGGTGAATTAACAGTATGTAGTTAGCACGGGAGGACGGGTAAACAATAATTATATCGTTAACAATAATAATATACATAAAGAGTAACTATGAAGCTTTGTTGTTATGTTGTTAAAGCTATTCACTAAAACCAATGTTGATGAAATAGGTGAGGAATTACCTCTAAATAATTAAAATTTTGAAGAAACCAACAAAATTACCAATCAGAAACTAGCACGTGTTATTAACGATGTATATAATGAAAACAGGAATTGTAAAGAAGACATTGCGATTAATTCTATTGCTATTAAGAGATAATACACTCGTAAAGTGTTAAACCAAACAGAGAAAGCTTAGTAAGTAATAAATTTAAGAGTTAATGACCAAATTTACTGGTTATCCGAATCATATTCTCGAAGTGAATTAATTGAAAGTCTCCAGAAATAAGCAGAGCTCCAAAATTCTCGGTCCAACGGTTATATTGTATAATATAAAGTTGTTTCACACGAGACTAGGGTTTCGCCGCCAGCTTACAAAGAGTAAACCTTCAAAGAAGATGCTCGTGTTGAGACAAGAACCGGTTTGAGCGGAAGATGCAAAAAACGACCACACCTACGCTGGCTGGCGCGACAGGTTGACAATTTGACCTGATAGATAGGTCGCTAAGAACCAATTGAAGGTAATCGGAGTTTTTACGGACGTACGATTTTTTTAATAGGTACATACCTAGCTAAGGAAACTTTATTAGATTTCGATTAATAACAATGGAATTGCAAAACAATAGAATCACTAAGACTAGAATAACGAAGAGGCGGCTATGGTAGTATGTCGCATGCGGCACTAGCTATCTTCACATATGGACTCTCCTAATGCTTATCATCAAGTGCCGAGTCATTTGCTGAGCTTTTTATATTAAAAAAAATTAAAAGTCAAAGTAAAAGCCTCAATTTTTGTTATTGAACTTGAAGGAAATAGTTCACAATGATGTAACGTGGTTTCCAAAATTTGCAGCTATGAAGTTCACAATTGGACTCCTTTGTAATCCTCATGCTTTCATGAATTTAAAAAAAACACGAAGCGTTTGCGGTATTAGCTTAAAAATCAAAATTTATCTGGATTTCTATGTCTCTTCTTCCTCTTGTAGGTATTTTCGATCAAATACCTTTCTACTAAGCAGTGATATCAAACCAAAGTCCAAGAAAGTCGCCTGACGAAACTTGAGACTGATTTGATCGTAACAGAAAGTCATCACAGTTATCATACGTCTATTATTAACATCATTAATAAGTTTAAATGCACTGACAATCAAAACGAATGAAGTGGCGTGTAAAACTAATGTTTTTACATCTGCGTCTGAAATAGGTCTCCTCAGACGACAGCGGTCATCCCTGACGCAATTTTGGTTAGAATGTTTTATGGTGGCTTTCATACAGTTAATAAATGTAGCTATTATTGAAGAATTTAAAGAATATCCTTAAAGATATGAAGTTACAAATTATAATAAAGGTGATACTTCTGTTGTGTTGAATGATTATGAATTTATATGAACTTGTTACGATGTGGCCTCCTTCGGTCCATCGATTTATAATTGCTGCTTGTTTTTATTAGGACAAACATTTAAAAATTGTACATTTCAAAATTGACATTTCTAAAGTTATCATTTAATATTATAATTTTCGTTGGGAAGCTCTTTTAAATGTATCTACCCCTTCCCATATTATAAAGGAACCCATAGTTTGGGGTAAGCTACAATCATCACATCATCACCATCACCATAATTATCTCACATCATTACCTATTTTATATATGATTTGTTATTATTGTTACAGTTCCTTCTTCCTTATACTTTTATGTCGTCTTAATTCATGTTATGTTACTGGAATAAATGCAAAGTAAATGCAGCTATATTTTTATTGTATTGATTGGGCTACAGTGCCTCGAGTCTTACACTGCCCCACACTACCCGTGCGTGCGTAAATGCATTTAACCAAGAGGGTGAAATTATATTATGTATGAATATGAATTGTCATTTTCATTTACTTATTACATAAATTATAAAAATATTTCGTGTATCGTTATATATTCTATCATTTGTAGATAAACAATTAGTTTTTAATTCCTTATTTACTCAGTTATATATTAATTCATTTTTATTGTCTTCAACTTACATGGTTATTAACATGTAAAAATTATTTATTCCAAAACCGATCAACTTATACATAGGCATTTTAAATAATATATAATAACAACATTCTATATCATTATAACTAGAATCAAGAATAATAACAGAAGAGAAGAAGTAAATTTGTCTTTAAGATAAATGCATTATAGATATAAAAACAATATAATATTTTCAATGTGAATGCATGAACTCATTGGCTGACCATGATACAGCGTGTCTCATAGCATTGTCAGTATATGTATATACACACGTATAAGAAATTAATCAAACCACCGTTTCCATCTATCTCAAGTAACTAAGCCAGTGGACAACTCAATCAGCTTTGCCCCATACTTTCTTGTAGCCCAACTTTTTATCACAATAACTAGTTCGCACGATTGATCTGATCGCCCCTGTAACAGTTTTGTAGCTTAGCTTAAGCTGGAAAGCTGTTATCATACGTAATAATTATGTTATAACGGTATCCAGATATGATGACTATTTGTATAATGAATACAGTTTAATTTAAAGAAACAATGTTCATTTATTTAATCGGAGATAAAAAAGTGACATGCGTATTTGGTTTTAAAATAAGAACGTATAATGTTAAAGCTTTAATTTTTTTAATTCGATTTAAAATAGATTAGAACAGGATGGAAGTATCAGCAAATTGTGACGTAATATACAGAATGACCTCACTTCAATAACTGCATAATATTTAATAAGAACGAAGCAACCAAATTAAAACAACACAAACTTTGAATAAAATATTCTTGCGATTAAAAATTGTAAAAATAAGATATGAATAATTAAATATTTCTTGGCCTTCCATTGTCAAATTACAGGTCAAATTGTTACTTTAACGTATAAATTTTAAAAAAAGAACATCGTAAATGCTTTTGGTTTTATTTGAATAAGTGATGTAATACTACGAACTAAAATGGCCAGTAATTTAATCTCATTTCAGCTCATTTCATAGTCAGCCTCGTCGATTACTTACTATATGTATCATTAATTCAAGGGGACAAAGTTCTTTGTTATTCTTACGACGCTGTTTAATTTATTCAAATAAATGGCAATCACGTGTGAACTTATAATGCTACCTTTAGCTGTATTATATTTTACTAAACATATACTACACAGAGGTAAAATTCCACATGCAAAAGAGGTTCGTTATCTCTATTACTTATTAATGATACATAATTAGTTTCCTGACAAAATTTGTTTACTTGACAAACAAGTGCATAGAAACCTACTAACTTATCCGACGTATTGATATATTTTACGTTTATTATAAATTATGTCCACTTTATTATTTGTAGAAATAATGTTTATTGTTAAGTTTTAAAAAAAAAAACGATAAGAGTTTATGGTCTAAAACTACATCGACTACCATTTAGAAGATGGTTGTGGAAATGAAATATTTTCTTGAATAACTATATATTATATTTTCTAGAAAACTAACCGTCCTTATATCCTTAATTCAGATCAAATCAGATTTAGTATTCTTTTCAATAGTACAAAAATTGGTTACAATGAAGATTTTCATTATGACCGCGGTTTTGAAAAACATTACCCAGAATGCAGAAATTATTTAATGCTTTATGTATTGCTTGATAAAGTTAACAACGCCGTGAACAGAGATACCGCAATACCGGTACATCAATGTGTGTGTTACAAAACCTATGAAAGCTTGAGAACAATCACGACTGCTATACAAATAGCTCAAACAAACGGTAATGAACGATTTTTGTTACACAACACACCACACACCATTAAGGTCGTATCCGGATGCAGGTATATGTAATTACGACCTAAATTTCAATGCATTAAGCTTCACTGTTACATAAAATGTTGAGCCTTATTTATTGCTTATTTAGTCTTCAAAGATTCTTGAAAAATTGCTTATTTAGTTCTTTCTTTAGAGGCAATTAGTATCGAGATTACCTTCAATCCAATTTTATCGTTTAATATTAAAAAGACGGCGATGCCTTACGTCAAAATGTACTGATCTTTCATTAAACATATTCTCAAATTCTTTCTTGATTACCTCATGTTGACAAGACAGCTTGTTACTTAAAAGCAGTCATCAGAAAAATACTTATTTAATTTTCTTTTAATATAAATTGTAGAAAAAAGCCAGCCAGAAAAAAATTGGAACTAGTAGAAGGCGACAAACTATAACAAGCCGTTGTTTTAATGATCAGGTACACATAAAGCCAAAAAATGATTAAGTTGATAAGTTGTAAAAGATCCCACCTCCCAAAACCCACAAATACAAAAACGTAATTTGTCATGATCGAAAACCGGTTGCCTATAATTAGAGCGATAATAAAAAGTGTAATACGATACTGAAATAGCACCCTCACGCCTCGACTTAATGGGTATGAGCAAAAAAGTTACTCGTGACTCAAACGATTAATTTAAACTTTGTTTTTATTGATGTAGAGTTGAAATTTCAAGAATAAGTTGCAATCGGAATCCAAAGTCTAATGATCGTTTGCTTCAAGGAACATGCAATGGTCTGCTGATGCCACCAAATTCATTTTAAGACAATCCCACAAACAAAAAGGTTGTAAAAGATTTTCTAAATAAAGACATTTCATTTTGGAAATTCATTCGAGAATATATTCTATTCTAGAAATATTGATCTTTTAAGTTACTGGCGGGAAATGTAGTTCGGAGGGTTCGGTAACGACTAATTGAATCAAAATTCACAGCATATCTCAAATTCAATCCTATTGCGGTAACAGAATACAAAAAAGAATCTATAATATTCTCTTGAACTGAATTTTCAGATACCTATAAGTCTCTCAACTAGATCCTACGTAAACAGAATCAGGGCGGGCGCTGCTTATGAATTGTACAAGCAGCCTGTTCAAACAGGTGCCATCGATAGGTCGTAGCTGATTCTCCTTTTTTATTTTGATTTGGTTTTTAAACAATTATCTCCTTTATGATTCCTCAAAATTAAGATCTATTTATATTCCTTGAATTGTCAAAAATGTGTATTGGCAAATGTCAGATGCATTTCTTGACATTTGAGTATTTAGCCGTAAGTGATTATAAATTTGAAATTAGAATTTAGTTTTGAATCGAATCACATGGAGTGTTTGAGGCAATTATAATGAAACCTGCGCTTGAACAATAATTAAGTGCCATCAGGTGTCTATACGAAACGGTATATTAAAACGTAGTGAAGACATCGATATGAATAGATCATCAGTAACTGTTCGTGCGAACAATAATACAATAGATTAAAAAGATATCAAATATAATATTTAAACATGGTATTTACAATCTATCATAAAATAAAAGAAATAGTAGTAGTCAAGAAGAAAAGAAAACAAAAAGCAATCGCCAATCTCGGCTTTTTTCTAAAAAGTCACAAGCCGCACTTCAATGCTTCAAGGAGGCGGCATGTCTCTCGCTCCTTGCTAGTTTAGCGCGTGAACAGTGACATTCCTGATCAAATGAATGCTTCGGTATGTTAATTGAGGCTTCAGATCGTGTGCTAATAATATAATAGCAACATAAAAACAGCTATTAATCTCACGGGCCAAATAACACAATCATCAATGTAATGTAATCTGTAACTTATTTGGAGAAAGTTTGGTTAGTATACAATCATAGGCTCATTAAGTATTATGGTTTAGCGATGATTAATTATACAGGAATTATATTTTGACAAGTTATTTGTATACATCATGGTATCATTCTTTGTTACAATTTGGATTGTTAGATGATATATTCTAGGTTCAAAATAGACTGCGATCATACATATCAGCATCAGGGCCAATGGCATCTTCTACTTCATCAATAACCAACATTGTTTGTTTCATGTTCAAACCTTGATTGTAGCTGGTATTGCCACAATTAGAAAAAAGTTTTACTGAAACATTAAAAAATTACTCAGTACTTTTCATATCAGTATCCAACACGTCGTCAAAGTAAAATCGTTCACATTATCACTTCCAATCTTTCTCCGACTGAGTAATTCTCCTGGGACTGCGAAGGCTAATTTAGCTAATGTGCCAAGGATGTGTTTAGGGAGTTGTATGTTCGACAGATGTGCGTGTTTTTATTGGAACAAGTCTACAAGGACTGATGCGGGTACATCTCACAAGAAAACGATAAATTGATATTGAATTTGTTATGGATTTTAACTTTGGCTGTCATTGATGCATTTAAGTAATTTGAATAAAAGGTTTTCTAGACTTCAATTAGATATTCTAAAGAGGATGTATTCTAAACTAGATTACATTAAAATAAGTTCAACAACTCCATTCTTCAATCGATTAATAGTATCTGTAATTTTTATTTGATTTTACAATTGAAGTCCGTTATTTTGTATTATACCGATGTCAGTTTGACATTGAAAAGCGACAAAAAAATTGTGCAACATGTGACATTACGTGTTTGTATGTGAAACTTGTGAAAGTACCTTCATAGTACTCCGCAATTACTGATGACACCGGCTTACGGCTGCTCGCAATTATAGTGATTTAAGATTTTGAGACACGCACTATGAAGTGAACAGATAGATAAAGTATTATCATCGTTAACAACTGTTTTTCATCGTCTTTGTTATTAAATAATTGTTGATTGTCTTGATTGAAGTCGATTTTATACGATTTCTTGTTACCAACAAGATTACTTTTAGTTCTTACGGTCTCCATGCTAGCTCACCTTGCGTTTCATCTTCAACCTACAATTCTGCATTATCAATAGCTGTGGAACCATTATATCGTCTTAATTCTAATAACCTGAACTATTTTTCTGTCATTGATAAAGTATTCTGTTTTTTTATAGCAACCTCTATATTATGTTCCTTGGATCTGAAAAGATTTTTCTTAGTATACCAGCAAGGTCGTCCAACTCTCGTTTTAGCAGATATAATCTACAATTTACTCATTATTCACTCTTGCAATATCTTTAATTGCAAACATCAATCAATGCTAAAAGCTATCCATCCGCTCACCAAATTACTTAACTCTTAACGGCGTGTGTATGTCCGAATAGTGTATTTATTGAAAGTTCCTGCGCAGTATTGTTATACTGAAATTGATTGTGAAGCCAGAGTTATTGAGTTATCAGTGCGCAGTATGGGGTAAGGAAGAGCTGTACTATGCTACACAGAGAGCACACACACACAGAGCTATATTGCACAGCGTTCCACGCGATATTGTCGACGTAAAATATTACTTATATCCAAGATTAGACCTGTATCCCGTGTTGGAGCGGTTTCACTCCAAATTAATGATAAAAACACCATTTAAGATGTAAATTTTTGTTTACCATCGAAGCAGTAGACAATGAGGGTACTTTAAATATGCCAAATACTATTTTGTGTGTACGTTAAAAGCCTGATAAGAAATGATTGTAAGTTTATCTTTCGCCGTAAGTTCTAAAAAATTTTTTCGCTTTATGCGATTTAGTGGAATATTTCCAACGTAAAGGTAGAAAGGTAATTTATCTAAAGTATTGTTCAGTATCAGTTTAACTACTTCAAAAATTTAAGAACTCAATTGCACACACACCAAAGCTTATCGTCTATTCAAAGTGAATTTGTATATTTCAAGAAATAATAGGATACTTACAAGCCACATTTCAAGGTCACATTCGTACATAAGAAAGCAGCCTCTTTAGGAAATAACTGTTACCATTGACGTCACTCGCACTCCTGACTTGTCGATCGCTGACGCAGGCAAGATTACATTTTGTTGAAGGGCAAAAAACCGGAATGTTTAACATTTATTGTCCTAATAATAACTTAAGATCCATCTGTAGAATCAAACTGTTGCGTCTTCTGCTTGAATTTTAGTGTTAAGGGAATAGTAATAGAAATAAAACTACTTAGGAAGTCTAAGGAACTCCAGGCTCTCCTTGAAGACCTTAAAGATCGAAGCGCCGTCGACCTCAACTCGGTAAAGTTGCATACAATATTTAAAGGTAGCCTTGTTTATTCTAAAAACTTTAGTCAAATACTCATGAATGAAATTCAGGTAATAATTATTAATATGAACCTTGGAAAGAGAAAATTAGTTCAGATTCCCGAACGAATCATAAATGAAACGATTACGGACTGATACATAGGTGTTACAAAAAGGCAATAGTCATAACTTTAACTGGGTATCAACCGGGCATTTACTAATTGTCCCAGTTATAGTATTTAAATATGTACTAAATAAATTGTTATGCATATTCCCTTCTCTCCTTCCACCTTGTAATACCCCTTTTTCATCAAACAACTTTTAATGTTTGACTTAAATTTATGCAGAGGCTTCAACGGTAACTGTTACGGTCGGCTCAATTATCTTCTCTACAAAGTATTGAAAACGGAAGCTCCCTCTCTTATAATTCATACTCGCCCAGTTTTTGCCATTAGTTGTGTTGCGTTGAGCCGCGTTCATGAAACTGGTTGGTTTCCTGTGTCTTATGTTAAATACTGGTAGAAAATTCAACGCTTGCTGCAAAACTAGAACCTTTTTTTTATACGTTGGAAAAGCTTTTATAGCTACCCATGTGGCGAATGGAGCCACCTCTGGGTTATGTGAGACTCCGGGGGGTTAGGGCCCCGGCTTACTCACTAAAAACTACGACAGTACTTTTCGTAATCACTGTCATGCGCCGAAGGCTGGACGCTTCTGCGCGCTACTGAGCCCTCTGGGAAGCAAAAGTGGTACCTAAACTGAGTAAGATTTTTAACTATTATCTGTTAACTCTCGGATATGGCTTGGAGTTGTGGTCTTGGTCCTTTGATTCCTATTTCAAAGACTATTCCAAAGATCTAATCAAATTTTATAATTTTAAGCTGCATTCGTCGAGCTATACCAGGTACAGATACGTACCTGGGCGCTTTTCTCTTCCACGACACGACACTCACTATTAGAACTCCTCCAGAGGCGAATCGCCCCTTAAGGCTTGAGGACTCTCCAAGGTTCTCGCCTCTTTAAAACCCCGGTAACGCTGTAAAGGCCATCTGCGGACAACAGTATTAGTCAGTCCAAAAAAAACCACTACGGCCTTAACACGCGTCACATGTAAACCTAGTTTATACCTTCCACCGTTTAAAAATAATATATAATGTGATAAGCTAATCTGACGCTGTCCTCATGCGGAGTGGTGGGTTACAGCTGTTGTTTAACAACCGGCACTAACGGCTTAATCTGTCTTCAGGAGCTCGAGGTCGAACCAATTTCGATTGACTAATCCACGGCCCAACCATTACGAAAGTGGCTTCGTTTTCGTTATTGAAAACAGAGCACTCGACACTACGCAAGCACACTTCTCTATATATATATCTATTGAATATTGTAAATTTTGGTATATTGTAAATTAATGGTATTTATAATGTATACATTCTGTTGATTACAATTAACCACAAAGTTAGAACAATCTTGAATTGAGATTCAGCTATTAATTCCAATAAACCTTTTCCCCATCTTAAAATGACAAGATGAAGTAATGCTTCCGTAATTTCATAATTGCAAATGATCAACTTACTTTTAATCTGATGACATTATACATTTTTTCTAAGTTTCTGCGAACAAAGTCTTTGATTATAAGTTAAATGGAGCGAGTTTAATCGAAACACAAGCTATGCAAATCAAGTGATGCAATATTTCGCAAGGTCTGCTATTATTTCATGCAACAGAACCGATTTTGAATTTGGAACGAATGCAGTAATAGTTTTATGTAAAAGGCGTGTTAAATTTTCATTAAAAACTCTTTGGAACGCAAAACGGAATGAGGTTTGTGTACTATTTATCTTAAAGCGGTTTTTATTGAGCCTTTACGGTTATTAATAGTTGTAATTTCATGTGATCAGGATAATAAACGCTCAAAGACTTAAGAACTTTAAGACACGGTGGGTTAAATCAAATAACTTTGGTGTCGCGAGACGCACACTTTTTCGTTTTTGTTCTTTTATAGTCTTAATTGTCACAAGTAGACTTATATGAGATATTAAAACTAGGTATAATTTATTATAACTGCTTTAAATATGTGAAAGAGCCTAATGTGTATGCGATTGAAGGACTTGTATCCAGATTATTAATAATTTAAAAAATCACCTGTCAATTTGGAACCGTACTAAAAAATCATTCAAATTAGTTAATAATATTATAATATAAGTTTTCATCGCGACAGTTAACTATAAGAAAAAATATTTTTGTTGTGAATCTAACCAAATTGCTACTTTATCAGATTTCTTTTATGCGCTCTTATGTGATAGATTTACAAACTTCACAAAATACTTATTTTTAAATTCGCACTATAACACTATATTAAACGTCACTTTAATAAGCAGAAACAAATGCGAGTCACAGTACAGATTCTAACCTTTATTTAATCCTCATTCATCTTCAAATACAAACTGACAAAACAATATAGGTTGTAGATGATGACCCTTCAAATAACAATAAACGGTCCACAGCATCCTTGCCAAATAGTCTGCGACTGGAGTATCATTGGCAGGCGTACTGGCAATCATTGTGTTCCTACTGTTCTACTTAATGCTAGACTTACAATAGTAAACGTGATGAGCCGAATACCAACGACCAAATAAAAGGAACAGTTTTGAATTAAATTTAGAATTCAATAACGGAATCGAGTTCTCTTTTTAAATGAAGATTTTACATTGGTTTTGATGTTACATCGTCAGTTGATCAGTGAAGCTTCGGAACAGTGCCCGTAGCTATTTTTTGAGGACTTGCTTTTTTGTGAATATAATGTCGCTTTCAACTTCGTAACTGAATGCTCTGATAAGTTTTTATTCATATAAATGAGGAAGCGTCTGCTTTAGATCCGACCTATCAAAAACTTCTGCGCAAGATTGCATAGCGGTGAGACTGTGTTCACGTTTCATTTGTTTGCCGATTGTCAACTACGTTAAATTGACAACAGTATTGACTAGCACAGATTTTACTTGCAATTTCTGCTCTTGGCTAAAATGGAATTATTAATTGCCATACCTATGTAATGACTGGGATATTCTCAGGTTTCTGTTACAGCCGACTTTGATCGGCGGTATTGAGATATCTGATGCAAGGTTGGCTTCGTTAGTAAGGTATTTTTTAACTGCGACCTTTAGATGCCTGCAAATAAGGTAGAATGCTTCGCTGTTGATGAAACAAAAATATTTGAAAGGTAAATATTGTTGATTATACAGAAAAACTTACATTTAAAGAATCTTAGTTTAACTAAGCTTTGTTGGAAGCTCGCTTACACTATTATGTAGTTTATATATAAGTCAAAAGCTACACAAGTCATCAAAGTAAAAGCCAAGTAAGGTAATAAGATAAGGTATTGTCTCTGAGAATGATCTACTGTGTCAGATACTTCCAATATAATATAATATTAATTCATTTGTTTTAGGCATATTTAGCCCATATCGAATATACAATTTAGATTTGCATATTTAAAAAAAATAAACAATAAATAAACTCACGACTTGCCAAAGGCGTATGGAAAGAAGTATCTTGGGATTGACAAAAAGAGATAAAAAACGTGCTAAAGACATTAGAGACATCACAAAGTGGGAAGATGCAGCTTCAAAAGTCAAAACCCTCCAGTGTAGATGGACAGGCCACATGATAAGAGACAAACCCAAATGGAACAAAATACTGACGGAATGGACTCCTAGACACAAAGAGAAAGAGAGGGAGGCAACACAAGCGCTGGATGCACGACATCAAAAAATCAGCAGGACCATTATGGCTCAGAGTAGTGAGAGATAGAGATCTGTGGAAGATAATGGAGGAGGCCTTTGTGTCAAAGACACATTGATCCGGAGGTGGCTGCAAAGCTCAATAATTAAGTACAAATATAACTGTGTTACTAAACTAAATTGTAATCACTTCATATGAATAATAAAGGCTTTCAAATTGAAAACAATAAATAAAACATTTAAATAAATCTTAGTAATCAAAATATTTAATTTCATTACAGTCTTTGTTAGAAGTCATTACAATTACAATAAAAGTCAAATTTAAAGAAATGTTAATAAACAAAATAAAACATCAAATTGAAATATAGTCAATGTTCTAAAATTTCAAGTTAATTACAATTAATGAAATGTTAAATCATACTCAATATCAGAACTTATCTAAGCATAGACAAGAGTAATAACTCCCATGGAGCTTGCACAAGATTAATATTACAGCTATAATGATTTTCATTTTATTTGTAGTAAGGTATATTTTCAAAATAACAATCTTGCTTCCCAAGATTGTAGGTATAAAATCCTAAAGCACCGTTTTCACAATACGTGAGTAAAACCAAATAAGGCAATCACGTAAAATAATAAAACAATTTCACGTCGAATTTAAGATGTTCATCTTGGGAAATGTCAAAATATTGAGATTACATCTTCATTGCGTACAGTCTACATTTTAATACTTTCAACTTTATATCAATGTCAATTACCCTCGTCAGATAATGTCCTTGCTGCTTATGACATAAGATATAAATTACAATGATTTTTCAAATTTATGATTTTTATTGAATCGTTACTTAAGGTTAATGTCAGCAAGCTCATTATTTGTTTTCTGATATAATTAGGAAAGTAAAACATAAATTTGTTTCTATATAATGCTTATTTGTATCCAATTAATTAAGTTATCATTGTTAATTGAATTTTACTATTATTTGTGTCATCATATCATTCATTGATAACAAAACGTGATTAAGCAGCGTCTGATTGACAGGTGAGTCATCAAATGCTCCTAGGCATTTCCTAACAATGGTGAAACCTTGTAAATAATTTAATTGAAAATTTTATTTGATAATTGCTTGGGTCACCGTAGGTTATACCTATTAGCTCCTACCTTACAATAAAAATATAACACTATACAAGACGCCTGCTTAAATATAATAGCAATAGTTGCACTAAATAAGCTGTGATCTTGGAATTGAGGCTAGGCGGCAACATCTTCACCCCTGTTGAAAGATATAAACTTTCAACAACGCAAATCTTCAATCAAGTATTCAACATGGCCAATGGGGAGTCTAGAAAAAAGAACATTATACTCATATAACTATATCCAAAATCATATTTACAAAAACTCTTTTCACTTTAGTTATAAGTGTATGTGAGTTCTTAAAAATGTGCTTACATATTAAAAGTTTTTGTTGAAGGATACATAACAGATAAGGCTGGTTTGGAATTCTCACTATTTGTAAGACAATGACCCCAAAGCAACATATAGACATTAGGTATTCGCACAAAACAGGCTAAAGTACAGCGCTGAAATGCTTCCATAATAGTGTACTCTAATTTTCCTGTGGCTTGGCACCGCTGCCAAATCGCGTATCTATATAGTATAAGCCAAGTTATAAGCGATAGCGTTTAATAGGAGTGAGATTTTTTTATATATAAACCAATGACTCGATACCACCTGATGATAAGCAGTAGAGGAGTCGATATGTGACTGCCCTAGCCACCCTCACCTTGTCGGCCCAAAACTGCTATTTATCGCCTCTTTTATAGGAACCCATGTTCTAATAAGGAGGGAATACGTGTGCTGGTAAGGAATTCCACGCTCTAGCTGTGCGACGGAGAAAGGAGTTGGAATAAGTTATTATTAAATAAATAAGGATAAAGAGAAAATAAGTTATAATTTGTAAAAGAAACGTTACATTATATTTTTACCCTTAAAATGCAATCCAAACAACCGTTTCATTAAAATACATCTTACTTAACAACCTAAAGCTACCACAAATTTAGCACCGAGTTGACATAACATTAATTTGTTAAGTCTAGAACTACACAATACGCACGCCATTCGCATACCTTTGTACCGCCAAACTGATCCCAGCGTGCGTGAAAAAAACACGAACATTACGCTTGTTAAACAGTACCTTAAACTGAGAAAAGCATAAGGATTTTAGGGGGTTGAACCAGCCGCTTCGATGTCTATGGTGAAATAACACTCCCAAGTTACATGCATTTTGTGCCGCCATTGAAACCCAATCCGAACTGAATTCATTCCTTTTCGCCGCATGTATTAACGGATAGCAGAAGTTATTCTAAATGCTTCGCAAACAAATCGCTTCTGCTTGTAACTTAACGAAGATTCGAATAAAACGTTGTTTTTGCTATCGTTGATGGTTAATGATCTGTAGCGTGAGTGGCGATTTAGTCTGTAATTTTATTACGTTATAATTCACTTTGTAATTGTCAAAGTTTATAAGCTAAGGGTAGATACATACAACATGTACTTAGAAGTATGAAAACGTACGAATAGAATATCCTACGCTGCTTTGGTATATACCGTTACTGTCATTTATAATTACCGTCGATATTGTTATCGTAGCTCAAACAATGTTACATATACTACAGTGAGGGTTACCACTAACCACATCCAAGGTAATCACAAAACGTGGTCTCCTTACTAAGTAAAGTCCGGGCCGGATGTGTGTAATTACTGCCGTGGTTAAGCCATGTACAGCAACTAGAATACCCCAAATTAATCGGATGTATTCAAACTTGGAAGTAATTCTGTTGCACATTAAGTCCAAAAAAGTTGTCAACTTCGAAAATAACTTACACTTAAAATATATCTCGAAGGTTAATTATCATTAATGACACAAAATTTGAAAACGAGCTACTTTAAAACAAATGTAAATTCAAAATTAGAACGGAAAGGTCTTAAAATGAAACAGCACTAAAAATTGTCCTGTTCTGTTTCCTAAATCAATAACTTAAATGATAACCTTATTTGAAGTTATATGTATCCACTACTACAAAACGATCATATGGCGAGATAACAATGACGTGATAAAAAAGTAGCAGTAATTTAATCCAGATAAACCCCATTAACCATATCATTGAGTACAACAATCAGGTTAAAACTGAGACTGTTTGATTTCTTTCGTTAAAACATATAGAGATTGACTCTATTTCTATTGAACATTACAAGACGATCAGAAGGAAACAGATTGACTTTTTCGGCAAAATAAAAGTTTTTTCCTTATTGTAAGGGACTTCTTTAAATCGGGTTATCTTAGTGTCACCAAACTTGACACTTCTAAAATTCATTCTATCACGTTCTTATTTAATAAGAAAGAGAGAAGCAGATAAATTAATGTCTTAGATAATGATTTACAATAGATGATACCAGTACATGAATACGTTCCTAGTGTTATTAGTTGCGTCATCACCCAAATACATATAGTTATAGTAGCTAGATGTAAAAAGACAAAATGTGTTCCATTAATCTGTCAGCCACCAATGCGGGTGAATGTTACAGTTCGTTAATTTTAATGTAGGAACATTTCTTTTATACAGAA
This sequence comes from Acentria ephemerella, assembly GCA_943193645.1. Taxonomy (NCBI): domain Eukaryota; kingdom Metazoa; phylum Arthropoda; class Insecta; order Lepidoptera; family Crambidae; genus Acentria; species Acentria ephemerella. Next base: position 1,555,830 of record OW971891.1, read on the forward strand.
CAGTTTGCTTCCCGAAAATAAAATTCTTGTCTAACAGGAATACTGCGTAAGCTTTCTTTAGCATCATACTTGCAAGTTACATATAATGTCCAGAATAAGCAGTTGTTCTTGATGATTAGCCGTTACTAGATATTGCATTGCGGCTTTCTCATTCTGAAGACAAGAAACAGATGTTGAAGCTTGCAACATGGGTCCCTTTAAAAGGCGTGAAAAAACACTTTTTGGGCCGGCTAAGTGAGGGTGTCTAGTGCAGTATGTCGCATGATTCACTAGTTATCTTCACATATGGACTCCTCTACTGCTTATCATCAGGTGGTGTCGAGTCATTTATTTCACCTTAACCTTTCAACCTACCAAACACAGCAACATCCAGATCACCATCTGCTTAACTATCGCTTAATATGTATACCAGAATAAGAGATATTGGCACATAATTAAAAAGATTAAACAAAAACTTGACAAGAAGTTCAGTTTCTGCACTGCTGAGCATCGAAATGTCCCAAACGTAATCTGTCTTTGATTATTTGCTGTAACAGCTGATAAAAATTGCATAAATAAAGCATTGTTGATGCAATTTTTCGTATTGAATTTTTATGGAGCAATCCGAGCGACAGTGACTTATATTTCAGTTGGAAAAGTTCCGAGAAGGCTTTGTTTTTAAGAAGCTCAATGCTTAATAGTCTGAATGGCTTTGTTTCGGATAAAAGAAAACTATAAAATGGGTTACTAACGTAGCGAAACGTAACAACGCAGTAAGTTAATGATAATATTCTAATTTCGTTTTAATTATGATTTCATCCATTGGCAAAACATTTGTAGGAAATAATCTCAACTATTCGTCTAAATTCGTGCCAGGGCAGTTTAAATAGATAAGCCCTAATACATGGAATTTTTATGAAGATAAATCTTACTCTTCCTCGAAAGCAAGCGATAATGCCTATATAAGAATCCAATATCTACAACCCCCAAAACTGCACAGACCCGTAAATACAGTATTAATATCACATCTCTATTCTCCTAATTAATGCACTACCCTTAAGCCGATCGCCGGCTCCGGTGACTAAGCAACATCCGGGCCGGATTTGTGCAATTAACAACAGCGGTTTTGCTGGACGGCCGCCGGACCGTGAATCACGTGTGCCCGGATTAGGAAATTGTCTTTTATTAAGTTGATTTAAGGGTTGAAAATAAATAATTCTCAATTCTTATCTATCGATAGTTTAGTTAGTAATCCTGCAAGATGCTTCTTCACGCCTGTTTTGAATGACCCAGTCATCCATAGTTTAATTATAACGTACATTATCAACAATTTGTTTTTGCTTGGAATCTCATTCCAGGATTTACGCTGATACCCAGCTAGCATCTTCATTAATTGCTTCATAATGAAATAATACATGTACTCAACTTAATTAAAAATAAAAATCACAAAAACTCAGAATTCCATATGAATCTTAATCGGAGCACGCAACTGTTTGTGCCTTGCTTATCAATTTTGAATCTTCTTGGCCGTTTATAGGATTTGAAATATTATTTCTTTGATAACGTGACCATCAGACCGGAGCTAATTTGTGTCGAACAACATATGGCGAATATTTTTTGAGGTTTTGGTTTACAGAACAAATTCTGTTTTTTTCACGACGTCCATTTAGTATGGTATCACGCGATGGTAATTACAGACGGTGTTTATAAAATAATAGTGTGGAATTGAATGGTATAATAACCATAATTATTGTATTAACTTAGTTATATGGCGAAAGAAATACGTGTAGTATTTCTTTCTATGACAAATTAAGCTTACGATTGAGTATTTTCGCTTACGGACTCTTCTTACCGCTTTTAATAATATGTATGTCTTTGTAAAGATATTTGCCATGCTTATATTAAAAAAAAACACTAGGGAACTTCAATTCGTTTGTTAGTTCAAATAAGATTTTTGAAAAATATTGATATAATGCCTGACTTATAACCACTTTTAGCGTGCAAGACAAAATCCAACCTGAGAAGTAATTCATAATCAGATAGTTTTAGATTTTCTAACTATTAATATTAAAAAACTTTTGTCATAGATTTTGTTAAGGTACTCACTCGAATTGGTCTGACCGATTTTTATAAATAAAATTGTGTATATTTGTTATATTCAAGATTAGGTATCTTTTACATCTCTAGGTGATAATGGTAGTCCTCTCCAGATTTTTTAAAAATATTTTACATGGTCAAACAACGTTGCCCGGGTCAGATGGTTATCAGTATATTTTGAGTGTATTGAAAATGAACATTTTGCTTGCATAAATTTAATTGTTCACCTCAGACTTAAGTTTTAAACAAACCCTAGAAATACTAGAAAAAATTCATTGAAATCGCATGAAACCTTATAATTACCAACAAAATGGCGGTTAAAATAAAATTGAAAAACAAAACACAATCCAAGGTAAACAAAATGTTACCCAACTCAAAAATCCATGACGTTCTAACAAAATGTATCGCATTCTCTTTTTAACAGGGATAATGGAGGGAAATTGTTCCGACGTCCGTGAAAAAAGCTATGCATAATTTATTGCTAACCAGGTAATTTCAAATGGGCGCAATCTACTTTAGTAATTGTAAAAGTTTTTACAATTTCAGTCCTGGAATTGTGTAGGTGGAAATTAAACTGTGTCGTAGTGGAACTGGAAATGATGCGGTCGTATTATTTTAAATACGTGTGCAACTAACCACCTGCAAGTATATTATTTATTCTAAATTTTGTGTAGGAACAGATGCTTGAGTGACGAATACGCAATCGTTCATAAGTTAGGTTACTTTTAGATAAGTCATAAAACAAATAATATTTGATTTAATAGGGCTTAAGTATGATATTGCCAGATTAAAAAGAATTTGTGATGCCTAACTTAAATATGATAATACATTCTGTTATTAGCCTATTTGAATTTTGAAGGGTTATATCTAAATAATTCTAATTTCAAAAAGAAATAACGTTCATCTATTTCATTGTTCCTATTTCAAAATCAATAAATTCTTTCATTCAATTTTATTTTGTTTGTGTTTCATGTTAACTTTTTATATTAAGAAAACTTTATCTTGAGCTTAATTCCTGACAATTCAATTTTTTCTAAAGCGGCCGCGTTCCTTGTAACACCATTTTGTAATTTTGATTGAGTAAAAAGTGTCGATAAAGCCTCAAACACCTACAGTATTTTCAAAGAGATTTGTCCTACTACGACATTTTTTTAATAAGTAATAATCTCTGTTAAGGCGACAGGTGTCTTCGGATAATAGAGCGTAGACAACAGACTGATTTATAAGGATGCGAGAAAGAAAAGATGATTTAAAATTTAATAGAAATTATGAATGATATTAATATAGTGCTAATTTTATAATTGACCATTTTAAACTGAACCTATGTTTGCGTCTTCCATTTCAGAAAATAAATGAGTTAAAATATTGAAGAAAGTCAAGGAAATAAACATTAAGATATGACGTATAAATAACCGACAATTTACTGAATTAAAATTCAGTTTGTCTTTAAATTTTATTAACTTCACTTAAGAGTGAGATTTCAATGGCATCCTCTTTTAAACATCTCGAACTATTTCTCAATGTTATATTACCTTGTATTGTTTTATATACAGTATTATTATTTATATTTATAGTTATCCTCATAATTTTTGCACCATATTAAAGTTGTAAGGCTGAGATCCCATAAGACAACCTTTTTATCATATGATTTTTGTTACATATCTGTGTTTTAAATTTTATGTGCAAAATAAACCATTTATATCTTTGTATTATCGTTCGATTATTTACCTGACTACGCCAGATAGGGGTTATATAAATGTTGCTACTTATTTAAATGTTGGGTTGTCAATAAGTTCCAAATTTCTGTTTAAATCTAGAAGAATATATTTTAATTATAAGTTTTCTACGCTGTAAAATTTTAATATAGCTATATTCCAGTTTTGACAACAGTATTTTCTACTGTAATATTATTAAAATAAGTTTAGAAATACACACAAAAAGACGATCAATGTCAACAAGCAACACTGATAAAAAATCGAAAGATAAGATTGCCCAAATCATAACTGAAGCGTGACAACCCTGACATCTGCCGCGTTCGACACAGTGGGCCATTGTCAGAGCAGATGCTCCGATCTTACTTCTTTCTTTGTCCGTCGAGTGGCTGCGGAATTAATAGCATGCCAATACACCTAGTCCTAAAAGTTTTTTTTACAGCAGATGTTTGGACCATTAGAAACTCGTTACTTAATTTTAGTTTGGGACAAACGTTTTATAGTATCATATTTCATATTATAATAATACTCGAGTTTATACTTTAGCGTTTAAATTATTTTATATACCTTCTAATGGTACCGTAACTCATGCATTGCACAATTTCGCTATTAAAATAACGCTATGGTTGAGTTCCAACGAACTACAGGAATATGCGTGTTATGGTTAAGCACACAGCGTTTCTACTATTCGTCTTACGGTTTCGATTACCTTAATGCTCCTTTAGTTTAAGAGAAAGCTCAATAGTTGTCATGTTAAGCTTAAACGCAATAAACTGTAAATATCAAAAATTATTTACAAAATATATTACATTAAATGGAAGTTGTGACATGACAACGTGACAGAACGGAATCTAATTTCGTAACGTTAACAAAAACAAAATAAAACAGGTTTTAATTTAACTCGGAAGGTTACGGGTATTTGCTTTGCCGCCAACAATCGTGATGTCGTAGCCAGATCTCAAAACTGATCATTAAATAGTCGACGATTTCAAAAAAATGGATCATATCGATAAACGATGTGTTATAATGATGTGTCCAGCGGTGTTAAACCATTTCCCCAATTGCGACCATTTTATGAAATACTGGTCATATCATGAAGATATCAATTTTAAGGTCTACCTACGACAAATATATCTTCTCAGTTATTATTTAACTGTCAACATAAATAATTAAAGTTAGAATTATTATCGTTTCGAATATCCGTTAACATTATATTTACGGTCCAATAATATTGAAGAATTACGATATTGATCAATTGACGCCAAAAGGGGCGTTGGGGTGAATCTGACAAAAAAAAATGCAGCTGTGTTGTATTATGAATACAAACATTAATGATACTATCGAACTGCAAATGTTATTTCTGCAAACCTTAGATTTATCATTATCGATATTATAATTAAAAGCGAACGCTGTCGTGTATCTACGAAGTAAAACTTAAGATTTATTTTTAGTTTATTATCTCTTTTATTACACCCAACCAGAAAAGGACAGGCAATAACTATTTTCATTTGACAGTAATTTTAAATCACATCATTTATTTAATTAATCTGCAATCAGTTATATATCTCCAGCTCCTCTGTTAATAATACAAGCACTTGTTTTACACTGACATATATTTTCTTTATCTTATTATTTTTTTAATTACAATCATGGTATAACAAATATAAATAACAACATGGTATAAAATATGTGGTATAAAAGTAGTTGAAATTGAAATTGAATTTATTTTATTTTATTTTAAACATCTTACTCAGGACAAAGATTATCTGTTGCTGAACTAGGCCGAAGCCTGTATTTCAGCATACAGCGCCTCTATCCTCGGGAGAGTATAAAATAAAAACTTATGGTAATAACAAAGAAATATTCACTAGACCATAACAATTTTAATTTACATATGTAACACTAATAATATATATACACATATATAAATACATACAAACATATATAGTTATAATTATAGTTGGTCGTGAACATCCTCCGTGCTGAAGATGACACGTTAATAAGTAGGTCATGGTTGTACGGCAACCGCTTTTACCTATCAAACCGTTTTAGATCAGCTTGGTGATGTGATGGTCCAAACTCCACATTTTTTTTCTGATGTAGGAAAGTGCTCAGCAGACGTAATAAGGTTGTTAATGACTAGTCGTTCTATTTTGATGTTTCGAGTAGTGTCAACGTTCTTAAAGTAGATAATGTTATTCTTTCTTACCCAACTACAATGAAAGAGATGTACATAACTTAATTTTAGTTAAAAGAATTCCAACAGGATTGACAGTTGTTTCGATTTTAATTGTTATCTATATAATATGTGCACCTATATGTTCGTATATAATGCGAAATTGTATAAACAAAAGTTGAAAAAACGAAACCTATTCGAAATTTATTCAAATAGGTTTCGTTAAAAACAATCTCTCTCTAGAAAAATTTTAATTCACTTTCTGTTACCAAGAAACGAGTTTATATGGTTTTATGAAAATCTTCTAACATGCAAACTAATAGGAATTATAATCTGCAAACCAAAGGTTTAAAGTATTCCGACCGTAAAATCAACTGATAGGTGAAAGTTAAAATATAACGTATTTGCGTGGCGCACGCGCATCCAAAGAAAATTATTCAAAGCAGTTCAAAACGTACAATTGAAGTTCAATGGCTATTTGTTATTACAATTTTAGTGATGTGACAATAGCGTCTTACTGAAATTTTAATTTTGTGCTGATAATAACCATATTATTGAACACGACTGTTTCGCAGCTATTAGCGCTCACCTTGAGAGTATGCGTGTGTGCGCACGCGTGTGAGTGAGTGTGTGTGTGTGTGTGTGTGTGTGTGTGTAATAGTGCGGCAAGATGGGCAGGGACATAGCAGTCAAGACTTCTATCAGCGATACGCGAATAACCTTCGTTTGGCTAAATAGCCTAGAATCGGATGCCATTATAAAATATCCTGTATAAAATATCTCTTTCTACATAAACATCATTAGGTGCATCGGTTACATTAGTAAATATAAAAACATTTCCGTTGTTGCAACATGCATCCAAATGCTACATAATCTGCTCAGTCGTACGGTGCTATAATTCATCGTCCACTGGGGGGTGATTCCGCTGCATTATTGAATTTCTTCGGCTAAAGGCCCAAAACGGACCACATGGGGCCTAACGTGGATTAATTTGGATTTGCTCGGGGTTGCTCGTTTGGGAAAACTATTAATGGAATTATTTTTATTAGTATTTTTATTTGCTAAGTTTAGTTTATGGGACTATGTATTATTAAAGGTTTTGATTAATGTTTAATGTTTTTCTTCATTTTATTCTCGTCATAAGAATTGAAAATGCATTTAATGATGACAATAAAAAACGTCCTTGTCACATTTTCCTGTTAAAGACAATTACTTTTGTGCGATTTGAATTTATTTTCGCTCCGAGATTCCGTTCAAAAACTTATACAATCACAAATAAGTTATTACATTAAATATTTGGAGATATGGACTTTCGCCATTCTACTCGTTCGTATTCACTCGATGTTTGTATGTTTAATTAGTATATTTCTGATATTAATATACACATACGAAACTAGAAACATCTCAAACCTATTATCTAGCCTAAATTACGCAACATTGAGGGCTTGTGTTTTGGATACTAGATAACTGAGAAATAAACATACAAATATCCTAGACTTGGAACAAATATTCGTACTTATAATAAAAATATCTGCCCGTACCGAGATTTGAACCCGGGACCTCTGGCTAAGAAGAGAGAGACCAGAAGACTGTCAAATTATGCATATATTAATTTATATATACAAATTTAGGACAAAATAAGCACCTTTACTTTTCTGATGATATCCCTGAGAGGTGATTATTCAAATGACCCTTTTTAGCATTAGAAGACAGCATTTAAGTCAGAAGGACCCTTAAAGAAGTAAAGGGTGCACTATTTAGTCTCATACCATGAGTATCACGTAACGCTGTAAAAAACAACGAAAAATATCAAAGTCGCGCTGTACAACCTTATCTTGTTTACGAGATCATCTCCCGGTACAATTCGACCTCAGGGGGGAATATTTTGTGTTTCCCTTATACTACTGTATGCTGTCATCGAATAAATCCAGGGTGTACTTGCTAAGTGCGCTTGGAGTCAGCAGCCTTATGTCTTCAAGAGTGCAGTAGCCCGGACCAAAGAGACTTAGTCTTTTCCTGGCAAGAGCTTCACAGTTACATAGGTGTTGTTCCATGTGTTCAGTGTGCTCCTCACAGGCACTACACAGAGGTGATTCCACTAGTTAAGACCTCTTGGATTTAGCGGCTAATTGGAAAAGAGTCAGCTTTCTATGTATTTTATCTTTATGAATGGATTAAAAAGTTCCATCAACAGCGTTTATTTTTCTAAAGCTATTAATATATATTTTTATAAAAAAAACTCCTATCAATAAAATTGAATCAAAATTACAAATAACCCTCACCCTTAACAAATTAAAAAGGCAATCTCTTTTACGTAAAAAATACTAATTTTTCACGGCCCTTTACTACATAAATTATTCCGAAATTTCACGTGTTTCGAATAAAAAATATCGATGTTACGAGCGAGAACTTTTTTAATTTCAAACTTGGTTTGTTTGGGTCAATTTGCCGGAGAATATCAACTGGTATTTGGTTAAGCTCAAAGGACAAACTTATCATTTTATTAAATGCAAAGTTTGGAACAAAATATTCCTTTCAGACGAATACATGATTTATATTCCTGAAATAAATAATTATAATATGTAATATTAAGCTTACGAGTAAATTCTTAGTATAATTTTGGTGGCACATCGGCTTGCCCTTTAACTAAGATCAAGTTCTTAGCCTCACTTCCATTCCAGTCAATATAAAAGAATGTCAAGTTACTAGACCAAAATACACCTTATTTTAATCGGGATTTTTGAATGACGTCATCTGTCTTCATCTGTTCGTATTGTAATGAAAGAGTAATACGTTACATAAATTTTATTTGAATTCGTGAACATCAAAATCAGGGTACTGTGAGTTATTTTGTTTCAAACCTCAAACAATATTTTTTTCTCATAAAAGTACGTCTGATTTAGTATATATAGTGTAGTGTGTCACAATGGTCACCCCTGTATTTAGTCACACGCTAAATTTGACATACAGTGGTCAAACCTCGCAGCTACTGAAGGAAAATCAATGCACTAGTCGAAAACCAGCACTCTTGCTCTGATCTTATACTTATACCTTCTACAACACACCCTCGCTATTTAAAATAACTTTGTTATCTAATTTTATATGTACTCTTTAATGAATCAAATAAAAGCAGACATATGTAGAAACAAAAATATAACGGATAATATATATAGCTTTCACCCACTAGACCGCATTGGGCCAACGTGATGTTATAGCCAAAACTACTTATGTTTCTCCTATGTAAGAAGGCCCATACCCAGCAGTAGGACGTATATAAGCTAATAATGATATTGATATTTACTACAGAAAAGAGAAAACAGGTTTGTTGGTATTGCGATCTTTTTAGTGTATTACTTTATGTAAAAAAAAATTTCTATCAAAAACAAATTATGTCTTTTGCCAAATTAATAATTGAACAATTATAATTAATTGGAACTTACAAGTTCCAATCGTATTGAGACGTTTCGATCTTAATTTGTTCAGCTGAAAATTGTTTTTGTTTACAATTTCACAGATAACATCAAACAGGTCGAGACGCTTCTTCGATTGACCAAAAGACTGCAGACTTTAAAGATAAAACACGATATAAATTTTCTAAAGATGTTATACATAAATATCCAATAAATACCATATCGTCCCCTTAAACAGTCTAACACGAATCAAATATTAACTATACGAATTATTCATTATTTTATGAACTACAGTCTGTCACAGTGAATTTGCACCTAACACGTAAAGGGGAAAGAGAACTCCGAACAAAGTTTAGCTGAACACGACGCTTCCATCTTAACCCGTTGAATTTAAACAGATAGGTACTTAGAGTTTAAACTTTCAGAATATAAGTACCTCACAAGATTCTGGAAACTTGTAAGTAAATTCCACTCAAATCTCCTTGGTAAGCGGTTACATAAGAAGTCTCACGCCGAATTAAATATGTGGTTCTCGATGGGGTAAGCGTACCGGAAAGAGATGGCAGGATATCACAGATCAAGTTTCATAAGTTCTCGTTATTTGTTAGATTGAAAGGGATTCTATTATAATTTCTATAGGAGTTGAAGTTGAAATCTTTCAAGGTATGTTTAAGATGTATAACAAACAGTAAAGTGCATATCAGTTTTACAAACTTATCCATTTTAAGAAAGAGGTATATGCTGGCATAATATTCTGAAAGTAAAACAAAGATTTGGTGAACGGTTACATAAACTAGCGTCAAGTATATCCATGCATATATACTATGCCAATATTTCTTCGTTATCCAAAACACAAGCTCGTAATGACGCTAAGTTTGGGCTAGATGTGAGTGAGTTTATTATTGTTTGATTACTACGGATGCTTGTACATTGAAATAATTCACATGTTTTACATGTCAAATACAACGCCCCGCAAGCAAAACCATCCATAGATAGTTTATAGTAACTCAGCATTAGACAGTCATATTAACGTTATGTAACTTCATCCCGTAGTTATAAAATAAAACCTTTCCGTCAAGATGCTCGTCATCATCCAAGCTCAACCATGAAAGTAACTAGTAGTATACCGCGATTGAAATAAATGAGTCCACGCCACAGTCTAACAATTTATTGCTCTAATTAACCACAATATTGCCAATGAAAGGCAATGGTCGACTCCTATCAAAGACCTTTATTATTTTACCGATAGTTTCAATTTTTGCAAGTTCAAAAATTATAGAATACATTTTAGTGGCAAATTACTTTGTAAAGTTCTCTTTGGAAATCTAAATTAAATCACTTTACCAATATCATTAGATGCTTCTTCGAGGAAAAGTAATTTACTCAAATTTTAATGTTAAGATTGCTACTGTTTCTTCTTTACGTACTGATTTATGTTATTAATGTGATGAAGTGAAATTTCAATGTGATATTTGATGAAATGTCGACTGTTTGTTGAATTTAGATCGTTAAATATAGGTTTTGTATTGTTTCAGGTTTATCGAAGAGATAAGTGTTAGTGTTCAGTGTTTTACAATTAAGTGCGTCATGGAGTGCTAATACATCATGATGTGGGGGCGAAGTGACGTCACGTGACGTTGGCCCTAAAATATGGCGGACACCAGTCCCGCCACCTCGATCATCGAGGGCACTGTCAAGTTTCGAGATGGGAAAAAGGTAAGCAAATAATTATTAATTATCTCATCTAAAAATCTTATTTAAAACCATGTTCCAATTATAAATATCTAATTTCAATTCAAGACAATTTAACTAGAGATGAACGTATGGTGATGACGTAATTTTATGGGAGGTTTAATGCCATGCAAATTACAAAAAAAGTCAAACCTCCTTCTATCTCTTTCTTATTGACGTAACTGAAATCCATTCAATTCATTTCATGTGGAATTGAGTAAAACTTTTACATCAAATACAATTGTCTATATGTGATTACCTACAACCCAGACAATACCTGTAAATATTTCAAAAGTTTACTTATTCTTATGTAGTTTAAGTCTTCGACTACGCTATTTGTTATTTTGTCGTTCACCAAAATAATTGAACATATTTCACAAGTTTGGAGGCTTTGGTCTTTTCTCTACAATAATCTGCCAATTTATTATCTATGATATAAACGAAAAAGTTAAATATTTTAACCTTACATCTCCAGGCGTAACAGTCCGCCGGCAGCCTCAAATATAATAATAAAAACAAATTTTGTAAGAATTTGTAAGAATATATTTTTTTTTAATTTGTTTTTTTTGTTTGAATTTGTAATTTGTTTTTGTGTTTTTTTTTGTAGTAATTTGTTTTTTGTAAGATTAATATATATTTTGATAGTTGTGAAATTTTCCCAGTCTTTCTGTACAGTATGTATCTAATTGTAAACTTTAATGTCACTTAAATGTTAATCAAAATGTAATGTTTTAAAACCGGTGTTATTTATAGCAGTAGCTCTAGTTACTTAATTTCTTTGAGTATTTTGTTTAAATTTTATATGTACTAGAGATATGATATCGCTATCGTCGATATCGAGAAATGTGTCACCATATCGATAAGTGACGATAACAAGCAACAGTGATGTGTTGAGACCCATCACAGATACTCATATCTCATCTGTGATATGAGTATCTGTGATGATCTTTTGTGAGTGTCAACTCAATATCGCTCTCTCCACCACCTTCAATATCGCATACACTGCTTAGCTTCGATCACAATATTCCCTAATAGAAATAAAACAATTGCATCATAATTTGTAATGTTACCATAAATTGAGAAAATAATGGTAAATCCTAGTAATTTCAATAATATTTTTAAAAAATGCTCAATTTTTAGAGGAAACCTATGTGCAGTGGACGAGCATACAGTGGGTCGATGATGTAGATGAGCCAATTTTATAACATATCAAATGCAATTAATGTAGCAAAAAAAAATAAACTGTTTTTTGATGCTAGGAAAATATAAAAGCCATCTTTAAATCAATCACACCTATTATACTAATCATAAGGTATATGATATCGACACATTTATATTCTATGCACATCACTATTTTTCTTGGTATAGGTATGTACTTATTAATAAAAATGTAGCTGCTCTAGATTTTTCTTAGAATATTTAGGGACGAAAAAGGGTTACCCTATATGTAATTCACATTCGTACTTATCGGTATTATCGTAAAATCAATATTTATTTGTTGTTTTAACTTTAACGTGACGTCAAATATAAGGTGCCTGTTGTATCTGATTATTTTAATCTTTTGATAGTGGATACTATGTTTGTTTTGTATGTTAAAATGGTCACAAGAATATAAGGTAACCGTGTCGTTCGTAAAAGCAGGACTTATTATTGATGGCATAGAATCCAAGTTCCCCTGCTCCAAATTAAAATGAAAAGTGTTAGCATGAAAATTTATTCATATTTACTCTTACCATAACGGATAAATAATCTTAACTAATACTACAAAGATTTGTTAGTTTATAAAATGGCGATTGTAAAATCCTTGTGACAGTCTACTTGAAATTTCTCAAAATCATACTTTCCTTTTCTGATTAAAGTCGAATGAAAGAGGCAAATAACATACATTTAGATTTAGAAATGTAAACATGGTCGTGGTTATTACAAAATATTATCTGTATTTCAGGTTATCAACCCTTCATCACATAAATAGCTATAAGACCTGTTAATGGTATAGAGCATTGATAACCCCATTTTTCAGGAACCATCATATTTCTGATTTAAACCTACTTTAATTACAAGGACATTAATAATGGCATATGTTTTGATAAACACTGACATACATTACTCATTTAATTGGACTTTGATAGTGGATATGCTAAACAATTTGAAGCATCCTTCCGCCACATGATTATTAGATACAACCTCTTTTTATTGACCATTTTATTAAATAGCCCAACAGAGCTGGCCGTATCATATGGTCTAGTCAGATCATCGAATACACAGCGTTGAATATGACTATGTTTATGCATCAATAATTGAATCAATTGTGTATCAAATAATATAAACTTATTAACGGAAATAATATTTTTTCCTTTTTTAGAGTTAGTCATAAATAGGTTTCAAGACAAATCAAACGAAATCAAGTTCCAAAATTTATCCGCGGGCCAATAATTCTCGATTTTGTTTAATTAAAGTTGTTACTGAGGATTTATTCCGTGTTTATTTGCAATTAGATTGGAACTCCAATTTTCATACCCTTTACAAAATTCTTGATTGCGGCATTACTTGATTTTCAATTTCATTTGTAATTAATTTTCTTTTGTCCTTTCAAAACAAGTCAAATGTTTTTATAAAGAAACAAATTTACTTCCACTGATTTTATTATATTATTAAATTACAATTTATTTTATTTTAAACTATCAATTTGAAATTCCTGTACATTACAACTTAGATTATTCCCCTGTCGTCGTCTTGAAAACTAATGTTCTTCAAAACTTTCAATATTTCAATCTTCGCTTCGTACTTCTGTTTATCACTTAATTTTTTAAATCCTGGAATTAAAGATAACATAAACTGTCGGTCTTCATCGTCGTCCTCTCTCTTTTTATCTCTTAACAAGTCTAATATCTTTTCCTCTACCGTCCTGCTTTGATTCTCGTAAGATCTATCGAATACAGCTGGAAAGGTTTCTTCGTTGGGTTCTATTGATTGTAAATGCCTGTCATTTTTGTCTTGGTAATGATAATTTTCTATTTTAATTTCGTTATCCAATGGATCGTTACTAGATTCTTCTTCGCTAATACGGGATACTTCAGCGAGTTCCATGTCTTCAGGACTTAATAGAAATGTCATAGCATCGAAGTGTTCATATTTTTTTCTTTTCTTAAAGGGACCATCGTCTCGGTCGTCTGTTTCATTTTTCATCATGTTCTTTTTTTGTAATGCAAGCTCTCTTGTGAAGCATGTTCGGAGGCTCTTCCATCTCTTTTGGAGCTCAAGGTCTGAAAAAGAGGTGTCATTAATTGTAGTTCTTAGTTAATTAATGTTGTCCAAATGTAGGGTACATTTGAACATAATATATTTAGTCTATCGCTCGTTAACTCTACAAAACCAGTAGCTCCCACTCAACCGCAAAACCGCAGTCGGCTTAACACCGCAGCGTAACGTTTTATGAATGCCTGCCACGTCCCGAACATGACAAAACTACTTGGAGTTCTAAATTTAGATAAGAACCGTTGCTTGAGATAAACTGCAATAGAATTTAAATTAGCTAGTTGAGAGATCTTTTTTAATTGATATCAAACTACCAGGGTGTCAATTGTGAACTCCATTGAGTTTAGGCCATTCATATTATTTTGTTAAATAGTGAACTTATTAACAAAGCCCTAGAATTCAAGATTAGCAAATAAACAATCATTGAACTGAACGGATGGAAGAGTAAATACCATTAAGTCAATTTCGTTTTAAACCAAGGTTCTGCATTTAGAAATAACGTTGTCACTTTGATGCCAATTTCTACATGACAATGTAAATGTTTTTTTTACAATTAACGATGGACAGATACATACTCTTTTATATTGTTTGTTTGCGTGCATGTGTTGATACTAAATACACAATATGGCTGTCACGTAAGGTAGAATCAATTTTGGGTCCGCATTTCTCATCAGGAGATCTACGAAAAGCTGAATACAATCAAGTTTCTTTGAAAAATTAAATTAATGTTACTTAAATATTTCTTTTAAATAGAAGGATGCAGTTACTAAATGTGCGTTAACGTAGTTAATGAAACATGTAACAAGGCGAATTGCGGCATAAACCGCACCGCAAACAGTTCTTTATGCATTCTTTTAATTGATAAAGTACTATATGATTAGTAAAAGTAAAGTCCATAGCACGTCAACTGTAGCTGTTTGACCTTGAAACTGTTTATAGTCCAGAGAAATTATTTTGGCCGATTTAAATCGTCAGCTAATTTTGATTTGTTTCCAAACTTAACTAGACACTTTCAACTACACGATATTAACAAAATATAATGCATTATAATTATACTGCATTCCTTTTATTTATTTAATACATATTTAAATTCTATAACTGGGACAATATGTAAATGCCCGGTTGATACCCACTTAAAGTTATCACTATTGCCTTTAATTACATTTGTTTGATTTTCTCATACATATTCCCTGTTGTGACGATTTAAAAGAACTTAGTAAATGAGTCTATTTAAATAAAGATATTTTTGACTTTGACTTTGAATGCACATGACGCAAACACGTATTAATAGTTAATAATAAGACGAGACGTGTTATTTATAGTTAAAATTGACAAAAAATAAAAAATAGAATTAATATAGTCTACATTTGTACCTATAACTTATTAATATTCTCAACCAATTACTCATTCCAATCAAACAAAAAGGGTTCGATTCATATCAATGCTGTTACTACCTTCGTAGATACATCATACGTCATCGACAAGTACAATCTATAGATAATCAATCGTTGGGAATGCTCATGAAACTCAAACTCAAATTTCGAATTCAAATCCAATCTCATACGTTGTTTTTTTCACTAAACTTATATGTAAAGGAAAGTAAATCTTATTTCGACTGTTTAAGGTCCTATAATCCTTAGAGGATAGAAACTACACGATCCGTTAATATTGCTCTTTTGTCTTTAAATTCTGATATTCAAAGCAAAGAATTTCATATTCATTATAAATATGTATCGAGTACGCACATCGAAGACTGCGACACTAATAAAAGTAGGTATTCACCAGCGGATTGACAATCTTCATTCGATTGCGCACATCGGCAATAGCACAGATAAAGACACCTTTACACTGTACAACCTAATTGAAATAACTTAAAAAATTAATATCGTACAAGCAGCACTGCAAATGACTAGATACCGTCTGATGGTAAGCAGTAGGAGAAGTTTGTTTGCAAAGAAAGCTAGTGCAACGTGTATACTGCCCATTTCTTGATTATCCTCGTTAAAAAAAGAAACAAGGGCAAGTAGGAGTTCGTTTAAGGACCTACCCGCCACTGGCTAAACGTCGGGCGTCTGTAGTGTTGACCCGGTGCCTCATCAATAGGACATTGGGAATACCCAATAAAGCTCTACGGTAACTCCGTTTCCCTTTGAGGGATGACCTGGGTTCTTCCGAAGCAATTAACCTGATCATAACCAGGCCGCCGATGAAGATTGCTCAGAGTTACTTGGTTGTGGCTTGTGAAATTCGTACGTGGAGTACGAAGAAGAAGGGCGACCACCGCTTGGCTTCTCTCGCCTACATTCTCTCCGGACCAACCACCCATAGCATGGATGGTAGTTAGATATAACCGCCGGCGCTTGCTGCTCTAAAACGAGCTCTCCAACAAGGGTACGTTGATTACATCGCGGCGTCTTCTCCCAATGGACAAAAGGTGAAGAAGATCAGGCGGTAAAAGTAGCTGATCTGCTGGTGAGGGCGCCGGGCAGGGCAGCCACCGAGGTGTTCTTACGATGGCGGGGGAGTAGGAATAAGTATAATTCCCTAGCAGCTTGCACCTTTCCGGCCCAAACTCTTTTAAGGACGAATCCTTTTATACTCCTAATTAGTATACCATGAAAAGGTATTGCGGATTCGTTAAATCATCTTCATATAAACATTTGTTTTGTGAACATCTATGCAAATAACTAACCGCACGACCACAAGAATCAAACAAAAACTCATTTACCATAAACAAATCAAGGACATCTTCCTCGCATTCGCACTTTAAGAATACACGCTAGTACAATCCGGCAACGCAACGTCCGACGAACGAGGAATGATGTGTATTAAATAAAAATGTGAAGTTTCAAATTTCGTTAGATAATAGCCCCCAGTTGCAATTAATTTTATCAATCTGAAGATTTCTACGCACCATATTCGACCTTCTGTGAAGGGCGCAGTTGCTCCCAATTCGGATAAACATCCCTGCAAACTTCTTTCCACATTCTCCCTTTGTACTTATTGTGCGAGTGGTATTGAGAATCGGCTTTATTGTATAATGCTGGTCTCAATTTAACCGCCTTTATAAGTTTTTCAGCGCTGATTTCGGCCATGGCGACGACTACGTGCGCTCGAAATCGCGCGACCGCGGCAACTAAAGATGGCCGCTCGCTCGGATTGCTCCACTGTCGCGCAACTGCGAGCGATCACGTGTTGGATCGGCTAGGATGAACACAATTTGATTTCGCGCCAGAATTAAAAACTTATGACTGAATTATAAAAATAAATCACGTGTAAAGTTTACTGTTGCATGTGGGTGACAAATTAAATTATTGAATTGAAGAATAGCATTGACCTTTAAAATTAAAAATTCTTTGAAATATTTATCAAACAACCATTTTTTTTTAAGATTATTACTACATTTTGTTAAATAATTACGTAAATAACATTAAAAATGGGGATAACAAGCCATTAATTTAAGTAATTTTTATTTAGAACTTCTATGAGTGTTTTAACATACAGAAAGTATTACAGCAATATTTCCACTTTGTACAATAATTAAAATTTCTCAAATATTAATTATTATAAACTTCTCGTACTTATAATTGGTCGACTGGGTTCACTGCTGCAAATATCCAATCCATTAATTTTGCTTTTCTGACCCACTTTCTAATCTTTTAAAGCTGATAAGATATTAATAACTTTTCTTTTACTTAGCTTCTAACAATGCTCAATGGAGCGTTCGTTCGAAGTATTTCACCTCATGTTTGATACTATCTGAAACTGAACCCACTCACATCAAAACATTGTTTACAAATATATATAATTGTAGAAAATGATGTTTTTATAAAAAAAATAAAACCAGTTTCTGAGGTCAAAAAGGTACGTTGAAGCTCGTAAACCTTTGTTTGGTCGTCATATCAAAGTCAAAGTTAAAATATCTTTATTTAAATAGACACATTTACTAAGTTCTTTTAAATCGTCATGACAGGGAAGATGTATGAAAAAAAAAACAAATGAAATTAAAGGTAATATTGATAACTTTAAGTGAGTATTAACCGGTTATTTACAAATAGTCCCAGTTATAGAATTTAAATATGTATTAAATAAATTATATTACAATTAAAATTAACACTAGTATGCATATTCCCAATTAACCCTACTACCGCTTCGATTACTATCATGTGTAAGCATTAAACTTTAGTCATCTGACTACATTTTTTGAAACTATTTTAATCTCAGTCATAATAGGTTTACGCTTTGCTTCTGCAAACTGATTATGACAGATATGAGAGATATTTATTACTTAACCCTCCGAAGCCTACGTGGGTGACAAATGTCACCCGCTCAAGAAAAAAATTAAAAATTAAATTAAAAAACAAAAATATCTTTTTCAAACTTTTGCTATCTGTTTATAAGCATCTACTACATCAATTAGAAGAGTCACTGGAATTATCGGCAGCACAGTTTTTGCTGCTGCAATTTAATTTTTAATTTTTTTCTTGAGCGGGTGACATTTGTCACCCACGTAGGCTTCGGAGGGTTAAAAGCATCATACGTAAGTAATACTCGATACATAGCGACTGGTGATACCGGATATATGTAATAGGACCACAGACAGAACGGATTGTTTGTGAATACCCATAGTCGACCGGCCGATACAAACTTAATATTATACTTTCTCTCGGTAAAAAGAGATAAGTAAGTTTATGTAAAGTGCTTGTACAAAGTGAAATAAAACATATTTTTAACTATGTTTTTCATTACTTTTAGCAGCAGATTATACATATTATATTTTATTACGTATATCATATTATCATATTATATTTATATATGTCAGGGTAAATGTGATATATATTAGTTTTTATGTATTTAATTATATTAGTATTGGTACACGCTCATATATGGCCGCTGGAAGAGATTTCTTATACAAATAAGCAGTACCTTTGTACAATTCTCTAATATTCTGTTTGTGTCCTTTTAATTGTTTTTGTGTGTACATAAATTGTTAAATAAATAAATAATAAATATTTCACTCGGTCATTATAATACAGAACTTTATTCCCGGGTATTCCAAAGCCCCAATAGTGTAATTATGGTTTAGTCATAAGCTCTCTAAAATTTAATAAGAAAAAATTCCCATTAGAAAATTGTGATACATTTTGTCCCATAAGAATATATCAACAGAACAAGATGACACGAAGCCTTCAAGATTCAACGAAATGTTATCGTAAATGTTAAGAAGTATTCTTAGATATGTTTCATAATAAAGGTGAAATAAAACTATCCTTTTGTCGTTGAGTTGAATAAAGGACTTTGAACGTTCCTTAAGTTATACATAACTAGTAAAGTACATAATTTACATCAAAGATTTGTTAAAGTATTGGAACTTGATGAAATATTTCCAGTTAATTGTTTATACCATTTAGAATAACTTGATGGCGTATATTTATTAAATAATGTATTTTCATATTTTTTTTTCAGTGGAAATCAAGATGGTGCGTTATGCGAAAGCTGTCTCCAGTAGCAGGTATGTTGTACCACTATTAATTAGTAATATATCTTTAATACATATTTTAAGATTTGCGTATCATTCAGACTTCATAATGCAACAAGTGTACCTGTCACAACCTTTTTACTACTTTTACAATTTATGTTTTTTTTGACTAATCAACGTTTTTGAATAAAGATGTCATGTCAATTTCTATTGTAAATGTTGAATGTAAGTTTCCAGCAAATAAAATAGTTTTCCTAAGCGTTTCTAGTTTTATGTGCTTTCTGCATCGCTGATTCCATAACAGTACCATCGTTTGATTAATTCACTCCAATTTCAAAAGCTTAAGGCTTGACTATTTTTGTGTTTTCAAGTGATAGATTTGGATTAAGTAGTCTTTTTATTAGTTTTCCTAATGTCAATAACATGGTAACACCAGTCTACTTCTTACGCTTGTAATTTAATTAAATTAAACGCGATCGTTTTTACGATACAAAATCCTATCCGACGAGAATGAGATACTGTAACAAAGTGAAATCTAATAAGCCCGAGAACTTTTATCTTCAAAGCTTTACTATCGAAAAGAACTAATTAAGTCAGACGTTATTGAGTCGTTTCATAAAATAGAGGCAACAAATTGGTTTCAAACATGATAGAGAAGTAAGAAACCTATCACTAACACAGCAGACTCAATTATTTCATTAAATACCTGATCTTCTTCTAGATGGTAAGCTGATGCTTATATAACTATAATATTTTATTGTATTCCTCAAACAAAGGATCTTTAATTAAATAGCAAGTTAATTTTCACAACGGATTCATCTCTCAAATTGTCTATGACAATATTTTTTGACGTTTTGTCTGTCTCTTCTCTCTCTTGATTTCATTGTAATAATACGTATTTTATATTTTATTATAATTTCAGTTAATACAGTCTTACATATACAATTCAGTTTTATTTACAAAAAGTTTTATACACAAATGTAACAAAAAAAAAAAGTAAAATATCAGACTATTAATAATTAATTTATTTAAGTATACAAATATTTATTATAAATAAATCGTTATACCATTCATTAACACTAAGGAGTCGGTGTTTCTAAAGAGTACGCAAAACTAATGTGTAAAATATAAAATGTTGTCTTTTTTATACTGCCACTACCTATAGGTAACTGACTTCCATAGGCAGATTTGGTCACAATAATTAAGAGGTAACCAAAAAGGTTCTTGTCATCATGCCTACAGAACTCTGAAAGGAATTAAGCCATTAAAAGCACAGATAACTATAAAGTCTATAGTAAGTTCCGCAATTTACCCGAGACAAGGGTGTGAAAAGGGAATGCCATTAAGCTGCTGTCGATAGGTAAAAATAGTAAATCCCTTAACAGTCTGTTTTGTTGATAGAACTCCCCAAAGCCATTATTAGTTATTTATGCGAAGTGAATAGTTTGTCTACACAGAGCTTGTTGTTTGCCAATAAAGACGTTAAAAGGTTACTTTGTGTTAGTAAACTTTAGAAATACTTAAAAGTTCTCGAATTAATAACTCATGGTCGCCCTATTTTTTAACACAAATATTTTGTTTTATATATAAAACACAGCAAATGACTGGACACCACCTGATGGTAAGCAGTAGAGGAGTCCATATGTGAAGATAGCTAGTGAAGCATGCGACATACTGCCCTAGCCACCCTCACCTTGCCGGCCGAAATATTTTATTTTTAAGTAAATGAATATGTCTGAGAATGTTACATGCAAAAGTCATTTCTTTTATCAAAATAATTAGGGAGGATATACGTCATGCAATCAAAAAAAAGTTGCTACAGGATTTAAATAATACCAGAGGTGATTTCCCTCCGCTCATATGACTCACCGTTTCTTTGTATAACTGATAAAAGCTTGCTGCGTCCGGATGTACCTTATTTCCTAGATCTCAAATGCGATTTTGGTGTTATCGAATTTAAAAATAATTGCATATAAGCTAGTTAGTACTTTACCTTACTTTGACTTTTGAATTTTAATTATTTTGTTCCAAGTGCGGTATGGTAATGATGAGATTTAATTGGAGGTTTTAAAGCAATGCAAATCACAAATACAAAATAGTTAAATATCTCTCTATTACCTCCGTCATTTAAAATTAAATAGAGTAAAAGTCTAGCCTCTTCTTGCCATCCCGTCTACAAGACAGTTTATTTACAGTTTACTTTGATTCACTTCTAGATCCTTCCGAATACAATTTTTTCGTGTTAATATTGGAGTAGGTCGTGAGATTATTGAGCACATTCGAGATTAACCTCTGTTCACGCGCAAAACTAGCAAGGAGGCTTCGTAGCGGGAGACATGCCGCCTCCTTGAAGCATTGATGAGCGGCTTGTGACATTTTTAGAAAAAATCGACGAAGATTTTTGTTTTTCTTTGCTTCTTGGCTACTACTATTTCTTTTATTTTACAATTGATTGTAATATCATATTTGATATCTTTTTAATCTATTGTATTATTGTTCGCACGAACAACCTCTACAGCTGGTACATACGAAAAAGTACATATACAAATTACAATCTTATTCTTTAACCAATAGGCAGTTGAAAGCGTAAATTGTTTGCTAATGACTCTAGCAGGCTAAGCGCTTGTTATTTTAACACAAATGAAGTATACAAGAGGCGGCACCTTCTATAAAGGGGTCGTCGTGTTTAGCGAACAATTTGCATACGTTCAAGGATGCGGCTAGACAAAGGCAATTTCGCTTTCTAATTTCCTTATGGGTCCATCATGATACGGTGACTATGGTTTGTAAGTCCTACGTAGGTATCGCCTTTACAGTCGGTGAAAGGCGATAAGTATGTTCTGATATTTCGCCGAAGAGTCATGATTATGGGTGCTCTTTAAAAAGATAAAAACGTTTACAAGATCGGCAATGTGTGGTTACCCTAATGTAGACTCTAAAGGAGCAAGCGTTTATCTGACTTAGGTAAATTCTTAAGTTCAAATAAAGAAATACGTTCATTAAGCTGCAGGTTGTTGATTATTATCTATAATATGGACATGAATTAATACAATATTAATTTGAGGTAGCTATTAAATATTTTTGATATTTAAAAAGTAGTGATTTTTAGTACTTTATTTTTTTATCCGTTTCCAATACAATATATACATAGTAGTGTAAAATAGTTTACCTACAAGGATTAAATTTATTTGTTAACCGCCTCTGTAGTCTAGTGGGTGAAGTCACCTACTTCAGATCCTGAAGGATCGGAGCTAAATTCCTGGTGGGGGCTGAAATTTTCTAATGTTAGGGCTTTTTCTAAGTCCGCTGTCTAGCCACCATCTTACCTTAGTCTGTAGCATTTATAGCATTGTTGTGTTCCGGCAGTTGGAGGTTATATTGACATTTCTTTTGTGTTAAGGAGTTAGTGTAGCTCGTTACTATGTTAGGCCTTTTCTTCACTTACTATCAGGTGAGTAAATTACAGGTAGAAAATAACCCGGTTCTTTAACTTGTTTTTTTTTAAATGGGTAAAGTTTATTGAATTTAATGGGCAATATTACTTTATAGTACATCAAGTACTATAAAGTAATATTGTATTTTATTCTTATTAGCTGACTAACCTGAATAAGAAATCCTTTGATAATAAACTTATAACATAACGAAATAAATTAATTTACATAATAATCCTCCTCCTGACTCTATATTACATTACAAAGCTGTAAAGTTAAACACATCAGCGCTGTCTCACTGTAAACAGACAAGTGACTTCAAAGCCCAGTGATGAGGGTTGCGACTCTGTTACAGGATGGTGAAAGTATTGACGAGCGCTGGGTTTAAAACAAAAAGTAGGGTGACCAAAAAATATTTCCTCATTTCTGAAATTAATACTAAGCATGATTCAACGTCGTATTTCATATTCAGTTCAAAGGTTAATACAGTCCAACTAATGCCCTTTAAAAACTTCGTCTATCTATGGAAATATATCTAGCAAATTCAAGGTTCAATATTATCGCATACGCTGCTTTAAATTAATATACCATAGAAGTAAATAAATTTAGTTTTATAATTTCTGCTTAGATAATAATTAAATATCTAAATCAGCTGTACAACTCAATATATATATTCGTATTACTCTCACTATAACTTACCATTTTACCGCATATTCGGAAGAATTTTTTATTTATTTAATAATTTATGTACACACAAAGATAATTAAAAAAGACTCAACAGAATAACGTTAATTTTTTTAAACATTTATTATAAACCTATGCAATAAATGTTTAAAAAAACTATATTTTATTATATTTTTTTAAATTTACATGAAAAAAATTGTTGAATGATTTCATTTGATACAAAATTTAGTCAAAATACCAAGAACTGTATACATTAATTTCACTTATATAGTGTAAGCGAGATTAAAACACTTATCTTTATCTAAGTTGTATTTAGGCAGCCGCCTCATAATAACAGCAAAGGGTAATATTTTACATATAATAATAAAAATAAATATTATTCATAATTTAACTGCTGATAGTGTAATATCAGTTAATTATTTTAGTGTCTTTTTAAATATAAAAATTATGGTCACCCTTTTATCGGGAAACGTAAGCTATCAAATATTTATGAACATAATTTACCTTTATAGTGACTAGCGTCTGAACATTAATATCTTGAGTAGTGAGAGATGAACTCTTAATAATATCTCAAATCGCTAAGTTGAGTAACCGATAGGATTCAAATGTCTCAATAAGTCATATAAAATTCAAACTTGTGTTAATTTATGTGTAACCGTTGTTACGCAGTCAATATTTCTTTACATCATTACATAGGCATAATATATAAGAACGTTTATATATTTTAACATCCACGAGAGCTGCTTGAGTTTGCGAAAAAAGAATGATTAAGAAGGAGTCGAGAGATACCTTTGTCCAGCTCTGGTACAGCATATCTCCAGATAAATAAGTAATTAATTACAATAAATAATACACACCATCTCCACGTCAAATATACTCCTGTCTAGGACTATAATAATATAAGAAATAAAATAAAATTTGGTATTTTAAATTGTACAAGATGGAGTTCGTGGATGACAATAACAAGCTGTGCGTGATTTGGTATGAGCCCATTTTAGGTATAATTAGTTTTTATATTTGTAAAAGTAAATTTAAAACAATTTTAATTTTAAAAAATGATCTACCAAAATATTATTTATAACTCAAAGTTATAAAGCAAAGGATTTTTTTTTATAAAGCACAGCAAATGACTCGACACCACCTTATGATAAGCAGTAGAGGAGTCCATATGTGAAGATAGCTAGTGAAGCATACGACATACTGTCCTAGCCAAACTCACCTTGCCGGCCCAAAAAGTGCTTTTTCACGCCTCTTTTAAAAGAACCCAGGTTGTAAGAAGGAGGGAAAAAAGTTTAAAGAAAAGATAAGAGATAAGATATATAATTAAGATTGAAAAAAAGTCGAATTCAATACATAAATATATACTACAAAGTATGTGAAACTACATTGCAGGTTTAAAAACACAGTAAAATACCGCGACCACACAAGTAAAGATAACACAAGTAACATTCAAAAACACATTACCGTCATACTAAAAGGCTTATCTTCAATCATAAGCGTGTACACCGTTCAAAATTCACAGTAAATTTCTTGAATTACACCGTTCATCTATTGAGCGTATAATTCGTGAGTAAAATTATGAAATATATTCAAGGTTTTCAAACGTGTATAAAAATAGAATAGACAAATCAAACGATTTACATTTCTATAGCCTTATAGACTACGTTGTAATTAAGTAAATTTTTACTTAAACGTTGATCATAAAAGTATTTTAATATTTTTACTGCACTGTCCACCATAATCAGCGGTTTAAGATCTTAATTAAAGCGGCATGGTTCTTCTGCACGTTACTTTGCTAATTACATAATTAACCGCCATTTTGTGAACAATTCAAACGCCAAATTTAGAGTTTTAAATACTTAAGTGATCAAAGGTCACAGAGATATTGCCAGTTAAGGAAAATACGATAGCAAGGTCGAAACGAGTTATTTTAAAGAACTAAATATTTTTACGTGTTTTTGAGGTAGTAGTTATGAAGATAATCAAGTTGTTCGAGCTACCAGCTGAACATTGCACTTTGCGTCAGTCTGGTAAGCGAGGAGGTAACCTACTTTCCACGGAACTGCACCAAAATGCACCATCGGCAGTTTACAGCTATGAGAGACAACAACCTATCGATGTGTGCAGTAACACAATTTAATATATAAACGACAAAATATTACAACAAACTAGATATCAAACGTCCGTGTTGGGTTTCACACCTACCTCCCCGCTACTGTCTGCCAGGGATACTCCCTATCATCACTATGCTGCTCTCAGGGCTACGCCTTGGAGTGGAGGAACCTAACATACTATCCTTGTTGTCCAGACTTACACTGTGACACAACATTTCCTCTAATGTACTTGCAAACCTGTGCACCTGTGCACCTTACGCACATGTGTACACAGGTAAGATATATGCATGGGCCAAAATGGGATAATTAACGTTTAAAATTTAGTTAATAAAAAAGTTTAAGAAAGCTTACTGAAAAAATAAATGATTATCTTATACTAAGGCGTGAAAGTAGTTGCTCAGTAAGGATTCGTCAATATAATAAGTATTATCAGTTATTAATTAATATTTAATTTGTAAATGTTGACAACATTTTAAGGCTGTAGAGTTTCTTGCGCCGCTTCTTCTAAAGCTAAAGTATTGTTCGAAACATGTTAGGATTATATTTTGACGATTTAAAACAACTTAGTAAATTAATTTAAGTTATTTAATATTAATTTACATTTGAATTTTATTAAGCAACCGTCTTCAAAGTACATGTACAAAGATACGCCACAAAATAATTTTTAAATTATAGAAGTTGTATTTTTATTTACTGTTAGTAATTCGTTTTTTTTTTTGTTTTTTTGAATTATGTTAAAATTCTATACAACTATGATAAAATAACTACATTATTGAGCGGCGTTGAAGAATGGCTGTCATATAATTTGACGTTTCTAAAATAATATGTAATCTCTTTCAAATGAGGGACCTTAGATTATGATCTGAAGGAGGCTCTAACCATGCTTACCGCATTTTCAAAATCATAGCAACTTCCAACGATCGCTTATCGCCGTCGCCAATGTACTCAGAATACTAAGTAATATTAATATTACCATAGTGAAAATAAAGTAAGCAATCTCTTTTGAATACGGTCAATTATTTTGTCAGTCACCACTAGATCGAATAACAAATGGGCGCAACGAAAGACTCTTGTTTTTTTAACCATTAGCGCGAAAATTAAAGCATAATTATAGGTACTGGGGTAGTCAGTGCCTATAATTTTGCTGTGAAAGACAATCGGTACTTTGAACTAAAATTTTATGTAAAAAACAATGCTCTAAGTACTGACAAGAGTCTGTTTAGACATAAATTATACTCTGAACAATAATCTGTTTAGACACAAATTGTTTTTAAAACGGCCAAAATACGGTACTCCTACATATATATCTATAAAGGCTTCTTTAAATATGCGTGAAAAGGTTTTTAAGACGGTTAGGTGGAGGGGCTAGGGTATTACGTCACATGCATTACCTCGTTACCACGAGGATTCCAGGAGGCGGTGTTGAGTCGTTGCTGTGCTGTTTATAAAATCGAAGCTTTAACAACCCGGCATAAACAGTTATCTTGAGATGAATCTACCTTTTACCATTTTCACTATGCAAGGTAACAGCGCCACATTTATACTGTGACCGGCTAGCCTTGGCTTCTGTGAAATAGGTGACATCATACCAGCATGCTTTGGAGATAGGTGCTTAACGGCTAGGCTCTTTTACAAGCTTTAACGACTTTTAATAGATCTTAGTAATAAGCAAATAAAGTTGAGTTTCTTAATGTGATTTATTACCATTATGAAGGTGAAGCGTCGTTTCGAGTGGCTGAAGATGGAGTGGTAACCGTCCTTTTGTTTATTAAAACCCCCTTAATGAGCTATCTAGTTTGTCTATTATTACAAAATTACTTTTATTACTAATTCCTAAGAAAAATTGAGGGACTACTATAAATTCATTACAGAGGATATGCCTAACAGTCCCGTATCAAAGTTAAAGTCAAAATATTTTATTCAACTTTGGTACAGATACATATACTTATTGAACGAAAATTAAAATAGTCAAATGACGTCACCGGTGACGAATTTGACGTTTCTACAATACCGACTCTTAAGCATATCTGCCTTATTTTAACACTTATCACATTAACAATGCCTATTAAAAGAAATCGAAAATGTATGAACCGTCCAAATGTCAACTAATTTGACGTACCTTAAACTCATTATATCCCTTTAATGTTGAATTGCGATCAATGAAAAGAAAATAACTTAATCTTAGTTCAAGTAGCCGTAGAATGGTTACATCTGTAAGGTAATCTCGTAGTTAGTGCGATAGTACAGAACGCTGTGAACAACTCTAAGTAACTACTGTATATTTTAAGTGGCGCGTAGAATCTTACTGTCACTCTTATCTTTGCACTAGCGACGCCCTTGTTTTCCCATAACCATTTAATCAATGGCGTTGACGTAATTACTAAATATGACTTGATTTTGAAATTAGAAAAATAGTAATAAATACTATTTTTGGTACAACTAAGTATCCATATAATCCAAAAGTTATGCTTACATTTATGATCAAAATAAACTTTAAAATGATACGGAATCATCATAAAAAATCCCAATTGAAATTTCATTATGAAATTCGAAATAGTTTAAAAAGTATTATCAGAAAAAAAAAATCGTTGTTTTATTTTAATCTGTGGAGTACGCATATATCCCACACACAAATTTTTAAGTGTCTGAGCCTGTCGTGGGCCGGTGAATTTCAAAAGCTTATTAACTGAAGGAAATAATATATTTCGCGACGTAATCTCTTGCTGTGAACGTTGCGTTTTATGTATTGGAAGTGATGAATGGTATCATAAAAATGTCAGTTTCACAACTTATATAAAAGTGAATTGTGTTGTGTGAGTACTTACATCCTTCATGTCGGACAACTGAATCATGCGTTATTCTTTTTGTCTTCCATTAAATGAAGCCACCCTCCCAGGTCAGCGAGTCTCACAGCACGAGCGCTCAAGAGACTAATGACTGCGGAAAATTTGCCGGCAAGCAGTAAGGTAAATCCTCCTAAGGCGAATTTCTCGTATAAGTTTTTAATAGTTTACGAAGAAATGGTTTGGTATACAAACTCTATGTTTGGATGGTCGGCTTAGAACAACAGTATTTAAAACTTATTCAAATATTTTAATAGTTTTTTATGGGTTTAGGAGTTAATTTTATTAATTACAATGTGAAAAAGCAGTTTGAATATAATTTTTAACAATACGAATCAATCGTACGGCTCCAACTGTTATCAATTGTTCTCACGTAATGAATTTAAAATATGCGTCGGCGCCGACTAAATGCCTTTTTAAAATGAAATTTACCGCACATGGCCTTTACAGCGTTACTGAGGTTTTAAGGAGCGTAGAACATCAGTGAGTTGTGTGCGTACGTTATTATAATTTAAGATTCGTTCATAAATTAATTCGTAAACTGTCATAAGTTCCGTTTCCTAATTCTCCAAAAAAATCTTTAGTCTTCTTTTATTATGATAATTGGTTATTTGTAGAAATATTAATAACAGGATTAAGTAATAATTAAAAGTAGATCTAGATAATTATTTTAAATGGTAACAAGTTCTTCGAGGCTTCCGGTTCATATAATTTGATAATGTTACGATTTCTATAAATAACCCATATGTTATATGGTTTAAACTTAAATTAACATGGCAAGAAAATTTTTATGTTTACGCAATCAGTTATATTTTTTTTACCTTTTTTCGTCCAACAGCGACATCGTTATTATTTCGTCTCCATAGCTTGTTCTTTTCTTGATAGAAAGGGTTTGATAGCTTTTACAATAAGTATTTGCTTCTGTAAAAATACTATTCACACACCGAGCCACATTGGGCCTGTGCCATGATTTTATGGCTGCAAACTCCTTATGTGTTTTTCCTATATTGGAAGGTCTGTGCCCGGAATTGAAAGGTATATACTCTTTTGATGGCAAATAACTGCTTATTAAATCATTGTAAGCAGTAAAAATAAATCTTGGCCCAGCTTTAGGTCGTTTATCAGGCTGTCTCCATCGAGGACTGTTTTTAAGTAGAATATCTAATCTGCATAGTTTGTGGGTACTTCACAAACTAAGGTTGTAGAAATCCATCTTCCGGATGTGAACGCATCCTCAATAGTTCTCACTGCTATCTATCAAACGAACAGTCAAGCATTCATTGTGGGTCGGTGCACTACTGTAATGCGTTTTCAAGTGGCTTTATATTACATAAATTATTATCTTCTATCCTTGTCCTTCATATGGCACAGTTGTATGACTATCTCTCTATTTTGTTCTGAGTTCAAGCGAGTGAGAATTTTTGCGCTTGTGGTCGTAGAGACGTTTCTTGTCTCTTTCTTCAGAGTTAATTATTTTATTTTATAGGACGATTAACAGTTTCAAAATATAGTTATATTAATTCGATTAGCTGTTACTAAACCGTGAAAGAATAAATACTAACGTCGGAGCTACGCCCGCATTTTATGTGTCACATATAACCTTAATGTGAACAGCCGCGTCATACTCCCGGGAACCTTGACACAATTAAAATTCAATTGTGCCTTGTGCTAGACATGTGATTTTCCGTGCTTTACAGTCGTAACGCTAAACGTTGACACAATCCAATATTTATGTCCAATACTATTATATAAAAAATATAAAATTTCCGCATACTTTTCAAATCTATTAGGAATAACAAGAAAAATCATCACCTGTAAACTGGAGTCGCATCACTCACAATGCTTACGTTATTTATGATTGAACAAATAAATAATATTCTTCTATTAAAGTTTTTATTTCCTAAACAATTAGGATGATATTCTTGTAACAGGAGCCTGATACTTGTACTCATAAATAAGTATCGGAATTAAAAACTCTATGGAATGGGTTATTAAATATATTTAGTCAATTAATAAAATCCATTTTTTTTTTGTCTACTTGCGTATGCTTACTGAAAACTGATGATACACGTTCGTGTTTTTAAACGCAGAGTTGTAACTTATTCGATAAATATATCGATAAAAATAAATGGCCAATATAAATATCACTAAATAGCAAAATTATTATATTTAAGTAGATACGCCAAAGCCGACATTGGATTCGTTGTCCACCTTGCAATTTCGTATATGCATCAGGTTCTTTCGTCAATTATTGCTAAACTAATACGTGTCATGATCTGTCAAAAGTAGTCACTTAGTTCAGTTAGTTCACTTTATTAGTCTGTACTTGGTTATAATGTGGAAAAATTATTGACCAATATTCAGGCTATATAAATATTATTTTGTAAGTATTAATCACAAGTCTAGAGTATTTAAATATAGTAATTTTTGATGCTTTATAATGTTTGATGTTGTAATCGTAGCCCTTTTCTTTGATCTCCATAAGAGGGTTTCAATTCAAATATAAATAGAATCTCTTGTGTAGATTATTTGGGTCATTTCTCAAATACATTGGCGTTCCAATAAGCATTTCACTTCCCTTCAGCATATCAGTACCCCTACATAGTGTGAATTTGAATCGTATTGAAACGTCTCGCTCGTGCGACAGCAGCGCCTCTGTTGTAAAGTATTGGAAACGAATTTTTTTATGCATGCGATTACGATTGAAACTTACACCAGAGGCACAGAATTCAGGATAGTTCGTTATATTATTCCTATTATTTTAGAACTGAGAAGCACCGATATGTTATTATAGTAATCAATATAAAAATATTTACTTCTTTCTTGATGGAAATTGGTGCTCCAATAAAATGAGAAACTATTTTTCGATGTTTGAGTATCGATATTTTTATCGACATATCCATATTGTCCATTACTCATCACTAACAGTAATTTAAGTGTGTTGACGTGACAGGTGAGACTCACCGTTTCCATATTTTTTGTCGACCGTGTTGATACACAGATTAACAATTTTTTTGAAGCTCGCACTAAGCACGGGCGCAGGGATAAATTTGTTTTATAGCAAAAAACAGGAACAGAGCCTTTTCGGCTTTTAGGATGTACTTTGTGGACTTTGAATAATCCCGTTTGGGTCGGAGTTTAGGAAGCATTTGTAGTTTTAGTTTTACGGTTTGTTTTAGGTTTCCGTGAAGTGTCTTTTTGCACTTAACTGTCGGATTAGGATAGCTTTTAAAGTTATCTTGCGAACGGTAAAAGGTATTAAGATAAGATTACTAAAGGCGATACTTTCACAGATATTTGCGTGGTGCGTTTTTTCTTAATTAACTTTTTTACAATTGCTACTTAAGAGTCCTGAGGATTATCTGTTCTCAGAGTCAGGGGTTTTGTCTCAAGACAATATACACAGATCCTACTTAATTTGTGTAATTTTAGTACCTTTTTCCTAAATGACTGCTGGTCTGACATTTATACTAGTATTATAAAGATTTCATTGTTCAAGATTCATGTATTCATTTGGAAGTCCAAAGAAGGCGATTTGGAACTTACAACGTAGCAGGCAATGTGGCTTAAGTGGCGCTATCACTGGCCACTATAGCACTAATAGCATGCTATTAAAAATTAAACTAGTTGAATCGCCTCTGTGTAGGGCCTGTGGGGAGCACACCGAACAAACGGAACACATCCTATGTAACTATGATGCTCTTGCCAGGAAAAGAATGGGTCTCTTTGGACTGGGCTACCCCAGTCCTGAAGATATAAGGCTGCTAACTCCGGGTGTACTTAGTAAGTACATCTTGGAGGTATTCCAGGACAGCGGACATTAGGATTGGGGAAGCACAAAAGATCCCATTGGGTCGACGTGCTTCAGGAGTAATCCTGGCCCTACATCAAGATAATTAATATAAAGAGGTAAAGTATGTGAGGCAAGGGATAATATCTGGAACTACTTGTTGATTGGAAAATTCTTTTGGGATAATCCATTTATCAAGGAAGGCGATATAACATTTTTGTGATACCGAACTCCTAGCAGGCGCAGACGCAAACGGATGTAAGTGATCATTAACTATAAAAAATCCCTATAAAAAAACTGTGACTTAAATCCGTAAATCATTTGATTTCAACTGTCGCAATTTATGAAAAATCCTAACGTTATAAGTGAAATCGAAGTGGTTTTTGTTGTGTGACTGTCATTAGTTCAGTATGGCTGCTCTCCGTTTTCATATTGAAATATTTTCGAAATGGTAACATTGTTAACAGACGGGGAGAGCTCCCGTTGTTTTAGAGATAAGCCCTCTGTAATGCTGAAGAGACTTAGTGATACATGTGTTTTATGGTACGCTTACTCACAATATATATGTAGCAGATAACAGACCTACTTTATCCGAGCTATGAATTTCGAAAATCGAAAAAGGAATTTCTTCCACAATTATTTTTATTGATTGTAATTATAAAATTGTACAAATTTAACAGCAAAGCATATTTGATAAATATTTCAAAACAATTAAATTCGTTCACACGTTGGTCAGATACATAAGCGTGTAAGACTTATAATACATAAATATAAGTATCCATGCAAAGTCAAAAATCAAAGTCAAAATAACTTTATTTAAATAGACTCATGTACTAAGTTCTTTTAAATCGTCATAACTGGGAATATGTATGAAAAAACAAACAAATGTAATTAAAGGCAATAGTGATAACTTTAAGTGGGTAAATGAAGAAACGGCTCAAGAAACTCTCAGCCTTTAGTATTTATAATGACATTTACAAATCAATTATGTCATTATGTATTAGTATTACATGCTTTATTAACACAACATACTACAAAGATATATATATTCATTTTTTTAATACAGTATATTTAGAAGTAAAAACCCTAGCAAAGCGCCAGCTAGCGTTTTTACTGTGCTGGAACAGATGTATTATCCGAAAGACCTAACGGAGTTACCCTTCTGAATAAGATTCCGTGTATTCACTGTTTATTTGGCTCGTTACTCTTAGAAAGTACTAGTCAACAATGGCTACTTTCTCGAGGTCCAAACGTCAACTATTGCCGCCAGCCATCATGCAACAGCAACAAAGGGTTATAAAGTAACTTAATACAATATGCAATAAGACACTAGTGATGTAACGAGCAGTCACGACAATGGACATATCGGAAAGTTGCTGTGTATATTACATCGTAATAAGTAAGACGAAGAAGCTATTTGGCGTAGTGATTCGAGTGCTCTGGTTTCATAAACGAAGACGAACTTTTGCCTTTTATTGGACTGACTAATACTGTTGGCCGCAGATGGTTTGTACAGCGTTACCGGGGTTTTAAGGAGGCGAGAACCTTGGAGAGTCCTCAAGTCTTAAAGGGCGATTCGCTTCTGGAGGAGTTCTAATCGACAGGCATCACCTCCATGGAAGGTGCCCCGCTGTCTCTTAGAGTCTCCAGGACGCTCGAGCCATGAGGGAGTTGACTTTTGCCGTGATTGGTCTCTGGATGGATCCTTATCTCTTATCTTGAACTCCTCCATGCTTTAGGGTTAATAAGCTGTTAGTCCCGGTTCTTACACCAACACACCACCTCCACCCAGCAGCCCGCATTCGGCCCGCATTCGGCCAGCATGATGGTGTGAAAGCCCAAAATTTTCAGTTGTTTCTCCCATGTAGGAATAAGGATGTAAATAAGCAGTCGAAGAAATAAAAAGAGGTCGACAGGCTTACAGCCTAAAACGGCAAGTTGGCAATTAGCCGACCTCGGCTTAGCCTCACGTCGCTAAGAGCCAGAAGAGTTGAGAGTGTGTTCCACATACATCATAGTTTGTAATCACTTACTTCCTACCTCTTTTTAGGAACCTGTTTATAACAATATTGCATGAACTTCACGAATTGAAACTAATTGGTTTAGAAGAAAATAGAAAGATATCTTTGCAGTATTCAACAGGAACCATTTTTAAACGAATATTCAAATCGAGAAATTAGTTCATTTATAGTATTAATATACTATTGTATTATTGATAAGTTTTTATTGATGAAACTGTATTTTTTAAATTAATTTTTAGACTTATTAACAAGAGTTAGTTCTCAACCTGAGGAAGAAACTGAGTGTGATTGCTACATCCCCAATATTCTTAACCGATAGCCATTTAAAATGGTCTACAATTTTACTTTCTTCAATTAAAATGAATTTATGAGGTGTCAGTTTACCAGTAACTCGATACAACATCTCGTATGCTTGTAACAAATTAAAAAGAGACATAACACTTCGTCAAGAAAGATCCATTGATTCAGTTCGTCAAGTGGAATCTAAGGCGTATATGTTCAGATTTAAGTTTTGAAATTGATTACTTAACGCCATTTTACTTTGAGTCGTTGGACCGTGGATGTGTGTATTGAGAAATTCGTTCTATTCAACATTACTGTTTTAAGTTTACCACTTCGTTAAATGGCTCCGTTCATGAAAAGTCGAAAATAGCAAAATGAAAAAGTAATATGACAATTATTTGCCGTCTTATCTAAAATATGAATATGGGCATTTATAAGACCTATTGCCTAAGGCCTAATGGTCCTAAATTAGGATGGACTCAAGCTCCTCAGTTGGTCTTATATTAGGGGACACATATGAGCTGTTGATGTTGATATGACATGTTCATGATCAACTTGTAACAACTACACTTCATAATAAAATTGACAATCATATGAGAGCTCATTGATGAAATCCATTGCTGGACGGACGGCCTCTAAAGCTTCGCTACATTTCAGAAATGATCTAAAGGCGTGATGGATGTGTATTTTATTTACAATATTATTTACAACTGATGGGAAGATATAAATCACAATTATAACATTGACATAAAAATATGTACAACTACCTGTTGCCAAGGTCACCCAAAGATCGATTGTGTACGAATGTGCAATAAATCAAAACCAAGATTTACGCAACAGGTTTAACGGATAGCTATTATATACATTATTTCCTTAGACATATATACTTTTTATGTCTAGTCTTTGCTTGCGCGATTCACAAAGATGCAGCGCCATCTATTGCCACCGTTCGTAACTATTAATTTAATACGGTCGTACAAACAAGTACATTATTTATCTGTACTACGTTTCTATTTTATTACTAATAATTTATTCGTGTGAACACGGATAACATTGTTACTCACGATAAACAGTGTTACAATTAATAGTGTATGATCATAAAAAAAATGGAGAAATATTTCACATTTAATTAGAAATAGCTATAATAAATCAATTCTACCAAAATAGCATAAGCAGTTAATTAGTGCACAGTGTAATATTATACAATTGTTTGTAGACTAATTAATTTATAAATAAAACAGAAACAGGCATTTAGTCAAAGCCGTCTTGGCTTTAATATTGACTGGCTTTCCCCATGGCAAAATTTTCTAAAGAACTTTTTATATATACTATTTTTAATTAACAACAAAGAAGTCCCAATTCATTATAATATTTGAGTACTTTGAGAACAGTATCTTTTTGTGTAACCCCGTTGTCTTTGTAAAAGCACAGTTCGTATTTCATTAGCCGAAAAGCACAAAACACATTTTTAAGTTCTGAATTTCACAGAGCACAACTCATTTAGGATTCTCGCCGTTCTCATTTCTTTTGTACTCTGCGGTTCGAGGTTAACGCGATTTCGCCAAGTGTAAATACATTTTACCCGCATTTTTTATACACCACTGTTTGTGTTACTTATGTAGAAGTTCTTATTTTGTTTGGTAATGAAGTTCAATTAGCTTCTTGTACTTGGTGATTTAGTAACTTCTGGCCATTTTAAATTTAGAACGTTAGTTCGATTCGTTTGAAATAATTATTCTTTAAACATACATTCCAAAAGGTATTTCATTTGTTTTGTCTGTGGTTTTCGTCATTCTAAAATTAAAAATTAGAGTCATAGAATTTCGTAAATGCAAGTTTTTATAACCTACCATGTCATATTTGACGTTTTTATTTTAAAAGTGCTATTCATGTGCTTCCAACAGCAATAGGTTAGCCCAAAAAGGATATTAAATATTAATTATTCATTATTCTAAACGATAACTATGTGTCGAAATACAGAGAGCCAAATATATTTTGTCTATTTTAAGTTAATGTGCAAAATTGAACATCCCTGAAACTAATTATCATTAATGCATTTTGGTTCAGGTAGACGTACCACCAATTAGGACTTATTAACAAAACGGTGTAATGTTTAAAATATACACACGAGATCACCAGTGCGGCGTGCATAACAATGAGATAGCGACAGGTGCTGCGCACGCGCAACTGTCGTTGACAAAGGAATTTTATAGTTAATACGGACAACAGTACTTTCTTTGTTTTGTAAACGTTATTAATTATTTTATTTATGACAAAATGATAGATAAGTAAAAGCCAACCATCGTCTTCATCATCAAGAACCTATATACGTCCCACTGCTGGGCCTGGCCTGGCCCCTACATGTGAGGAAAACACCCAAAGAGTTTGGCCCGTAATACCACTACACTGGCCCAATTCGAGTTGGTTGGTAAAGGTGTTTGTTCCGAGCAACTCGAGATAACAAGTTTTGATTGACCCATCTAGGGACAAACCATCTCGAAAGTTGCTTTGTTCTCGTTATCGAAACGGTCTCGTCAACTCAACACTTGCCTTGTAACGCAACAATATATCGTTTGCCCTGGACATTCGTACTTCGAGACCAGACAGTAGAACAGAATATAATACAGTTGTTTGTTCAAGCGACGTGGCTGTCTCTTATATTTACATATATAATACAAATATGAGCAAGTATGGTGCGGTATATTATTATCAGATTTCTGTTCCTTCATTGTTTTTTACTAATTATTTAAAATCCCTTGTCTCCCCTCTTTTATGCATTCTTCTGGAAGGTGACAAACTATCACCTTATCCGGCTGCAATCTTTTATCTGGAAGACAACAATAAGAATTTTTTATTTTATTGAGCGCTGAACACCGCCCAGCTTGTTACTGTAGGTGCTTATGCGCCGTAACTATGTGAGTCAAAAGATGTCACTTACAGTAGCGATTAGCTTTGAAAATAATCTGTATTTTGAATAAAAAGTGAATGCAACGGTCAAAATTAAATGGCCAATGGGTATAAACTAACCCATTGGCCATTTAACTTTGAATTTCGAATAAAACCTGGCAATTTATAACGAAAAAAATGTCTGTCAAACTGTCTTTCAAACCTAATATCGACTGTAGTTCCACTAACTGACCGAGTGACACTGCGCTTAGCTACGTGTAATCTATATGGATGGTTATAACTTTTGTTAACTTGAAAGGGTTACATTACCAGATAAATACAATTTTTATCTCATGATTTATTTTTCCCAAAAAATTGAAACTTCTCAAAAAATAAGAGACAAGTAATGGTGGAAACAATAATGTTAATTTGTAAATTAATTGTATACAAGGGACTGACAATAGACGGACATACATGTCAACAACTAATACTAAGTTTCAATAACCTATCTACGGATGGTTCTGCTTACGGGACGTTGAATTTTATATACTATACATGAGAAAATTGTCAAAATTCAACACGTCGTAAGCAAAACCATCCATATATACAGTATAATAGCTGTCGGACAACATAAATGACAATAATTTTGAGATTATACACTATAAGCGTTAAATTCCAAAAACATCATCGAGGTACCAAACAGCTCGGAATGTCGTTCCGAATGCAGCCCCTGGTTACGTTGAACGCTGAGCGTGTCCAAGTTGCAAATTTCCAATTCTTCGAGTAGCAGATGCGCGTGCGCAGATGTCTCACTCGCTTCTTAACGAGATTGTCTCGGTTTTTGTGTTCGAAATTAGTGATTATCTGTCAATCAGGCAGGTGGTGTATCTGATCGCGGAAGAAACAAGAATATACAATGTTTCTTATTTTTTCCGTAGATCCGATCACTTTTAACGCGGCAATGAAGAGGTTAAGTTTTAGGTGTTATTCTAGTTTTCGTACGGGACAAGATTATTGTTAGCAGATACTCAATTAATTTAGAAAAATATAAATTGATGAAATAATGTAAATGATTCCTTTTTTTATCGGGAATGAATACGGCTATATATGGGCCCCAGACAGCGATAATCGTGTTGGTACGGAGATTATACACTCAACCCCAATGCGCTTTGTGGGAACGAAGCGATGTCAGCTGAATAATATCACAGGACCACATCTTAATGAATCGTGTAACTCTTAATCAAAATTATTTATAGTTACCTGTCTTTAATATCGAAACTTGTTAAACTAGAGTTAGATGTGAAACACTTGTACAACTAAAAAGTCTAGGGTGTAATTAACGTTATTACTACTAATTATTTGCGAGCGATTGCTTAATTACTGTGTTTATTGTTACAGGTAATTATGAGGACATCCGCTGTCATCCAATTTAGAGCGAGTCAGGCACGCTTTGTACTACACGGCTTCAATAAACGGCGAAGCTATATTTTTAAGTTCCTACAAACTGAACCGATTTTAAAAGAATATTTTTATAGTTTAAATGTGTATACTACTGATGGTTCAACACAGTGACAACAGAGCTTAAAAGCATTAACACATTCAATGCCCAATAAAAATGCACATATTTGCACTGTTTATTAAATATTTTTTCCAATAAAACATTAACTATTTCGTAACATTGAAGTGCCGACTGTGACGTATGATCTATTTAAGAACATTTCCAACAGCGCTACTTTTATTTTGTAAGTTAGTAAACCCTTTATTATTGGAATAAATATTATAGTGTGAACACGGGAGCCGTGTCGTGTGCGGGGAGTGTGTTAAAGGTACCTGTGAATGGCATCGTACTTAGCCTTCTATAATTTCTTCAGAGCTGAAGTTGGAAGAGTTATATATATTATAATAGGCGGACTTGCTCAATACTCGAACATTTATTACATTGCACAGTGTATACAGGGTCTTACAAAAATATTATTTGGTCATTTTCCTGGATATCTATTATTAACACATTTTTTGCAGGAAACTAGTTAACTCGTCATACACCTTTTTATAGTAACGTGCGGGAGACGTGTAAACTCGTTTCGTCGCGCCTAGCGGTAGGGCGCGGGAACAAAAAACACCCGCTCTACGCCGCCGTCTGGCGGTTAAATGCCCGCATACAAAGTGTTAAGAAAATAATATCTTAATAAAATATAACGAGTTGCCATTTACGGGGAAAAATATCAATAATATATTTTTTTAAACAAAATTTATATCAAAACTCCAAAAATATGAAAAGCAAAAAACTACCGAAAAGTATGGCACAGTCGTGCATACAGGTATTTTCATTTAAATAAAAATATTTATATCTCATTTACTTTAACTTATACATTAATTTTATTTACATAAATAATTGAAATTTGAAAGAGGTCTCTCTCTTTGCGTCACACTAATAACCTGTTTCTCTAATCAAAAAAAATATAGTTTTATTTATCTTTCTTAAAAATTTGACGTTGAACATAAGCATTACATTGTTAAACTCCAATGAATTACCATCTAAATGCTTATTAACTCGCATCCATTTTTCTTAATTGTTATAAACTATAGTTTAAGCTGTAAGTGGGCGTATTTTTTTTAAAATGATCAACATAATATGCCTACGTGAAGTCATTAAACAGACATAATAATGTTAATTGTTAATATTTGTATTGTTTTGTTCGAATCGAGTCGATTAGTTTATGGTAATATCCCAATTAATTATTTTGTTAAATCTTTCTTGGAATTCAATGGAGATTTATTTTGAGTTTTTCTAATATTGTTATTATTGTTAATATAACTAGATTCTGCTTGATATGAAACCAAACTGTTGGTTACTCAGCAAGAGACCATCTCCAAAAGTATCCAAACTACAATTAAATTCATGACCTTCGCCGCGAGTAGAACCTGCGTCTTCTCACAATTCAGGTGACTGTCTGCTACTGAACTACGACATTTGTCTTCCCAATTTCCACTCGCATTCTCACTTGATGTTGGTTTTGTTATTTTTATTCTTTCTTCGTTTTCCATGTCCTTAAATTGGAAATTGTTGCAGAGAATACCTCCTACAAGCTCAAAAACTTTACCCCATTATGATATTTGTATAGATTGTCTTCGTATCACCTGATTGGAAGTGAAGACAAAGATGGAAATGAACTGCTCCGGGATTCCCCAACCTCAGAGGAATAGGCTATCATACCTTCAACTGTCAGAACTCAACAATGCTGTTAACTTTATTGTCATGGTGGCCGACTTAGGCTGGTGGTAGCCAGTCAAGTGGACATCGATAAAATCCTACCGCTAACCAAACAGAGGAGATAATTTCTGCCCTCGCTGGGAATGGAACCCTGGACCTCCAGATGTGAAGTAAGTGGTCGCTGCCACTAGACCTCAAACGCGGCTTTCTTAGAACAAGTTTATTAATTGTTTAAATAATTTATTGTCTTTATATTTTATATTGGTGACACGGTAGAATACTTTACAACTAAGTTCTTGATTTTGAGTTTCGCTTGATGATATTTAGAAAAATATTTAATGTAGAAAATCATATTTCCTTTTCATATCATAATTACATGGTAATGATATGCATATTTTTATAAATAGTAAGGTAATTAAATACTTAATTTATAAATATGCAAAAGTATATATTTTTCTTTATATAAAGCTCAGCAAATCACTCGACACCACCTGATGATAAGCAGTAGAGGAGTCCATATGTAAAGATAGCTAGTGCAGTCTGTGATATACTGCACTAGACAACTCCACCTTGCGGGCCCAAAAAGTGCCTTTACACGCCTCTTTTGAAGGAACCCATGTTGCATGCAGCAGGGAATACGTGTGCTGGCTTAGAAGTTTTTATATATTTATGTTAATATTATTAACACTAGATATACCAGCGATTTGAATATATGTCAACAACAAAAATTATATTTGTTACTAATCTATATAATATAACATTAAGTTTATAAAACGTACTCTCTAATTATAGCTACAAAAGACATTACATCATTTCTGAAAAAAAATATGTGTAATATGGTAAGAATTTTGAATTGAAATTGTACGACCATTCTAAATGACTGGTCTGGTAAATCTAGTGTTAAAAACCAAAATTATGTAATCAACATTCGTTAAGAGCAGCTTATTCAGATTTGCTTGACTCCAGAATGTAGGACTCTCAGCACCTACCTATTCATTTAATAGAATCTTGGTACGTGTATTTTATTTAAATTTCTTAAAATATCTATCTTTACTACTTCTACTGCTTATATACTTCCTCTTCTACTGCTTATCATCAGGTGGTGTCGAGTCATTTGAGGTGCTTTATATAAAAACAAAATTTTTTATATCAAATCATTAGTTACAAATTGTGAAACTGTCCTTTAACATTATGTCTCCATAATTTGATAGGCACATAAATTACACAAAGTCACCTTGACAGCCGGTTATCAGCGTTTGCCCAATAACCAGATAATGTTACTATTACGTATGGCATCATTCAAATTCATTGATAAGTATGTGTTTTCAAATTAAAAACGGTTACGTCGATTAACTTCTCCTATATATAAAGATCAATAACTATTCGTTTGTCTCGCTGACACTAAAAAGGTTTAAACGCTGTGAAAAATTTCTTAACACTTGATTTACCAGACCAGTCATTTAGACTGGTCGTGCAATTTCAATTCAAAATTCCTACTATATTACACATTTTTTTTCAGAAATGATGTTATGACTTTTGTAGCTATAATTAGAGAGTACGTTTTATAAACTTAATGTTATTTTATATACATTAGTAACAAATATAATTTTTGTTGTTGACATATATTCAAATCGCTGGTATATCTAGTGTTAAATTCACTTAAATCAAAAGTGGTATAAAACAAAAGTAACAGATGCTAAAGAAAACAATTGAAAATCTGCTTATTTTTATGGGAAATCATTTATTAGGGTATTATTCAAAACTGTGATTTCTTTTTCCGCTTCTTCGGATTTATTTCGATAGATGGCGTTAGTGGCAGAGTGATACAAACTGACAAGGTTCACCGGGTCAGCTAGTAACTATAATATATTCGAGTATATGTAGTTTGTCAGTTACTTTGTTCTATTATCGCTGGAAATCTATCATTTTACACTAAATTCGAATCATGGCTAAAAACCTTAGCTACAATGTTTAAAACATCACCTATTCTAAGAAATAAAAAGAACTACTCAAGTAAATCTAATCAAGAACCATAGAATGAGGTTCGTATCTGAAGTAATCAGTCAATTGTATCATATCAGCTGTGAGACGTCCATTACTGAACATAGGCGTAAATTATTTAATTAAAAATAATAATAATGTAAATAATTACTTACATACCTATAACATAGTAGCAGTGACGAATGTATGTAATATTTTTGCAGTCTATAGTATTTGTCACCTTGCGAAACGTTTGAAATTTAGTATAGTTATGCAAGAGCGAGGTCCCTTGGCCCAGGCGTTACCCACTGCTTAAAAGGACGACCCCCACCACTGATATATTTATGCCAACATGTAACAAATGTGAAAGAAGTAAATTATTATTATTACTGTTAAGACCAGAATTGTTGCCAGTGCAAACTGAACTGATTTTGAATTATTTTTATATTTATATCATTATAGTTAAATGCGATTTCTATTTGCCCTCTGTTTACACGGCTAGTGTACCTAATGAAAAAAATTACACCAAATTTTTTGTCTTCTGTTTCATTCACTCACATTATAGTAAGATCGCTTTACATTACCATTATAGAAACCTTGTCTTGATAACATGGAACACAAGAAAAAAGAATTAGCCAATTGGGTGCAGTCTGTCGTAAGTTTTCGCACAAATAAATTTCGGCAATTTTTTTTAAAAATATCGGTAAAAGCAAGTAAAAGATTGTGTCTCATTTAATTTGTTAAACTGCGTCATACTCCGGGGAACCTTCAGACATTTAAAAATCTGATTGTACTCTCTGTTGCCTCCCGGTTACCAGGGAGTTTTAGTGGGTATTCTCAGTGCCGCTCTATTGAGGTACTGAGTGAGCCCCACACGCGCCCGTTGCTTAGCCAGTGGCGGGTAAGTCCGTAAATGAATTCCTCCTCGTAAAAAAAAGGTACACCTAAGTCTGTTTTTACACGGTCTTTTTGTACACGGTTTTGATATAACACGGTTTGAAAATTGAATATTTTTAATTTTTTTACACGATTTTATTCCATTTAGCACGATTTGAAATTATATAATATTCAATTTTCAAACCGTGTTATATCAAAACCGTGTACAAAAAGACCGTGTAAAAACAGACTTAGGTGTATTAATAAAATTCACAACAACTCCAGTAGAGATATAACCTATTGCTGTATCATATTACAAACGAATATTTAATTAATATGGCATAGATAACGGAATAGATGCGTCCACAGGCCGCAGAGCTGCTATTACCCGTGTGACCCAGAAGGCGGGTAATGTTTTCCGTCCGCGTATCTACCGTAGGTTGTCTGTGTTTTCCATTGTGACCTCCGTAGCCTAAACGACTTGACCGATCTTCATAAATGAGGTGTCATTAGATTTGTATCGTTCCCGATAGTGTAATAAGCAGTTTTGTTTTTTAAAAAAACCATCATTTCTTTTTTATACGTTGGTATCGCCTATCGCCTATAGACACAAATAATATGAAGCAATCGATTGATATCAGGTGCGTCGACATTCGGGAGATGATAAGAGAGAAGAGATGTTAATACCTAATTACACTGGCTTTACCTTTACACCGAAGATCACTGAATTGTTTAGGAATCGTAGCAGCTCAAAATTTTGAAAGCAATAGCGAAAGGTATAAAATAAAAATTACAATGTTACAAAGTTTGATCCCATACATTGTACGATGTGATAAGACCCAAGCATTTTATTTAAAATTTAGTTAAGTATTACTTCCTTGACAGTAAAATTTCTCGCTGAGTAGGCTCGATTCGAGATGAACTCGATTTTATACTTTATAAAAATTGCTTAAAGTCCACATTCGTTGTCGTATTGCGAAGTTTGACCGCCCATCCAATCTTGAATCCACCTGCCTATCACTTTCATGACGATATAA
Organism: Acentria ephemerella; assembly: GCA_943193645.1. Lineage (NCBI taxonomy): Eukaryota > Metazoa > Arthropoda > Insecta > Lepidoptera > Crambidae > Acentria > Acentria ephemerella. The sequence continues at coordinate 1,600,824 of OW971891.1, forward strand.
CTTACAGACGGGCTACTATCTCAAGAAATACAATGAAAAAACAATCTTCATACTTTAAGATACAGCTGAATTCAGTTTGAAAAAGTTTTGCGAAATTCACTGTAACGGAACGATTTAAAACTAACTTTATGGTGTTGAATGTAAAACACATTTTCAATTGAAGGTATTAGGTATAAACATTGGAGCAGATGTCAGCACTGCCTGTCCAGATTTCGCAGCTGTTCGTACTGGTTTCCACAAAAACAAATTGCAAGAGGAATATCGAATTAATAGTTTGTTGCGGCATATCCTTGAATATTATAACACTTGATATAATGTTATTTTAAGGGAAGTATTGGCATACTTGTTTAACTTATTGACCAGCGATATACTCCCCGAAAACCTTGATAGAATTTAAAAAAAGGATAATGAGGCATAAAATAGTGTTTGTCTATAATGCGAAATTTACCTTTTGCGATAGGTGCCTGTTTTTTTTTATGAAAAGCAATATACTTAGTAACCAATCGCCAATTAACATCATCAACAATCTATATACGTCCCACGTCTGGGTATAGGAGTTTCTGCTTTGTTCAGTTCAGGTCTACTTGCTTTGTAGCACAGCCTTGGGAACCATATTATGGTAGAGACGGCTAGCGGGGCGGCTGTAGTGCTGGCGCGGTGACTCACACCAGATCTCGATGTCAACGGGCAGTTCACCGGCACAAGAATAGAGTGAAATTTGCCTTTGTGCAAACGAAATACCTATTAAATATTGCTTAAATTATGTGCAAATTATATTCACACGCGGGCATTTAAGAAACGACGTTGTCGATCAAAAACATAAATATGTGACAACGACAGAGTTGGGTTGTCCTCGGGGTGCAGCTTCTTTCCCGCCGCTGCCATCACTCCGCTCGCCGCCGAATTCGTGCACGACGCCTGAAACCTGCAATTCTTCTCAAATTTATGACAACTGTCCCTTTTCAAATACAGCAAGATGCTTTAAGACAATTTTAATTTCTGCAATTAGTGGTTTGTGAGTTCATACACAGTTTTAGCTGGTAGACCCGCGTGCAAGGTCATTTGTGTAGACACTACCGACATTTCGTTGTTTCGGGGTGAAGGGTAATCTAGCCAGTGTACTTGCATGGGAGGCGTTAACGTCTGAGAATAGAATGTCAGGACACTATTAATATGAAGTAATTTCTAGATATTTCTGGTGTATAGGTCATAGTTACCACTTACCATCAGATGGCATGAGCTTGTTTCGCGTTCTATGAAGAAACTATGCAAGAGTTCACATGGGCATCGTTAAGAATGAATACACCAACTTTGTGTGTCAGTTGACTTCAAGCATTACTATTCATTATTGACATAATTTTGTCAGAACCATCTTCTGAGTCTGCTAATATCTGGCCGCTATATTTCATCAGGAGAATCAATCTCTTCGCTCCCGCTGTGTTACAATATATTGTAAATTATGCTGACATATCTAGCAAATAGATAAAAGCCCATAAATTAAATAAATATATTTTAAAAACAAATTATCAATCGATTGAAATGCCTTCATGGTTATTTAGCATAACGATTGAAGAATTCAAAAAATGTTAATATTGATTCATCATACCTTATTTACTAAATAGTTTTTACGATTTCGCCTTTAATAAAACATTAGTTCTCAGAAATCAGATTCATATCTAACATCGATTCTTTAGAGCTCGAATAATTCATTCAATATACCATAAATTCAAGACAAACATATCCATTAATAAATGATTCATTGTTCATCATTCAGAGGATATCAAACCATTAATTACATACTATTAAATGTAAGGCACTTTGTCCATTTGTAAAGTGATAACTGGAATATGTTAAAAGAATTTAGCCTAAATAACGGTGATAAAATCGGTAAAATCAACGAGTTCTGTCACGCAAAATCTGTAATGATTAAAAAAGATATTTGCGTATGAGTCGCACAGAGGTACTGACTTTTCGATTTTCGTTCGAAAAGTTTATCTGTCTGTCTTGTTTCTGTTAATAAAAGCAGACAGAGACGACATCAGATTTCAACTAAGTCTATTCAAAGTTGGTATACCATTTAAATAAGATTTTGTAATGATTACTTATTATTATATTTCGTATATTAACCTTAACTTTAATCTCAACAAAGTTGCGAACGTTAACTAAATTATCTACGCAAAGTGTTTGTTTAACTAAATTGAGGGCGCTAAAATATAATGCCTGCTTTAAAATTTAAATTAATGTTTGAGAAGTAGTGACCTTAGTCGATAGTAAACGTGCTTACATAACAGAGGGATATGTGACCTTGTACCATCGACATCAAGCGCATGTTAACGACTTGTTTTACCGAGGCGAGTGTTCGCCATAGTATATACTATGATTTAAAAGTGTTACCTATTTGAACTAACATTTAATCATAATCTTACAAACTTGTGAATATTGGCTTAGCGGAATAATGACTTTGGAACTGTCAAGAAAGTCAAATACAATTTCAAATCAATATTTAACTGAATGACTCTAGTTTTTATAATATAGGAAATAGGTAGAAAATTTCATAATATTTATTAATAAGGTCAAATCAATCATTTTATTTTATCTAGGAGCTAGATTTAAAATTGAAAGAAATTTGAAACAATTTGTATCCAATCAGTAATTATCATGTTACAACTGATTTATATTTCAAATTTACATGTAACATAGATTATATTCTAGCAGTTGCACCTACCTGCAATGTTTTGCCATCTAACTTTTAAGTATGGTAACGAGATACCAATCATTGTTTTTTTTCTTATTGCTGCTTTACTGAGAGCGACATTTCACTGTGGCTGCGCTTGCGCATGATAAGTAATTATGACAATTCGACGCGTCGATCTATCATTATCTGGATTTAGTCTAATTGACATTAATACCTTTAATTAACTCCACATAAATATTGGACATTTAACTTAGCTTTGTATTATCTTTGTGTAGTTAAAAATACGACCTTGATATTAAGTTTAGTTAGATAATTTATTTTGAACACATTCATTTTATATGCTTAATTGTTAATACGGCGTTGATTGAATAAAAAGACTACAAAAACGTAGATATTTCCTTATCGACACAAACGTGGTCTTAGAAATAAAAACCTGTTATAATTTTTTCAATGGTTGCTGTAATAAACATTCAATCATCATAAAATTGTAATCTGTTTAATTGAAGCTATAAAGTGTTAAAATAAGGTGTGTTGTACAATACACATGTGCGACTTTTATAGCATAGTTTGTTTATCGCTTTCGATTTGTTATCCTTTTCTAATTTGTAACGATTTTAACCATGTCAGTATACCTAATCAAAAGGATATTACTTTACCAGGTCCTTCGGTAAGCTGTTTATGTTTTTAACAGAAGCGTGTCGTAAACAAAATTAAACAAAACCATTTTCTCGCTCTTATCTCACTCCAAGTTTGTCGTCACTTAAAGTTTACTAAGTATCCACCTATTAATAAATAAACAGACGCCTTTAACGCCACGACAGCGGCTCGAATACCTCATCAAAGAGAACATCCGATCACTTAACTGTTTACTTTAACTCCCACTTTGTAGTTAACTATTTTTAGTTATGGTTTTAACTGGACGCACAGTGGGTCGTTTATAATGTAATATTAATTTATTAGAAAAAAATCATTGCATGAAACTGCTCATAATTTCCACACTAAAAACTTTTAATTTAGATATTTTATTAATAGTTAATATATTTTTAGTCAATATTCAAATATGACCTTTTCTTTTTCTGGGACCTATTCTTTTTATAAATCTATACATCCAATGTCGATCGGCATCCTGAGACAAAAAAACAAAAATCTTACATAACTTTAAATCTAAGTTTGAATGTAATAGGTGTTCAGTAAACGCCGTCCCTAACACAGCCACTCAGGGTTGCCACCCTTTGACGAACTTTGATATACAATCTTAAAATTTTAAGAGCGACATTAATACGCTTTGAAATAGTTTAGAGTTCAAACAGTCTCAAACGTGATTTAATTTGATTAAATGAACGTTGAAAAACGGTTCTTAAATATAAGTGTGAAAGTTCAAAAAAGTTTTAATTAAATTAATGCCCTGGGATATTTTCGTAAAATCAACTTGATTTTACGAAAATATTCTTCAAAACAAGGTTTTATTTAAAAGTAATTTGGAACTGCTCAACAGGTTAAGTCTTCGGAACATATCAAAGATCGTTGCTTAAAGTGCTATTTTTATACGAAACTGTTAGACTAGATGAACTTCGTTACACATACTTGCAAATTTTTCAATCTTTAAGAACACACATAGCCGTCGCATAATAATGATCAAATCGAGTTTGTTCATCATTATTGTAATTTCGTCAACAATTTAATATAATATATCTCCAAATATTGTAATTCTTAAAACTAACTACGCCTACCTGATGGTAAAGATATATAGATCTCCACTTTTAACTCTCGAGAAACTCTTGCGTACCTGAATAACTCCGTTGACTAGCTACTGAGTAGATTTTGGTTTCATAGTTTTGTATACTCTCAGCCTGTTTTCCGTGAAGTAAACATGTCGAAAAAGCTTGTAAATTTATTCAATTTCCAAAGCCAGTCCTCCATTAGCATCAACTATAAATTAAACTAATATAATTTATCGTTTTATCTGCTCTCAAAACACAGTTAACTCAATAAAAACGAAAGCATAACTAAAGGACAACAGATATTTTGTTTTGTTAATAAAAACAGAACGGTTCGTCGTCTAGTTTATCTAGGTTGGCATTAACATAACACTGGATAGGAAAGACAATGATCGTCTGTCGTTGAATGAATATTACCATACAAATGAAATACAGTAATGAAAAGACGAGTAAAAGAATCTCAAAATCATTTCTTATCTTAAATTTTTCTCCCATTTCACGTTGTACTGAGACAGTAATAATTGAAATAAATCCTAAATAAATTATTATCACCTTGTTTATCCACCGCTATGAGAAATACTTTAGTAGTGGAGGAGAAGCGGCTTCAGAATATTAACTAATAATGTTATGATCTGGGTGCCTCAATTCTATGCTATTCGATAGTGCAATCAACTCCACACGTGATCGAACTAACCTTACCGTTGTTTCATTTATTATTTCAACATAGCAAACCGCTGAAATGAAAATTGTTAATTATCACTCTTTCTTGATTATCTTATCTTATCTTGATGTAGGGCCAGGATTATTACTCCCGGTGCACGTCGACCCAATGGGATCTTTTGTGCTTCCCTAATCCTACTGACTGCTGTCCTGGAATACCTCCAAGATGTACTTACTAAGTACACTCGGAGACTGCAGCCTTATATCTTCAGGACTGGGATAGCCCAGTCCAAAGAGACCCATTCTCTTCCTAGCAAGAGCATCACAATTACATAGGATGTGTTCAATTTGTTCGGTGTGCTCCCCACAGACCCTACATAGAGACGATCCAACAAGTTTCATCTTTCTTGATTAAAGTTTCATATAATAATGTGAAAGCAAAAATTTCGCTACAAGCGACTTCTACTCAGGCAAGTCTTTTTCAAATATTTCTTGCACAGAGAAAAAAGCCACAAAAGTAGAAATATTATAGATTCGTAGTTTCTTTAATAATAAGTGCAAAAAATACTTTTGGAATTATGATTGGCTAATATAATTGCGAAGAGAATGGCAAGTCATTGGCAATAGGAACAAGGAATTCAATATCAACCGTGACTCCAGCAACACGTTTGCAGCAATTATTGTCAATTCCGATATACATATACACATACATACACCATACACCTGAGTTAATGTGAGAATTCCACAGAATCTATGACGTTGAAAACTGAAGAAATTTGACAGCAACCAATTCTTTATCTGTATGGTGTGAGTGTAAACATATCAATACTTTTATAACTGCTTGTCTTGATTTGTATACAATATTAGCATTCTATTTAATTTTGACCGTATGTTAAACAATAAAATTTAATAGTTGTTCGCTTTGATTAATAAAACTAAAATTGAATTCAGTTATTATCATTGTAGGTCCTTAATAATCTTGTCGGATCCCTTTTTTTCAAATTAATTTTACGCAAGCTGCATTTAACTTATGCTGAGGCTTTTTGCAAGCTATAAATACTTTAGAATGTAGCATATCCTACCTTCCAGATTATTTTCAAACCCCCCCTTTCAAATCTTCAAAGGCATAGTCCATTTATAAACAATGTTCATCGTGTGCCTCGTCAGTCATTACCAGAGGTCCTAGATTTTGTGTTTTTGCATTCTCACTAATAACTCTTTGATGTGGAAGGTATAAAAGAATCATCAGAAACTAATCTACCATACCTGTTTATAATGATTGCTGTTGAAAATCTCGCTTTCATGAAATCGATCCCATCAGTTTTTTCAATAGTTGCAAATTGCTAAAGACCTCATCGTATTATTGACTTCCGCCAGCAAATGCTGTGTGCATTCACCAATGCGGCAATGGTTCGTTACACCTTTACCAGCCACAATGTGATTCACAGTTAAAAAGGACCATATTTTGCGATTGCAAATACTCACTTCACACGGTCGAGCGAATGCAGAACTGGATTTTGGATTCAGGGCGCAATGTGACGAATTTTCTATAATTATATTTAGCAAACTCCTTAAAAAAAATCTATAATTCCGTTATTGTACCTGATTTGAAATTTGAATTTTAAATTTGTCTGACATCTAAAAATCTCTCAGAATTATTATTGCTTTCTTTATTACACAGGATAAGAGACACTTCAGCAACTCCTTCATCAAACTAGTCTTTAGATACGTTCATCAAACGAAAAGTCTAATTGATAGAGCCGTCGATCTCCGTTACGTTACACGCACCCCTTGCGCTCACTAACTAGAAAATATAGCAACAATGAACTCATTGCCAAAACGGACAATGGGTCCCAAAGTTCGCCATTTTGCGGTAACTCGTTGTGAGGGTGCTGAAGACGTTTTTTTTATGGAAAGAGCTCGACGTTTCGCTTTTAAAAGGGTTTTTTTACGACCAATTGTACAGAGTTATTTGATGGTGAGTTTAAAAATATTAAAAGAAACAAGTGGTATACTGATATGTCCTTCTTGTTACGTTTAAATATATATTAATGGTTTGTCTTATGGCCTTTAAATCCGATAAACAAGGCTACAATTTGAATACTAATGCGACTTTCAAATGCCACTTGTATTTTATTTCAATTATTAAACAAGTATGTGTTCTAGTTTCATATGCAGATAAATTACATGAATATATTTCAATTCAAAAATCGTAAATGTAAAAGTCGTCTACGTCAACCTCTTTATTTACCAAAACATAGTTTTATATGTTACAGTAGAAATCTCGATAAAGAAATAATAGCCAAAACGAATTTCATCAAAGATTCTTCATCATTTAAATATTTCCTTGATGTGTATTGAAGTTTTAATTCATTTCATCATTGACTTTTTGGTTCATTATGGTATTGACAGCACTGTCAGCTATACTACGTTTAATTTAGTATCTTATGTGGTTATGGTTGTTTTAGTCCAGTAGGCTTAATCTGTAATACCAACCTGTATCGATATCCATCAAATTTGAATATAAATAATTGACCATTGCTAATTCAGAAAGTATCTTAATACGTCGCCATAGTGACAATTATTGCAACAATGATTGTCAAACAGAAAGTTTCCCTTTTCAGTAGTTTTAATAACAAATAGTTCTAACTTCAGACCACGTTTCGTAACTATACAGAATTGGATTAGTTTATTATTGTGATAAAATCTAAAAAACTTGGTATTTTGTATTCAAAACTGGCCTTCGATTACCGCCATCTTTGGCGATCAGTAAGCAGTCACAATTGTTATGCAAACTCCTATCACTTTACTTATATTACCCGGGCCACTATCAGCCACCCGCATTCTCAAATAATATCTAAGCATCTCTTTTTAACTCCAGCCACCAAAATGAGACGGACTGTATTCTGGACAGGAAACTGTGTTAAGGATACGGGCCCAGGATTGGCAGCCACATCATTCGTCAGGTCTACGTGCCAAGATTACGAGCAAAACTTACGTTATCAAGTTAAATCATTATTGGAACGGAAAGTTAGAACATGTCGCCTGATCAAAATGGCGAGCGATATTTCTTTTTAGAAGTTTTCCGATTTAACCGTGTTTGTGGATTTTTGTGATAAAAAATTAAGAGATAAATTCGTTTACCAACAGACAGTTTGTCACATTTCTTAACTACAAAAAAGTAACGTCATAATTGTAGTTAACTTTATTACAAAACGAGGTTTGAAGTTAGATTTAGTTCATAACTAAAACTGTCCCATTCTTAATAATGAAGACAGATAAAGATGCATCAGGGATAAAGATAAAGATTATCGAAACTTTATCGGAATTGAATTGTAAATTGTCTGAACACCTATACACTTGAGTTAAGAAGTGTTTCATAATTACGTCATTAATATTGATTGTCTTTAACTAAGCATTATAACAAGAATGGTATAAAGCATTATTTCAGTCACGTTTGATTAAAATTCAATTGATTTTATTACACTTCTATGTCATTCATTTCGTGTTTAAAATATATACTAGATCAAACTGCATTTTAAATCACGTAATGTGTAAGGCGGTGTGACATTCCATCGTTTCCTGATGCTATTGATAAAATTCCCTCGTTAGATGTAAATTTGTGACTATATCTTTAATTTATTTTGCTCACCATAATTCCTTAAAACAGCTAAGTGAGTAATCACATGATATAATTTATGCATCCATGAAATACAACAAGAAGGCGGAATAGCATTAGTCTTTTAAATCTATAAGAAACTAAAACTTTGTGCTATAATAACGTTATAGTTCTGTTGTTTCTCTAAAAGCATCATTAAGCCTCTTTTAGTGAACTAATAGGTTTCAGAGCTAGATTCGGCATGAAATACCTTTGGCATTAAATAGTGTTGTAGAAAGCTAGTGTTTATAACAAAACAAACGGACATTAACTTCAAGGGCCTGCATCTGCTAGACTCAAATGAGGTGAACGTCCCGAATGTGGCGGTAAACCTCCCCATAAACTATTTCCAGTCGATTTGTATAGAACTATAGGCAACAGTTGAACACAGATACTGAGTTATGTGTTACTTGGTTCGGCTTTTTATCTTGATTCTTAGATCAGGCTTACGATGCCAGTTTGATGAATAACTGAAATTTAACGGAACTTGATAAGTGAAAGGAAACATTTTGATCGACTCCAGTTTTGTGAATCAATGATCGTGTCCATTCAATATGAACCGAAGCTTATTACAATTGACAAGAGAATGTTGGCGACTAAAATTAAAATGTAATATGCAGGAAATTAGGTGTTGTGCTTAGAGAGAAATTTGTTGCATGTTTGGATGTTGAGTACTACTATGTCACGATTCGTGGATGTTTGTATGTTAATTTAGTATGTTTATAATATTTAAATACATAATACTGTCTGTATTCCTCCTCCTCCGATATCTAGTATCCATAGGACACTTATTAATAATGCGTCATTTGGGTTTTTCGTTAATTGCTTAATTATGATTTATTTATTTTTACAAAAACCTTTACCAGCAAACTTTACACCTACCAGTTATCTTTCATTTATTAAAGTACATCTTCTTTTTTAGATCCTAGAGCCTCGCGACATACCGTCGCCTAGTGCTTTTATCGTTTGTACCATGGGAAGTGCTCTGAAGAGCTCTTTGACCTTACGCGTGCTGGTCTACGGAGTCAGTCTTTTACTGTCACCATCTATAATTTGCGCATAAAGAGATTTCGTGACTCCTTTCTCTGACGCACAGCTAGAGGGTGAAATTCCTTTCCAGCACACGTATTCCCTCCTTCATACTACATGGGTTCCTTTAAAAGAGGCGTGAAAAAGCATGTCGCACGCTGCACTTGCTATCTTCACATATGGACTTTCTACTGCTTATCATCAGGTGGTGTCGAATCATTTGCTGAGCTTAATATAAAAAAATAATAATTACAATTCCACATTACCTTTTTAGTAAAAATACAAGCAAAACATTCTAAATCCTCGTCCCGCACCATAAAGTCTCTATTACAAAAGTCATAAATTATAACACAGTGTTACGGTAACAAACAATTTGTGTAATAACAATACTGGAACCACTCAATTTAAGTGTACTAGAAAAACATCTGGGCGGACTCCACAACGAATAAATCTAAAAACTAACTTTGATTATTAATAACAAAGGAGGGTATATTTGTCAAAGACTGCTTTCAACCACGTGGTCAACTTCATTCAGGACCCAAACAATATCCTGTTAACAGGAACTCTGAACAAAGAACAATGTGTTTGTTTATTAATTTGGGAATAGAATTCGCCATTGTACCCCGAAATATTGTGTCGGACTCCGACGTGATCGATTCGTAAACAATCGAATGAATGCATCGACTGCAAGAAGATTAATCGTGACATCGTCACGGTTCGTGGCCGTTTTCAATTTAGAATGTAACTGTTATTACAAAATATATCAGACTGCCCTACTCTTATATTATAATAAGTTGGAATTTATCAGTAAGCTTCATAAAATGGTTGAAGTTGTAAATAATAATAATTCTCACAGTCACCCCTATTATCTAGACTAAATTAAGCATCATTCATAGCTTGTGTTATGGAAACTAGATACCGGAGAAATATACGAAACAAATATACTGTCCTTACCGGGTTCAAACCCAGGTCCTCTAGCTAAGTAGACAAGGGTACTAACCACTCGAACAGACAGCCGTATTGTGTTCAATTGTGAAGCAACTTTAGCTGCGTCAGCTTCGGATGGTTGACCAAATAAATGAAATGTTCTCAAATTCTATATATTTTCGAAGGTTTAAATTTTATTTACGATACGTATGGTTTTCAATACGATCTTTGCCACAAGGCATTAAGTTTCTTCGTATTTAGACGGGATCAACTGCATCAGTATTATTTGAAAGCGATCTCATGTGAGGCCTGTATCTTTGTCTTCAAGTTACGTAGTATCAACATTATTTTAAAGCGACCTATTTAAATATTTCACTTTGTTATCTCCATTCCTAGAAGTGAATAAAGCGAATTCGTCGTATTTTTACGATGTAAAACGCGTTACCCATTACACCGCCAAGCTCTGTATATAAATATTTAATTGTTTCTCAGCTTTTCCCCTCTTCGTTGCGAATTAAGCCCTTCAGCATTTTGTTTTATTACGTCATGTTTACTCGCGAAATTGTTACCAAGGGGTAAAACATTAGTGTAGATAGATAACGTTTCTGTATGACTTTCAACTTTATTTCCCAAGATGTAAGATCTTAAGAAATTCTCTTCTTTGTTTAACAGTTTTCATAATTAGATCGATTTATTTAATTCCACTTGGACTCTGAATTATAATCCATTTTCCGGATGGAGTTTTAGAGATCCCAGAAGTCCCAAAAACCTTGCATTCCAAGAAAAGGATTTCATTCTCTCAATGTTAAATCTTTGTTATCTATCTAGAGCGAGTAAGCGTCTTCTAGATATTACATTAAATAACTCATATTTCATGTAACAATGTCTCGATAATAACAATGCCTCTATCAGACCTAGTGGAATCGACAGAGATATCAAATAACAAAACTATATTTGCGGTAACGTTTCGTAAATACGTTTAGCTGATTGGTGCTACAAAGTACATTATTTCCTGAGTAAGTATTCAAAGCGGGTTTCAAGCGCCTTGGAACTTTTTTAGTCAACAAATGTTTAACAGTATTAACTGGAAACGAATACCGCGATCATAGTTGATAGTCAATCAGTATGCTAATCCAATGCTAGTGTACGAAGATATTCAATTCTACAAATTTATTGCGAACCCATTCCATCAGAGAAAGGATTGGATTTGGATTTGATGTTTACTGAGACAGTTTGAACATCTTTAAAAATAGACTATGAAGATTTTTAAATTGTTACTTTTTTAATTATTAATTATTTAATGTGTAATGTGGAATCCTAATTGTTATTGATAATGGCTATCTATTTACGTAGTTATTGTGTTACATATCAGATACTGTATTTTTGAGTTTTATGATTATAATTTACAAGGTAGAATATACGGTTTAAACTCTAAGGTAAGACTTTCTTTTAAATTTTGTATCATATAGTATCTAATGTGTAGGGACACGATATCGAAAGTATCGAAACTACACTCAGTCAGTAGTATCGGAAAAAATTATTGCACCAAAAACAAAAGCAAGGAATCTATCAAAACTGAGTAACTTTTAAAGAGCCTGGCATGGCCTGGTTTGCAGCTCTGACCGCCCTACGCTAGTTATGGGATCAGAAATTTGCAACCTCGTAGCCAAATTTAGAAGGTATTGATATTTTCCATATAGTACTCACCGAGTCAAAATATCGGTATCAAAAGTAAAAGTACTCGATATCACAAAGTATCGACATTTTTTGCGTCCCTATCTATGCTACTAGAAGCCCGAATTCTATTTCTCTTTTTGTTTTCACTATGTCATGGTCGTGAAACTATTTTGGTCGACAAAGAGAAGACATTAAGTTCAGCCGTGGCAGGATGCAGCCGGCCTGGATTTAGAACTAGACTCAAAAGTAGTCAACTCGAATATTGTCTTCGCTAACTTGTTGAAGCGTGCATTATTGTGAAGTTAGACGAGTTCTAAAGAAAGCAGATCTATCACTAAAAGTATACAGACAAAAATACAGTTACGAATGTTTTTTGAATTTATTGGCATTATACGTATTAGTTATGTCAATCCGAAATTCCGTTGTGTAATATATGTTGCAATATAATGCATTTCCACCGAACTTGCACGCGACTCATATTCCGTTATACGCCAAAACATTGCAACATCTTCGGTATAGGGGCTTAACAGTTTTACCTAACTAAAAAGACAAGTCTCCTTATTAACTTTTATGTGATCTAAAATTCTCATTATTCAAAAATAACGTAATTATCATAAAGTCTTTAAAAATCGCAACTGAACAATTGTGACAGCGTTTTGAAAAAGGAATAAGCAAAACCAAAATGGCGGCTGATTTCTTGAGTCGCAAATGCGTTTATCTTGTTAGGAATTAAAACGGGCGGACAGCTCCCGCTAACTTTTAGCAGCACCACTTACTTAGACTAAAATTGTTACGAAAGCACAATTAACATCGTTTATGGAATAGATATTACTAAAATGGACTTTGAATTTTCCGTTTACCCTAAATAGTTTTTAACTACGAGATTGGTGGCAAAGAAGATCATGGCTTGCCTGATAGTATACTTACTATCCTATATCAAAGCCTATAAACCAAGGTCTTTAAGTCTCATTAACTGACTATTTTGGTTTTGGGTAGAACCCAGGTTAGCTTATTTACGTCTTTTCAAATTATTTCTATCTGAAGTTTAGTACTAAAAAAATATTTTTTAATATGTGTATTTAAAAAAAAAATCAATCACTGACCTCTGCATCGCAATTTATACACACAAAATGATGCAATCCCACCAGAGCCTTCCGGAAACCCGAAACGGAGCCATCCCAAAGATACCAGCAATATTTCATGAAGTCCAGACCTAGGTTTATAACAGGTATAAAAAGATCAGGCGTGAAAAAACTATGCATCTTGTTTGAGACTCCGAGTTTCCGCGAGACTTGCTTGAACATGCATTCCAATAGACCCTAGGGCCCGATCGCAGCGTAACACCATGCATATCTAGGTGTTTTTAAGTCAGCTTGTAATACTTAAAAGTAACATAATATAAATGAAAAGAAAACTTAACACAGCCATTGTTTTCATTTAATGTTGAATTAATTTTTCACCACTTTAATTTCGCCGAAAATCTACTTTAGGAAATCGAATTTCAAACGCAAAGGAATTTCCTGTTTTCGTGAATTAGTAAACACGATTTCTTTGTAGCAGCTTATTCAGAACGCTGACAAATCTTTGCAGACACGAAGGCTCTCTTTCTAATTAACTGTCACAACTTTGGATATAAAGAAAAAAATATATAATATAATTTTTTATAGACAAATGGAATATGCTTTATTTATAGTATACCATAAATTTGCTGATGCTACATAGTACAAGGGCAATCAATTGTTAATTAGCGATCTCAATTCTAAACGAAATGTATAAATTTCTTTAACGTCGGCCGCATATCAAAATTAGAATAACACTTATTACAAATAGTTAAGGTACACTTTAATGTAATGTTAGTCTAAATGCGCGTAAAGACATGATTATCTCTTAGACAAAGTAAGTATTAATATACTATGTCTGGTTTATTGAAAATACTTTTTACTAAGAACAAATAATTCAAGTAATTAAATTCTATGGCTGAACTTGCGAAGCACGGAACCAACAAGTTCGATAAACAGCGCAAATTATCCAACTAAATTGCTCAGGCAATTACTTGTATTTCTAATTGATTAAATTTCACAAAGTCATCGCTTTGTTGAGTTCTAATCAAAGATTTGGAGTTTTATTTGAAATATCAATGTTATTGGTGAATTAATTAACATGTTAAGATTTTTTTAAAAGCTTATTTAGATTTTCAAAACTGTCAAAATTAATTTCCCAATATCCTATGTTGAATTTCCGATCTGAAATATAGGGGAGAAGTCCGCTCCACTAAACAACCTAACAACGGGAGATAGGTAAAGAACGCTAGTCATCTTAACAATTATTAATTGGTTGCAAATTAGCAACTTTCATAAAATAAACACAGTTTTTTTACTTGTATGGTACCATCATAGAGGAAAATAGCACCGGCGCAGTATTTACCTGTTTATTAGTTACAGATGTAAAAAGATCTAATGATAAGAGACATTTCTTAAATACACGTTTTAACTTTCGTCGTAAATAACCAACAAACTAATTTTCTATCGAACTGAGATATTTTGAGAGCTTCCACGCTAAAAATAAACAATTATTTTCTACTTTTGAATGTCACAGTCACTAAACACATCTTGTCAGATGAAGCACAAGATATATTGGTCTCTGTCAGTGATCACACGACTCCATAAATTGTTCCCGACGGTCTCCTCTAATAAAGCTATTTTTATCGTCTCCGCACCAAATAAGTACCTTATGCACATTTGATGGAGTGATTGTTTCTCGATGTTCTGGTTTGACAATATTTAAATTTAGAGTAACTTCTTTTTAGCTTTGGCGTTTTAGTTACTTCTGTTTTGAAATGAACCCAATCGCTTGCAGACACAATGTTGACATTTGCAGTGATCGGCTGTCAATCTTTAGTCAATTACGGGACAGCTAATAAAAACGTTTTTTTTTTCAATATTGATTTTGCTAATCTATTTTCAAAAATACTTGATTAGCTGCCAAAAGATGTTGCAAACCCTACCCATTGCTCGCGACATCTGTGACTTAACCACGTTGTAATTTCAACTCGAGCGTTTCGCTGCGCACGCTTCGTTACACGATTGGTCGGCTCGACCGCTTTGATGCTGTGGCGCACCGATTGGCGGTAATTCCGATATGCCGCATCCGTTTCCGATGGATTTTCTTCATCGTCATATCAACCTAGAGGCGCCAGGGCACGAAAGAGGTTCGTAGTTTCGTACAGCCTTTAATTGCAAAGGCGATGATCTACCGGATAGTAAAGTAAACATTTTAGGATTTTAGGACTAGCGATTCGTCTCCCACGTACCGTTAAGTTATAACATTTAAAAACCACAATGAAATAACTTCACAGCTTCACAGTCATAAGAATAGTTTAATCCACTCACTTTCATTCAAGTTGGTACCCTTAATGCAAATATGTAAGTCCATGAGCAAATTGTAAGTCATTAGTAAAAGGCGGTCTTAGATCAATGGAACCAATAACAGAATCTACGTTCTCTAAAACTGGAAAATGAACTTTATACATAAGTAAATAAATACCGCTCCATCTTTTCACAAAACCTGTTGTTAATTCTAATATTGATACAATTTATATTTCCAATGTAACAGCTCCAAAACGCCCGCATCGTTTCGATTCAGTTAGTACCTGTCCGTCTTTGTATACAGGGTGTATTGTAAAAAGCAAAGATTTAACAACGATAATGCAACTGTCAAAACGTTTCCTGCTTTTGAGCGGGAAATGAAAGCGATACTGTCATAATGTTTCATTTTTGTTAGCTATGGGGTCCTATGATACCCCAGAACAGTGAGTTTGTCTTTTTAGAAATGATATGAATATAATATAACAAAAAATCGGTGCGTTAACGACTCTTTTTAAATACATAGGAAATTCCTGCTTCAGATTACTTGACATTGGTGACAGTAAGTTCTCAAAGTCTGTATTAACACTAGATTTACCAGACCAGTCATTTAGACTGGTCGTGCAATTTCAATTCAAAATTCCTACTATATTACACTTTTTTTTTCAGAAATGATGTTATGACTTTTGTAGCTATAATTAGAGAGTACGTTTTATAAACTTAATGTTATTTTATATACATTAGTAACAAATATCATTTTTGTTGTTGACATATATTCAAATCGCTGGTATATCTAGTGTTAAGTCACCTGTACTTAGCTAAAACGATCTTAAAAGAAAGTATTAAAGTATTTATTAGAATAACAAGTAAAGAAATGATAGCGAATTGAATTCGCCGAGACATTGAAGGATTAACATGATAAGGAAGCTTAAGAGTTTCGAATAAGGGAATTTAAAAGTGCAATATTTTAAAGAACTCTGTCATGTGATTAGTCACTTTCGTTGTGGGGTAAAGCAGACTCCGGTATCGCGGTGCACAGCTGTTTCTAAGTTTCCTAGCAAATAAATTATGATATCACATCTACGAATACTGTCCTATTATAATTTTAAACCTAAGAAGCCTTTTGATTGGTTAATAAATCAATACAACGCTGGGACATATTGTATCCGGATGTCTGTCTAAAAATTTAAAAAAGAAATAACCGTCTATTATATTGGAAATGAATTTTATCTTATAAAATAAAATTTTATCTTATCTTATCTCATTACTTCTTAATTTCGGAACCAATTTTTGTAATGCATTATAGCACTTCTTTGTTATATTTTGTAATTCTAGCATTCGATAAACTTTTACTCTCAATATGTACTAAAGCAATTTCTAAGGAATCTCTCTTTTTATCAGACTACAGAAAAAGAAAGAGACAGGTATTCTGTTGCATGTTTCTCAAGCGGTTTCTCTGTCATTAGTGAACCGATTTTTAAAATACTTTTCCTATTCGATAGAGTATACTGCTGAGATATTCCAATTGTCACCAAGTCAGGATCTGTTGAAGGAATCCCAGGGAAATCGAGGGCAATCTTCAATTTTTATAGGAAGCTATTCGAATATTTTTAACAAAGTCAAAAAGACAGGCAAGTCGACAATTTGACGGTCACAAATCTAAGTTTCACTTTGGAAACTTATTCATTAAGAAAAAAGGCTAAAAAATTAAGAACGTTAACTTAAGGATTTACGTTCTAGCAGAGTCTAAATAATATGCCACTATTCTCTGCTCTTAGTCAAGTGCTAGTACCATACAATTGTAACTTTCGTCAGCGCTTCAATTTTCTAGAAACATTCTTGGTGTTCCGCTTCTTCTTTCTCTTTTTATACTTGAGTACTACCCTCAATAATGTTTGTAAGAAATGAGTCACGTTGACTGAAAATTTTCCCTCTTCAATTACCATTCATAAAGATATCCTTAACCAACAAATTAATTTGTTAACCATCTAATGCATGGACTTCTGTTACAAAGATCTTTTCATCATGAACTATTTTATGTTCATTGAAACAAGGCTTTGAAAGTCCCTTTTTGGACGATAGGAACTCACCTAATTCTATACTTTGGTAGGATAATATATATTTCATTTTGTCCAAGCATTGTACTTATAATTGGTCGTGCCTAAGTCGTATTAAAAATCCCTCCGACCGTTCCTAGATTCTCACGTGCCATTGCCTCGTCGTAGTGGCTAAGGGTCCGTTTAGCAACAGTCGATATCTTACCAGTGCACGCCCCTGATTTACATTCTTACCTTTAGGGCTGACAACTGATGAAAAATATATTTTTTCAGTACTACAACATTTAAAGCAATCAATAAATAACCAGTGTAGTAACATTTATTTGAATATTCATAAACACGACACCCGGGTGTTTAAGGGAAATTATTATTTTAGTTTTCCATTTCAACTTCTGATGCATTTATCTAGTAAAAACAATACAATTCAGATTAAACGAATTTTTGAAAAATGGAAACTAATATTCTAATTAGAAGTTCCAATATCATTCTGCGTTGAATAAGCAAGGTGATACTACCGTACACACTCTTCACTTGTTCCTTCCATGGAAGAAAATATAAGCTTTAATATTATCACCATTTTCTGCCCAATAAATAAAAAGTCGACTAAACTTTTTTGGCAACCCTACAGTAACATTTTTTTTAAGTTTCCTCCCTTTCCCTGCGAGTGTCAGTGAGGGATGGCGAGTACTGATTGACGCGGTCGGGACTCGGCTCGTGAGGAACTTTGCCAGTAGGTACGTTAGTATCACTGTCTATTTAGGGACCTGCCTACCAGCACAAAGCTATAACGACTTTTTAGTATATTTCAAGAACATTAATTTCATGATTTAATGAAATAAATTTTAATTTAGCGCATTAAGGAAATTATAATCTTTAGTACAATTATATAAAAACATGTAAATTGCAATCGTTAAAAATGTTAATTTAAGTATTAAGCACTGACTAAATTGATATCTATATAATATGATATTTATTGTACATTTACTATAAAAGAAAATATAAGCATTGTCATTGTTAATTCTTTAACCGGTATTTAAAAGAAACACGCTTAACATACAATGGTTACATGTTTGAAGACATTGACCCAGACATAACAGGGGTGTGATTGTTAAAAGTGTTAAAATATCTATGGATAGAAAGTGTTAATTGCGCTAAGTAGCAGGAGGAACTCGAAAAAGTTTTTATGTATGTCTAAATGTAATTTTGATTGGGTTGAGTCTGCAACTCTCATACGCAACGCCATTGAGTTATTTACACCAATGGTTGTTTGGCGAGTTTACAACTCAACTGAGTTCGTATTTCACTTATTTGACGATTGTCAACTTCGTGTACATATTTTACTGTCTTCAAGGAGTGGTTTTCTTTTCTAGTAAGAAAGGCATTGACCCCGACAACAAATTAACTAACATTTTAGCTTAGTTGCGCGTGCCGTAAATACTATGATAATTAAAAATATTTTTTCTAACAAGTCAAAATTTCTAGAACATAATTTTATAAATTTTTTAATCAAATTATTTCACAAAAGATATAGCTTTGCTAAATAGACAGTAATCCTTACGAAAACAGTTTGTCTGAAAAAGCCGCTTGTCACTTGAGAAACGATTCTTTAGCATAATCATGATATTGAGGTAGCACCTTATCATTTCAGAGAAAATTTATTTTATTTATTTTGAACTGTAACGGCGATATGATAAGGCATTTATTCAACTGTGTTGCAAGCTATCTAACATTTTCACAGCGTTATACTTGAGTTGCAAAATATTTCAACATATTAAGGAGGTACGAAATCAACAATTTGTTAACCAAAGTATTCATTGTTTTGACCCTACTTAAACTTTCATGATTTTCTCTACAACTACAGTTCTATTTGCAAATTTTCAAAGGAACATGAAAACGTAAGTAATTTGAAGTTACATAATAACTAATAAAAGGTATTGTTTATTGCACACAAAAATCAAACGAACAATACAAATGTCACAACAATATATTAATAAATTAATAAAACAGGGTATAGTGTGCTTTTTCACTTCAATTTAGAGATTAGACAATTACGTTCAGAAGAAGACAGAACATCGCAGTCTATTACACTATACGTTATAATCTCTTGAATTAAAATCAAAATAAAAACTCTCTCAATATAAATGTACTCAGTTACTAAGTTATTTGAAATGATCAAAATTTAACCTTCGGCTTCGCTTCGACGAATAATTTAGGTTTGGAGAAGTGGCGCATGGAACTGAGGAGCCACCTTAAAATGTTTGTAATGACATTTACAAAGTCAAAGTAAAAGTCGAAATATTGTTTAAATGGACTTTTCTTTTAAATCGTCATAACAGGGAATATGTATGAGAAAAATAAACAAATGTAATTAAAGGTAATAGTGATAACTTTAAGCGGGTATTAACCGGGTATTTACAAAATGTCCCAGTTATAGAATTTAAATATGTATTAAATAAATTATTTTAACAACAAATTAACTATGTCATGTAAATCGATATTCTTATTATTAATACCAACGCATACTCAAATGCTAACTTTTAGAATGTGCAGTGTGATGCACTTTTCTTTAGATAATTGACAGTTCTCATTTCTTGTGAATAATACGCGTGCTCCTTATTATTTGTTATAAAATATTTACTAAATAAAGCTTTGATGTAACAGTTTTTAAAACTAATATTGTTAACGCGTTAACTCGATGTTTCTATTGTCACTAATTTCTATTGATTTCTATCTTTGACATAATAAGAAAAAGGGTTATCTCAAGTTTGAGATTCTAGCCCTTCAGCGCTCGGCAGCGGGTGACACAGAAACCCTTCGAATGCCTTTAAAATATAGGTATCCTTAAAAAATATACTGAAGTATCTAATAAATATACTTCTTTTGTTCCAGGTAACGATAACCCTTAGTTAATTGGTAAGATTCCTCTTAACTATGAACGTTTTCTCAACAAAACAAATCACGGTAAGTTTGACAAAGTACCACGATTTCCCACTCCAAACTGAGCGAAATGACGGTCGCGGAGGGTATTCACCCTTAAATTAGGCATTAATTTAAAATTCTCATCTCCCCATTGAGAGGTTGACCAAGAATCTTGAATTAAATAAGACTTTCGCGAATCAATCACAACGTTAATAAATATACCTTAATTCGGCAAGAAGTCGATAAGGTAATTCAAACGATAAGCCAAGTTCAAAGTCAAAATATACTATTCAACTTTAGTTCATATATATGTATACTTATCGACCTGGCAAGAACAGGCAAGAAACTCAGCAAGATTTGTCACTCCCTATACATATTAAGAATTGTTTGAAAAATCCATCCATCCAATCCAATCCATTGATGTAAAACCATATGAAATTATTAGGTATTCAACATTTCAAACATAGAAATGTAAAATCTTACAGTTTATGTAATAACTAATACAATTAAATTTCTTATGATGCTCTTAAAAATTTATATTATCAATAAATATTATATTAGATAGGGTATTCAACCCCCTTTTAAAGCATTTTACTCATCCTTCGGCTTTGACACATTACTCAAGATGTTGACGAGCGATCTTACAGATAGTTGAAATTTAATTGTATCAGCATTCTAGGACTTGTCAGGTTAAATTATTTTCAAAATAATGCCGAAAAATTCAACTATATTTTGCATTGAAATTAAGCTCAATGCAGCCTTTCTTCTAATAGGCTTCTTTGTTTATGATCACCTGTCTCTATTAAACCAAAAAGACACAAAGAAAAGCTAATCAAACAATAGCTGCCTTTGGCCTTTTCATATACCTATAAAACATTTCACTGCTGTGCTGGTATAGTTGGGGCGGGCTATAGTTAGGGGAGAAACACGTGAGTAGTTTGGGCCACATAACCACGTTGACCCAAAACGTAAGTTTTGATGAGCGAAGTCGATTGCATTTAGAAGTTTCGTTCCACAACTAGCAAGAGAAATACCAATGAAAAACTGAAGGAAGACTTCAAACTAGCTGATTATTTAACAGATTATTTTATTAATAGTTACATGATCTAATATATGGTTGAAAACAAAAATATCCTGTTTTATACTAAATGATGGAGCACCCAAAATGTCAGGGACAGTATTATGCACAGATGATGAATTCAGTTCCATATTTTAGGTATTTAGGGAACAAATCCCGGGGCGGTCTCTTGCGCTTTGTTTAATTCCCCTGTAAAGCCTTTTTTGGATAAACGACCAGCTGATACAACTTTTCTGTTTTAACGAAGGTTTTAATGTATTAGAACTCATACTTATATGAGTAAAAATTAATTAAAAACTCTTTTGTGTTGGCTGAAGGCAATTTATTGTAATATATGGCTGCTAATTGAAAAATAGTTTTAAATAAAGCAAAATCAGCGGAAAATTATAGTGTTCTCCCAAGTCCCGGATAGATCTGTGGCTTAGCGGTGAAATCAGTGAACGAAGATAATCCTCGTTCAATATCTTCACCTGCTTTCTAGAATCAATTTTCTTCTCTCGATACTTTTCTAAATATCTTTAAAACATTAATTGTTTAAAAAGCATTCGTTTAATACTTTTCAAATCTACAAACGTTCTTAAATAGTTTAAAAATATCATCAATAAACAGGGTGAAAATCTGAATCTCGCGTTTTAGTCGACATATTTATCAGTACAAGTACAAGTTACATTCGTATAGCAGTTATATTCAATATTTGTAAGGTAAGCCGTCTCTGGGAGTGATCCACCCCGAAACAGGTGTGTCGGGAAACGCCGCTTTAATACTCTGTGCATTTTATTTAGAATTGTTCACTCCCTCTGGGGCTCGAGCTGTGAGAAACAAGCGTTAAACGCTGTCTATTTTCGACAGATTTTTAGGTGCACTTTTGTAGTCGATGTTTGGCAATATTTATCAGAGATGCTGATCGCTATACCAAGCAAGTTCCTCCTACTATCTTATGCAGCTTGCGTTAACACCTTATCTAAATGTTTAATATCATACAACAGTAGTATTTAGCCGCTCTGTCAAAATGAGATTCAAGATCGGAAGACCCAGTTAGAATATTACTTATTTTTTTTAATGGAAAACTGAACTGTCTTTTCAACTGTAAAATTTCATTAGCAAGTGTTCATCTGCTGGTCAGCACTCACGCGTAATAGAGAATCTATCGTGTCTGATATCTGGGCCAAGATGTTGAATTCTACTTTAGTTTTCAATGAGTTATTTGTTAATTAATAATTCCTATATTTAAAACATTCATGATAAATTTAAAAAATATCGGCTACGTTATTACATTTTTCCAAATCTTTGTACTCTTTGGCCAAGAGAGAGTCGTCTTTGTTAGAAATTGATTTTCGTTTATTTTACAAATCGCTGCCTCTTATACCTTAAACCAAGTTACAGAGGGCGAGGGCACGACCCTTCAGGTAAGCCTGGCGACCGGAGTTGTTGCAGGGCTCGTTACCTAGCTCATTGCGGCCCACTAGACACCTGCTGAACGATGCCAGGTTTTATGTGGTTTGTCTTCGTCCCAAGACTTACACTATGACATAAATTACACTGGCCAAATTCTTCCCATGTGTGCGCAAGTGTCTAATGCTTATGTTCAATGCAATAAGAACAGTGGTTATACCAACCATAACGCTTAATTATTATTTTTTTCACCAAACGTACCGTATACTTCATTATCACTTATTTAGAAAAAAGAAAATATTCCCAATGTCATCGCAGTCCATAAACAAACACTTTCTATGTTAAACATATATTTTGTACAGTGAAATATCACCTTTACATGGTTACCCGCGATGGCAGACACATTATGAGCCCTATATTCACACGTTTACCGAACTCGGCTATTGAACTTACAATCTAGGTAGTGCTGTAGTCAATGCCAAAATAATCTATTGAATATCGATGAATTTGTTGTCCCCATTTTAGTTTCTGCACATGATATTAACATCAAGTCTATATACACGATACCGTTGGAACATAACACTTTTAAGTGGGTGGTTATTTAGTGTAATTTATTGCAATTAGTGAATGCTAAATTATGGCACAAATATTATAGTAAATAATTCTGTATAATACGTGTGTGTCTAGGTATATTTTTATATCGATGCATCTTTCATAAAAACTTACACATAAAAACACTTTTTTGGTGACCTCTTTAAAGTATACTCATATGACGATTTAAAAGAAATTAATAAATGAGTCTATTTACATAAAGATATTTTGACATTTGACATTTATAGAATTTATCGCAGATAATCCAACTCATCTGTTAGAAATAAGTCACAGCATTTGTGATCTTTTTCTTGTTTTCATTTCTTATGTTAATGTTTGTGTGCGCTATAAATGATTAAATAAATAAAGATCCAAACAATATACAAAAAAAAATATTGTGAAAATTTTTCGATATCGATATTAAAATAAACAAGTCTCGAGTCTACCGTTAGTGTATTGGAAAAAATTGTTTGCTCGTTGCAGAAAACAAATATGCTTATTGAACTGGTGTGTGTCTGATAATACGGTTTATAAGCTGCGCTTGGTTGGATATTTTTATAGACGCAGGTACGTTACGATATGCGAGCAATTTAAATAGGTGCGGTGATGTTCTAGTGTCGATAAATATACAGAATTACTTTACAAGGGGCAGTGAAAGTGGGAGCTTCGAGACTGGAGAGATATAATCTGAGGAAACATATGATTGATTGGTTAAAATACAAAAGAGACATTATCAAAATGGATTTAAAATTGGTTTTTACTTATAAATCGATGTCGATTTTAAAAGTAGAAGTCACATTCAGATTTGCTCTTATTAGTTTTCTAATATTTTGCTCTATTTATTAAGTGTTACAAACAGTCTATGAACTAAAGTTAAATAAAAAAAGGTTTGATGATTAATTGCAATCACTATCAATGAGTAAGAGCCTACTTACACCTCTTTACAGCCAAGATTGTACTCAGAATTGTTTGATTTGAGATAAATTATTCAAACAATCATTTCTCAAGACCTCTTTAATAAATCACTTACGCAAACGTCAGTAATCTAAGTATTTTTAGTTGCAAAATAACTCTTAATACGATATATTTAAGATACTAAATGTAAAAGAATCTGCTCTTGATAAGGCAAATATTTACGCTCCACGTCAATATTTGATAATGCTATGACCTCTATCAATAATCACCACGTGTTTGGCATTAGTTTGACATTGTAAAGAAACTCTCATTAGTATATATTTCTAAATCGATGTCTTTTCGGGCTAGTTTAAAATTCAACTATATATTTGTTTTTAAAAATAATATGGTGCCATAGTAAATACCATACCAAAAGTCTTTTATTTACTATAGTTTTAGAAGGATCAGTATCATTTTTTTACTATAATCGTAAAGTTCTGATAGTGCTATAAAATTAGGTTATATATATATTTATGTTATCTCAAAGCGTGTCTCGTATAGTGAATGGAGAAACGACCGTCAATCTTACATTTAAGTTGGGCAAAATACAACAATAAACACTATTTGTAAGCGAGTTTGCGCACCATACCCTGGAACTTAAGCTAACAATTTGTCGGACAGTTAACCGAATGACCGAGATCTCAAGACCAAACACTTGACGTTTACTTTCTTTACTTCAACAAGGCAACTGTGCAAACAAATTAGTTATTTTAAGTGCAGTATTTGGGTTAACGTGTATCGATATCGATAGTTTTATTATCTTTCACTTCATTACTATTACAAGGATATTTTTCACTCGAATTTTGAACGCAATATGATCGAAGCTACTAGAACTACTTTAGTGTTTTGTTCCTAAAATGAGTAGTTTCAGTGCTGTTAGCAACTGGCTGGCATCAATAAACCTTTTTATATATTTTTGTATTTTTATCATGTTTTTGACGTTATCTAATATTAGACGTAAAATTAATAGTGTCAAGTGTGTTGATCTGTTATTTATTTATTGTTTTAATATTAATTATACTTGGTTTTACCGTTTGCCTCGTGTTTCCTAACTCACATAATACAGTCCACAAAACGGGTAGCTATCATTTTGGTCCGTGCTTATTGAGAATCTCTTAGGCTTGATGCGGGAGACTATTTAATCCAATGTATTCTCAGGATGTTCTCTAAGTATGTAGGGGAATTTCCTCGCCACACACACACACACACACACACGCATACCCACACATACAGTAGACTGAATAGAGCAGGAGTTCGACATAATCCAGCTGTGGTCCTCTTCCACAACCAGATGGCTCTCAAAGCTTTTTGGCCTTCTGAATGATTTTTTTTCTGAGTTAAAGTATTCTATAAGCCGTCTTTCTACCTCGTATTGGTTTCCTCAGTACCGAGGATCGTGATCACTTCGATAGGGTATCCGTATTTGGTTAAAGTTTGTGGTCAAGAGTCTGTCAGTTTCCGAATGGAAAGCCTTGTGGACAGTACTACCAAGAGTGTGGCGAATTTGATCGATTTCTTCCTTGCGGTATACGCCTCAAATTTCCTGTAACTTTAACTTTTATATAATAGTACCTCAAGCATTCCAAACCCAATTCCAAATTCCAATTCCAAATTTATTTGTCTTATAAGAAAAGACCACGAAGTATCTCTATTACCCAATCTTATCAAAGTTGTAAATGGCGTTAAAATAAAATTTAATAATAAAATCCATTTTATATAGGCCCGTGCAGTTTGTTACGTGTTAAAAGCCAGTATCTATTTGGCGGCTGCGTAATCGGCCCAATCCAATTATATTCATATATTTTACCTGTGCAACACGCGACCGCATCCAGCTGCCTAGAAAGGCGTTCGATAGAATCGCGCTCGACACAGGCTGAGTTTTAGTTGCCTTAATTTAAATATATTTATAGGACTTGATCAAAATGGCACTGATTTGCTGTTCACACAATAACATAGTCCAGAGTCTAGACTAACTAGCAGAATCAACACTGACAGCCCAATGAGACCGCGGTCTATAAATCAAAATGGCCGTAGATTGGCGCCAACGGTCACTTCCTCTCGCAGACTATCAATTTTCGAACGCGACACACCATAAGTTATCGAATTTGTGACGCGTGCAGTGGCTATTGATTGGTTCATTTTACAATGGATAATGGTAGTGCAAGGTTCTTTAAATATTCCACACAGATTATATTTATTATATGATTGCATTTAAAGTTAAATTATTAATCAACATTTTCGTCCAACAACTAATTACAACAGGACTCGAACCGGAGAGCACTGGTTAATAAACTGACCACTTTGCAAGACATTCGTCAAATCTTCATTTTCATTTATTTCATTACTTAATAAAATGGAAATTTCACAAATCCAGATTTAATTTTACGATTCCATCTGTCAAATATTCAAAAAGTTATATCGCTTTTATGTATCGTAAAATGTCATTAAACTTTTTTGTATGAAAGCCGAAAGTTAAAAATATATCTCTCATAAAAATAAGGGTTATTAATAACTGAGATTAAAATTATTACTAGGGGTGGCACGGGTTAATAATATATCGTCGTGTGATATATTTCAACATAATTACTGCCTTGCCTTGCCTTACGGTAACTTTATGAAGTTTACTTTGACTGAATTTCAAACTTAACTGCTTCAGATTTAAAGATTACTATCGTTTAATATACCGGAATTTATCTATGACAAATGTTCGAAGAGTATTTCGGTTCCAAATCGTTTATGCAGTTAGATCATTGAAGTTAAATAAATTTGTTTGTTAACATAATTTACTTAATCTAGTGAGATTTATTGGCTCATTATTATGAACATGATGTGGTCCATTCTTACTTTATGATGTTGGAAACGGATAAAATGTTTTTTTTTACGTTTTATAAAGACCGAGAAAAAGGTTCTGTAGGTTTTTTTTACTTTTTTATAACGACCGAGAACAAGGTTCTATATTCGATCCTCCTATACTTATTATTGCATAACGATTCTTTAATCAAGGTAGTAGAGTACATTATCTTTTGTTGCCAAATTGTGTAATAATGATGATATACATTTTAGTGATTATGTATCAACAATGAACTCAGATAAGCGTTATTAAAAATTTAATTAAAAAAATTAACACGACTTTTGAGCAAAATATTCTTGAAGACTATAAAAAAATTGTTTAAAATCCATGTTTTTAATTTAAATTTTAAAAAATGAGATTGATTGTACATCTTATACCAGAAACAAATGCACTTTTGTTGTATGTGTTCATGATTGGCAGATCGCATTACGACAACGTTATGAAGAGGTATTAAGGTCAATTTTTGTAATACACTACTGTACTACTTTCAGGCATTTTTCCCAGGGCCCAAGTTAACTCTAAACTCTCCTGGGACCAAAGCCTGGCAGTTAATTTGCAGCGACTCGTAAACTTCGATAGTTTATTAGTTAACGATACGATCTGTAGTGCACGTTGGTTGGCTTAGTGTTAGGTTGAAATCACATGATATTTATCATGTGACTAGATGACCCGGTGCAATTCGTGCCAAATTTATCTGGCACATTAAAATAAAAATTTGTGTATTTTAAAATGACTAACGCTTTCATTAAAGTACAATGAAATTAGTATATAGTGCGGGGTGAGAAGATAGGTCTTCCCAAAAGAATGTTGAAGTTGACAGAACTATTGACGGCACAATGCCATCTATCACAAGTACTCTGATGTGACAATGGATGAAAATAACAGTTTCTAACGTAAACTGGACTTTTTCTGTATTAAATTATCAATACTTGTAAAATCATTACTTTTAACTTTTCCTTAAAATTCTCCTTATAATTTTTCTTTTCAAACGCCCCTTTATTAAAGCTAACCAAACTTTAACGTTTAAGCGAGACTAATAATTAAGCTATTTATTTTTATACATAAAGATTAGTTGGACTCATAAACTCAACACCTATATACCTGGTAACAATTGTAGCAGATAATATTAGTTTAACTTATACCAACCTCGGCCGTCCTTGTCTTGGATTCCGTTAGAGATCCGTTATCTCCATATAAATAAAATAAATGTATAACGAAAGTACTTCTTCAGACAAGCATTTTTAATCACATGGTAACACGTGCTAAATATAACCTAGTATTTTCCTATTATTCTTTAAATACAATGTGACAAGTGTCCCAGCACTAGCACCTGATATAGTGATGCACACATTGACCTAGGCGTCTCCATTAAAACCAATTGAACTGTGAAAACCACCACGGGACCATACTACACGGACATGAACCACGCCTTATTAAACTACAAATCAATTTTAAAATATATATGAATAGATATGTTGGTTACTTATACTTTGGGGTTTGCACATTTATTTCAAAAATATGGAGTATTCTAAATGAAATAAGCTTTGCTAAAGTATATTATATCATATGATTTCAGAATCAAATGATAACGTTACAAGTAGGTAACCTCTATCAAATGTTACTAATTTTATTATTTCGAAATATTCATATAAAAACGTAAATTAGAAAGATATTCATTTCACACATGGATTTTGACAGCCACTTCAGCATTTTCTATTGAGCGTTTTTGGGTGACTTGCAACAACTCCTCAACATATCGATATATCTTAGAAAATATTATTGCAGATACACGGTTGCTTCTGATTATTAATGACATACTATTAAAAAATAGAAAAATGTTGTCAAATAACTTACTGGCAAGTTTTATTTTGTTCAAATCTTTTGAGACGTTAAGTATATTACATATACTTTTTTGAAAAAGGAATCTCAATTTTTTATTCTGTGTATGTGAGGCTTGAGATTAAGGCCAAGAGCAAGCCTTCATCTCAAGCCTCTCAAGTTATTCGGATCTACACCCGGATTCATAAATGGAAGAGGAATGAAACTTTTTATCGGAAATGGGATAACCATTACATTGGTTCATAAATGGATTCAAGTGTTGCATTTAATTACTGTATCTGAATGCTGTGATTATACTTATTGTCGATTTAAAATTACTTTAATATCTTTCATGGGCTCCTTTAAAAGAGGCGTGAGAGGGATGTCGTATGCTTCACTAGCTATCTTCACATATGGACTCCTCTACTGCTTATCATCAGGTGGTGTCGAGTCATTTGCTGAGCTGAATATAAAAAAAATCATGAAACCGTTTAAGATGCGTGGTTTTTAGTGATTAGATACTTAATTGTATAAAAATTATTATTGTATTTATAAGTCATGAAATTGTTTGTTTTATACTAAAATGTTTTTGCTTAACCTTAATATAAGGAATATTCACTTGTATTCATTTTTTATTATGGCTATTATATAGAACTATAGGTCTGTTTAAAAAAACTGTATGATCGTTTGTTTCTCAATAAATAAAGATGCGTGGTTCTCTGCGAGGCAGTGACGTTGGCGCCTCAAAGGAAGATCAAAGTATTCACCAGTGAGCGTTGTCTTATGAGAACCGACATATATGATTGTTGTCTGCCAAACAATTTGTCGGGCGTCTTTGATTTGATCACTTTATCGTTTGTTACTAGATTTTGTGTTAGTAACTGATACATTTGGTAACTTCTGACTATGTTTATTGTCGCTTTTCATTTTGAGCCTGTTAGTAAAGCTACACTCACTACACTACACTACACTTTTAATAAAGGCACAACTTCACTACATTTGTTGCGTGTTAACAATTTTGTTCGAATCCTAAATTCCATTCGAACGAAAGTGACAAAAGACTGTAACTATATACAAAGCTTATTCAATTGTTATGAGTTAGTCCTTAATTAATCTAAATTTCCGTTCATAGTGTCCCATCCTCTCATTATGGAAAAGGATAACAATAATTTAGAAATGTCAATAAAATTTTAAATAACCTATTGACAATTATAGACGGCATGTTTTCTAACCTAACCTGCATTTTCTGTCAGAAATTTAACTTACTAAATGCCACGTGATATGATAGCTGTAATCATGCTAGAACGAGATAAACTGAACTTAAATTTAGATTTATTGAATGCACTTCAGAATTAGACCCATTATATTGATATCTCTAATTGGATTGCTTTTTTCCACGAGAACCCGCGTAGAGGGAAATATTGGTATCATGTTTTACATGCTATAACAATTTAAAATATACAGTGTATATATCAATGAAAAAGATAAATAGTAAAAGAAGTTACTTCACACCATTAAACGGAATTTAAAACATTAACTAAAAAAATTAAATAAAAAATCAGGATATGATGTGACGTGAATTTTTTCATTTTTTCATTTGTTTACGTTACTCAAAGTAACAGCCAAGTTTGAATGAAACATTGACCACAGTCCACCAACACAAATAAAACTGGCTGAGTCGAGGCACACAGACGTATTTACATACAAGCCAACAAAAAGAGAGCAAACTGTCACTGTGGCGAAAGCATGACAAACGGTAGAATTTTTTACTGTTCCTAATGAAAAGACTAGCATTCCATTTTTAAAGCATTGCGTAGTTTTAGATACTTCATGTCCTATTAAACCTTTTTTTTAATGGCCGAAACATATTCACTGATGTAAAATGCATTAAAAAAAACACTAATAAGTTTCTTTACTTAAATATCTGATTTGATTCGAAATTCAAAATCAGAACATAATCGATGCTTTTTTTTTAAAGTTTTAACCAATTTTTCTGCGTCTACAGTCTGGTCACTTCTTTACAAATGCTATTTGGTAGTTGAAATAAGGTTGAAACTCGAATGTATATATATAAACAAAAAAATATATTAATTAGTGTACGAGCAAAACAAAAGCTAATAAATAAAGCTTACCTAGTACAAAAGCTCCTTAAAACTTTTTATCTTTCAGTTGGTCTCACTACGCCTCGCCTATTTCTCAATTACGTTACGGTGTATGTAAATAGTCAGTAAAAACGAGCCGAATAGGTTCATTGAACTTGTGTACGTGCGAAATCTCAAGGTTAATGTCATAAGACCGCGAACGCAACAATGATATTGGCGTCGTTTTTTTCACATCAAGGTTTTTAAACCTTAAAATTATAGGAAAATACTTATTTTAGACTCAATTTTCAGTGTTGAGTTCCTATGGTTAGTGAGGTCGCTAGAGCTTATTAAAGTGTTTGATTGGGGACAGATGATTTGTCTCCGTTTCGCAATCATCATAACGCTTAAGCCTTTTGCCGTAGGTATCCCTAGATCCCTACATGACATCCATATTTGTCTATGGTTTTTTTTAAGTTGTCCTATTTTGATTAATTATACATTTTAAATCTTTTTTCTATACATATTAATGAGAAAATGTGATATATAAAACTCAATTTAGATCAAGAATCAAGATGGTATCGTACCAAGCGTACAAAAGGTAGTATGTCTGTAGTAAAACTTTTTTCTGTAAATCTAATAAAAATAACGGTTACATCGTTACCATCTAGTTTCACCTAACATATTTTAGTATGACGCCCACCCACATCTGGTGTTAATCAATACCTATTTACCTAATTTCGATGTTTTCATTGTAAAAATAAGCATATTACATTACTGTTCAATTCAAATGTATTTATTTTTCTGTGCTTTGAAAAGATTTATGATTTCTCTAAGAGAAAATAATCGTGTTTGACAAAAAATATATATAACAACGTAGTTAGCGTTCCGCTTTTATTTATGAGAAAGCTGACGGTAAATACGTAAAAAGAAATTATTTATTTTCAACCAAACTAAACTATGATACTAGATCTAAATATAGATTGAAGATATAGATAAAAGTTACCTCAAACGACAGAAGTTTCGATAGAACTTTATTTAGCACTTGTTTTAAATGCATAAAAATTAATTATATATTTATCAAGTACGTCAAATTAAACGTCTAAAACAATAAAATGGCTTAAACTAAAATGTTAATAAGACGATTATATCTCTAGAAGCGATCTCTACATTGTAGAGTCTACAAGACAACCTTAATGCAGAGAATACTATAATAATAATAGAAATAGATATATATACACAAATATATATAGTGTTTGGTATATGCTCTATCAAGCCAAACCTACCCACATTAACATAGACATATAAATACTAGGGAGATATGAAAAATTCAAAATTGTATAATTATTTTGAAATGTCTTTAATGCAAATATTCTTCCGCCAGTATCGAGTTTTCTGCTTAGGTATTTTATAAAAACTATCTGGGCAAAGTGATATGATTGCACAAGGTATATTAATTGTGTATGAGAGGTTAAATGTAGAACTATTGAATTATCTGAAAAAAAGGACCCACACAAATATATAGTAAATTTGTTAATAGGTTAATGAATGCAAATATTGCGTTCAATATAAATTTTACAATTTTGTTTTTCATATTACTATAGTATTTATATGAATATGGGTATGTTTCGGCTTGGTATGCTATGTACCAAACAACCTGTATAGATGGAGATAATATGAATTTAAGTCTTTATAAGAAGTTTTTATATGGTAAATAAAATTAAATAAATCAGCTAAGATTGTAAAATATTATTTACCACATGACATATATATTTTTAAATTGAATCTCATTAATCAGTCGTATGATATACAAATTACAATCTCGTTAATTTTTTATACGTCTGTAAGACCTTTGACTCCTTTGCCTTGACGTCAACAATTCGGCAAAAGTTAAAATGGCCGTGTGCCATCTGCTTAGATACGGAACTTGGCAAAGTTTAAAAAGTTATACAGCGCCGGTCATCAATTTCGAAAGTGTTCTAAAATTTTTCGACAAATTCAACTTCAGGAAATTGAAAGTCCTTTTATCGGGCGCCATGATTTTAATGTCTGAATTTAAAAGCACAATGATGACGCGAGTGAGTAAGCGTTTTTCAAAAACATCCATTATTGTAATATCGTCTTAAAAGATTTATCATCCTATAAAAATGTCGAAGACTTTTCTGATATATCGTGTGATAATCAGCATGAGCTCTGATCTGACTTTATTACTGTTGAATTTACCTATATCTTTCTATTGGTTCACATAACCCGCCAGTCAAATAGGAAATAAGTTCGCGTCTAAGATTAGGGTGTCACAACCGGCTAAGACAATATTGGATCAGTTTTAGATGGAGTCTTTCTAGTACTAAATTTTTGGCCATCTGACTCTCTTTATTCCTAATTTCGACGGCACACTGTTGTAGGAAAAAGATAGATAAATGTAAATAGTACCATAGACAATGGACAATTTTAGAAATCATGGAAAGAGGTCCTTCTCGAAACCGGAAAATTGCATACATCTTTTTTAATATCACATGACGTGCTGTCCTTTATGCCTTCATATTGAGAAAACTATTGCTCTCTCAATATGCAGTTAAATTAAGCTTAAAGTTTGCTACCTCAGAAACAGCCCAATATTTCATGAAACTTTACATAATAGGTGTGTCTACAGATCACAATTTTCCCTGCATTGTTCGTATCTGCAGGACAAAGTGATACCAGTTTTGAAATGGCGATTTCGTCTTCGTGGCGAAGAATAATCTTTAAGGTTTGGGGATAGTATTGTATATTGAATGTCCAGATTTCAGACCACTTCACTGTTGTGTGTAAGTAAGGTGATCTCTTAGAAAGTATGGGAAAATTATATTGGTTAAGCTCCCCTATTGGGTTAATTCTACCGATTGGCAATGTACGTTCAGATCTTGCTGATGTTTACCCTTCACATCCTACAGATTGCAAATGCACTCTTCCGTATACAGTTAGATCTAACCATTGCCGATATATTGACTCACTTATAATCATCTTTTTTTATTATGATTACAAGTCTAATGAAAGATCATTACTTAGTTGAATTTTTACCATTACATAATTCAAAACGAACTACCATCGCCTATTTAAGCAATCTATCGAAACTGTTTAATCAATAAACACTTCGATTTAATGCTTTTTACGTCTAGTAGTGCATTGGACCCCCAGGTGTCGTTAATCCGTATTAAGGCAGGTTAATGAGTGTAGCTAATGGTCTCTTTGTAAATCCGTCCGTGATTCTTTGGGGGGTCAATTCCCATCTACTGGTCACCAAGAGGAAAGCTTTGTAAAAAGTGCTATAGCATACACATTACAATACTATTAATATATTTACAATACTATTAAAATAGTATATTTTTTGTAGTCGCCGCTTCGCTTTTTATTGTTCCTGTAAACAACTTAGCACCGACTACAAAAATAATTTTCAATTGGGAAGTTCTCACATTGAATTATTTTTGCTTTTTTAGTGTTTTTATTAACAATTTTAATGTTAATTTATTAAGTCGAAGTTAGATGGGTCACTGACATTGTGGACTTGTCTGTCTGTTTGGCGTTTGTCGAATAGATTAGTAGTTATCCTCGAATAGCTGAAATGTGAAACTGGTGCCTACAAAATTTTAAGGTTGCCCTTGAGATCTCTAGGATCCCCTCATTAGCCTGACTTGGTACTTGGTTACTTGGATACAATAGAAACATTTGACCTTAAGTGTGGGTAAAGTCGGCGAAGTACTCTTCTCTTCTTTGGCGTCCTCAAATTATTCTCGTTACTCGCTAAAACCAAATTCATCAGGACTAATGCAACTCATTCAATTATCACTGCGCTATATTCAACCACATACTTGCGTTTCCTCCTTATCATTAGTCACGAGCTGGCTTGTGTCGGTCTGAATTTTTTCCACCATTTTATTTGCATGTGACTATCAGTTGACCATTCAGTATTGACTCATTCAGACCACTTCCTGTGGAGTGCTCGTTGTGTGAAGTAAGAGATATTTCTGAAAATAAACTGAATTTGAGGTGAGTAGTTGACACGTATCTGTATAATCTAGCTGGTAATTCTAAACGCCTTTTATTTAAACAGTTGATCTGTCAAAATAGCTAAATGCTTCCAAGAACAAAATTTTATAGAATTTTGACAAGCATTTTTTAAGCATTAACTTAGCATTGGCTTAGTGCGTTAGGTTGATTTCCATGCGGGCGGCAGCTATTCGAACCCCGCCAATGTATTATAGAATTTTGAATTCATATATACATTTATACGACGCTTTTACTATTAAGGATAACAACTTGCGGAAACCTGCACACACCTGTAAAGAAATTCTTAGGTTGTGTGTGAAGTCGACCTACCCGCATTTGGCTAGCGTGGTTGAGTAACGCCTGATCGCCCTAATTTAGGGTAGACTCGAGCCCCTCGATGGGGACGTATATGAGCTATTGGTGATGAGAATTAAAATTAGTTTGGCGAACATTTAAATTACTGTCTCAAAATTACTGTATAAACTACAAATTATGAAGACAAGATAAGAGGAAAATATTTCCATGTCCAGTCTTACAAATTACTAACTTTCAGGTCTACTTTAATCATATCATAATATGCTAATTAAATCGTTTACTGTGACCGATATTATTTCATTATCATAAAAATTATTTATAACCACGCGGCTGTTAAAAAGTAACCCTTTGCCTTTATATTACAAAGGAGATTCATGTTTCTCAAGTTGTTTACTTTTTTCTATAGCAGTGCCCGAATCAAAAATGGATCAAAGATCCATAAATAAATAAGTATAGATTTATTCACCGGCGAGTAATGGTTAATCCATTGAATCTCATTACATTTGAATAATACCATACATCAATTTTATGGACGCAACGGTCAGCTCCGAATGAATGTTTAGGGAGCAGCTAGCTTTTAGTTGAAATTAATATTGTTAAACCATTTGTTATATTTTATCTTTACTTACATCGTGGCTGTGTGTAAATTTTTCCTTTGTGTTAATAATAGGGGAAATACCTGTTAATACTTGTAATGATGCCATTAATTTTAATACATAGACTTGTGCTCGTAGTGCAGACTGTGGGGACGCTATACCTTTATCTTTAAAAAAATATCACGGCTAAATTGTAATAATATGAATAAAACCGTTTGAATTAGAAGTGATACGTTTGATGCGCGGCCGTATGTACTGCGTACAGGTTTCACTATGGTGTGTTTAACTTTTATATAATATTTTTACTTAAAAAAAAACTAGGGCGCAATAAATAAGCCTAACATAGGTATTGTTATGTTAAATACAACTTCCAACGCACGTCAGCGTGTCGCGCGAGTGAAATTTCAATTTATAACGTAACTCTGCTATGAATGAAACATTGTATATGGGTATTTTGCGAATTTTATTCTTAGCATGGATAAAATATAAAATAATTGTTTAACTGCCTGTTCAAAATAGGAGGTGATGTAATAGATGCTTCGAATTAGTTCTGAAACAAAAATAAGTTTTGAAATAAAAGTATTTTTCTGAGATATGCTCGCTTGTTGTAAGATTAACGTGGATTGTTTTGATAATAGTATAGTATTGTTACGTCAATAACATGAATACAATCGGACAGTAATAAAATGTCTTATATCATAAAATCATAATTTATTAATTCAGTCTTGGTACATTATATACTCTTTTGAAAGACAATATTAAAAATATGATTCTTTTAAACTGTAAGAGAATAAGGTCCCAGTGTCTGGCCAAATCCTAAAAGGTAGGTTAAACATAGGGCCATTTTAATTTAATTTGTTATAAATTTAAATTTAAAATTTTAGTTCGTCTTTTGTGCATGTAGTTGTCATCTACAATTATGTTTGTACTTAGTATATGTTTCACTTATAAATTGGTTAGTGTAAACTTGTTGGTTATCTAATAAATATTATAAATAAAAATAATAAAAAACTTCCATCAATACCTATTTTATTGTGAAAGAGGTCTATTTCACAGGTTATTATTAAATACATTTTATTTTGTTTTTTTCTGTGCCATAGTGCACTTTAAAATGTAAAAAATGTCATATTGTATTACCGATAATAATATCATGAAAAAGATACTTCTTCATACAGCCTTAGATAGCCTAGATTTAAAGAGGCCATTTTGTTTTTTTCTTAAATTCAAAAAATGGCGATTTAATCGTTAATTATTACAAGCATGAGCCACAACTTAAATTTAAATAAAGAACACCTGTCACGTGTTGGGTGAATGACCTGCTTGGTATGGTCAGCCCAGCAAGGTAAGAGTTATGAACTTGTTTTATCTATACCTACAATTTAATCTGATCGTTTTTATTGCGTGATTCGCGTTATTAAATCAGCATGTAGCTTTCTGCGAACAATGTACGTAACTTGATTCAATTTATACAAATAATTGAGAACGCGATCCGAATCTAATTACTGAAATCCCGTTATTGAAATCGTACAATAAACAATAACACAACAAACATAATGTTGTAAATTAGTCTGGCGGAAAATTCTGGACTCAATCCATTCAGTTTACGGCCTACATCTAATTTTGATACAAGATGAACTTTATTAACAGTCATTACGGTTTTTTTTAGTTGTGTACAATAACTTACTCGTTAATAGGGTACATCATGTTTCCTAAACATATCAACACAAAAAGGTTATAAGTCAAATGTAATAGCGTAAAGAAAGTTTGACCCTTTTATACAGGATACCGTTGACGCAAGTCCTGTACACTATAATTCGTACAACGAATCATATATACATAATTTTGTGTACGCTGTGTATATTTACATGAGCTGCCATGTATACAATTAATTTGAATTTATTTTAGTCCTACCCTTAATGATTCCGAGAGATTTGTTTTCAAAAAAACTGAGCAAAGACTCGACACCACCTAATGGGAAGCGGTAGGAATCCATATGCTCGCATAGCTAGTGCAGCATGAGACATACTGCCCAAGCCAGTTGAAGCTTGCCGTCTTAGAGTGCATTTTCACGCCTCTCGAAGGAAAATGAAGAGAAACCATGAAATAAATTTGTATGTAGATTAATGTATTTTTTGTGAAAACGATGATATTCCAATTCTTGATATACAAATTATTTAAACCATTTATAAATCCCCCAGTGCATGTAAACGATGGTGTATCATTGCGCCGGCGATCGTAATCAGGCTATTTTGCATGTCAAATTGCCGGGTTTGTTGCGTGTAGCGTGTGGCAAAGGTCATTAGAATGCCGCTTTTGATTAGTAATATCATATAGACTACAATGCGTACTGTTCGTTAATTATAAGACATTGATGTTGTGCTGCTGTATTGTAAAAAGTAATTTAATCTATAAGGACTAAAGGTTACTTTACAATGCGCTATAAGAATTCAAGTTATACCACAGGGTAGGTGAAACTATTGAGCAAAATTTGAAACTGATTTCATAATACTTAGTTTATAATTAGGTGTAAAAGTTGATCGTTACACAATTTTGAGTGGTTATTTTCGCTAATCAAAGTTAGATGGGTAACCGTGAGTCAGCATTGTTGACTTGCTTTGACGCAGAAGTATTATTTTTATACAATTTGAGAGATTGCTTTGATTTCCCTGTGATCCCATCAGCAGATCCAGACATGGTCACACTGGGATCACTTCAGGAATACTCCTGAAGTGCTTGCATTGTGTTACATAGGTAAGATTGGCTGATAGAGTATTGGCTCTCATTTCAATGCACGTTCAAACAGAGAAATACTTCACGCACGAAATAAAAAACACATATTAAACACACCTATCTAGAATGAGCAATTCGTCGCAAAATTTCTATAACATATCACTTTTTAAGGAAATTGGATTCTCCCTTGCTTCCTGAAAACGTCAAAGATCCAGTCAGGGAAGTCCGATTTGTGCTAGCGCAGGCATTTTCGTGAAATTGCTAAACGCACACGGGAAGCGGTTTTCGTAAAACCAATTTATTATTTTGGTACTGCACAATGGTTTCCGAACGAGTTCTGAATGTGAACAATCTTGTTTAAAACGTGCAAAATTGGTTGAGGTGACGTGTCTCTGCAATGTATACATCAGCGTATTTAAGTGTATGACAACAAAATATTGAAGTAGCTATATGGTATTGACATACCACATAGCTACTTCAATATATAAGTCATTATATTAGCTTCACAAAATTAATGATTTCGTACTCATTAATTAACAGGAGAAAGGAGGTATATTTTGAATTTTTGTACCATTTATTTGTATTCGTGTAACCTAAATTTATTTTGGTAATTGTACTAAATTTTATAGTAAAAAGATGTATTTCTTATTGGTGTTGATAATTCAAAAAATAAAATATTATCGAAGAAATTCCCTTGTCCTAGCTGTATGTCTGTTCGCAATAAACTCAAAAACCAATGCATGAATTTTCATGCGGTTTTCACCAATAGATAGATTGATTCATGAGGAAAGTTTAGATATACATACATAACCCGGTCACTACCGGGGCGGACCGCTGTCACCATATAAAATAGTTGCTACAACGGATTCATTTGACATATGCTTAGAGTAGGGTAAGTTTAAAATTGGCAAAAATATTTAACCAAATATTAAAATATACTGTTCCACATCGAAAACTGTGTTCCTCAATCAATTTTAAGCGTAGTCACAAATTAAATAAGGCATAATTTACGAAATGACGCCGAAATGAGCTCAATCATTATAAAACGTTGTCCAAATTTAAGGACTCGGCTCCCGGTTCACTCGAGGCGGGAATACGGCTCCAAAGTAGGGTTGTTAAAAGTGACAGTTTGTTGACATTTTTCTTAATTTTCAAATTAAAGTACTATTACAAAATACAATATTATTATCGTCCAAAACAAAATAGCATAGTGTTAAACCTCAAGCTTGTTTGTAAGAACATGGTTCGTTTGAAATGTTCAATTGTTATTCTTTATGTGGTCTTAAACAGATATGTAGTCAAGTGTCTGAGACCACCTACTTTAGATCTGGAGGTCGGAGGTTCAATTCCCAGTGGAGGCAGAAATTGTCTACCCGCTTTGGTTGGTCGTAGAGCTTCTTCCAAGTCCTGGCCTGGGTAGCTACCGCCATAGTAAAAATGTTAACAGCATTGTTGTATTCCAGCAATTGGAGATAAGATAGCCAGTTCCCCTTTGGTTAAGGAATCCGGGTGTAGCTTGCTTCCATCTTCGGCCTTATCTTCAAGCTACGAAGAGAGAGAGAGAGAGAGAGAGAGAGACGTTAAAAAAAATAGTTAGCTTTCTACGAACCATGGCAACCCTAGTTCCTCGTCCAAGTCCTCGTCATCCTGTTTCGCATCGTCACCACTGTCACACTGATGGCTCATAATTAATTTGGTACCGTTTCAATTTGTTTTTCCCCTTTCGTGTTAAAGGCAATACGCTTAATGAGCGTTTTATGGGACACGCTCTTACAACCTGCGAATGTTATGTGGAATTTGAATTCTTGCTTCATATTATTTTGATAATTAATCTCATCATACGAACAATAATACCAGGGATAAATATCAAATATAATATTTAAAAGATGGAAATTACAATCAATTGTAAAATTAAAAAAATTGTAGAAAAAAACCGAAAAAACAAAAAAAAAAGAACAAAAAATGATCGCCCATCTAGGCTTTCTTTACACCCAAACATAAGCTGTTGAACACTTCAAGGAGGCGGCATGTGTTTCTCGCTCCGAAGCTTCCTTGTAGGTTTTGCTCGTAAACATAATCTTTGCTGCATTGTTTAACCTGTCCAGCCATTAAATAATCTTGCGAGATCCATTACAAGTTCTAAAGACTTCAAGTTCCTCCGAAGACCAGCTACGTGAGATCAATATTGTATCCTAATCTCTGATCTGATCCCAATATTGTATTATTTGAAATCTCTGCCTTTGTTAAATAAGTTATAAAAGTGTTATAAGTAAGTCTGTATCCTATTGGTGCTATTAGAATAAGTGTCTATGCAAGCAACACGAAATCGAATAGAAAGTATCGATACTATACGCATGAGTAGTATCGGAAAAAAATTATCGTACAACTAAAAGTATTGAAACAAAGTTCAAAGTATGGAGTTATTTTCATAGGGCTTAATTTACTCTGACTGTTCTTCTTAATATGGAATCGGAATTATTCAATTTTAAGTGTCTATTTCAGATAGAAAAGGTAAAACGATATCAAAATCCGTTAGTGAAATGATAAAAGAAACAACCGCTAAGCCAGATATTTAAAAGTACTGAATCATGCTATAAATTAATCATAAAGTATCGATATCGAAAGGGAAAGTACTCGATAACACAAAGTATTGGTAATGTTTTCGTGTCCCACGTGGTGTGGACCAGCTTAAGATGATTACCTTTTGTACTTCAACGATCCCATAATGTAACCAGACTTACTTCTGTTGTCCTCCTTGTGGTACAACTTTAAGTAAACAATATTAGTGGCCATTATCCAATAATATATAACAATACATACGCTAATGTCTTGTGTATTAGTAACAGATGTATCGAATAACTTTCTTGTGATACACAAAATCTAACAGTTTAACGACTAAGGCCGGAACATAAGCCGCGTCATTGCTTAATATTGAAGACCCAAATTTAATATTAAGATAAGCGTTATTGAATCTCCTTGCTTCCTAATGTTATAATCTGTAAAAATCACTCTTATGCATTGTTAAAAGAGTCTCATTTGCGAGTTTTCGTAAAATGGACAAGATCATACTGATATAGCGGGACTTTCTATGCGTTTATCATCGTTATCATTAGAACCTATATATGATACATCCCATTGCTCGCACAGGTCTTCCTACATTCCTACATTTCCTACACATGATGTTTTTTGCCTATAGCTTTATAAAACTGGCCCCATGCGGCTTAGTAGATGAATGCGGTTGCCGTAACCTGCCTTCGGAAGGCGGGAGATAACATATTTTTGATTGGCCCATCCAAGGGCCAACCATGTCGAAGGTTGCTTTATATTCTTAGTCAAAACCAGAGCATTCGAAACCACTACACCAAGAAGCTTAATAATCGACAATAATCGCTCATGCTTCGCACCCACCACATAAATAACTGCAATGTTTATTCTGTAAAGTGTTTAAGAATTGTCACCGTAACCTCAAATTAAATATGCGAGCGAATTAGTTAACTGCTTAGTCCATTTACACAAATTTGCATTGAAATATCAAGAATTACCTGCAGATGTTGTCACAATGGTTTCCGTAGAAGCCAGAAGTCATGGGAGAAATTCCAAGTAAGGGTAATTTTACCCTTACTTGGAATTTCTCCCATGACTTCTGTAGGGCTTGTAGGGCTGTAGGGCTTGAAAATTAAGCTTAAACTCATGAAGAAATTAATTTCTCGTACCAAATAGTACTCCAGCAAATACAGGACTTTAATGATACACGAAGAACAATGGCACTCCTAGATTTCTAATGACAAGTAATTATAATTAACAATCTCAGCAGAGGCACTGTTCCCTTGGGCAGTTTTCTGTCACTTTTACTTTAAATTATATATATATATATATATATATAAACAAACATTTATATTTATTTATTTCAAAACATATACCTCGCATATTCAAATGCTATTTAGAGCGAAATGTGTTCTTTCTATATAATAATATTCATGCGTCCATACATATTACGTTATTACTATTTCCATGCGTACATATTACAAAAAAGGTCTGGGAAATCAAATGGCACAGCTAAATATTGGAATTATATATTTTACATTCTTAAAAAATCAAAAATAAAATCCTTAATAAAGGGTCTAGAAATACTCTTAAGATGAAGTCAATTGCAAAACCTAGATAAAGATAGCTTTCACCTATGGAACGCTCTGAGAAGTAGCGAAATTTTAATTGTTTTGATATTTTAATTTTAATTGTGGCGTATAAGATCTTCACCAACAAAAGCATTATCTGTTAAGTGAAATAGAAGAACCTAGTTTCGATCTCTATTCTATTGCAATTTCAATCGTCTAGTCACTAGTGTATATAGATCGATCGTATATTTCAACGATGTTCCAAATTCAAACCATTTCTTTTTCTCATAAATAAGTCACACAGTCCGTGTCCCCGACCTACGAAAACGGTTCTCAGACTTAGTATTCATTGTATGCTATTAGTAGGGGCCAAGGGCTCGTAATATGCAGCGACGACTGGCACCTTGGCTTGACTGGCTTTATTCCTGTGCTA
The DNA here is from genome assembly GCA_943193645.1 of Acentria ephemerella. Lineage (NCBI taxonomy): Eukaryota > Metazoa > Arthropoda > Insecta > Lepidoptera > Crambidae > Acentria > Acentria ephemerella. The sequence goes on from OW971891.1 coordinate 1,644,506, forward strand.
TACTGTTCTGAAACTGTCGCCAGTTCTCCTGTTTGATACAATATGAACAGAAACCTTCAAATTTTATATTGTATTCTTTTATTCTGTTACTTTTATTATTTTTCCTCTTGTTACAGGTAAACAAATTTGACATTGGAAATTTAATGACATCCAAACTACGTCATCAACTCGATAAGTATAAACATTGATATTTCACCAATGCACATGCCAAAAAGTTTTATAAACTTGAATAGGTATGCGCCAAACTACATAAATAATATTTTACTTTATACATAATTCAAAAGAGCTGTCTGTCGTTCGCGCCGCCCGCCCAAACTTTAACTAACAAATTTTGATACATTTCCACTTGCAAAGTTGCCACTTACTGAGATGTATTCACAATATTGTGTCGACATATAAATATTTCACGATGTGTGCTTGTTGTCGCTAAATTTACTTCCGGTGTTTTAAAGTTTACATTTTTTATTTTTTATTTTGTGTGTACACACTAAACCTTTTTTATAGAATTTTTGAGATGATGTTGTTTTTTTTTAAGTCAGCTATAGTCCTGAAAAATTTATCCATCACAATATATATTTCACTTTTTGTTTCGTTCATTCCTCTCAAAAGCGGTAGTCTTACATTTGTGAATATACTGTACAACTTTTATTTTTATAAAATTGCCAAATTTTTCAACTCTCTAATCACCACACATTATAGTAAATCAATAACGTTCATTAACTGTGATGACTCCATGTATTTAAAATGATTAACACCTTCAATCAACAACATAACAGTCAAAAACCCTTTTTTACCCACTAGCAATAAATATAATATGCAACCGTCCTATCCTTTCAAAAATGTTAGGTCTACAAACGTTGCATATAACAAACCAGAAATAAATAATATCAGTTAACAAACACATATCACATTGTAAGTCAATAATATAATCAACAGGTTATGAGTTTACAAATGTAAGCGATATTCGCACCTCCCGCCCGCCCCAGCGTGTTTGATATTTTTCTTTCGTTACGACCCAATTTGCGAGAATATCTAGTTTTCGACTGTCTTTGTGAAATTTTATCGAGTTATCTCTCCTCCGAGGCGTTTCTCTTTCTATTTGCTTCGAAGGGATTTCTTTTATCGTTTCGATAAGGTTATTGCAATTTTCGCGTTTTGTGATGAAATATTAGGGTTCATATATGTGATATATCTGCTCTTAGAAACACTTACTTTGGGAACTCCCGTGATATCAGTACAATAAAGTAAATGAAAAATATTTTCCGCATCATTGTAGATATAATTCAAAATAGACGAATTATATCGTCTATTTTGAATTACATCTACAAGAATGACATTTTTTACATTGATAATACATTTATGACGGACAAAAGTTAGACGTTTCTTCATCTACCCTATCTCTGATGTTTTCGATAACATTTTTGTATTGTATTATGGAACGCGATAGTTTATGGTGTAGTGGCAATATTTTGACATTTTGTATTGAAACTGATTCTTAAAATGTTGTGTAGACCCAAATCAGTATATATAATTAGGATAATTGCATGAAATAAATTAGGATTTTAACCCTTTGCACTCCTAATTTTTTTTTTTTACCTTCCACTAACTCCTTAATTAATTTCCAAAAAAAGCATAAAAGGAGGTGATAATAAAAAATTCTACTGAAATGTGTAAAATATAACAGACATCTTGTAATTTTAATTATTTTTTGAAAATTGCGTCATGCGTTGTCGAGTGTGGCTCGACATAGGAGTTGACGTAAGAAATACGATGTCGAGTGTGACTCGAATTAGGAGTTCAAAGGGTTAAGGTCTCGATTGTCAGTAGTCATCTATTGTGGTATTATTGGTACCATCTATCACGTTATGTGCATTACATAATGTCAAGCCACCTCGAGCCCGCACGTAACAGCTATCTCACTGACAGCACATGTCATGGCCGCTCGTTACCGCGTCCGCCATTTTGTCACTCTGTTTGTGATCAATCGCACGATAAAAATGTGATTTGATTAATTCGTTAATTTGACAGCTGCTATATTTTTAATTGACCTGCTTTTCAAAGCCCGTATGAAGCTGAATATATCATTGAAGAGTTCTGAAACTGTTTAGTGTTTATTTAATCATAATATTGTTTGATTATGATAAATTATTCACTGTGCTCGTTTACACGAAATCCCTGTTGAATATAATTGAATTCATGTACAAATTAATAGAAACAACGGCAATTGATTATTTGTGTAATTACCTATTCAGTCAATAATTGATACCTGAGTTTCAATCAAAGCTTGAGAATAGATTAAACAAGATATATTTAATTAAATATAATAAAGAAGTTATAAAAATTATTATTCTTCAATTTTATGACTATAATTGTTAATACGGATATCCACAAACCCCTTATATACAATATACTCGATATTATAGTGGCCATTTTATTAGACTAAGTTAAGATATTAATTGTCTTTAAAACTATTTTATTAATTAATAGCCATTTTCGTAAAGACGTCTATTTTTTAACAATTTGCTAACACCTTTCTCCGTCGCCCTGCCAATTAACTTGTCCAAGGTTCAGAACTCACGAAGAAGGCATAATTATGTCGGGACAAAAATTGAAAGGTCGACCTTACTAATTAACTAATATTGTTCACGAATAATTGAGTCTTCCCTTACACGTTCTGAAGAATACCTTTCTGGAATATAAATTAGTCTTATTAATGCATGAAATTATTAGGTTTGGATTATGGGGAGAATTAAGAAATTGGTATTTCTTTATATCAGGACGGTATAGACTACGCCAGTACTGTTTTAAAGTTAAGTTAAGTAAAATATAAATAATCGCACGGAAAAAGTATTTACGATATACAGACTTTTTCAAATCATTTTTATTTGATTGAAAGTGGTTTGCAAGTCCAAGATGGTACAAAAAAACAATGTTTACGCTAATAGTGACATTTATGCCTATTCAAGGTATTAAAAACCAGCCTATTGTATGCCTATGTAATGCCTATTGTAATTAAAATCAGAAGCTAAAATAAAAATTAAATAAATACATTGTTAGATTAAGTGTATCTTTTATATCAATGGATAACCTTAGCTTTTTTCTAAAAGATAAAACCTCCTTGCCTAATTGGTCCTTGCTCATTCTTCGACACAATTTTTGATAGGAGAAAGTTAAAATTAACTTGAGAACTAACGTATAAGATAATGATTAGCATATTTTTTTTGATCGTAATCAATGTTATTACAAAAACTTTTGCAAATTATCGTATGTTAAATTAATTTTTAAACACTAAGTTCTGCCCCTGACATAGTCTGGTACGATCACGACTGCGAGTAGGTACACAATGAAATGTTTTAATAAATTAGTGTCAATGATTATGTACTTACTTACATGTTAATGAGATCACGATATGTCATGACGTTTTGTTGTACACACGACCACAACTCAAATGGAGCACTTCGTTCTCAATCCGTTTCATTAAGTCTTTTTCTAAGTTATGCTTCTCGTTAGCAGAAAGTCTATATATGGAACCTTGGAAGAGATACTGTGACAAAATAGGCGGAGGTCACATTAGTTCGTCATATAACACCACCCGTTATCAGGCCATCGCGAAAGAATAAAAAATAAAGAAAAAATGTATGATATTTCACATTTAGCGGTAACTTACCGCGTACTCGAAGATACTTATCAATGTCAACGATATGTCAAAAATGTTCTCTTTTCATTGACTACTCACATTATATACTTACCTATATGCACTAATCCCTGTTTTATCATATTATATAGGAATAGGAATTTCGGACCGCTCCGAATAGGTCCGGTTCGGAATTCATATTCAGGACCACGGCAGAGGTTTTGGGCGAACTGGAACTGAGGGCCATATTTTGTTGGCATTCCTCATTGGATATGTATCCTCATAAAAAAATTGGTCATTGGTGAGCACGAACCCGCATGCTTGTTTGTATATTAGAGCATATGAACCACGCTGGGAATGCGGGTTGAATGACTGAGTCTTTTACCGCCGATGCAGTTGCCACTACAGGACAATTCGGACTAAGATGGTTGTACGGGGATGCCGTACCACTTGATAGGGGAGGAGATAAGAGATTAAATGATACGATGATTTTATAGGAGAAACGAAAAGATATAGTGTACGTTTATACTAAGATGGGTCTAATGGTAAGATGAAAACGCGCGCTTGGCTTGATGTATCCGAACGAACTGAACAACTAATTTATTACAATATAAATGTGCATTAATAAGTAGGTCGATTATGTGCTGATGTGACTAATTAAAGACTATGGACGTGCTTGCCCGTACAACGGTTATACAGCATTCGATTCGGTCGCCAGAGGCTCGTCTGTTGAAGAGCCGCTGCGCCACGGACAATTAAGGATAGCTTGGAGACAGTATATAATATTCTCATCCCATCACTTAGAACATTTTAATAACATATTATCTTTAAATTAACCTATAAATGATTGCTCAGAATATATGGTTTAATAATAGCCGAAAAATGTTTGTTCAGCTGTGAGACATAATAGTAATTTATTAATAATGGGGTTTTATTAACTCTATTTGAAATGTTTTAGGTAATAACAACCGGAAAATATATTTTAAGTCAAAAACTTGGTTAGAAGTAAGTCACACCACGCGTGTAATACAAAATGGCTGCACAAATCATAATAATGCTAAAATATGACTGTTAAAAACATGCTTCAACAAACGTCTTACAGGTGCTAACGTTTGTAACGTTTTTATAACGATTGTTATTTATGTTTACATATTTACGAAAATTATTATGACTTATAGGCATTTGAGCACGAAATAAAGTTAGTTGGAATGAAATTGTTTTTAAGATGGTTACTTTAGTCAAAAGTCAAAATACTTTTAGTGACTTTAGAATAGAATGCAATAGAATATTTCTTTTTTCATCAAACAATTCAAAAAGAAATAAACAGGTAATAATTTGCCGATTTTATGCAAAGGGCTACGTTATCGCTAAAAGCGACATCTTACAGGTAACCGTTAATTTAATTTAGTATATACTACATAGTATTTCGTTTTACCATAATAAATTTGTTCCTTTTTTAAATTTGAAAGTTACGGAGGAATGCCGCTTTGAGCTAAATTCATATCAACCCAACTCAAATAATGTTCCATTTTTAAATTTACCAAAAATAATCGCAGTACAAAAAACAAATAAAGTAATTCCTGCTGAAGAATTAAATGATGTTTTTTGAGGTTGCAGCTTGTACCGTTTCCCTAGAACCACGAGATGGCAAGATCACCCTGATGCCTGAAGAGCAATAAATTGGTTCTAACGACGCCTATTTCCAAAATAAATAAATTAAGACGACCAAGTTACTGTGCCGACTGAGTCTGCCGAACGGCGGCTAATCTCGAAACTTTTCGATTTATGACCCAACATTATATCTAATCTGCTATAAAACCGAGCATTGGGTAGGCTAGTTTCGGTGTAAACTTTAGTAATAAAAATACAGCTTGTAATCACTTACTCATTTTAATATTGAACAACATTTTATAGGCCAATGTTCTAGATTAAACGTGCCAAAAGGGCAACACGATGTAACACTTAATTATGTAATAACCATGAATAAACTTTGACTTTTGAGTTTTCGAGAAATAAGTAAGTTTTTATTACTCTGCTCGCAATTAACAAGATAAATCGAGTAGTATTGTGACTCCGCAAAGAGAAATTGACAAAATTCTAAGATATATGCGCTTGCACTATGCAGTCCACGATAAAAACTATAAGTAAATTAGCTCTAAACTCATCATATAAAAAAAAAAAAATTTCAGACAATTTTGTGTCCATTAGTAACATTAGAAATCTTGTAGTCTATATTAGTAAAGAGGTGAATTAAAAGTTATATTCCTTTAATTAAGATTAGATATAAAACTTTACACTTTTATCACGATTATAGTGATATCTCGTTGATTGTCCTATATGTACAAACAAATAAAAATAAATTTTTAAAATTGTGTGATGATGTTCCAAAGTTTTATACATTTAAATTCTAAGTACATATACTATTAATTAATAGAATTATGAGATCGTATTATGAGCTTCCACCACCTAATAAATAAGTAGGTAATAGTATTTCTTTTGATACAGACAATTTATACTAAAAACTAACGGTATAGTAAATAATGATACTATCACCGTGAGAACCAATTTTAAGAACAAAAGAATATCGTAAGCTTCATAATAAAAATAACTTTTCAAATGTCAATTAAGCACTCTTGAGTAATGTCCGTGACAAATTACAGAACAGTAAACACATAAAATTTATGGTTACAGTCTTTTGACTGTGGTTGATATGATAAATTAAAAAAATACATTTAATAACCTCTTTTATAGAATTAAGAAAAAAGTCTTCACGTTACTGGTATGTATAACGTCAGTTACCTTTGTGAAAAAAATTGAAATTATTTTGAATAAAATAATTCATCCCACAGTTTCTAATCACCCGATATTACAAAACACGAACTATTTATAACAAGAGTAATAGGATAGCAAGTTTAAAATGGAAATAGTTAGAAAGCTGAATAGCCAAAAACTCTTTAAAAGGTTATGTAAATTTTAAATTGCATTTTAACAGTTTTTAGCTAGTAATATGGCCCCGTTACGCAAAAAATTTGAAAAACAAAACCTTTGTGCTCTAGCCTACACAACAACCATTTGTTCCAACCCACATCGGTCCAGCTATGGTCATGTTATAACCTAAACTCCTTTTTGGTTTCTCCTCTGTAAGACGGTCAGAAGATTATTTCTATAATCTATAGATCTTCTTACTATACTTCTCAGGACGAGCCCCCCGGTAAATAAATATATATTTTGAATTTGACATAATAAATATTGAAAAATGACTGGGGCGCCGTATTAGACAATTGAAAACAAGTTTTAAGTTGTATTGTTAAAGATGTTAATTAAAATATAAGTTCCCTTTTACAACAGGCAAATATCCGTTAAGACATCTACTTGATTCTAAATTCAATCGTTGGCAAAAGCTAGTAGCTACTAAATACCAATTTATTCCGAGTTTTTTCTACAACATTTTGACACTTATGTCGAATCCTCCAAAGGTTTCATTGCGTTGACCATTTTGACACTTATGACGAAAGTTACAAAGGTTTCATTGCGTTGACATACGTTTGTTTAGTATTTTCGAATCCCGACTCACTGCGCTAGTAAATGAAACTGACAGGGGCTCGGCTCGAAACACATTATCCACGTTTTAGCCAACGTTGGCCGATTCAAAAAGCGTTGTTAACAGAAATGGAATCATATTTCGTGTTCACATATGAAACAGCCCGACGGGTTTTAAAAAGTTGCCCTGTTTTACAGGCAGCCTTAAAATGGTGTTCGAAATATTTGTTAAAAATTATACACAAGCTTTGAGTGTTACAAGTATTAATATATACCAAATTATTGGCAAGTCCGAACGATAGAATAGATTTACGTATCATCCTATAGGACGGCGCTAGTCTGTAGAGATATGTGGAACTCGGGGTAAAGGTGGTCCCCCACAACCTACTAAAAATTCTCTCTGGGTTGATCGCAAAGGCGCATGTCGGTGACGATTCATGCTCGCCCGAGAAGATGCACCTGGACTACAAAGACAGGCGCTGATGGCGGCATGTTCTCGGGCAAGTATGAGCCATCTTAGGTGGGAACTACGAGGTGAACGTCAGTATATAGCATCGTTACTTTCTCCCCTTAACACAACCGGCAACTCACGTTTAACCATTCGTGTGCCTAAGACGACCAAAATCCCCGACCACTAAACAGTGCACTGGCCTAAAACGCCCCAATAACTGGGGCCATGCGCCCAATCTCCTAATTCCGCAGACGGTAGAAGTGCCTGGCGACCCACTCTGACGTCACGGGCTATTTACACCCGTAACGCACCTTTTCTCGATACAATGAGATGATTACGTACACAAAATTTAGAATTTGAATTTAACCATAAAAATTTCAAATTAATATTTATGTAATGTTTAAATATAAGTGTACGTATGTGAATGTATATAATTTTATATTTATTTATGTGTATATGTATTCATATATACATGCGTAAGTTATAAATGTTATTTAACTTTAACTATAAATGAATTTTTTCCAGATACTCTGCAAAATTAAAATAAAGGGAATCTTGTAATTATATGTACTCATAAGCACTAGTTAAGATAAATTGTATATTTCGCTAAGTTAGTTTTCTTAATATAATAAAATAAACACTTGATACTATTACTGGTGTTGTAAAACCTTCAGTACCCTGTAATTCTATCGTAGCATTACTTAGTCAAATCGATATAACTGTGGAATTATCCATGGATGTTGTGGAGATATCCATTGTACAGGTGTACTACACCATATGTCTGAAGCTTTTAAAATTAATATATGTTGAATTTTGAAAATACACATATTTAAACGATCAACGAGACATATGCAGGTTATGTATGTATTTTAAAAACAGCTTGTTAAAAATATATATTTCCTAAAACTAAAATATTCCCTTGTAGACAAACCCCAATTCGGTTTTAATATAAAAACAATTCCAACGGAATCGTAACGATAAGTATCGATTCTCATTATCGTTGTCTGGTAACAACCTGAAACGTGTCACTTCGTTATTGTAATTGTTAGCGCGTGATGTTTGCGCCGTATTGGAAATAATGGTCAATGCGTTTGTATTTGAGGGGTATGTATTACGCTTATGTTTTGCTTAGAGAAATATTTATTAATAATATCTATAACTCCAAAACTACCAATCTATTATCGTGGCCGTTTGAAGATTCAGTATCGTGTATCCCGAATCATCTTTGTATATCTATAGCATAGAAGTAAATGACGTCAGTCACGTTTATATTTTTGTTACTAAATATACTATTACAATTATGCTTTGCCAGTAAAATTAACTTAATAATCTCTAAGAAGTATTTTTAGGCAGATAGTTCGATGTAGTAAGGGGTAATACATAAAATTCTCACAAAAATACACTATTTTTCATAACCCAAGAAAAGATAAGCCAAGAGCTACCCCGTTAAGAATTAAAAAGAAATCCGTATAATTTTAATTTTGTAACATTTTACTATCAAAACAATTTTTCTTCCTCAGTAACAGCCTGTGTCAATTGAGAAACTCCCTAACTTTTCACTTACTGTAAAGTGAATTTCAAATATTCATGGAAGCCAACCCTTCCTATACTCGCCATTAATTTTAATGAAACACGCCTGAAAAACTTGTCGTTTGATACAAATTCTTTCTTTTCCAAGTACATCTCTGTAAATAAAGATGACACGAGTTCCTCTGGAGTCGATTGACTGACTTCTCAGAATTGCGATCAAACTCTTGAATCTTGAACTATACAGCACAGAGGGCAGAGTTATGCTTCAAACTTTATATAATTTTTAAAGTTATTTACTTATTGATATGAATGACCCTGTCAACGCTTCAGGGAGCGTTGCTAGACCAAGTTGATAGGGATGCTTCGTGCTCACAATGACAGGCAATGCTACCTGTAAACTTAATATGTAATCTTTTTCCTGCCTTTACACAGTGAAGATCGTTTGAAAAATGATTATATTGTTATAATACACAAAGTTCAAATTACATTGTCACAAGTTGTACGAAAATGTCAAAAATACTGACTTCTTTCTTCTGCAATTGTAAAATAGATGATAAATCTTATTTACTTATTATTACGACTCCTTTTTCACGATAAACATTAAATAAAAATCTACGAACCATGTTACTTTTCAATTCTTGTGAACGGTGCAATATTACTTATTCACATAGGTATTTAAAGATGCCTCGGAAAATGTTCAGACGACTATTCCCGATCCAGGACGATTGTATGGGTTGAAATTGTGTGTCGGACCGCGTGCTGACAATTTTTATTTGTTATTTTTGTTTTATTTCATTTTCTATGATACAATTACTTGAAAAGCTTTCGGATTATTAAACAAACCAGTGTGCACCAAGTTATGCTATGCCTAACATGAAGAGAGCCTGTCTAATGGTAAATGATAACCACGAATGCGATGGTAAACATATTGGTTGTGTTCTGTCATAATAACTTAGGTAATTATATTATTATTAAAAATTTTGCTTTTGTCATTTAACGTAATGACAAATAACAAATATAAGATGCTCGTTGCTGTTTATTTGCTGTTATTTTAAAAATAATAAAAGGTCAGTAATAATAATTTATTGTACCTCTCACAAGTTGACGTTATCTTATTCATATGCTATTCGGGAGTGACTACTTTACAGATTAATGACACGATTCCAAATTTTTTCATAGCACTATTCCTAATATCAAATCTGACAGTTTGAGATTGACAATGGATTTTAAATTATTCCCGCTATTGCCATCAAATTGAATACCGCGCCGTGCCATTCTGCATTTTGCTACCGTACGTTTCCATTCTTTCACCAAGGGATTTAAGGTGCAATGTCAGCAAGAGATTTAGGCAAATTGACGTAGGCACGAGGTTTTTATTGTGTTTTCTGAAAGGGAACAGCCCTTGTTTGGGTCGAAGCCGATATTGTATGGGTAAAATTTAATATTCCTTGGCTTAAGTATATTTGAGATAAAACGAAAAAGAGTCATACTTCTACTATATCTAATTTCTAATCGAATTTCATATAAATATACAAAAAAGAAGAATATGTGATTTTGCAACTTTAACTATAAGCAAATTAAATGAATTCATTTACGTGGCTTTAGTGGCGCTATTACTGGCCACTATAGCACTAATACCTATTAAAAATGAAACTAGATGAATTGCCTCTTTGTAGAACCTTTGGGGAGCACATCGTAGTATTTTAACAAACGAAAACAGACAAACAGGTCGGCAATAATGACGACCACCCATCTAACTTTGACTTTCACTTTAAAAACACATAAAACTGTGCAAAAAGTTTTAAACATAACTTATAACCGTCTTCAAAACACAAAGAGACTAAAATAATTCAATCTGTTAAGAAGTTATCCAATTTTAAATTATTTTTTGCAGTTGGTGTTAAGTTTTTGTTTACTAATTCAACACACACCCACACGTGTATACCATCTGCCCGTGTGTGTGCAAATAATGATAATATTCACACTCACACCTATATGGCCCAAATTAAGCATCGGTAAAAGCTTGTGTCATAGATGGTATATTACGGAGAAATATATATACTAATATGTATATAAATATCAGAAATATACTACATATACACAAAAGACTCGTGGACAAATATTCAAATATACGTACTCACCATACAAATATTTGCCCCTACTGGAATTTGAACCCGGTACCTCTGCCAGGGTTACTAACCACCGACTCGCACTCGTTAGTTTTGATATAAGTATTACCATCTTTACTACTCACTGTATCTGAAACATGCCAAAGTTATGAGTAAGGTTCGATTAAGGGCCCCAAGTGGCCTTGTCTTCATAAATACATAATAATACTTTGCTCTGCCCTTTGTTTTTATTCTCGGGGTTTCCCACAGTTTTACTTGTCATAAAGTCATAATTTATCGTAAACATTGTAATAAAAAGGCCTGGAACTTTATTCGCCTTTTTATTTATGTCACCAGTAATATTAAACTATTGTCGTAGTAAAATTATAGTCTTCTAATGGCTTCGCTGATCTCTGGACATATTCTTATTGTATCTACATGTAATCTAAAAAGCTTCAAGCATTTATTAGCAATTCTAGGCGGCGCAGGCGCAACTTACTCGTTCTAATTATTATGTCCCTAGAAAACAGCATTTTGTTTGTTGTAGTTTGTTTTTCATCAGATAATTAGTTCGATACAGTTTATTATTACTAGATTGTACGCCTTGACAGATTAAACAGGAGTACGCATCAATGTACTATAGATTATATTATAGATTATGTATACATATCACTTTTCAGTATTTAAATTATACCTAGACTGATAAATGTATTTTGACTTTGACTATAATGCCTAACGATAGTTCAATTAAAAATGTACTTGAGTGTTGCCTTGGCCCTTCTTCGAATAGGTCGTATTACCATTGGTCGTTACAGCAACCACTTCCAGATGTTAGAATATAGATAACAAAATTGTTTAATGTGTAAATGGCTATATCAATGAATGCGCTGTTACCTTTTAAAAAATCAGTCTATTACTAAAATAACAAAGTATTTTAAGAGATTATGGGCCCAGCACGCTTCAATTGCACCAACATCGACAAGCGTGACCAGATTGAGTTAAGGTAGTGGTGTTTACACCCAACATCCCCGTGAGTTTCTCGCGTGTAGGAAGATCTTAGCCCAGCAGTGGTACGTATGTACATAGGCTGATGACGTATCATACTATACACGTATCAATATATGTTAGTTTTTGCTACACGCTTTAGTACTTTGTTTATTTAATTTAATAATAAACTTCTTGGTACAAAAGAAAGGAGTTGTATTGACCTCGTTAAAGACTTGTTACAGCTAGTGTTCACCGCTATCTCGGATTAACAAGTCACGAGTGTACAAGGATATCTGCGCACGTATCTAGGGACCTCTCTCTATACAGAGTGTACATGAACTCATGGATAATTTTCAAACGAAGATGGCTCATATATCACATCAATTCAATTCCAGTGATTTTTATTGTAGTTTACATCAACGGTTAAACTGCCAGCCAGCCACAAGATCCGACCAAATCTCTTTTACTAAGGAACTCAAAAGAAAATTCTACAAAAAAACTCAAACAAGCACAAAAGCTCTTTTTAGCCCACAAGGTGAGGGTGGCTAGGACAGTATGTCGTATGCTGCACTAGCTATCTTCACATATGGACTCCTCTACTGCTTATCATCATGGGGTGTCGATTCATGTGCTGAGCTTTTTTTTAAAAAAAGAAGATAATACTAAGAAGGATTTATGTTATCTTATCCTATCTACCAAATAACATTTTGACTTCTGGGCACTGTTGTTTGGACAGCCGCTTTCTGGGTGAAAGAAATTGAGAGCGTGATGTTGAGGAGAACTATGGCAAGTAAAGAAGAACTATGGAATGTATAAGCATTTTCAAAAATTTGGACTCTTTTCTTAAGGAAGTTAATGATCATTGGTCTCAAAGAAAGTTCTATTGAAGTTGAAATTATTTATGGCTTATTTAGTTCGTAGTTCATATTAGTAGTCCTGTGTCGTGTCTAACAAAATTTTTATATTTACGTCTGGCGCATGGCGCCTCCTTCACGTTTGGCAATCACAAGGATCGTTGCCAGTCCATTTCTGCGTTTACAACGTGTGATTTCACATTCTCATTTAGGTAAAGTAGTAATAGATTAGCAAATAAGTCGGTCATCATTACTTCAGAGTGTCAGAGTGTTCAGAGTGAACGAGAATTATGTCTCGCTCTAACATCGAAATATTGTAAGTATTTGTCATTTGAGACATGTATACACCGAGAATCAAATTAATATTAACGTCACAATAACAGTTCAATAACAATCGCATCTAGTTAATTTGACTATCTGCTCGCCAATAGCACCAAAGACAACGTAAGTAACGTAACGAACACAAAACTCGAAACAACACCATGCGTTATTTTGATAGCGAATGTAAATTTAATTTGTCTATCGAAACTTAAACAAAGCGGGAACAATCACAATGGCTCTAAACACAAATTAGATTCCAAATTCAAACATTCACTGATTAGATCCGAACACAGCCTAGTCACGTCGCGCCAATTAGAAAACGGTTCCGAATTAATTTGAAAATGGAACACTCGATTTTGATGTAGTGGAATCTGTCATGTGCCCTTTGTTTCCTTACGCACGCGAAATCCGACTTTATCCCTGTAAAAGTAAAGATCTTAACCGTGTTCTCTGAAGCTCGTGAGATAATAGGTGAAATACTGAATGTCATTCACATGCGAGACAAGCATGGATTTTGGATTTAGCTGGTACAGAGATAGAGTTCATTGTGGATTGGGGGGATGATTTAGTAATTACTAAATGCGTTCTACTTGGGTCCTCATTTGATCGTGTTGTGTATCCACAATAAGCTTCCGCAAATTGATTATTGCCGAAAATATATTTCGGGCGCATTAGCATTATTTTTGCATTCAGTTTTGTGAATGTTCCTTTCTTTGTGAGCAGGGTTCCGTAATGTTAATTATCAATTTTATGGCATATTCAAAGACTGAGCAAATTATACCTATATTAATTATTCCAACTTTTCATTATTAAGGACCCAAACAAATATCAGTAAGATTACAAATATTATATTGTTGATACTAGATCGTCAACGCCTACATTGTCAACACCAGGCGTAGCACTCGATCGTAGTTGGACCTTAAACTTTATACACTTAAATACTATCTAAACATACAAAATTTTCTAAAAATCCAGTTCAAATAGCTCAGGACTAAATGGAAAAATCTCGGGTGACTTGACTGTAATACGTGTCGACTGAACAGTTTTGGTATGTACGAAGACATTTTCCGTTCATTCTTAATTGTACCTTTTTGTCGCGTCCCCGGATTAGAAGCAGCGTTGAATTCTCTCGCTCTCTCTCTAATACTTTAAGAACCTTCTCATGTCCCTATTCTAGCACTTTGATGTATATTCTAGTACCTACAATAACAGTAACCAGTATTATGTGAATGTGACATATTAAAATTAACAAAATTCACGTCACAATTGTCATAATTTCTAAAAATTAATAATACTCAATCAATTTACCAAACAGACGTTTTGCGTTTATAAATCAGACAAAATTGATGCTCAGATTTTAAGTTTTCTGATGGTGAACTGTCTACGAGAATAACTATAACAAATAAATATAAGAATCAATATATGTAAATGCTGGTATTGTAAATACAAAACAATATTTTTTAAGAATGACAGACAATATAATTTAGATGTCAAAACCGTACTTAAATTTACTTACTAGTAAGTAATCTGTTATTGGTTTTTAAAAATTAAATTAAAAGTGATGTAAGCTTTGTTAACGAAACAAAAAGTGTAATATACTTGTGACCCGGTGAACATACTATTACCAATATATAACCTGCAACGCTATCTAAAAATAAATGTGTGGTGGCAATGGCAGACTCCACGTCATTTAGATAGGATTTTCACTGTTATTTCTTTTTTATACCACCTGTATATTTATAATAAACATAATACCGTACTTTTTTTCAAATCTATCAATATTTTCAAATCTAACAGCAATTAATTTTTGTATTAAAGAAGATGTAATATTTGGCACCTTTATTTAGTTAAAAATGAAATAATAAGTGTCTAGGCTTTTGTCAGTTAAAAATTAAAATATTACCAACATATCAGTTGATTCTGTAATCTCCATATGATTCCATTCATAATGAGAGTATGCGATGTAATTTAAATTTACAGTATGCCTTCAGAATTAAGACCAGTGAGTTTGAGAAATCATCTATGTAAATTTCACTCGTATTTTACGCAGGGTGATTTTAGGATTTTGTCTCTTCAGTATTTTTAAACAGGTGATTCTGACAGAGCTTTGTTTTATGACATTTAGACTTATTAGCTTACTGTCCCTTTCTAATGAACTTGAAATCATGAATAAGTAGATGATAGACTAATCAATCTTTCTTCGGCTTCTCAAGTCTACTTGAAAACGCTTCGTCTTCTTTATACGTTACAATATCTTCTCCCTCGATAAAATTCTTTTCAACCCTTTACCTTATTTAACTAGCTTTTTCTCTTCTCAGATTGCGTCCACCTTCAACTCTACAAGGACCTGAAGGAGCGTACCAAGAGCGGGCAGACGAAGGCCTCGCTTTCTTTGCAGCAGTTCCTAGGCTTCGAGTCAGGCTTCACGCTTGATAAGGAATCGAACACACTAGCCTTACTGTGCGAAGACGTGGTTCCGGTACTGGCGTTTGATACCAGGGAGATATTGATACAGTGGAGGGTAAAGGTGAGTTGGAGATGGGAATCTTATGTAATAACTAAGCTGGATGCCAACAGATGGGAGTGAGATTCGCCTGTTAATACTCAAGTATATACACAGTAGACAATTATCAGTTTAAATACAGATTAAAGAGAATTATGAGATTTAGCAGTTTTGATAAATCAACTCTATCGAGATACCTAGAAGATATTAGAAACATACATAAATTTAGATCTCATAGCGGCTAAAATCTTAACTGAAAAGCAAATTAGCCATAACCATGTTTGCTGTAGTGTTCCTTAATTACACCATATCCATGTTCCCTCTTTCAGCCATCATCTGCTACCTTCTGGAGGTCGTAAACTTACAGTTCTAAAATAAAAGGATATAATAGGACACCCCATACTACATTTGTTACATGTCCATTTAAGAGCTTCCTTTATCCACCGCTCATCGGTGCGGTGACAGGATACTTCTGGGTTATGCCGACCAGTTGGTCTTCTGTTGAATAATTCAGACCCTTAACGCTCTTGCCTCGCAGCATTGACTATAGCAGAGCGATATGAAATCTGTTGGCCAATTTCACTATCTTGAGAAACAGTAATTTACATTTGAATTTAGAATACTATCTAGTATTAAGTTGAAATATACAGGCACTACCGTATATTTATCAGCGCCGAAGGGGAAAGAGCCCTATGCAAGTAACCTCGCGCTCTCCCGTGATTCGGTCCGTATGCCGCAAGGTAGGCAGGACCATGGATTGGTGGAGGGTTGTCGTATATTTAATTAAACGAAGTCAACTGCAACCGGCTAATATCACTTTATGAAATAATCTGGCCATATTCAATGTAATAGTTTTCGTTCATAATGATGATATCAATGAGTACATCGTTAATCTTACCTTATTATACGAAAAGGAGTAACAATTTCTATTTTACTGTACAAATGTAGGTGGATTTGAAATAAATAACAGACTTGGACGGCACGGCGTGCTCAGTTATTCGGAACTAATACTACGCCTGCCCTGACGTCAGCTGGCCACTGTATGTAAGGAGAGGCCTCACTACTGTCCTATTGGATGTAGAAGTACTGAAAGAATTAATCATCTCAGACTTTTCTCGCGATGTTTTTCTTCATAGTTAGAGCACTCCGTAAATGTAGTCGTCGTAAAATACGAATACTTATTGGTGTCTTTATGACATGACTAGGATTGGAACCCGGTACCCAATATCGGTCGTACCGCGTTGTAAACATTCACTAAGCTACCGACGCTTTTATATATGTTATTATGACAACATATATACGACTTTAGGTGATTTCAATAATACAGGTAAACCTTAAAGCATTAAATTCCTCGTACCGTAGACACTGTCAAATCTCTACTCCTAAATCTGTTGGAAACTCATTCCGAACATCCCGCACAAACGGACAGATCCCTAAGGATTAGTATAGAGACCCTCAAACAAATTACTTGTAATCAGGGTCACATTCGAGCCAGCCCATTGAATCGTCACGGACTTAAAAGGAAACCATCCTAACTTTTATTTTGTTCCACAAATGTATTCTAATCCTAATTGTGTAATCAATATGATAATATATTATGATGAGAATACATATAATCCCTGTAGGAAAGTTTCAAACTGTCCGAGGAACGTAAAACGACTTTACTTAGATAGCTTTGTTCAAGGTAGGTATTTAGAAACATTTTAGTTTTAACAAACAATTTTCATTTTATTAATAATACAGTAAAAAAGTCTATTAAATCTCTTTAGTATTTTTGCATACTATTATCTGTAGAAGTAACGATATCCTTTATCGTTATTTCTAGAGATAACAAAAGTGTTGAGAATAAGACTAAATTCGGTATTGCATAAGTCAAATGAAGATTCTTATATTTTATAAATGTGAATGTCAATTCACACACGTTAGACAGATGGAGAAGTTTCTTGTACAGCTTCTTCTCCACAGTATATGCCACTTCTGGGCCTTCCGTGGGTTCACAAGAAACACGAGAAGTGTGTGTCTTTATACCACCACGTTGGCCAAATGCGATTTAGTGGGTTAAAACGTTTGGGGTTAAAACAACAAATTTTCAATTTTTCAAACAAAATTTGTTGTTTTGTTGACCAAACATGGCGAAAGGTACATCAACGAGCTCCTCTTACCTTAACTACCTCCGTGTTAATTAACACATTACCGGCCAATTTTATTATGGGTTTATGTCAGTCACTACCACGCTGACCTGGGTTGGTTATTTAAAGCGGTTGCACTAACAACCAAGACCGATAACCAAACCTGCCATCTCCGTATTTTGAGTTAGAGATTACAATGTTATTTCCTTCGGGGTCAACCATGGGGAAAGTGGGAAGTCATTCTAACCAAAACCCGAGAGGTCCTTTAACGACTACGTCAACGTCAGTGATACTAGCCTCAAGATTATTTACTTTTGCGTGCAAAATTTAACCAGCCTTAAATTCTCATCTAAATATACCGTTTTTACCCAGGTACAACATAATCTCGGAAGTAGCAAAGAGTTCGCAGCAGTGATCATCTCGTCCCCGACCTCGAACAGCATCAAACCGGGACCTGTGAGGTTGCACGCTTGTGGCCCGAGGCTCGCGTTGTGCTCAGCTCGTCCGCCAGAGGTCCTAGCGTTATGGGATGTTAAGCTTTTGAGGTTAGTAACTTAGCTATATTCTACACTATGTACTAGGTAATGTTCAATCGAAATGTACTTGGGTAGGTATATGCTTATTGATTGGATCTAGAGAAAGATTCGTACCCCGTATTCGATTATTCGTTTCGATAAAATTAAAAGAGTGGCGTTACAGTCACAAGGTGCGTAAGTAGCTAGTGACTGCAATCTTGCAATACAAGATTGTCAAACTGCAGTAACAACGTAGCAACGTTGCCATTACAGTGCTGTGAATGTTGTATAGACGAAACATTAATTATAGCGATGGCTTTAAGAACCGATAACATCTGGAATAATACAAGGAAAAATAGCATTGATCTGGTGAAACTATTATATTCGTGCCGCAATTTAAGCTTTTTCAAGGTAGAATGTTTAACTTTCTTACCACTAATCTATACTTAGAGAAGGCAAATAATCACCTCATCATTTCATCAGACCCCCCTCATAAACGGAGCCTTCAAAGTTTGACCTGTTTAAAGGATTGAGATTTCGCAATTCAAGTTGTTTTCAAAATGTAAAAAGAGCAACTTTCCTCGCTTCCGTAATTTAATTTACCTTAACGCAATGAGTTTTTTAATTAGGTCAGATGTTTCGTCAGGTTGGTGTTATTGAATCATATTGGATGTCGTTTTGTCAAGTTCAACTTGATGATAAATTTTAATTATATAGCATCCAAAAGTACGAAGTTTCAAATAGATTTTTAACGTTGCGATTGACATGTCATACTAAAATATTAAGTACAATAGAAATTGCGGAATTATAGGCGCGTAATTACGAGGGATGGTTTGGTGCTGGAGTGAAGTTTTTGTTATGAAATTGGTGTAGTTTCATACCAAAAACGATCGTTACGTCGGGCAATATATGAAATACATCATTCAGCGTTTATTAGTCACTTACGTGAGATTACTCAGTGTTTAATTTCCATTCATTCATTTATAGGGTATTTATTATCATCGTAATCATTAACATAACATTCTATTTTCCTATCAATTTATGGTAATTACTAACATTGCATTCCATTTTAAAAAATTCTTCTTATTAATAAAATGGCGAGGCCTATTAGTAGCCAAAAACTCCTTGGAGCAAAGGGATACATTACATCGGTATCCCGGAGCTAGAAATAAAGAAATAATCACATAAGATACGGCTGTATGGGCTTTAGTTCCCTTTGCCTTTCCTATAATAGGGAGAATCAAACAACAACAATAAAAAGTGCAATCATATTAAACTAGATAGTTGGTGGGATGTGGTACTTCAGTATATCATAATACTATGTTCAATATCGACAATTTTAAGAAACTAAGTAATTGAGTCCATTTAAGTAAAGTCTTTTTGATTTTCAGTATTGATCTATATATCTATGTCTTAGAACATATATTTATGTCGGTACATTAAAAGCTTAAGGTTTTGCTAGTATGAATCTTAATGGTCCTTAATTAAGCTGCTTTTGCTTCAACTTGCACTCAAGAAATTCATATTCACTTAACCTTTTAATAGTACTAAACCGGCAAGTGCCTTCACAATAGAATTATCTCAAGGCAAGTCCTCAAATATAAGTCGCTAAACGTAAAAAGTTCTAAGTAAAAAGGTAAGAAAAGAAAAGAAGTATTCATTTGAATTCTTATGATTGTTCAACTTAAATAAGACTTATGGGAACTTTTTTAATAGCTTATCAACTGTTAAGGCGGAATGAAAAATGGTGAGAATTGGCTAAAGTTGACAGCGTTTGAATAAGTCTCCCTTATTATGGATACCGGGAACCGTCACGTTTTGAAGCTTCATCTGAACTCAAAGGGATTTCGTGACTCATTTTCTTATTGCACAACCAGTACCCCTTTTCGTGTTTGGGGCTTCATCGGAGAAGCACTCAAAATCCCCTACGCGAAGGTGACCTGGTTTCTGTCGAGGCAATTGACCAGACCACTCAGGTCACAGCACAACCAGGATAAATTTGAATCGTATCAAGGTTTCCATCGTTGTTTTTTCATAGAAAGATCAAGCAAATGACTCCATTCCACCTGATAGTAAGTAGAAGTGGAGTTCAAATAAAAGGTGAAAGAATAGCCCGAGTACTGGTGGTAGTCCGAATGAAAGTCTCAGCGCTTCCTCAGACCTTGAACGTCTAACCTTATTAGCCCGTGGATAAATCAGGACCGTTTGTCCAATATTGGATTAGCTATCTCTGGGTATGGAATCTTACTGCATACCATCAGATCAGGCTTTTCACTAGCTAAGTTTTAATAGAGAAACATTTTTTACGCGTCTAAGTTAAGCTGGTACTAACAAGTCTGTTGCGAACTCCTTCTAGTTGGTTTTATAATAATTATGATATATTTTTTTTTTATTGTTTTCCCTTTTGAATTCTCCTTGTCATTGTTTAATTTTTCATTGTCATTGTAAGTACCGACACCCTTTTGCCTTTTACTTTCGCACATATCATATACAGTCCTTTTTATTTATCTTTTTCAAAGTCTGTGGCTACGATGAGGCGATAGACCCGTGTGCAGGGTCTTTTGATGATGGTGACGATGGTCAGACAATTATTAGATAATTAGGCTGTGAGAGACTACTATAATGATAATGTTTAAAAGAAGTTCGTCGAATTAAATGCTTTACGAGTAGTAACCACCCCTACGTAGAAAAATTATATTTAGAACTATATTCTGTTTTTTTATCGCCATTTTTTTATTTATCTACAGCATTATATAATAGACCTGAAAAAAAACTTATTTTATATTCGTATAATATATTGTTTAAAGCATTTGTAATACTAGAGGCGTTTTTAAAAATAATTTACTTTTTAAACGAAAAGAATCAAATTAAGTCTTCGTCAAGTATTTTCAAGTGAACAGATAAAAATATGGTTGAGGAAATATTGCAATTAGTCCCAAGGGATCACCCCGTTCCCACGGGAAGGAGGAATTTTGAGAAATTGCAAAGATAATTCACATAAATTCGGAGACGTCAACTTAGTACCGTGAAAAATGTCGGCAAAGGTGTAACATAAGCATACTTGGTGACAATAAAATTGAATTTATTTTCAAGTATTTATTCATATTCATTTATTTGCCTTCTTATTTATTTATTTATTTATTTTAAGGGCAGTCAACAAAATCACATACTAACAAAAATATTAAACAGTAGCGTAGACATTAAATTAAGTATAGTTTTTAATTACAGACAGCCACGGCATGCGTAATGATTGTGCGTGAATAATTATTGTTACATAGGACTCGCAAAATTTATGATTTATAACAAGAACCATGTTCTAAAGGTACTGGAAAATACTTATAATCTAAAATTAAAAGAAGTCTACATTAGTTATTTAAAATTAAAGAATTAAATCGTATTATATTTCGAACGACATGCTGGTCAAATTTTTAAATATTCATCCATTAAATACAATTTATTAAAACAAGAAATTATCTCAAATTATAGTACTAAAAATTCTTTGTCTTACCATATATTCTAATATGTAAATTTCAGTCTTTTTGACTAATATAATAATTAAGTTAACAGTAGTAATTGGAAGATGTATTAACATATCGACCATTACCTACCCGGCAGTACCTACTACATACTTATTGTATATAAATAAATAACGTCATAGCTTGTTTAAAAACCCGCGATGTCGGTGAATCCCCTAAAAATGAGTGATTACTTTAGCGTGAATGATTAAAAAAATATCTCATAATTTATTAGTTACTAATAATACATATTGCGCCTGATTCCGTGTGTGTATCACATCTCGTTCTCAGTTCATCAGTATAATTAAAAGATAGAAGGCGATATATCATATGACATTAACGTGTAATTATAAAATTATCAACCTTAAGACACGTCCCAAAATGTAGGTTTAAGAAAGCGCCTCCGTACATGCCTTCTAAAATTATCTTCATTTAGCTTTTTGACTATTTTAATGATTGCTATCCTTTTCCTGTAACATAATAAGAGAGCGAGATGTACTAAATTTAACTTTATTTTAGACTAAAAGAATAAGGTCTATTATTAATTTAAGGATCCCATGATACGACTCTAAAACACGTGTCTGATTATTTTATACGAAACTAAAAAAAGTATATATTTTACAAATATTTGTACAAAAGGCGGCCTAATCCTTAAGTGAGATACCTTGCAGGCAACCTTAGGATATACAGTATTTATAAATAAAGAAGGAGAAAAGCTATATATTACTATTTGAAAATAGAATATCAAAGAAATTAATGACGTAAAAGATTTAATTAAATTTATATTTCAGTTCTTAAGCGATAAGAACATTTTTTATCTGTATCGTTTCTTTTACAAATAATTTGACCAAAGAACTAATTTCCCACAATCTAATTAAAAGAAATCGGTCTAAATCAGGACGTTAATTATCTGACATCGCCAATAATACGGATTAATAGCACAAGCATGTGCACCCGACGTCGCACGATATTTATCTTCATAGGTATAGTGGCGAAAATAAATTGCTATTCGATTAAAGTTCCCACGAGAGCGAAAGAGAATAATATTTGTTATCTCACTCATAATACTTTTATTAAGCGAAAATTGGAGTTTTATTGTTGTTTCGATAAGTCTGATGCAGTGTCCGTTCCATTTTGATGCGTAATACTGTGAAATAAAAGTGGGTTTTGTTCGGGTTTCGGAGGAAGTTTATTTTGTAGGTAACCAGTCGACGTGTCCGTAGTGATAGAACGATAGTTATTGAATTTTCCTTAACTGCTTCCGTTTGCACAGTTTTTCTTCAATTAATCGTCGTTTGCGATTGTTTGTTACACATTTTCCGTTTAACAATCAAAGATATCTCAATCAATTTACAATTTTACACAAAATCATAATGAATATATAAATATACATCTAAATGATCCCTTTGAATTATCCAATCCATTAATGAAAATCGCATTAAAAACCGTATATAAGATTTTAGCGTACACACAGGCAAACCAACTTTTTTATACTTCAAAAAGATTGAGAAATGTAGGTATTGTATAATTTAAGTAAAGTGTACTTAAATTTACCCACATTTGGCGTTTTTTTAGAATTATATTCTAAATCCCTAAAAAAAATACTCTCATCAATCGAGAGGTTAAGTCGCTTGCCATCCACTCCCCACAGCTATGACTCCGACACCGCCGGCTAATTTCATTATTAACCTGTGTACACACACGATTGCCTACAACTATTCCTATGGGAATGTGCCGTGACGTTGTTTCTTCGCTTAACATGAAAGCTAATGGCGATTTATTATATCAAGTCAATTACCACAAGTCACTGACCAAACGATACTAATTAATGATCTTTAACATTGATACTAGAATATCTATCCGTGCAATTATAGATATACTCACCCTTATGTCTTAAGAGCCCTACCGTTGGCTCAACTCCCACCTTAAAAAGTAATCCCTGTATTCGCCCCTAGGCTTAAGGTCTCACTAAGGTCATTGCTCCCTTAAACACCCGGTTGTGTTATAAAGACTATGAGCAACAGAATCAGTCAGTTCTAAAATATTAAAATTGCAAAATGTGTAAATAGATAGGGATTTTCAGGATAAGCTGAAATATTAATAATTTTGAAAACTGTTTTTCTTGTCGAAAAAAAATCGCTTTGGCCTTTAACTTGTACTACACTATCAGGGGTACTGCCTCTAGCAATACCGGCCCAACATAACAAACCTGCCAACAATGAGAGGTCACAAACAAAACATACTTAATATAACTTCTAACAATTCATCACGGTGTACTCGTCTTTATCAGTATTATATTTCGACCTTTTCATTGTAGCCGCGGTTTAAGCCTTTCTATCAAGTCATAGAACAATAAGTTCCGATTCTGTTCAATAAATTGCTCCTATCTAGAGAGAGAATCAAGGCCTTTGTGTCAAGTTTCCTACTTTTTTTAGTTTAAACTAATTAAAGACGCCAATACTGATAATGTTATAGTTAATACTGTTAACATGTTTAAAGTATGTTTCGCAGCAAATTAAATTAAAAATAACTCAATTATCTCTTGACAGCTCCTTAAAGTGTTGCGTAATGAAGCTTATTAAACCCCTATTCCAAACAGTCAGTCAACCGAAACATCTAACAAGCTCGAACAGCAAGTTGACATGACGTAACGTGATGAATCATTTAACAGCTAACACAAAATTAACAGCAATTACAACCAGTCGCTGCCTGATCGATGAGCTCCAGGTTTTTCACCCCTGACTAGAGGACTATTCAGAATTTAGAGGTGCTACACCCAGTCGTGACTACTTTCAGATCTGATCAAAAATATAAGATACTTGTGAATCCTTTTCTCCTATTGAATCATTCAACTATCGCAATAATATCAGAGCTCGTAGCACATTTTTAAGTAATTCTTTACTAATGAGCCATAGAAGAAATCCCTTTCAATATATACTTCCGCTAGATGTATAATGTATGAGATTTGACATTTGCGGACGATAACTTATTTATCGCTTATGTCAAATCTCATACATTTTCCGCTTAGCGATAGCAATACCAAGTGTCAAAATAAATTTTGTTTAAGCCTCTGAATTTCACTCATTTAGTTTGAACGAAGAACGTAATCTCCGAAATAATTCATTTTGTATATAATGTCATATTATTATTCTGGATGCACTCATTGTCACACTCAGTAGAGTCACATGGAGTGTTTTTAGCAAATACTGAGTAAGTTTATCTGTAGTTCACTTCCATCTTCGACCTCATTTTCAGTTTTCAGTCACTATGAGGTGCGATATAGGGCAAGAGCTACCCCGTTAAGATTTTTAAAAAAAAAATTTTTTATGCGCATGGTATTTCGCGTGGAGTTTCGGTATTTAATTCGTTTGGAAGGCAACGTAAATATATTTCGCGATTCATTTTAAGAATGTAAAGATGTCATCGAATGTAAAACAGACATGCTTACGAGTTTTTTCATTACTTGCTCGGATAAAGGTAGTTTCATGAATTACGAAGGTAGCTTAGATTGACGTTCAACATACCAATATGCATACCAAAGTTGAATGACATATTTGGACTTTGAATTTATTCCCAATAAATTGGCACCTTAGACCTAACTGACTTTGCCTTCACGCTGAAACAGGATACTGCAAAGGACGGTGGTACCATCCCACAGGTTATCTATCTAAGATCTATCTTAAGAGCATTATGTAAGTACTCTCGCGCTCTCCCGTGATTCGGTCCGTATGCCGCAAGGTAGGCAGGACCATGGGTTGGTGGAGGTTATCTATCTGTAAGCGAGCATGTTTTTGCCAATAAGGAAAGTGAAAACTTAATTCAATAGACTATATAAAGACGGTGTTAAACAAATTAAATCAGCATATTTTTTTAATCTTCCGCTCATTTCCGTAAAAACAACTCAATTTAAAAAAATCGTCCGCTATAGCCCGTGTAGTTAATTCCCGAACAGCCCTGTTGTGTAACAAAATGCCCATTGGCGTATTAATGACGTCATTAACATTAAAACCCGCCGCTGCCGCCGTTCAATTTCCGCTGGCTTAAATATTGACGTGCATTTTTGATGGGTACCAATACCGATTTCTATTGTTATGCAGCGTGTTAGATTTGATGTTGTCAAATAATTTGTTAACAGCTGATGAGAGTAACTTTTTTATAATGCAAGGGCTCGTAGTGATTTGAGCGCTCTGGTTTCGATTATGAAAACAAAGCGACTTTGGCAATGGTTTGTCCCTGGATGGGTCAAATCAAAATTTGTTATCACGAGTTCCTCGGCACTTCAGCCTTTATTCCAGGTTGTTACGGCAAGCATTTTCAGCCACCAAGCCACATTGGTTTGCGTGGTGGTGTAATGACCCATAGTGCTCATGTTTTTCTCTGTGCACAGCACACTCTGTGTTTTTTTCTGCGTGAAGTGGGACGTATATGCTGTTAATAATGGATAAATGGAACCGTCTTTTGTATTGAACCGTTGTAGTCTTCCTTTAAATCTTCATCTGATTACAACACAGCGGGAGCGAGCAAAAACAAAGGTGCAGACATCGGCCAGATATTTAGCGGCCTCAGAGGATGGTTCTGACAAAATACTTAAAAGCCTCTAAACCAGGGGTTCCCAAACTTATTTTGTGTACTGCCCACTTTGAGAATAAATTATTTTAGCGCCCCCATTTTATCACATACTTTAAAACCACTACAATTTCAAATTAAATTAATTCATTATTAGCAGATATTAAACATTAATTCTAAACTAGAAACCTGAGCGCAGTAGGTAATACACAACGGAGCTCAAATCTTAAGTTAACTCTTACGGGCTACACCTGTCAATGAAAATGTTTATTGAAACACAACTTTATAGTATTCAAACAGAGTATCTTTTATTCAAAATAAAACAAACATAATTGATTCTTATATATATAAAAACACTGACCCCCAAGCCTCTACACAATACCCCCATTTTTATTCATCTAAAGAATTCAACCAATCGAATAAATTTCACAAAAGTGTCGTTCTATCACTGGAGAAGGAATGAAAGGGAAGTATATGACTTATAACATATTTTAGTTATTAAGAATTATGATCGAATCAACTGTAAAAAAATTAAGACTAACTTATTTTTATTTCCTATCATTTTCATCTTAGCTATCTGATTAAAATAAATGATTTCTCTAAAAGCATTTGTAAACCTGTATTGATCCCGTAACGCGCTGTTGCGATGAAATATGTGTTTTTACTTAAAAGTAAATTTATCCGAGAATCACGAGAACGTTTCTTCTCTAACAAACGCGTGAATTTTCCTAAAGAAAGTAATCACTTATCTTGAAGCTCACAATCGAAGCAGGCGAGCTACATGCGATACCAAAACTCTACCTTATCTCTATGACATAAAGTCGGTTACAAGTAAAAATAACGCTGGATTTTGCCATCTGTATCTCAAATGAAACTGTAGGGTGTACATTTCTATTTAGTAGATTTTTTATTTAGATAAAGTGAATTAATATTTTTATCTATTGTAAAGGTATGAATTTGGACGCAAATTCCATAGTTACTATAATAGGTCCGAATACTCCGATGTGTACTTACTTACTTTACGTGATACTTTTTCTGTTTCCTTAAATGTATATTATTTATATATTTATACAATTGATAGAGATATACATCGAAGCATTGATAAACTTATCAATACAACAGTTGAATATTGTTCCCTAAAAGTAACATTCCTTTTTTAAAAAGTCACATTCCTTTTTTTAAAAGTCACATTCCATTTTTAAAAAGCACAGCAAACGACTCCACGGCGCACGATTGTAAGTAGTAGGAGCCGTACATATGCGAAGATAGCTAGTGCAGCATGCGACACTGGTCTAGCCACATTCATCGCCCTTAAAAAATGATTTCTTTTTGACTCTTTTCAAGGAAACCATGTTGTATGAAGGAGGGAATACCTGTGCCGGTAAGGAATTCCACACTGTTGCTATTGAACAAGAGAAGAAGCGCGAAATGTCTTTGTCCGTTTATTGTCGTATCCGTAAAATAGAGTTCTTTCGTTTAAATTAATAAACTATTGTGATAATTCTAAAATATTAGCTATTTCAAGAAAAATGTAACCTGATAAGCTGTACAAACCAGACACGATTAAATTTTAATTGCCTTCAAGTTCCCGGGACTATAACGCGGCTAAACAAATTAAACCAATAAAGTACGAACAACAAGATGAACGAAGATTTAAGTGCACGCTCTCAAGTCAAGTTGACAAATTCCTGTTGTCTGAACAGATTAGCAACCGTGCCGTTAAGTTACTTTACTTATGCACTCAGGGACCCGGGTAATGCTCACTTTAAGTTATTGGAAAAGTGAGCCCTTACATAAGTAAACGAGATTAACTACGGCTAACTTATCATATACGATAACTCTGTTAACAGTCCGCTTATAGATTAGAAAAATCATCTGTCTCGTATGTAAGTTGACATACCATTATTATCTACTTTCTCAAAGCTTAAAGTTTTATAAATCTAACTTTTCAATAATCAAGCAAAATCAAAAGGCTCTTTATTTAATTGATCTCAACTATTAAATTCTTTTAAATCGTCAAAATTTAAACCTACCACCGCTTCTATGAGCACTTTAGCTTTGGAGAAGAAGCGGCGCAAGAAATTCCTCAGCTTTTCAATGCTTGTAACATTTACTAATGAGTTATGTTCATACGTGTCAATATTATTTTTTATTTTTTCATATCAGTATGCTTAAGATAATTGTAGGGAGCACAGATCAGCGCCGAAGGGGAAAGAGCCCTATGCAAGTACCCTCGCACTCTCCCGTGATTCGGTCCGTATGCCGCAAGGTAGGCAGGACCATGGGTTGGTGGAAGGAATATCAGTATGCTTATTTTAAACTTATTTATATTTTGATCCTATAAAAATCCTGTTTGCAAATATCTTTCACGATAGTCGTCTTCATACAAACCTCAAAGTTAATTTCAAATTAAATTTAGTCTGGTGAGATGTTAATAAAATTTGCCGGTCGGCCGCCTAGGGCACACGCTTTGATATTATCCCATCTATCTAATGGAAAAGCCCGATCTTTGTACATATTTAGGGAAGGTAAATGCCCCCGAGATAGAGTTTGCGTCTGCTAAGGAGAGATTTTACTTTATATTTGTGGTCTTAAAATATCAGTTTATTCAGTTTTAGAAATTCATATCTTGTGATTAAAACAAAGAAAACGTAATGACGTAAAAAATATTATTACACTAATGTTAGGACGTAAGACAAAAGTTATTTAGAACTTGCACAGTGATATAATCAGACCTTTTTTCATGTCACAGTCATATTCAAAGCTAATAGTAATTTTTACATACTGTCATTAAATTATGGACTTAAACTACTTGTAATTAGATACTAGATTCTTAAACGGTGCATAACATGCTACTTTTAGGGAATCCTTATTCATTTCATGCTTGCGTACTTTCAGCTTGTCATAGTGAGTTACTTTTGATTTGATATAAACATATTCTGGTGGTAATCATGTACAATATAAAATTAATAAGCGGCCACAAATATATCAACATTTATCTGAACTGAAAATACAGTGTGGAAGTTTTAGTGTAGTTATTTTATTAACACGTTGAGTTTGTAACGCCATCTCAAAGTGATTCAAATAATTCAATAATTTTGAATGATAAGCATTCTGTTTTACAACACGGATGCCGGCAAGGAATTCCACGCTCTGGCTAAGTCGCAAAGAAACGAGTCACAAGTCACGAATCGTTTTGTAAACAATTACTAGTTAACAATCGATATCATAAACAATTTAAAAAAAAGCGGCTTTAGTAAAACATCCAGTTATCAAATCTTCCACGCGGAGCGGTACAATTATGTAAAAATCTTATCATAGATAATTAATTTTACTACGAAACTTTTTCAAAAAAGCGCATTGAAACTAAAATACTTTATTTCGAAAGTGACATACGTGAGCAGCTTACAAGACGGCTATTAAAAGTTCTAAAATCAAATAAATAATAAATTTCATGTCATCATTAAAACGTTTAGCGTGAAATTACGTTTAACTGCGGAGACAATCTTTATTCAGACGATGAGCTCCTTGTAAAGGCGGACGTGACTCGCCTCCGGAATTAAGTTAACCGACCGAATTTCGATGGAACGCACACATCTATTGAAGACTCCTATTCAACTACCATTTCAATTTGACTGCACGTATTTTCGAATGCATAGACTTTGAAGTCGTGCCCAACATTTCAGTGATATTATTATCTAGAAACGATATTTTTGCTGTACTGTAGGGATATTTATTTCAGGATTTTTTTTTAATAATTCAATATAAAGCCATAGTTACTTGGAGATTAATTTTCGTAAACCGAAGAGTAAAAAATAAAAATTTTAAACCGGCCAATGTCCATTGTGTGTGTCTATTGAAATAAAAACTAATAACTATAGTAAACTAATATCTTTATCAGAGCAACATAATTAGAATGTTTTTTGTATATGATAATAATGCATGATAAGTCTCCATTTCATACCAGGAAAATATCACTGGATTCTAAATAGGCACGTTGATTCCAAGCAAATATTAGGTTTTCCACGTTTATTTTGAAAAAACTTAGTTTCTTAAATCAAGTAACCTTTGCAAAGAATATTCATTTTCCATAATCTCGAAATTATGTGTCGAATTTAGCGAAAATATTAAACCATTCTTTAAAAACAATCTGTAAGTATTATCAGTTAATATTTTGGTACACGCCTTTTTAGTCGGTTCTTAATATTGCTTAAAACTTTTTTCCACAATTTTAAGTGGTCAGTTTCTAAGGTCAAACTTAGATGGGTGACTATTAGTATTATCGACTTGCCTGTCTGTTTGTCTTTGCATAAAAATACACGAAACAAAGATCGTGAAAATTATATCTTTCAAGTTAACAAAAATGCTCATAATATAAAAACTCCTGGGACCAAACTGAATTACATTTTATGGGACCAAATGGTAACTATTCCGCATCGAACAAAAATGAATTAAATACGTAAATCGGATCAGAAATCTCGGCGTAATAGGTTTATATATAAAAAAAAATATATACCAACCGAATTGAGAACCTCCTTCATTGGTTCCTCATCCTTTGAAAGTCGTTTAAAAAAAATATCATTAATTTGCGATGCGCTCATGCATATGTCCGACTTGCGTATGACGTCACATGCATTTTCAATTTAGTGTTTTGGGCGACTTGTAACCACTCTTCAAATACTTAAATTTATCTAAGAAAATACTAAATACAATACACGACCAAATTCATCAATTTAAAAAAATATGTCCAAACTTTTTCTTCGGCCACCATTCAGTTTTACGATGCTAACGCGTGTTATCCGAGGAGGTTTCTACCCACGATTATTTTTTTAACAACAATAAAAAATTACAAAGTTTCAAAGTGTAAAATTTCTTTGTATTCGGTTCTGTTTTACGACCGGAACAAAAGGACGCTTCGAGATCTTTTAGATAGATTTAGATTTTAATGGAACATAAAAGTTAGCGCGAGGATTTTGTGTAACTAAATAAACACCATTCGTATGTTCCGAATTATAACTACACTAAATATAATCTTAGTTTTCCTCGAGTCCTTAATCTTTTTAGTGGAAGGAATAATACAGGCGTAAAAAGAGTTAAATATTATAAAAAATTGTGTATATGTATATAGTGTGAGGATTTTTTGGTTAATTCAAATTTAAGTAATTATGTACAAATTTAGTGATCATTTAGTTACTTCATATTGCCAGGCCAGCTGCTGGCAAAGTACCATCTGAATCTTACAGATAAAAAAATGAATTTATAAGTAATTAACATAGAAATAAAATTCTTCTCTCTCTTCTCACAAAAATAAGGAAATTTCTACATGCATGCCTATAAACTTAGAGGAGTTGCCTCAATTCCTCATGCTCCCATCATCAGAACTGGACTCTAATAAAAATGGATGTTGGTTCTTACAAATACAGAAATAGGTCTGCTTACAACAATAATAAAAAAGATAGAACCTCCTCCATTTTTGAAGTCGGTTAATAAAAACACAAAAATCTTTAAAATGTTTGCTTTTAATCGAGGTCAAAATGTATAATTTTATTTGATTTTTTTATTAGTAAACATTATTATTATTTTATTTAAATCTTTCAGTATGTAACTGTGTATACTATATTTTTGTTCCAAAACTGTTAATAGAAATACTCATACTAATATTAAGTTTCAAATTCTTCATTTATTTATTTAAAACACCTTTTGAAAAAAATAAATACATTTTATCAGAATTATTGTTTGTTTTAAACATATACCTTTAAATTAATGGATCGGATGTCATTTTTAAGCCGGGCTATAGATATCTATTAAAATTAAGTGTCGAATTTAATATTTAACGTATGTTTGTACATTATATATTCGAAGTCCTCAAGAAAATTACTAGACGGATAAAGAAAAAGACCCTATCTTACGGAATTGCAGAAAATTCTTCATCTCCGATAGACAGCATTTAAAATGTTTATTATCTGAGATAAAATTAAAGATGCTGTCTTATTATGAGATGAGAACCTCATTTCGTCTAAATGGTTTTTGTTAATGTTCTTATTAATGTTAAGATAGTAGCTTACGAGAGAATTTTATAATTAAAGATAAAAAGAAATATATTTTGCGAAGTATGATTCTAAAAGTATTTTTAAACTCGAATTATCTGCCCCTAATTAAGCATTATAAAGAGCTTGTGTTAGGGATACTAGATAACGGGATAATATATATATAGTAATATGTATATACATTTCATAAATATACTAAATAAACATACAAATATCAATTGAGTCGTGAACAAATATTCTTACTCATCATACAAATATTTGGCCCTACCGGGAATCGATCCCGCAATTATCAGAAGGAGCTTTGGAAGAATTAAATTGGCGCGTATCGATAAAATATTCAAAATCACTTTTTTATATTACAGTAAGCGTTTGAAAGAAATAATATTTTACGACTCAAATAAAACTATTAAAAATATGCTCTATTCCTTATTCAATAACGTACGCGCATATATAAATAATCATCATAGAATATTCACTTTCATTGTTACTGTAATTAACACAAATTTAAAAAATCATTAGCATCTCACTGCTGGGGCGACCTGGTATTTGGTAACACAGGTATTTTAAAAATCTATTTGAGGCACCAGACTCCCACAGTTTGTGATGATTTCTTAGTTAAAGACTGTATTTAATTTTAAGTTATAAGAATGCATATGATCGCTTTTTTTGAAGTGGTAAATAAATACATATCTTAATTCCGCTAATTTTTCTTTCTACCGTATCTAAACCTTTTAACTCTTAGGTAAGTCTAAATTTTAGTATAGTTGTTGTACACATACCTCTGAGTTCCGCATAACCTAGATCAGCATTCATGAGATACCCGGTGGTGTGCGCCACGAAATTAAATACCTGTGGTCGAATTATTTCCGATACTAAGAACTAGGAAGACGGTGATTTCCCTAAGAAATCTAAGCTCGACCTATTAATATTAGATGACTTAATGCAGGATTCCCGTTCGCATTACTGAAAATACTCCTTAATACGAGCATGCTTCAATATTATCTTTAAAATTATACTTATGATGCTTAGTTTGGGGTAGATAATTAGTGTGAATGTTAGATGTTTTATTATTTTTACTATTAAAGTGAAAATAATAATATTAATAGACAAATTAAAAATGAATTAAAATGTAATTGTCATTTATCTCCGTATAACCGTAGATTCATAAAGCCTATTGTTTCAACTAATTAATTGGACGCGTTTGTAAGTTGATTTCAACCATGCGGGTGGGCCCGAATCTTTAGTTAAAGCGTCAACAGACAGGGAACAAACTATGCCGACTAAACTGTTAGCGTTTAATTTAACTGAGTAATTATTTTGGGTTTAACTACTGTGTTTGTTTGAGGGCTTAGTTTCAGATTTAATCTGTTAAACAATTAATAGGTTCTGAGGGCTTTTTGAGATATATTCGGTAACGCAGCTTTAATTACTTGTTATTATAGATAGTAACAGACTTATTTAAGCGCTCATTAAAACGTATTTTAGTAATAACCACGATTAAAATTCTTTTAAGTAATATAAGATTAAGAAGGAGATGATATGAGGATATAAGTTGTATATTACGCTGAAGACCTTTGTTTGCATTTGGACAGTAAATACTATAATAATATATAGACAGAGACAGAGCATATTGTATATGGATACAAGATTATATTAATTGAACAAAATACTCTTTCTTTCTTTCCAGACGTTTCGGCGTGATTGACAAGAGGTTCTGTGTGGAAGGTGGCTCCCGGTGCGGTCGCGGCGAAGGCTTATACGTGTTCGCTGCTGAAGGAGGCAGAGAGCTAACTGAACTGCTTAACCTGCACAGCCATGACGCGCAATCCAGGCTCAGCATAGCCTCTAGAAGCGGATCTGGTAAGAAAGTTATTATTTACTTGTAAATATATAATTGAGATTAGGAGAGAATAAAGTTACACTGAAATCAACAGTATAAATTACTTAAGTCATTTATTGAAGTACACCTCTTTACAAGATATTTTTATTTATTTCTTTTAATAATTTATGTACACACAAAGACAATTAAAAGGACACAACAGAATATAAGAGAATTGTACAAAGGAAGGTTTTAAACAAGTACAAAAGAATCATGTGGCTTATTACAAACCGCATCTAGACAATCATGGTTTTTTCACAAAGTTAATTTATCCTACCCTCGATTCCTCGGAATTGGCGCGGAAACTGTAAACATTATATTCTTATATTTATATTAAGTATACAAAGCTCCAATTTCATTAAAACATCCTTAATATTAACATTTTTTGTTTTCTTTTTCGCCATAGTTCTAGAGAAGCGGTTCTCAGACACCAGCTCGTGTATGGACGACTTCCACCCTTCTTTACGGTCCGCGTCACCCTCCTGGGGGGGCCAGGCAAGTCAGACCATGCACTGCCTGTCAGACCTGGACACTAGTCTGGACAGCAACGAGGACAAGTTCAGGAGACCTACCTCACTGCCCAGGTGTTCCAGTTGCATTGGGAAGATCAGTCATTTGACTAGGTAAGTAATAAAAGTTTAGTTAAATTATCTATTAAGTGGCTATGATTTTGATTGTGTCTGATTTATATTGATACTTATTTTTCTAATCCCTGTGAGAACTGCGCGTGATGTGTGTGAACAGGAAGAAAATAATGCTAGAAACGTGAAGCATGAAAGATATACCAAAATGTTATGATTGAAAACGAAACAGGTTATAAAAGAAAATGCAATAACTTTATAGTTTTACGTTAAACTTATCATATCCTTTATTCTACAACTAAAACACAAAGGTGGGCTCATGTTAGTTAATAATTTTTTGTGGTTCATCTTTTCCTAGTTTTGAAACTAGAAATGAAACTCTTTGCAACAGCAGGATAAAGACATCCAATCCAATACAGTATATCAGTGATCCTTTACCTTGCGACATATATTAATGGATAATAAGAATAGAAATTTTAAAAAAAATCTTTTGTGTTCCTCAGATCATCGACAATGGGTACGCCAGGGTCAATAATGTCCCCAGTTTGGACTATGGAAAACATAATGGAAAAGAGATCAGACTCAGATCGCGCCTCTATTTACTCCCGGTCTAGTGGCAGTGCGTCAGAGTACAGTGTGCCCAGAGTCGGGTGTCTCCTCGACAAGAGTTTTGAACGAGGCAGTCCTGTGGCATGCTGTACGCCCACTGTACCGGTGAAAACGGGCAACACCTGCCAGTGTTGGCAGCAGAAGCCTTGCTGCTGTAGGAAAAAGTCTTTTAGTGGACCCTATGAGAACTACGACGTTCCGAAGACTCCTATGCCTTTAATACAGGTAGGTCAACAACACACTTGTTTTTAAAACGCGATAACGCTACTTGTGACCTTATTAATAACGTCCTTTTTTTTAGGAACACCCAATTGATAGCAGCTCAGATGCCTCAGCCCTCTATGATACACCAAAGAAACTAAAATGTCTCATCAACGGCCAGTCCTGCAGCTGTACACACATGAACGATGCCAAAAAAGACCAAACAGAACAAAATGCTGATAACAATAATCAGAGTGATACTAGTGTTAATAATAATGACATATCTGAAACAGAACCCCATTCGAATTACGTCAACGTCACACCAGTTACCACTAAACCGTCTGTACAGATCGATTACGGTAATTACGCTAATGTAGATCTTACAGCTACGTTAGAGAAATTCGAGAGTTCCTTGCAGATCCTCCGAAGCGCTGGGTTCAGTCAAGAAGAACTGGATGCTTTGGAAGACATTCCGGAACATGAAGACGACATTTCAACAGCAACAACGAACACGGTGCATCCTTCAACGGATTGTTGCAACGACCACACAAACTACATGCATATGGAAACATTAGAAAACAGTAGCTCGAGTAGCAATAGAAACTGCTCGGACAACATTAGCAGAATAAGTCACGTGTCCGACCCTACACAGCATTCGGATACCGTTAGCACGATAAGCACTAGGAGATCCAGTTCGGCTGATTTCACTAAGAGGCAAGACGATGACTATCTTAGCAACCAAATCTGTTTCACGCCTACAGTTCTGAGAAAAGCGTCTAGAAACGAAAGGATCAATGAGGGTATACCTGTTGTGATCAAACCAGAATCGCGAGTTCAAAACGATAAAGTATTCAAAGTGCCAGAGCAGAAAAGTGAAAATGTGTTTGTGGCTCGGTTTAGAGACGCTGTGAAGATTCGGCGGTCTTCGAGTGTTCCAAGTAAATCTGATAAAAATAGAGATTCGTCCAGTTCCAATGACTCTGGCGTATCGACGGGGTCTTTGAAACACCATAAGGGAGACTTTAGAGAGTTCGAAATGCCTGTGACGAACTCCAGGTCGTCCAAAAAGCATGTAAAGTGTAATAAACAGATCAGAAAGCCACTTACTTCGGTGCACTCGGCTTTCGTGAAGTCCAATTCGTCAGATCCCCTGAAAAACCTCACCTTTCAATTCGAGGAAGTATCAGCGCTTACCAAGTCGAATTCTTGCGATGTGGACACTTTGACGCGGCGGAAGAGGAAAACTGGTAAATATTTTCCACTATTTATAAGCTTTTGTAAAACATTCTTAAGTAAATTAATAATTTGTATGGGAAAACCTCATGGAAGAAATTTGGCTCCTATTTATTTATGGACAGATTTAAAGATATTTAACAGGTTTCAATTCGATCGATAGTAAAGAAGGAATCAAAATAAACATACGGAAAATTATTGTTGTTTGTCTATGGTATAGTGGTACACAACATGCATAATTCATGAAATTCGAAGGGATAAAATAATATTTTAACTATTTTATTCATATTAGATGCAGAAATAAATTGAAAAATTAATTTTTCAATAAAATTCTATCATGTCGATTTTAATGTCTTGTCAATGTAACAAATCATTGGATCTAATAAGCTATTGACCTTAGATATTTACGTTAAATGCGTTATTGATATACCTAGCTTAATATATATTTACTATTGATTTTGAGATAAAAAAAGTTCATTACCCGCATGTTGTGTTATGATAAAATGCTATGGACTATGACTCCTATTCCCCAAAGCATTAAAGCCCATAATTCTTCTTTACAGTAGATCAGGACATCACAGCTCGTCTAAGCCAGCTGACCAACAAGAGTACATCGAGCGGCGCCTCCGATACGTCCGACTACATGGAGTCCTTGTCCGTATCGTCGTTCAGTTCGTGCGACGTGTCCGCCGACAGACACGTGGCGAGGCCGCGCTCGGGCAAGGAGTACGCCAGCATTGACCGCGCCGCGCTCGCTAGCGTGTGCGACGTCGGCAACGCTTAGGGATATTCATTAGAACTCGGCGAAATAAACCTTTTTAGACAAAATGGAAGTATAAATTGCATAGCGTGTGCGATGTTGGCAAGTAGTATCGACAGTTTTTAGATCTGTCTATCTAAAAAACCTTCTAAAGGGCTATACAAATGCACCATGGCCGTATAAATGGCAAATATTTTGGAACTGCCGATCTAACTAATATGAATTGCATATCGTTTATGATGTTGGCAACGGCCCATACAATATGATAACATAAAATAACCATTGCGTCTTTTACGACACATCGACACAGTGCTTAGAACTGTCGACATAAATAACCATATTTCTGTTACAATAATAGGCATCGCCGTACCTGACAGTCGTGATTCTGAAAATGGTGGGATAAATTGCGTCAATAGCGTTTGCTACGCTAAGTGATCTGTTTAAAACTAGACCGTTTATCTTCCGCCTTTATATTAATTTTAATGAAGCAAAATGAAGCCGAAAATTGGAAGCGTTTGCGACGTTGGCAAAGATGTGGTTCTGTTTAGGACTCTTTGACTGGAAACTCTTTTAGCGCGTTGTACAGGCGCAATAAAGTTGTAAGAGTGAGTTTCACGTCATATCGACCTTTTCATAGCGAATTACAAAAAGAACGGTCCATATGATATACCACCATAAGTAAAAGACAATAAAGCCTAAAAACGTTCCATTATCATTAATTAACAACCCATTTTCAGCATAAGAAGCTCGGAGACAATTCATGCTTCTTGTCAAGCGTTATCGATCGCACTATCAATTTACATTCGCTTTTACAGCCGCCGAAACAATGTCCAAATTATTTGAAATATATATGATTCCTATGTTAGCAGTAACCATAGATTATTCCATAGGAAATAAATCACATCAATGTTAAGATTGCTGGTGATGCGTTCGTAAAAGACGCAAATTTTGAAGTGCAAGTTTTTACACTTGAAGTGTTTCTATGCTGCTAACGTCGTTTTCTTCTTTCGTCACAACGTCACAACTCTAGCAATGCCAGGTGTCATATGTCAGCTGTGAACAGGTAAAACCACAAGCAGTATCTTTAAGTTAACATTTTTCAATAAAGTAAATTGTAATTTTTACTTACACCTAAAGGCACTTTTGCCATAAGGTTACCTGGATGGAATGCTTTTAGAAATATGGTCGTATTGTACAAAATGGTCGTATTGTATTCCCTACGTATTTCTTTTTTATTTGGTTGTATTATAATTGCCATCAGAAGAAGATTAACATAATGTCATACCAACTATTAAGTATAAGTAATAGTCTCTACCACACAATAATACCCTACAATTAACGCACTGCTTGCTGTGACATGGTATTAAAATGTTAAGTTATTTCAGACAAAGAATAAAAATATTTTATCAAGAATTGTCATGCTCCCTTGTCTTGTTCAATATCGATGCCAACAGAAACAGTTTAAAAAGATTATTTACCTACATCGTTTGTGAAAAATTAAGGAATCAATCTTGTATATAAAGTGTGTACATAGCCTGAAGTACATAAAGACATCTTTGTTCCTATGTACATATTAATGTAAAGATGTAACTTTAAATAGGTGTAGTTGTTTCGGATTTAGTAGTTAGAAGTGTGCCAAAAATATTATAGCTGGCTTTATAGTTTTTGGTTATGGGTAATTAGAATAATTAGTAAGGTTACTTTGTAAATTATATTGTTAGAATAAGTAAGTAGCCATGTTTGGTGTACAACTTCATTTATTCCCGCAAGTTACACGTAAGTTAGATCGAATAATATTTACTTAACTAATTAATCTATGTTTGGACCATGTTTCGGTAAATCATAAGCGAATTTTTATCGTATATTACTTTTAAAGTAAT
The DNA here is from genome assembly GCA_943193645.1 of Acentria ephemerella. Taxonomy (NCBI): domain Eukaryota; kingdom Metazoa; phylum Arthropoda; class Insecta; order Lepidoptera; family Crambidae; genus Acentria; species Acentria ephemerella. The sequence continues at coordinate 1,684,349 of OW971891.1, forward strand.
TTAAAATAATACAAAATGAACATTATTTATTGTTTTGCCGCGTTAGTGTGGGATGATGTCGCATTAAATACTAAAATAATTTCGTAACAAAAATAATGTTATTTTATTTAAGTTTTAATGGTTTCAGATTACATTTTAGTTTTTACATATCTATGCCTGAGACGTATGCATCTAATAAATGCTAAGCAAGTTTGTTAAATATTATTATAAATGTCCACTGTTTTGATGCTTTAATTAACCCTTTTCAGGCCGGCGAACGCATTTTTGATTTATGTGTCTTAAAAAAATAACAAAAATCAGTTATTAATAAAAAAAGGTTTATTTCTTAGAAAAATAGGTGGCGCGGACACACATGCACACCGGACCTTAAGGTCCGCCCGGCCTGAAAAGGGTTAATAACGTACTCTGAAATCAGTTTAAAACGAATAATACTTTAACAAGTATAAGTTTAATAACATAGGTACTTAATTTGTTCGGACCTGTGGTTTTGAAGTCATTATTTTTTCACACAATCCGTTTCTATATTTTAACTTAATACGTAAGTGATTTTAATAAAAATATGATGTTTGGATCAACGCCTTCTTGACAATTGTAAGCAATAGGAACCTGCCGTAATAATAATATATATGTAATAGTATATCGCACGTTGATATTGTACTTAAACAAAATATATGTAATACTAATATGTATAGATATTTTGTATCGATCCAGTTATCCTGCCAAAAGTATAAATAAACTAACTTTTATATAATACAATCAAAACATCAACTATCAATAAAGGTCTTTTTTTATTAACTGAGTGATGTAATCATCAATCAATCCTTAATTTTATAAATTTTAGACCAAATTTTTGGATTCGTATTTTAATTATAATTTTATTAATCCTAAACCTAAACTTAATTAATAATATAGGTACTTATACCCTTTCATATTTAATTATTGAGTTATTTTATAAATTGTATTTAGAAACATCCTAATATTTAAAAAAAAAATCTAATTAAGATGGCCCCATTTTTTGAATATTACATTTTAAAGATAAAAAAAAACGTTTTGTCAAAAAGTGTAATGCTTTGTTATATTTTTAAGCTAAAAATATATTTTAGTATGTACATCATATGTCTTTTCTTTTGAAATGTTGATTTTTATTGTCTAGTCAATAGATAAATGGTGACTGTTTGGAAAATTTTTATATTATGACGAAGTTAAAATCTCAGAATATGTTAGAGATTAGATATAACTTTTATTCAAATTTTCTGTATGGTCACCCAAGTCTTGTACTAATGAGATTAACGTGGCGGGAAACTGAAAATTGTATATATGTATATACAAAATAATATATTTTGTTTATTAAAATATTTTAATAAACAACAAAAATGCATAAATAAGATTTTTTGTTCATTTTTGGGTTTGTATTACGCGACACCATAGTGTCACAAGTTTTATTTTAATACATATATTACTACATTACTTTTAAACATACTAACATCTAATTCCATCGTAATCGTACAGTCAAAATTATTATCTCATTTATACAAGACTTACCCTGTATATGGTATCGGTGTTTTCACAATGAAGGTTTGTTGCACTTTACTACAAATAATTATTTTATGTACCTATAATAAATATATAAATATTTTTCGTACAAAATTTTAAGTTGCGATACTTTTATTACATAATAAAAGGGTTTTGAAATGTTATATTACAACTGAATTGATAAAATATAGTGCATTACAAGCAAATATATGTGTTTTATTTGGACATTTTACCTAATTTATTAAGAGAATTTGGAAGAATTAGCAATAAACGCTAGTGATTCAGAACGATTAATAAAATACCGTTTTCTTTCCTATCAAATATTAAACTAGAATTTGTTTTAGAGCGCGTAATTTACATAAATATATTAAATTGTAAGTGTGCCTTTATTTTTAAAACAAATATTTGGAAAATATGACCACTACGTAACTTCTGACAATTAAGAATAACAACAATATTAGTTTTCAAATACTTTGTATTGTTATATGTCACATAAATGACTTCATAGTTAACTCAATGACTCCTAAATAATTATCAAAAATTACAATGTTAAGAATTTATTAAACATACACTAGGAATGAACATAGACAAGATATTTATAGTACATAGAATAAATAAAAAAAAGTTTTATATTCGCGTGTCAACTATGTTACCGAAACTTTCATTATACAGCAAAACAATTTGTAATGACATGATTGAAGGTGAAATTAATTAGAAAGTTAAAGTTATTGAAAGTTGATTCATGTTTCATACAGAAAATAACGTAAAAACAAGTGAAGTGACAGGTGTCAAAAGTCTTATCAAGATATGAAAGCTGAACTGATTAATCGTTAATATTTTTTTAATAATATCGATTAGCATGTAATCAAGTGGCACATGACACTACGATTATAAACAAGATGGATAACTAATTGAACCACTTGATTCAATATAGTTCAATCATTCCTATCATCAAACCCAAATTTAAGCATAATTTAAAGCTTATGAATATTAGATAAAGAAGAAAAATAATTTTAGTGCCATACTATAGTAACACTTAGAAGGTTAGTTCCATATTCTCGAAATCTGCATTTCCAATCATTCAATTAAAAATATAATTTTTTGTAAATTTTCTTTAGTGAGGAAATTAAGGATAATACTCGTAACGTTTTCATTTCAATAGATACTTAGCGTTTCCTATAATAGTATTTTGTTTATTACTGAAAAAAAAATATCAACTATGTACCATTGGGTCAATTATCAGCATGTTTCTCTTTAAGGTTTTAAACATAACTGAAAACTAACTTCCAAATACTGATCTTCTTAATATTCAAATAATATATAGATTTACAAGCCTACAGCTTAATATAATCGCTAAATGTAAAAATGTATGACATAAGCCCACGCTTAACTATCGAGCGTAATTGTCAAACATATAATATTTCCTAGATCGCGATTATCGAACTCCATCTGGTCTAGACCTTCTGGGACTTCAAAGCTTGAATCAATTGACTATTCAGCGTGGAAAACCGACCAAATGCCGTGCTGTTGAAATGTGTCATAATTCCTTCGCCCCTTCGTATTTCTTCAGTAGATGACGAGTTATAAATGATACAAATTTTACTAGAAGAATTAATGAAACAATAAAGACATTAATTGTTATGTTTAAATAATTCGACAGACTCACAGATAAGAGACTCTCATTATGTAAAAAAGACAATTTTGCAGTGAAGTGCAGTGAAGTGCATTTTGCAGTTGTTTTTGCAATTTTTTGTGTTTTTTTTTGTTTTGTTTTGTTTTTTTGTTCTTTTTTTTAACACACTCTATGATATAATAAATAATTGCAACTATGAATATGTAAGAATTCGTTTATTTAATTAAATACAAGAATTATTTTAGGACATTACAAAAATAATGAGAGGCTTATTTTTATATTTGAACAATATGGAGGTGCATCGTAACAACTAAATTACTATCAACCGTCATAGTTGTGAATTTATTTACTAATTAAGAATTATAAATTGTCTCTCGGTGTCCCAGGATCTAGTTTTTGAGAAACTTGATTATTATCAGGTATCGGTGATGGATTCACGATGTTCTTGAGATATAGATGAACGTGGAGATGGCTCTTTAATTTATTATAGTTATAGTTTAATAGTTTTCACTTATACACTGGCTTTTCCAATGGTGCCAACAAGGAAAACATTAAGCTATCGATCTCCATTAATCGTGACAGAGTGGCGTCACCACGCCACCACGGCGGATACGCGCTTGGTATCCAATCGAAAGTTTATACAACGTCCTGGATCTTTCTCTAAATTACGCCTAAAAGAGACCATGTTCAAACATTTTTTTTATTCGCAAAAGATAATGACGCGGCGCTGCCGAATGTAGTTACTCGAGCAAGCAATATACTGTTCTTGCCACTTTCATCTTGCCCAACCAACGAAATTCAGAATCAAATCATAAAATAAAAAGCAAAAGATCTAACAAAGATTCCAAAGCTATATTGTAAGAGGCTGAAAATTAAGAACAAAACACAATAGCTTCTAACGCCTCATTTGAAAGAGCCTTTTGTTTTGGAAGGACCCAATATCGAGAATTCAATTGGTTCTTATTACGCAATACTTTAAGTCTCATTTTGTCCCACTTTTAATTCTTCATTCGCTCTTAATAAACCATTTTTATGGCTATCGAGTACAATTTTCGTATCATATTTAATTTAAAGCGTCTGCAATACGCCCTTGACTTCATTACATATATATTTAAACTTCTCGTAATGTAACGGTTCGGTCATAATGTCTCCACTTAAAGCCGTTACCCCAAACAGGCGCTATTCCCAGAAATCTCCTTAATACCTCCTTTAGTGGACATCTCACCCTTGAGGGTAGAGATAAAACCTTTAAATGAAGGGTGTCTACAAAATTCGTCGGGAGAATTAAAACACGTTTTATATTAGCTAACAATTTTACTGCTATAAATAATTCTAGAGCTAATGTACAATATTGATTTAAAAACATTATGAAACACTTCTGAAAATAAACAATTTAATAAGCGATAATATTAATAAAACTAAAGGTAATCCCCAAAGCGAATTATGACACAGCCTTGCTACCGGAAACCGCGCAAGTCCATTCCGTCACATTCATTAATGGGGTATTTTCAAATAACCTTAAAATAAAAGATAGGTATTTCCGACCGATTGCAGTTCCGCAATGAGTCATAACTGTGAAATTACACATACTCATTAATGCTTACACATATTATTTTATATTTGTGTTATTTGTATTATTTTCAATACTGATAACGCACTTACGTCCTTAATGAAAAATAATTGCCACAAGTTGACTATCGTCTCATCTGCAGCCTATATATGTACCACTGTTGGACACTCTTTAAGAAGAGTCCCATCCCAGTCTCTTTAAGTCTCTTTGAGTCTCTTTATCCCATCTAAGAATGGGAGAAACACAAGATCCAATGCAGCTTGGCTGTGGATGCGACTGCCAAAGCAAGTGGGAGACTGGGTTACTTCCAAGACGCGGTGGAGCTTGAGATAGCAAATTTCATTGACCATCCAAGGACTATGGCGAAAGTTGTTTTAAAGTTTGCTCATCACTAGTTGAATGTGAAAAGTATTTATTTAAGATTGATAGAAAATCTTAACAAACATCCCTCAGGTGATTCCCCGATATTTCTAGTGTCGTAGGAAAGTTCTATGGAGAAAGAGCTCCATGCTCTTTTGCGTAATAGTTCGAGAACTCCATTTTGATTCTAAAAACAAATCATTTCGGCATAGTTGGTGACTCAATCAAAAATGTTTATTTCGATTTTTTTGTCGCTATGCATCGGAAAGCACGTTAGTTACATCTGTTACAAATGTGAAAATTTATATATTGTTTAACCTCTGCTTATTCATCAACTTTAAAATATTTATATATACGTTTATATTTATGAATAATAAATAAAATCTCCTAATATCAATTTCATTTGGTCACCCTACTCAGAGCTGTCCCCGCTGGCCAGATAAGGGTGCATTAGGGAAATTGTGCCTATCTGCAGATCTCGAACGCTGAATAGTTTTACTTTCTTTGATTTGGGCTCGGCCTGAGCCACTACGGTCGAATATCGTGGAACACTTCGAAGTTCGTAGCAACGGTGTAATACGTGTGACTTACTACTGCTTTGGAAATAAGACGGTAATGAAAATCAATATAAATACTAACAGATAAAAGTAAATATTTTTGATAATGTATATACGAAGTAAAGTAGTAAGATTTAAATGAACTAGGAAAGCCCTTTCTTCAAAACTAGTGTAAATCGTGAATTGTAAATTTAGTATAATTTAATTGATAAAAAAGAAATTTTAAATGAAAGAGTACAGTTAAGAGACTTACATGAGCGCCAGCAACATTACTCGCACAAGAAATACTATTTACCAGACCTTCTAACATTATCCCCGGTAGATTTTAATGTTGAAAATTGGCTTTAAATAATATGCATAATATGAATACCAATGTATTATAAAATATTTTTTGTTTTATATACCTGCTTATTTTAAAGCAATCTATCTGTACCATAGACTACATAACCTTGGTTGTGTAATCTATGGTCTATACAGAGTAGGTGTTTAAATGTATAATGCTATAATAGCTTGCATTACCCGCACTATTACAAATCATTGACAGACAGACTGACAATACAACTTTATGAATGGTTTTCACACTCGCCTCAGTGAAAAGGTGATATGACGTCATAGAGCAACCATGATGAGATGATGACGAGAATGGCGTCATCATAACAAGTTAAATTATTCAGTTGTCACCAACACTGTTCCCATTTATATAAGCTTCCTAAAAATACTTATTGCTATCTTAATAGGTACAGTACATACATTAATTCCGCCTTCCGTAATTCGTAAATCTATATATATATATCTATAGGTATATATGTTGTGAGAAAAATGTCAGACCAAGTTAATGAAAAAAATATTTCCTAATGTAATATTTGACGTATTTACCTATATAAACTCTCAAATATTGCAATATTTGAGAGTTGGTTAATTTACTTTACTTTATATTTCTATGATAATTAAAAAAGAAAAAGGTTCGCTCATTTTCAAAAATTAAATGTCAAATGTGAAAATAAATATTCTCATGTAAATAATATTCTTTCGCTTAGTTCCGCAGTTCCCTTTCAAATATGTGTATGTATTATTTTATATATTAGTTCATTTAACTTTGCCCTAAAATACTTCCTATAAATTTTAAGAAACTACATTTTCAGTATCGTGACTTTTGTTGGCATCACCTCCACCAACATAATTTATATAATACATACATTATATTGGTGCATTTGTTGTTACATATTTTTTTGTTACTTTGTACCATGAACCTCTTTTTTGTTGATCTGCCTTTACTCTCCACATATTTATTAGCATATTTAAATTCAATTTGAATTCCAAACCTTATCTAATTTGATTATTATTCTGTGCAAAATCTAGAGCTAGACATAAAAGTATTAAATTTGTACAATCACTAATAAGTATCTATCATGGCGTTTCGACGGAAAACCAAAGTTGTCATTAAAAATTAAAAGTATATTTTTTATTCATGCAATAAATGTTAAGTAGTTACTCGAAATGACATGACGTCACCGATCGCATAACATCAGGCTAGCGAGAGAATAATTTCATGCAAGCATTTCTAAAGTAATAAAATTGTTATAGTTTGCGTCAATGGGTGTTCTCTTTACATTATTTAACTATGTATAAGTATATGTCTTATGTTGCTATGTCATTTCTACGTAAAACAGTTAACTTACATAATTAAATAACTCCCCGCCAGTGTTTTTAACTGACTTTAATAAAACGAGGTACCTAACACATGTATGTCCGCGACTTCCTCAACAACTATTGGTCCGAATAAAATGGAACGTGTTAGTGAAATTTCTAGTCTGTCTGTTTGCTGTTGGCATAGCCCTTACAAATTATGTCCTTAAAGAGATGCGTGTTTGTAGATTAACGGTTCGGTTCATTGATTATTATTTTGAGAACCTTTTTACCACCTAGAATGAAAAATACAGTTTTATACAGATGAACCATACGTGTCGTCTGATGGTAAGGATGACAAAGCCTAAAAAGCAAATCTATTTAAAAAGGCTTACAATAAAATAAATGATTACTTTAATTATACTAAAACGTGTGAGTAAATTTCTCAGCGACGATTGCCGAAAGCGCCACATCTTCTCCAAAACATAAATATTCGCGGTGTTGAATTCGTCGTTGAAGCGCGCCTAAACCGGATTCCTCGACCACAAATAAACAGGCTATCTACCTCCAACTGCGTAAACATTATGCTGTTAAGATTATTGTAATGGCTACTGACTTAAGTAAGATGATGGTAGCGAGCCAGGTGTACTATCTTATCTTATCTTGATGTAGGGCCAGATTTACTCCCGGAGCACGTCGAACCAATGGGATCTTTTGTGCTTCCCCAATCCTAATGTCTGTCCTGGAATACCTCCAAGATGTACTTACTAAGTACACCCAGAGTCAGCAGCCTTATATCTTCAGGACTGGAATAGCCCAGTCCAAAGAGACCCATTATTTTCCTGGAAAGAGCATCACAGTTACATAGGATGTGTTTCATTTGTTCGGTGTGCTCCCTACAGGCCCTACACAGAGGCGATCCAACAAGTTTCATCTTAAACAGCATCAAGTGTACTAAGAAAAGTGCACCGCTAACGAAACCGAGCAGAAAATTAGGGGAATTGATCCCTGGACCTGTACAACTAGGTGATATCAACAACTGTCCCATATATGTACCTCAAAAATAACTGTTTCTTAAGTGATAAGGTGACAAGGCATTCTTCCATAGGTACCTATAAATGCCACCACACCTATTGTTTCCATTGTCGCCATGATTATACTAGTGTTGATCTGAAGGTAAGTAATATTACCATCACCAGGGCGGACCCTAAAGAAATTAAAATATGCAGTAAAAAAAAGTAATTTTAAGGTTAAAATTGTTTAACAGCAAGTCTTAAGCACTAAAATAATCAAGTAAAAAGTAATTAATATAAAAATGCAATTCTTAATAGTATATAATATAAATGGAAGTTTTAAGTCAAAGTATTAATTGTAAAATATTTTAATTAATATAGAAATTATTGTCTTGTAGATAGCGATTGCAACTTTTAATTATATGCAATGGCCTACGATTACAAATCTATTGGATTTTAATTCCCATTAACACATTGACTGCATCGATCACTCCGTCAAGATCCCACCGGTCTAGATATGACATACAGATTGTTACGTACATAAAGCAGTGGGGCTGCGCGTGCGCATCAGTCAGTGACAGTGAACAGTGAGACATGCACTCGAGTCTGCTGCTTGCGTGTCTGTTTGTCTGCGCTATCTTAGCGACTGTGTGTGGTGCGTATTATTAATAATTAGCAATTTATCAATACGGATTTATTAATTACAAATTAACTTACAAATTATTGGTAATCTAAGTTGGTAAACTTACAAATTATTGGTATTACCGGGAGAGTCTCGTGACTTAAAGTGAATTCAGTTAGAAAAAATTAAAAAAAAGAATTCAGTCATTTAAATTTTCTAATTTAAATTAAACATTAAATAGAATTGAAAAAGGCTAAATTTCTTTTTATATTACACAGGTTTATACCTGTATAGGTAAAAAAATCATCAATATTTTTCATTATCATTGTCTGATTAATTATGTTAAAAAACAATATATCTGGGGCAAAATATAAGTAATATTAAATGATTATATGTAAGTACATGCACACTGCGCATAAAAGGTTAAGCCGGAATAAAAGAAACTGGTGCAATTTCCGGTTTGTGAATACTCTTTTAATAAAAGTATTTAATCTAAAGTCAATGTTTTTACCACAAATCTTTGTTACCGTGTAACAACTTTCAATTAACTACTAAATGGCGTTTATAATTTTTATGGAGCACTTTAAAATTAATAGATACCTTGTTTTTTCTCAGAGCTCATAATGCATCTTCTTTTTCATGTAGTTTTGTTATAGGACCAAGATCTTAAGATCTAAAATTGCATAAGAGTAATTAATTTTTTTTGGAGATATTTTGGATTAATACCTACTATTGTCATGTGTATTACTGTGCCATCTAAACACTAGATCAGCGCAAATTTTCCAAAAATTATTATCTAATCTGAAATAGAGCAACAGTTGATGTTAATTACAAAAGAAAAATATATGGTAAAATTGTCAATTACCTAAGTATTAACATGGGTTACGAGTATTTTGAGCCTAACTACGAGTAAAATAGGCGGCATAGAACCGTCTTGTTTGTTATAATTAATAATTAATTCGAATTAACAATAAGATTAAAATACAATCTCCTTTCTTTTGTTTCATTCAATAAAATGTTAGTTTACTATTTTGTGCATGTTGATTTTATGCTATTCATGAAGCGCTTTAGATATTTTTACACGATTTCAGGTAGGAATTAATACCATAATAACTTAATTTGTCATATACATGGTAATTTTACAGTGATTTCGCCAAAATATGTAATAGATCACTTGTTAAGCTAAGAATATACAAAAATATATTCTAATAATTTTATTTGTTTTACGATTTAAAAAAATCATTAATACTAAAAATAGTTGTCCCATAATCCCAAATATACATTCATTTTCATGTTCCACACACAGTAGGATCAAAATTTCTAATTTATTTATGAACAAGTTTAAAAATGCACAAAAAAAATTTACTTATGATAATGATAGAAGTATTTGTCATAAAATAAGTAAAAATGGCAGGCGAGCGTAGCGTTGGTGCCTTAGTGTGTAAGGCCTCCATAAGAACCCCACCACGTAAAATGTGTTTTAAAATTTTGAATTCATATGTAAGTTTATTCGACGCCTTTACAGTGTAAAAAATATCAAGAGGAAACCTGCACACACCTGTGAAGTAATTCTTAGGTTGTGTGTGAAGTCGACCAACCTGCACTGGGCCAGGGTGGTTGACTAAGGCCTAATCGCCCTCATATAGGGTAAGCTCGAGCCCCTCAGTGGGGATGTAAATGAGCTGTTGATGATAAGGGTTGTAGTATATATCAGGAGGGCTCGTACTTTGAAGTCGTTATCATGCTATGTAACATTGCTTCACATTCCGTCCCTAGTTCTTTTTAAGTAGTTCTTTTATATTTAAACATTTATGTAATTATTTACATTATTTCTAACTATTCGGTTTATATTATATATACCCTTCTATATCTCTTTGTTCTTGCATCCAATCTGTTCTTCCTTTATTCTCTCACAAGGTAACGTGGAAGATGTTTTATGTATACATTTTCTTGTTCTGTTTTTGTAATTTGCATGCAATGAAGAATATTTCTTTTGTAAACTAAAAATAATGTAATAATTAACTTAAAATAAAAATAGTATCCATCGATAAAGATATTTATTTCTTGTTCAAATGTAGTTTTTATGATAACTTTTTAATTACATTAACAAAACATGATGTAGTTTTCGTAAATAAACAAATACAACAATAGTCCATTCAATCGCTGATATTTAATCAAACAATGCAGTTGCAATGATTAAAACATCATTGTAATGATCTCAGCTGAGTAGGATGTAAACTGGTATCCGATGTGTACTTTAGCCTTGTTAGTACCTACTTTATATCATAAAGATAGCTAGGGAATATTGTTGGTTAACAACTTGTAATTTAGGCCTAAAACCGTGTACAACATCAATTCTAATATGCTACCTATTGGAAAGAGATAAAATTTAAGTTTTATCATTGATAGAGACGGTAAAAATTTACAACTAAGACGGATTTTAGTTCATGTTTTGTTATAAGGTTTTTAATGCATTTGTTTTTCACATTAGTGTTGAACCAGCGACAACAACAGCTCTATAAGTTAAATTTTGCCTACGTTCATCTGTGGACCATTCACCTGCACTCGTACCATTGAAAACTTGGGAAATATTTTGATTTTCTCCATATAACAAAGTAAATTCTTTTAAGCCGAAACTTTGAAACTAAAATAAAATACAATAAAAAAATTGAATAAAATAATTAGTAAAATAAAATTTACTAAGAAACTTCGATATTTGTCACAGTAAGAGGATTCCAGCTTATAAAATACCACCTCAACTATGCAGAGGCCGGTCCAAATTGTGCCTTATCACGCCTCTTTAAAGCCCATGTTATTGTAATATCAGTTAAAAAAACATATTTAAATATAATATTTTTATAAAATGAGTACTCAATGACAGGATTGATTAAGGAATATATATCAATAATGCGACATATAGCATTATTTAAATATATTCCTTAATATTAACATTGGCCTCGATACTGTTGTACAAAGACTCAAGTCAATGTAAGTTGACTCCTATACTCCAATTAAATCCTACCAGAAAATACAGATGACTGGTGACGTAATTTTGCTTTCCTAAAATAGCTACTTTCAAGTATATTTGCCTAATTTAACGTGCATAAACATACCTTTTAAAATGTAAAGAGCGTCACCTAATTGGACGTTCCTAAAAGTAATTCTCTTTATTATTCAATAGGTAAGAAAGAGAGGTAAATAATTTAATTTTAGTATAAGATTGTGTACCAGAAACAACAATTTAGCTTAGCTTAATGATAATAACGCTTCTATGATATCAAGAAAATTCTTTAATTTAGTAGGTTCGTGAGTACATATGTCAGTGTAATACATCTATATATTACACGTTGAACCAATAAGACTTGAATAAAATTTAAATAATTTGATCATCTTGAAGAATTGTCGCAATGCCTGAAGCTGACCAAATCAGATATCGAATACAATAATTACTTGCGTAACAAAAGGTAATATGATGCTACGATTATAACTGCGTTTAATACGAGACAATCGCTCAAAACATTTTTCGCCGTAACAATTTGATGTAATCGTTCACCGATAATGTTGGTTTGTTAATAAACCGGCATGCACTATATGTTCCTGTTTGAGACCCATGTGAACGATCGCAGAGCAATAAAAATACTCTAGCTTTTAACTTCTACAAAGAGACACCAGAATAAACTTAACTCGAGGAATCCGTCGTATCGTAATTCGTAATCAACGCTTGTCTTGATTAACGATTTTTTATCACATGATTTGATTTGGCTAACAGAATAAAGTTAACAACATAAAAAATATAGATCAACTAACAGAAATTAAAAATTAACTAAACATAAAAGAACAAAGTACCATTACAGTCAGGTCAATCTGATTTAATAAACAGTGTAAATAAAACAATATTAAATAATGAAGGTAAAAACATCTTACTCTTCTTCTTAAATCGTGCGGACGATCATCGCAAATCGACCGTTGAGCCAGTTTTCCGTCGGAGGATGATGAGCTGGGTTACTCCAGCCATCCCAGCTCCTCCAGGAAGTGTCCCAGCGACTTGACATTGCTGAACACCTCCCGGAGGCTACATAGGAGGCTGTTCGTGATACCTATATTAAAAATGTGCCTGTTAAAAATGCTATGAAAATCACAGTCATGCGTAGAGTTAACGTCTCTGGCAACCTGGCTATTAACGACTCTACAATATTACTCAGATATTGATGAATACCATTTATATCATATTCTTGCCATTCTTAAACATTAAAGGAAATATCTACATTAGGAATCATGTTCTAAGTTTCAATTGGACCTTTCACAATCCACTAGACTGCTCGCCAAATTCGTCAAATCTATAACCATTGATTTGACGAACGTAATAATATTTTTATTGTTTGGAACTAATTTATAACTATAATAATTTTATAACTAAATCATAGTACACATAATAGGTTACATTAAACTGTATTAAACTCTATGTGCTTTCCTGCAATTCTGATTGCCATAATTTACAATTCTTAATGCTTATGTCCAAAGTTTTGAACAACCGTCTGATTGTATAAAAATTTTTGCTTAACATTACATTACTCGATGTAGGTGGGTGGGCACAGTTAGGTTGGGCGAGATGTCATGATGGAGACTATAAATTGACATACCATAGATTTTCCACTTCGCAGAACGCTTCGTACTAATTCCGATGGAATGGACCTTAAAACTCAGTATTTTTATATCAGGTCAAGTTGGCTCTTTATGTCGTCCCAACGAGAAACTGTTGACCTGCGGCGGCTGCCAGAAAACTTGCTTGAACCCGGTTCCGGAGTGCGAAGGCGTCTGCCGCCAGGGCTGCTACTGCGAAGACGATGAGGTCCGGAACGCGACCGGACACTGCGTGAAGCTGTCTGAGTGTCCACCACTGCGTAAGTTAATGATATTTAATCATTAGGACAAAAATCTATGTCCCTCCATATAGAATTAGCCTAGTGGCAAGTAACTAAACTCTGCTCTACTAGATACTATTATATACTTTTTTCACAGCAATATATAAGTAAGTATGTGTTGTTTATAACAATCTCATCTTATATCTAGCCCAAATTAACTATCATTAAGGGCTTGTGTTGTAGATAGTAGACATAGGAGAGACATAGATAGTCATTTGTATATAAATATCAAAAATATAGTAAATAAACATACAAACATTCAAGACTAGTAAATAAATATTCGTATTCATTAAACAATATCTGCCCCTACCGTAAGTCAAACTCAAGATCTCTGGCTTAGACAGAGGTACTGATCACTGGATCAGACGGCAATATATAAAAAAAACTATTGTATCTGCAAATATACAACAACATGACAACGATATCGAAACTCTCGTAGTTGGCATCGTAAAAAAATATACAAAAGTTGACGATTGGGGCTGAAAGAGGTTATATGGAGTTTTAAAATAGATAGCCTTGTTGGAAGAACTTGACCATGAGACATGAGAGGAACACGCAAGGAGATTTTCCATAACACAACCATGTACCACGTACCACCGGTACCGGTACCGGAAATTTAGGAAAAAGAAACTATCACTCATCACAGATATCAAACATCACAGAGCTCCTCGTAAAATCATCTATATAAATAATATCTTATTTCATCTTCTAGCTGCCACCTTCAAACTGGACACAACCGAGCCACGTCCTGTTGTCTCCTGCCCAGAGAATGAAGAGTACAGATTCTGTGAGACCTGCAACAGAACATGTGACAACCTCAACCCCATATGTCCCGCTCAGTGTACCAGAGGCTGCTTCTGCGTCCAAGATATGGTGAGGGACAGGGACGGCAGATGCGTGAAAGAAGAACATTGTTCGAACCGAATACGGGATGAAACTCGTGAGTGTGTATTTAAACATTAAAACGAAACTAGTAGGGCAGTATGTTATAGAAATGATTTGCAAGTAATAAATCCGTAAAAAGAATTAATCGAACCATAAATGAAGAAGGTAATAATTGAAATATTATCATAATTATATTCGTGAATATGAATTTTTCAACTTCGAAGAGATCTTAATTATAGCTGTTCTTAGGTTTAAAGATTGTGTACTTCCCAAAAAAGATAAATTACCACTAACGTGAGAAAGAAATATACATAAAGTGTGATGTTTGTGTCTAGACTTCTTTCTTATATCATTTATGTTGAGAGGGAGATACTGTTAACTAATTGAATTGGTTTAACATGTTGTTTTCAGTTGTTTTTAAAATTTTGTACCTAACCAAAACTTATTTTTTACACTTGCATCTAAACCGATGTCGATAGGTGAATGAAATAGAAATGAGGCTTCATAAATAATTATGCACCACCAGATTTAAGTTCTATTTATGTTCTTATACCGAATATACTTAGAAGTCGTACTTTAATATTTCAGCGCGAAAACCAAATACAGAAAAACCAGTAATCATGCCTATAGTATATAAGATGACCTGCAACGAGAACCAGGAATATAAAGACTGCGAGAACTGTGAGAAGACTTGCAGCAACCCCAATCCACTGTGTCCAGCGCAGTGCACTAGAGGATGCTTCTGCAAAGATGGTCTTTATAAGGCTCCTCACGGTGAATGCGTTACGTTGGAGAACTGCCCTAAAGGTTGGTACAGCAGGCACCAAGTGATTGAAAAGCTCAGAAGTTGAATACTATTGTATTACAAAGTGTCCAGGCAAATCATATCTGCTATATCTCTCGATCCCACTTAATTTACCAGGAGTTGTTCTGGACAAGAGTTTAACTTTAATGTTAGATTAAAATAGAGTAGTCTCTAATATTACATACGCCCTAAAATCCCAATCTTCAGAATAGAAAGAATATTCAGCTTTCGTGAATGTTTTAGTCACCATTCCTTATAATACATGCTATCTTTATCGAATAATTAAAAAAGTGACAAAGACAGCACACATTATCACTCATTTTTAGATATAGATAAAGAATTGTATCGAAGTCACCATCAGTGGAAGATTTACTTCGTTCTTTTTTATTTTCTTCGATTTACTGCGGCGCGTGTAGCGTTTTTTTAAAGCCGCCGAGATTTTTGTAATTATGTAGTGTCTGCTTGGGTAATGAGTAGAATATTCGTGGGGTTGGGGTGATTAAAGTATTGTTGCAAGTAGAAGACGTAAAATCAATTAGAAAAATCGGTGCATCATGGTATACAGGGCCAACTATATTCTGTAGTGTAATTCTAGCAAATACGTACGCAAATACATTTAATGTATGTATCTTAATAATTTAAAAAAAAAACTAAAGTATCGACATTATTTCAAGATTTGCTTACCCTACAATTCTCCGGTGTCACATTGCTTTTTTATCTACTGTATAGTTGTTCGCGTAGATCTCTGATGCTTTAAGAAGGTAGAATTAGATTTTGTGTGTTTACTTTCGCTGCTGATCTTACTCAAACGTGATAGTACATTATAGGAGAATATATAACTTGTTCTACTGAAAAACAAAAATTATTCGTCAAATTATTCAGACATTAAACTCTCAAAACTGTTCTTGTTCATATTTATTTTCACATGTCTATATTTTCAATTTGTTCTATCCTATGAGGTCAAAGTATATGTTGTTTTAAGGCTCCTAACTATTTATTCTTCTATATAAGTTATTTATTTGTATATTGTTCCAATAAACGACTTGTATTATTTTCTACATACTTTTCTTTGTTTACCTAAGATTATATATTTCAGTTTTCACTTCGATTACTTTCAGTGTACTTCTTTCGACTATCGTCTAAAATTCCTGTATATAATATATTTCCTAATCCAGTGCTTAATCTCAAATTTAAACTTATGCTTTGGAATTATTGAAGTACGTCAATAAATTTACATGAATAATTTTAGCTTGCGACCCGTTTAACTATGAATCCCACAATTTTTTTAAAAATAATTAATCATTTTAAAAAGATGATTAATATATATGTGATAATACCAAAAATTCCAAATTTCGTAAAAAAAATTTTTGTTAAAAATTAGTCGTTACGAGCTCTAAATATACCAATATTTAACATAATTCTATCTTACAAAAAGTCCAATACGACTCGGATTTTAAACAGATCGAGCTCGATATCGAGATCTTAAATAATTTGAAAAAGTGAGCGTCAAGTCATGGTTTTTATTATTTTGTTCTTTACGACAATTGAAATTTACGGTATTGATATTGAAACATCTTCGGGTTTTGCATAAATTTTACTTATAGAAGACTAATTCTAGAAGTAGCATTTATTATTGATGGTTAGCGAAGTAATGTTACAAATTTCTTAAAGTTTTTTCTCGAATGCTCAGTATTGAGACGCAAAGCATGTAAAGATTATCATGATATTGTTTCTACTACGCTAGCGGAGATATTCATGGGTTCAGCGCATGAACCCTCCGTCGACGACTGCGCAGCCGACGAAGAGTACTTCTCTTGCGGATGGTGCGAGCCCACCTGCTCGGAGCCCAGCCCCAAGTGTCCACAGCAGGTCTGCACGATGGGCTGTCTTTGCCGATCGCCCTTACTACGGCACAGAAGCGGGCGTTGCGTACAGGCAACCGATTGTAACCCTCGACAGATGTTTAAGCTTACGTCTTACATTGAACCAATTTGAAATCAGTTCGTGATCCTGCCGCATTGTATTATATTACCCATGCAGTGAAATAATATTGTCTATCACCTTACAAATTAATATCTTATCATCCAATTAAAAGGAACTAAAGATGTATAAATATTTATCAATATAACTTTTGTAAATATAAAACACTTACCTGTGGGCAGTTACTGTATTTACACATCACCTACTGTAAAATATATAAATTTAGATAATAATGCAATCACATATCTATTAGGTACAATAATATTTATTACACTTACTTCACATATACACGAACTAATTGGGGGCTGAGATCTCTAGATTAGGATTTTAAAATCTACCTTGTATGATTTGTTGCGTTAATCGTAGAACCCCCTAGAATAGGAATTGGAGTACTTCTCTTACAGATCGTGATGTAAGACTATTGGATAGGAGGTAGCCGATTTGTTACTTGTGATAATTTGCTTCATCCGTTGATTGACGAGGTGGGCTTTTTTCGCACACAGCATTAGCGATAAAGTATCTCGACAGGTAGTAGGAGAAATATCCAAAAACCTGTGCTCGTTCTTGCAAATTCGGCGGGACAACACCAGAGAGTGCAATCCACTAGATGTGAAAAGTCATTCGGTGCGAAGAATAGTCATATGAGACACATTGTTTTAAAATAAGCGCTTTGCACTTCTTCACATATAGACTTTGTCATCATCTCTCAGATTATCAAGTAAGAATAAAACAGATCACTGTCGAAGAATAGAAGAAAGAGATGGGGTCAAAGGAGAACAGAATGAAATACATGCACAGCACAGTTTGATAAGCAAAAAGCAACAAAGACAAAGAACATGCAAGAAAACAATCAGCTTTTACCTTAAGCGAAGGTATCGCGACAAGTCGAAGACGGATACAAAAGGCAAGGGCTTTGCGTCGTGGTATTAACTCATCTGCAGGACACTGGAGGACGTGCGCACGCGCCGAGCGGTAGATCTGATGGCTGCCAAGCTCATCAATAGTCCCGGTTTAGGAATGTACGTTTTCACTACATGACTCGTCCCTAGAGAATTATACAATTTATCCGTCATCGTAAAATCTTCTAAATATGCTTTATTTAGGTTAAGTTACATAATTTAAGGGGATAATAAAGATTATAGTAGTAGTTTTATTATTACTTTGTAAATTCATTTATTTCATAGTAGGTTATGTGCAGTTAAAATAGTAACTGCCCACATATTTATATATATTTTAACTGTTTAGATATCTTCCAGGCGCCTTTTAAGAATGTGTAAAATAAACATGAAAAAAACATGTTTATTTTACATCGATTTTATATGAACTCCTTCTCGTTTACACTATTTTATGTACTTTGCCTCAGATAAGTTTACACAGTATTTAAAGACCTGAAGAAAATATATTACACCTCAATTTCAGTATATAATTTTAATGTATAACGTTGTTAATTGAACCGACTATATTCCCTCTCTTTCTTTAGTACGATTTATTATTAAGCAAATGTTATATGTAAAATATCTTTTTAAACTTTCAAAAATGGCGCTGATTTTGTTCACTAATTTTCTTAAATGAAACTTAAATTTAAGTTACCTATAGCCTTATTTTATGTATTATATCTAATAAATAAACGCGTTAAGACGTACGATCTACACTTAATTGTTTATATATTATTCGATGTTCCAATGAGTATGTCGCGGCTCAATGAATTAGGTTTATTTAGAAAATGATATTTCAAGTAATTCATTTATCACACATTGTTCATTTCATCACAAGCTAACGAGTAATAAATTATGATGTTATTTTTTTGTTTGTAATAAAGACTTAACGAATTATTCACTGTATTATTTAACCCATCTTTATATTAGTATAATTTATTATAAAGAATGACGATTAAGTGATTTATCATTTCATAATTTTCATGGAAGAAAACAATCGGCTTTTGTTGTGTGCAAAATGTATTTCGCCCATTACCATGAGCTCTTAAAGAAACATTGAAGGCTTTGACTTCATAAAGTTCAAGGACACAGACAAGTGCCTGATGTATAACCTTCATCATTTTAGGGTTGTCACAAACACGTCTGTTAATAAACTTGATCTTAAACGTGAGATTTTGTTTTAACTACTGGAATACTTACTACTCTGTAGGTACTTCCGAAGACGTTCGCTTATGTTATGCAAATACAGAAAGATGGGTCAAAATTCGTACATTAGGTACTTCCAAATATTCTTTCTCATCCACTAACTCACATTATTGAGCTAGTGTGGTTTAGGCTCCAAGATCTAAAAAGTAAATTATCCTTTGGCCATTTAGGAATGTATGATTCCCTATAAAGGCTAAAATAATATACATGAAGTTCAATGTTTAAAATAGGTTTACGAGATGACTGGAAGAGATAAAACCTACTTTTCGTAGTATGTAATGGAGGACTTATCAATGTTTATTTTATTTGGTGGAATATAGTTTTTATTAAATATCTCGAAAAGTTAGGCATTTTTTTAATATAATACCAATAAGTATTACTAGTTTGCTCAACGTATTACGGAGTTTTAAGTTGTGGCTTTACATATTACTATACAAAGAAAAAATAAATTCGGTATAATAACTTCGATTGAAAACTTCTGAAATATGTTTGCCTAATAGGAAATTTTATTTTATACAATTTTATTTAATGTTGTGGTTTGTCCAAAGTGGACGCAATAACTTGTGTTTTATCAACGCGCGTTCTTGTATTAACTAGTTCAGTATTAGACAACCCTTACGTCAAAGATTAAACACCCACATCTTCGCTGCAGCTGAGTTATGGTAGTTCACTGTGTGAGTGAACTACATTTTTCAAAGAGCTCCCTTGAAAAATGCATTAAATCACTCTGATGAGTTATATGTTCCATCGCGTTAAAATGATATATTAACATATATTATGATATATTATAAGCCTTTGATGAAAAAAAATCTTTTTCACCTTGCATTCTAATTATTCTATTAACCTTTAGTCTCTCCCCAGCGATGTTAACCTGTAGAAAATCTATTGTGTATAATACATGAGTTCAATTTATTACTTTAATAAAATGAAGTCTTACATTTATTTTTGGTATGAATAATTTTAACAGGCGGTAGCGCGAGGGAGGAATATATATAGGTTTATATGAAAAGTTTCTAGGTGCCAAATGCCTTATATTCCTAATCAAAATTGGTTACAAATTTCAGATGAAGCTTAGCTTAGTATTTTATCCTATAGTAACGGGGAGACTCAAAGTGAAAGAAGGAAAGCTATAGGATACTTCTTTCGTACAAAAAGTCACTTTCGTATATTTTAATTATATACTTATACCTACTTCATATTTTGAAATAACAAGCAATTTTTTAAAACTTGTCATCAGTTTAAATTGTGACTGAAAAAGGTTAAGCGTAAGAGAAAGCCCGCAAATTGCTATTTATACAGGCTGTATACATTATACCTCATTGTCTTACCTGTGAGGAAAATATTAAGATAACGAAAACATAGATACTCTTTTTAATCTGTGAACACAAGTTTGATAGACACACAATTTAATTTTTTGTGATCTAAAAACAGTAAGTAATTTTAAATACGCTATGAGTGAAAAATTAAAAGATATGCGGGAAAGATCGCAGAAAAGAAAGAAATTGTTGGCCCAAACTGTGAGTGTAATAAACATAACCTTGATTCTTCACAGACGCTACGATTGTAAAGGTCTTTCGTCGTAAGAGATAACTTATTGTTTTTCATGTGTTATTTCTTTTTAATATCATGGTGATAATCGTGTTTTAGCTTGGTGTATCTAGTGTAAGTGAATTGAGACATGCGTTGGGCGCTTCGCTGGATGTGCCGGCGAAGAAGCAAGCGGCATCGGAATGCAATCCAGATGGCAGCGACAAATCTGCAGCTAAAGATCGACACGACGATGGACTGGTCTACACGGATTCCTCCACCTTCTTAAAGGTAATAATTAGATGGTATATTTTTAATGTCAGTCTTTTAATATCCTCCTTACAATTAACATGACACTGATGCAAATCTCAACGAAATAATTAAACATTGTAAATCAAACAATGTAATGCTTCTATTTATAATATATTATTTATCTAATGATTATCTATTACCTGTTAGATTAAGATTATCTATCTATGTGTCTTAGTAAAATGGATGTTAAATGCTTATTTGCACTGATGACAATTAAAAAAAAACTACGATTAACTAGAGAACGCTGGCTTACTTTTAGCATTGATAAATTTTGTCATTGCATGCTTCCATACTCCAATACGTATTGAAGGGTGTTTCATACAAGCTGCGCTTTGTGTAAGTTGACCTTGTTGATCTACAACACTGGAATAATACTTAAACATTTGCACCATAGTCTTAAACTATTAGGTCTGCCTTTAGTACTATGCAAACACATAGTAAGAAACTTTTTATACACTGACTGACAGAAGGCAAACAGTGCTGTGTATTTGTGAACTTATGCTGAAATCTATAATTCCAGGGTACCCAATCATCCAATCCGCATAATGACTACTGTCAACACTTTGTGGATACTGGTCAAAGGCCGCAGAATTTCATCCGAGATGTGGGCCTGGCTGACCGATTTGAGGAATACCCAAAGTTAAGGGAATTGATCAAATTGAAGGATGACCTCATAGCACAAACTGCAACACCGCCAATGTATTTGAAATGTGACTTGAAGGTATACAATTTGAATTTTGTTGGTATATTAATAGGTGTAAACTTTCTAAATTCAAAATGGGATTTTTGTATTAATAAGGATGAGTGATTTGAAGGCGTATGGTAGAGCCATAGAGCTTGAATTGACGGCTCTACTGAGCTAATGGGTCAGTCGGAATTGTTCAAAACTGCTTCAATGGTTATGCAGGTTATGTAAACAGTTTAAATGTGAGTATTTATTATAATAAATAAATATTCATTCTCATCATATAAATATCTGCACCCCTGCGGCTAAATAAGTGGGGGTACTATAGAGCACAATATAGGTTACAGCAGCCATTGCATTTGACAACAAAGCTTTTGAGTGATGTCGGTGCGACTCCATGACGATTGTGTTATCATCTCAACTAACTAGCTGAGTTGTGAAGGCATTTGAGAGCGCGTCAAAATCATGAAAGAATTTCTGGTCCACTATCCTTGCTCCATGATCAGGAACCGCAGCAGCTTATGAATTAGTTATTATGCTTATTTCTTAATGGAGATGGATTTCGATGGATCATTGAAGATACGAAATAAAATAACTATCAGTTAAACGGGCATAGTAAAAATCTGCGTAACTAGCATTGGGTGATTCCGTGTATATCACAAAATGTAGCCAATAGTAAAAATTGTTACAATTAGCTACATTTTGTCATTTCTCCTAAAAGTAATTGAAATAAGAATTTTATCAAATTATAACCTTCCCCTGCAAGACTAGAGATGTGAAGATAAGCAGACATTATTTGCACTATCTCCGACAAATCTAATGCTAAAAGTGCCACTTTATTAACCACCCTAAAACTTTCGCAGACATTTGACTTGAAGCAGATAGGTAACAAGTTTGATGTAATCCTGGTCGAACCACCGTTGGGCTCTGGATGGCGGTGGCAGGACATCCTGGCTTTGGACTTACAGCAAATTGCACAAGCCAGGTCCTTTGTATTCCTTTGGTGCGGTAGCTCAGAAGGTATGTTCAATGCTTTACACAGCTACTTGGGCTAAGAACAAATGGAAAAACAATAATCATTCTTACCATTAAAGGTCTCGACATGGGAAGAGAATGTCTCAAGAAGTGGGGCTTCCGTCGCTGTGAAGACATCTGCTGGATAAAAACTAATATTAAGAACCCGGGGCACTCGAAAAACCTTGAACATAATGCAGTCTTCCAGAGAACTAAAGAACACTGTCTTATGGGAATTAAGGGAACGGTCAGAAGATCTGTGGATGGAAATTTCATACATGCTAACGTTGATATTGACCTTATTATATCAGAGGATCCAGAGTTCGGGAGCACAGAAAAGCCGATTGAGATATTTCATATCATGGAACATTTCTGTCTGGGTAGAAGAAGGTAATATATTATTACTAAATTTTTAAGAACTAAGCGAATGTTACACGCTCAATATTACGTCAATCACGATATTTAATAGACAATTAGTATAGTTTCGTACACTGTTATGTCAGACCCATCTTTTGACCGGGAAGCAAAAGACCACTTTCGTCCGTCCAGTCCATTACATTGACTTTGAGCATGATGGCCGAAAAAACGAAAGTACAGGCAGACATTTTATCATATGAAGAGCATGTCTCTGATAAAAAACATAGTTTAAATTATTTGACGTCTGTTTACATCATAAACTGTGGCAGCCGTGTTATGCCTTACTGAGAATGTGATCAAACTGCTTCAACATGGTTGTTTAGGAGCTGCTGCCCGTCTGTATCCCTGATCTTTAAATTTTGAGATGACGTGCCTAACGTATAGAGTTCAGGCAATCTCATCGCAATAGGCACAAAAGGGTTGAACAACTAATTGTTTTTTCTTCCAGAATACACCTGTTCGGTCGCGATTCCACCATCCGTCCAGGCTGGGTGACCATTGGTCACGAGTTGACCAACTCAAACTTCAAAGCAGAATTGTATTCCTCATACTTTACCGAAGGCCGGGAAAGTACTGGATGTACGGAACGTATTGAAGCACTTCGTCCTAAGAGCCCACCCAATACCAGCAAAGGAGCTCGGCCAAGAGGAAGAGGAGGATTCAGGGGTAGAGGAAGAGGCAGAGGAGCTATTTAGCAGTAGAATTGTTAAAACGGCCCAAGAACCTCGACGTAACGACGATAGATTCTCTAAATCATGATTGAATTCGTGAATTGGTAAGGATGAAGTATAACTGGTTTACAAATGCACAGGAATTAATTTAATAACTCATCCTTTGTGTGTACCAGCCTCAACTTCTCATAAGAAAACTTTATTTTTGTACAAACTACTTGTAATAATAAATATGCATCAGAAGTTTGACAAGATGCACAAGATCCAATAAAGAGTATAACTGGTCCAGATAAATCTTTCAAATAGGTCGCACTTATTTCTTAATCTAAATGTTGCATTTGTCAATATTTAAAACAAGTAAAATATTTAAGTGGACTAACTTGTGTGTACTTTGACTGTAGTTTTATTTCATATATAATATTTTATTTCTTTCTTCAAAAGAAGATAGCAATCTTCTTTTGAGTTTCTTATTGTATTTGTTAATTGAGAAACATTTGACAGGTTTAAACAACATACATTTTATTTTGTAAATTTCTTGTAGTTTGTGATGTAATGATATAATGAAAATGAGATTGCTGTTATAATTGATGCAAAAATTATGTGTGTGTAATCAATTACATAATTTCGTATATTTTTATGTATAATGTGATATCCATCATGTCTATCATTGGTAAATAAAACACATTAATTATTTACATCAATATATTTTATTTTACATAAGTTGTCTTTAAATCAACTCGACTATTCTGAAGTTCCTCAAAATATAAAAAAGACAAAACAAAAATAAGACATATGAGATCTTTTACTTACTAATAAGAAAAATTTACACATTTTTATTCATTGTTGTGAAACTAAGAACTTCTTATGATTCATAAAAAAGATTTTATATATTTTTTAATATGCGGAGAGGGCTTTACTAGTTACGTGGTGGTAGAAATTATACAGAAAAAGGGAATTTGCCTAGATCTGTTTGGGAGCAAAAAGAGGGTCGACTGTGGCGCCGCCAGCGTGCTAAATGTGAAACAACTAGAAACAAAAACCACGTTATAACACACGCTCGTGTTAAGGAAATGCACAATTTTTTGAAAGCGAAATGTACGACGCCTATCTCCTGTCACGCTCACGCCCTACTACACCGATAGAGTCAAGACACATTAATCGACAGTTTGTCTATAGAATGTTATCAAACGACTTCGGTAATAAATTACATGTTTGTTACTTATCACCAAAGCAATAAGGTTTATGAGTAACCAGTTGAGTTTTTTATGACTGCACCACATGCTTTCATGTTTTATAATATTGAAATACCCAAAATATGAGTTTCAAATATATCTGAAATGACAAATAATAATAAAAATTATCAAGCTAAAATAAACATCAAACTTTCCATTTAGATTCTTTAAAAAATTCCCTGTTGAATTATTCTTATTTTTTTAGAATAAAGGTGTATTTACTGACTCAAGATCGACTTCTATCAATAGTGTCTTGATTCTAATGCACTTGGGGTCAAAAAAATCACATCTTACTAGACAATAGTTGTCATGTTTAAACTACAAAATTTAAATCATGACTTTTGACTCGAAACTCAATACTCGAAAGGTACGTTTTCTTTAGCCCCAAGTATATAAAGGCCAGTGCAGCCAAAGAGCGACGGTTTTCAGCGTCAGTTTCCCCGTTAAAATACAGCCTATTGAATGGGTTAAGCACAAAAACAGCCTAGAGTTCATAAAAATTCTTCGTTGATTTTTCCTCGTCCCTCGTCTGCACTGGCCTTAACAGGTCCCCAGACCATTGTGACACGTGTCTAGTTTACTCACAGGCTTAGCCTCATAGCATGCGGCATATGCTTAGTCTCAATTGATTGCTATTTTTCATAGGTAGCTTGAAAATATGTGATAATGAGAGATTTTATAAAAACAAAAACTACGATAAAAACTAAACTGTATAGCTTGATAAAATACTTTAATTTTAAATTAAGGTATAAGTATGCAAAAACTGAAATCCTGGAGCACCTTCTTGACGTAGCTAAGTTGAATAATGCAATTACCATAACGCAGCCGATAGCAGTAGAGGCTTCAGTGGTCTCAAATGAAACTCTGTTAAAGCGAATCAAGTGGTAAGAAGGTTAGAATTATTATAATTTATGTAGCTTGCCTGAAGAAACTTCACTCGCGCCCCTTCTAATATCGTGGAGCAAAAATAACATGGTATAGTGACTTTGCACGCAATACTTTGTTAGGCGTCAACACTGCCTATTTGAATTGGAATGCTCCTATTTTTAATTGGTTGTCGACTACATGAAAAACAACAATCAAATGAGTTTCAATGACTTATCTAAGGTTGGTTTTTCTTACAAGGCCTCTTTGGGAAAATTATCCATAGATCGTTTATTGAAACTCAGCTTATGCCAATGCGTTGGTGCCACACGTAACACACGGGGAACCTGTGACTGATCTTGTGATATTAGCGGGCAACCACCGACCACCAATAAAGCCCTGTTGCCACAGCCCCTCGCGGCCAATTGACTGCGGGCACCAGCCCACGCGACACCCACATCAACTCTTACTATATTACATAATTCATTTGTTATTTATCATTATACAAGGCATATTCTTACGAACGCGCCGCGGTTGCAGGCTTTGTAGGACCGTTACCACGTAAGAGTTCGCTGATGAACTCGACGACAAACGCCTGCGACCGCAATGCACTGCGACACCCTTTATGTATCATCGTCATAAGATCACATTTTTTTATAAGGCAAACAACAATCTTTAAAGCTAAACCTTTGATGAAGGGAAGGGAGTTCCAGCGAGAAACCAATGACGAATATTGGTGCAGAACGAGACATACGATTGGAATGGGGCACTAACACTAGTTGCGGGTAGTTTCACATTAAAAGAAATTATTTCAAAGAATAAGTTATGACTTGGTCACTCCACCAGACGGAGACTGATCACACTAACAAATCCTAAATTTGTACTTGATGATACGCGTATAAACACCGGACGCCAAATAGATTGTATTTGCTGCTTATAATTATAAAACATTTGAAACAATCAGCGAAACGAGATTAATATATTTACAATCGATTGGAAAACCAATATTTGTTTGGAGTCTTAACAGTTAAATTACAACACGATCGGTTGTGGTACATTTAAAATTAAATTACAACTAATGATAATGTTACAAACTCATGACTTTTAAAACATTTTTCTTAATCTGGAAGCATGCGTGTGACTCGCTTTAATGGTACACATTGGGCCGCATTCTTTAGCACATTCTATATCTTTATTTAAGATTAGTATTCATTCTCTCTTAATGTGTAGGTAAAGGATAGCAAAAATTTATCAAATAAATTCCCGTTTTCAATATTCCATCTGGAGTAAGAAGTAAGTACTTCGGAATAAGACATAGTGGGTCTACATCTGGAATCCCTGCGCTAAAACCTAAATTTAAGAGTCAATTTAAATGCTTAACAGTAAGTGTTCAATTTTCGACCTTAAGAGACAGCTTCCAAAATACAATCCGGCTATCTATAGAACCCTATCATGCAGCATCAAAATTCAATATCGCGTCCCGCTTCAACGCAGTATACCACAAATTTTAGTTTACAATTTGGTTAATAAATATAATTATAATATTCTGCTGAGCCAGTTACGAATTTATTGCCTTGCTATCTTTTTTTGTGTATAAACATCGAGAATGTAAGGACAAATATCTGATATTATCACAAAAACGCACCACTTCAAAAAAAGAAGGTATATGACATAAAACAATAAATAAACAAAAAACAGTTTATTTAAATTTGACGTAAAGATAGTGTTTTGCGGGATTGAGTACATTTCTTTTAAACAGACTTATATTTAGGGAGCCACCTCTTAATGAATGTAATAAAATTTGTACTGTACAATGGCCCTGATTCTGATGTACATAGTCTAAAATTACATTTAAATTATAAAATTTAATTAATTTCTCAACGGGTAGTTCATAAACATTCCACCAGAAAAGGACAGACTGATGGTGATGACATGTGACGTCACTGAGAAGACATTTTTACAGAATTTAGCCTTTTAACACAGATCTAAAAATAAGCAGAGTTGGCTGGTTTCAAAATATTCTAGGCATGACGCAAATTAGTTACCAAGCAAACTCCACTATTTAAAGGAAATCAATAAAGAACGCTAGGAAGAAATTGTAGTAAGCTTTCTTTTATCCAAGGACAGAATATTGGAACCGGCTTTAAAACAAGGCAACTGTATGGGTTGTAAACGATTAAATAACCTCGACGTTACTATATAGTCTTTCTACCCTTCTTATTCGAGTCAAATTAAATAGAGGCAGACAACATAACATATTAAAAATTTAGATTTGGACTAGCTTAGACGTTCGACCCCATTGACTTTTAAAATTGTTTATGGTCTTATAATATATATTTGAGTTTTTTGACAGTTCTAATCTTTGTTATCCTTTATCCTTTAGATATTGATAGAAAGATATATACTGTATTCATTTTTAAATTTGTGGAGCAACATGAGAATCCGGCCCAATATTTAAAAAAAAACAATATTTAATTTTTGTAATTGTCTAGCCAGTAAAAATTTATATTTTCGTACATTTTATGATACTCGTATTGCAGCTTATCTCAAGTTCACGTTTTACCCATTTCTATGACGTTGTTAGTCTACCTTACACGACAATCTAACTTAACCTACATTTACCACCATACTATAACTAAATCCTTACCGAGTATCTCCAAAATGCCAATAAAGAATATTATTTCTCTAGGAACTAGGAATTTTCAATCCCAGGTGATAAGTTATTAATACAAATTGAACGTGAATTTTCATTCATTTTCATTAAACACTTGAGTTTGTTACACGCAGCGAATAATGAACTTTATTGGGGACTGATACAGCCTGCGAAAGGTTTATGTTCAGCTTTTACATTCCTTTTGTAGACTGTATATTTTATTGTTTAATTTATATACTGAAACGCATTTGAAGGTAATAAGCTTAACTCCAATGGTGTAACTGCCTTTAAAGGCAGTCTATCTATAGATTTTAAGACAAGAGGATAAAAGCTATAGGCTTTGAATTATACATACAGTCCCCAGCATTTAATTTAATTTTAAAATATATATATATAATAATAAAAAATTTCGTCAGCAATTGAAACCTTATGTGTTATATTAATTACAATACTTTCTTATCCAAAATATATCGGCATTTTGATCACCCATCCATCTCCAACCAACTCATATCTAACACTCCAGCGCTCTGAACGTTTAACAATGTAACGCACATCTAAATTTGGAAAATAAGAAAAGATCTCAATATGTGCTACTTTATATTCGATATGAGTCGCTCACGTAAAGCTGTATTTATTTGATTGAAATTATAATATTTTTATTTCAATTTAAGACAATTTTCGACATACCAAAATACTTATCGAGAAATGTTGGTAAATACAGCTTCATTCCTTTCGCATTCCATTACCCGCTCCCTGAACGTCATAGAAACAAACGGAATTGATTGACAGATGCTCCATCAAGGACCCGTACAGATGGAACAGTCACTATTGTCACTTAGTAAAATTTCCTACTGGTCACCGGGTTGTGACGCAACCTACTTAATCTATGAAAGAAAAACAGATCTCATTTAACACTAATGTATGATAACAATAATATTTACATTTAGAAAAAAAATATACCCCGACTTGTAACGGAATAACGCATTCGGAGGATAGCCGAACTCATTTTGCTGCTGGGAACCAAAATTCATTGATAATTTTTTATGTCAAAATATAGTTTGTTTAAAAAATACAATAGTGTAAAGCACCAATTTTGACAACAATATGTTTATGAACACATGCTTTTTAATAACTTGATGTGCATTGTATAGTAGTTGACGTATTGCACAAATTTAAGTCATGGGCCAACTAGAAAAGCTAATTAATGTTCCTAATTCATCTTAAATATGGTTTCAAAATCAACCCTGCGTTCCCAGCACACATAGTTGAATTTTAATTCACATTCATTTCAAAACTAAATACAAAAAATTCGTTTATAATTAAACATCATAAATCCCAATACAACATTCCTTTAACACTGTCGATGCTATACTGTTGGAACAAATATTATGTATTTTTTTGTATTAAAATACACACACATACTTTTAATTGTTGATTAAAATGAAGCTAAGTTAAATAATGCACCTTTGTTTTGTTACAAACTTAACATAGCATTGAAAGGGTTAAAGTTATACTGACATTTCATAACACAAGCTCAAAGAAGACTTTCAGACTGAAATAAAACTAAGGTTTGAAGCTATTTTACTAATTAGTGTGTGCTATGGGGCATGTCCATGTTATTGAAATATTACTGTTATAATAATTAAGAATTATGATATTAAAAACCAATATTGTTTTTTTTTATTTGAAGTCTATATAACTGTTAGAGAACATTGAAGTTGTTGAGAGATCGCTACAAAATAATCTGCTTACCAAAGCTTTTGGTATTGTGACGCTCATATTTAATACTTTCATGATCTGTTAGTGAAGACCATACAATTTTTATTGTTAAAAATATTACCGGGAATAAGTATATAGATGCTAGACAGTTTCACGTTTTGGGTTTGTAACTTTTTGTTTAAGAGGTCACCCAATTTAAAAGGCTGTAATGTGATGTTGGCTCACTCAACACTACCTAAGTTCAGTTCTCAAATAACATGCGAAGCCCCATAGCGTTCACAAAAACAAGCCTAACAATTTATCATAACTGACGGCAGTCCATGAGATCTTTTGAAACTATATAAAAATATAACTGTCCGCCGCGGGACATAGTCAAGTGCGCTGGTGGGAATATCTGCCTCGCCATACGGCATATAATTCTTTAACAATTATCATTTTAATAAGTAAACATTAAAATAGAATTATCTAAGAGAATTAGTAGGACGATGGTGCTACACAAACAAAAACAAAATTTAACAAATAATACACAAGTCTTGGAGTTCGTAGACAGTTTCGGAAAACTAAAACACTAGGTTCATTCTGTAAATAACTGTACACGAAATACGACCGTATTATTATCACAATAACATTCAAGTGAGAAACCGTTGTTTTAATAGATATTGTAGTAAAAACATAAGCACCACCATGGAATTGGTTCCCTAAAATTTGGAAGTATATTAGAAAGAGATGCAGAATTGTTACAAAAGTTTTTGCTACGGCCGATGCTACAGCTTCAGAACATTACTTAATACCAGTTATAAAAATGGGTTTACACACTATGTACACCGAATAGGAAGGTTTTGACCTTAAGTGTATTAATGCCATTGTTTTAAAGTATACCCTATAAAATACATACATCAGATTGATAAGAAAATTTCTGAAAAATATTTTATTTCAACTATTCAAATAATAGTTTCTTTTCGTCCAAATACAATCAAAAAGTTATTATTTTTACTATAATAAACATAATAAACACTGGCCGGTTTCTAAACAACTATTTTGCTTTATCAAACACATCGGTAATTTTCATATTCCTTGTTTAATTT
Source organism: Acentria ephemerella (assembly GCA_943193645.1). Taxonomy (NCBI): domain Eukaryota; kingdom Metazoa; phylum Arthropoda; class Insecta; order Lepidoptera; family Crambidae; genus Acentria; species Acentria ephemerella. Next base: position 1,716,175 of record OW971891.1, read on the forward strand.
ATGGCAACAGATACGAAATGGAGGCGTTATGGCAACACGGTTCTTAGATCTATGAACACTATAACTGTAAGAAGTGCAAAGCCAGAAAGGTTTTGCTTGCCCGATTAAAAAATCATTATCTAGATCGAGATTTGGACCGTTCCATTTCTAAGTTGCGACAAAAGTGCGACGCAGTTGCGGAAGATCCTTACAAAGAATACCGAACGATGCCCCAGTGTACTTATCAGTCGTAAGAGTTAAATAATCAGATAAGAACATACCTTGTGACACGCTTCAACACGTAACCGACATAACTAAGCTTGAAGTACCAAAACGTAGGGAAAGTAATTATTTTACATCGAGGTAGCGTTGTCTAGTACCAAGATTGTTAATCGTCCATCGTAAATTGTCCATCCAGCACTCGTTATTATCACAATAGTACATGGCTTCAGTGGTTCACGATCCCGCACGAGCCGCCACCGAGCGCGCCTAGCTCACGGTTAGCTCTCACAAGTACGTGGATTCACCTGTCAAATAGAAAACCACATTTATAGCTCGCATCTTTCACTTTACTCGTACGGATCGTAATTTGCTTGAATCTTTTTTGACAGTGCAATTGAAAACAAATATTATCTCAAAACCAAATTAGGAGGGTAGACAAATAAATCTAAAAGATTCAAACAAATAAAATTAAAGACAATGAAATATTCCAAACGCCAGTAGAATTTATTAATTTTTAACTCAAACAATTCTATCCACGGAATAAATTTATAAACTGAATATCTGACAATTTGACAGTGATAAATGTACATATCATTTGACAGAACGTGAAAATAACTCGCTAGTCAGATAATATGAGAGGATTTAAAGATTGATCAATAAATATAAAATATTGAATCGACACTCGAGGCGTTTGAAGCACTTCATGAGACACATGCTATGCATTATAATAGTGCAAAGCGTGCGATATTCAGCGAAACAAAGAGTTGGGACATTAGACACTCTGTACAGGTTGTTAGTAATGATAACACTTATTACTAATAAAGTGTTTTGTCTCTCTCATTAATATGCAAGATGACAAAGACAAAAGATGCTTTCACGATTTTACAAACAAGACCAGTTTCAAAAGTAAAATTTTAAGTGTTGAAATTATTAAAAACAAAATATAAATAAAGTATGATCTATGTAATTTGTAAAAAAATGATGTTTATCAGTTTTTGACTTGCGTTCTCTATGTGCTATAAATATGGCATATTTATGTAATCTTAAATGGAACTCACTCCAGGAGAAATTGATAAAAAAACTTAATATATACGTTCTTTCTTATAAAAGCTATATATTTTGTCTTTTTCATTTAGCATATTTGCGAGAGAAACAAAACATAGTTCAGCAGTATTTTTAAAAGGATAAATTTAATAAGTATTAATAATTAATAAGACCCATGAGTACATGAACGAATGGTACAATGATATTGATTATATAAAAGACAAATATATATAAAATTATGAAACACATTTACAAAAGACACTTCATTTAAAAGCCTACGTCAGAGATATGGCGTCAACAAAACCATTTAACAAGAAATCAAAATGAAATAATGTCGGTAACTATAGTGATAGAAATACACGATCCAAAACATATACTTACATGTATACAATTTAATGTAAATAATTACAAGAAGCATGATCATTTTAGTTTAATTGTTTAATTTTAGTTAAGTAAACAAAAAATATTAGGAACAGGCGCACATACAAACACACACACACACACGTAAAATGAAATCGTATGGAAAACTACACAGTTTCAATCCTTCGTAATAATTTATTTATTCAGCCGCGATATACTTCTGAAACGATAGTTTTGTATTAAAAAACCGGTAACTAATTCGAAGAATTAAATTACTGTGTAGTAATCATTCTGTTAATTAATATGAAAGACAAGACTAAAGCCAAATTATTATAAAGTGGTCTAGAACACTCCATAGAAAAGCAGAGACGTGATCCGTGCTAAGCGATGGTTTGAGAAATGATGATACGCCTTTATGGGGCATAATTATTAGAATATTAAAAGAAATTATATTGGGGATTAAACATTTTTAATAGGTTATAGCAACGTAACGAAACGTTCAAATAGACTGCTAGTGTTGATCAAATAATGAAATAAAAGTCAATAAAATTAACGTGAAATATATTTTTATCATTATTTTATTGTTATTAAATGTTGATAAAACGTTTATGTCCAACCCACAGAACGACAAATAATATTAGTTATGCTCCGTACTCACAATACAGTGCTATTTAAAAGCTGGACGCAGCTTGCTACGTCAATTTTAGCTATGTGAGGGCCTTTGCGCATGCTCATTTTGACAATTATGGTGCTGCGTTACAAGGCAAGTATCACTATTACTTTACAAAAAAACTAGCAGTGACTCGTAAATTACCCAGTAGCTACACAAAAGCAGATGACCCTTTTTTACTCATTTATTTATTACTTTGAGTCCACGTTCGCGCATGACTTTACAAATGACTCATTGGCCGCTTACAGTCGACTTACTTTGCATATACCTATTAAAAAGAACGAGATCCTTGTCATATTTAGTCCTTAAAGTTTCATTAATGAAAAATCTATCACCGATTTCTGTAATTTGGCTTTACTGGCTGGACAAAAAACTATTCATGAATGTATCAAATTAAAAATTAAAACATTAGCAGTCTATGGTAGTTTTGGGTAATCGCGTGCATGGTTATGGGAGCAACGCATTTTGGCAAGAAGGGCTTACGTTCGCTTTTTTTAATAAACGTTAGATTCTTCGACGAAAATATACACTGTCGTTAATATTATACATATTTCTATATGAGAAAAAATATTCGTGTTGACATGTGACCCCTTGGTCAAATAGCCTGTAGCTAGGGGTACTGATATGAGGAGTTTAAGAACTGGTTAAGATGAGTCATCATAGATCTTTTCTAAAACTACCATCAATTATCATTTAAAATGGAATAGAAGACAAGCGAGCAAGCATTTACTTGCCTTCTTATAAGTTTATTATTCTTCTTATAAACTTATAAGTTTAAAAAAATAGTTACGCGAATCCAACGTTTATAAAAAAGGAGGCGCGTTGTTATGTGACCGGTTAGCCAAGTAACATAGATGAGTGGTGCGGATGGTGGGTGGTGTGGGGCGCGGTGTGGTCATATTTACGTGTGCGCGGTGTGCGCGGTATGCGCGGTATGCGCGGCGTGCTCGGGCGACAGCTGGCGGTAGCGGCCCACTCGCTCGCACACCGGGCCTGCGCGGGACCAACAATACATACACCACACCGTTATACTGTACTCTGCGCTGCTCTCCTACTACTTATGTTTTAAACCATATACTTCCTAATATGGTGTTTCAAACTCGTGTTAGACTCTTAGAAATTATGCAACGAGTAATAAATATATGGGAATTAAAAAATAATTATGAACATTGACAACTGAGAATAAAGTATTCATCAAATAGCACAATTTTCTAACGAACATCATTTACCTGAAATTCCCTAGACTGAAACCGTTTTGAGGCTTATAGTAAAGGTACAGAATTTAAAGGCTTTTTAATAGATCAATTAATAGTTACCGAAAAAAATCAGATTGTGAATCCACTGAAATATTTTGGATTTTACTATCTACCATCAATGTACCTTATACTGAATATAACAGATTCTCATAAATATTAAATTAAAAACCCATCCACAGCTCAATGCGGAAGTATTCTATTGTAATTGTTGCATCAATATTTACAAATTCAAATTCTTCATATATTCACCATTTTGAAAGTTCTATTAACAATGCAATTCTTTTAATATTTATTTCCAAAAAAACAAACTAGCTTCCGGGCCCAGCTCCCATACAACTTTTGATTATACCATCCATAAATAATAGTTACTAACAATTAACTTTTTAAATTTTTTTGTAATATCTTAAGCATGGATATTCATATTATTGTCACATTATTTATGTATGAACATGTATAAACAATCTACGTCATTCATATTCCTAAAAGCACACATGCCACACTTCACATAGCAAAAACTTAATACGAAAAATTAATAAAATATAATAAAGAAAATCTAAAATAAAATTAATTATATTGCACAATGTAGCATGTGTACTTTGCCTCAAAGATCAACATGCTAGTTCTAACTACCCCCATTGAAGTTAGTAAACAAAGTCTCTGAACGTGTAGTAAATTATCGGTCTGAATTTAAGTTAAACATCATTCTTTCATTCCATTTCAAATAGAGAAGGATAATTATATTACAGTCAAGTTATTTTATATTTCCCATATGTTAATAAAAACGCATCTAAATACACTTGTCTATTTACGTTATAACGATACGCAAAGGTATTTTTTTTCTCACTTATCTATTCTTGGCATTATTTTTTAATAGCTCTCGTCTAGTCAATCGGTTATAAATCAGATGGACTATACTATTTCCTTATGTTTGTGTATTGGAATGAAAGAGATCAGTTAGCTTAAATTAGTTCTAGAAATTGTACCACAACGTTAGCACCAAATTTATCAAAACTACATACAAATTAGTACTTAACAAAAGGAATTAGTGATTTCCTGTCATCAAAAATATAAAAATAATTAATAACAATTTAAAGAGGGCATATGTGTATGTGTGAGGGGAGGTCACTGACAGGAGTCCCAGTGGGCGTCAAGCTCAGTATCAGTATCGGAGTAGGAGGAGACGGCGGCGGGGGTACAATATGTGTAGATGTGTGGGGGACGACACTGAGTATAGTCCCAGTGGGCGTCAAGCTCAGTATCAGTATCGGAGTAGGAGGAGACGGCGGCGGGGGTACAATATGTGTAGATGTGTGGGGGACGACACTGAGTATAGTCCCAGTGGGCGTCAAGCTCAGTATCAGTATCGGAGTAGGAGGAGACGGCGGCGGGGGTACAATATGTGTAGATGTGTGGGGGACGACACTGAGTATAGTCCCAGTGGGCGTCAAGCTCAGTATCAGTATCGGAGTAGGAGGAGACGGCGGCGGGGGTACAATATGTGTAGATGTGTGGGGGACGACACTGAGTATAGTCCCAGTGGGCGTCAAGCTCAGTATCAGTATCGGAGTAGGAGGAGACGGCGGCGGGGGTACAATATGTGTAGATGTGTGGGGGACGACACTGAGTATAGTCCCAGTGGGCGTCAAGCTCAGTATCAGTATCGGAGTAGGAGGAGATGGCGGCGGGGGTACAATATGTGTAGATGTGTGGGGGAGGACACTGAGTATAGTCCCAGTGGGGGTCGAGCTCAGTATCAGTATCGGAGTAGGAGGAGATGGCGGCGGGGGTACAATATGTGTAGATGTGTGGGGGAGGACACTGAGTATAGTCCCAGTGGGGGTCGAGCTCAGTGCCAGTATCAGAGTGGGAAGAGACCGCGGCGGACGTACAATATGTGTGGGGGAGGTCACTGACCAGAGTCCCAGTGGGCGTCCGGCTCAGTGTCAGGCTCGGAGCAGGAGGAGGCGGACGACGGCGGTGAGGGCGCACGCGTACCGTGCGCGCTGAACGTTGAAGACTCCGGCTGTTTTTGCACGATAAGCTCCACCTGTAATTGTTTTTAATATTCGTTATTAACAAAAACATCTTTACCTAGATTTGAAGCTAGTATAATCTTATTTAAGTTCGACCTTGATTGAAGGTACGAGTTAGGACTTTCTTTTACCAACTCATCAAAGTGGTGTGTTTATTTGTCACATATTAGAGTATTTTGCATAAAACAACTACAAGACATATTGAAGATTAGGCCGCGTTTATTTTACTGTGTAATAATCATGGGACTAAAACAGGTTGATGAAGGCTAAATAGTATACCTTAAAATCAGGACTATAGAGTTTATGCTGCTTATCCTTGTGCGCATCGTCGAGCTGCCATTTGTTCAGCGTCAGCTTGAACGTCTCTTGGTTTGGGCCTAGAAATAAATAATTACTTTTAATAAAAAATGTATTAAATACGTATTTATGGCAAAAAGTCAACCTATAATGTTCTGTATCTCTAAACTTAAATAAACGCAACAATCTATTTGATTGTTGCGTTTATTCAATGAGAATAGATTTTACGTGGTAAGAAGTAATCGGTGACTTTCAAGCAATGAACGAAACAAAGAGTTTCTATGTTTACAGGTTATAGTAATGTGCAAGTACGTCTTTTTTCAGTTTAAGGAACCCTGAAGTTTTGAGAATTGCTCAACTTGAATAACGTTATAACTCCTTACAATTATTTTCTCTTACTTGTGTTAGCCTACGTTTGGTGCTGTGTATTTTGTATTTTATTTCGTTATATCATGTCAAAGTGTATTTGTAATGGGGATATTTTATTCATAAATTGTCATAGTTATTTTTGTTACGAAAATGATGTAGTTTCATGACAAAAAGTATCGTTACATAGTGTAATATATTGAATATATGGATTTTTTCAGTGTATCATTATAGATCATCCATTTGTAAGATTTGTTAATTTTACAAATGGATGATCTATAATGATTTTTATATAAACGTATTATTTCATACAGACTTTCTGATCATACCGTCGAAATAAATAAGATTAGATTCCATTTATAACATTATTTATCGTTTAGTTCTCCTTGACTTCCATGTAATAAGGAGAACTTAACAAAACAAAATCGTAAAAATTACTCGAGGCAAAGGAATGCGATGCATTTACGATACCGTTAAATTCATAAAAGGAGAAATAACTATTTAAAAAATGGCTGTATGGGCTTACGTTCAACTTGCCTTCCTTGTAGTATAGAGAACTTAACAAAAAAAGAATTGCACTGACTGTCATGAGGCGGAGGCACCCTGACAGCGCCGACGGCTGCGGCGACGAAGAAGGTGTTGAACCAGAAGTGGAAAAGCTTCTCCTTGCGCATCATCTTGGGCTTGTGGTGCACGTCGACGCGCACGTCGCCCGCCAGCGGCGTGCAGTGTGTCAGCGACACTCGCACGCAGCCGCCCGAGCGCCGCGTCTCCGTGCACCCGCCCGGCGCCTGCGCACCCGCACACACACACACGTACACTTATTATATACTCATTACTATAACCGTTTGAAATAATTAAACTACGCTATAACCCGCTGCGGGTTGATAGATCTAGATCAAGCTGGTCGGTAGATGCTAATTAAAATAGGAAAAAGTTCTATTGAAATCAGTATCATTATAATTAGGTACGTCATTATATAGTCTTAGTCATATTCGGTTTCGTTGTCTTTAAATACATTTTATATATCACTGGGCCTGAATATAGTGGTTGAAGTACACGCACATGATGATGGTTTTGCTTAGGAGGCTTTGAATTTTGAAATATTACACTTATTACATATAAACACAACGCCTAAATATAAAAGCGTCTCTAGATAGATTATTGAAATCAAGTATTAACCTAAAATAGGATTTTAAATACGACAACTGTCATATCATGTGACAGGTAATTTAAAAAGTTTTTTAATGAAAATCTCTGCGGCATTTGGATAAAACCGCAATACCGACTAACTACACTATAGAAAGTATAGTCAACATCAAAACTTACTTAGATACTTGTTGAAATGTGTCAAATTCCTATAAATATTATTCTGTGTCTTACAATAATCTGTGATTTCTTCCCTTTCTTGTCGAGAATATATGTAATTATGTTCTTCGTTTGTAAATTTAAAAACGACTTTCCATCAAATCTTACAGTGTTTCTATATTGATTAAGAGTAATAATAAACCATTTTCAAGGTTTCCATTTTTTTTTGAAGTGAAGTCAGATTCATGTCTTTGTCGTATGACGTCACAATTTGCAGATAATTATTTCATGAATATTTTGACAGCAGATTTTCCAAGCATGGAATATATTAAACATAAATTTAAAATCTTATCTCCAGAATCAAACTTAGGAGCGAAGATAGAATATAGACTGACCTTAAAGGGAGGCTGGGCCTGCGATACCGTCAGCTCCAGGGTACACTGGCCACCGTTTAGCATTGGCGGCGGACACATCACTAGCTCGCGGATGTACACCTTGGTCGCCTTATATTGCAGCCCAGACCGCACTAGCGCAGCATAATATTCCACGTACCGCCGCTGGGAGGGTATCGTCACACCTGGAGGACATAGAAATCATATACATGTTATACAATCGTAAGGTTCATTAAAGTTGGTAAGGAGCATTCATTCGCACACGTTTGTCTTGTTTTTGGGTTGTATTTTTAAGAAACCAACTTTAGTAATCAGATTATCGGTCCACCTTGTAGGAGGCATACTAACTGCATGCCGACTGCATCCGGCACGCAGCGTTATATATTATATTATGTATACATTTATAGTTTTAATATTATCAATATGGTATTTATTACGAATATTTGTCCTCGAGTCATGGATGTTTGTTTATTTTATATATATCTGATATTATACATATAATTATTGCAAGTTATAACGATGACCGTTGCCTATAGACACCTGCAATAGCAGTTAATATAAATAGATGTTAAGAGGCGGCTTCCTTATTAGATTCATCAATCTTAAGGTGCTAAGTGCTAACTCCCTAAAAAATTCCGACTATCGATAGACTCTATCTACAAGCTTTATGGTTCAATATCTCATACCGCGTTTCAACACAATATATATAAAAGACGTAAGTCACAAAACTAATTTTCCTTTACAGTCCAATATATTTTAATCCTTACATATGAAATTGGCGTTTTGTATGGAAGGAATATCAAATCGCTTTTTTATATATTTAAATATATTTATTAATCAAAGTATGCACTTTTGTTTATAAAAAGCTCAGCAAATCGACTCGACACCACCTGATAAGCAGTAGAGGAATAAAGTTAGCTCGTGCAGCATGCGACTTACTGCCCTAGCCACTATTGCTATCTTTGCAATTTTCCCATCTTGTCGATAGTTCATTGATCCTTTTACTGAAAAAACAATGGGAGCGAAAATCAATAAACTCTCTGAATGCTATATGGACAAACAGATTGGAGTTGAATTTTTTTGCTTGTAAGAAATTATCCCAATTACGGAAAAAATGGTATTCTATTGGAGTGCAAGCTGCAGACACTCCGTTTGCAACTCCTCTAGTTTAGCGGCCATGTCTTGAGTGTCCTGAAGCAACAGTGACAGAAATCAGCCTCGGTTGTTAATCAGCTGTTCATCCATTATGGTTTGCAGTTCCTGACAAAAGATATCGGTCATAATCATTCATTTCAAGCTTTTACTTTGCCAATTTGTTTCATGTATATTAAAACGGCTTTATTACTCACACCGAAACCTAAAGTTAATTATGAAGTGGTTTGCGATGGTCCGATTCCACAAACGTATTTAATTCTTAATTATGCTCTTAGGTCTACGGCCGACCGAACAAAAAGTCATTTATTTCTTTTGCAGCACCATCGCCATATACATCGTTAATCCTTCGAGCTATTTCTGTAGCACTGGTGTCAGGGTAGAAATCGTATTCTTAAATGTAGCGATATTTCATGTTTTTGACGGTGCGATTTGAAGAACGAAGCCAAAAAAAAACCAATTAATTACTGTTTTCGAAACTCAAACGTACCAGCTAAATGGATTTATAAATTTTAATTTGGAATTCTTTACCAAAGAGGGCATCTTTATGATCAAAGTCGGGCACTTTGATCTAAAAGATGGCCTCTTAGGTTAACAAAGCGATAATTTTATAATGTAAGGATTTCATAAGGGAAGGAATAAATAACCGTATACTTAAATTCATTTGCATAGATTTTTGTGGGGTTGAGTACACATTTTTAAACCAAATCGTTTTTAAGGAGCCGAATCTTAATACCACCCATGTTCGGTACACTGCCTACTTTTTAATGTATTAGGGGCAATATCTCTTAAGTCAATGTCTTGTAAATAAGTTATCATCTTATCTTTTGATACATTAATGAGTCTTAAGATTATGGAAATGGATATCTGCTATACCTTGATCTTATATTTCTTGTAATCTACATATTAAGCTTCATTTCAAAAAGAAAGAAATATATTTTGATAAAAATATTGCGAGATAGAACAGTTCGTTGACATGAATACGACAAAAATATCCTACAAAAATCAGTAACATTTAATTAATTTCCAAAAACACTGTGTGTTAATGAATTGTTTTAATCAGACAACAATCTCGACACAATGTCGTTTGCAAAATATTATATTGTAATTGTACATTACCCTTTCGTATGTAGATATTTGTGTAGTCGATTTCGTCTCGAGTGAACTAATAAATATGTTTTAATGTGTATCTCGAGACATCTACTCATATACACAATAGATAAATGAAGACGGCGCGTTAACCACGTGTATGAAATATAATCAGCACGTGTGGGTGAATGGCTAGAACGAGACTCTTGGAAGCTCACTGTTAAACCATCACGAGCATATTATTATTAGTAAACGTGTTAACATATAAATGCAGAATTGATTTATGAATGATGATGAATCTAGCGCTTCAGTTAAATTTTATTTTGCACTCTATGAACGAGTTATGTTCGTAATAAATCACAGTGAGAGGTAAAATGGTTCAATAAATCAAGTTATTCGAACTCGTAGAAAAATATGTAGACGTAATATCGTCAAGAGTGAATTCTATTCATTTCAATGAATTCAAATCTAACGTCTGTAGAGGATTTTCTAAGTAATATTTTTTTATATTAATCCCAGCAAATGACTCAACACCACCTGATGATAAGCAGTAGAGGAAACCATATGTGAAGATAACTAGTGCAGCATGCGACATACTGCCCTAGCCACCCTCACCTTGCCGGCCCAAAAAGTACTTTTTCACGCCTCTTTTAAGGGAACCCTGTTGGGGAAATAAGTAATATAATAAAAATTTTATTATTATTTTTTAAGTAATATTTGTTGGGGACTACAAGTCATATTATAAGTTACTATCCATACCCTACTAGCGATATCTTTTGTCGTTTTAAATACTTTATGTATTGACAAAATACGGGTAAAATTCAAATAACACACTTAATGAGCAGTTCTTAAAATGTAAGTCCCTTTTATTTTAGTTTTCTTTAGCGAACTACGTCCGGATTCCTAAACCACAGAGGAACTGGCTATCTTACCTTCAACTGCTGGAAAACAACGATGCTGTCAACATTATTATTGTAATGGCGGCAGACTTGGTAAGATAGTGGTAGCTAGACAATCGTTTATGTATTTGCCCATTTGTGACTTTATTATAATATTTCATGACAACTAAATTTCATTAAATTTGAATTAGATGACCAGAGAAAGAACGATGCCAATGATTTAAACAATGTTGCTTTGATCTAAATGTACTTGGCATCTCCTTTTTTTACATCTAAGCTCAGAACGAGGAACACATTTGCCTCAACCTATATATTATTAATAATATTTCCAATATGTCAAAAGATAACATCCTACGTAAATCCATATGAACTGTATGCCGTTACTTCGTTGCATGATAAATAAATAAATCATTCACGACGATAGGTAACTAAGTCGTCCACATAATTTAAATAGACGCGGAGCCGTTTCATCAAGTCTGTTTAATGTCTACGAAGCGACGACAAATGTGATACCGGTTTAAATCTTATGATCAATATAGAAGTTTTGATCTGCGAGCCAGTTTCGAAATGGATATCTTTAATTCAGTGATGTTTCACTGTTTTAATAAATTTCCAGCAAATATTTCTTTTACTTCCCTTCTATACTCTTAGTAGTTACGCTACAATTACAAATTCTAATTTCTTAAATTTTGGATTCGAACGAAAGTACATCAATACATAGCCAATTACATAAATTTATTTCCGACTTAAAGGTTTTATTGTAATGATTGTTTTAATTCATTACCTAAGAGTCAATTTATATAACAAATATTAATAGAAATAATGGTTTTATGCAGTCCTTTTATGTTCAGGGTACCAGTACATCAGGTTATTTGGAAGATAGGTACCAAATTTTAAAAATAAGGTTTTATGTACAGTTCCTAAAATATCTCTCGCAGTAACTTTTAGAAAAAGGCGTACATGAAGCGATCCAATCTGAAGCTTACACAGTTTACACATGGTGAAATTTCATCGTCGCGATTGGGTAAGGTAAGTCTCATCGCTCTTAGCATAGCGATGCCGGTCAATAATTTGTTACCCTATCCAGCTTGCATGTACGTCCATGTCCGTTGCGTGTTGCAAATTTGACATCCACCCTTATGATAAGTCTTATTCACGCATCTCAGTAACGTGTTATATTTAATTTTATAGATGTCTATAGTTTCTTTGAAGATACCATGCGTACTTCTTCTTAATGTAATGAAGTATCCATCGTAGGAAAAATTGTAACAAGGGTAATATTTTGTTTTATCGCTAATGAGCTTCAGGGAAGCTCCAGAAAATTTGGTAAGTCGAATGTGTTTCTCGTATACTAAAATAAACACTATTTAGTTGCGTTCTTTAGGAGTTAATTGGCTTAGTGATTCGAACGATTTGATAACTCTCATTAAAGTAGGCCTGTGGCCAGCAGTGGACCGTATACAGGCTGTTCATGATGACTAAATAGTCATCATAAAAAACTAAACAATACGTTACTGTTTCAGGTATGCATACACTGTTCCTTTTTATGAATAATTCAAAGATAATATCGATTACCAATTATTATAATGCGTTTTATTTATCTTAAAAAACTTGTTTTAATTATGTAAGCGTTTGATCATCTTATATTAAACAAAAACAAAAGTTTTAATTGTCTTATATATTGTAGACCTACTATTTACTGCACAAAAAATACCCCATTTATTGTGCATCCCAAAAAGCAACGAGATCCATTATTTTGAGGGTATTTTTAAGGAACAAAAAAGGAACTGTGGCGAGCCGTTTGTGCCATTGTATTCTAGGGAAATTATATTCAATTGTTCGAATAGACTGTTCAGTTGCACGTCCTTTTATGGACCCATCACTCGCTCCGTGTGAAATACTCGTGACGGTCATAAATCGATTATTAGTAAAAAGAGCACACATCCACATTTGACACATTGTCTTTATCTTCTTCAAATTTTTTTCTTTAACGTTAGGCCTAGCAAATTTTAAACAAGCTTTGTCATCAGATCTGCTAGACGCTATTTGTGAGTTGATTACAATTAAATTATATAACATTTACAGTAGAAATAAATAACAAAAACTTACCTTTCTCATCATGCGTTCTCTTTGTACCGTAGAACTTCAAGGCCTCGTCTGCCGTCGCCTTCTGCCCGCTGTACAGCAGGTAACAACACACCATCGTGCCTGCAAACAATAACATAAAAATGACTTTAAAATTTCCTAACATTGCGGACATTAACTAGGCGGTAAACTCGCTTGAAGGCTCGTCTCAGTCTTCAGTGTCTCTCGTCTCCAGAATTTCTACACACAAGCAATATGACTTTATCATAATCGTCAGCCTTTCGCGACCCACATGACGAGTTGAGGCCATAACACTACCACGCTGGCTCAATGCAGCTATGTAGGTGAAAGCGGTTGCCGTAACCACTAAAACCAACAGCTTAACATGCCTGCTCCAAAGGACAGGGGAGCTCGAGTTACCAAATTTTGATTAACCCGACCAGGTTGGTCACTTGGCGAAAGCATTGTTTGGTTCGTAGCCGAAACCAGAGCGCTGGAACCACTACGCCACAGAGCTTCTCTTTAATATGATTTGATTCCATGATATTGCTGGTGTAATATACGATGGGGACCATTTACCATTAGGTGGGAGATCTTGCTTGGCATTCTCTGACATAAAACATATGTAAATTAGAATCTAATGAAAGGAAGTACCATTGCAGCGATATTACCTCAATACATCAAAAAAACAAAGTCAAGGCTGGCGAAATTTCAATAAACCACTTGTATACCTCCTCCATTTTTATCTAGTTTATTTAATCAGGCCGCACTTATCTATATACAATATTACTTATGATGATGACTGACAAAGATGTCCTGTCTTTGAAGCCAAGAATTGATTACCTTTAGGCCAGAATTTGAAAACTAAAAAAAAATATATATTTAATTTTTATTAATTCGCTACAAGACATAATAAAAATATAATTATGCTGTAAATCGAGAAAAGTATTGAAATAGGTATAGCATATTTTAATTTAATATTTTAAAAAATGTATAGTTTCAAGTAAGGGTCTCAAATAAATTAAATTTACACGTAAATGTCAACTTACATTTAAAGGACACCTCGCTCTTACGTGTAATTTTATGACAGCTGTCTTTATTGCATTCATAATGATAAAACGAGATGCAATTCACACAAATTTATTTACATCAATAACAGAATTAACCCTGTGTTAGTTTCATTCTAATTGAACCATATCGATATGTATTTATTATGGTCAGTTGTCAAATTGTATGCAAACAGCAACAGCGCCTCTGTTGTGAAGTATTTAATACGATTTTTTATACATGCGATTATCAAACGAACGCAAACTACGATCGAAACGTCTTGATTCGATTGAAACTGACACTAGGGGTAGAGTTGTGTTGTTATTCTGTTTGCACTATACGATTCTATTTCCTGTAACGTGCCTATACATTAGTGTTATAATATTTGTATTTGGCACTTTAATTTACATACACTATTTATTTTTATATTGTAACATGGTTGGTTAATTTTGTAAATTAGCCAACAATGTACCAACATCTTAATTTATCAGACACTGCGTCGGATAAATTATAATGTTGGTAGCTCTACCAATCTTCTCTTCTTTTCTGGTACTAATGAAAAGCACAGCCGTGACATTCCATGCTTGCCGCGGAATAAAACCAATGGCTTTCATTATTAATTTTGTATGTTTTTAAAATGTGTAAAAATACAACAATAAAACAATTTTTCAATTTAATTTTTCAAATTTTTCTTCTTTCTTTTTTTCTATGAAATATATAGCAAATGTTGCAAAGAAAATGATTTATATTTACACATATTTGTATATCTATAAAAATATTGACAAGTTTGATCTATTTTGCGGTCGGATAGGAAACCTTAAATTAGTAATCTTAAGGTCCTACATCCATTTCCGTGAGAGTGTTTCGACAATATAACGTATTCATATTTGTTTACAAGCTCAGCGGGTCACATAAAACTGTTCAATCTAGAACTTTACGACGATGAAAACTTCATTACTATACATTTATTGCTATTTCCGTAGTACAGTCAACAACAGCTCCCTTCTGACACCAAAGCAACATTATGCGGGTATAATAAGGTTTATTTTGCAACCAATAAAACTTGTATTATAACAGACAAATAGATCATAAAAATCAAAAATAGTAAAATATCGATAGATATTTGGAGTGTCCCGAAATTCTAGTGAGGGGCCCCTTCATTGTTTTATCGTTTTATTGTGCAAGTTTACGACAGAGAACAGTTCCTTTGTGTTACTGATAGTTATTATAAAACTAATTTTTATGTTTCAGTAGAGCAAAATAATAATAGTACTGCTTAAAATATTTTCAAAGGTTTTGTGTTAAGAAAGAGGGTAGTTGACAACAATTTTTTTAATATAATAAATAAATAGTATTGCATTAATAAAGAAATATTGCAGAAGCAACCGTATATCTGGAATCAATATTTTTCCGAAATACATCGATATATTTGTGGAGCTGTTACAAGACGCCCAAAAACTTTCTATTGAAAGTACGCCTTACGTGTGACATCACAAGCAAGGCACATTAGGCAGTCACTTCCTTGCGTAAAATTAATGAAATCTAAAACCTTTTACAAAACGTGTTAAAAAAAACTTATACGTTTACATGCATAGTTGGCATAAATATTAATGCCATTAATGTGGGTAAACGAATAAACCTATATTTTTCATTATGCTCCACATCCATATTAAAATATTAATATGTTGTACATTTCTTTACTTTTTCTGCGGTAAAGCGAACAATAGGAAATAGTTTCAAATTAAATAAAATGAACAATTCCTCGCGCTACACGTGTAAGAAGGCATCAGTACATATACGTGAAGGTTTTCAGTACTCCTAATGTGAGTTTCAATCGTATCGAGACGTTTAGATCGTATTTGCTTTCAGCTGGTAATCGCATGTTTAAAAAATCATTTCCAATACTTCACAACAGAGGCGCTGCTACTGTTTGCATACAATTTGACAGCTGACGACAAACACGATAGAGACGGTTCAAATCGATTGAAATTCACACTAAATAATTAAATTAAATAAAACTATGGGCTCTGTAAAACAGTAGGTAAAGTACGATGCTACTATAAACGACCGCGTATGCTCAACCTTCGTCCTGGAAATCGGGATCGCATTAATAGATTCATACCTTAATGGTGAATTATTGCAAAATTAATTTTCAAAGTTTTCTCATAAAATGCACAGTTATCTGACACCTAAATTTATCTGCAAGATAAAAATCTCGTACCCCAAATCTATGAATTATCCGCTACTTTCGTCTACTGTTTTTTATTGTATTATAGTATTTCCTGTATTTAATTGTTAATTAAATCAGGCGTGATTGTGGTCAAATATTCGGTCTATACTAAAAAAATTAATATACAATCGCCAACACTTCTCAACAGGAAGAACTCAATCATTATCATAGTTTTTTCTGTGCTTAATTTTAAAATTAATCTATTAAGAGGGTATTCCAAAATGTATTCGGCGCCACCAATTCGTTTATATCAGATGATCATTTGAATTGATACCAGGAACGACAAGCCAAAAGAAAAGTTACATAACATACTATACCGAGTACTTTACGCGCTGGTAATAAGGGTTACTTTGTTACTGTGTAGAAAATAATCGAAATAATTCAATTGGATTCATTTAAAAAAATATATTAAACTTGCTTCCAAGAAATGTTCGAGGTAACACAATGACTATAGTATGTGTACAAAGTAAATTTGGATAGAAAAAAATGCGGTCGTCAAGCTGACTCTTTTAAAGAAAACCATAACTTATGAACGGGCAAATTTTATGGAGGAAGCGTTCAACAGCATTTTGTCGAATCACCTTTTCAGATCCGAACTCACACGCAACCCTATTTTTATGTTCCTTAGGGTTGCCTACAAAAATTCACTTTGAAAAGAGATCTCATTTTTCGAAATTTACGAGTCCGGCGTGAAAGCGGGCACGACGGTAATGTGCTCAATTATATGTCGTAAAGAAATTTCGCAATTACGACATTTGGGTTTGGGCACCTTTTTGTTTGCACGACAATGGGCCTTCTTCTGGAGGGAACAAAGCGCCACGTGTAATCTCCAACCTTAACCTTTGTTGTGTGTACCCTACGGCCATTATGCTGAAATTCGTGATCAGTTCATATTGTCCTGGCAAAACGTGTGTGCCTTTCTCATGCAAAATTAGTAGCAAGCTTGAAACATTTGTATATATTTTTGAACGAGTTACTTCAATCACACGGCGAACGCACACATGAAATATCCTGTGTGTGAAGATGACAGACAATCGGACAGTCATAAATATTATTTCATAATCTTGGCATTAATATGAAATATTTTACAGATAACACTTGAAAAGAATGAAGGTCTGACAATGGGCCAGGTTTTCTTATGGAACATATTTCATTTTTATTTATACTCTATTTGATTTTGTCGCATTCTCTCATTACGTTGTTTGATTTGCACATTTCTAAATATCACAATAAAAAAATATATTATTCGGAATGAAAATAATATTTTTATTTAAAGTAATAAATCGTTGAATTTGCCCTACTGATCTATTTCCGACTGTTCATTAGACATAATTTTGACATCGATGTGCATTGACTGCATAATGTTGCATAAAACTGATAATACATAGTTCTGTCATAATTTTAAGTTAATATTTTCAACTCACTTAAGTTACTTTTCCTATTTCATTAATAATAATGGATTAAGTGATTAAGTAGCCCAATATCGTTAAGGTAACAAGCAGAAGCATACACTGTAAAAATAGCTTTCGTGGGACTAGACCTTGAATTTCAACTCTGTCAATAATAATATGAGGTATATATTACCAGTTCTGCCCTTGCCAGCCTTGCAGTGAACAGCGGCGACGTTCCGCGAGTCGGCGCTGAGCCAGTTGTGGACGTCCTCACAAAACGGCTGGATCAGCTCCATGTTCGGTGGGGTGTGGTCCTCGAACGCGTACCTCTCCACCTGGAATATGAGACGGCCATATGTCAACGATAAAGATTCCACCGTACTCATCGATTTAGTACCACAAAAACGTAACCAAAAAAAATAACCCCTTATGGAATCTTTTTCTTGTTTCATTTCTTCTGTTAATTTTTATATGCACACAATGTATCTATGCTTATATTATAAAGCTGAAGAGTTTATTTGGTTGATAGCGTTAATGTCAGGAACTACTGATACTTGTGATTTTTTTTGTGTTGTATGGTCCATTTATCGAGGAAGGCTATAGGCTATAAAACATCATGCTACGACCAATAGGAGCTGAGCATCAATGAAAAATGTTGCAAAAACGTGAAATAAAATCTTTTTCACAGCTTACGTTGAGTGCGCTGCGTAAACAGTTAAAGCAAAAATCATGAATACCAGAATTGTTCACCTTTAATAGTTCTAAAAGTCTGCAGCAGCATATGCCTATCTTTTAAAGATGGCACATTATAACGTTTTTTGGTAATCACATTTGTTATAATCATGATTTAAATCCTTAACCAGATAAATACTCATATAAAATAATGTAACCAACCAAGTCGGGGGCACAACTGACTATTAATAATAGTAAATAACCCGTTGGTGATCACATTAGCTGCATATTAATTTATGGACGAAATCTACCATCTCGATCCTGTTGGTCGACAGCTGCAAACGACAGCAGCGCCTCTGCTATGAAGTATTGGAAACTACTTTTTGCCAGCTAAGCGCAAACTCCGATCGAAATATCTCGACACCATTGAACGTTATACTAGGAGCACTGTTTACAAACAACATAGCGTATATATTTTTATTGTAAAAAAAATAATTAAAAAGTAATATTCGATAAAATTTATACATATAGAGAACACTATCTGAAAAATGTATTGAGATCTTTTAAATAATTATTTGCTTGATTTTTCGAAAGCAAGTCAAATCTCATATATTCTCTAATTAGACTGAGAGACACATTGTCAATGTGCCACGGACGTAGCCGTGTGCTTGCCAAGCCCTACCTGTGGTTAGGCGAAAAATGTATAATCACAAGTACTTTACAAAGTTAAGAATGTAGACAAGAGTTTAACTAATCTCCTTGTTTGTGCCAATCCCGACATTAATGTTCTAATATGTAATTATTTCCATTAATCATTAAATACTCTTGTATTTTGAAGATTAAAGTCACAATCAAAATGCTTTTTAAACACGTTAATGAACTTATCATGATATAGCGACAGCATACCGACACAACAATGGGTTGGTTACTCGTATATTACAGCTAGATTCCTAGAAAATAATTGCTACTCATCCAGGCATGTAAATATCTCCCTGAACACGCTGTACGTGACGACTTAAATACAGTTGTAATTGGTAACAGTAATATTAACATGAAACGAGGCCCAACACGTCCTTAAGCTGGATAAGCTACGCAGTTAATTACTTTGTGCAATAGTAAAAAGTAATGTAAAAATGTTAATGTAAAAATATTCAAGTCAAAATTTTATAGGATTTTTCATACCACGCTTTTACACATCTAGATACACAAATTTCTCAACTGATGGAGAACCGAACAATTTTAAGAGATATCAACACAAAAATAAACTTTGTTGTAAACGGTACTCATTTCAAAAACAAACTGATAGCCGTCTATTAACGAAAGTAATATACCATAATATCTATATAATCTGTGTCCCACCGTGTCTTACTAGGACACACCATAGAAAAAAAAATTACATAATATATGTATATTCTTTTGGCCAGGAACCATTCTGAACTCATCACAAATAGCTAAATGGTTTAGGAGCTCAAACAGGCAAATATTGATTTTGAATACAAAGATAACGTAGATACCTACAAACATGGAAACGTAAGGTATCTATTTCGATCTTGTAGACTACCAATATCAAGCTGAACGATGGGACCAAATTATGCGGCAATGAAATTTATCTCCGTAAGGCTTCCGAGTTCGATTAGATTTTTAATGGGCGCCAATGGCGGTATCGTGGATATTTCTTCCTATAACAAATTCAAGATTTACTTTATAAGTGGAAATAATACATTCTAGGGTGGGAGCTAGTAACTACATACACCTTACATCCTTGACTATACTTCCACCAAAGATACCGAGATTTTAGTATGAGTACTATCGAAATTCAAGCGAGATTTTTATGTAATATTATGGATTGGTGGATACCACAAAACGATATAAGCATAAATAATAAATTATATATGTATTATACATAAAAATAGTTAAACTTTGATCGAGTCAATAACACAGCCATTTGTCCTCCTGACACTGGAGCCTAGGCCGTAGTAGACCAGTCCCTCCGCTTGAGTCTACTACTTTGAGCTACTAATGAAAACTAATAATTCGTACACCAGACCAGACACCAAAAATACAATAGATACCTGTCTGTTTTTAAGGTGATGTTCGAAAAGCCGGTAAGTAAGGGGCTTAAAAATTTAAAAATTCAAGTTCTTATAGCTAAATGAATCTATCTAATCATAAGTTTTACAACTGATATTACGGTAGCTATTAGTTGACATGGGAATGAAAGGGTGTAATTACAGCAGTATCTCGGTACCCCCACCGCCTGCCGCCCTCTGTTTCTATGTGACATGGTGCATAGAAACTAGAATATTACAAAATACCGCTCCCGGAACGCTCCCGCTACCGCCTCAGAAGATTCAACGCGTACGTTTTTTCCAAAAAATATTTCACTTTAAATTTATTTAAATGGTATGTTCGTTACTACTGAAAAATATTTCAGGAATTTCTTGTATATGAAAAGACTATTATTTTAATCGTCTTTTTACTGAAACAGACCTTTATTCCTTTTAATATAAACTTAGTTATATCAAATCTGATTGCACACACACACACTGCGCTTTGTTGCATTGTTGGGCCAAAATTACCTAGTGAACTAGGAAGCCCTATGGTGTTATCGGGGCACGCTGTCTGCCATACGATACTGGAGTCTAAGCAAACAGACAACTTGACGATAAGCACCACATATTTACTTACGCCAGTGTTGGACCTTATTTGCGAATTCAGCGCAAAATACTGCTTTATTTGTAAAATCAATTATCTACATTATTAAATGTACCTAAAGCGACTGACAGACAAAATGTAAACTGAAACTGAGGGTCTAGCTAGACTATAAGTATGAAACATTAATAAACGTTCCTAATCTAACATAACTTAATACCAAGAGTGGTTTTTTGATAATTTGTTCGTTAAATTTGTACAGACAAATATTGCTCGTTCTGTACATCATATGGCTTTTAAGACATTGCTAATGTGCCTATGTCCAAATATTATATGTTATACTGTTTAACATAAAAAATAAAACTGAATGTCTTGATCTTTCATCTAAAAAAATGAATGTATTATAATGAGTTCCTACCAAAATCCATTTTGTGTCATATTTAATAAAGAAAATACTTAAATATTGAGTCCAAATAAAAAATCGGTCATTAAAAAACGTTTTGCATTTTCGTTCAAATTAATTTAGTTCCAAATGATCGTTAGTTATCTAAGATAATATACTTATCAAAAATTATTGAAAGGCGAAAATGTTTCGTAAAATTTGAATACTTATAAAAAAAATCTAATTAATTATTACTTATTTCTATTTATTTTCTTACTATACCGCATTTGTAAATGCGTTAGTGGAACAGTTTTTAACAGAAATAGGAACTTATATCCTTTACACCAAAGATAAGGTTTAAACTAATAAAAACGTCCATAAAGATTAAAACCCCAAACTTGGCAAGGGACTTCAAAGAGGCGGCAGTGGCTCGAGCTGTCTAATTATCGCGGATAGTAATAACAAAAGCGATATAGCGTTAGCCGCATTGATTACCTTATCTGCAGACATTAAGGTCAATATTCATCGTGAAAGTTTATCTTAGGGGCTGGGAGGTGGTTAGTGGCTAAAATCATACATAATATTCTTCCGTAGATATATCAACAAAATCTAATCAGTCCCCGAATTACAATAAAGCTTATAATCGATCGGAAATACCTATAATAAATCTTTTCTTTTACTATGCAAGCTTCCCGTTTAGATTTATAATCATCGTAAATCAAACAAGTAAAAAATATCATCAAAGATACAAAATGCTAGCAAACTCAGTTTTTCATGCCAAGTCAAACAAAATATTTTATTTATAATAAAATATAATTGAAAAAAAATACTGAATTTTAGAGTTTTTTAAATTCATATATTAACGCACGCGAAAGTTTTATGTAATTATTTAAACGTGATAATTTACGCGTGTCGTTATTCTAAAAAAAACTCTAAAAAGATATTTGGTTGCACCTGACATTAAGATTTTCGTTTTTCAGGGCACTTATGAGAAAGATTTAATTATAATAGGTAATATTTTTATCGATATTAAACAGAATAGTAACTTTGTACCTACATTTATATCAGTTAATGCACTGAGATATAGACATATGTAGCTGCTATGTATTGCAATCTTATATGGAATGACCTGCATATATTTCGTATATATATATGGAGTTTATCTTTAATTTGATATTCTAATTTATATCGTACATAATTTCCCTGGCAATTATGTCCCTTTTGTAAAACTCAACCTGAAAAAACGATTTAATAATGCGTGCTTGTTTTACATATAGAAAGAATTGTACACATATCAACACCACTTCTGTTGGCAAACATAAGCATAGTAATCAAGCTGTCATAGTTTTTTGTGATCGAATTGTGATTTTTCTTTAGTTTTGTATAATTTTAAAATCTGTCTTCATTTGGATGTATCTAAACGAAATGTATAGCTTATAAGTGGAAATTTTGAAATGTGTGTGTTTCCTTAGAATAAATAAATAATAATATATTACAAATATAACGACGCTAATTGGACCACCTCTAGCCTCTTTCAAAAGAACTTATTTGAGTAAGAATCCGCTTACGAAGTAACACCCGCCCGGCTCTGGCTAAGCGGCAGGAGTTTGTGGGCACGTACTGCGTCTGATCGTAGCGGCACTTGGAATATCTATTATAAATCCACGACTGCCCCTCGCGGCTTGATTCTGAAGAAGTTTACTTTCAAAAGAATTGATTTCATTAATAGATTTGATTCATATTACTAAGAATTCAATTTAACGTTGTCGGGGTGATGTGATGAGGAATCCGATCACTTCAGACAAAACAGACTTCAGTAAACACAGCTCTCTCTTTCTCCATTACCACAACATTTAAGTAAGAACTAGTATCGAGAATTGCGAATATTTGGAAAATAATAGTAAAAATATCATGTGGCATCTTAAATATATGTGATAAATATAAATTCGTCCTTTCACTGATAGGTATTAGATCAGTTATTCAATGAACCAAATTTTGAAGTTGTATAATTTAAAACATGCTCTAGGGACTGATGGTAAACCCCTGGTCTAGATACGTGGACAGCTTTATACGTCGTTCCTTGCAGCTAACGAGCGCGATTGATTGATTGTTAAGTTTTATTACAAGCAGTTAATGATTTTGTCACTACAGAATTCTTGTTTATGTTTCACTGGATTTACAGACGACAGCTCTAAGTGGCCAAGGGGCTTGTTAGAATGTTTTACGGTTTTCCAGGGAGTTAGTTTGGAAAGAGAAATCACTAATCAGCAAGTGATTCTTCTAAACTGCTGAATAGACTCACGGATAATATATTTCAATGTTTGCGTGAGGGAAATATTTAGGGAAGAGTCAATTTTCTTTGTGATTATACCTCTACTTTTGGTGTAAAGTTAACGTTGATATATGCAGGAAGAGAACGTCAAAATTTAATTTAATCGTAAATGTTTGTTTGATATTATTAATTTTTAAAACTATTTTTTTACTGCCTGCGTATCCAAGGCGCTTAGATATAGGGTAACAAGTAATAGTCGGTTTTATTCCCTAGGCACAGCGCACAGGCATGTTACAATTATCACCCATGGAAATACTTCACTCACGATATATCCGACGATATTTTCATATACAAAAACATTTGTCTTTGTTCTCAATTTCAGTAGATTTAGTTCTCACATTGGCAATGTAAATACGTCCTTTTAGGAGTTCCGCGACAGAAAAGGAAACCCTTATAGTTTCGCTATTACCGCCTATCCGGCCTTCAGAACCAATGCCGAAGTAATTTTACTCACGAGACTATTAAGGATCGAAGGCTAGCATATAGTACAAATGCATAACAAAGTTTAATTTATTTCTAGAATAAGATTAGTTATGGAAAAATATTAATATAAATGTGTTTTAATTATTATTTAAATAATAAATTAAATATATTTGAATTATCTAAATGTTTCATTCTAATCCAAATCGGCTATTTGTATAATAAATCTTTAACTATAAAATAAAAATAAAAATTTATATTTAACTATTATATATTATTATTAATTAACTATCTTCTTTCTTCTTTTTTTATTCTTAGAATGCAATAAATGAAATTACTACTAAAAAAAGGGATATTCTAAATTCAATTAAAACTTGAGGAGTTCGTTGACGTAGTAACTCGAACGTTCTGCTTTCGATAACGAAAACAAAGCAACTTTGGCCATGGTCGGTCCCTGGATGGGTCAGTAAAATTTGTTATCTCGAGCTCCTCCTTGCTTTCGGAAGGCACAATAATCCCGTTGGTCCCGGTTGTTATGGCAACCACGTACACCCAAGCCTTCATTGGGCCCGCATGGTGGTGTTATGGTCCTATATATCGAAACACCTTATTTGTATCTGTCATTGAAGATCTATGCCCAGCCTTGGGACGTATATAGGATTTATATGATTATGACGTTTAAAACTATACACAAAAAAACAATGATTCACAGTTTACTAGTCAGATTCTAGGATACGATTTTAAATTACATGAACTTTAATATTGTTACACTGCATTAAGTTGCACCTTTGTAGATTCCATAATTCATGGAATTATGTATCAAACAAAATTATTGTTATGTACATAAATTGATAAAAATTAGTAAATAAACTTGATAGCTTTAGAAAATTCTTCTATATATCAATGTCTTAAAGAAAAAAACGCACCACTCAAAAACATGCATCGTAGTCTGACTGACTTTCCCCGCACAAATCGCGCGATTAAATTAGTGGCTTTGATAATAGTCGTCTTTCCTCGAGTGTTTCTCCCAAAGTAGGAAAGCCTGTGCCCAGAAGTAGAACGTAAACGGGATGTTGATAATCATGATAAATAATTAGTCGACCTATAACACAGTATATTATTTTTAAACAACTAGTTGACCTGGTGAACGTTGCATCACGCCATCCTAAGTAGAAGTAGAAGCAATGAAATTTTTGAATACTACGACAATTGACGATGTTCCATACATTATTACCAATTCAAAAATTTAATTTTATTATATTTTTTTTATTATTATCTTTAGGATTTCTCCTATTATTTTGTATTTTTAAACCATTCCTGAATTAAAGCGAATAAGACAAAGTAAAAACATTCAAATAGGACAAATTATTTTTTAGTTATGCGAAACTAACGAACAGCTATATTTTTTTATAAATGAAGAAGAAGATGATGAAACGGAGTATACATTTTTCACAAAAACTAACATTTTAAATGTTTTAACAAACATTATCTCAGTTAATGAGAATTAACCTGTTGTCCGTTACAAAAAAGACACCACCTTTTGGCAGCACCAGGATAATCTTGTATGCAAAACACCAAGTAATTTAGTCACGATGACTTCAACACCGCGCCCCCAGAGAACTAACCTAACACAACAGTGTCCCTCTCCATAAACAACAAACATTTCCTGCATGAATGTCGCAATATTTATAGACAGTTTTTATCAAGTAAACGATTTGAAATATAATTTGTCCGTCATCACACAACACAACTCAACAATAACTTAATGAAGCTTAATTTGGGCTAGATAATAGGTGTGAGTGTGACAAATACTATTATTATTATCATCACTAATCCGGCCAATGATCAGACAATGACCGATATTAAATTATTACAGCTAAATACTAAATTGAACGTAAAATTAACAATCCATACAGTTTACATTGGAACTTCGATACGTAATTCCAAAGATAAATAAATTACATCGACCTGGAATGTGTCATTAAGAATAAATTAATTCAATCATCACGAATCCAAACATTTTGCGACACGAGTAGGTACAGAAAAAATAATGTACGAGATTATAGCTTGATTCTAAATAAAACTAATTGAAGTACATTCCCACGAGACATTTCTAAAAGAAACAAAGTGGCCAGTTGCCAACTAATAATAATTATGAGGTAACATATCAATTTATTTCATCGGTTTTATCTCCAAATCTGATTACAAAACTGATGCCCGTTGATCTTGTTTCAAAACCGTTGGTAAATAGCAAGCTCACTATCTCTTACCAGGGTGCAGTGCAAGTTAAGGACAGATTGCGTAACAGAACCTTTTTAATGATTTCAACTAATTATTTTAACAGTTAATGAGATTGCAATCATTATGTCGCGGCAAAACGTTAACCACTAAAATGACCACGTAACATAAATAGCAAGAAATGAGGTAAGCCAATATTTTTTGATATGTATTTTTCCTACGGTTAAATATAGACATCAACAAACTATAACTTTAAAATGACTATTAATAACTCTGGAAGCCTGCTTTTGGTTTCGAATGTACACTTGTAAATAATAATGTGTCGTATTCCAAGGTTACCCATATTAGTCTGATTTTCAATCGCAGCATATAGATTAAGCCGCTTTTAACATCAAAAGACCTTGCTCATGCGTTTTCTATCCTGCATAAATCAAAAAGTAGCGTGGTAATGACCACATAGCAGACCAATTCTTCCGCTCCCAACATAACGCCTTCTTGCAACAGAGCGTCTTTACTTATTGGTATTATTTGGCATTTTCTATGATGACCACACCGCCTGACGATAAGCAGTTAGAGGTGTCCATATGCGAAGATAGTGCAGTATGGGATGATCTAGAAACTCCACTTTTCTCATTTCAAAACCCCTTTAATGCTTCCTTTGAAGTAGTCCATATTGAAATTATAGGGAATTATCTCGTGTGCCGGAAAAGAGGCCACTGAATGAGGTAGTTACTACCTCAGTAGAGATCCAGTGGCTAGTTTCTCTTCTCTTGAGTGAATCGATAAAAAATGTATGTGGAATATATTAACACAGAGCACCTTTCCAAAATATTATGTAAACAAAGTTGAAACTGTTTTATGTACAAGTCAGTTCAATACCATTTTTTTACAAAAGATATAGGTAAGTTTTCTAATATTCTAAATTTACTGTTAAAAGTAACCCCCTTTCCTTACCTCGTTTCAATAAACTTAGAATTTCGAATAACATGTCATAATTCACAATTTCAGCGCGCTCGCTCTTACGTTTATTTCCTTGAAAAGATTGAATAAGCACGTTTTCCTTTGCAAAAAATATAAGTAAATTAATTAAATCGAATTAGGTCAACTCATTAGTCACAAAGTTTGCTCAAATGAATTGTAATTTATACACAATATCTATTTAAACAATAATTAATTGTTTACATTTCCTTTCCACGTGTTATTTCTTGTTCTAATTAATTACATTACGTTTTTAAAGAAAATCCTGATAAACAAAGTAACATTACCGTAACGAAATCGCTAATAGGTACAAAAAGTTATTGGCATAACAATTTTCCTCACAGTTAAGTTGCATATTAAAAAAGTTTAAGAATACATAATCCTACTTACTCGCCCATTAAAATGTTAAACCGAGTATTTAGAATCAGTACTGATTATCAATGTACTGTTCTATCGGTGAATAACAGATAACAATCGGCGCTGCGAAGGGCGCCATCTAGTCTGGCGCTGCCCCGACATGTACAAAGAACAATAAAACATGTGACACTTTTATTTTTCAGGCCGTTACCCTCAACGGGCAAGCCTTAGGGCCAACGCTAGCGGTAGACACAGAATATGACGAAGACATAACACGATAAAGAGCGTGGAAAACTATGTGATTTGAATGTGACATACGCTTCCTAATTTTGAGTGTCAAATTTGGTTTTCATATATAGTGAAAGATTATCCGTGACGTAGCGTTTAATTAAAAGCAAAGGATGGGTTAACCAACTGGATGAAGAAGGTACTTAAAGTATTCAGTAAGTCTTACCCAGGTAAGAACGGAGGTGAAAACGGTCAGTGAGTCTTACCCAACACTGCCCGTTTTCAACTTCACAGCTGCATTAGGTCAGCCGTCGTGGTAATTTTAGCCCAAAAACCTCAGGTTTCTATCAGGTTTTAAGCTGTTGACTACAACGATGGTAAATCGTTATAACTTAACCTCAGACTAACTTTCACTGCGATGAAAACTTACTTGAAACATGTTTATTACTAGTTTATGTCGATTATGCTTATTTAATTTAAAATGGCTTACTGTTCATTTTATTAAGTATTGACTGAGTAGTGTAACACATGACTGAATATAGTTTTTATGTCTCATATTGGATTAATTAATTGACTTTTAGTAAGTAAATACTATATTTCTTCCATACGAAAAAATGTCTTCTTGTTTTGGGACCACATTCTTCTCTAGGGCTATACTGACTCTTCAAATTTCACACCCAGTGCTGTAACTCGGAAAAATATCACTCCAATGAAGACAAAACATTTCTCGAGTTCGTCATACACGTGCCTTACAGAAGACCACACATCATTACTTGCTGTCAGTATAACGCTCCTAGTTCGATTTTCAAACCGGGCGGGTAAACTGGTAATTACTGGTAATTAATGGATTATGACCAATAAGATGTGCCCAAACTAGTTCCACAAAAATCAGACCATAACATTATGTGCATAGGTAATTAACTATATTTGTATTCTATTCCAAAATTCCATACAACAGCTTTGAGATTTTATTTTATATCAGCGCTGAATATCTCATAACCATCAGCTCATGCGTCCTACTACTGGGCACAGACTTTTTCACATGGTAGAAGCAAATGGGGAGTTTGCACCATAACACCAAACACGACATCGCCACGCATTGAGAAGCGCGAGTTACTACATTTTGATAGACCCTTCCAGGGACCAACAATAGCGAAATATGCTTTGTTTTCGTAATCTTAACCTAAGCGCTCAAACCGCTGCTCCCACCACTGAGCTCCTGATAATATCTATCACATAGGTAAGTAGTGATACTAGAAAACTTATTTCAATTATGTTATTAATGCTGATAGTTTGATATCTCGTCGGGTTATTAAGAAACCTCATATACCTTTCTAAGAACGAGTACAATTCTAGTTTTATATAATAGTGTAAACCGCTATTTATCATTATAATGCCCGCAGATTAATTATTATGTTTTGGGGCTCTTAATATACAACAATTTTGGAGCGTATAATTAAAATTATAGGTATAAAAATTGAATGTGGTTATAGTATTTTATACTTATAATCTTTTAATCAGTGTGGATTTTTAAGTACATATAAAATCGTAATATACTAATGGGGATATAAATTAAAAATTTTTTAGAAACGAGGAGTGTATACTTACCAAATACTAAATGAAATGTATAGAAATAACCCCTGCCAAATAGGTTAAAACTGGGTTGGGAAATCAAATATAATTTTGTGAGCCAAAACCTATAACAATAGCAATAGGTTTGTTTTCGTGGTATGATTGTAAACATAAAAGCCTTAATAGGATTACATCCTATTTACCTCCCCCGCCCCCCTCCCCACACAGTACCAAATACTGTACAAATATAAGTATACAAATTATTAAGCTAAAACATTTGATTGAAAAGATAACAAAGTTCATTTACTTGTCATACTAATTATATAATCATTATCATAATTAAAATATCACGTGAAAATGTTATCATTCTCCCCTCTCCTTCATCAACGTATGCCGCACCATAAATAAACGCGATAATGTATCACTTTCTCTATATTTATAGGAAAAATGACTATAAAAAATACGTAATAATTTTCAAATTGTCAAAACATAACTAGTTTTTTTATAGTCCAAATTGTATAGACATTCATAACATTCAACATTCGAGATATATTGATGACAAATTTTAAACACATCAATACATTGTTAAGACTAAATAATTTAAACCATAGTTTTATTTAAATCTGATTACAAAGTGCAACTGCTAAGCGATATCCGATACGATTAGCCTCATTACTTAATTGGTTCTATAGTCAATACTTTTTACATACAATGTTTCTTTATTACAATGTTGCAGGGCGAGTGAGTACTGAGCAATAACATGTTACACTGCACGACACATACTACGTATATACGTCTCTTTCATTTGATATCAATTAGAAAAGGATTCATTATTACATTTCAAGTTTAATAAGTACGATAATGAAATATGTTTATACTAAAAACTCGAGTTACTTAGTTACACTAGCTCCGATTCCGTTGAGCACGAACTAAATTGTATTTAATTTCATGACTACACTTTCATTGCAATCCATTATTTTAACGCGTTCATAAAATATACTGATTTAAAAAAGTCACTGATTTAAAAAAAGAACTCTACGTTCCTAATAGTATTAAAAAAAAATTAAAACAGACTTAAAAACACAAGAAAGGCAAAAATAATTTAAAAAAAAATTGTTTTTAAGGTACTTTACTTTTTAATGTTTCTGGAAAGAATTGAGAACTCCAAAATATAATGTTTTAAACGGTACCACTTAAGGTTAACGGTTGAATTGAATTATTATTGCCTTTTAGAGTTTCGACTTTTAGTTTTGTTTAAAACATTCTATTCACAATTTTCAGTGTTCTGTTTCGAGGATCAAATTAAGACGTGTAACCGTCAGTATTGTCGACTAACCTATCTGTTTTTCGTTGGATAAAAATACTCGAATAGTTTTACACAGTTCAAGTTGGCAAAAATGCTCATAAAATAAAAACTACTGGACCTAATTGAATTAAATTTTTACGGGACCAAATGGAAACAAATCCGCATCGAACAAAAAAAGATCACGTGAAACGGCTCGGAAATCTCGGCGCAATCGGTGTACATACATAATATATGTACCAAACGAATTGAGAACCTCCTCAATTTTGGAGTCGGGTAATAAAAATTCTTCAAATTCAATTGAATTGAAAGAGAGACAAATTACCTAATTTTAGTTTAAGGATAATGCCAACAGAATAGCCACCAGTAACTTAGGAACAAAACATTAAGAATCATAATTATTTTGAAACGCGATCTTTTTCGTACTTTAACTTTCCCAATATAAGATTGAAACCTTATTTGTCATATTGTATTTCGCTCTTTTCTGTAATAGGTTTTATTATAGACGAAGATGTATAAATCGATATGAATTCAACCTTAAGGCTTAGTTGATTGGGATGAGGAAGTTGGGGAGCCAACAACTTGTATCGACGTTTTCCTTGAAACGACCCTAGTTCTAAGCTACACCTAGAGCAGTATACAGACAAAGAATCTGAGTAGTAAAGCCTGTGTAATACTAACAAAGTTAAAGTTTTTTTGTTCACTGTACTTACTAAACTTTCGCTATAAGTGCTTTAGACGACGTGCGTTAAAATAAACCATATCAAACGTTATCTATCATAAAATATGGTCCTATTCTTGTCGAGTTAATAACCAAAAATTGGCACTGAGTTTTATTTTTCGTCGATAGCATCAGGAACAAAATGCACCAAGTGTATAAAACACCCATTTGCGAGACAACACCTAAATGACGACATACAAACTTGTATTAGAAACGCATTCGCGCCTTTACCAGACAGTCTAATCCAGATGCTTGTGATATAATATTCTAGATCAATGCTACGAAATTTTTCGAGGAAGTAGCCGACAAAAACGCGTTTCGTGACTCTAGAATTATCTCTATTAGTCCAAATATAAGGTTCAGAATAAAATAATCTCTACGATTATATTAATTTGTCCGTCTTCGCAATTTTAAATGTATTTTAATCATTGTGTTTGATAATTTCAGGTTATTATTTAGTTTAGTTTCAAAAACAATAACGTAGATTAAGTTGCTCTGGGCTCTCTTGTAACAGCACTTCTAGTATTAGTCACATTAGTATACCTAGTATTTGTCACAGTTACTAGTATTAAATGCTATTTACACTCTTAGCTATCAATTATAATATTTATTACCTTAGAACTATTGTTTTCTTTATAAATAACCTTCACAAACTACTGTTGCCTGCCTTCATTGGAAAACCACATGTTATATTATGTATTGTAGGTAAATGACCATAATACATTTAAATTCAAACTCAAACATATTCCTATACATATAACGGTTTCGTTATAAACTAACACGATCTAATATTAGTACGAATTGTCGAGTAATGGGTTATCATAATTCGATTACAGTAATTAATATGATTGATGATAAAAGACGTTATGTCACCAAGAACATAGCCAAGTATATTTTGGTGCATTCGTACTGAAGTAAGGATTTATAATATTTGTCAAGTTGCGATACTATAATATAAATTAAGCTTTAAAGATAACGGACGCCTTATGCAATTCATTCCACCCTAAACTGAAAATCTTTGTTCAGATAAAAATATTTTATTTAAGTCTCTTTAGAAATTCTCGCCCGACATGGCTTTAGTGAAGTTTCTCTAAGGAAATTGTACTCAGGGGAGTTGGGAAACTATTTGAGATTTTTGCTCGATTTTATAAATTGCGCCGTATTCCAGGATTATGCTAAATCATATTCTTAAAGAGGATTGCAAATTACTATACCCCTGGCTGGTCTGCATTGAGAAATCTCATAATAAATTCTGAGCTAAAAATTCAATGTTTGGAGAATTAGTAAGCATGGATACATTTCTTGATTATATCAGTAATCTAGAGACCTCGCTGCGATAAGTAAACAAATCCAATAGGTACTTCTGAAATACAAATAAATATCCATTTTTTTGTTCCTATGACATTTGACACATCAATTAATACGATTCTTTCTTTCTTTAATTTTTTTTATATAGTAGTAAGTAATATAAAATGAAAACTCACCCGCTCATGAAACTTGCTCGAGTCGTAGGACCTCTCTGAACAGAGGTTGTATATCTTGTAGTGATCTTTGTGCATTTGCTCCAGGAACCTGTAGACCTCGTCTATGTGATTCCTGTATACTCCTTCCAGCTTCTCCGCCGGGAAGCCCATAGCTATGAGCTTATCCGTAATATCTGGTATGGATGTTAAGGAAAATTTGGATGATGAAACCATATTAACACATAAAGAGAGAATTTGAAATTGGCATAATTTATTCAAGGTATATTAAGTTCAATATAAACGAGTAGACACACGAAACAAACCTATAGTACAATGAACGTGTAATCAACTTTCCACAAACAATGGATGTCATACATTGTACTGTTACCGAGCAATTTATAACAAAGTAAATGCAAATTTTACTGTATTTTAGTATTTGCTCCTATGATTTAAGCGTTCAATGTCTACGTTGTCGATTCGTTGGAATCCGCCGTCCCTATTCCTGGAGTCTTAATTGTGTACATTCATCCAATCCATATTATAAAATCAATTCGCACTAAAATAGCCGTTCACGAGAAATGCTCATAGTTTTATTACAGACAGACCGATGCAACCAATTTCTCATGTATGTTGGCAGCATGACAATCCGAAAGCGTTCCGGTAAAGAATTCATCTGGTATGGAAATGAGATTTAACATTTTAACGCCCGCCAGGCGGCGTTGCTAGTCACTGATCTCACTGTCAGACATGATTACATATAAAAACAGATTTGCTTTTAAATTTTTCATCTTCGTATGACACTGAAGTTCAGAAAACCATACGAGTTTTTTCATTATGAACGTTAAAAATTGACAGAAAATATCACTATGGAATCCCAAGATAAACTATCAGGTAACAAAACATACATTAAGATATTAAAAGCGGAGTATACGATTACATGCAGAACTAAGTGCCTGACCTGCCATGTAATTCTTATGAAAACATTTCGTCTGAACAGTCTATTTAAAATGTACATTAGGGCCATCCTTTTATTGCGTCTCCAAATTGAAACTTTATTTATTCCGCAGAAAACTAGCACGCTTTTATCGTTATTGTTCCACTAACATAACATTTATTAAACAAAAAAGATTTTTCTTATCAACGTCCCAAATTGTTATATCAATTTGATTCTATCGTTATTACGGCCCGAATTCATCTCTCTAAGAAGGTGATCGCAAAAATTTTGATAAACATGTGATGCTAAAATGGGAAATTGCATATAGAATACATAATGGAATATGATTGGAGATTCATTTAGGAGAAAGTAGTATGATAACAAAGAACAAGGATCTTCCATTATGGAAGCAGGAGTATTACCATGCTGGTATTAGATCTGGCTTGTGCTGGTACCTGTCTGAATAGTGTGGTGACAATGATTTGCAACTCTTACCCTTGGTATCTCAACAGCCTATCAAATTACGGAACAAGGTTCGTTATCGACTGTCAAATAATTGACATCGTCAGCCATTCACAATAAATTTAACATAATTTAACAAATCAATTATTAACGTCAGATAAATTAGCCATAATATTTCCATGTGAATATACTATTTCAATGATACATAGATGAATTAAAAGTAATAAAAAGAAAATGGTAAATCCTATTAATTTATCGCAAAAAAATTACATTGTGAATAATACGTCATTAACAAGTAGCAATTGCAAAACGCATTATTAAACAAAACAAAAAATGTCAACATAGTTATCGTGTCTAGCAGCCAGCCAAGATTCGCGTGTTCATTTCACATCCGAAATGTAACAGATAAGTGCAATCACGTGTTAATATAGTCAATATTTATAACACAAATAATACTACAGTTACAAGATGACTGGTCTACGTTGATAATGTCTAGATATTAGGAAACTATCAATACTAACCAAAATTTAGCTTAGATAATATACCAAAATAAATTACAAGAAATAACTCTAAGCAAGGAGGGAAAGGAAGAGATTATACGAAGAAATCTCTTAATGCCGTATTCAAGACTATAATTTGTATATGGCAAAAATGTTTGATTTAAGCTACCCGGTAGCGTTGCGTTAGACGTAAAACAATATTTTATTGTTTTCACAGTCTCGTTCAAACTGATGAAAATTTACATTTGCTTGGTTATTCAGGATATACGTGGACGTTTAATAGAAATGTTTTATATGTCATACAACCCTACATCAGACTTCTCAGGCTCTCACCTATTGTCTAGCCTAAATTAAGCATTATTAAGAGTTTGTGTTATGGATACTAGGTAACGGAGAAATATAGATAGTAATATATATATACTAAATAAACATACAAACATCTGACTCGTTGACAAATATTTGTACTCTTCATATAAATATCTGTCGATACCGGGATTCGAACCCAGGAACTCTGGCTTAGTAGACAGGTGTACTGACCACTGAACCGGACAGCCGTATATTATAATTTAACAATTAATACGGCCGATAAAGCATTCTCATTTTAAACTCATGTATTCCTAACGGCAAAATCAATATTTCAAGAATTAGGGCCGCTAAGCCTGCTATCTAGATTTCATCGGCATACAATGCAAACATCAGTTGCAATCGTATGGCAGTAACTGCACATAGTAATGCTAAAATATTCTCATCACGTAATGGGCATGCCATGGCACCCAAACGGCACTTTCCACGTGGACTTAAGATATAATGGTGGCAGGTCACCAACCGGGAGTCGTAGAATGACAGCCGATATGCTTTGGTGTCGTGCGATATACCTATGAGCTCCGATATAAGGCTTATTTAATATCTATATATATACTCTGATCATCAGCATCTCTCAATCAATGTAGAGACAACTAAGTTTACAAATGTTGAAGACGGAGATTTTTATATACTCGTTATGATTGGCAACCATGTTAATAATAGGAACTAAATGTTAATTATATATTTGAATTAGTTCTATAACAAGAACACGACTCATCCTGAGATAGATTTGGAGTATATCCCTTAGAGTCCAGAGTTCGAGCTTTGGAGGTAATCGGCAGTAGTTGCTTTAATCAACCATGCCTGCTTGAAAAACCCGACGCACAATACGTTAATGAACCACAAAAATTTAGATGGCAACGCATTAGGATTATAACGACAAACGACATCCTTTCTCAAAAATTAAATATAGGTAATGTATGGTTTCATTGATGTAACAATTTATGATAAAATGTGGTATTTTAAAAGTGAGCATTCCGATTACTAAGGCCGCTGTGACGTCACACAGGCTCGTTCTCCAACGTCCAAACCACAAACTCCTACGTAGCGGCAACGTGACGCGTGCCAAAGTATCCCATACGCGGCGACGCCATTCGCATTAAGTCAAATGAAGGAAAAATTGTTAATTGACAAATGACGCACATAAATTCTCGACAAAATTATGGTCAAATTGTATCCCAGAATTACACGATATTACTGAATTTCATTCATTGATACTTGACCGGAATACGTAGGCGGAGTGGAAATACTATAATACAGTTGATACCAACTTACACAAATACCTACTCTCCTTATACCAGCTATTATAATTGAATATGAACATGAAGCATCTGTTTACAAATATGACATTATTATTCATAATTTCTTCCAAATTTTTTTTTGTATATGCTATTTTTCTCTCTCTCTCTTAGATATATATAAATTATTTATGTAAATTGAAGTATATTGTGGACTAACATACTGGTGTGTTGGATGCACCGCTCTGTAATAACAGCATGTGTAACTAAATAAATATGTTTCATTGGAATTCCATTCAAACGCAGAATACTTCTATTTCGATT
This sequence comes from Acentria ephemerella, assembly GCA_943193645.1. Taxonomy (NCBI): domain Eukaryota; kingdom Metazoa; phylum Arthropoda; class Insecta; order Lepidoptera; family Crambidae; genus Acentria; species Acentria ephemerella. The sequence goes on from OW971891.1 coordinate 1,753,134, forward strand.
AATTCATCCTAAACAAATTGGTATTTGCTCCCCGGATTCCATTTTTTAGTACTTTTTAAGGATCCGGCATTTGCTTTATGCTTTGTAAATGTTCTATAAAAACTATGAGATATTTCTATGCCACCTTTTTGTCAATTTTTAGGCTTTTTTAAATGTCACCCAAAAAAGTCCCAAAAATCATCAATAATCAAACAGAAATCTGCAAAACAGTAACAATATTACACATCATACTAAAATAATTTCACGAGTGTTCAATGTGCCAACTAACATTCGAGATCAATCTGAACGAACCAAGTTGTCGGTCATATTCGTGGTAATCCGACATTTCCCCCGGCATCGGTGGGTAACCTTAGACCTGAAGCCAAACAAAGCCGCGAATTGGTTGCATACGAGTGCATGAGCATTATAGGTTTCACGTGAACGCACACAGGAAGCTGCGGCTCCCAAATTTACGTTTATTTTTAACAGACAGTACTTTTGGGAGTTCATTTTCAGAACGGCAAGCATATAAAAAGTGAGAAAACAAGTACAATCGTTCACATATAAATAACAACATGTAGTTGCTCATAATAAAGTAAAAATTAGTAACGAGTGTACATGCTTTAGAAATACTATAGTATTAATGTTACTTTTATCTTTAGCGTAAGAAAACTTCAAATTAACGACCGACATACTCGTGGCTGATTTTTACAATTAGACCGAAACCCCATCAGACTTGTGTATTCATCGCTTTATGTAATGACTGCGCCGCGCTAAGAATACAAAATAAACAGAAACATTGGCGTTGTCCGTAAAAAGGCTATTGCAACGAAGGATTCTATTCTTTAAATTACGTCACAAGTTTCAAAAGTGGTCTGACCAAGTTTATATAATAAAAATAAATAATAAAGGCCAATTTGCTATATGTTGGAAGCTAACGACTTTTATTATATTTGGAAGTTTCAACTTTCAACCTTGTCCGTGTCTTCGTGGTTATTGTCTAGGCAAGAACCATAAAAATTATTAGAAAGGCAACATGCTAATTCTACGACGGCTAATTTAAATTTATTTATGCTAAACAATTGAACAGGCAAACATTAATAGCTAGACTAAATCAATTTGCTGAGTAGAGGTAAGAGGGCCTAGACGGTAATGCGACATTAGATTAGCAAATAGGATTGATGAACTACAATACAGTAAAATGCTAAAAGGTGGTCTGATGTTAAGTGGCAGCAATCACATAATTATCTGAAGTGATGAGAGGAAAGTAGTGAAAGTGTATTTTCAGTAGAAGCAGGAGTTTAGCTTACCTAATCACTCAAAGTGAGCAGTTGGTTCCTCACCACGTTAAGAAGAGTTCAAGAATACAAAGACAGTCTTGATGCGTGAATCATGCCAACCCGAAAGGCATCTTCTCATGAAGGAACTCGTGCAATAGGACGGTAGGAAAAATGTTTTATTATTATGTATTTAAAAAAAGTTCTTAGTATTATGGCAAACCACGACAGGGATAATAATAAAATTTAATTATGTAACAGTTTTTGGTTTAAGAACAATAAAAAGAGAATATATAGTGTGAAATTTTAAGAAAACTCATATCCAAAAAGTTTTTATGTACATTTAACAGTAAGTCATAATTTTTATATTTCATTACAATTTTAAAAGTATCATACAAAAGTGTTCAATTGCTGTTAACATTACCGTTCTAAATAGAAAGTAAAAAAGGTATATTTTTGTAATAGAACTCTTTCATGTATGCAATTTGGGTTGATATTGTCGTAGTATTAAAAAATACATGGAACATTTATGTTACGAGATTTTTATTAAAGTAGTAAAGGACAGTAATGACCGCTAGTCGAAAGAGTCGAAATCAGATGTCGCAGGCTTACTGAAGTTCACATGAGTGTTTTAAACTGAGATCTACATATAGTACAAGTAATATGGCGGTATGTAACTTATACCGCCTGGTTACGAAAACAGAGGCTGTATGATTATTGTGTAGAGTCAAATAGGAGGAATGAGGAGTACGTAGTGGTACGAAAGCTCTGGTTTCGATGAAGAAAAACAAAATTTTCGTCATGGTTTGTCCCTGGACCTGTCGTGGAGTTCCACGATTAACCATTTCTTGGTGAGTAATTATACATGGTCAGTATTAAAGTTGTATTTATGAAATGGCAACAATGCAATATTATGTTGTTTATTCTGTGGTCTGTTTGACAGATGGTAGTTTTCGCTGAGTACTCGGTGGAGAGGACAGCTGGCGGAGAGCCGGGAATGGCGCGAATAAAGGCGGTGAGAAAAGTTTTGCTCGGCACCTAGGGGTGAGTGTGGACGAGATGTGTATCTCGTGAGTCGAGATGCGTGAGTATAGCACAGTGGTAAGTCCCTGATGGCTTAGTTAAGGAACTATGTGAGTTCGTGTGGTATGGTCTGACTGATATGTAGAACAGTGGCCGGAGAGTGTGCTAAGTGATCTCTCACGGTCATGGCCCGGGGGTGGTAGTGGACGCACTACGCCGATGGCATGGCATACGTGGTTGGACCACGGAGCTGTGATGTTGCGACATCTGTGACCGGCGGTTGGACCGTCAAGTTGGTAGGTGAGAGATCAGTTGCGAGGCATGGGCAGACTGTAGGGGTGGTTGGAGGTCTGTGGGGGATTGGCCCCCTAGTGGTATTCGAACGGCTGCTCTCCCGGGTCACCGAACGGAAGGGACCGGTGTAATGTTCCCTGGTTGGACTAGGTTTCCGGTCATACTGAGATTTCTCGGCTTCCGTGCAGGGCGAGTAAGACGGGCTGTAAAAGCCCGTTCCATCAGATATGGCTCCCAAGGCATGTGGGTCAGGCTATGCTCCATGAACATCATATACATTACTTATAGACTCCTTAAGTTATAATCCAGTATGTTCTTATGTCGTTGTAAATAGTTATGAGTATTATGATTAATGTAAAACGCCACGACATAATTTGGTGGAGGTGCTGGGATTATTTGAGTAAATATGGCTTGAATAATTTGAATCCCGGCAGGTTGTATATATTACTGGATTGTATATTATTGAGTACTACCAATTTGCTTATGATTTTTAAAGTAAATATTTCAGTGTGGTACAGGTATATTCATTCATTGCCTTAATTTGGTAAAGAGTAATATAATTTAATTGATTGTTGAGTACCTACATATAACGAGTGTTTATTACACCTACCCTATTTCGCGGCGAAGCATTAAAATTATTATATCTCGAAATTGTCTTGTTTTATTTCTTATATTTGTTCCCCTTTTTTTTGTTTTTTTTTGCGTTTTATTTTTTGTGGTTTTGTGTTTATTTTTGCGTTTTATTTTTGTGGTTTTTTATTTATTTTTGCGTTTTATTTTTTTGTGGTTTTTTGTTTATTTTTGCGTTTTATTTTTTTGTTTATTAATACTTTATGTGTCGAATAATATGTTTATAATATTTTTTTTTTACACGTTACCGCATTTTTAACGGTATTTAAAAAATAACGTAATAAATATGTTTACTGTGTTTACGTTAATAAAGGGTTATCAATTATCAAATCAATATGCAATAAAGTGATTAAACATATTAATGTAGTGTTTTAAACTAAAGAAGACATGGCTGTATGGCACAAAATCCTTCGTTTTTTTTTCTAGTACGGTGAGAATTATAACAACAATAAAAGAAAAAAATTTATACGAAGATTTGCCGCCACCTTGTTTTTCTAATGAAATATCAAACTTTTTGTAGATATTATTATTAAGTAATACTAGTAATTTTTAGAAGAATAAAGTGTGGTTATCTCAAGAAAGTGTGATAGTTCTTTAAATTGTTTAAGATCGTAAGTGTTAACAAACAACTGATTGTGAAATTTTTTTTTCTCCTATATTATCAGATGAAACAAGAGTGCTTGCTTATCATTGCAAACTCTCGAAGGTAAATTATTAAATTAAGTTGTAACTCTTACAATTTAAATTACTGTCAGTTTGATAACAATAAGTTATATTCTAATTTCAGCCGTGTCAACTTTGGAGTCTTATCATTAAGACAGAGCGTATGTAAGAAGGAAATATAGAACTGACTTTAAAGAAGGTTTAGAAGAAGGAAGATCGCAATCACAAGACTTGGCCAAAATAAAAGAAAACATCAGAGTTTTTTTAATATCTTTAAAAGAAGAATCAAACTAGTGACTGTAAAAGAATAAAAAAGCAGTGTACATTCTGTGGAGAAGATCATGATGGTCAATGTCTTAATTTAAAACTTTTGTTTAGAAGTAAAAGACTTGTTTTGAAGCGCTTATGTTTTAAGTGCCTTAAACTACCTTTCCAAACAAATCAGACAGCAATAGCAACACTGCAGTCCAAGAGTCATAGTGTATTTCTTCATCTACTAGACGTGGTAGCTGAAGAAGCTATATAACAAATAGCTAAGGAGTTAAACATTGTTACTGATAGAAGTAATAAACTTTCAATTTATACATTCCTAAAACAAGAAACAGTAATCAAGTTTTTCAGCTAAGGTTACCCTTATAACTAAAAAGGGAGTAGAGAGACAAATATGTGCCAACGTTGCACTTTATATAATAGATCAGGTCAATAACTCGTATAACAGTAACTTAGATATAATATAGTTGTCTCTGTTGATGATGACTGCTTAGGCAACAGGAAGATTTGTTGATAGGGAACAATTATTATTGTTTCTTTATGGAAAATCATATTTTAGAAAACAAGAATAATTTGCTCTTGATTAATACTGATTTGATAAGGTCTGGATACTCATCAGAAGATAATGATACCTTTACTGATATATCAGTAATTATATACTGCCAGTGTCATGACTCTAGCTCTTCCTACTTCAGTGAACCAGATATCCCATGGAGGAACATATATATACAAAGCCTTTAGTGCATTATTTGTATCATATAGTTTGACAAGAAGGGAAGAAAGGATGTGTAGTATATGATGACCCATCTTAAGTCAAGGAAGAATTATATAGTGTCTTAGTAGATGTATAAATATGACAAGGTTCATATATGTTAGAAGATAACAACTTTAATGTAGCAATTTATTACAGAGAAAATTGGCATAGGGATGTCACTAAATTTCTAAGGCTTAAAGATATGTCAAAGGAACCTACAGAAGATATTTTACTATATTACTGATTATAAACTGTATTCTTTTTTTACTAAATGCTACCATAAGACACCACTTGATTGAGTCCAATCAAGAACTTCATATTTAAATAGCTAAGCGGTTGGGCTTCAAATGCCAAGACTTTTTGTACATAGTATTAAACGATGTGAAGATGTTTAAGGTTTTTGATCTTATTTGGAATATAGAGGTTGATACTCTGTTTTTTGTATTTGTATAATTTTATATTTGTATTGTTATATTTCCTCTTTGTTTTTGAAATATACATTTTGATTCTATAACTTTTTAAAAATATACACTCACGAAGCTGACAGAGAGTTTTATTGTTAACACTGTGTCTGAAGATGTCTTGAGTTGAGTCACGAAGAAGACGTGTTGAGTTCCACAGCACGAGTTTACCATATTTCTGAGTTGGCCTCTGAGGATTTTAACTGTGAAATTATTATTAAAAAAATCCTATACTCTAAAGTTTAAATGGAATTTAAGTTTAATTGGATACCTTATTTCTAGAAGCCAACCCTACATATCTACTGCTTGTTAATGCCAAAATCCATAATATCAATTAAAAAAAAAGGAGGACTTAAAAATTATTAAGTTAATAAGTGATATTACTGAAAGATGTATATGAAAATCTTTGTATGAAATTGATAACAATTATTTATGGACTTATTGTTCCAGCATCAATGAAAAATCCAGTAGTTTAACTTATGGTTCTTGGGCATACATTTTAAATAAAGGTTAAAAGGAGTGCTCAAGTTAATAGTGGAAAAATTTTTTTTCTTTTTTTTTTCGGTTGCGGAGGTTCTGGACGTAGTGTATGGTCCAGAGATGTCCTCTAGAAGTAATGTGGAAGTGAAAAGGCTGTAAGTGAGACACAGATAACAGAGTTGTATAAAGCAATGAGTTTTGGTGTTTCGAGACCGAAGTCGAGAAACACCTGTTTTTAGACAATAGCCGTATATAGTGTAGTGGAAACACCTGATTCTGATACCAAGAGACTGTGATTTTAGTGAGAAGCTGATCTTAGAAATACAAGAAGAGGACTGTCATATAGGAGTATCTCACATACTATATCGCCTCTATGTAGGGCCTGTGGGGAGCACACCGAACAAATGGAGCGCATCCTGTGTGACTGTGATTCTCTTGCTAGGAAAAGAATGGGTCTCTTTGGACTGGGCTATCCCAGTCCTGAAGATAGATAGATAGATAAATAAAACATTTATTTCCATCTCTAAATCACACACAATTCATCCAGACAATACATAGATTAACTGACAAACATTTAATAAAGGATAAAGGTAGGACCTTAATAAGGTTACTGTCTCCGGGTGTACTTAGTAAGTACATCTTGGAGCTATTTCTAGGACAGCGGTCAGTAGGATTATGATAGATGCTCCGGGAGTTATCCTGGCCCCTACATCAAGATAAGATAAGAATCGCACATACTAAGGTTAATAAGGAAGAATACTGAATGTCAGGATGGCCGAGCGGTCTAAGGCGCCAGACTCAAGGGAAAAAGGTCGTCAATGTGTAAAGCATGGTGAAGGCCCGTATATACTATCGCATTTACAGGCATAGATAACTCTGGATCAGTGTACGACGTCAACATCTGCAAAAGAGACAAGATGGATCTGTCCTTTTACTTGCTTGGCTGTGAGAGCTATCTATTTAGTTTGTTAAAGATTGACGGCGACAGAATTTTTGTTTGGCTATAAGACGGTTCGTAGCGGCAAGAGGGAGGCCAATTTTAATAATTGTGAGCTCTCGACCGATTATGTATATACAGATTGCAGATGACTTAGACCTGCAGATTTCTTGAATATTGGGACGTGTTCTTTCAAGATTTCTTAAATATTGGGGTGCGCCTACCCAGTTCAATATTTTTTTAAGTTTAGTAGCGCCATTTGTCAACCATACCGCCACTGACGTAACGCATGCTCTTTGTAACGAGATGGCGCTAGTGTCATACAAATTGTAACTTGAAAATAATTATTTTTCAATACTGATTTTATTATATCCACTAAAAAATGATTGAATCATTATTTTATGGATTTATAATAAATTGTAAGGAGTATTTAATTTACTAGCCACTTCTACAACAATAACGTTTAAATTGCTAATACATTTAAATGTTAAAATAAATATAAATAAGATATAAAATGTGTTTTTTATTTAAATTATAACTAACTTGATCTATTTCAAATATCTTGTGATCTTTAAAAATATTGTTTAAAATATATATTGGCACGTTTATTATCTGCTATCGTTGTAAGTTTTTAGATTTAAGTCTAATATAATTTACTTACTAAAATTGAGAAACAAACGTGGTTACAAGGTGTTTATTACTTATTAGTATAATTATATTTATTTATTTTGCCTTATGTTGTGATTGATTCTTAAAGCAAACTCGGTAACTGATTTGGTTACCGCCGCCTTATTGGGCATTCCTGTTTCAACCTTTTGCCACAAAGTATTGTGTTATGTTATTGTATTGTGCCGTGAATTATGGAGGAACTCCTTGGTTTAGGAGGAACTCCGCGCCGTTTGTGATATACCGTTTAATACATTCTTTGACCATTGATATTGCGACATGTCTAAGTAAACGTAAGAAGAATATTTTGGATATTCTGATGATGCGATTCTGGTACTGTCGTCCTTGCTCTGTTTCTTTGGTTTGTTATAGACGTCATATAGATAGTGTTACGTGGTAAACGTTATGGGTGACATAGCTTGCAAGCTAGTGTAATAGACCTATATAAGTGAATAAATGTTATCGAAAATCCGAGTCGCAAAAGGAAAAATTAGGTGACCAAAATATACAAAGTCTGTGAGACATTTATATCTCTTAGAAACAAATTTTGAAGGTCCAAAAGACACCGCTTCACCCATAGCTGTACATGATTAGGAAGAGATTGTTGAGCGGTTTGAAGTTCCAATTCAACAGATTTATAGGATAGTCTGCGTTGACAATATTGGGACTAACGAGAATGTGGTTGAAGGATTGAGTATAATCTTTTCAACACTTTTAGAAGAAATTGAGACTTTGCCCGCTGCTATTACTCCTGTGGGTGATTTATCAGGAGTAGGAGAAGCTGTTGACCAGAACCCTAATATTGTGAAGGTCAATATTGTAACCTTTCTTTCGACGCCGGGAGTGTCGTGGAGTTCCACGATTAACCATTTCTTGGTGAGTAATTATACATGGTCAGTATTAAAGTTGTATTTATGAAATGGCAACAATGCAATATTATGTTGTTTATTCTGTGGTCTGTTTGACAGATGGTAGTTTTCGCTGAGTACTCGGTGGAGAGGACAGCTGGCGGAGAGCCGGGAATGGCGCGAATAAAGGCGGTGAGAAAAGTTTTGCTCGGCACCTAGGGGTGAGTGTGGACGAGATGTGTATCTCGTGAGTCGAGATGCGTGAGTATAGCACAGTGGTAAGTCCCTGATGGCTTAGTTAAGGAACTATGTGAGTTCGTGTGGTATGGTCTGACTGATATGTAGAACAGTGGCCGGAGAGTGTGCTAAGTGATCTCTCACGGTCATGGCCCGGGGGTGGTAGTGGACGCACTACGCCGATGGCATGGCATACGTGGTTGGACCACGGAGCTGTGATGTTGCGACATCTGTGACCGGCGGTTGGACCGTCAAGTTGGTAGGTGAGAGATCAGTTGCGAGGCATGGGCAGACTGTAGGGGTGGTTGGAGGTCTGTGGGGGATTGGCCCCCTAGTGGTATTCGAACGGCTGCTCTCCCGGGTCACCGAACGGAAGGGACCGGTGTAATGTTCCCTGGTTGGACTAGGTTTCCGGTCATACTGAGATTTCTCGGCTTCCGTGCAGGGCGAGTAAGACGGGCTGTAAAAGCCCGTTCCATCAGATATGGCTCCCAAGGCATGTGGGTCAGGCTATGCTCCATGAACATCATATACATTACTTATAGACTCCTTAAGTTATAATCCAGTATGTTCTTATGTCGTTGTAAATAGTTATGAGTATTATGATTAATGTAAAACGCCACGACAGGACCCATCCATCAAAATTTGTTGTAAAAATTGCTCGTTCGTGCTTCAGAAGCACGTTAAGCTGGTGGTACCAAGCCGCATTGGGCCAGCGTGGTGATTTTATGGACCAAACTCCTCGTTTCTCACATTTAAGAAACCCCATGCCCAACAGAGTCACGTTTATATGATGATGACGGTGACGCTGATGATGATGAACTGGAACTCATTTTTATGACCTAATTATTAGACCAAGTTATCGTTATTTAAATATCTTAAACACTTCAGAATACAATACCGCGACAGAAGTTTTAGGTTATTTATTAATCAATAATTGGGTCGGGCCAAAAAGGTTGTAGTGCATTATGAGCAAGATCATAGACCCATGATAAGATAAGATACATATATACAATTAAAAATGAATTCACGTTTATAAATAAGCTATTAAAACACCATAACACATTATATTTGAAATTGAGCTGTTGGTATTTAGGTCGATTCGAAAAATTTCAAAACAATTTTATATTTCTTAAGAGCTTTACGTCGCGCAGTCTCCATAGAGGCAAACAGTGACCGAAGAATTTTGGGGTCAATAGTCTTATTGTTCGACGGCGAAACCAAAACCGCAAAATATAGGTCTAGCCCTAAGATTGAAAAAGGGGACAGCAAAGAATAAAAGGTTAAGTTTACCACCTTAAGCGTTCGTGATAAGACTGGTTTTACAGTGTCATACTTGGCTGATTTTGACTGCGAACTTCAACGAAAATATTTAAGTAGAGCTTGAGAAGTCTTTGATATGCCAAAGTTCCACAGGAAACTGCCACTTTTGTGTACCTATTCATTATGTAAGCTATTGTACGAGCAGTGGCTTTGCTTTGGTTGTCAAGCTGAAATTCAACTTAAAAAGTCCTTGAACAAGCTTCCAGCAAAATACTAATGCCGCGTAAATCTAGGAGGGTTTGTAGCCCTAAATAAATATTTATCAAAATTAAAAAAAAACAGGTATATTATAGCCTTTTCTTTAAATATTGTTTTCAAAAAGCGATGGTGATAATAAATGAAATTTAGCTACAGAACCCTAAAAATAGCATATCGAATATAATAGGTACAAGTTTTATATGCTATCTCGCTCTCGCTCGCCGACCTGTCACTTACACATTGAATACACAAAATGAGATCCGAGAAGTAACCAGTAAAAGCATCAATTTTGGATTAAGTTAGCGACGGTTGTGAATTTATCGTCCGGTGTAATTGCAACATTCAACGGCGTGGTGTACGCGCGCCAAATATTAAATTAGTTAGCAATTGTATACTGCGGACCACGAGTCACCAGACACACTGTAAAGGACCTTTACAATAAGTTCAAACACGACGTGTTCGAAATAACCTTAACCGGATTTAGAACGACATATTCTGAAATTTAAATATAAAAAAAATCTGTTGTAAAAATACACAAGATGCGGTTATTTGTGTCACGAATTAAATCGCTATAAATTTACAATCGGTTAAATTTTTATTTCTGCAATGGCTGCAATAATCTGACCAAACATGTTGATATAGACATAATAAGACACCGGCTCACGGGGCCGAAATAATGAAATGAGGATACTGTATCAAATTACAAACAATTCCATATGATTACAAAAGCTTTCATGTCAAAAATAGTATGACCCTTGATAGAATATTTTAGTATTTCCGCTTTTTATTAATATTAAATATTTAAAGTATTTTTTTTATATAAGCGTCATGGCAACGATATTGTACCAACATGAAATGTAATCGAGGATAGGAATATTTTAATAAGATTGGTAGTAGTAAGATTTTTAAAAAAACACTATAAACCGAAAATAATTCATTTGAAATATATATATATATATATTATGCCTCGTTGTGTATCGAAGTCGGTTTTAGGCTTTGTTTAAAACTGTTGTTTTTCTCACAATTTTGAGTGTTATATTATTAATGTTAATCGGTTCACAACACACATGCAGTGCGTTATAGAACAAGCATATTCTATCATTTATCTATCTCCTCCTTTTTGAAATCGGTTAATAAATAACTTCAATGTTATCCAATATTCATCTTTCCATACGTGTAAGTAGTAATAAGTCTCTGAAGTCTTGATAGTATATTAAATCAATTGAACTGCAAATTATACTAATGAGAAAAATCTAAACGTTATGCGGAGTACTTTTTTTTCCAGATACTGCTCTATTCTTTTCAAATTTTTTTATTGGGAAGTTTAATTATAATAGCAGCTAGACCCAAATAGAATATTTACATAACATACTGTGCTTAAGTGCCTGAACGCGGGCGCCGGAGCATATCCCAGAGACACTCAGCAAATACACTCTGCTTTTAAAAACCCTAAGTATTTGGTGTAATTTGTTTCGAGTTATATTGCGTATGCATAACTTCTTCAAATTCACCGTATTCAACAATCCGCGACGAATTGTATTCCACATTAGGTTTACGTACGGATAACAAAAAAAAATGGATAAATTAACTGAATACTAACTAAGAATACGAAATTAATAGGCGTCCTTGACTCTTAGCCGCGATAAAGGAGCTCGCTCGCTAAGTTTCGAGCGGGTATTATTACACATTGCCGTAGGTCTAACGCCGACGCGGTAGTGTTGAGATATTGAGTATTTTAGGTTAATCTTGAGGACCGGACTCATTACAGCAGGACTCGCGAGACTGACTAATATGTATCGCGACTTCTAAATTTAGTCTTTAAACGAGCCCTAATGTAAGAAACGACTCGTCTTAATTGGAATAAAAACATATTTCAACTTTCGATTAAAGGTCAAACAATTTATTGGTATAGAAAACTTTTATTAGAATTATAAGCATGTTAATTTATGGTCATATATCACTTATTTATTTTATGAAATAAGCTTAAAAAGTCTAGACCTAGACTATAATAAAAAAATAATATTTTATTAAGTAATTGATTGGAATATGCTATCTACAAAAAGTTTAAATAACACAAAGGCACTTGTTTAAGTAATCTATTAAGCAAGGCACCGACATATCAGACACAATAGATCATCTATTGTGCGTATGAGTAAGTGCCACTCACACTAGCTGGTTATAGATGAAAGGTAAGGTACATTTAACTAAATTTAAAATATCTAGCATAACAGTCCTACTAAGGTATTTAATAATTAACAAAAGGCGTGGCACTCCTCTTTACAAGTAGAATCCTCAAAATTGAGTCTATTCGCATTAAATAGAACTGTGAAGGCTCGAGTATTTTTAACACTACAACGCAACAGACAATTACTTGTCGTTTACCGGTAATACAGCGGTTGCTAGGGCCTCAAACGGTGCACCAACCTATCGAGATCCAATTACAAAGAACGTCGTCTGAGCCGGTGACACATCACATCACATGAAAGAGGATTATCAAGCGAACTGTTTGCAGACATAGCGCATGCAATAAATGCATTACGAATCACCATCGCTGACCTAGATACTGATCAACTGTTTTGTCCTCAAAGACGGAAAATTCAATCGATAATTGCGATCATTTATTATGCATCCTACAATGGAGGTTCGCAATAATAATATGGTATCAAATTACACGGAGATTTATTATTATTTATTTAACGCTACTTTAACTGAGCTTTGCTTTATAATATACCTCTATGATTTAGTGACTGAGACCACCTTCTTCAGATCTGGGTTCAATTCCCAGTGGGATCAGAAATTTTCTGCTCGGTTTGGTTAACGGTAGGGCTTTTCCTTAGCCTGTCTGGCTAGCTACCGCCATCTTATGGAAATCTGCCGCCATTATTATTATGCCGGCAGATAAAATTAATGTTAACAGCGTTCTTTTGTTCTGGCAATTGAAGGTAAGACAGACAGTTCCTCTGAGACTAGGGAATCCATCTTCACTTACCATCAGGTGAGATAAAACACCAACAATTAGCCCGTTAAGAACAAAGAGTGTATCTTTTTAATGGACTGGATAATTAAACTGAATTTTTTTGGTCAATATTGTGATTGCAATTATATTTTCTTTTCTGTTAATAAATATTGATTTTTAATTACGCGTAAACTATCAATCACCCCTAGAATTTAAAAATAAAAAGGAGGTATCAACAAATCACAATACTAGCCATATAAGTTTTTCAGACGTAACATCATACTCTGACCTTGTCTTATTAAAGATGACTAGAGCAAAACCTCTTTTGTAAAAATCCGTCGATTAGTTGTAATTAATCAATTGATCCATTTAACAAAACACCATTTCTTTAAATTAACGTTCAGGAGAAAGGCAATTTTATTAAATTCATGTCCCTATCGAGTTTCGAGTATCGAATACTTAGCCATTAAAAATAACTACGATCAATCCCAACCTGTTTATAAACAAACATGGTACTTACACAGGACCAAACAAATCAACATTTCATCAGCAGGCATTTGCGAAGCAGGAATCAAACCCGCGACCCCATTAGCCGTGAAGTTTTACAGCTCGAATTGACGTGACACAATTCATGAGAGATACCGAACCAAGTGTTCCAATGTACTAGATTGCCAATAAATGAGGAGCCTAAAAGCTATAACTCTCAAATTTCGTATAGGATTGCGAAATTCAAGCTCGTCCAATTTGTCGCAGATCTTGAAGCAATTGGAATCTTTATTGCTGATACGCTCGTGCGTTTTACTGCGTTTTCATAGGGCCCGAGGTGTCATTTTTCTGTCTTCATCAGTTCACTGGTATCTATTTGCATAATTACAGAAATGATTACGTTTCATTTGCGCGGAGCGAACCGTCTACACGTCAAAAAGAAGGTTTAACGCGAACGTTTAAGTGTATATTATACGAATTTTAATGCGCTGTTTTATTAATATACAACGCCGTTGCCAACCGAGAATTCTTTATCTCAATATTCATAGCACGCATAATTTTATTGGAAATTTCAGACACTTTTCTTAGTAAATGGATGCAGTCAGTCTGTCTGTATTCCTGAGTTGTTTACACGACATAGTTATCTATCCGGACTGCACCGGAGTGGTGTTATGTTAACACTACCATTGTTGTGTATGTACGAGGCATTATAAAACCCTAATAAAATAACAAGGTAAGATAGTTTATTTAAACACGTGTTTGTAAAGAACACATTTCCGTAGCAGCTGCCATCCGAGTAATGAAGGCTCCAATAAAATTTGGCGTAGTAACTTTTACAGTGTTCGCGTTAACATTAACGCAAGGGTCGAAAACTCGAGATTAGATTTTAATTAAGTTATAATATTCTATCCCCAAGGGTCCCAAGACCTGCAGAGCCTGCCGTGAACTGCCCAAATTGTGTCCTAATAAACTGGAAGTCATCAATTTTGTCTTTTATTAACTTTGAAACGCTATTACGATTCAATGAGATGAGACGAGTTGAAATCTTGATACAAGATAATTTTACGATAAAATTGAAATGCGTATCTGTATATTCTTACAAAACAAATTTAGAATTGTATTCTTTAACCATATCCTTATCTCTCTTTTCCTACTCAAGCGGAGTCACTCCTTCACTGTCTCCACGTCTACTATACGCATACGGAGACTTAGAAATTCCACAGTCAGGATCTGTGACAAAGAAAGGATGACTCCTTTCTTTGTCACAGAACCTGACTGTCTATTCCCTCCTGCATGCACGACACGAGTAGTCCCTCCTGCATGCAACATGGGTTGCTTCAAAAGGGGCGTGAAAATGCACTTTTTAGGCCAGCAAGATGGAAGTGGCTAGTGTAGCATGCTGCGCTACTTATCTTCACACATAGAATCCTCCTACTTCTTACCATAAGGTGTCGATTCTTTTGATATGATTAAAAAAAAATTACGTATAACGTATAAATTCAAATTGTGTTGAAGCTCGTAAAAAATGATGCTTCACGAAAATAGCATTAACGCGTATAAAATGTGCATATAAACGCCACAACGTCTGAGGAATATGACAAAGATTTGAATACTGACCAGGCAAAATCCAAAATTAACGTGAGACGAGTACAGCTTTATTTATATTTTCAATAGAATAAATACTGAAAATCAACACGGTCGACATGTGGTTTTTACTAGTTATGTTCGTCATGGTTGGCACTTGGCATTTACGACTTTTGCAATATTAATTGTTCATTTCTAACCCATTTAATATCCAACCACCACAATGAATTAAACGGCTCAGTCAACCATATTCATCGAATTAATAAGAGAAAGGCAGGTGCGGCAACCCTACCACTAGTAATTACTATCATTCAATGTATTCAGCTGTTCTGCATTGCCCATAGTTTACTCAAAATTTATTGAATAAAAGTATCATTTCATATGCAGAAACTCAAACATAATGGACAAAATTCAATTCAAGTACTGTAACCCTTGCTTGCGTCCAGGGCCACCCATTGTGGTCACTAAACATAATTTATATAACAAAAATTGTATGAAATAATATATTACCAGTTCGTATACTGAAACAGATTAATTACTAAACAACCAAAACTGCATATTCGACAAAGTTATTGCGTTTGTGTGCATAAGTTTAAATGTGAAAACAGTTTTCAGCTTTTCTACCGCCCCAACACACCTAACTGAGATCCTAAAGCTGGTAGCACAACGAAAGCAGGACAGAGCGTCACGGTTACTTCACCATCACCACAAGCGCGCGACGTGAGCCTAAGCGTACCACAACTATAATGCAGAGCGCATTATATTATTTCAGCGTAGCGTTACTGTATGCTTGCCCTAAACTTGTTTACTATACCGCTATCGGCGGCATGCATGATTCCCGCCAACTTCCAACCCGCTCTCTGTGTGCTGCCAACTTAAAGGACATCTAGACACCAGATCAAATTATGCTCGTAGCTGAGAAGTAATCTCATCGTCATCTTCAAAACCTCAACAATGCTAAAAAGACTATTGATAGTAACCGAAACCGTACTGAAACCATTTAAACCCTCAAACTAAGCCAATCAGCAATCAGCCAGGAAGACCTCCTCGTTTGTCTCCCATAATATAGGGTTGGAAGGTTGGTGCCCAGCAATAGATGCTAATGATATTTTGAGGTTTTACAGTAAATGACTTTAATTGAATGAGTCTGGACTTAATAAGCGACTTTTTGAAATGATATTCCAAAATTGTCCTCAAACATGACTTGTATAATGTTTTGTAAGGCCAGTTAGGTTACCAGGTTATCTTCGTCCTATATAAGGAATAGCAAATCTTAAATACCACTCATCGTCCATTCGATACGATTACTACTTAATAAAAAGAGTCGTATACTTTAACGAGCACCCTCACTCCATCAAAAGAATATTTTACACTTGAGGTGACATTAAGGTACAAAATGTATGTGGTCATACCTTTGTTAAAATAATCGTTCACATGACAGGGCTTCTGAGATATGACGCATAGAGGTATGTGAACCTAGAATGCAATATCATAATAAAATATAAACGTAATGAAGTAAACTTGATATGATAAAATACAAGTATTTTTCATAATTAGTGTAGCGATTATCTTAACCAAAATAATGTAAACCATTTCCCCTAACGTAAGAACCGGGCCTGCAAGTCTGATTACCATATTTAATAATGATTGCGATTTTTTATTCAATCAACGAGTCTATAAAATCGCAAATGTTCTGTCAGCAGCCTAAAAGTTAATTAGGGACGAAGCAAGTTATGCAAATTATCCATTGTTGCTATGCGCGCTTAACTGTCTACTTTTCAGTACATCTTGGATGGCCTTGGGCCGACTAAATAAACCATTACCGCAGTGTACGAATTTGGAGATTCAGATGAGGAATTAGATTACAGAATTGTTTCAAGTGCCTTTGTATTACCACTTCTATTTAGTAGGCGTTAACGTTTAATTTTGTTTTAGAAGATTAATAGATAACAATGTAAAATACTAGAAATCAAGAATGTAAAATACAATATCGAATAGATCAAAGCAAAAAATCAATAAAAGCCGAAAATCACGA
The DNA here is from genome assembly GCA_943193645.1 of Acentria ephemerella. Taxonomy (NCBI): domain Eukaryota; kingdom Metazoa; phylum Arthropoda; class Insecta; order Lepidoptera; family Crambidae; genus Acentria; species Acentria ephemerella. Next base: position 1,770,235 of record OW971891.1, read on the forward strand.
ACTGCAATTGTTAGCAGAATTTGATTTGCCGTGACGAATAGACACCATTATTGACTGATAATAACAACATGGAGGTAGTTTCAATTACAAATTTGGCGGAGATAATGTTACTTGCTCTTTACTTACATACTGATTTACGTTGTTTAGTTACCTTAGCTTACATTGTATTAACTAATTGCACTTAGTTCAATTTTCCTAATTTATTTAACTCATCAAAGCTGAGGTCACTTAATGAACTCAGGCGGCTTACCTTATTTGCATTTCATTGTCATAATACATTGCATAAAGCAACAAGAGATATAAGTAGTATTAATTTATGCTCTTTCACTCGAAATAATGATGGTAAAATTATATATAGATCAAATTATGTTTAATAAATTACTCTTTGTTCTGGTCTAGTACATTTAACATATAAATACGGCTACTGAGAAGGTTGAAATTTCTAAAGAAGTAATTATAACCTAGTTTAATGCATGTCACAATGCGGAATATTGTTTTAACGATGCGTAAGCTTGGCGTTGCGTTTTATAATGTCAAGTAGAAGTTACTGTTGAAACAATCGACCGGTTCAAACCCCCTTTTTATTGTTAAACCCACTTGTTAAGCGTCATTATTAATAACACGTACCTTTAATTGTTCAGCTCAGCGGATTATAAATAGTAATATTTTTTAAATTGCATATCGTGGGACAACGAACTCAAACATTATTCCACTGTACTTCCATAAATTTTTACGTAATCCTCAGTGTCCGTGCAATGTTAATATAATAAAATTGTACATTGATAATTTCTTCAATTCATTTTCTATCTGGAAATTAGGATGTCGAGAACTAAAATCAGTCACTTACACCAACCTTTACTGTCAAATTCTTGAGCCAACTGATAAGTATGTAAGTACTTACATAATTACAGAACACGGAATATTTAACTCAATGCCCATAGGCATTCATCTCATGAGATATGCGAAATATGCAATGCTTCGTATGCAGATGCACTCAAATAAACAGTATATCGTTGTTATTGTTTCAATTTTAAAATGCAAAGGCACAGCGCCCACGTTCATGTGTTATGCAAATCTCGCGAGTTACAGAGCTGATATTGATTGTATTACAGTGCATATTACCATGTCTGTTATTATAAAAATTTAACAGTAGCAAACTTAACAGATACGCGATGAGTACTTATTATCAATTTGTAGATAATTTGTTTATAACTGTCAATAAAAGCATGTTAACTGTTACGGTATGAAGGTTTAATTATAAGAAATAATTGTGGCACGTAACAACCTTTATACTGAACTAATTAAAAATTCACTAAATAACGTTTAAGTTAAATTGTGAAGATTGTCAAATCCGAGAACAAAGAAGCCTACATATTAGTTATGTATAGGAAAAAAAGCAAACATTAAAATACTTATGATGAAATAAAATATATATAATTTATAAAATACTCGAGTTCAACAGGTGATAAAGGTATTGATAAAACCATAACAACTAATGTTTAGTGTAAATTTAATGAAATCGCAAACCCAGTCGTAAATCAAAAATTTAATAATCTGTTCAAATAAAATTGAAAGAATAAGAAAAACAGTACTATTGTGCGATAAAGAGTCCATTGACAATGCACGCGTTTAAACCATTTATTGATAATATTTTGTAAAAATGAAAATAATGAATTCAGACCTTTTCTCTCACCTCAATCAATATGCATCAATTAAAAACTTTGTAAAATTACACAAGGCACATTTTTAAGTTGTCAGATAATTAAATTAATAATAATTAATATTTATTTAATATAGTTTTTATAGATTAACACTCAAACTACCAACATTATTCTCCATCAAACAATACGTAGCCAATTTTAAGAAGGACAAATAATATGTAATGCCTGCAACGCTGCCTGCAATGTTAATAGGTAAGTCGGTAATTACCAAATTTTTTTTAATAAATATTATATGTGTAAGTCCTTTTAATTACTGCATAAGATATAAAAGACTACAAATGTATACTTAGCATGGCACAATGAGAAAGAAATATTAAGTAATAATTAAAGAACTAATTCATTTACATTTAAATGGTTTTATTAAAAAGACATAAAAAATATGGAGATAACGTTTGCGTCTTTTTTTTATTATAAATACAAACGACAAGCATTCATCCCACCTGATGGCATGTGGTGAAAATATATAATAATTACTAAAATACACTACCAAAAGCCTTTTGAAAAGGGCATAATGAAATGGTTCATGAATACTTTTGGAAGTATATATGTAACTTACCTATTTTCTCGTCTAATCTCATACTATATCATCAACATAATGTTATATTTGTATGTATTATACATATATTGTCGGGAATAGTAAAAATCCGCGAAACTAGCATTGAATAAAATAAAATTGAAAAAATTGTCTTAAAAGCTTTTGAAATAAGAAACTTATCAACCGTTCAAAACCTTCCCCTGTCAGACTCGATTTAATGCAGACACGCGAACTTTGCCTATGGTAGACTCGATTTGCACTATCCCCGACGATATATTTGTAAACTATCACAATCTGTTTTACTATGGAATTCTTTACGCGTCCACATAAGGCAAGTGCAGACACTAAAGAGTTTTAAAGCATGTGTTCGAACACTATTTGTCAGTTTGACTTCTTTACTATTTGTACTTAAATTCTTGATCATTATATGTGTTTAAGTAGACATATATTTACGTATAATGTAGTGTATATATGTTAGTTTCGGAAGTAGCTTTGTATGTATGTATTATTATTTGTCACATATGTATTGGTGATACGTCGCCATATTCCCTAGTCATTTATTTTTAAATCATTCTTTCCTAAGATTACCTGGAAAATATCGCTTTTAGCGATAAGATCGCCCTTTGTACAAAGTCGGTAAATCATTGCCTATGTATTTTTAGGGTGATGTACGATAAAGATATATTCTATTCTACTTAACATAAATCCTTTTTATACAGTAAAATTAATGAATAAAAAAATTTAATACTTTAATTACTTATAATGTAACTACAAAAGTTACATTATTAAAGCATATAGTATGAATAAAGTTTTAACATTTTTTAAACATAAGATAATCAATTTCAAAAATAGCAATCATACTTTTCATTTTAGTTAAAACTACTTCTTGAGACATTACTAATATATTTTTTTTATTATTGACTAACTTACATTCAATTGAGTTGGACACAATAGTTAATAAATATTGTAAATATTTCAGCAATAATGAACTGGAATGTACATGAACAAGTACTTGCATACCTATACAAGGAAGGATAAATTTAGTTCAATGAAATTGTGTATTTTATGCCATCCAGATATAAAGAAAAAAATATTTAGCTTTAATTATACTATGCTTTGATAATGTATGGGTGAATGACCTCCATGCAGTTTGTATATAGATAGCATGCTGAATAGATTTTTTTAGCACTATTATATTTCTTTGTATTAAAATCTATGGTGAATTATCTTAAATATAATTATAAAAAATGTGGAAAACCTTGAAATTTTTAAAACATAATAACTTTAAAGAATGATATTTGTTATGGGTTTCATCTGAAGTTCCATTGCTATTTTACAAGCCACAACATTATAATTCTTACTATCACTCCTAACATTTGGTGATGATTTTTGCTTTGATTTTGGTACTTCAACAGTGGTGACAACTCAAAAATTACATCATACCCCAGCAAGTTTTAGAGTCACTCCCATCACTGACTTGATATTAGCAGAATTCGATAAATCGAAAGGCCATAATATTGAAGAAGAAGTAGAAGGCACGACATCATAATAAGTAATCACTGAATTTGCTGAACTTAAAAAGTCACCTTGCTATTACATATTTTGGATAAGTCTCATGAGATTTTATTTATTGCTATGTTTGGTAAAGTATTTGACAGAATCTAGTTCTAATTCAATTATGACAGCTTGGTAGACATCATGCTTTGAGCACTCATTACCTTGAATATCTTACTTAAAAATATGAGAATAACTACCATTACCATTCATTATTATATTTTTTAATTAATAAATATTTAACATCGGGATCAGTTTGGACCATAAATATGGTACCAGATCCCCAACAAGATAGTTGAGTCATAAGGCTAGCGATGAAATAGTTAATAATAAAAACTGTCAAAATTAACATATTGCAACAACCCTCTGCACTTAACATTTGTTTTGCAATATTTCTAAACATTTAAAAGGGGTAGTTAAAACTCCTCTGTCAACCAAAAATAGTCTATGATTACATGAAAGAAATTGTTAAAACAACTTAATCAAAGTTTTGCATATAAAATTAACAGTTACCAATTGAATTAAGTGATGTTATCATGATGTATTATTTTACCCTATGAATATTTGGTAACACACAATTTCTAAGTAGAGACTATCAGTCCATAAAATATAGTAATAGCTTTTACTAATTCTTTAGAACTTTTTTTTTATATTATTTCACAATCAGTTTTCTTGACTATGAGCATATTTGTTGCACGGAATGGTGTGTAGAGTTGGATATATTATAACTAAACAAAATATAACAAAATTGATCATGAAATATATAGACATTGTTTTAACTAACTAAAAAATTTAAGAACATACTAAAAATAGGTAAAAGTTGTTTCAGAAATAAGGGCTAAAAAAAGTGACTAGACTATCGATGACCAGCATTGTTTTTTATGATGAAACATTCCATTTCATTGGCTTAGGCATGTGAACAGCAGTAAAATGTACATACGATTGGGCTTCTTTAATAGTACACTGCAGTATATGTTAACACCCTCTTCAAATCATTTCATCAATTATAACATAAAAAGTTTATTTTTGTGGATTTTAACATTTTCAAACATTTCTAACTGTTCTTACAAGGTCAAGACCACCTGGTAGATTTAAGAACAGATGGAATAAATTGATGTTCATTAAGTGTATCATGAAACATAGTTGAATAAAATATGTAAGTACACAACATAGTAACTATAAAAAATTGTGAAGCCCTAGTAAATAAGTTGCTATATAATAGTAATAATAATAACGTTTATTTATTCTCTCATTATCTTAAGATACATTGACAATATATACATGTGACACAGGTGCATAAGATAGTGGGAGACTGGAGTCTGAACTAGGCAATTATTTTGCCTGTATTTCAGTACGATATAGAATCATGTATAAAGATTGGAATCAGTTAAGGGTGATTAGGTAAGGAATATAATCATACCCTAACCTAACTATTAAAGTAATAAAAGGATTATCTATAATTATGGATTATGAGATAAAAAGGTCATAACACTATAATATGGAAGAATAAAACAAAATGAATATAACACTGTTATATATCTGTTACCAATCAGCTTTAAGTAAAGCAGATTCGCAACAAGTTAATTCATAAAAAAATGTCATAAAAAGGTGTTAACTTTAAAATATAAGACTCCAGGGAAGAATACGGATTGAATATCATCTCACTCTTCAAAATCAATGAATCTATTTACTCTACAAAAGGTCACAATGAAACAGACCTACTTTTATATATATCTAGCTTTTGGAACATTATCTACATCATTTTTATCTTTCAATTTTTATAAAACCTGTTCTTAAGATTAAGAAATAGGATTAAATTAAATTAAAGTTTCATCCAATTTAGTTAGCAATTCTCATGTCTTACCACGACCGTTTGCTTACTTCTAATGATAAATTAAAGCAGGCATTTTATAACTAAAAAGAAACAGTCAATTTTGTTGTAATCACTTTTTTACTGCCTTTAAAAAAGCTTAGTCCTCATCTTCTAATTATATATTTTTATTCACCAAGTAAAGCATATTACACACATATAAAGTGCAAATATAAGTTGCATAATCAAGGTTGCCTTCTTTAGGACATGTTAAGTTAGTATGATTTACACATCATTGATTTTATAACAATCATAAAGTGTATAGCAATAATATCATGTTCTAAATGTGTTAAAACTTGAAACTGATGCAGACAATGTGTGGTACAGCACAATATGTCAATTTAGTTATAATAATATATTGCATTCGACACTGTCCATAAATATGGACAAATTTATAACAAAACCATCTGGAACAACTTTTCTTAACCATCTACAGCTATGTTCAATGATTATCAGTTAATTTCTGTGCTCTGAGATATAAATAAGCCTGTGTATACAAAGTTATAGGTTATATATGCTTGTTGCTATGCAAGATTTAACATAGTTTAGCTAGTCATTTAAGCAAGATATACAAGCCTCAGCTTATAACTATATTAATTATTCTAGTTTTTGTAAAATATTGTCCAATTTTTTTTAGGATTTATGCCAAATTTGGCATAATGAGAACCTCTATAGTCTTTCTTGTTGGAGACCTTGTAACTCTTATAGGACTTGTCAGATGACATTGGATCTATAAGGGTCATAAATTTTAATGCAAATTATGAATTTTTAAAATAAAGTAGCTCACAATTATGAAAAAACAAACTCTTAATACATGTCAACTTATTGAATGGGCTGAATTTAATTTATAGGTTATGAATTGAGTGCCCTTGACAAAACTATAAGGATGGTCAAACCAGGCTATCAAGCCTATCTAAAACGCTTTCACATTACTCTACATTACATAGAACATTTTTGCTGCTGATGAAATTTCAAGGTCAAAAAACCTACATTAAAGCGAACACAAAAAAGACTCACCAACGGGTCGTTGTATGCCGCAAACGAACTGATAAACTTCGACTACACAAAACACTGAAAAGGATACAAGCTAAGTCCAAGTTGAAACCGTCCTTTATATAGCGCTTTCGACGCTTGCTGACTATTCCCTTGATCGGGTTCGTCATCTTGATATTGGAGATGGAGTTGGCCATGGCTGGCAGGTGATCAACGCGCCGCGGCAGCAGTTCCGCCGCCGCTGGGCCCTTAGGCCCGCCCGCACCCGGCACCGACCGTTTCTCGGGTGCCTTCCGCTCGCGGCGCCGGCAGCTCACGCAAATACCCATAAAATAACCTCCGCCGCGTTGAACCTGCCCCGCTCATCGGGCCAGCGCCGCGACGGCGCAGCGCAAGCGGCCGAGCGAACGAGCCGCCGACGACGAGGCTCAGCTCGCGCCCGCCATACCATGCCTCGCCTGCCGGCTGCAGGACCACCGCGCACGTTCACACCGCACCCGCGCACCGCCAGACCGAAACCACCACACACCAGTTTCACTATAGCATAGCTCCACGCCCGGCACCGAACACGTATGTACGCTTCGGGAGCGAACAAAAAATTATCTCGCACGAATGGCGTCCATCCTGCGTTTGCACTAGAACACGGCCGAGGAGAAACAGTTGCACAAGAAAGAAAGATGGTTATGATGGCCGAAAGTGAACAACCCGTTTCTTTCACACTTGATTAGTTTGCATATGTGTAACAGAGACAAAACACAACCTTATTTTCTAGTGGTGGCTAGCTTCTCTCTTTGTTCATTAGAGTTAACAATTTTCTACGCAAGGTGGCGTAGCTCTAAAGAGCTCTCGGAATCGAAACCGTATCGGCGCGAAATTCCAAATAACCGCTGAGCAAATATTACGATAATGATGACTTATTTCTTTATTATAACTGAATTACGTTATTCTTGCTTGATCATATGTTAATCGAATTTAATGATAAAATAAAAGTAAACCTTATTGTAGTTTTTAGGAGCTATAACTTTAATATAGGGTTACCTAATATTTTACCAAAAAGTTTATACAGATTATAGGTACAATTTAAAATATTTCAAAGATCCAGCCCGTCGTCAACTCTCAATTTTTTTTTTGGTATTTGGAATTTTCTTTTATTTAGGTACCTACAGTGATAAAGGTTGCATTAAATAAAATTGGGATAATTCAGAAGTTGGGCCAGTGGTAATATAACCAAAACTAAATTAAAAGTTAATAATGACAAAAACGAGGCAATTTTTTTATTTCCATTTCGGTGGTTCTCTTGTGATGATAACCTATAATCATTGCACGTAACTACTTAAATTCATTAATTACAGTATCATTGGACACAAATCACATTAATTTTCTTGTGCGCACGTTCTTATGTGAATTAGTGCTTCGTTATATGTTTAGTATCGCGTGATTGTGTGATCGTGCGTTTGTGTTCTTATGAGCACAATAAAATATATAATATAATAAAATATAGAATAGAAACATCACTATAATGCCGAAAATAAAGGGTAATTAAATTCAAAACTACTGTGCATCAACATTTAGATTGACATATAGCACATATCGGATCACAACGGTATTATAGTAAAGTTTTGATGAATATGTGTAAGACTCAGTGACTGCCACTTAAGGAGTAAAAATTAGTTAGCGAATAGTGTCGCCATGACGGAGAACTAGTGGAATGGAGGAGTGTGCATGCGTGACAGTATTTTGGGTTTAAAAAAATAAGATCATACGAACTCCTCGTGCCGATAGTTGCTTCACTATTTAGCTCCGATACTAATGGCAATCGGCCTCATCTTATTGCTGCTTCCAGTTGTTCCAGAGTTGAAGTCCATTGCTGCTAAATGTTACATAAAACTGGCTTTGACTGATTTGGTACTTGTGTGTACTGTTTTAATTTGAATTGGAGCGACGAAAATGAACACTGTAAGATAATGATATGTTTTATTTATGGTTTTTATTACGTTTTGCTTATTTTTATGAATATAACTGTTATTAAAAAAATATTTATTTCTTTCTACTTGACGCACTTCATTGATTTTTCTGCGAGGTGGCAAGGTGAAAGCACACCAAACGATCAAAACCGATATCACACTATTGTTTTTGAGCGTGATTATAGATTCGGTCTGCGCGTAAGTATAATATCCACTTCCAGCGCTATCTTTGGTGTGAGCCACTGTTAGCTTGAGACGTATCGCACCATTTGATCACACCCTCTTGAATACTTAAATATTTTCTAAATGGTCAGTATGAAAAAATATACGTGAAGTTCAGCTATGGGCCAGACAGCTATGAGTTGTATCTACACGTTGTTCAAAAATGATAATTATGTTTGTTGTTTGCATTTTATTTGTGTTCTTAACCAGAATCATAGGTACAAGCGCCTTTATTATTATATTCTTAGGTAGTCCTTAGACCTTATGAACAATAAGATCGTGCCAAAATAACGTTTAACTTGTGCATTGACGTAATAACCGGTTCAAATATTAGTTATAACATTAACACACGCACAGAACTATCTCAGTTTGAATTTGCCATATCTATTATAGTGGCGTAGATAATTGGGAGCGATCAGACTACCTGTTGCCATCCAACTAGCGATATGAGTACGCGCATGTAGTTTTCTATTGGCCAATTTACAAATATAAGAAACGATTTAGCTGTATTTTTTGGATCGATTCGGGGACCGTTGCACTGGAGGCTTGTATTGATAATCATTTTACATGATGTTAATTTAATGTTTATGAAATTTATGTAGGTACATGTTCAGGATTTTAACGTGGACTCTACGCTATTTTCTAGTATTAGGTAAGTAGAGATCATTATTTTGTTTACATTTTTTTTTTTTTATTACCTACAGGTAAAAACATAGTCGGATGAAATCTATTTTTAAAGATACATAAATAGATAACTATCACGTACTTATTTACGTCTCTTTAAAAATAGATTTAACTTTACGACTGAACTGCGAAACTTCGAGGCCTTGAGGGTCCCTCTCTACGTATTTCTTTTTTATTTCCTTAACCCCTTTTTCGATAAGAGAGTCAAGCTTGTGCTTGTCTTATTAGAGTTATGTCTATCAAAGGAGTTCAACAGCAATCAGCAGCTGCTTAGGTACTCTGAGAAGATTCAGCTTACAGAGTGTTACACGTGTGGAAACGTTACACCTATAGTCGTTATTTATATTATCAGGCTGTTATCAAAAGGTGTAGTCCACATTACCATTGATACTGATAAACCTTAGTCCTTTAGCAGACGGATCGTCGAGATAAGATAGTGCCCCCTGACAACAGAGCAGTGTTTGCATTCGCCCAAGTACCATGAGAATTAATGCGATGTATTTTTATGTAGTTAGGTAGGTAAAGGTTTAAATAAAATAATTGGTAAGAATTGCTTATTCATTGAGCAGGTTTGTTGATAATTAGTATTTATTATTCTACTAATTGGATGTACTAGGCACAGGAAGGCAATTTATTTAACAGAAAATCAACTTTTCTTGTAGGAGTAATGTAAAGATGCGTGATGCTGTACCTTTCTATGGTGAGTTCTACGTTTAACATAATATTTATCTAGTAAGTTTACTGTATGATTTTAAAAAAATGTTGACTGTATATGCACTGAAGAGCGAAGCGAGCGCTTTAAGCAGACGACCCCACGGTGGGCACCAAAACAGAACAAAACATTTTTCTGAAATGTTTTCATTGCTTCTAAAGCAATTGTACTCATGTAACCCAGATAATGCTTGTAGTATTATATAACCTTGTATTATAAGAGGTTATGAAATATAATCAAGAACTTAAAACTATGGTGCCTATATGAAAAATAAGTAATTAATACTGTATATGTACTGATTTATAGTGAAGCATACGTTCAAAATAATACATATACATATAAAATAAATAGGTATTTACTAAATAAATAACATAGTCACACATTGAGCATTTTATTTCCATTTTATAATAGGTAGTAAAGTAATAGGAGTGGCACAGATAAGTAGGCAGGCGTATAATTATTCAATTCCAATAATGACAATAGGAAGAATTTGTCATCTGAAGTTTATTGTCGATACATTGCAGCGTGACAAGGTTTATTATCACAATTACGCTTAAATAAAGAAGCAGTCAATAAACTTCAGATAATATCCATTGACATTTCATCAAGTGAAGTGAGGGGAGAAAAGAAACTACTTACTTATCTTCATAACGCTTCGTCAATTACCATAAGAATAAAGCTGCTTATACCGCCAAAAGGCAATACAAAACCTATAATTATTGTAAGCATGCATAACATGAAACATTTCGAGTTTTTAACCAAAACAGGGCCATTGGCACCCCAATCCTTTTACAACACCGATAATTATGTTAATTCTTACTAAATTTACGATCGCCATGCACACTTAGCTAACCGGTGCAGTTCTCACTTAATTTAATGCTAATCTTATCTGGATCGTAGAAATAATTATCAAGGCTTTTCATAGGTCATTAATAATTGCCGTGAAATTCACCAAAAAAAGGAAAGGTGGTTAGTTTCGAGTTTTGAAATATCATTTTTTGTTACTTAGGTAGATATACGAGTACTTTATTTTGTCTACATATAATAAATTTTAATTAGAGTACCTTAAAATACCAAAATAAAATTAGCACCATTACGTGATATCACTTTCTATGAAGTTGTTACGAGTCTCCACTATAAACAATATTTGGAATTAAATTTTTTATGAAAACGAACTTGAGATTGAACCATTATAAAATCGAATTCATTCCAAATGTCTAAAATCGCTGGTTCATTAAGGGAAACTTGACTCTGTCTTCATAATAGATAACCATGAAAAGAAAAATAATAATAATTTGACTTGTAAAGATATCAAGTAGTTTTAGGCAAATCTAACATTATATTATATGATTCTTTAAAAATATATCACAATGAGAAACTTAGGCGTTAATGGATTCTGATTTAAAGATATAAATATAAGGTAAGGTTGATTAAGTCCATTCCATTGAAGAAATAATACTGTAGTATTAAATGTAATTGCAATTAAACTAAATAATACACATCTCTTAAATATTTAATCAACAATCATTGAAATGTGAAAATCTTTTATATAAATAGATATTTTAACGTTTTTTAAAAACATACGTTCCTTACGAATACGGCACATAGTCGCTTAATATTCGTACCAACATAAATAACTACCTGATTAGATGCTGGTAGTGTTTTCGTGCTAAATCAGCTCTCTTCAGGGCCTATTGGTGGGCCTCCAGGCATTCTCCGGTCTGCAGAATTGGCTGGGAGCAACCAGTTGATGGCGTTATAGCCGTGGTTGGCGAGGTATTGTGGGCATCCTAGGTCCTTGACTGGTTGTGGTGCTAGTCGCATTTAGCCGTGTCAAGAGGGGATACGCAACAGTGGCAATACTAGATCCTGGTACTCGTTGGACGTCTCGTTGGAGTCACCGCCTAAGACTTGCGGCTTGTCAAAGGAAAACTCAAAGGAACACTTTATCTGGGTCTGTAGAAAACTACCATTTTTGTTCAAATATTTAGTGATTGAAAAGTCACACCAACAGCTGTAACTTGATCGGATTATCAAAAAGCATCTGTTAAACAGAAACTGGAATTTTACCAGTTCAATGTCATGCTGCAAGTGTGGAATTGTTATACAAGCTCCAAGCAAGTCTCCGTATAGTTGAAAATGTCTATGATTATTATTATGAAAACTATGCCGACTTCTGCTACCGACGACCCTCCGTCAGTACACAGCCATAAGTCACATTATAATGGGTACGCTCTGTGGTAGGGCGCATTATTATATGTAAAATCCAATTAATTTATGTTTCCTAATAACAATGATGTTAATTTGATTAATTTTTTGGACGGATGTTTTTAGAAATGTAAAATTACTGACTAGATGTAACGATGTAAGTTACTATCTACACAATTTTAAGGGCGTTGCCACTAATATACACCGTACAAGCCGCCTAATGTTAATAATTTAAATAGCATGGGACGTAAAATATGACTCGTATTCGACATAAAATTCACTTGAGCATGATACAGGAGTATGACATAAAATTCACGTGTTAGCATGGCATAAAATTCGATGTTGAAGACGAATCTATTATTTTTTTCTATAGGAAAAATACGTCATATATCTGACATACAAGTGACTGTCGTAAATATACTACGTCGCATAATAATGTTCAATTTTGTTAATTGCATCAAGATTTCCGTGAAATAAATATGGTCGATTTCGACGTGAAAATTGACGTAGTTTTACGTAATTGAGGTTGTCATCAAAACTTCACTTGATTGTCCTTATATATAAGTAAGTCGATAAAGACGACATAAAGATTGCGTTTAGTTGACTATATGCTTAAACAAGAACTTCGTTCTTAACGTCGCCAGTTGAAACTATACTTGGTCCTTTGTCTTTGACACCTTATACCATAGGTTTTTAGGGTATAATAGAAAAGAGAGAAAAACCAACAATTTACAATATTTATTAAAACTTCAACTTAGATTCGTACATGATCAATATCTTATCTACCTCCACGACTCTGTCTCTTAACACCGCCGTCTCTTCTTCACTTAGAACGTTACTCTTGCCCACATTCTTCAACAAGAAATGTTGTATAAAGAGCCGGAGACTTTCTCTGAACATGTGCAGCTTTGGAGCCTTCGATATCCTGTGGAAGACCTCCAGGGATGCTTCGAGGTCAGAATTAAGGATGATGGCGAGCAGAATCTGACGCATGAAGCGTACTGAATGCTTGCTCAGGTCAGAGAATTGGATTACCTGTAAGGTTTGGGAACTCTTTTTATTCGTTTACTTATAATAATAATATGTATTCATAATTCATAGTCGCAATGCTGACAAGTCTGCTGGCATTCTCTTTAACCATATTTAAGCTAATTGCCTCACTTTCACTCGAATTTAATATGCAAGGGATAAAAAATCTTTTAGGTTGACACTTAGATGAGCCTAAAACACCGCCATTTTAGAAACGTCAAATAACGTCACCGTTAATTTATCTTTTTTTGTGGGATTAAATTACAAGAGTAGAACTGAACTTAAATTTCATTTAAGTTCGTACACAACAGAAATGAGGCGAATATACACCAGAGTACCTCGAGACACTTAAAAACAGATGCGAGTGGAAGGAAATATTGAAGGGATTTCAGGGTACGGAAAATGTTAGAAAAATACCTCAACAAAACCCTTTCAGTTGGTCTCCAGTGAAAAGCGTACAATCAATTATTGCATTTTAGGGTGTTTTTATTTTTATTATATACAAGCTTACTTTGCAATAACTTGCCAAATTTTCAGGAACTAATCAGAAGCAGCAATGTTAATTATAAGTAATTTTACAAAAAACAATTTCTTATTTAAATCGTGGATATGCGCGGATAATTCCATCCCATTCATAGAAAACTACGCACGTTATCTGTGAGTAAAACTTCGGTAAACTATTAAGTGGAATGTAATAAATTATTCAATATAGTTAAGTTATTTAGTTTCAAAATTAGGCAACATTAATCAAATTAACCTGCATATAATGAAGATATGTACAGAAATAGTATGGCTTGTGATTTCACTAAATAGAAGATATTACCTTTAACACAGACAATGGCAGACCTTTCGCCAGTATCAGATGCACCAGGAACTGTGCCAAGTTAGTAACACTGTATTTCGGTAAATTCTCCAAATCCTTTATTTTATCCCACGTGGAATACTGTATTGAGAGCTGCAAGATAACAAAATTGAGAGGCACAAAAGAAGAACACTGAACAAAACCTTTGCTTGAGTTACTGAACCTTAAAGATAGTAAAATAGATTTCACAATTCTTATTTGTTTTATGTTCTGTCTTGACATATTGACAGTTAATTTGTATAACCGCGATATCTGGGGAGCTTCGATAAAGTTAAAATTTTGAAGTGTCTGGATTGTACGGCTTGAAAAGTTAAGAAATCAGCAATGTAAGGTCATAAGATAAAATGAATATAACATGAAAAGTTTTAAAAGAATTGTATGAAGAAGGTATATATTAATTTTGTTTTGTTACACCGGATTATCTAGCTTGATATAAATGTATACAAATGTGCTTTTAATAATATGTCCAGTTCACGTTTAAAATGACACGAGTGCACAGTGCCGGTTAAAGTAAATAACACGAGTACATAGAATCCGTTTAAAATAACGACATAAGTAATCACGTGAGATATAATGAGTAGCTAGTACACATGGTATGAGTGAAAAAAATGGCTTGTGTAGTAGCTATGTACCAACCTGGTGCTTCCTGTCGACGTCACACAGTTTCTGCCCGAGCACGGCGTAGTAAGGGTTATATGTCTTCTCCTGAAGGCAGCAAGCCAGTAACACGTGGATTATTTCCCGTTCTTGTTGCCCCTTAAGACCTAAGTGCTGCAGTTTCTCAAACGCGTCCATATAGTCCTAGAACAGAATAAATTATAGAACAATTTAATAAATTATGTGTTACTAATAAATTAAATACAAGAAATAAACATAATCTTGTTGGTCATTCTATTCGTCTCCACAGCAACTACTATTCTTTTATGTGGCGTATATTAGACGTACCAATTAACAAAATTTAAAACAACAATTAATTTGAAACTGTTTTAGAAAGCTTACTATAAAATAAATGATTATCTTGTTGACAATAACGCTTCGGAGTAAGTTCCTCGATGACGAATCATGAAAATAATAATTATATTAATAATAAGTATAACGATTTGCTCGATGAATTGTCCGCCGATTCCTCTCTCTGTCGTCCTCGGCCGTCGGGCCTCCTCTGTCGAGGGGTATTCTCCAATCCCTCGAGCCGTCGAGGGATTGGGAACAGTTAAAATTGATTTCTAAATAAGAATAATGACACGCAATGGCATAAAAAATTTCGTAACTCGCCAAACAAAAAAATGTCATCATGCCTATATTAGAAGTAAGAAGTTCTGTACTAAGAGACAATGAAAATTTTCAGGGGGAAGCTCACCGAGCGGTTTTGATACCAAGGTAACTTTAACTGTGGTTGATCACGGATGGGCAAAGTGATGGCGTTACGAACCAAATTCCCATGTGTTTCTCCAATGTCTAAAAGTATGGTATATAAGACAGAACTTATATAAGCTGAGAATTAAATATTATAGATATATACCTCAGCAGACATGATGATGCAGAAGATGCTCTTTCTAACGTCTGTATTCATCCTCTGTTTTCTAGCAAGCTCTAGAAGCTTCTGGTCGTTGCTAGGAGGTAGTTTGACCGTAGTACTGGTGTCGTCTTTCCGCGTGTTGCCCTCCCACGCTGACCCCACTACCCACCATTTACCTTGTTCATCCGCTGTAATTAAATTTACAAATACAATTTTTAATCAACTTCCGCCATGGCTTGTCCTTAGAGATGGGTCTATCAAAATTTGTTATTTCGAGCTTCCTCGTACTTCGGAGGGCACGTTAGCCGTTTGTCCACGTTGTTACGGCAACCATATCCATCTATCAACCTGCATTGGGTCATTGTCGTGTTGTTATGTTATGATCCAAAATTCATTTTGTTTCGCCTCCGTCAGAAAGCCGAGTAGTAAGAATCAATTGTATCAGAAAGCAATTTATTTGATAGCAATAGAGCAATTATATAATAAACAATTAAACTCATTATTGTACTCCAAAAATTACAAAGAATAATATTTGTCATGAATGTGTAGTCATACTTGTGGACTGTAGGCAATATTGAAAAGAAATTATAATTTTGAGCAACAGAAGAGACACACGGAAAAATATCAGTAATAGCATCATAAGAACAATAAAAAGCAGATTTAAAATTAAATATATATAAGCAAAGAAAAGAAATAAACAATTTATTTGGTAGTTGTCAATGGTGTCTCCGTTGGCACCGAAATAGAAAACCAGTTCAGCATAAAGTCTGACTTTTAGGTTCTGGCGTTGGTTTTCAACTGACTCCTACTGACGGTAAGATGTCAAACAAGTTATATATACTGCTGAACTAAATAATAAGATATTTTTATAAATAGATACATCTATTTCAATTCCTCTCTTACCTTTGAGCAAATCTTCCAGCCTGATATTAAGCGGAGTAACGTAGTTGCCCCGTCGAATGATGCCGCGTGTCTGCTTCTTCAGGTGTTCTGTGTATGTGGGGTCGTAGTTCGGGATCTTGGACAGATTATTGTTCTTCACCGCCATTAGAACTTCAAGAAGGTATTTTATACGGGAGCTGTCAATAATTTCTTTTTTTAAATAAGAGCATGGAAAAATCTTCATTTATTTAATTGATAAAATATATACACTTTTTTCTGCGCACACGCTGTACGGCTACGGAACTATTTGCCTGAATGTATAAGAAGGCTCGTAGTAAGTAGTCCAAAGGCCAGGCTAATTACAACTTTCTTTACGTCCTTCTCTAGTTCTTTTTAAGTGATTCGTCTACGTATATTTAAGCGTTTATATAATTATTTTACATGGACATATTAAATTGTATGCACCTTTCTATTTCTATTTCTTATTTATTTAATTACTCTCAAAAATTGGGTTTCCAATTTCCCACCTTGATAGAGAGCTTCCTGGAATGTGCTTTTTAGCAATAAGGCTGCCTTCAATAAACGTCAAGAAAAAATACAACTTCACAATGTGTGAAATAAACAATATTTGTATTTAATTTTATTATGTCTCCATACTACCTGATAATAACAAGCTAGAAGGTTCGCAGACTAAAAATATAGACCAGATTTCGAATATGATCTTTTTCCCACTGACCGTTACAAAGTTGGACAGTCGTATTTTCAAACAATTTAACTGGTTGCTAAGAAATATCTCTACGCATCAATTGGAATTAAAAATACTCATCATAATAAATTTCTATTGACCAATCATCCAATCAATAATGGCGAAAATTGCTTTGTTTTTCTAATGTGAACCAAAGCGCTTGAACTATTTTGTCATTGAGCTGCATGAATATAGAAAATGATAAATATTGTAATCTCACCCGCCGGCAGCTGCCTCTTTCATCTCAGCCACCCTCGCCTGCGTGTCGTGTATGAAGTTCTTCAATGCTAAAGGTTCTTCCTTCCTCAGGACGCCGCCGACGCTGCGTAACGCTACCAACACACACTCTATATTCTTCTCCGTGAGCTCGACGAGAAGCCGACTGAATATGTCGTATAAGAGAGACGCGTGGAAGACCTATGCCAAAGAAAAATCTAAATATATTTTTATACAAAGTTTACATTAACGTTATGAACGTCAATCTAAGCCATCTGTTCGTAAATCTACCGTACTTATCGTATACATCCATATAATATTAAATTTCTTTTTATATATAAGATTGAGCTATCCTTTAATAGATTTATTGATCGGAAAAGAAAAATGTCATGGTAAAAAAGTATATATATTTTTTGAAAATAGATTGTGTTTGCTATTTTTAAGATATTAATTTCATTTAAATTTAAAATTTGTCATTTAATGTTTTCATTAAATCGTCATTAGAGAGAATTTAGTTAGAAGTCTCAATGTAATTTTGTTGGCTTGATCCCTTTCTTTGCGTAGTTTTCGTTCGTAAATTACCTTAAAACTGTATAAATGCGCCAAGCAGTTGACTAGATTGTCCAATGTTTTATCTTCCATCGGTTGTGGAGTTAACATCATATTATCAAACCTTTTTGTCAACTCTTGTAAGAAATAAGCACCTGCGAATTAAGAAAGAATTGCCTGCTAAAAAATACAGTTTATCTCAATTTTTAAAATTGCATTTTTATGTTGAAATTAAATTAAATGTATTTATTTCGTTTTAAATGTTTAAAACATTTAAAGCTAGTACATAGTTTTAGAACGCACATAAGTCGCGATGACGAGACGATATACGAGAGCTATAATCATAATCGATCGTGCATGTTATATCCAAGTAATACAATTTGACAGTTTTTGATGCAAATCTTATTCATATATCATATTTTTTTATTCATTTATTATTATTATATCATAACAGGTTTGACCCCATACGATAATATATCTTACTAGTTGACCCGGTTAACTGTTGTACCGACAAACTACCGCTAACGCCATCTATTAAAAGAAACCCGAAGTAGCGATTATATTATTTAAGTAAGTAAATTTTCTTCTACAAAATGAATTGATGCTCATTCGTCTCGCTAAAACTCAAAAAAGACTGGCCGATTTAAATAATTTTCATTCTGTTTAATTCAAGGGTGGTTTAAAAATATAAATAACTGGGAAAATTTAAAATAAAACCTTAAAAACATGCAACTAATATAGAAAATTAGTTATACTATACATTGAAACTGTCATTTGTTCCATTGCTACTTCGAGTTTCTTTTAATAGATGTCGTTAGAGTCGTTGTTAGGTCAATTAGTTATATTATTAAAGTTAGAATAAAACGGGATATTGATGGCAATTTTGCTGGCTCCTTAACCTAGAATTAAGTTATTTGACTCTCTATCATTCCAACTCAATATTAAAAAGGATAGAACATCTTTTAGGTCCGTTAAGTTGTAGGTCAGCACTTTTGACTTGTTTTAATCGGCATGTTTAGTTGATATGCTTAATAGTCGCTATTTTAGAAACGAAAGAAAGATTATTTATGAAAGAGAAGTACTGAACTGAACAAATAAATCAAATTAAAATTCTAATTGATAGGACTTGTCAAAATCTGTGGTGGCGAACACATGTGGTTTTGTTCCTAACATAGTTTTTTGACTTTTTTTAGGGCTTTTTTGGTGTGCGGCTTCTACGTGTTTGTGTTCGTTTTGTATGTATTGTTTGTGTTCGTGTTGTCTCTGTTTTATTTGGTAAGTAAATAAAATAATATTTATACGGTGTATGCTGAGCGACCATGGAGGATGATAATAGGCCCCCTGGTCGCCCACCAGACACCCCACATCCCTCTCCACCCCAATCACAGGAATTATTTACTCCTTCTACTGTTTTGACCGCTCCATTGTCATTATTTGAGGCAATGGAAACAGAAGTTGCTTCTCAAAAAAGAAAGCATATTGGAACTGATTCACCTATTGATTCCTCGGACACCCTGGACGAGAATGCTTCTGCTTCCAAACGCGACAGAGTCGTAGCTCCATCATTGATTTCACGATCAAAATATTCTAATTTAGATAAGGAACCATTTTTAGTCTATGTATCACTTGTTGAATCCGATCCATCTTCTGGTACCACACTCCACCCAATTAGATTTGGGCAATTGATGCAAAGACTAAATATTAAAAATATTAAACAAGGGGGTATTAAAAGAATAGGTAGAAATAGGGTTTCAGTGGAATTTAAGGGCCCTGAGGATGCTAATGCCTTTATAGACAATGTTTTCATCCAGCAAAAAGGATATTCAATGAGTATTCCTACTTTTAATATCACCAGGATGGGTGTAGTGAAGGGTGTTCCCACTGATTGGACAGATATAGAAATCATGGACAACTTAAAGTCCCCTCTTGCCAAGGTGTTAAAAGTGAGAAGGTTAAATAGAAAAATAATCAACGATGGAAAAGCAGAATGGATACCCACATCAAGTGTAGTTCTTACCTTTGACGGTCAAAACCTCCCGGACAGAGTATTTTTTTTCTTTAACTCCCTCCCAATAGAAATATATAACTTCCCAACTATACAGTGCTTCTCATGTTGCAAGTACGGTCATACCAAAACCCAGTGTCGATCCAAGCCACGTTGTTTCCGCTGTGGTGGTGAACATTTGGGGGATGGATGTACAATAGAGGCACCAAAGTGCTTCTATTGTTCAGGATCCCATCCTGCTAATAGCCGTCAATGCCCAGAATATGTTCGACAAAGAAATATCAAGGCCTCTATGGCAAAAGATAATATATCATATTCTGAGGCAGCAAAATTACATGCCCCGTCCTACCGATCCTTTGCAGATGTAACAGCTTCTGCTCCTCCTCCATCACATCCCATTCACCAAACCCTTAATCAAGTGACAAGCCCTTCCCGACTTCCACCGTCTATCTACATATCCCATTCCCAACCCTCCACTTCGTATCACAGTAGAAAATCCATAGCTCCCCGTACAAAATCTCATACACCTCATCACCCTGGTTATGACCGTAGGGCCCACCAAGATATCCTGAACAGCTATTCTTTCCCTCCTTCTCCTAACGGTTGTGCTCTGAACGACCACCCCCTCGCGCATAATGAGAACACACAGACAATTCAAACAATTATTACCCTGTTGTCTACCCTACTATCAAATTTTTCATTACCAGACCACGTTGCCGACAACTTAGTCAAAAAAATTCAATCCCGTAACAGTCAATCTCCTGCAGTGGAACACCAGGAGTGCTCTTCCCAAAAAATTTGAAATCTCCCACCTTATCAACTTGCACAATCCTGCAATATTTGCTATTTCTGAGTCGTGGCTCATCCCACGTCTCAATTTTAATTTTTCTGGCTATAGCACTCTCCGAGATGACCGCTTCGACGGCTATGGCGGAGCTGCTATACTAGTGAATAATGTTCTTCCTTTTACCCCTATATCCTTGCCCCCCCATGGGCATGAAATTAATGCTGTGGGTGTTAATGCCTTTGGCATTAATTTTATATCAATTTATATTCCATCTCCCAATTCATCATGCTTTAATTTTATAAATAATATATGCTCCTCATTCCATCCTGTCATATTATTGGGTGACTTCAATTGCCATCATTCCCTGTGGGGCTCTGACTTATGTGACAATCCTGGTTCTGATTTAGTGGATATATTGGACGAATTGAATCTGTGTGTTGTTAATGATGGATCCATAACCCGCTTACCTAGACTTGGTCAGAGTAGAAGCTGTGTTGACCTTACCATATGTTCTGCCAGTTTGACAGCCCAGTTGGAGTGGAAACGACTAAACTTGACTTATGGTAGTGACCACTACCCAATAATCATTACAATGAACAATAGGTCCTTACCTAACACGGACAAACCCCCTCTTTTAAAATATAAATTATCAAGAGCAGATTGGGACATGTATTCTCGAATTATTGAGGATAATATCTCAACCCTGCCACAAGTTTCTCCAGTCAACATAGACGCCTGTTTGATGCAGTTTTCCAATGTAATCTCGTCAGCCGCAGATACCAGCATCCCACTCAAAAATTCAGCCTCTGGAAAGCTATCATCCCCTCCTTGGTGGGACCGTGAGTGTTCCGAAATGATTAAATTACGCAATGCGGCCGAACGAAATTACTCTCGAAATATGTCAATTGACAATTTGATTGAATATAATCGGATTATGGCAAAATCTAGACGTCTATTTAAGAAAAAAAAATATGAAGGATGGAAGAAATTCTGCTCTTCACTTTCCCCTTCAACCCCTTCTTCTCTTGTTTGGCAGAAATTCAAAAGATTTAAACATGGCTGCTTGCCTCGTAATTCCGCAACCATCCCAAATGATATATCAGGATGTTTTCTAAATAAATTAGCTCCTCCCTATGTCCCTCTCATAGAAGAATGCCACTCACCTGCTGATGATGGGGATACTTCTGATGACCCTTTAGACTTTCCCTTTACTATCAGCGAATTAGATGCAGTTCTTAAATATGTCCATGACTCAGCTCCTGGCATAGACGGCCATCCATATTCCTTTTTCAAGAAGCTCGGTAATAATAGTCGCAAATACCTATTGTCCATTCTCAATACGTACTTTAAGCTGTCACACATCCCTGATAGTTGGAAAACCCAGTTGATCATTCCCATCCTAAAACCAGGTAAAAATCCTCACAATGCAGAACATTTTCGCCCTATTGCTCTTTCACCCGTAATATGTAAAATCTTTGAACACCTTATAAAAAACCGGCTAGAATGGTTTGTTGAGAGCCGAGACCTTTTATGCAGGTCACAGTATGGATTTAGGAAAGGATCTAGTACTATGGACAGCATTGGCATACTGTTGACTGACATTCGGATTGCCTTCAGCAATAATGAATCTGTTCTGGCAGTCTTCCTCGACATTTCAGCGGCTTACGACAGCGTCCTTCTTTCCGTTCTCAGAAGTAAATTACGCCAGCTGAGTATTCCGGTAAAGATGCGGACTTGTATTTCTAACTTGCTATCTGGCAGAAGTATCAAACTCCACACCCCTGGGGACAACCCTGATCCACGTATTGCGTGGCGTGGTCTTCCTCAGGGCTCAGTTCTTAGTCCTATACTGTATAGTATTTATACCTCGGACCTCCATGAGTCGCTCAACTCTGACTGCCAAATACTGCAATATGCGGATGATCTGTGTCTGTATATATCTACTACATCCCTTGAAAGGGCTAAAGAATCCATGCAAATATCGCTCAATTCCCTTATCCAATGGTTAAATTACCATGGCCTTATCTTGTCGGCCCCAAAAAGCTCAACTATTATTTTTTCACGTAAAAAAATAGTACCACAGGTCGGCCTAGAAATTGAAGGTTCTCCTATCGAAGTGGACCATATGGTCAAATTTCTTGGTGTCATCCTGGACTCTAAATTATCTGGTGTCAGTCATCTCAACTATACGGTTGACAAATGCGAGAAGAACCTTAACATGTTACGTGCACTAGCAGGTGTCTGGTGGGGGGCTCACCCTTTCACTCTAAAACTTATATATAATGCCACAATAAGAAGTTTACTTGATTATGGCACTTTCTTTCTTGAACCCTGCAGTAAAGCTGCAATGGCTAAATTAGATGCAGTCCAAACAAAATCCCTCCGTATTATATTAGGTTGTATGAGGTCCACTCCTAAAAACGCTTTGCAGGTTGAGAGTGGCGATCCTCCTCTCCTTCTCCGTAGACAATATTTAGCTGATAAATTTTTATTCAAATCATATTTCCTAAATAATCATACAATTCTTCAAAAGTTAACAGCTCTGGATAATCTATGTCTACACAACAAATATTGGAGACATAAAGACACCCCTCTTTTAATTAATTCGTTTCGAAAAATCCGTTCTGTTGAAGTTAATTCTATAATTCCTCAACAAAGTAAATTCCCTTTATACACATGTCAATATGAAATCTTAAATTTTGTCCCGAATTACACTTCAGTCGGCTTAGACAAGAATTCCAGCAATGCTAATGCCCAATTTCTTGCCATTGTTAATGAAAAATGGCCAAATCATTATAAATTCTATACTGATGCTTCTAAACTATCCACAGATGGTACAACTGGTGTTGCTGTTTATAATCCTAATTCTCAGATATTTCTTCAATTTCTATGTCCTCCTGAAGCATCCGTATTTACTGGAGAGTGCATTGGGATTCTCGAAGCATGCTTATTTATCTCTTCCCACACAGCTATATCAAAAGCAGTCATCTTCTCAGATTCCAGAAGTGCCCTTGAGGCTGTTCTTAAAAATTCATTTAAAGATAATCTCCGTAGCCCAATCATAATTGAAATTAAAAAAATATTATATTCATGTTCCAAAAAAGATGTAGAGATTATATTGGTATGGATTCCTAGCCATATGAACATTAGGGGCAACGAGCTTGCTGATAAAGCAGCCAAAGATGCGATTTCCAACAGTTTGGCTGACAAAAAGCACTATTCGGTCCAAATTTATGACTTGATCAACAAGGCTAAAAGTGATCTTCACAAGTCCTGGCAATTAGACTGGTTCATATCCAGTAAAGCAAAGGGTGGCTGGTTTGCTTCATTACAACCAACCATTCCTGCGAAGCCCTGGTTCTACAAATTCAAGAAGGCCTCTAAATCTGTTACATCTGTTATATGTAGAATTCGCATTGGCCACTGCTGCACCCCAGTCTTCCTCAATAAAATTAGAGTTCGTGATAGCTCATTATGTGAATGCGGTCTAGATGATGGTACACTAGACCATATCTTTCTTAATTGCCGATTAAATTGTGCTTTCTCTTTTGAACAAGTTATTGCAAAATTAAAAATCCAAAATCCTGTTAATGTCCGTCACCTACTCTCATTTTTCCCTAACCCCCAAATTATCAACGCTTTTATTAAATTTATTTCCATTAACAACATTAAGCTGTAACAGTCAAGCCTATACTCTAAGTATTAGTATATAATATAAATGTTTATATACTTACATTTATATTACTAACAACCTAACATAAATATTGTGTTTGTTGCAGATCACGTAATCGCCACAAAAGTTCCAATAATACAATTAAATCGGAACTATATTACTCATGAGTAGTCACTACATGACACTGGCAAGAATTGTCGAAATCTTCGACAAGTTGCCATAGAAAAAAAAAAAAAAATCTAATTTTTATGTTATTTAACTATCAACGTGTCTTTATTATGTGTTATGCATATTACGAAAAAGAAAGCACTTTGGCCATGGTTGAACCCAGGATGGGTCCGTTAAAATTTGCTATCTCGAGTTTCCTTCGTTGTCCAACATGTTACGGTAACTGCATTCACCCACCAAGCCGCATTGGGTATGTACAGTGAAACGTATAGGCTGTCGATGATGTCAATGTAAAAAAATATGTGAAGGTAGAAAAATAGGTGGTAAGTTACCTATCTCTGTAGCAACGTTGGCATGCAACACGGAGATGAGTGCAGCGTGCTCTGCGACCAGTCTATCGGGCGTGTGCGACAGAGCCACGGTCGCCTCCAGCCACAGCTGCGACAGCGACGTGTTCACGGCGTTACGACTATTATTGGAGTACAGGTTCTCTATGGTAGTGCATGCCCAGTGCAGGTTAGTGCCTGCCAGTTTGTTGAGAACACCTGGAGTTAATAAATATGAAAAAAAAATTAAACTCTGTCTTTTACACTTAAATATTCAACGCCATCAGAACGGTTATTGGTTAGTGTGATAAATGATTTAAAACATGAGCAAGTTCTAATAAAAAAATAACAAATGAATGGATTTTTTTAACAAATATTGTATCATAATTATCTTTTTTCTGATGTTTATTGCAAAAATGTTCGCTCGAAATTCTGATGAATAATAATGTTATGGGCCAGATTTATCGTTTAAGGATTACACATTTAAGATGTGTTCTTAAGAGTCAGACCCTATGGGTCAATTCATGTAATGGCAGTCGAAACATATAGAACTGGTAATTTGAAACTTGATAAAACAAATTTCCTTTATCTCAACTAAATAAAAACTCATATTACTTCAGTTATACAAAAAATTCGTGGTTTATTAAATAAGCATAATATATAAGAACTACGAGAATAATGTTGCTTGTGGTGAATTTACTATATATGACGTGTATATTAACGCCTCAACACTAAGTTAGTATGAATTTACCATGAGTAAAAATTTACATTAAGTAACAAAATCATACCATTTTATATCCATGCATGGAAAACTTGAAGGTAAAATTAAACAGAGGCAAAGCCTTTTGCTTAGATTTAGAGACTTACTCTTGATTTGCCTTTTCAGTTGCACTAGATCCTTCTCTGAACTTGAATCCTTATTCCTTAAATGAAGTGGAATGTAAACCCCTTTTTCTTCCTATAAAAGTAATCAAAGATATTAAATCTTCAAGAAATGCTGAAAAAAAGATTTAATTTAATTTACAGTAAAATTGATATATTCAAGATACCTTTATAACATTACCCTCCTTATCTCTTTTTCTTCCATAAATATCTTCCCATACATCTGGTTTTTCTCCACTTTTATTATTAGATTCGTTTTGGGAATCATCACCAGAAAACTCAGCCATATCTTCACCATCATCAGACAAGTTAGAAATCTCATCATCACTAAAGATTTTATTTAAATCATCTTCTTTGATCAAGCTGTCTTTATCACTGCTATTATTATCAACCTTCTGTTTCTTATTATTTTTTACTAATTTGTTGGTTACAGGTTTTTCATTACCTTCATCGAGTTTACTCTTTTTAGGATTTATGAACTTTTCTAAAAAAGTAAAAATATGAATTCATTAATACATAGTTCTACCAGCTGTTATTCAATTGGAAATTCGCAGTCTAATATTTTATTCATTTGATTATATTCTACCTAAAATTTATCATCAATGATGACTGTAGAAGATGAATTTTGTAGTACAGTGACCCCATTTTGAGTGAGAATCATCTCAAGGGTATTATTAAGATATTTACATCTATATCTATTCTAATTTAAAATACATGTTGCATTTAGTATACCTAGACCAGGTGTTTACATTCTAGGAATGAGTGATCAATGTCTGGGAATTACCCTATCAAGTTTCCCTTTACTCAACACAGCAAACTGCATTTAATTTGGAATTATATATTATCATTTTACCTTCTAACTCAAAATCAAACTCAGAGCCTTCATCAAAAGCTGATGTTTCATTATCTTCCTCAATGCTGCCTTCATCACTATCCCCTTCACTTAATTCTTCCCCACTGCTTTCTAAAACATCACTTTGAACTTGTTCACTATCAGGATCATCATCATTTTTCTTTTTCTTCACTTTTTTGCTAATAACTTCTTTCCCTGTGACTACAGCCAGATCTTCCTCAAAATCAGACTCTCCTTGAACATCAGCAAGATGTTTTTCTGCAGCAACAATTTGTTCACTGGTTGTTTTGTCACAAATTTCTAGTAGATCTGAATTATTGGTAGTATTCCAATTATTTCTTTGTTAATATTATTTATATTATATTAGATGAAATATCATTAGATTTTCATTTATCAATTAATTTTAAAGTCATAACTTTCTATGTGAATATTAGATTAGTAGCACTCTATGATACAAATATAGTGTACATAATCATTTAGTTAACAGACTGAGAATTTACCTTATCACCTTTTTCTGGCCTCTGACAGTACTTAAACAGAGTAGAAAATCTATAAGGTAGAAACAATTAAAGGTTAATCAAAACCTAGATAGAAAAGTATAATAACTGAGTCTTTTTATCTACAGCCTATAGTCCTACGTTCGGCACATGTCATACTACATAGCACATGAGAAGTTTGGGCCACAACACCACCACCCTGGCCCAATGCGACTTAGTGGGTGAAAGCGGTTGGATGCCGTAACAATCAGGCCTAATGGCCAAATGTACCTTCCAAAGCAAAAAGGAACCCGAATAACTACTTCAATTGAACCATTAAGGGTTCAACATTGCGAAAGTTGTTCTGTTTTCGTTTATTGAAATAAGAGTGTTCTAGCTCCTACAAATAACTAAATAAATTAAATTAAAAGGATACAGTCAAGTCCATCATCAGCAAAATAACTTTTTTTATTTTTACATTTATTTAGTCCTAGCTGTTTCTCTAGCTTTTTAATAACTTTATCTTCGTCTTCATTTGCGTGGGAAAGAATTTTCTTCCTCTGCTCTTCCATCTGAGATTTAAGCTTTTCTGCTTCATTTATATCTTTCTGACGCTCTGTGCTTAATATGTCTTGAGGAGTAGATAGCTGCTTCTTCTTTTTTCTTTTCTATAAAGAGGTTTTTATTTTTAAAGCACGATTCTATAATATGTTGCAAAGAGATTCCAAATTTTATCAGCATAAGTTTTAATTACCTGGAACTTTGTATCTGGTTCTGGAGATTCTTCAGGTCGCTTTACAAATCTCCCAGGAGTAAACTGATCGCTGTCTAAAGGATTTTTCTTTTTCTTGTAGTGTTCTTGACGATGCGCCTTTTTCTGTAGTCTTTTCTGTTTCCGAAGGATTTTCCTGGT
The DNA here is from genome assembly GCA_943193645.1 of Acentria ephemerella. Taxonomy (NCBI): domain Eukaryota; kingdom Metazoa; phylum Arthropoda; class Insecta; order Lepidoptera; family Crambidae; genus Acentria; species Acentria ephemerella. The sequence continues at coordinate 1,798,580 of OW971891.1, forward strand.
ATTGGGGAAATTATGGCGAATATTTGCATTTTGTTTCTTTATTTTAGTCATTTTTGATTCAGTTGATATTTTAATATAAAATACTCACTAAGTTTTAGGTTAGAAAAGCATTTAAAAAATAAATAAATAACGAGAATGACACGTGACAGCTGGAGTTTGATTTTTTTAATTTTTTTCTTCTATTCTTCCTATTATAGGAAAAATAGGGAACTAAAGCACATACAGCTATATCGTATGTATTTATTTTTGACTCCGAGATACCAGTGTAATGTATCCTTGCCCTACTGGGTTTTTGGCGAATAATCTTAGGCCCCGCCGTTTCGTTGGTGACTTACGAGAAAAAATTTAGAAAAGAAAATGGATATGGCTGTATGGGCTATCGTGATATCGGGCAATAAATGAAAATTTCATTCAGCGTTAATAAGTGACTTACGTGAGATTATCCAGTGTTACATTTCCATTCATTCATTTATTGGGTAGGTTCATTTATTTATCATCATCGTATCATTTCATTCTCAATTGTGTATCATTTCATCGTAATTATTAACAGAACATTCTATTTTCGTGTCATTTTATCGTAAACACTAACATTGCATTCCAATTTCAAAAATTTTCTTGTAAGTCGGTAACAAAATGACGAGGTCTATCAATAGTCACCAAAAAGTTTTTCAGCCAAAGGGATACATGACAAAGGAATTCCGGAGCCAGAAATAATCACATAAGATATGGCTGTATGGGCTTTAGTTTCCTTTGTTTCCCCATAAAAGGGGGAATTCTACAAAAAAATAAATTTAAAAAAGTTAAAAGTATACCTGTCATGGACTTGACAGTGACAAAACATAGTAGAAGTTTTTTTGTCATTCTGTGGCTTACAACTTAAAAAATTTACAGAAGAAGCACGAGGAGCAGAGTTTTCAGATGAGAACAAATTAATAATTCCCAAAATTTTCAAAAGGACAGTATTTTTGGCTACAGCCTCCAAGTTTTTCTGTTTGTATTACTAGTTATATAAAAGGCATGATGGTGGAAGGTTCAGCATTTACAAGAAGTGATGTGTTCCAAATGGCAATACGAGTTGCGTTTGTGTCTGCAGTCACATATTTCTCTATTAAGTGGCTCGTAAATCAAATAGATCCTACCTCTAAGAGCCGGAAGAAGGCAGAGCAAAGAGCCCGGGAACAGTTACGCAAGTAAGTATTGATCGTGATTATTACACCACAATGGATCTAAACAAATGGTGGTCTATTCTCCTTATACATGATAAATAATAACACATCCTCCTTACACGAATGCCTCCTGCAGCCATTTCCATTCTGATCTATTTTTTGTCATTATCTCAACCATAATGGTTTTATTATCCTTTGTAAGTTATCTGATCAAGCGCCATAAAACCCTAAAGAAGAAGAAGAAGTTATCTGATCACCTCCTTTTCTGTCTGGTCTTTTCCTTTGGCATTGATTCGGAACCCATTCAGTAGAATTTCTTGTCCACTTCTATATGTTATCTCTAAACATGTGCCCCATCCATAACAACTTTAATTTCTTTATATTTTCCACTGTATCCTCTAGTCGTGTTATGTTCCTAAGGGCTGTTGCTTTTTTTTCCGTCCTATGTATATTACAGAATGCTCCTTTCCATACTTCTCAGTTAGGTTCTTAGCTAGTGATAATTTTTAATACAATCAGGTTTAAGTTTGTAAATAATTCTTCTTGCCATTATTGTAATTAATCTATTTAGCTTTTAAAATTTAGAGTGTTATATTCCATAGCACTCATTTTCTTTTTTATATTATTGTCAGACAAGCTTTTGTATTTAATTATAGTATCACAAATGAGATACAATAGATATTATACTGATATGTAAGCACTGTAAGGCTAGTAAGGGATATAAGTTTAAAAAGATGTATTATAAAATATACTACTTTAAAAATCGTGAAGACTAACCATGCTTGAATATATCACTACCTATAATTTTTTAGTGTTTCTAACAGCTTATTCTAAACATGGCTATAGATAATGTTCATATTAGATTTAAGTAAACCTGTAAAACTGGCTAGTATCATAGAGTTTCCATGTGCAAAGGGTGTCTTCCAGAGCAGGATTCAGTGGCAAGCATGCTGTGGAGCTGGACAAGCTAACTGACCATGAAATGATCATTGCATCTCAGTTGGTTGTGCCCGATGAGATTAATGTAAGTAAATAATCCCTAACCTTTATCAACAATTTTCCAGGTCTCAATGATTATTGAGAATACAATGCATTGTATTTTGACATATTTCATATGTAATACTTCGTAAGTAAAACTATCCATAGATAGTTTAATGAAATCCAGCATTATAATAGCAAATCTTAATACTAACATACCAATTATAATCTCTCTATGTTAAATACTATTAAGAATTAAAGTAAGCCAACATTTTGCAATGAAGTTATATCACAGCGGGTCATTTTCTCGTTGCACGCATTGGGGACTCAACCTGCGCGTCTCACCCCATGCGGATAACGCTATCTTCTCAACCGTACTCAAATATCTAAACCTTAAACTTAACTTAAGACTAAGATTAGCTAAAAGTTACACTGATAAATTTAAAAGATTAAGTGTTGTTCCACTTAATCTTTTAAGTTATAAGAGTGAACTTTATAGTATCCGTCAATAGAAGGGTATGTAATATTAAAACAATAATTATTAGTGTATTTATTATTCGTCATATTGCAGGTAAGCTGGAAGGACATAGCTGGCTTAGATCACCTGATTCAAGAGTTACGTGAGACTGTGATCTTACCCATCCAAAAGCGAGACCTCTTCGCAGACAGTCGCCTTACGCAGCCGCCGAAAGGGGTATTGCTGCATGGACCCCCGGGTGCGTTCAGAGCTCAGACTGTAATCTACAGCCTGTTTATCTTGCTCATCCTACATGAAACATGTTTCTTTAGATTTATATCTAAAGAACCATGTTTCAATAAATTTATTATTTCAATGTACATAGGATTTGTTACCTCCACTTAACTGTTGAATTAATTAATTTATTTACAGGTTGCGGCAAAACACTGATAGCTAAAGCGACCGCCAAAGAGGCAAATATGAGTTTCATCAACCTAGACGTGTCACTGCTCACTGACAAATGGTACGGGGAGACGCAGAAACTGGCTGCTGCGGTGTTCAGTCTGGCAGTCAAGTTGCAACCTTGTATCGTTTTCATAGGTATCAATAACCATTATATCAAATTTTTACAGTTTTTTTAAAATACATAATAATTATTATTATTCAGCTAGTTTTGCGTGTCAATTGACAAGCCAAATTTTATTGTCCCCATCTCAACATGTTTTTGATGTTTATCCATCTTACATCTAAAGCATAGAAATATTTACTGGCACACACTTATTTCATTCTTCTAGCAAAATAAACTTCTTCAAGAGAAGTGTCGTAAAGGCACCTTTTGGGGCAGCAAGAATTAGCCACTGTGCTAGCTATTTGCACATATGGCTTATATAGCTTACTAGAAGGTTGTGTCGAGTAATTAGCTGCGCTTCTTTATAAAAAAAAATTTCACCCATTTCTAGGCTAGTAACTTTTAACATTTTGGGTGCCATATAAAATCAATCCACTCGGATTGATTGAATCTTATTCTCGCATGTGGCAGAGTACTGTTAGTAATTAAGACTGTCGCACACAGAGTCATGCTATACAATGTATACGGAGCGATAACTAACGGGATACATTTATATTGAATAGTATGAATATCAATGCATCCCGCTAGTTGAATAAGTATGCCTACTTTTTTCTTGTCTGCATGACTACATATTATGAATTGTTAATTAATTTGATTCTAGATGAGATCGAGTCATTTCTCCGTACGCGTACAGCCCATGACCACGAAGCTACTGCCATGATGAAAACACAATTCATGTCTCTTTGGGATGGACTCATCACCGACCCCAACTGCACCGTCATAATCATGGGTGAGTCATGTTAACTATACAATGTGGACCCACTTGCAGGATCTTCTATTTAAATTAAAGTTTAACTTTTGAATTTTATTTATTTACTATATTATTTTTATTGAACTCACAATACTGAGCATACGTAAAATAGCTATTATAGTCAAATTTAGCTTTAAATATTTTCCGTTTCCCATCTAGTTAATAATATTTTTATATTTTATTACTTATGAATATAGTTCATGAAATGTAGAACTAATAATTATAATACTAGGGGACTAATAATAATAATAATAATATAGGGACCAATGATTGCGAGGCTCCAGCAGGCAGTCTTACTCGATAACGCCAGAATTGTCCGCCGATTCCTCTCTCTGTCGTCCTGACCGTCGGCCGTCTGGCCTCCTCTGTCGAGGGGTATTCTCCCATTCCTCGAGCCGTCGAGGGATTGGGAAGATTTAAAATTCATGTAAAAATAATACTAGTATTATTTAATTTTGTTCAACATTTTATGAATTTTTGACGTCTACCTTCAATACCTATATACTGTGATACTCTTCCATAGCTACTAAAATATAAAAGATTTCATTATTACTCTCAACATGCAATAAGGTTGAAAATACAATTTAAAGTTTGAAATCTTAAGCTTTTCCTTTAAGAAATGTGTAAAATTATAGTCTGGAAATCGAATAATCGTTGTAGACATGGGGAAAAAGAGGTACAAATGATTTGTTACTTTACAAATTATCAGCATTATTAAAGTAGTCTTCTAATTGTTTTCAGGAACCGTCAAAGTCCTAGGTATTTCTACATAGGATTTCAAAGTAATCATGTCAATTTCTGTGTAGACTGTAGTGATAAAACATCTTATCATATCCTATGGATAGGTATATAATTTCATTTGGAGTTTAAAAATATCGGATGTTTTATATATTTATGTATTACATGTAAATTCATATTTAATTCAAAAACAATGAGGATAGATTATTAGAACCAAGATGGAGACTCAAAGGAGACTGCAATAGGAAAGGTTTTAGTTAATTTTCATCTTGTCTAATTTACAAGTCTTGGCCCTGTTTTTGACGACACATTCACAATCTAAATTTAAGTTAAGTATATACTTTTTGAGGAGCTTGTTGACTAAGTGGCTCGAACGCTGTTCGAGCAAAAACAATGCATCTTACGTCATGGTTGGCGGCTGGACCTGGAAGCTCGAATAAAATTTGTTATCATGAATTCCTCTGTGATTCGTAGGGCACTTTAAGCGTGGGTCCGTTTGTTTCGGCAACCGCGTGCACTAATTTAATCCGTATTGTGCCAGTATAGTGGTGCTACGGCCTAAACCCCTCATGTGTTTCTTCCATGTATGAAGACTTAGGCCTAGCAGTGTAACGTGTAAAGGCAGTTGATTATGATTATAACTTTCTTTAATTATCTACATGAAAACTTTCAGTCTTACTCTAATATCAAATAATTAAAGACAGACTTAAATAAACCTAAAAGTTAAATTTTAATAATACGACCATAAGTGGAAAAGAACACAGCTTTTTAAATGTCACGTGATGTGACAGCTGTCCTGTCTCGTTTCATGATTATATTGAGAGAACGATCACTGATTCTGAAGTTTACATTATCCATTAGTGTACTTCAGTCCAATGTCACTTATAATAAAGTCAAAGTCAAAGTCAAAAATAACTTTATTTAAATAGACTTATTTACTAAGCTCTTTTAAATCGTCACAACAGGGAATATGTATAAGAAAATAAATAAATATAATTATAAAGGCAATAGTCATAATTTTACTGGGTATCTAATGTTAGTTATACTAATGTTAGTTATCAACCTTCATGGCTAGGACTAGTTATTATGTATTTTTTAAATTTCGAATGTCTATATCGTTAGAGAAATACTAATACGAAACTCACTGTAGATAGACAAGTGTGTAGACGTTAAAATGTAACTGGTATCAATGAATGTTCCCAAATAATCTTATCTAAAAAAACATAGGTGTAGCACCTTTTAATTTATCTTCATTTTCATATTAACACTTACATTAATCAATTACAAATAAACATTTGAAAAAAATATCTGACTTTAATTAATGTAGATACCAGACCGATCAGTCATACTAGGCGCAATTAATTATAAATATAATTTTTTGTAACCTCTTATTAAAGGCAACAATAAAATTGTGTTTGAATTAAAATTTCATGTTTTTTTTTTAAATTCTACCTATAAAAAGGAAGGCAATGAAATGTAGCTTATTAGGTCATACTTTATGTTGATTTTATATAAGTTTGTTTATTTTATTTTTGTTATTGTATTATTTATTTTTACTACCTGTTTGCTATACCAAGGCTCTGTCATAAAAACAGCGCTTCTGTGGCACATTAAGAGTGTCGCAGAAGCTCTATGCTGATATTGCCCCTGTAGCCGACGTGAGTAGGCGAGGTGGCCAGGAATGGTAAAAATAACAACTTGTGACGGATAATTTATATAAGCTTTCGGGTACGCGACGTGCGGGTGCTCGCAACGGCTGTGACGGCGCAACTGCTCGATCAGTTGTTAATAATTGTCACCATTCGGAGGTGACTTTAATTTGTTTTTGTAGCCGGTGAGCTTACACAAATCGCATACCCTACAGCGCTTGGTTTTATTTACGTTATACAAATACGTAATCACATCTATCAATCCAACAAACATTATATACTAATTTAAATTAATTTATCTATTTTATCCCCGTATCGCGTCGCTTACAGCCCCTGTTAAGATTGTTTAGTGTCTCTCAAAGTATGTATTTTTATTTTATCGTGGTGTAAGATAGTATAATTTTGTACCTATTATCTTCGAACATGTATGTATTGAAACTAAGACAACATGTTGTATACTTGCAAGTGTTTGGTGTACTTGATAAATAAATAGATGAATTTTTCGCCAGGAGCCACAAACCGTCCCCAAGACCTGGACAAGGCCATCCAACGCCGCATGCCGGCCACCTTCCACGTGCCCAAGCCTAATGACACACAAAGAGAACGCATCTTGCAGCTTATACTGTGTTCAGAGCCTGTAGCAGAAGATGTAAGCATATTTTCACTTTTAAATAGCATATTCTATCTATCCCTGAAAAGAATAATGGGCCTTTATTATCATTTATCTCACATCACTCAACATTGAGACAGCATGAAGAAATTACATAAATTGGTTGATAAATGTTTTATTTTACCCCATTGATTCATTATTTGTACATATTAGTTATAATCGTGAAAAAAGGCTCGGTCATATGGACAAACATCTTGTCGAGTTGTCAGGAACCCTGTCTACTACTCAGCCAGAGGTTCCAGGTTCGAATCCCGGCAGCCGCATATATTTGTATGATAAGTACGAATATACAAATATCACGAGTCATGGATGTTTGTATGTTTATTTAGTTTATTTATTATATATATATATATATACACATTACTATCTATATTTCTCATTTATCTAGTATACATAACACAAGTTCTTAATTATGCTTACTTTAGGCTAGATAATAGGTTGAATTCAAATGACGATGCTAGCTCAAAAAGTTCTAGAAAGAAAAGGCAAGCTTGTCCAGCTGTCTTTGACTGAGCAACTTTTAGTAGTCCTGTTTAATGTGTCCACCTCTGGAAAAAACACGCAAGATTTAAATTTAGAGCTAAGAAGCTTAAGCCTTATCGATCACTAGATTAGAATGGTGCTTTATCCATATTTAAGTCCATTATATCGCATTTTGTTATTTTCTATAAGATATCGAACAGCTGTAGAAAAACATATGAAACACGTGCCTATAATTTGAAGTTCGTCCTCGATTATCTGGGATTCCAGCATCATAACCTGACTTGGTGTCAATAGTACCATCTCTGAAGTATACTCTATCGAATAGAAAAATAATTTTTAAAATCGGTTCACAATTGACAGAATAGCTTAACAAATATACAAAAAAAAACACGAATTGAGAACCTCCTTTTTTTGAAGTCCTTTGAAAGACTAGAAGAAAATAAACCAAGCCATCGCATCCGTGAGATATCACACTTATGTTTTTTGATATTTTAGATCGTATTACCTAGAAGCATATTGTTCACACACAACGTTACTTTGTAATAAAACCACCAATGACAGGAACAAGAAACTCATTTAATATTTATCTTATTAGGCTTATATACATCTATATGAAAACTTTGATAGCGTGATTATCAAAACCATAACGCCATCTGTTGTTGAAAAATAAAACTAAACAAACAAATTCACATAACATATACTCTATGAAAGGTTATTACCCTTTAAATTGAGTAACTAACTAAAACAATAAATCGTCGGGGTTAGTGCAAATCCGCGAATCTACAATAGGCAAGGTCCGCGTATCTGCACTGAAAATAGTCTTAAGTTAGAAGTTTATCATTCGAGAAGTTTCTTAATTAAACGACTTTTATGCTCATTTAAGCAATTGCCTACATTTTATTATCCAACGCTATTTACGCGGATTTTCATTTATTCGATTCAATTTAAATATTGCATTCATGATGCTTACAAAAGTTATTCTTACAATGATACGGTCTCAAACATGAGCCCTGTAAGTGTACTGCAAGCAAATACATTAATTGTCCCATAATTTATACTTTATATAAATGACCTCATATGAATATTAGAAAATTAAGTTGACTCTGACAATCTAGTAACAATATTATAATGGCCTAACTATATACGGATAATATACTATGTTACTAATATGTACTATGTTCTTTAAAAGTACGGGATGTTTTTTTTTCACATTTGAGTCGGTACGATTACCAGACGATATTTTAAAATTAGTATTACTTACTTTTAATATGTAATATAGTCTGTTTTTAGCAAAATATCCAATCTACAATATTTAAGGTACACTCCTTCATGCTTTTAAACTTACTTAAACTACATTCCTATTTGACTCGTAGATCGATTACAAGCGACTGGCGGTGGCTACGGACGGTTTCTCCGGGTCAGACCTCCACGAGCTATGTCGTCAGGCCGCGGTGTATAGAGTCCGGGATCTAGCCAGGGATGAAATGTCAAGAGAAGCGAATGAGGTAAGATTTCGTACCGTTATTATTTTTAATAGATCCTTATCCACACGGGAGAAGGATCGCCTTATGGAAGTGTTTGCCTGGGTTGAGAGGCACGTTAAGCTTGTTGGTGTCGGTTGTTATGGCAACCGATTTCACCCACCCACCTATTAGGCTACCGTGGTGGTATTAAACCCATCTTTCCATGTAGGAAGGCCTCTGCCCGGCAGGACGTATATAGGCCGTAGATAATGATCATGAATTATGTTGCTACGTTTTTGGCAAATTAAGCGCAGTCATTGAAGTGATGATAGTTTAATGTCTATGACAATAAAATTTGCTAAGGACTCCATCATCAACAGCTCATTTACGTCCCTAACGAGGGACTCGAGACTATTTATTAGCCGGCCAAATAGCCCTTAGTCAAACATGTTGGCCAAGTACGTATTGGTCGACTTCACACAAAAGAAGAATTTCTTCACAGGTGTTTTCATGATATTTTTCTTCACCGTGAACTTAAATTTATTGTATTGTAATACAACCAAAAAACCGGGGACGCATCTAAAATGTTGATACTTCATAATTTTTACCTTATCTTAACGGGCATCGTAAAGCAAACAAACAAACAATTAAAATAAGTCAAAAGTGTATGCGTCGTCTAAGTGTCAACTAACTTGACGTTATTCTATACCTTCTTATTGAATTGGAATGAAAGAGATGCGAATAACCTAATTTAATTTAGTTCATGCGCAAATTAATTATGGCCAATGCCAAGCCATCGGGATGTGCCTTAGGTACTCTTTCATAATAATTAAAAAAACTTACAAATTGCAGAGTAAAACCTCTAAAGAGACAACCACTTCGGAGTCGGACGACGAATACGTGGACGCAGTTCGTCCAATCACAATGGAGGACCTACGCCTGTCTCTCAGTAAGCTCAAAGAGTCCAAAATCCAGTGCGGCACCCTCGCGCCCGCCTCGAGACTGGAACTGGACTAGAAACTGACGCGCAAGCGAATGACAACACACACGAGTTAAACCCTTGTGTGTGTTGACAATGATTGAGGTATAATGTTTATAGTAGCTGTGAGTGTATAATTAGTACTAAATTTAGTAAAAAGGTATATGTTTGTTTAGGTTTAAAATTTATTCAATTTAAATTTTATAGTAAGGCTATGAGAAATGAAAAGGGAATTGTACTTGAAATTTTTTCACTATAAATAAGATATCAAATCGAAACAAAACTATCTAATAATAAAGTTAAAATTAAAGTGATTAAATAACTATTCTATTTCAATAACACACAAAAATTTTATAGATTATCTTTCAATATAAAACTGAACTGAAAGTATTATTCAGTCTAACTGGATTCTAACAAACAAAAATTCAGTTAGATTTACGAAAACAGAATCACTATTGATTAATTTTTTACATAAGAATATTTATTTCTATAATTAACACATAAACAAAGTAGTTTCTTGTATACAATTAGGCAGTGTTGCAAGCTCAATTTTAAATATGCTTAATAGTTCTCTATAAAAAATATTTTCTCTAATTCTGTGATTTTTATTCATAATTTTCTTGATAAAACATAAACTTTCATAACCTTAACCTGCTAAGCCTCACTACCTAGACACAATTTGTTTTAATTACCGGAAGTGTAAATACTAATCTAAATATTAAACTCTTTTTGTCTTGAAAGTGTTTTAAGTACAGTGTCAAAACATTTCCTTTGTTAGTTATTAGAATGAGTGTGTTTTATATACTTTTGGTAATTTTATGTATATTTGGTTCTAAATCATAACGGCTTATGATTTGTTGATTAAATCAACTTAGACCATAATGATTGGGGTATTGAATATAATTTTATATTTACAATATTTATTTATCCCACAATTATACACTCATTGCTACTAATTGAATAGTTTGAACTTGTAAACTTAGAACTAGATAATAATACGAAGCAATATTTACAACAATGTGAAGAAATAATTATACATTTTGAATTTTATCCAAAAATACTTGGCTATTATATAAAGGGCGTATAAAACGGAATATTTTTGATAGGATTTGTTTTTGATTTAAAGAAAAACGTCAATGTACGTAAATTTTAATGAGACATTGGTATTTGCAAATTATTTATATAGATTCTATAAATACATATCTAGGTTTGGGGAGAGTTTCATTAATTCGTCCATCGGCGGGTCAAATATGGGACAGCGATTATTTTGCCAACTCAATGGAGACGCGTTATGACAAAATATTTAAAGCCGGGTATTCATTAGGTAACATTGGTTTATCAATTCAAACATCGTGTTTGTAAATAAGTTTACCGAAAACTATGTTTTGAAACTAGGCAGTCCACACTGGACAGTTGTTGCTAGGAGCCCTATGCAAGTACCCTCGCGCTCTCCCGTGATTCGGTCCATATGCCGCAAGGTAGGCAGGACCATGGGTTGGTGGAGTTGTTGCTTGTGGAGTTATAGCCATCCCAAAGTATATTACTCTGTTGATAAAGCGCTATGAGCATCGAAACCTGCCCCTTATTGTCTTACTCTGAATCTATTAGTATCAATTTCATGACGTACGTAATTTTCAATGCCGCTTAACTGTATATCATTGCGACGTTTTGTTTACGATGATGCAACATTGTGAAACACTGTTTAAAAATTTGTTATCCTCAGTTAAGTTATGAGAAACTTAACATTTAGTAAAAAAATTTCGCCTATACTTTTTGTTGTCTTTGGCTGCCATTGGTATGAAAATTTCGGAAAATTTTCTCGGAAAAAAATATTTAAAACAGGTTTGACTTGAGAACAGGTTTTTTTTAATATACTTTATCCCGTTACAATAAGAATGACTTTAGGTGGCTATTATGACCATAAACTTTGTTCAAAGATAAAATAAATTTGAATTGTTCCTATTTTCAACTGAATATATTTAAACATTACTTTCTGGAGAAATTCAAAATGGCGCCAAATTTTAATTTATAAACTTTTGAATGTGAAAACTCGTTACGTTTGAATTGTATAATTCTTCTGTATTATGTAGTTATAAAATTATAATACATGTTGATATAAAAATTGTTACTTAAAGAACTAAATAGGCATATTATGTAAATTGTATAGTCCGTAGATATACATTTTTATTCTAGAGAATTTCTTGTTCGTTATTATTATTGGATGCTAAATTACACTACACAATAAGATTATAGAGATTTCTATCTCCGGTTCTGTACTATGAATATTGAAATATTTAAAACAATATTAAGAGTTTTCGTTTTGATAGTTAAGTATTGCAATTAGTCTTTCAGTGGGATTCTGTTATCTATCTGCCGATTGTCCTGCGGACGCAGCGTGAATTTTGGCATATTTCACAATACGTAGAAATTAAACAATCGATATTGAAACCTAGCAATAAAGTACTCTTTAGTCCTATAATAAATTTAAATCAAAGACACAGTACCTGAAAATCTATTCACTATATCACTGGCTTTATTAGTATTAGAGTTTTAGGAATGCTGCTGGTGTGATACAATGTTAACAACAATTATTCCAATTTAAAAGTTTTATTATTAAACTACGTTTTATGACTTACTATTATTAAAAAATATTTAAGATAAAAGAAGTATCGGTTCGAAAGCGCGCATGACTTACGTTGTTCTAAGACTACTGAAGCAACTTTATATATTGCCCACGCGCAGCAGTACGATCAGCAAGCCGGGCTATAGAATCAAATTTTCAAAAAAGTACTGTTGTCACAACTTCCCTCATATTATCTTGGCTTTCCTGTCCATCCAAAGTTGTCTGGTAGAGATCTGTAATATAGTGATAAGACCGCCCATTGTACATGTTTTTATCACTGCTTACTATATTAAGATTAACTGGTGTGGCATAAAGAATATCTATCTAACTATGTGGTTAAAATAACAATAGTTCTGCAACACTGACAAACTTCGCTGCTCAAATGAAGGTCAATCAAGATTCGATTAATACTTAATAATAATACGAAATTCGCAATAATAAATTATTTTATTTTTGCGAATTTCGCAAACTATACGTAAAATAAATGAATGTAGTTTCTTGTCAATAATGTATGACGTGGCAATTTTCTAATAAATCCATCCTAATCTTATTTGAAACTCAAAATTAATAAATTATATAACCTTATTACAATCATAGTAATATTGCTGTATCAAGGTAAGCTTGGCTTGACTTGCTCGATTGTGTAATAGGTTGGATACACAACCAGTTACATTAGCTTTTGATGACCAGAACTAAGTCTGGTGTTCACAGACACTTAAACAGGCGATAAAAAGTTATCCGTCAGTTTTTGACATTTCATCCAAATGGTAAATGTCAAAAACTGACGGTTAAATATTAATCGGCCGTTCAATTGTTGATGCATACTAGCCTTAGGGCCCAATTTTTCTGTAGGTCGATAACAATTATTTAGCTAATAATTTTTCCATTTTGACATATTTCAGACAGTAAACTACTTGTCAAAGTTATTATTTTCTTAAAAGTTATCTGAGTATTGAAAAATAAGCCCTTAACGGATAAAATTTACTCAGTTTGTTAGAGAATGTTTATAAAAAAGCAATTGAATATTTACTTGATATATTTAAGAATGATAAAATATTACAATGAAATAGACGACAAAAAATGCGAATTATGAATATAAACGACATAATGCTTGTAGTAACTTAGAAACTGTAACACAACTAAATTCTGTAATACAAGTAAATTCTCATTGTGTTTTTAATCTTATGTTACCACAGAAATACAAGCCATCCTTGTAATAATATAATCTAAGTCAGTTTTTCAGTGAACTAAACATTAAAAAGAAGTCTTTAATGTTTAACGAAAACTTCTCCTCGTTGCTTCAATTCATCATTACCCCTAATGTAAGTTTCAAGCGTGTTGAAACGCTACGATCCTAGTTTCGTTGACTTGAGAAATGCATATTAGAAAGTAGTTTCCAATACTTCACCTACAGGGGCACTGTTGTCGTTTTTATACGATTTGACAGTTGATGACTCATACGGAAGAGGCAGTTCTTTTCGATTTAAACTCACAATAGGGGTTCTCATATAAGTGGCATATACTAAATAGAATGCTTTTAATAAAACAACGCGTCTACTTTATGTATATTTGTAGAATATCGCGATGAATGTATCGTTTGAACGGGAATGGACACATGTTACATGACACTATCACATATCATGATTTAACACAGTTAGTATTACGGTGTGAGGGTTAAGATAGCCAGTGTAATATCGGCGTGGGAGCTATTTACAGAAATAAAACGGACTGAATTAAGTAATTCCTTCCTTTTTCTGTTGGCTAAGCAACAGATTGGCTATCTTAATGTAAGAGTTATATAGCACTCACAATAGGCTCGAGAGATGTTATAAGAGCTATATTGGGGGTACAACGCCTCTCACTACCTTCTAGTGCTTACAGGCGATAGTTTTTTTTTTAAACTTCATCTATGTATAATTTAAAACTGTTGGGTGTTTGTTTTCAGCCATCGCGGCGTGCATTTGTTAGTTTTTTTGTATTGTGCTGGGTTGTAGTTAGATTACTGTAAGCAAGCTTTAGATAATTTTACATATTTAGGTGCTGGCTGTGCTAAAATTATTAAGTTGTGTAAAATTTGCTTTCCTTTTGTGTTATAATATAAAAAGTCAGACCAATTTCAAAGTAGAAGCACTATACCTATGAAATTGATACTATGCATTGTTAAATTCGCCTTTCTTCAAAATATGCTATATAAAAAAAGGCTTTTTACAAATTGTAATTGGTTCGCTTTTAATAAGAAAAATTTTGATTTGAGTTGTATTTTACAATAAGACCTGATTCTGTCATACTGATATAAAATTTAAGTTCAGTGCGTCTCTTTCATTACAATATCACTAGAAAAGAACAGGTATTAGTTTGATGTTCTTAAAGCACTTTTTGGGCCGGCAAGGTGAGGGTGGCTAAGGCAGTATGTCGCATGCTTCACTAACTATCTTCACATATGGACTCCTCTACTGCTTATCATCATGTGGTATCGAGGCATTTGCTGAGCTTAATATTAAATTTTTTATTTTATTTTTTTATATACATCTAAAGCATGCCAAAAGCCGCTTAAAGTAAATCATCTATTTTGTAATTTGTCTGACTTGCGTTACTTTTGTATGTTGCTACTGTCTTTTATATTATAAATTCTAGTATGTTAAATGTACGTAATTATTGGGGATATTTCTTAAATCGTTTGAAAAATCATTTTTTGAAAAATTAATATCTAGATGATTTTATCTACTTTAGGTATGTTGTTTGACAAAGTTTAAAATTTTTTTATGACTCAATTTCATATTATTTGTATTGATTGAATAGGTATTTACATACTGTTTCATTTAGAAAACTGATTTTCAAACCATGTTAATTTAATTTTAAGTTTGGTATCGTTTTGGTTGTTATTTTTTGCCTTTTTTATTGTGTACATTGTAAGTAATTCAGATGGCGTTTGATTGTAAATTTCTTAATGACGAGCTCTTCAAATGACCAAGTTCGCTAATATTAAAAGATTTAACTATTTGTCAATCTTTTGACGAAATACGACATGCGAGTCTTGGATCGCATTATGTAACGTGTGTTGAAGCGATAAAATTAGTTTTTTTCTAAAACATTCTATTGAAAAGAGACGGAAAAATGATTTATTCGATTGTGACGTGTCTGTTTTAATCGGTAAAATTTACTGAAATCAGTGCGTATTGCGTTAAGAAGCGGCTCGCTAAATACGAGTTGGTTTTAAAGAAGTGTTCTCAATCCCGCACACTATGCATAATAAATTGTAGTATATGTTTCTATATAGATTTGATTATAGTTGATTTAAAAGTTAAACATAATTTATTGGATTATATAAGATACTATGGTTTCTTTAAATTTAGTGAGAATATTACGTATTACATCTTACATTTTCGAGCTATATGCATACAAAACTTTTAATAGATTATTAAGATAAATAATTAGTAACTGGCTAAGCTGAATTTAATAGTATAATTGTTAACCGAATTGTAAACGAAAATAGTTATGTGACATGTAATTTACTTATATTATTGTACTGACCCAGTGTGGTAGCAGCTTCAATGGTCCCGATGACCCTTAAAGCTGCTACGATAGAGTTCTAGATAAAGCCGGATTGTATTTTTTGGAGCCGCCTCTTAATGGTTCCCATATATAATGAAAGAGGGTGTGCGCGCGACTATTTATCGTAAACTTACTGGGGACTTGCACTGAAGATGGTTTTAGAGCAACTTGGATTTGATTAATCAATAGGCCGTCATTTCTATATTATAATTCCTAATACGTAAATGTAGAGGACTATATGGATGCATATATGGAAAAATCCGCGCTAAAACCATCTAAAAGTGAGTTAAGCACGGTTCCTAATTTTTATCATGTAAAAAGCTTTAGGTTATTAAAAAGCGTTATTAAATGACGCCGTTATATTTATTGTGTAAATAAAAGATATAAAATACGGAAATTGATTTTTATTTTATATTAATTTGTACTTAGTATTAACGAACTACGCTAGCATTAATCTAAGAGCTTAAAAAATAGTATTTATATGTTAATTTTAGATTACAAATTTACTTTGAATACTGTAATAAATCCGGCTTGAAGGACCAAGTTAAAAATTGTTTCAAATTACAATAAATAGGTTTATTTTGCCGTCGTAAATATCGATCCATCGAGAAGGATTTATTTCACTAATCATTCATATTGGATTTATTTGTAATAAAAATCAAATTGAAAGAAGGCTGACCTACTTTTATGGTGACTTAGGCAAAAATAGTGCTGTTAATAAATAAAACCCAGGTTTATATAAAACATAAAATTATAAAACACAATAGTTAACAAAAACTGAGATATATTTTCTTATCAATATTCATAAAGCCTCATCTAGCGAATATCAAAAGGAAAAAAGGACAATTTAAGATGAGATACATGTAAATAGTTTAAGCAGATTTTCATTTGGATTTGAAAAATTGGCGGATTTGGGATACTGTAGCGTGGCTACCACTCGGAATATTGGAAATATAAGTTCTATTAATTGTGATTGTTTCTTATAAAATGATACATGATTCCAGAAAGGCTTTCTTAATACAAACACTATAATCCATTTTGATCAGTGTCCTTAAAATACAATCGCAGCAAGCGTCAATGAAAGTGGGTATATTGAGATATTTACTCGCATTAAAGTTGACTTCTATCAGCAGTTTCAGCGGTACTCTCATTATCATGACCCCTTCAACTAAATACTTGTATTACATTAATATTCTGATGATTATTTCAAATACAATGTTAAGTAACTATGAAGTAGCAGGCTACGGGGCTTAAGTGGCGCTATTACTGGCCACTTTGTCACCAATAGCATGTTGTTCAAGATGAAACTTGTTGGATTGCCTCTATGTAGGGCCTGTGGGGAGCACACCGAACAAATGGAACACATCCTATGTAACTGTGATGCTCTTGCTAGGAAAAGAATGGGTCTCTTTGGACTGGGCTATCCCAGTCCTGAAGATATAAGGCTGCTGTCTCCGAGTGTACTTAGTAAGTACATCTTGGAGGTATTCCAGGACAGCGGTCGGTACGATTAGGGAAGCACAAAATATCCCATTGGGTCGACGTGCTCCGGGAGTAAATAATCCTGGCCCTACATCAAGATAAGATAAGATAACTATGAAGTAAAGCGATGAATAATAAATTAACCATACAGAAAGCCAATCATGTTTATTATTTCTGTTTTTTTATAAAGAATCCGACCTTCTTACGCTTGCGCTTCTTCTTCTTGCCTTTCTTCCTTCTGCGCGTAAACTTGCTGTTTTGGCGCTTCTTAAGCGGGCGCTTGCGTGTATTGTCCCGCGTTGGGCTTAGAGCACCTGTGAATGAAAACATGTGAATAAACGAAGAAAAAAAATTAAAACCTTATTTAAAATTGATAATAAAAAAAATAAAACAAATAGAAAAAAAAAAACTAAAATTAAAAAAAAATCTAAATCGATTTTTTGCTCTAAACTTATATAAAAAGAAATCTAGAGCAAATGGTATACTTTTGAAAGAAAGCACGGATAGTTGAGAGTTAACACGGAAAAATACTCAAAGCTGCATTTTGTGTTGCCACACTCAATAATGAAGTATGTATAAGCTGCGTATAATGATTTTTCTATTGTATGTAAGCTCCTTCGTGCTTCGGAAAGCACGTTAATCCGTTGGGCCCGGTTGTTACGGCAACTGCTTTCACCCACCAACCTGCATTGGGCCTGCGTAGCTGTTTTATAGCCCAAACTATGCCCAGCAGTGGACCTAAGCAGGCTGTTGATGATAATTAAAATTCAAATGTAAAATATTTTTTGCCAAGGCAACTTTAAAATATTTAATTACTTATTACATATATGTACACTTTTTTGACATGTCGCCTTTTGAATCTCATGAAAACCAGCCAGATACAAAAAGTACAGCCAAAGATATTTTATTATAAGTTTATACATACTATATGCGAAAAGACTTTTTCCCCGACCTAATTTTAAGTTGACAATTTGCTTTCACTTATCATTTCTTTTTCATAATGAGCAAAAGAAAAAACTGTCATTAAATTTAGATTTAGTTTTAATCAATACTTGACTTGGTCCTTCGAGCCAGATTCATCGATGGCCCTATTTCATGAAAAGAACATCAAATGACTACACTGGTGGTAAGCAGTACATAGCTAGTGCAGCATGTGACTTACTGCCCTAGTCAGCTTCACATTGCCGGCCCGAAAAGTGCCTTTCATGCCTCTTTTAAAGGCATCCATGTTAGGAGGATAATACGTTTGCTGATAAATAATACCACTGCGGCTGTACGATTAAGATACGAGTTATGAAATATCTTTACGTTGTTAGTGCAGTCAGTAAATAGACTCCGTAGACATGTGTTAACGCAGCAATTCCCTTTATTCAAAGACTCCAACTGAGTAGGGTAGGAGCTGATGGAATATGGCCAAGAGGCTCTTCCGAGCGCGAAAGTATGATTATTATTTAGTATATAACTAATAATACCTTAACTTGGTCTCGATATTGGGTAGAAGGTGTGTGTAGAATGGACGTGTTGGTATATTTTTTAATAAATTGCCAGTTTACATTCTCTTAAACAAAAGTTTATTATTGTCTTCTCTTTCATTCGAATTCATTATGAAAGGGTTGAAATGACTTTTAGGAAAGTCAAGTTAGTTGGCACTCTCTCGATCCATACGATTCTGATTTATTTGAATAGGTATATTTTACGATGTGCGTTATAATAAGGCCAATAATGTCCCGGTAATTTGTCTTTTTCCGGCCTCATGGTAATGGAAGAGTAGTACTGAACTAAAATTTAATTTTAGTCCACAACTGATTCGGGGCCAGTGTTAAATAAACATTGCATTTTAAGCGCTCATTTTTATTTAATGTCTTTTGTGGTTATGTCTCAAAGACCTGAAAGAATGTATTGATCCGTACCTATACCGTAGGGTTACTTCGCATTGTTCTAAGGCGTAATTTTTAACAAAGACTTGTGCCGCTTATGCGTCACGGATTCGCAAGACAATAGCATCATTTGCGGTAAAGCCAGCATTATTTAAATCACTTTGAATAGTAGTTATCCAAGAAAGTGAATCACGTATTAATATGGAACAGTCGATAGGTGTCGTTGAATTGATAGCAGACTCAAATTAGAAAGCACTTAGTCACGGAGGCTCTGATTTTAAACAATTATTCATAGCATCCTTTGAATTAACGACACTCTTTTTGTCTTTGTGGTCAACGTGCAAAAAGAAAGGATTGGAATTACTCACGTTTCAACTTAACGTTTTTAAGCATTATCGTATATTTTAATAGTTTCTACTAATGGTGCTTGAACTTTTCCTGTGCAAGACAATTTATTTTTGGACTATGTAAGAAGGTTTTTATGTCGACGAAAGTTTACTGGTAGTGACCAAATAAGTTTTAAGCTGCGTGATCTTATTTTTGAAAAAAAAAAAATTATGTTATATTTATTAGTAGGAGCAGTAAAAAATAAAAAAGAGAAGGGCAAACAAAAATAAGTCTTTTTCTTTTAACAGTGGCAATATGCTGTCTTCTACAATAACAACTCTAATTACAAATATATGCATTCTGATAGTAATTATTTGTAGCTCGTGCATATGTGTAAAAATAACATTAAGAATATTTGCTTCAATTACCACCTTCATTTTTGGCGTGTATTTTTTATATTATTGTATGGCAAAATGGTATTTATAAACTGTAAAACCCGTGTTCCACGATAAAAATATTCTTTGATTGCTCCGAAGCGAAGAGGGTGGTAATTTATTGCAATTGGCTTTTTAAATGGACTAATCAATAAACTTAGTAACTATTTATTTTTGTGATTCGAGGCTATTGTTGTGGGTTCTGGCGGGTTGCTAAGGTTTCAAGAAAGACGATACTTAGACAATTATCTAAAATTTGGGAACCTATTTAAATAATTTCGTCACATATTTATTATTAACTTTATTTGTAAACACAAATATCCTCGGATATATATATCTAATTTTTACTGATAATAAAAATCACAGGTACAATAACAACATAAATTATTTACATTATATCCAATCGTGAAAGAAGCCTCAATTCTTTATTTTCTTCTGAGATCATTACAATTGTAATTGCAGTGTTAAATTGTATTACGTTAGTTAGTTTCATCGATAGTATTGGAAAGTGTACCGTCTTCCTTACCTTGCTGAGAATCAAAATAGCCATGCTTTAAGAAATACAGGAGTGGTGATGGAAGTCCGCTGTAATCATCAGATGAGTCATCTATGCTATTTCCAGAAGAAACTCCAATTGAAATGTCCGAGCAAGCCCCAAATTCCTCTTGATTACCACATCCGAGACCTTGAGTGCCATTTTTACATACTCCCCAATTGTTACCAGCTGTATACCTCCACTGCAAGACACAGTGGTCACAGATCACCCCATGTGGTAGTCTGTAGTTCACTTTATACTTTATACTGCCTTTCTTTGGGTAGTAAACAGTGCCACCTCCTTCAAGTTCCAAGGGGTGTCTATCAAAGCACTCCTGACTGTTGTTGTCTGGTTCAGGGCAGAGTTTGAACTGCCAGGAGCCGCGGTGCGAGGTCGTGAGCTCAACGGTGGTGCTGATGAGGGAACCGGGGAGGTAGCGGTCTACAATGACGCCGGCGCCGAAGACGCCGCCTAGCTCATGAGGTCTGGGCTCACGTAAGTCGTAGGCGTCGCCACAAATGCCGCATCTGCAGAAGGGTAATGTAAATAATTCAAATCTTGTTCCATCAATCTAAGTGATATCGAAGATATCTACTGTCTTCCAGTAAATTTGACCGGCAGATTATTACAAGTCAATTTAAATAAAATCTTCGTTCGTAAATTAATGTTGATTTTTATTGATCCTAGACTAAATCGATTTATTATGCTATCTTCACACAGTAATGAGTAACGTAACTACTTTAGTACACACGTTGAGTATTCATAGAATTGAAATCCAATTTCATTTTTAACAAGAATTAAATTAATTATTAACATGTAAACCTTGATAAGTTCTTTCCTGTTTTTTCAGAACATTCTTATTTTGAGAAGAACGGGAACGTAAATTAGGAAAGTATAGCCTACATATTATTCTCTGGCATAGCCGTCGTTGTATGTCTAGTACAGAGCAGAGTATGAATTGCTAGGAGCCGTGGTGGAAGGTGGAAGGTGGTGAGTGCGACGGCACATGGACATATACGACAAAGTCAAACGTCTTCTTTAAAGTTGGATAAAATATTGAATAATATTCCGTACACTCAGAGGCTATTTTTTTCGTAGCATCAGTTCAGAACTCCTTCGAACACTCGCGATAGGAACAAAGCGTTTGGCTTTTGTTTTATTTTCTCTTCTGCTCGCGTTTGTGACATTTTCAAGACTATATTTTACTTAATTATATTTAAGAATTTTGAAGGTTGAATAGTAAATGAATTTGTTATTGTTCAACACCAGTGTTTTCTATTTTCCACTGTATTCATGTTTATTATTATTGAACAGCATGTGTAAAACAAAACAGATGAAACCCGCTCTTTTTTCGAAGTCCTTTAATGAAGTTTCAATCCTTACTCACTTTCCTCCGTTGATCGACCACTGGTAGTACAGTCCTCCACAGTTAACACCGTCGTCATCGTAGTTTGGTGCCGTGTTAAAGCCAACCCTCCACGCAGACGCGCGTGACGGCGGCTCAAGCACTCTCCCGTGGCCGTGCGCGTGCGCCGCCCATAGTAATAATGTTAGGAGGGACAGCCACATCTGGAAAAGTTATAAGGTTTTCTTATTCTTTTCTAAATATGGTGAGAGTACAGGTTCCAATAATGTAATGAACTGTCTTGAGCAGGAGTTCAATATCTAAATCTTAACATTGATAGATGGTGAAGTTTCAGATGAGTATTTTTTTTAGTTAATCATCTGTAACAGCGGCACATCAAATATAACCGTGGTGTGAACCGTGCGGACAAAGAACGTAACGGACAGATGGCTCATATTGGTGTTCAATAATTTTATATACGAGTATATTCATATGTGCCAAGTTGAATAAAATATTTTGACTTTGACTTCTTCTTCGAATTGTTAAGATATTCGTGACTCAAACTTATAATATCCTTGTTAGGCCCTCTTTTTCTAGCTAAAAGAAAAGAAAGTTGGTACGAAAAGCAATTACTTCAAATTGTTTTGGCTTAAACAAAAGACCCACCACAAATTTTATTTAAATGTATAATACAATGACCTAGAATTAAAAAAATACTTTCTCACTTAGTTCAGAGAGTTCATTGATACTGAAACTATAAATATAGACAAGTCCGACACACAGGCACAAAAGCAAATATCACTTCACATGACAATTGAATGTAATAAAGTAATTTTATCTTTAGTTTCTTTTTAAAAACAATTACTAAATGCAACCTGTGGGGAATAGAATTTACATCATACAATTTTAACTGCGCTAAAATGATACAATTAAGTTTAATGTTATTATGTTATTATTATTATTTAACATATTTTGATTTTGCCAGTCCCAACGACTCCAAGGACAGGAGAACACTATATGATATCTTAAATGTTATGAGAAACTGTATTTCCCTAATAAATCGATAAAAAATTATTACGTTAGATCTCGTGCACAACTAAATACTGTACAAACATTGAATTATTTAAATTAATAAAAAATAAACTTAAGTATTTAAAGTAAGGTACTTACGTGATAACTATGCTTATACAAGAAATAAAGTAGGTAGAACTAAAGACATTATCGGGATACACTTTTAAATTCTTAATTTTCTTCTAATTCTATTAAGAATTAAAGAATGGCAATGTTAATGGTGTCCAAGATGCTACTTAGAGGGCACAGTAACCTATCGTCAGTGTGCCTACCTTAATGTGTAAAAATCCAATATATATAATTTTTGAAAATTTATATCTGTTAATTTCGTTCAGCAACAGACGAGCTAATCAAACACACGCATGTCACTCACACATTTAAATTAATTAAACACAACAAACCTTGAAACTTATAAAAATAACCGAGACTACAAAACTGATTGTTTAAACTGATGAGTAGATGAGCTAACGGTTAAATTCTGAATACACTTTCTGTCACCATTCCCTCTTTATATATATCTTTAAATTCGTCATCGAATTATCACGAACGGAAACCATTCAAAAATTAAGACGTATGATGTAATCTTAACAATTGCAATAACGATTTATTTATTGAAAGCTTTAATTGGATCTAGATTTGAAATATACTATCTAGGGAAAATAAATCTGTATATTTCATACCCTAACTAATTTCCTAGCATTTTTAGGAATCTTGAAAAATATTTAGTTAATATCAAAATCGTAACACATTTCTACTCACTGATAAACTTAAATCCTTTTAAATTCCTTCAATTGCTTTTTTGATCTATACGGATATTAGAAGATAAGATAAAATTTTATTGCGATTCTGTGTACGATAGATCTTACAATTTCATGCACTTAAGAGAAGAAACAACAGATTGCCATTATCTGGCGTACATTATTCATATTATTGTGGAATATAATTTTTATTTAATTAGTTTTATTATTCAATTTTATTACAACTTTTAAAGATAATTCCAATTATAATATTCATTTAGATGTAAAAGTTTTTTTGTAATAGCCATATATTAATTTAGTTAATGACTTCATATATATTGGTAGATGATTGAATACCTTTATTCCAGCAATATAAGTGCTTTTGTCTTGTATGTAACTCGAAGATTTTTCTACAGTAAGGTTATATTTATATTGTCTTCTTCTCCACTAACACCTACTATGTAGCCCAAATTAAGAATTGTTGAGAGCTTGTTTTATGGATACTATATAAATATCAGAAATATTCTAAATAAACCTACAAGCACTCATGACCCATGAACAAATATTTCATCACACAAATATCTGCCTCTACCGGAATTCGAACTCAGGACCTCTGTCTAAGTAGATAGGACTACCGACCACTCGTCCAGACGGTCGGCATATATAGATGTAAGTTGACACAAAATTCTATCTAATGAAATCAATAACTATTCACACAACACACTTACTAAACCTCACATATTAACCAGTTAGTACCCTTGCTTACCCAGCCAGAGGTTCCGGGTTCGAATCCCGATAGGAAGTAATATTTGTATGTTGAGTAGGAATATTTTTTCATGAGCCATGGATGTTTTTATGTATATTTAATATATTCTTGATATTTATATTACTATCTATATTTCTAATTTATCTTGTATAATTGTACTAATACTAAGTAACTAATACTAATTTCCATAGCACAAGCTCTTAACTGAATTTGGGCTCGATAATTTGTTAGTGTTAAATATCTAACGGGATATGTTAAACATATTTTTTATTTATTTAAGATTGTATAGACACTAAAAGTCAAGTTTATTTTAATATTTTTGGTGTGTTTTGTGTTGAATACATGTAGTAACTCCGTAGGTTTAAAGGGGTTCATTGTTTTTCCTGCGAACTGTATTTTTATAGATAATCTGCTAGATCACTACCTGTGCTAAAAGAATTGACATAATTATTTGGGCATTTATTACCCTAAATTAAAAGAGTGATAACTATTGAAGAATCAGTTATTTATTTTGAAAACACCATTCATCCGTAGTCGCGTCAGTACCTAACATTATATAAGTTTATGTGCTTCTGCTGTCAATAACATAAATGATAACAAAAGAGGTTTTTTTTTGAAATGTCATGTTCTCTAAAACTTATAAACGATATTGACAATGTGGCTTGTCTTTTCGCATTTGTTTTATAAATAAGACTCCGCCTGATGGCAAAGCCGCCCTTATATAATTAATTAAGGACTAATGCGATATCTAACTTGTAAGAATCAAGAGGGTTACGCTCTCAAATATTAGATTCAGTTTTCGTTCTTAAATCAGTCAAGTTTAATTGGAAGACTTATTTTATGAATGTTTGACTAGAAAATTAGTACAGTTCGTACTTGACCGAGTTTTTATACATACGACAATGTTTATGCAGCCGGTTATTGACCTCGATTATTAAAATACAAACATAATTTACAATAAGCAATGAGTCAGTAGAACTTGTGAACCACAGCGTTTACATACAAAACGGCGCGCAAACTTACTGATGGAATGACGAAAAATGTTTTCTACCTATGGTCTGAGAACAATAACCTTTTTTATACGTTTTATTTTTCATAAATCTTAGTCAGTTCATGAAAAGAATATTATTAGAATAATTATGCAGGTCTTTGAACTGACGCGCTCCCAGCAGTCTTAAAATCATAATATTTTAACACTCACCTTATTACTAATATTTATTTATAGGGAGAAAATACATTTTACTTTTTAAAAAAAATTTAGTTAAAGTCGGTAAAGATTATGTCGGTAAATACTCATAATTATGTTATATATCGATAATAAATTAGGTTATGGATTTAAGATAACGGACAACATACTTAATGTATACATTACATTATTTTTAAATCAAAATAATTCCTTTGGTACATAATTTGTTTCGCAGTTTTTATTTGTGTCTTTTATGTTTGTGTTCAAGCTGCTGACACCGTACGTCTAGACGGGAGAGGGGGAGATTGGAAACAAATCTTCCGACTCTCATTGGAATATGGGTTCAAATCCCAGTCACCGCTATGGCACTTAATTTGATCGCTTTGTGGGGCCCAAACCGACCGCAAAGGTGGAGTTTGCACCTCAGCGATGACAGTCATCGCAATGGTGCTGGCCATTTGAATATTAAAAATATAAATTCCTAAAAAAATATGAAAACAATGACTCGTAACTATTCGTCTTTATGACCCTCGATAACGGATTAGACAAGGGTAGGTCTCGGTCGGCTGGTTGTCATAATTAGCTGGAAGAATGGTTGATCAACCCTGTTTTTAAAATCAGAGATCGCGTGCTTGAATCCCGCCAAAGGCTGTTTGCATTTACTCGAGTTATTGTACGTAATGTACGTGTATTTGTCACTTTTTTATACTTCGGTTTGTAGTCTTCTTATCTTATCCTATCTTATCTCATATTCTTATTTATGTCG
This sequence comes from Acentria ephemerella, assembly GCA_943193645.1. Classification (NCBI taxonomy): domain Eukaryota; kingdom Metazoa; phylum Arthropoda; class Insecta; order Lepidoptera; family Crambidae; genus Acentria; species Acentria ephemerella. The sequence goes on from OW971891.1 coordinate 1,825,243, forward strand.
TCTTCGTCTATTAGACTATAGCTATAAAAATTAAAAATGAATTGCTGAGAGTCTCGATTATGCTCAAAAACGGCTTGACTGATTTGAAAAAAAATTATATTCCTTTGTTCACTTTAAAAAAAAGGGTGGTTAACAAATTAAATTAAATGGAAAATTGTAAATAAATAATAATAGAAAATTGGCAATGTATGAAAAATATGTAATTATCCTTTCGTTCATCGCTACTTTGGATTACTTTCAATAGATGGCGTTCGTGGCAATTATGTATGGATCATAGTTCAAAGTTAATTGGGTCAACTAATCTTTCCATTATACAAAAAAAATAGCTGTCCTCAAGTCCTGCTAATACTAATTAGCATGACCTATGTGACCTATGTGTATAATTTTGCATGAAGCTACTCTGTGATCTAAACTCCAGGGACTACAGCGAGACCGTTAGCAATACAACCTTACGGAAAATTGGAGTCCTGAACAAAGTACGTAGTTATTTCACACCTGATCAGTTAAGTCTGTTATACGTAACCCAGGTCCGGTCTTGCGGAGAATATTGCTCGAACAGCAAGAGCATGGAATATATTACAATATTTTTTCCTTCAAAAAAGGCACTTTTTAAGCCAACAAAGTGGAGGTGGAAGAGTGTCGCATGCTACACTAACTATAAAAGCATTTGGTCTCCTCCTGCATGCCATCAGTCGAGTCATTTGATGTGCTTTTTATATAAAAAAATATGTTTAAATTAGAATGGAAAATTATACATAATATATTTTTTCAGTTCAGATTACTTTTAATAGTGACACTAATTACAGTTGGGCTCTTTAATAAATAATGACACAAAGTTGACAGGGTAGTTTTAACGTATTTTAATAATAATTTTATTTGACTTATTTTTGAAAATCGATCAGTTGGCTCCTTTGTAGATTTGTTTATTATTATTGTTTCTTTGTTCGTTTTATCTATGAACTTTTATAATAGTTTTTCCCGAAAGTATATATATGCTATGTTATTTTTCACGTAAATCATAATTAATATTTTATAAATTAATTTATAATAATAATAATGCTAACTATTACTCTGTAACATAGTTTGACTTATTGATTTTTCTTTGAGTTACCATTATGATTAAATAATAATGAAAAGCGATTAAAAAATATGTCTATTTTAAATTAAATTTATAAGTTATTACTCACCGGGACGGAAGTTCTCACAACTAATAATCCCGCTCGTTCAATCACTCAACAATTATGTATAACGTATTATTTTATTATCATTTTACACAAGCACCAATACGTCACTTGCACAACTGTAATTATATATATATTTCTATAATTTATAAATTAAAATAACACCAAATCCATAACAGTTGTGTGTACGCTTTGTCTGCGACCGGCGGCGTTGAACTGAATAAAAAATAGATTTTTCCGATCGGTGTTGCCCTTTCTCTGATAGTTTGATTTATTTACTTTCACTCAAAATTGTACCATCTATGTAGTGGTAAAGCCATTCCAAATAGCGTCCAGCATTAATGAACCATTGTAGAACAGAAACTGTAGTGAATCAATAACTTTGAGAGACCGTAAACTTGAATAGAATGCGTCAATCATTTGTTGAGATGTGCAACATATTGGAATAAATTACACATTCAATCAGAAGACCATCATTGAACAATGTAACTGAAAGTGCGGAGAGGAATGCAGTAGTGCAATATAAACGAGAAAACTATAAAGATGTTTATTTCGATATTTTAAGAGGGTGTAATCCAAGAAGGCGTACCAGCCTCATCATTATAAAACTTTAAATATTTAACCAACTCCTAGTTTATATGTTAACATAAAAAGAATGGATCCCAGAATGGATATAAAACTATGGATCTTTTAATTTGTATTTATTAATTAATAAAAATAAACAAATTTAAAACTGCGATAAAAGCGAAAATATGTAAGAAGTGTTGCTATAAAGTAAATTTTAATTATAATAGAGCGTGGGAATAATTACTCAATGACGATTCATCAAATACAAATGTTTAAAAGCTGGCTTACTTACGCCGCTTCGTCTCCAAAGCCAAAGTAATCGTCGTAGCCAAAAATTAAACCCTAACGGTTAAATATTTGGCGATGTAAACAACAAATAATTGAGTTCATTTAATTAAAAAGCTTGTTGATTTTAGGTTTTAAATACAATAAGTATCATGTGGCTTAAATATATTAAATAAATAATAAATAATAGAACTTTTGTCTTAGGGTTTTTGTTGCTTACTTAAAATAGCTACAATTACTCTTCGAACGTTAACTTTAATACCGACTTCAGTTAGGCAATCTGATAATCTTCGCTTGACCTGTCAAAGAAGCTCACAGACTTGAACCGCTGAAGATCTCGTTACGAAACATCCGTCCATTAGTACTACCGTGTCTAAAGCAATCATTTATACGAAAAATATCGAATCGATGGCCCCTAAACATGAATCTAGACCATTAAAATTAGTACGGCTGTAGATATCAGAAACAAATTTATGCAGTCCAATACGGTATCGAAATTATATCAGACAGGTGTCTGAAACTGATAGATATCAGTTCATGATATCATTTCCTGCACGCACGCATCTAGCCCGAAGTAAGCATCTGGTAATGGAAAAGCGTATCAAGAACGAATTATATTAGACATTTCTATACACTGGCAAATTATTCATATAGGTACGATATTAATTATATATAATTAATATTATTTAAGGTCTCAGGGTGATGGTTTCTTATAAACAAGAGATCTGTTTCGACCTTGACTCGAACCTGGAACCCTGAGTAGCCTGTAGTTAAGGGTACTGAGCAGTCAGCCGGCCAGTTGTCTGTAATTAATATTTAGAAAAATTTATTCATAATTGCAGTAAAATCTTTACTTAAGCCGAATTGTATTGAAGCTAGCAAACTCGGATTTCGATAATTTATATATATATATATATATATATATATGTGTGTGTGTGTGTTGTACATATGTACACCAAGAATATATGGCTAAAGTAAAGGTGAAATTAATTGCTACGACTTACACATAAAAAGGATCCATTTCTGGTGCTAACTGTCTCAATTCTAAGGACATTAATTTGATGGGGTTGCTCGGTATTTCTTAGAAAGTTATCATTTTATTAAACAAAATATTGACAAATATCAGATGCTTATAGAAAACAGCACAGCAGGTTTGTATACTTAACATATACACCGCAAATCGAGTTAAAAAGTTAAGACATCTGTGTGTCTTAATATGTCGTGATAAGAGTGATTTTCTGACATGAAAGTCTTCAGGTGAGGCTTTCGAGAAGACATCGTTACAGTCGTGGTATTACCAGTATGGCCACTTTTGAACGGGTTCAGGGAAAGTTTTTGAGAGATCGCTGATAAAGGAAATAGGTGTTTATCATTGCGTTATACAAGATTCACTCTTCAGTATCTACTCGATCCACTGGAGCTATTATGCTATTTACCTAGTAGAATTCGCTTTTAACTCAAAAAATTCAATTCGGTAATATGTATTTTAGTCTATGTATGAACACCAATCACGCCGAGATTTCTGATCCAATTTACGTGAGTTCTCTTTGTTCGTTGTGGCATAGTTGCCATTTGATGCAATTAAATTTAATTTAGATTGCCCCAGTAGTTGTATATAAACCACCCACTTTAACTTTTTTGCTGCTATCGAGATTCGAACCCGATACCTCTGGCTAAGTAGACAGGGGAGTGACAACTTGCCCAGGCAATCCATTATTAATGTAATATTTAAATTTAAAGAATTTTTTTTTCAAAAAATATATGTAATCCACTTGAATGAAAATGAAATATAAATTCAAATCTAGATAGAGCTCACATGGACATTTTATTTCGCAGCAATTTAGTTGTTTTTCAAGAATATATTTGGTTAATCGATACTTAAAACAATAAAGGGAGTCAAGTGAAGAAAGCAATACCTTTTTGCATTCATAATTTAAAACTTAATAATGCCAAGATGTATTATTTATATATTACATTATTTATTATATTGATTGGCGTTAAAGTACTTTTTATAGATAATTGAAGGTACCTGAAAATTGATCATGGTTATAACTGAGAGAGATTTGTAAACCTTTAAGAATAGTGTTAAGGTCTAAAAATCAGCTCAGCTGTCACTTCCAAGTTCTCTCTAAACTAAAGAAAAATGAGAATTGAGTTAAGTTTAGTTAATATTATTGACGGGTTGTTTAAAAATTTGGTTTGGTCAGCTTATAAAAAAAAAATTCGGTCAAGTTTGACATTGATCGTGTTGTCACTAAGACACAGATCTAACCTACATACAGTAGGCCTATATAAAAAATTTTTTTTTTTTTATAAAGCTCAGCAAATGACTCCACACCACCTGATGATCAGCAGTAGAGTCCAAATGTGAAGATAGCTAGTGAAGCATGCGACATACTGCCCTAGCTACCCTCACCTTGCCGGCCCAAAGTGCTTTTTCACGAAACTTTTAAACCCACTCACCATGGAACCCATGTTGGGACCCTTGTTGAAGTTAGGATTGTTACCTTCATTTTAAAAGCACATCAAATTTAAAGAAATAATTTTGACCTAAATAGTGACCACCAATGTTCAAATTGATGTTATTTAATATCTTCAGTATAAACTGTTATGGCACAAATTTAAATTAGGGAGAGCGGAACATCTTCGTTGGTTAAAAGCCATGGCAATTGCGTTTAACACAAACTAAGTGTAAAAATTCTCGTGAAAGTGAGCCCTTCGTCTTATAATAGAGAGACCATTGAGTACATTAGGTATAACGAAAACTATTTTATGGTTGTTTAAGGTTCAAAGTTAATATGAAAATAAATGTTGATATTTTTCCTAAATTACTCTGTTATATAGATAGATAACTAAGCAGTGGTAGTCTATCTGAAGATAGATATTGGAACCAGTCTTTAACCACCACACTTTCTGCTATGCTGTCATGCTGCCTACACATCCTTATCATCCAGGGAAGATTTTCCCTGTGAGTTTTGATATGACATCAACCCTTACGGGAGGGTGGAGGTGCTTTTCTTGATTAATTCTATTCCAATGCGACATGGGTTCATCAAATAGACCTATTTTCTCATTATGACGCGATTTGAATTGAACGATATTGCATTGACAGTGTGGACTACGTATCAAAAGTGTAACGGTATAACCTTAAAACTAATGTTTCGTTCCAAGACCCTTGGACTAATTAAAATTTGAAACCATTCAACTATTCAACGTAGGCTTATTCTAATTTTATATTGTATATAAATATTATAAATATACAATAGAAATCATAAACCGTTATTTTTGATGAATGATCGGCAATTAACAATGTCGATGCAGCACGAAGGTATATCAGGTTCTTCGTCGTGGCTACTTTATGATTTAACGTCTAAACTACGTGGAGTGAGGGGTAGGTGCCGTCAACGTTCATTCTCGTTAAAGCCGTCAATTTAATTATTATCTCGGCGAGAGTCTAGAGCTGTAAACATGTGAATTTAAAAACATTTGCTTATGAAATAACTCTTTTATTATCATAGGAGGTTCCTTGCCATAATTTTAGTTAAATAAGTTAAATAATAAAATCACAACTTAATGAATACTTAAAATTAACTCGCGCGCCGTCAAATTTCAATTTCACAATTTGGAATTTGGTCGCAATGGACTTGTACCTGAAGATATATACCCAATATTGACGTCGTAGGCAATTCGCTTATTCTATGGCAGGTAAAACGGACTCAAAAATTATTAAAAAATATTTTTATATACGTATCAACGAGGAACTACTAATGACAAATTAGATTAAAACAAAAGAACGGTATATATAAAGACATCAAGTCGCCTCGTATGAAGTGTAACGCAGTCTAAATCAAATTAACTAGGTAAAACAGTTTTTTGTTTAATGAAATAAATAAACATCATTATTCGTTAAACTTCCCGCGATGCGATCAACATATTACTAACAATGATAGTCCCGCTTTATGACATATATTGGTTTATGACAATTTAAATATTTCAGTATTTTTTTTGTACATCTATCCCTGCGTTCTATATACAATTTTAATCCAATCGTAAACCTATTAATTAAGCGTGCGTGATATATGATTCCAATTATCAACTTTTACCTAAAGATACATCACAGATAGAGAAATAAAAAATTAATATCTAGTCATGTTGAAGTAATGTTAATTATTTATAGTAACTTTTTGTTACAACTAATAGTTTATAAGTTTGAAAGAACTAATATGAAAATTATATCAAAACGTAAATTTGTTTTCAGCCTACGCAAGAACACATTAGGTACAATAGAAACAAAAATGTAAGAAGCGTGAAGAAAGCGAATTATGCAAACAAATTACAAGCTAAGAAAGAACACAAGGTATTAATAAGAATCAAGTGGAGGCCCCTTGCGGAAGCGGTAAAGTCCTTCGAAAAAATTGGCAAGCACTTACACGTTAAGTCGATAAACTTATGTTTATAAGTTCTGATAACAACACTGACATTTGTTTAAAAATATTTCATTTGACTAGATGCTCCTTATTTTACCTTATTTGTCAACAGTGACATCTCTAATAATATCTATAGAGTGGATCTTCAGTATTAACAGTCGAACAACATAGTATGTATAATAATTAAATGTATCATAAACAAAATAAAACAAATATAATATAAAATACCTATTACGTACCAGAAATTTGAATTCAAAGACACTTTGTGAGCAAATAATTTCTAGTATTGTCAAATATCTTTCATTATGATCTTAATAATACTAAATTATTAGCATCATTATCATTATTAGTATTAAGGTTTGGAATCAATTTTCTTACTTAATTCGTCACTTTTATTATTTTCGGTATTTTTGGTGTCTATTTCCTTTTCATCCTTTTTATTTGTATTGTGAGATTCAGTGATGTCTTGGGATTTAGATTTATTTTCCCACTTACTTTGAAATTCATCACTCAACATCTTCTCGAATTCTGAAGAAATTTTGTTTACATTTTTCTTCATAACAGTGTCAGGATAACTCTTAAATGAATACAATGCTTACAGTTAATTTTATAGTAAATAACGATATAATTGTATTTGTGTTTACTTGTGAAAGAAAAGAAATACCTTTAAATAAAGACGAACGTTGTTGAAAATTCTTCGAAAGTCTTGAACCACTTGCTCGAACTCTGTATAAGATGAATTCTTAAGTTTTGTTGTAATATCGTGAAGACACATTGGATATTTTACTACTTCGTAAAATCTTGGAGCCTAAAAATCATATTGCAAATTAGTATTAATCTAATTAAATTTTCAATTATTATTGATTTTGAGGATATTCACCATTTTTATGTCCATGTCATGCTGTATAAATCCGGCCTCGTATATCTGAGACAAATTTGCTATTATTGTCTCAAACTTTTTAACGATACTTGTTTGTAATGGTTTCTTTTTCTTCGGATGGTACCACATTCCCGATACCGCCACTTTCGACCTTCCAGTAGATTTTTTCTGACATTCATCTCGTACATAATTACCGGTTTGATCAAAGTTCGCACATTTTGTTTCCTTGGTTTCTGTTTTAGTCTCAAAAGTTTCAATTGGTTCATCTTTTTCTGTATATTTTGAATCAGATTCAAGCAACTTGACAATATCATCAGTGAGCATAGATTGATCTGAACTTTTAGACATCGTATATTCATCTTGTGAAGTCCATAAATTGGATATTTCTTTTGTTACGGCATGATTTGTTGATAGTCCGGTAGCCCAAGTATTAGTAGAACCTACGTTATATCTCATTTGCTTAAAGTCATCGGAAAATTCATCGTTTGTTGTCAAACCTAAAGCATTATATAAACGCGCTGCATCAGATTTGTTAGAGCCTTCATGAATAAAATCCATTAGTTTTGGTGCAGATTGTTTCGCTGCTTCCCAAGCTCGATCTGAAGTCATAAGGCTTAGGATGTCAAGAGAATCGGTAGTCCTCATATCTAAACAAGGTAAACCTTGTCGAGAAATTGATTTAGGATCATCCGTAAAGACATCATCCACGCGTCTAGACATTAAGCACGGCCAAGATTCAATATTATATTTAGGCTGCGGTGCCAATGTCACTGGTGGAAAGGTACCTTTCATTTTCAAAGAAGCCATTTCATCTACCATTGAATTATCGAACACCACTTCCTGTGAAGTGCCTTGTACAAAGGCTGTTATCGGGTCCGCTGGTTTTATCGGCACTTTGTAACTCCCGGGCTTCATATAAACTTTGGACATTTCATGAAACTCATCATTTTCAGGATCAATAAATTGTACGGGGCCAGAGATATTATTTGGAATCGTCACAATGTTCGATTGAATTTGAATATTGTGAGAGTGATGAGTTATATAATCATTAGGTTCTTTTTGGACCATCTGACCCCACACCGCAAAAAAATCTGCCTCTTCTTTTGTGTCGCCGCAACTATTATTTTTTTGCAAATAGCATCCTCTCATATCAGAGGTTGTAGCCATACTTGGAATTAAAGTTTTTTCTACGTGACTTAAAGGAATCATTTTAGCTTTTAGCTCCATTTCTCTTCGCTGTAGCAAGTCACACGGTGTATTTCCTAAAAGCGATTGCCCTGATGTTTTACCAAGCTCAGCATCCATTTTATGCTTCAATTGATTGTAGAGTTCTCTTTGTTCTGAATGACACATGCCTTCTAAATTTCGAAAATCAGAAATATTTGTTATAGTCCAAGATTGACGAGGTTTAGCTTCACGAATATTACAAGGATCATATTTATAATTTGACTTATGAAATGTATCGAGGTCATTTTGATCGTTCAAAGGATAAAAGTTATGAGAGTTTGGTGGCGGTACAACCGGAATTTTTTTATAGGTTACACTAGATCTGGGTGGCCATGGTCCATCATTATAACTCTGAGAAGTACTTATGCCTTGATTTTGGACCCACGGTGGTTGGACCGCATTAAACGGTTGCGGAGAAGCATTTACAGGTCTGGGAGTGCTAGTGTGCGATTTAGCAGGTTGATATTTATTTTGATTTTGATGTCTTGGTGCAGCTGAATTTGTAGCATAATAATTGTGAGTAAAACTCTTCTGCTCCATAGTAAAACCGTGGTCTAAACATTTGAAAGTTTTATAAATATGCGTCAACATTTCCTTCGTGACGGCTTGCCACTGAACGAAGCATTCTCTTATATTGGGACTGTAATATTTATTCTCTATTCTGGAAAATGTGTCATGTTTTTCGCTAAGTAACTCTTTAACCCCTTTCCATCCGTCTAATATTCTAACAAAAGAGAATATGAAGTTTTTTATAACCCATGGTATGCCTTGAGAATGGAGGTTAGCAACAGCGCTATCAGGTTTTTGGACATTTGATCTAGTTTTAGCACAAATAGAATGTATATTCTTGAAACAAGGTCTATTGTGATGAGCAATTGCTATATTTTCAGCATCAGTGCAAGCCTCAATAGCAAGTTGCACAATTTGATTGGGAATTTGGTCATGAATGATAATTTTGTCTAATACTGTTAGCAAAGCATCTGATGATGTAACAGTTTTATTTTTTTCTTCGTCGTGATTTAGTTTTTGATTTGATTTTTGAGTAGTGTTTTCGGTTCTAGAATTAGTTTCAGGTATATTGCAAAGTTCTGAAACCATTCTTTCACCTTCAACAAAAAAGTCTAGACTAGACGTGGACTCGGCAGTCAAGTTTCTTTCCTTCCTTTGTCGATCAGTTTCAACGTTGTCTTTATATCTGTCGTGATATCTAGGATCAGCACTGTAGGCATTACGTTTTTCCTGACTTTTGATGATTTTCTTTTTGGCTCCTGTACCTATTGGCTCTTGATTAGTACACCACGAACTTTGGGAACGTCTCTCGGTATTCTGGTTACGATCTCCAGACATTCCTGGTCCCCCGTAGTTAGGAGAAGATGGATCGAAGACCAAACCCACCAGAGGAGAGTTTGGCGGTGAACTAAAGGTAGGAGCAGACTGATTGTTATATCTGCAAGAAATAAACCTATTTTAATGAAAGCCGTCTTTTGGGAAGCTTACTGTTAGTGAAGTTCCATACCTTGTGTTCTGGTACTGTTGGCTGGATGCTGTAACTTCGAAGATACCCGTAGCTACTCTACAATATGTAGCCATATTTTGATCGGAAATTTCTTTACTCGAGCATCCTAATAGAAAAGTCAAAAAACTTAGTTTTAGATGCAGTTATATAGTATATGTATATATATGAAGTAATATGAAAATAGCGAAAATATTCGACTTATTGATTAATTTTTACCAAACATATTTTATTAATATTGAAAATGATGTTTTTAAAAATAATCTAACCATAGTTCTTGGGAGGAATCACGGGGTACTGATGCTGCGAAGGCTGGAAGCTCTCCTGATAGCTGCGGTCCCTGACACTGCCCTCGTCCTCGCGATAGTCGGTCGGCTTGCTCGATGTGCCGCCACCATATTCTTGCATTTGGCTCGGGATCTCTTTAAATCCCATTTTAAGTTACATAAAATCTTTTAATGAGGAAATTGCCGATTTAGTTTTTAAAAATGCGTTTATAACTCGGTCAAATAAAGGGAGCTTTTAAACGGATGATACAGTATTATTTAAGAGCTTTTTGAGAATTACAAAATTGATGGAAAAAAAATGTAGTTGAAAAACATAAGAGGAAACGTTATAGTAATGACGTTTATTTTCTACAAGATCTAGTTGGTATGTGAAGTGTTTTAAAAAACCACATTTTTTTTCAAAAATCTTTGGAATTAAAAAAACCGTTCCAATTACCGCTTATTTATTATAAAACTACTTTGCATTAACAAATAACTTTAAAAAACTGAAATTCTCAAAATTGTATTTGTAGTAGGAGTACATAATATTTTTTTTGCTTACTAACCTTATAAAATTTAATGGTATCCGTTCCAAAGTTGTAGGGTATGAGCACAAAGCATAATTATCGTGAAAATTATACACCTATGGTTGTGTCAAAAATCTGACTGTTACTAATAATTATTATATTCTTACGAATTAGTTTTATTGTTATTATTTCACTCGATTTGGGTAGCTTGGGGGCACTATCTGTCCGTCTTATCTTCTATTTTTTTCTAAAAGGCAAGTTATTTTCATGGTCACTTTCTTCGATGTGAGTTGAATAATGTACGAGTGCAAGTTGCCAAATAATTGAAACCAACCATATGATTCGTTTCATTTGTTTCTGTCATTCTATTTTTGTTTTTTAGTTGCATTCACGGGTCGCCTTCGTGGTGCATATATGAAACCTCTTTTACTTTCTTTATTTTAGAGTATTTATCCTACAGGATTGGTTACACATCTTTCGTACAAAAAGTCTATGACTTTTGCGGATCGACTTTATGTAGACTGAAATCTCAATTAAAATAAACAAGTAGTTCTATTTGAAAGGTATGATCAGATTTAGATATGAACAAGAAGGTAAGGGATATTCAAAATCAAAAAGCTTTTCATATAAATAAATTATATTATAAAATGCAATTTATTTTTATTACAAATAGCATTTAAAAAAAATTTTACACTTACGTGTACCTTAGACCTTTACCTTACGAGTATTTTAAATGAAAAAATAACAAAAAGATTGAGCATATCACTTCTACCATTTAGTATAATTTTGTTAGATAATCATTTATTTTATAGCAAGCGGACCTCAAATCTGGTTTTAATTGTTATATAATTTTTTTAAAGGTATTTCTCTAATATTAATTAACAACATATAGTAAAAAAAAAAATTTTATTATATGGATTAATTACCTTATTCCTATTAATAATTAAATAATATTTGGCACATACACGTATTATTTAGCCCAAAGTAATCATCGTTAAGAGTTTGTATTATATATAGTAACATGAATATAAATATCAAAAATGTATTGTATAAACAAACAAACATGACTCGTAAACAAATAGTCGCACTTATCATACAAATATCTGCCCCAACGGGTATTCGGACACGGGACATCTAGTTAACAATAAAGGCTTATTCCTTGTATTCACATTATGAATATCAAATAATTTATAAAGTTATTATAGAAAACCTGTTATGGCCTATCCCTTCGCATATATAATCAAAATGATTTATCACTAATCATTATACGAGTATCAGCGCGTGGTGCGCTGATGCGCTGATATATTGCGTGATGACCAGCGCTACGATCTTCGAGGCTGCAGTAGATACTGAGTGACGACCTTTAGATTTAGCTGTATTTACTATTCTAGATTCTGTTGATTTACTAATAGCTTAAATAATAATAAATTGATTTTTCATTTCATTCCATATTATATTTATTATTTAAGAATAATTATTGTGATATAAACTCCATCTTATGTTCTGGTGATAAGGATTGTTATTTTTTAAATCACGATATCCATTGATTAGAAAATTACCCAGAAAAGAAAACCTTACATGGATTGTCGCAGCGAGTTCACATTCCGCCTTAGTCTGAATATTTTTCTTTATTATGGAAAATATTATACGAAAATAATTGTAAGCGTTAAAAAAAAGAGAGCGCTTTCAGCCCACGAGGCGAATTTAAGACATTGAAAAGCATGTCGTAAAGACCTCAAGGAAAAAGATATTTAATAATTATTTAGAAAATATTGATAATTTTTAATTGTCATTGTTTTAATTATTGCGAATAGTAGTTAATTTGAAAAAAACTATGATTTTAACAATTTAAAAATTCTTAATGTAATTTTGAACGCATTTTTATATTTATTTTAAAAATTTTATGCTTACTGCCATTAGTACAAATGAAATGGTAGCGCATATGGCAACATAATAATTTGAATATTAGGTTTCATAATTTGCTGTCAAATTCTGTGTAGTTAAATATACGTTACATAGATTAATTTGTTTCTATTTTATTCCTTTCAAATTTTCCATAAATAAATAGTACTAAATTTAAAACATGGATAGTACTGAATAATTATTGAATTTTTTTAGTAAATTCTAGTCCAAATTGCATTCCGTGGCGACCTTCAATTAACAAAACGCTAAGTATACATCTTGTTGGTTGTCATAACAAATAAAAAAATATAAATAATATATTTAACCTCTTTATCAAAAAGTTACAAATTACTCTTATGATTAAACAATCTTCGTAATCAATGTCAGAAAAGTTATAATCGTCATTCCGGTATAACTTAATTTTCTGGAGCCGTTGCACAAGTCCTTGGTGCAGGAGCAGACTTCTTGACGGCCTCCGTACCCGGAGCGGGTGTAACAGGCTCCCTGAGGGAAGAGTGTCTTGTCAGTGGTGTATGTATTAGCAAATGCTTCTGAATCAGATGGTTCCAGCATTCAACTTAATTAGAAAGTATAATCAGGTGTGTATGTGAGCATTACGATTGTCAAAAAACTGACGGCAGCACGAGAACTGAATATTGCTGAACATACACAAGGGTTTAATTCAGAAACATTTGATGGTGTTTTATCTATAATATAAGTTGGGAGGTGTCCCAAAAAAGTGTCAAACCGAATCTACTTATACCTTAGGAGCAAATAAAAATCAATCACATTTTATCTTTTAATGTCAGAAAATTTCAAAAAAGCTCATGTTTGACCTGAAACCAATGTACAGGTTACTGCACTTATTACCTTTCCGTTCTCACTGGAACTTTTTCATGACCTCAAGAGGGTCGATTGTTTGATTTCACATATTAACCAGTAAATAAATGAAGTAACACAATAAAACTACGAAGTATTGAAGGTGAGTGAACCAAATTACCCAGACAAACTGTGTCCGATGTGTCGGACCCCTCGTCGTTTAGCAATTTATAACCGTAAAATGTTGCGTGTAGGATAGATTTTAAAATACCAATTGATGTGATGATTCCGCAATCTACTTAAATGAAAAAAATCAAAACATTAAAATACATATTCAAAAATGTATCTTACTTTGAAGCAAGGTTACAGGGAATTACGTGTTATTGACATTTTGGAATGGAAGCCATATTGACCCATGTTGGTACAAATGCCAATATGTATTCGATTCAAAAAAGCTCCTGAATGGATCGAGTAAGATTTGTAGTTGGTGATGCACGAAACATATTGACTTTATTATTTTAACGCATACTGGAATCAGTAACAAAATTGGCGATAAAATCGATGTTACCGACAGTTATGAAGGGCGTAGAACGTGTCTTTTATCTAATTACAATCGCTTTGAGCCGTGGTAGTGCGGCCAAAACTCTTCACGTTTCTTCTATGTAGGAAAGTTTGTGCGCAGTAGTTTGATATATACGCTGTCACTCGCTCCCAACCTTGTACTGGCTCTCGTCCCATCCACAGCTGCGGATGATCCTGCTAGCCGGCTGCTGCCCATTGACCTCAAAGTCCACGAACTGCACGATTTTCCTACACAGCGTGTGTTTGACGCCTCTGTCGTGGTCCGAGCAGTTCCGGCGAAGGACAACTGGCAGGACAGCGTCGGAGCACAGCGGGTTTGTGGCGCTGTTGCACTCGTAACACATAATTGTTAGCCCTGCAAGTTTTGGGGTGAATTGTGGATTGGCAATTATGTATTCATGACGTTTAGGAAAACAAAATCGTTGGCTTGCTGTTCACCACTGACGATTTTAATTCTGGCTCCTTTATTAAATATTTTCTATACCTACACCTAATTAAAGAAATGATCAGTAAGATAAGATTAGATGAGAGGAGATATCAGAAAAATTAATGAATAAATAAATTTAATTTTACAAGTGTGTGCTAAGTTCACAATGATAAGAACAAGCTAAAAATACTAGAAGCAGTCTCCTGACTGATTTAGATTAACAACTAAAAACGCACAAAACAACCGTGAGTCTGTAAAAATTAAATGCACAGTTTATTAAACAGTATATTCATGCACAGCTGGGCACAGGCCTGAGAAAGAAATGCATGGTTCGTATTGTGTCATACATTATGTGACCCACACACACCTGGCCTAATGCAGGTTAATAGATGAAGGCGATTGTAGAAAGAACAGCCTAATAATTTATTTAACTTACACAAATTCTTGGAGAGGAACAACATATTGGAAACTATGCTTTTTTGAACTTTATCTTTTAAGAAAATTTTAGTTCTTCATTATCGATGTACGAACCAACGTATATATCCAGCATTTTAATTATAATTATGAGAATTCGCATCAGTTTACTATTTCATATTACTTTTATAACTTAATAAATCATTGTATCAGCAGCACTCTAATGGGTCGGTTTTATTTAGCACTCGGAGTAAACCCCATAGCAAGCATAATTATTTAAATCTTTAGGAAGTTACAACCCCTACAATCGAAATAAATTTCTCGGCCCACGATGTCCTTAGAATATTTTTCGATATTTCTTAATAGTTTCGTATTTGTTCATTTCACATAACACACGTTAACAGGTGTTCTTAATATATTATTGTTTCCGTTGGGGTCAAGGACTCCTTAACTCGTGTTATAGATTCTCTTAATGTTATCACAAAGGAAGCAAGATTTATATTAAGTAGCTACCGCCATCTTACCTAAGTTTACCGCCATAACATGCATAATGTAAACAGCATTGTTGTGCTCCGACAATTAGAGGTAGGACAGCCATTTCCTTTATAGTTGAGGAACGCGAGTGTAGTTCGCTTCAACCTTTGGCCTTATCTTCGCTTATAATGGTGAGATGAAGTTCAAAAACCACCCCGTTAAGAATAAAAAAAAGTTATAAGTACAAACCCCGATGCCATACACGACTAAAAGTAAATGTATGTTCAGAACTACGTTCATACTCTTTCATTACAATCCTACCAATTATAGTAGTGTTGTCTTTCGACTTTTCTTAAATGGCGACTCTTTAGCATTGTTGCTTAAATGTCGATTAAAATTACATACTAATCGAATTGAGAACCTTTTCCTTTTTGAAGTCAGTTAAAAAATAAAAGTTAGTTGGTTAATGGCGAAAGTCTATAAAGCTGATGTTACTCATTCTATACTTAAGAGTGGCAAATTACTTAATTTGCAAATAAACTTAATGCACGTGTAATTCTATTTAATAACAAATCTAAATCCGATCAAAAACTTTATTAGGTTTCTATTCATAATGTAATCAAGTTTATTTTAGCGCTCAGTAATTCACTACCCGCTTTCTCTCATTACGAATGAAATGATTGATTAGATAATAAAAATATATACATAGCAATTGTAACACAGATATCAATTGGAAAAAACTTACCCTAAATACTTACTTAGTAAAAAGATACTATCATATTCCTACATTCCAACTACTTTACAGGAAGGTAAGGTGTTTGTATGTCGCTGCAAGGGATAACATTCCGTGGTTTTGAGGAATTACGTATGTTAAAAAACTTACCAAATGCAAACATTGAGCAGAATACCACAATGATGGTTACCAAATGGTCCATTTTACTGGATTTATCCGTAACACCCGAAAAGTGCAGAAGTCCAAACATCTGGCTTGGACTGGAACTACAGTAATGTAACTGTTATCATTGTACATGCAAGTATTTTGTCGTGCGAGGTTAAATAGATAGGATGTGGCTCATTGAATCCTTCCAGATTAAACGGAAGTGCGCAATTGAGATTATTTGATGGTCACAGGTTGATCTGTGCCAGATTAAATGAAACTAATATAATCTTGAGGCTAAGAAAAGATATTGCGATAGTTTTAACTTATAAAATTATAATTACGAAACCTCACTTTCCCTGTATTGTTTATATCTATTGTCTTTTTGTACCAAATCAAAATTATTTTGAGCCTTAAAACGGAATGGTTTATATGAACATTATATTATACATATTTAACATTATTTAAATCTTTGAGTCTTAAAACTTTATTGGTGTAATTTTTTTCAATACTTATAATATAAAACTGATTAGTGTAAGAAATGATCGAATAGAAGAAAATAGATATATATTTATAGTAAGTGGAAAACTTGTTTAGTACCTAAACTATCAAACTCAAATGTTTGCCCTAATTTGTAACATGTGTAGGAGATGTCAATAGTAACAATTCCTAATTACAGATATACAAAAAATATAATTTTATAACAATTCCCACATCGACAAAGTTGTGGTTACAGCTAATATATCTGTTTAAAACAATAAAAATCGGAATAGTGTAAAACCTTTTAATAAATACATTTGCAAAATACAAACACAACAGAAGTTAGTTAACACTAAACTAATTCACGGCGATTATTAATGTAATGATAACCATTCAAGATTTCAACCACTCATCCACTCGTAGGCGATCGTACATCAGATTAGGAACTTTACATTCTTGAAACAAGACTGATTTCAGTTTGCACAATGTAACATGGGCTTGGTTGTGAATATTAACATCTATTTACATGTCCCTAACAAGTTTAACGTGCTGTCTATACAAAACACTATACATTTCTACAGCAATATGAAACATATCAAAACCTATTACTAATTTTATGAAGGTTTTGTATGAAGGTTTTTATTTTTGAAGAAGTTGGGATCAGAGTGGGTTTGCTTAGTTCATTGTAAGTCCATCTTTTAGAACCTCAAGAGTGCGAATGTTAGTAGCATCAGTGCTGTGGCTCCGACAGGCATCGAGCCAGAGTTGCAGCCATCCTCAATGCAAGAACACACCTCTTGCTTCCCGCCGAATCCTGACCGTTTGTAGCAACGACCCTGTGGGAGAAATAAAAGACATTGGTAAACTTGCACTCGTCCAGGAATAGGTTTTACTGTGAGCAAGCTATTGTTATATATTAAAACTTTTTCAATAATTCTGTAAAAAAAAGGGAATTAGTCTATTAAAGCGAGTGTATACCTACCGCACAGTAAATTTGATGGATTTTACGTATGGTATCATTCCTCGCGCAATAGGTTAACTCACACAAGCACACGCACATGGTTATTCAGAGATTACAGAAAAAGTTAAATAAGTACAAAGGTACTTATTAATAACTGCTTGCAGAAAACGTAATAATAGCGGAGATAGTGTACAGAAACATATAGAGTAAGACACGTTACAAAACAATTGATAATGTCTTATGAGTGCATAGGCGCCAAAGATGCTTTTCAGAAATTGCTCGCTATCGTGAATGGAAAATTTAACTGATTCGACATTTGCCCTTGACAACTGAGCGACAGCTTATATATAACCTGGAAGATCACAGATTTCCCAATTTCTATTTAGGAATAGTGAAAGTCAAAAGTCGTCTTGAGTAGGGCGATTAGAATCCGGATTCCAGACTGCAGGACGCTTACAAACCATACTAGGTTTGGCTTAATAAGCAGGCGCTAATCTTAAGCTGTTTCAACTTAAGTGATAGAATCACCATCCGATAGCAAGATATTTAATGAACCAAATCCGGCACTAACAAACTTATTAACAATTGACGGAATGCGGTTGTGATTCAGATCACACATTGTCTCGCTTTGGCACGCCGCGATAAAAAGTGGCAGGATATTCAGACAGAACTTCCGATTAATATCGGAAATATTAATTAATATAATATAATATTTATTACTCTACCTAACGGTGATAGTTTCAATTTTTCGGCATCGAAATTTAAAGCAATGGCGAGGCCACTGAGTGAAAGAAACTGAATAAAAATTTTGATATACGATACGTAACACAACCCCTATATTTTTTAGAGCTTGAGGTTTTTTAAAGGTTTATCATGAAACTGACATACCAGGTCAAAATGATTTTTAAATAATCGCATAAAGTTTTAATATAGTCTTTTCGAGAGGTAATATGTACACCCGTAGACATGTACATTATTAAGTATTAAGTATTATTTATGGGTATGTTAAAATTTTTAAATTCCTGGTACACAATAAGGTATTCAAAATGCATGTAAAGTTAATCATAATAAAACAAGCAACAAATACTGCTCGGATACACGCAATAGTAACGACTGGTTGCAACAACGCTACAATCAGGCTCAACAATTTGAAAATTAATTATTTCTGTTAGAAAATTAGAGATTTTAATTTTCCATTTCCCTATCTATTGGAAAATTAGTAATAGTTAATTATTAGGAATGGGGAATTAGTTACAACTCGATTTCCGTGCATGAGAGGGAGAGAATGCGTTGGAAATAACAATGCGTTTCTGCGTCCTTGATTGAAAATGTTGTATATATTCAAATGTCTCCTGGTTTGGCTTATTTTAACACAGCCATCTTATGCTTAGTGGTTTTAGAATTTCTGGAATCACGATAAAGATCTACATGACTCAACAAATAATAATAAATAATTTATGCTGACATATAGTTATAATTCCTGTTCATAAAACGTCACAAAGAACTCAAACGTAAGAAGAAGTGCTGATATGCGACCTCGATTTGCCCATCAAAAACGCATGGCCTGGTTATAGCAAGACAGCATCTTAAATATTTACCTTGTAGCTGCTCTCATCCCATCCACACCCTCTAATGACGCGGCTATCAGGAGGCATGCCATTCATCTCGAACTCCACTACTTGAGATATCTTCCTGCACATAGTGTCTTTGGGCCCACATGGCAACCGCAGTGAGTCAGGGAGCTTGTCGAGCAGGCAGCGGGAGTCGTTGTGACTGTTGCACTGGTAGCAGGTAATAGCGATACCTGGAGGAAAGGGGCAGAGTGGAAATAAAAATAATTTTATAACTTCGCAAAATATATATACACTTATTGGACATCAATTTTGGCAATAAGTTATTAAATCTTCTGGGAGGCGTGAGCTAAGAAAAACAGGCGTTTTAACATAGACTCATACATATGGTATAGTTCTGCTAGTTAGTTTTTATTAATCCCATGTTCACACTTATGTCCTATGTCCAGTGGCTGGATGGGGTTAGTTTGGGATCGAGCTAAGTTGCGTATTGATGAATGGGCCTATTTGTCCAGCAGTTGACTATTGTAGACTGATTATGATGACGTCCATACCACCTCAAGGCAAACGGAATAAGGAATATCTGCAGAAATAACTAGCGCTGCATCTAAGAAGGTGTACCTATTAGTGACCTTTCGTAAATATGAATTGTATTTTCGCTGGCTTAGAAACTTTTTAGCAGGCTGTAATGTAATTCAGTCCAATCAACATGGGAGCTTTACCATAAACAAAGAATCAATATTTACAACAATTTTCCTCCACTTCCGGAAACATATTAAACAAGGCCAACACGCCAGGAATCCGTTGTAAAGAAATTTGGTCTCCCTACAGCGTTAGGATGACTGGGAATGAATGTGGGAACATATGTTTCGCTAATTGAATGAAATGTATAATAATGCAAACGTATTTAATGGATGTAATTGTAATTCAACTCTTAATGAGATTTGCAAGTCAATTTTTTAGAACTGATAACAAAAATAATGAAACTAGAATACCTGTAAAATTAATTATTATGTATTTATTTTTTGCATTTTGAAAAGTACTTTACCCCTCACTTACCTAACCATGTGACCTTTTTCCTATAAGGTGCACTTTAACAATTAAACTGACGACTGGTTGTACTGATTTGAAATGAGACATGTTTCTTTAAATAAAAATAATAATAAAATTGTATAATTAGATCCCTAAATTTTATCATGATACTATTTATCTTCATTTTCGCATTTATTATATATAAAATGGAGTCTCCCAGAAACGGTTTAACCGGTCTGAAAAGTTTATTTTACTATTTAACATAACATTTACAATAGAATATATAAAAGTAGGGAAGTAGGTTAAAAAACAACAATTCCTTAAATTTAATATAATCGCGTATTTAGATATCGAAAATAAGTGACTACTACGTAAAAATATTTATAAAAGCACTTTTTTTATAACTTACTTCTTTAGAACTATTTTTTAATCTTAAAATTGTTATTCCTGTCTCTAAAACCACAGACTATTTTGACGTTTGCCTAAAAATAAATATTTTAGACTTTTCAACTTCTTTTTTGGTTGAGGCCTCTTCAGAAATAAATTTATAGTGCTTTATACGATTCTATAAGTCACTTTACTATTACCTTATTTTGGTAAAAACGCTGTTAAAAAGCAGTTACTTATATAGTTAACATTTTTGAAATGAATGCAAGAATTAAACTGTGTTTCCCAATACTTCAACCGAAATAGTTTTATGATGATAATAAGGTAGATCGCTAGTTTATCTCTAATTATACCAAAAATAGAATGTCTTGTGCTACTTAGACACATTATTACTTCGAATTATCTACAACTATTTACGTCTTAGAGAGATACGTCTACTTAAAGTTATCCGATTGTTTCGATGAGGTGGTGAAATAAGCTCTAAAGAATCATAACTATAAACTTTACATATATCATTAATCTGTGCATTTAATCATGGTACAATCATATACAAAATACATTAAATTCCTTTGATTATATAATATCACAAAAAACATTAACAATAAAGGACAAAAAATCCACAAACCTTGTTGTAGCAAACTGCATAAGACCGCCAAAATACAAATCAAACTGGCAGCCATCTTGTTTTTAAGTTACCTATGGCTCACCCGCACCGCGCTCCCTTGCGATCACCGCTCGACTGAATAAAGGCTAGGTGACTAGTCATTCTATCTATGAACACTTATTCAATTGCCTTTGATTTTCAGAACAAATTGACTGTGATATAGGATATAGCGTGCCACTATCGGCCACTTTTAATAATGAGCCTTTTAGCAAAGAGCGCTTAGGAACTCATAAGTTTAAAGATCTGTTGCTAAATTGTTAAGGACTTCTCAAAATAACCTTTGCCTAGAAATATTTTCTACTTTGATAATGTGTAAAAATATTTATGATGACTTCAAATTTAAGAGTTTTGAGTACGCTGAGTTTTCGTATAAAATTATTTTATAAAGTTTATTTACATTACAATTTCAATAATTTTCTAGATGAACAGAATACATTATATCTAACTGAATATAACCCATCGATGTACTGTAGAAAGCTTAATAATACTATCTTATTAAAGTTTATGAGACTTTATATTTGTTGCCAACATATTTTATTCGTTGTTTTGTGTTGTTTTATAAGTACCTAATGAGTACTAAGTTTTATTAAAAGAAATACGCGGCTTCGTTCGTTGAATCCGGTATCACACAAATGTTATATAGTCTAACCTTCCCCGATAAATGGACTACCCAACACAAGAAGTTTTTTTTAAATTCCAGCCAGAGATTACCCTCTACAACCTCACAAACTTTACCTCTTTATAATTATAGTAAACATAGATGTACTAACAATATATCGATATTTTTTGCATTGTAACTCTCCTACTCTACATTTTACAGAATTATTCTAGACTAGTTATTATGAGGAGAAATAATGTTCTTAGCTCTTCATATTGAGACTTAAAAACGGGGCCTCCGTTTTTAGGCCTCACTATGATATGCTATGATATGATATTATCGCAAATTACTTAATTAATTTACATTTGGAATAGATTCTCAGAAGATATTATACCGAAATAGAGATCACACTACGTGAACGATTTAAAGGAAGGAGTTATAAATGAAAAGTCCTAAAACGTATACGAGTAATTGGATAACGTTCTCCTGATCTTCCGTTACACCAGAGCGTGTCGGGATTGCTCGGGACACCACCTCCGCTCGCGACCTACGGCGATATATCCTGTGCACACTTGCACGACATTTTTAATACCGAAAATATTTCCATTGCAGTTTTATATTAGCGAAATGTCAAATAGATGGTGTGACTCACTTCCTTGGCCGTTATTGGATGTTATCAATCACATACGAAAACTGAATATTAAAAATTAAAAAAAAGAAATAATAATAAAATCAATTGCTTCTTTAATTTAAAATAAGTATGCAATGCAATTCTCTCTTTCTATTGTAACTGAAAAAGAGATTGAAAGTATATTTCTGTCTCATTTCCTTGTGTCACATTTCCAAGGCCACAGTTACATGGGTGACCGTTAGAGTACCCTTTCTATCTGCCTGTCGGTCTATTGTTTAAATAGCTACTAGCTAAAAATTGTTTTATTATATATTCAAATAATTGTTAATGAGTTGTTCCTGTAGCTAAGGAAAAACTAATGATTATGAAGTTATATTATATACTATTGACAACTACTTTATGAACTTTGGTGAACTTCTATCTGAATTAGAGATGTAGGAAATTATAGTTTTGAAGAGCACGTCACTAGAATATTTGCCCATAGTAAATTACTCTTCTTTAAGATGTTCCCACCTGTTTTTTTATATTTTTAATCCATCCATTAGGCGAGACTAACAAACAGCTATATATTTTTATATATGGAGACAGGTTCATAATTCGGTTGTGTTTTTAATATACCTCACAGAGCTCCATAATTCTAAACGACTTACAACAAATTAGGTCTTTGTTTCTCAAAAAATGCGTTTCTTAAAAGAAACTGTTGATTTGGATGGGGTTCTTCATTATATTTCAGAGTAGGTTTCAGTATAATATATATATTGTGTTTACTGTTTATGTTTGGACAATAAAATATTTAAAAAATATTAAATTAATATTATTATACTCTAGAGTTCGTGTATAGTTCGTAGGTAGTATTGTTTTCTTTGAAAAAATAAGATTCTGTTATATACAAACATTCGTTATGATATAACTCGTCTGAATTAAGCTCTCAGCCCGTCTACCTAGTGTACCAGTGTCACACACTAAACTAGTTCCAGTATGTCCTGTATCTATGCCGGCTTTAATGCAGTGTTGAGCAATTGGCAGAACGCAGGACTTCCTTCAATCTGCCAGCGCTTCCTGCCGCCGTGTTCACAAAGATACTAATTTTCATAAAGTAACTGTAGATCCTTCCGTGATTTATATATAAATCATTTCATTTTTTTATCAAACTGACATTATTTATTGAAAAATAATAAATAATAATATATATATTCTGTATTGAAAGCTATTTATTTTATATTCTGTATGAAATTCTTTATTCCTTCTTTTTTCTTTTCGTTCGTTGTATGTTTATTTTGCATATTCTTCGTAACTTGGGCGTTGGTGTGACTTAGAGTGTTTGTTAAACTTAAATACTTGGGACTATTTGTCAGAATGCTACTGCAAATAGGTAGGTATATACATATTTCTTAATTAATGCACAATCAAGGAGACACACGAAGTTATCCCACGCAAAGAATTCTATTACTATTTGATGGAAAAAGTACTCTTGTGGTTAAACTTACACTTTTCTACTTGACAAATTACCAAACTGTATCCTGAAAAGGAATGTTTCGTAACTTGTCATAGTGAGGCATAGTGTCAGAGTGAGGTTTTTTCAGTTAAAATTAGAATTGACTAAAGTTCAAATTGCAACAACAACTTGCTTCTCCCGACTTCCAGAACCATAGGAAACTTTAAGTTATATTAAAACCATAACGAAACTACTCAAATATCTGTGAACAGTTTGTGTCAACTATACTATGACCGGAAAATGAAAAAATGAGGCGAGTTTGGCACTGGCGATAGATAAAAATAAATAAAAAGATATTCGTCAAAAACGCGCCACAAGCAAAGATCTATCGATCTACAAATTTGACATTAAGAATCGAACTGTTTCTATCATACAAATTTTGATATTTGAACTTGAAAGAACAGTTTTTGTCGAATTTTAACGTTAGATTTCTGTTATCCGGAGATCCATTTTCAGAGAGATCTATTTCCGTCAATAGTTGATGCAGTGTGACGTATTTGAAACGTATATATCTTGTTGTAAGCATTTTAAACTCACGCATTGTTATAGTTACTTTCTGTAGTTTTGGTGATTGGAAGTAATAAAAATAAATGATTTCTGGTAGTGGCTCAGTGGTATGAAATTTACAAACGCCTTGTAAATATTTTTAGCAATATTTAATAGTGTAGCTGTATTAATATTATTGCAGGCGTCGTATACATAGTTTGGTACTACTAACAAAGTTATTCTTACAGTGGCGGTATTTATGAGTATTGCTAAATAAATTGGTGGGAAAATTATGAGCAACAAATTTTTTTATCAACTGCTAAAAAAAATCAATATAAAAGTGTTGGCACTACAACCCCCTGTCGAGTGGTCAGTACCCTCGTCTATTATGGGGTTAGAATCCCGGTAGGGGCACATATTTGTATGATGAGTAGGAATATTTGTTGTACTCACGTTTCGTGGATGCTTGTATATTTGTTTAGTATTTCCTATATATATTAAATATTTAATATAAATAATGATGAAAGTAAATTCAGCGTGCTCCTGCCCCCAAGGTCAAGACCAAGAAAAAATACGGTTTTTGTTTATGGTACTAAATATATTGTGGTGTTTTTTAAAATTTGTGTTCAAGAAAGAATATTTGTATTGTTTGTACCGGATCCCCAACAATTACCAATCAACATTTTTTATAAAGATATCGGTGTGCTTGTAATACACAAATAGTTGAATCATACGTCATAAGCAAGCGCTAAACAGCGCTTTATTGTGCTTATTTTAAATTAGAACTCGATAATAGGTTTTATACTTAAATAAAGGCTTTCAAGGTCGAATTTGTCCGTTTGTTATTTTTCCGAATGGCGTTTTTTATCTATCATCAATGTTATGCTGGCCGCACAGAGGGCCACATAAAAAGCATTGTTAATTCAATAAAAGAGGGCTTAAAATGGTCACAAAATTACCAGTGCGTGGTAAGACTTATTCTGAGGCGAGGAAACAATTTTAGTTCGTTATCAAAACGTTAGTGATGAGATTACGAGATAGTTAATTGGAAGTGACAAACAGTAAACTGGAAAAAGAAATACCATCAATTATAGACAGAAAATGAACCAAAAAGCAAATGAAATACATGTATTTTATATTAAAGTTTAAAGTGTAAAAAACTATAAGTATTAAATGTATAGGCAGCGATATGTTGAAGACTCGTATTATATTTTATATCATCTTTGCCCCTTGTGACCTTTTACTGATGTTGTGCATTTAGGAATGTCAATCACAATATTTAGGTGATTCCTTTTTATCTATATACATTTATTTATTTCCAGAATAGTACTGCAACTTAATAGAATCATTGTTCAGTTAATTGTGTAGTGCCAACTTAACGGCCAACTTGTAAACAGTGTGGATACATCGACCGGGAATATTACCCGTTTATTATTTTGTGTACGTTATCGTAAACACTGAAAGCATTTGTTAAAATGAAAGCGGTGGTGATTCTGTTTATATTAACAGTGACCTTACGTTTTGGTGAGTCGAAATTCATTGTTATCTGTGACGTCTACAGACTCGTTTGTTATAGGCGTAGATTCTATATATTTTATAAACGTTGGTGCCGGCTGGTGAGAGATGAAAGGACCACACTTTTGAAAATTTAGTCTTTGAGCTATACAAACAGTTAATAAACTCATACCAAATAAAATAAAAACGAAGTCGAAACATTATTAACAAAAAATCATTTTGTTTTTTTTTATTTTGCGTCGTTCGTTACTCGGACCTGCATCGCCTTTTGGCAGAATGTCCAGACTATATAACCAAGTCAGCAATGTCACAGATATTAACTTTATGTCACTGAGAACGTATCGTAAGAGTAGTGTGAACTTGTTAAGGATTAAGTAATATTTATTTTAAATATAATAGGAGCAATTTTTGAGCTATTTGCTTATAATGGACTTAATACTTAGTTTATTGTTACAGTCATAAATAGCTTAACTACGTATTAGTATAAAATTACATTTATAAAATAAAATTTTGAAAATATTTATTATTATAATATACTACACACAATTTTTACAATTTTTATTTATAATCTGAGGATCTTTGAGGATAGATAGGATATACGTTTGAGGAAACGATAGATTAAAAATTGTAATGACTGATTTTTTGATGATCTTAATATGATTTTTCTTAAAATAATAGTGTGTACTAGAGTACACACTATCTGTACTAGAGTACACACTATTATTTATAGAGTTAGTACTCTATAGATATAGTTATCGGGTTCTGTTTCCTGTGGCAGGCGCGGCAATCCGCTGCTACGAATGCAACAGCGCCAACAACTCTATGTGCCTCGAACCCACCAGCTATGACAAGGAGACAATCCGAAAGTACCTGCGCTTCACCAACTGCGACCAGGGCGTCTACACGCCGGGACCACATTCGTTCTTCTGTAGGAAGATGGTGCAAACAAGTGGGTATATATTCTTATATATTCTTCAACAGCCTATAGACGTACCACAGCTGGGCACAGACCTTCTTATATGGTAGAAACACATGGGGAGGTTGGGCTAGAACACCATCACATTGGCCCGATGCGACTTGGTTGATGAAAGCGGTTACTCTAACAACCGTGACCAACCGTGACCAACCAATCAACGGCATAATTCCGAATCACGGAGAACCTCCATATAACACATTTGAACAGGTTCAACTACCAATTCTGGTGTCCAACCATTATTTTCTCTGCATCATAAATGGATATTGCTGCATAAAGAACAGTCGTGGACACGGACACGGTGATTGTAGTCAGTTATTTTAATAAGTATATGATGACCGTCTGGTTGAGTGTTCAGTACCCCTGATTACTTAGCCATATGTCCGGGGTTCGAATCCAAGTAGGGGCATATATTCGCATATTTGTTTATACACATGTTACTATATATATTCTCAGTCAACGCAAGCTGTTTTGTGGTACTAGATGACTGAGAATATATACTTTATGATGCTTAATTTGTGCTTATTAATAAGTGTGAATCCAAGAACAACAATTATTATAATAATTTTTATGTATTTATTATGTCTAAGATTTAAAAACATTATTATGTTTGCTTCGGAGTAGAGCGGTAGTTGAAATTTGATAAATAAGATCCGCTGTCGACCTCTGCCACACTTATCTAAAGAGGTCACAACTCAGAACCTTGGTGTCGTCCGTTATATACATACATATATAGCATATAGGTCACCGTATTATGTATACGATTTCTTGTTTCATAGAGTAAACTACAGTGAGTAAATACACAAACAAGACATACTTAAAAACTCACTTGTAATTTACGAACATGGAAAATTAAATCTTTCTGAAACTGTGAAATTTTCACTCAAATACAATTTTCCGTAGATAAAACTTTGATTTTATGCGAAGAAATACAGACACAGTGTGCGTGTGCAGCAAGTCAGCACATAAACTAGGGATTCCCCGTGATATGTGTACACAGCGCACGTATTCAATCACAGTAGCATTTAGTAGATTGCGATAAAAACAAAAAAAAACTTATTTGGAAAACCTTGTAAAAGCGAAAACGTGTAAAACAAGTACCGTTTAAATCGGGGGACAGGTGTACTTAACATTTAAGCCGACTTTAAAAAAGAAGAATATTCTTTGTTCCTTCGTATGTAATTTTTTAAATGTGAATAATCAATACTGAGGTACTCCCATTGTTATTATATCAGGATTTCATGATACTACCTATGGCTACCCACAGAGTAAAACAATAAATACTTATTACAACGAGCAACTAAACTTTACCTTAGAAACTTAAAATTCAAAATTATGAATTAAAGTTTCAAACGAAACTAAAAAACAAACTCTTAAACAAAAATGTATTAGTACTTTCGGAAGTGCTTTGTTTTCAGAATGAATAGAAAGTGAAGCACTGAAACCAAAAAATATCGCTTGGCCGTTGTTTCTTGAGAAGTTCTGTGGCGTCTACGATGAGATCCAGCATAAGATTATACTACTTAGTCTCTACCTCTATCTCTAGTAGTGATTTATTATACCCAATAAAAAGATGTGATCAAAAATTAACTGTCTCCAGTCCTACACAAGCACCACGACCCGGAGGTGCGCGTGACCCGGGGCTGCGGCTGGGTGCGCCACCACCGGGACTGCTACAAGGCTGACAATGAGGACCATCTCGAAACCGTCTGCCAGTGCTTCACGGACGAATGCAACGCCGCACATCAAAAGCGTTACACCGCTGGCATCTTGATCGGGACAGTCTTTTCAGTACTTTGGGGGAGTTATGTTTAGTCAATCTAATAAATATTACTTACTTAACTTATTTGTTTGTATTTATTTTCTCATATATTTATTTACATATAATTAAAGTTCTTTATAACAGCTGTCGAGTCTCCGGGGCTCGATGAAGGTTTTTAAGAAATACGTTCTTGAAAATATTCAATATGTTCAATATGAAGTATTGTAACAATATATAGTGATAAATTTGACACTTTGATGTGATCGGTTAGGTAGCCAATGCCGAAGTGAAATAGACATATAATGGTCTCCGTTAGGAATTACAGCGTTCGGACGCAAGAATGCAGCTTTGCCGAGATAATATTGTAGGCGTACGAACAACAACAATTAGTGGTTGTTCATAAAAATAACAACCGCAGCATATAAATGTACTTGCGAGCCGCGGCGCCTTACAACCGCTTCCTGCCTGCTCGTACAACGATAAAGAAAACTCTGTTTGAGGTGGAATTCGTTCATTTTTTTTAAGATTACAACAAACCTCAACAATTTAATATCGAAGTCTAAGACCAAGGGTAGGTAATAACTTAATAACTTAAAAAACCCTATCCACCCATATTCTCATAATTATGTAAGTTTTTATAACAAGGTCAAGGAATAGACAAATTTTTTTATTTATTATTTTTTCAGTAAATTGTGTTCCAAGTAATCTCATCCATGTTCCCATTAAATAATAGAGCTCATAATATGACTATCAAAAATTATTCATTGTTTTATTGAAAACTTATTCCCTAAATAATTTAGTATGTTTTCAGTATATAGCACAATATACCCAATACAATCATAAGTGACCAAAATAAGAGTGTTAGATATAATATTATTACATTAACTATGTACGACTGAAAGCAGAGTCATCTATAATTCATTACAAGAACTGTCAATAGTAGCACATGAAATAGCGTTACGGTATATAATTCATAGATGGCAGCACATACCGGTTAGAATAAAGATCATCTTTCGAATTATAATAATAATTTATTAATTTACCAAGTATTTCTGGTGGGGTTTACGATCACTTGATTAAAAATACTGATAACTAAAACTTAACAAAATAACTCATAAATATAAAAATAATTATAGCGAAGTAAATATAATATTTAATTAATCATTATTATTTAATTAATAATTATACTAAAAACTTTAACTTAACTTTTTTAAGCATTATTATAAAACATGTACAAAAGGTTTGTTATTTCGTAAGTTTCTGACACGTCAGGTTGGCCGAGTGGTCTAAGGCGCCAGATTTAAGCTCTGGTTCCCGAGAGGGAGCGTGGGTTCGAACCCCACACCTGACAAATTGGTGTTAATTTTTTTGGAAAAATTAATGATTGTTTATTATTCAGTTTATTTAACGAAATTACTCATTATTCTGTATTTTACATAAAGGCTTCGGACTTTGCTTGTGTAGGTATGTACAATTTAAATAAAGAAAACTAAAAATTAAATATAAAAATAAATGTCGAAATGTAAACCAACAAAAATCTTTATGAGAGTAACCCCAGTCTAGACACGAGGGGAGTTCTACTTTTCTTTGTTCTGAGTCTGTTTCCTGTGAGTTTTTTAATTCGGAAGATGATAACTTTTGGGAAACCTAGTCAGATTTATATTTTGTTTTTTCTTACTTTATGAAGTTTCCTGGAATATCAGGCGTATCTGGAGTAAAAGAAAATATGTATTTCGCTCTTGCTTTCCTCAAAGGTATCTCAGGAATTACATTGTAAAATTCACTTCTTATCTATTACATAATACTTATTCTACCTAACATAATTATCTACTAACTAGGTATTTAGTCAAATAATTAAGATTGACTTAACTAAACTTTTATTAGAACACAGAGACACGAACCTACCCACGCATAATATCCGTCGAATTTTGAAACTCAATCTTTTGAAATCAGATAAAATTTATTTTTATTTTTAACGGAATAGCAACTAATTATCTTGCCAAAACTATTTTTAAGTTCATACAAAGAGGTGAAGGGTTGATAACCAGAGACAAAGGTTTTACCTAATTCAGGTATCAGCCCGCTATAGTCAATTTAGTCGTAATATAAATACTGTGTTTATATTATGAGAAATAAACGTTTATTATTATTATTATATTCAAACCTGCTTTAAAAGTGTGTCGCTATGCTAATCTGAATTAATACGATAGCAACTTTAATCTTTGCATGATAGTTACGTTTGCTCAGAAGTAATAATGAACAAAGCCTTGAAGGTTTTATGCGAACAGTTTGCACTGTATGTGACCAATGCCTTAGGCATCAATATTCACAGCACGTGCCATTATAATAATTAATTTGCCTTCACGCAATACCCACATATTCATAACTGGAGCGCCTGGCCCGATACCGGTATCAACAAGGTCATGAATGTCCTTTGTTTGTAAAAATATCAAATGAAATTTTTTATCAATGACTTGAAAACATCTGCGCGATATTATGAAATACGCCTGGAAAATTACTAGAACCGTCTGGGACGTAGCTTTATTTGTCTGTTGATAGATTCTATTTACAGAGATTTAACACTTAAATGATTTATAATAAGGATTATTATGCTCTGGTATGGTTTATAGGAAGGAAATAGAATTCACTCAGATAAAATCTCTTACGATGTGTGCGTTAATGGTGAGTATGTATGTAGTAGTATGTAGGATGTAGAAATAAATAAACTTTACTATATTATTGTTGTAACATAGTTACATAGAGATCATAGATATGTAACAAAAATTAATGATAATTACTTAATTAGGTATTTTGTGTGGATAAAACGGAAATAACAAAGAACACAAAAACATTAATTTTTTACCCATATTTTAATATATAACTATTTACTTTACAAACTACTATATTTTTACTTATGTACCTCTGTACTAAATCAACCAGTGACGACGTAAAAATATTTATAAGGAACTTCTTATAGAATTGAAGCTTCGATCATGTTTTTCGTAACTATCAATAGTATAGAAACTACAGTGGCGCCTTTGTTGTGAACATTGGGAACCACATTTTATATAATCTTTTCTCAGCTAAAGCATCTGCGATCGAAAGTCTTCGATACGATTGAAATCAAACTAGGGATGTCGATCGTTTTTCGTTCTGCTATTACTTTTTTCACACGCTTGTGATGAACAAAAACACCTTTGAGTTAGCTGGTTCAATTCAAATTACCTACTAGGTAGATACCATACTTAATTCTGCATTCATGTCAATTCACTCGTAAAAATTAGCCATATAACTGCATAAAACTTAATTTCATTAGTACTGATATATTAGTATTTATATATTTATGTGTCTGTGTATGTATTTATCAAGTTTATTATTAATTAACGTTTTATAAATATCTCTTAGTATTTCCAATCCATTCTAAGATTGCCTCTTAGAGATAAGGCCGCCAATTATACGTTGTCTGCTATAGAAAAACTCTTTATTCTTTTTTGTGAGATGTTGCTATGTGTTTACAATAAAGAGTTAAATAAATAAATATAATATAATAACTTTAATTTACTGTAATATGGTGATAACCAACAAGTAATCAACAAGTCAGATCATCCGATCGACAGTTCATTGTCAAATTAAATGAAAGATATTTTCCACAAGATTGTGTGATAAAAATAAGCCAAGCTAATAAGCCATTTTATTATTATGAATTGTAAGTGTATTTTTTTTATTTTCATAGCGGAAAAGACAGCAAAATCAACATCGATTGAAACTAGGGGTACAGCTGATAATCGCATACCTATATAAAAATTCGTTTCCAATACTTCACAACAGAGGCGCTGCTGTCGTTTGGATACAATTCGACAGTTGACGATAGATAAGATCGAAACGGTTTGATTTGATTGTACCTCACACGAGTACAGGACATGAATGACCGAAATAATTCCGGTAGAAATGTTAAGAGGTGTCACATCGTAACATTAAAATTGTGATATCGTAAAATAACGGTACCGTTTTTTGGTGGCGAAATATTACGGAACCGGAATAATTCAGTAGCCTAATACCTAATATAGTACGGTATGTTTTATAGTACCTTAAATATTTAAAACAGGTTATTTACTGCCACCCCCACCCGACGGACAGCTCTCTTGCTCGAGTTCAAGTGTCGCATGAAATAAATCTTCCACTGAATTTGGCCAAAGCAATCAAACACGGACCGAAGAAACGATATTTTTTGCTCACATAAGTAGAAAAATTAATAATTCTTCGTTTATAAAAATGAAGAATTGAGTGACATAGACCTTGAATCAGAGCTCGAGTATATCCAAGAATTTTAATATCTCTACATACCATAGAAGAGAAGCACTGTAACGATTTTTCTTTTGGTAGACACCGAAATATATTCCTAAAATCACCTTTGTTGACGCTAGATGATAGATAATGAGACCATAACAAAAAGTCGACTAGAGTGCCTAGTTTCACACCACGCTGTTCAGTTGTACCGAAATAATTTCGGTTAAAATACCGGTAAAATAAGACAATAACGGTACTACAAACAACAAAATGATAACGGTAGCGTAAATCCTATTCACAACAATTTTAGCTCGTTATCTCTCTTACCTTTAAGTCAAAGCGGTACCGGAATTTCAGCGCTATCTTAATCTTATATTATACCTTATCCGTTTTCAAGCCTTACTTATAATACCTAAATAATAAAAAAAGATTAGGTACATTATTCTATATATACCTACGTTGTTTATATAGGTATGTATATGTTCAGTTTAAGCGTATAATCAAATATATTTTGGCAATGGGAGATTGATAATTTATTTAATTTTATTTACATTTGATACAATAGTAGTAAATAGTAGTAATACAATAGTACAATAATAAGTACAGGATGGTAAATATGAATAAACCCTTTTATATTATTAGATGTATAAAGTTAATATTTTACAAAAAATAAATCTAATACAATATTAGACCTGGCCAAACGTATCGTATCGTCAAAAAGTAAAAAATACTGAATGTTCTATTGCAATTTCCATATTTTCCGTTAACTTTGTAACAGTAACAAATTTTGCATTTAAAAAATACTTTTATGGGAATCAAACATTACACTGTTGATTCTATTGCGTGCCGCAGAAACTACTAAAGCATTCAAAACCCATCCCTGTTCAATTTACTAAATTAAGTTTTTTTTTCTGGGAATCAATAGGTACCAATTTATAATATCGTATACTTTATCCATAATTATGTAAAGAGGTCATTATTACGTACTACGAATACCTTACTGATTTCCGATGACAGCTGTGTTTAATCACCATGATTCTCGGAAGTTGCGGAACTGCAACACGTCATGACATTAGCGAACGACTGAAGGTCGCGCAACAACGGTAAACAAAGGTAAATTATTGATTTTATACTATAGGTACTTAGTTGAAATTTTAGTTGAAAGTTTATTTATGATATTGTTTAATTAATTGTTATAAAGTGAATGTAATATTTTATGATGTATGCTATCCTTTCCATATTACCTAATAATTTTAAGTAATTCTATTCAATAGTGATGAATTAATTTTGCGTAAATTCTCTGAAGACATATACACTTTTCCCACAAGTCATAAACACGTTTTGCGCTCTCACGTGTGAGAGACATTCACATGTCTCGTTCCAACCATATCACATGTATATGCATGTGTACGTACATACGTATTCACATTAAACAAACAAACAACTTCCTTTTATCGAGTCTTATCTCTATGGTACGAAGATATATCACTGAATTTTTCTCAGGCTTGTTGACAAAATGTGACTATTAATGCACACATGCAAATTAGTTCGGTCTGGAACCCTCGACACTCAACATACGCAGAAATCTAACGTAGCAACCCATTAAAGCGATCAATACATACAAGTGTGTGGTGAATAAACAAATCTTAGCCAACGCACACATCGCGAACTCTTCAATGACGTAGGAGAGGTAAGGGGGGAAGTACGGAATGGAAGCTTTATTAGGGCGCGCCGACGCATCGTCCAATCAGTTTCGCTTCTGACGTAAACAAACAAGGACCTTAAGAACAGCTGTACTTCGATCGGCCAAGGCCCAGCAATGGGTACGTTCAACTTATCTTTAAGTCACCATTATTCATAGAATATAAAATACCATCTTAGATATTTTTTTTAAATTCTATTTAAGCGCGTTTTACGTACTACGTTTACAACATTTAGTTTCAAGTTCATTGTCATATCAAAACGTACTTTTGCAATAAAAAAGATAATATAACATTGTACAGATTGTTAATATTTAATTCATTTTATTTTTATGTATGTCTGTATTCTGTCTGAAGATACCTTATATGTAATCTTTCAGTTATATTTTCTCCAACAGCTAGCAGTATAAATTCATTATAAACCTGGCAAGCCATGTACATCATAGCCCAACAAACATCATTGCGAGTCGGTGAATCTTGACTATTGTATAAGCTTAATATTAAAATTTTCTTCTTTCAATATTTTGTGAACAAACGTAACTAATACAATTGATTTTCAAAATGGTTTTCAATTGTAATCTTAAAGTAACCTTTTCGAGATTTAAATACTTCTTTTGTTAAACTAACATGGTACTTTATATTTCAATTTTATGTTTGTACGTAAATTTAGATATTCATTTGCATGTAAAAGGTATTCGGAGTTTCTACGTCACTGATTCTAAAAATACCCTTTGTGGTATTGGTAGAAGCAAATGAGAATTTGTTATTATTTGAATTACTATAACTATAGTAAAATCAATTTGCGTTGTTTTGTACATATTTATAATTACACAGAAGCCATAGCAATGTTATGCAATCATTTCAATGAATTTTCATTTAAAAGGCTAACCTCTTAGTCTACGAACCTTTAGTTAATTAGCTAAAGATATAAGAGATAATGCGCCTATGAATGCTTTATTAAATTATTTTCTATTAGAAAGAGAGAGCATTCAGGTATCGATTAGAAGTTTTCATGAAGTCACAAGATGACTCATCGACATAGTCAACTTTGCACAAGGCTGTAATTTTTACTATATATAGATTACTAATTGTAACTCAAAGACTAGCATGATTTATAAATCTAATTTATCAAATAAAACAGTTCTTGCAATGATAATAGTATTAAGTTTAATAGAATTCGATTCATTTCTTAAATCAATCCTAAAATTTGGTACGACGCAAGACATAGGTTTCAAAGATTCGATAGATTTTTTACACCTTTTTATAGCATTTAGATCAAGTGTTTTAATACTTACACCTTTCATACTACATAGTGCGTAGTGAGAAGTATAGTCAGCGCAAAGCGTCATGTCATTCCATCGCACGATTGCTTTACTGTGCGTCATCTGGTCTATAAGAGTGTACCATGACCCATTTAGTTAATTAAATACCTATTGGGTTTTCTCTGTACGTACTGTAATATTCATAACTTTTGCGACGAAAAATACAGGTAATAGAGTCATATACTTGACAATTTCTTCGTCCATTAACGTAAAATGGAAATGGAAACAGCAGTAAAATCTAGAACTTCAAATTTATAATCTACATTAATGATACTAGGTAGGTCACTAATGATATTAAGGTATTTAGAACTAATTTACTATTAAATGCCATTATATTACATAGACAAAAACAGAGCAATGGTTTTCTATTGTCGTTGCAATTTCATAAAATAGTTCCATAACTTCTTTTCATAAATTTAAAATAAACCGAAATTTATTTATATTTCCAGATATGCTTAATATAAAACCGTTAAGTAAGGACGAGTGGTCTCCTGATACGCTGACCGGCGTGGAGGCCACTGGGGTCGCGGGAGGGCACCTTGCAGACCCCACAACAAGCATGGCGTCCACCTCCAGCGAGGAGCGCGCCATACGCCGCGTTACTGGTCGCTGGGGCGTCGAGTGGTTGAGCTGACTCGGCTCGGGAAGCACTCTTTCTGCGGAGCCTTGGCCCGCAGACCACCCCCTACTGCCTCCGCGGTGGGGAGCCCCGCGCCCGGCCTTGCACCTTACCCTCCAACAATACGAGGAGATGGTCGCTAAGGCTGAAGCGTTGTTGAGCCGTCTCGTCGTGTCTGAAAATTATGACTCCATTAACAACTTCCTTAGTCTTTACGATGCTTACATGGCATCTCCCGACGAGGATCTCAAGACCTACTTCCCTAAATACAATCCACCGATTCGCGCCCATAAGCACACGTGCGTAGGTCTGGCGATGGAAGTGATGAAGCGTCTTAGAGTTTTGGAGAATGATTACCCTGGTATAACTAAGTCTATGATGTTGGTTTCG
This sequence comes from Acentria ephemerella, assembly GCA_943193645.1. NCBI lineage: Eukaryota > Metazoa > Arthropoda > Insecta > Lepidoptera > Crambidae > Acentria > Acentria ephemerella. The sequence continues at coordinate 1,862,484 of OW971891.1, forward strand.
TGCGATGAGAATATCCAGGATTTACTCGATTACACCACGTCGTTCCCTGGACCTCAAGGATTTCTGATAGAGACAGAGAAAGATCACGTTATGATGGCAATACACGTAAAAGTCAACGGAAGACCTGGTGTGTTCCTATCGGATTTGGGATACCACATCTCTCGAGTCGTGACTGTGATGGTTGACCGCTGCTATCCACATACGGGTAAGTTTTAACAACGTCAACTTTGATGATACTGAAATTTTTTAAGATTATAAATTCTTATAAATTTATGTCCATATGACAGGTTGGTTCATGCAATCTGACGAGCCGCATTGCCGGAAGGAGTACAACTACCAGTTCAACGCTCACAACACCAACTATGTGGAGTGGCATGAACGTGAAACAAGGAGTGGAGTCATCAAGGAGCGCCTATCTCTCGTGTACGTCGCCAAAGCTTACATGACCGCCGTCAGTGTCACTGAGAAGAGAAATTTGATTTGGGATTTGAGGTAATTTTAATGTAATTTATCAAAACTTCATTATATTGATGAAGAAATTTATATCAGCAAATTATGCTAATTCACCTCCAGACTATAAATTGAAAGGATTAAAAAGGATTTCCCATTTCGTTCTGAAGGTCTGCGTCTGGGTATTAAAATAATTAACATATTTCTATAAGTTGGATTTTCCATGATCATTCATAAAATAGTGTCAAAATAATTAGCACAGTATAATAAAATACCATATCTCTATTTACTGTTATTTATTTACCCTTTTTCTTAATTTTTTAGGAGTCTCTTAGCCAGAAATCCAAAAGGTCATCTGTCTGCCGGTATCTACTTTTACGTGAAGCCTAAAGACCAGTTATTTACCATGTTCTTTGACAACAACAACGGCAAGCAGAGGAAGAAGCTCCGATTTGACACATTCTTGGAGCTGCAGAAGGTAATATTACAAAATAACTATGACAACGAAATGCAAACAATAAAATTTATTGTCCTTGTTCTACCTATGCAGGATTTAAATAAGTATGTCTTATATGGGTTGTAGAAGATTTTCCATATATATGAAAAATAGTTCACATATTTCTCTAGAGGAAGAGTTTTTGGCAGCAATTTTACTGTAGAAGCGTCATTATCTTGGCAATTTGCCAATTTATAAAAATATGGAATGTATGTCGCATTAGTGACGACAGTAATGTTATTTTCAATATAAGAATGGGTTTTCTTTAAATCTTAAGCTAAAATTTCATTTATTTTATCAATCAAAGGTTCTCGTTATTATTGCTACCGTTCTCACCTACCAAACCTTATCTAGTCAGCGTGATTAAGGTATTTGCTACTCCCATATAGAATTACCGGTGTCCAGTACTTACATGAAGTCTATTGATTACATCTAACACATTATTAGGATAATGTACCAAAATTATCGTCTTGTTAAATAGTTTTTTATCACAGCGATTATATACAAAGGCGATATTCGTATCATTTCACAATTAACAAATAATTTTTGATGATATAACTTATCTTCTTTGATTTATTAACTAAAATTTTGATTGTGTAAAATAATTCACTCGGCTTGCAAGTAGAAAATCCATTTATCAACTACTCTTATCAATCTAAATAAGATAAGTAATAATTGAATTCAGTTCTCATGAGAGACTAAACACTTCTTATCTTCCCGTTTTATTCTTTGCAGATTCCCGATGATGTGGTTGAGGATGTAGATCAGTGTAACGACCAGCTGCATCTAAGAGATGGTGAGCTACTCTCCATCCTAAATAAACTGGCCACCATAATGGCAGACCAAGAATACGTCTCCGAAATTTTGGATATCAACAACAAAGTCGTGCAACTATCAGCTGGGAACTAAACATCTATGCTAGATCATAAAAAATAGCATTAGATATTAAACAATAAAGAAGATGTTTTAGGCACTTATGTTAATTTATACCTTTTGTATTTTCTTGTATTTAACTAATTAATGTATCTCCATTGTTACTTTTTAACTATTTAATTTATCCGTCATTAGTTTTCATTATATTGAAGTTACTGATATTAACAATTCATATTATTTTAATGTTTTAAAACATAAACACTCTGTAGTTTGTAGAACTATCTGATATCAGATATGACGAGACAATATTTGGTTCAATTGGAAATAAACAATTTAAAAGTATTTATTGGGTTTATTATTTTTTTATGGTTTACTAGATGAACCTATGAACTTTGTATCACCGAGACGATAGGTCTCCCCAAAGAATAATTTGTGTTTGAAAAATAATTAATAGTAATCCGTAGTGGCAATGGAAGAAATGAGTTTTATTATCACGTTAGTTGAATGACTACAATATTTAATAATAATTTTCTTTAGAACTTTTTATACAATTTTCAAAAGAGATTTCGTGACTCCTTTCACGCACGTATTCCCTCCAGCATACAACATGGGTTCCTTTAAAACAGGCATGAAAAAGCACTTTTCAGGCCGGTAAGGTGAGGATGGCTAGGGCAGTACGTCGCATGCTGCACTAGCTATCTTCACATATGGACTCCACATGGTGAAGTTAGTTTCTTGTGTAAGACGACTTACAGACCAAAATAACAGAAATGAAACTAACATTTTTCAATAATCGAATTGGGGATAATTTAAATGACAAATATTATTTACTTCAGAAATTAAGTTGAAGTTTCGATAACTACTTGTACTTGCGAAAGCTAATCAAACCCTGTAACTTTGTGGAGAGTTTCGTGATCGTATTGTTGTAGGCGTTAAAGATACTGATGTTGTAAAAGAACCACTTAGACAAGAAGACCTTGTACCAGAGTCAGCTATCAACACATGTGCAGCGGAAAGAGTCTCAGTACAGGTGACAGGACGATTGTTCCTAAATCTATGACTTCACAATATGAATACAACTCCATCCTATTCTTATTCTGAAATTAAAAACCTTTCTGAAGTATGAAAGTAGAAGTATCAAAAATGATATTCCGATGCAGATAAATCATTTCCAACACTCTAAGTTCCTTGTGTTACGCATTAAAACCGCCTTCACCTAGCTGTATTGCTTTCAATATTTTATAAGGCGAAACTTTCAGCCATTCGAGTGTGAATATTGCTTCTAAAATTCATTTTAAACTATGTGAGAAATAAAATAGGGACAATGGCTATGATTCTTCAGCCCTAAAATTAAATTGGCGTACTTCTTTACAATCCGATGACAACTTCTAAAATTGCATGTTTTCCATAATTTAACGTGCATTATAAAACATCCCGATTTTTTCAAACAAGGGAATTTTATCTAGTACTATTAACCCAAATATGGAGAAGTGTATGAAGATAATAATGATGGAGATAGTGACAAATGGATTGTAATAATTATTTATTATCATTATACGTTGTGTAGTGTTGAGTTACTAATTTGGTTGAAATTTACACTAGAGGGACATATGATAATGTAAATTAAATATAATTAGGGCTGGAACTGGTTTGCACCAAATGCAAGTATTATACGCATAGCGTACAGAATGCAGATGCAGCCTCGAAGGATTAGCAATATATGAAATACGCTACACCACCAAGTGAATAAAAAACTATCACATACAGATTAATAAAAATGACAGAAGCACAATAAACTGAAGATTAGATAAGAAATGATATCTGAAGACATCAAAGTCAGAAAAGTAGGTATAGCGGTTCTTTACTCTGTACACACATAGCATGCAGTCCGGTTGCATTCTTACATTATAATTGGTGTCTCCAGCCTTTATACGTATAACGAGTCTATTGTATGTGGCACGTGGTTGATAATCGATTGATAATAGAATTCCCGGTACAGCACAGTGCTAATGACCGAATAACTTGTCCTCGTAACTTCCACGAACGGGTGATAACTCGAACAGACAAAACACATAATTATATATGTAAACTTGAACTAACGTACGATATTATGTACGATACTTTCTATTTTCAAAATGTAACATTTTTGTGGGTTAATTACGTTTGCTCTCATCTTTATCGAGCTATATGCATAAAAATACATCTAATAGAGTAGTAAGATAATTAATTAGTCAAAGTCAAAGTGAAAATATTTTAAATAGACACATTTACTAAGTACTTTTAAATCGTCAAAACAGGGAATATGTATGAGAAAAATAAATAAATGTAATTAAAAGTATAGCACTAGTTATAGTGATAAATTTAAGTGGTTATTAATTTATGGGTGTTTTGCAAATTGCCCCAGTTTAAAATTTTTGAAAATTTAATACTTAATTAGTAATAAAATAATTAGTACTAATTAATACAAATAATTAGTTAATTAGTACTTAATTAGTAAAAGTTAGTTGTGTGTTTCTTCTGTGTTATATTATGTATTAGTGGGGTACGCGATACTGAACTCTAATAAAGCTCTATAGACAGTCGAGCTTTTTAGCGAGTTAGCAATATCATAGTTTGATAGCTTGCCCGTACTTAGGGAGCATAAACAGTGTAAGTGGGTAGTGTAGTGATATTGCGGGGCTAATTACGAAAAAAAACTCAATTATTATCAATATTAATTATTGTATATAGTTATTATACGAATATTAATTATTATAGATAACAAGCTATCCCCGTTAGCTTTGTACCGCCTGGGAAAGTAATACAAAATAGTTGAACATTGAATAACCTACAACTTGCCTACAACCTTACAAAAGCGCTATCTATGAAAAGTAATTCGTAGTAGGTAGCAGATATGACAATTTGCAATGTCAATTTTTCAAACTGAATAAAAAAAATTTATTATTTTACATTTTTAGTCTTTTCTAATAATATTTAAATTGGTTTTTTTAAACCTCACCTGAATTGTTCGGTTTAGCGAACAACAAAACAATATAAAATAATCAAATTGGGTAAGCCATTTTTGAGTATTAGCGAGCCTTATATATTTATATATATAAAAAAAAAGATCAGCTATAAGCGTGCGTGATATGAGCTGTCAATTACAGAAAATAAGTTCCAATTATTTTGATATACCTAATAGTTATTATGTTATTCGGGGCGAACATGAATACAATAGATAAGAGATCTAAAATCGATTTAGCCATTCTCGAGATATGAATGATGTTACTAATCTTACTAAGTTTTAGTTATGTATACTATTAATCTGTCTATTTAAACAGTGTAAACATAAAAAGACGTTGAAAATAAACAACTCTGGATTAGCTTGCACTTAACTCTACAACCATTTAGCGCTTTTTATCAATATGCCTAGGTTTATAGGAATTCAAATCCCGGTTGTTTCAAATGAAAAGAGGTCCAACGCTGGTCCTTTGCAGCAAAAGTAGAAAAAACCTATTCTCAATCTAAATAATAAGACTACAGACTTTATCTATTGTTCTTTTCTGTATAATTTATCGAGATTTTTTTTGTAAAAAAGTGGATTTTTTCTAATGATTAGGATGAAGAATATTCTTTTAATAATAAAGGCGACCGATGATAATTATTTCGAGCAATTATTAATTCTTTACATTGACAGCGTCTTATCAAAAAAGGTTCACTGTTCTGATAAACTTAAAAACCCGATATTACGTAATTATCTGATAATTTGGTATTGGGTCGTACCTGCCTACCTTAGTTTGTAATTTTTTTTGAAGTTTCATAAATTAATAGATTTTTTTTTCAAAGCGAAACGATTTTAGGTTTGAAGAAAAAGATTGATAAATTAACGTTACTATGCTAGAATACAATAATAGAGCTTAATTCCATAGCACCACGTAACGTCTGTTTGTCAAAAATTCACGTGTACAGTTACGTGATTAATCAATCACAAACAAAACCAAGAACAAAGTAGTTATTTCAGATTCATTACTCAAATCAAAACTTAATTTGATTTTGATATCTATCTAAATTACTTACTCGATCATATAAATGGCAGCGTAGGATAGACATGAACAAATAACGTCGCTATTCACCTGTCGGCATTCGGCTCGATGCAAACTAATGAATGCATTTTGAAACAAATATTTTGATCGTTTAACGAAACAAAAGCCAGAGCAGACACGTAGTCAGCTGTGCTTGTTTGATAGAAGGGGAAGGGCGATAGTCCTGTCATGCGCAGTTGCCATGGACGCCGCACCAACACGTGTGAATCATGCTGCACATATAACGTTATAACGTTATTGATTTTTGCAATGTTAAAATCATTAAGCAGACAGTGTTGTACTATTAGCCGAAATTGCAACATTCTCATATAAAACATGTGCAAAAAATAAAAAGTATTTGAAAATTTTGAGATGTTGCCATAACCATACATTTTAGACTAATTTGGTACAAAAATAACATCAATTAATGAAAATCTACTGGATTGATTACACATAATTATTTTTATACTTTCTGCATGAAATAATTTATTACTGAATTTGAACTTCTTAACTTAATACATTCAGAATTGAGATGCGAACTCTAACATAAAAACGTTATTTAAGCAACTCGTTACTTAAAATTATAACCTACTTTTTCTTCGATGGAAGTCACTAGCAGCAGCGACGTAAAATTATATTAGCGAGAGCACAACACACACAACGCTATTCAACGATCAGTTTGTCTGGGGTCGTTGAAGGGGATTTACGTTCGGATAGAGCGCGCCCAAAGGCAGCGATCTTTTCTTTTTTTATTTGGCTTCTAGCCGTTGTATGGGTAAGTGAAGTTTAGTTTATTTGTTAACTACTATAGTTCAAGTGCTAGTGCATTAGTAATGGTACAAACTGCGTAAAAAGTGTATTAACAAAGTGAATGAAGCTATTGCTCCTATAACGCAACACGCAAGAATTGTTTTGTTTAATAAAATATAAACAAAGGCAACTGTTTAAGTGAACAAAGAATTAGAAGCTGGTTAAATAAATAAACGCTTTAATTTTTACAAATTACTGTTTCCCATCCTTTGTGATGTGACGTACGTAGAAACGAAAATTGGGGGTGATAAACTTTGTGAAAAGACGTTCATGCGTAGTGACTTGCGTTATAACTTGTTGAATTTCATGATTTGTGACAGATTACTGTTTATTATACGAGAATTTTTTTGCAAACAAAGGATATTGTGCTGCACTTTCACTTAATACCTACGTAAGTGAGGCAACTTACAGCTTAAGTCGTCCTCAATCGAACCTGTTACGTCAAGAAATAACATTGTTGATGACGAAAACAAAAGCAACAATAAAAATTAATCTATTAAAAATTATACTCAAACAATTCATTTGCTATCAATTAATGTTCATAGCTTGGAATGTACATATATATTAAAGTTATTTTAAACAATGATTACAGTGTTGTATAAAATATAATACGTAATAAATATTTTTCTTAATAAATATAAACGTAGGCATTGCGTAAGACGTATACGTATGTAGCCGAATAATGATTTAAAATGTAACTGTACTGTAAATATGTCTTCTATTTGTAAATTTAATAAAATAAATATATGGCGGTAAATACAAAATCGTCTTGCAATATTTCTCATCAGTAAGGCTTACTTTATCTACGTTTCTACCAAGAATTCTTAATGTTATGTCTAGGGTTGCCAACATTTCATCAGCGAATTGTAGTATTTTCCAAAATAAGTTTAAAAAAATATAGTATTTTATGGAAAATGGAAAAAATAAACATTTATTTAGTGCTATATATTTCTCCAACAGCATATAGTATGCAGACCTTAAATATAGTGTAATACTATATATTGTAGTCGGATGGCAACCCTAGTCATGTCCCAGTTTATAGTGAGTGCCGTAGGTAGTGTTGAGCTAACCAACTAGAATAGGCCTGCCTACAGCCTCCCACTATGTTACGTCGACGGGGACGTATTTATTGCTTTGACGTAGATTATTTTCATTGTACTCGGGGGTTGGGGGCGAGGACACCCACGCACTTGAAGCACTGGCTGTAGATTATGATATTTCGATACCTACTAGTGTGACGTAATTACCTATTTAAAAGATATGTTATATCATACAGTTTTAACTAAGCCATAACTTATAAGTTCCAATTCAGTAACTTTCACGTTTTCAACAACAAAAACTAATATATGAACTCGATAAAGAACTCAAAAATTGTGTAGAAAATGGAACATGACATTGTTTAAAACAAATTTTAAAAATTATTCAGCATGCGTAGCACAAGGAACTCGAGAAGATTTCTTTTCTCGGTTCATTGTATGGGAGTTGAAGTAGACAAAACGTTTCTCGAGTGTCTTGTGCTACGCGTGCAGGTCATAATTACAAAATATCTTATTTCCATAACTTTTCTGAAATCTCAAAACATAAACATAAGTAACACAAGGCACGCGATGACTGACAGTTATTATACTATATAAACATCCTGGCTTTCGGTAACAATGTAGAATCGTGTGTACACGCTATAAAGTTTGCGTCAAAAGTTCACGACATTCAATATACTGCCATTCTCCAAAGAAAGGAAAAACTATGCGTAGAACTCGGCCGATGAATGAATCTTGGCATGCTACTTGGCAACATGAATACAACGGTCAAATTCGACTGTTTCTTGTCTCAATACGTTCACGAGCGACTTGTTTGACCATAAGGAGGCCACGCACATTGACCCACATAGTCTTACTACAAAAACAACCTTGGTCTCTTTTCTACGATGATTAGATACTAAATTTACATATTCAATTAATTATCTAAGAACGAGATAGCACAGGTACCCTCCACCAACCCATGGTCCTGCTTACCTTGCGGCATACGGACCGAATCACGGGAGAGCGAGATAGCAGACTTAAGTTAGTAACACCCCTGAATTTCTAAAAAAAAATTACCATCAATCATCATCAACAGCCTTTTAAGTCAGGTACAAACGTTCCTGCATGAGAGAAACTCCTAAATAGTCGGCTCCACCACGCGGGCTTAATGTGGGTTGGTGTCAATAACAAACATGTCCCGTAACAAATGCGCGGTGATGTGGATTGTTTACCTGTCAATTAATACATTATCTGATTAGAACAAATTTTAAATCGATTTCTATTCCACTGATATGTTAACTTCATACATTCTGTTACATTATAACAAGAAATATAAAGTATAAAAAGTGAACTTTTAAAAAGTCAGCTTTATATTTCTTGTTATAATTTTTCCCGGTAACGAATACGTTGTCATCCACCCTGATTCATCACAGGATGGCATTTCCACAGTATTAATGAGTCATAGTTTTGTAGAGCGCAAAGACTTCAAATAATGTATTTTTTATTATACTTACCTAACAAACATGACTAACGTCATTACACTTGAAAACTTCTTACATACTATATATTTACAAACTTTATTTTACACAACAATTTTTTCCATTTTTTAATAATATTAATTCTATTTGTTTATCCCAATTTTTTATTCCGAACTTGTAACCGCGTAAATTCGTTCATATAGATGAATGATTTAAAAAAAATTGAGAAGGCGGTGGTACCTTCCTAGACCACCCTCTACATGAACTTAATTCGATATAAGAGAACGGAATAGGACTACAATAAAAACATGATATTGTACCTACACAATCCAAGAATACCTACCGTGTTTGACCTACAAACAGTAGATTAAACATCTTTTACTTTATTAATTAACATTCCTTTCTACAAATGGTGTTGCTAATAATATTAAGCCATCAAGGATACCAACTTCGCAACGTTATACGCAACTATAATGTAACGCAGTAACGTTATTATCAACCTATAGTGTAATGGTTATTCAACTCTTTAAATACACAATAACAACGATCAATTGATAATAATTGGTTGTGGAATTTGTTTGTCTCATCATCACATATTGCGATCAATGTACTTCCAATTGGATTAAATAAGGAAAGCTAGCTTATTAGAAGTTTCTAATACAATAACATTACAAATATCAGGGATAAGGACCGTGAGTAACTGGGATTATACTATAACAAATTCCGAAATGTTCCGTTAGTTGTTATTCTTCACGAAAACCAACCAAATTTTGCTATGATTAGTCGTTGGTGCGACAGGGAAAATTATTTATTAATATTAATATTTTCATTAATGTCGAGACGTGATTCTAATTTATTTATTTAATATTGTGTACCTAGAAAAATTAACAAACAACATGTAATAACTTGAAATGAACATGTCATGTAATATTTACATTTTCATTTCATGTTATTCATTTGTCATTCGCCTTGTTATTTCAGAAATTTTAAGAAATCACTTGTTAATATTTTCAAGTGGTGTGGTTTCTTGATTTCGTTATTCTGCTTGCCTTATATTTGGTTTTTTGTTTGACACGTAAAAATACTTCCATCTTTTCTGCGATCTACATATATGTGAGAAACATAGCAGTTTTTTGCATTGTGTTATTGTGTATATATAAGATTCATAAATTTTGTTTTTCTATTGTGTAGAAACTCACATATAATTCCAGTACCGAAGAGAATTGAAGATGCAAGAATCTTAGGATTGTCTTTGGTACCTTATTTTTATTTGTTTCGCAGAATATCATTTAATGTTTGTGTTCGATTATGAGCTATAATTTAACTTATGAACTAGAACTACTTTCTTCAAGCTCGAACTTAGCACAAAGAAATCGGGAATTTTGGGCATTGAAGACTTAAAATGTAAATTACTTTACATCGCAAACAAAATGTTTGTCAAGTTCTTTGTGGAAAAACTCATCTCCTAGTTCTGAATGGGGGGTTGATGTGAAGATCTCATCAGAGACTAAACACAAAAGATTTTTTATTCTGGGTGACTGCCGAGCTGGGAAAGAACGAAAGGCTATTAATGTTACTTTCATGCATCAGTCATTGCACTTGCAGTATCGCTTCATTCGCGTGCCATCTCTTTGTCGCTATCAAGCGTTTATTGTTCGGATATTTCTGAGAAATATTCTTATAAGACGTCAAAATGTAACGTTTCAAAATTAGACACTTGCATTGAATCGGAAACGACATGAAAGGTGAACAGCCTTCAAGTCTGAGGTATAATAGGTAATACATTATGTATCACCTTGAGTTGTTGTCAGCAAGGGTTAGTATATGATTTCGGAAATATTTAGTGATGTATGAATGAATTAATCTTCCAAAAGCTTTGAACCCGATACTACCGTACAATCTAAATTCAAATAACGTCTCGAGGTCCCCGGGCGTATATCGCGACTCAACAAATTAAGGGGAATCCACTACTTACCTGACTATCTGTAGGTTTGATAATTTGTATGAATTATACTATTTTAATTTAACCCTTGATGTAATTGCTTATAGTAAGAACTCGACGACTCCATAATCTAAATACAGATTTTCTGGTAATTTCACGATACAAAAATATCTCTTGTTTTATTAGAGGTAATAATTGTTTAAAAGTATATGTGTTTTAATTTATCAATAAGAAGTAGGTTATACACTTTAAAACTTAAGATATTTGGTTTAAACTATAATATTTTTTTCAATGAATCTTCAGAAGAGCAATAAATGATGTTTCTATCGAAACAAAAATAATTGTAATGTCTAATAAATCTAAGCCTACGTATTCAAACAGTTTTTATTTAATGATAACGAACGTCAACGTCAATTCTTAGACGCCTTTGAAAGCTTTAAAGGTGTTGCTGCCAAATAACTGATAAATAATCAACAAAATTTTTATATTTTAAATAAGGACGACAGATAAAAAATGGTTACTTGGTAATACTTTATTATCTTTCTTATCTTGCTATTGTGACGGGGAATCAAATAAAAGATTATTGTAATAGTTATAAATTTTTGTTACTTCATTATTATTTTAGTCTTTGATAACATTACTAAACGTAATTTAATTAAATAACTCACAGAAAACACTCAGGACGAATACGAATCTTACTTATGACAACATACTCTTAAAAACGGTTCAAGCCGATTATTAATGCTAAGATACATACTCACGAAAAACATTACCTTCCTTCTGGGTCAGTCACAACACTCGACCAATTCTCTCACAGACTTTTGTCACTTGTATAAATGATATTATATAGCGTTAAAACGACAACACGACATTTGATAAGAAGGTTGCATGATAACATGACATATTTAAATAATGGTTATGAATTTTTGAAATTAATTAAATTTACTGGATACAGTAATTTGATGTCTCTTTCTGCAACGCACTGTTGCTAGAACGAAAGGTCCGATCTAAAGTGACAGATTTTGTTGAAAAGAATTGGTTCATACTTGTAGGAATGTATTCTGTAGAACAATAATGTTTATTTTTACTGACCAAAAACTGATTGACGGTTTTGTAAACGATAAACCTATAAATAAAAACTTAATACAAAATAAATGTATAACAATAATCATTATTATTATTAAGCTAAAATAAAAAGTATGAAACGCAAAATTACCAAAGACGAGGACGTAAGAGAGGAGTAAGCTTTCATGATAATTTAAACTTCTCAATTTTAACTCAAAACACGTGTACTTCCAACGGAAATTTTCACATATTTTTTTTGCAGAGCGTGAAAAACCAACATCATTGGTGTTAGAGAGTCAGCGAGAGGCGCTCATCAAGGGCGTCGAAGTCGCTAGCTCGTTCCGCCGCGACGATGGGCGGTTGGAGCGCCTGGGGGCGGAGGCCGAACCGGCCTCGCCCGCCGTTGGCCGCTGGGGCGCCGAGTGGCCGAGTTGACTCGCTTCGGCCGCACGGGACGAGGCCGGCCTCGCCCGTGACCTGACCAGGTACAGATTCAAATCTTATCTCGTGCCATGTAGGGTTACCGACAAACATGTACTCCATTAATTGATGAAACTTAACAAGAGTAATCTTGGATTTGTCATTAGTAACTCAAAAATAAAATTTTCTGATTTTTATTGGAACCGATGTGATTATTTTCATTATTGCATTAATGTACGATAATTTAAATGTACTATGAGCACAAGAATTGGAATCATTCTCCATACAAAGTAGACTGTATACAAAATTAATATTGAAATAACTACACAATGACAAAACATCTCTAGGGCATATTATTATAAACAGTTCTTAAAATTGAAGAGACATTAGAATTTTCGGCATTTCCTCCCCCATCAAAGTGGAGATTTCTTTTCGATACAATTATAACACCCAGGCCTTTGGTACTAAACTTGGGAGTTAGTCTATCACCCGATATTTATAAAGGATTGGTCAGCAATCATACAACTCGTTTGATGGTACCGGATCAACCTATTCAAGTAAATCACTAGTTTCTTTAGTTAAAATCGCTGGAAATGCTGTGTTGGCTTCAAGTCTATTGGTTTCTTAATGAGCGCTGCGACCTTAACCACCGCTAAAACTTAACACTACAAAGGTGTTGTTTTGCTGTGATAACTGTAAGGTGGAGGCCCTTCCCAGTAGGACGCTCATAATTTGAGTGGAAGTCGGAAGTCGGATCCTTGTTGAGCAGGCTACCCCTGCCGCCCGCGCGGTGGGGCCGATCGCGACGCCCGCTGGAGTTGACGGCAGCCTCGCACGAGGAGCTCGCCACCAAAGCTGAGGCGGTGCTGCGCCGCCTCCTCGTTACCGACAACTACGACTCCGTTAGCAACTTCGTGTCACTGCACGACGCCTTTCAGCGGGCTGATGAGACTCTTTACGAGGTAATTACTTCATCTTTTTTCGCCGCAAAAACTGTGGCATCCAATTTTATATATAGATATAAAATTGGATGCCACAGTTTTTATCTATCTACATTTTTACTCTCATTAAAAATTTTTGCAAGGGAAATATTTGGTAAAAGCTAGACCAATAATTATTTACCAGGAAATAATATACCTTAATAAACCTTTAATAAGTAATAAACCTTTACTTCTATCTCCAAAAGGGACGATCTATAACATATTCTTTCAATTTCACGAAAGCCTTTTATAATGATATATAAAAAAAGATCATATATGTAGGTTTGCTTAGGGATTAATCATGTGGTCTTATGCCATCATGTAATGCCAATTTTTCTTTTCAAGGTATATGAAAAATATTGGCCACCTATCAGAGCTCGCAAACACACATGCGTGGGGCTCGGCTTAGAACTGATCCGTCGATGGCGAAGCCTCAACAAGGAGTTCCCTGGCTTTGCACCAGCAACTGCCCTGCTCTCGTGCGAGGAGGCAGTGGTCGACGTCCGCGGCTACGTTTCCAGGGGTGACAGTCCTGCTAACGTTGCTGCAGAGAAGGAACACGTGATGGTAGGCGTGCAAATACGGCTGGAAGGGAGGCCAGGGTTACTGCTAGCCGACCCTGGGTATCACGTGCCGAGGATCGTTACTGTTATGGCTGATCGAGCGTATCCGCATACTGGTAAGTTAACCAAAAGGCTCAATAAAATGTCAATTAAAAGAGAATTAAAATACCCAAGACTAGACTTTAACCACTTTAGCTAAACTAAGACCGTAATTCTCAGGTTGGTTCACGCAATCAGACGAGCCGCACTGCCGCAAGGAGTACAACTACGTGTTTAGCCCACAGAACAGTGGTTATGTTGAGTGGCAGGAGAAGGTGACCAGGGGAAACAAGATCAAGTGGCAGACTTCACTAGTGTACGTCGCTAGACCCTACCTGGATGGGGTCAACGTCACTGAGAGGAGAAACCTTGTCTATAACTTCAGGTACCATAAAGACAAACCAACAGCTTTTTCTGGAGATAACTGAGTTACGAGACAAGAAGTCAATTTCTTAGGGAACCGGTAATAATACACATACACAGTTACCATGGTGGCCGAAAGACTACGAAAGACCCCAATAACTCTTTTAGCCGAATCTCGAGTGATTTCATTCTGACCAGTTTCTTATTTATCCTTAAAGTAATGGTATAAAATATAACTTCGGAAGACACGATAAACTGTTGGTCCAGGTTGTTACGGCAATCGCCTTCACCCACCAAGCCGCAAGAGCCAGAATGATGGTGTGAGCCGTACCCAAACTCCTCGTGTGTAACTCCCATGTAGGATAACACTGGTTTTCTAACATGGGAGTTCAGCTCAGCTCAGCAGTGGGTCGTATGCTTTTGATTATGATGATGATGACAGTCTAGTAACTACATTGATTCTCCCGAGCATTTCCGACTCTTCGCTGAATAACTTGTGTTGTCCCTAGGAGCCTCTTGTCCCGCGATCAGAAAGGCCAAGTGCGAGCAGGCCTCTATTTCCCAGTTGGAGAGCTGATCAAGGACGCGCAGTTCACTTTGTTCTTCGATAATGGCTCCGAAAAGCGAAAGACAAAATACAAGTTCATCACGTTCTTAGAGGCTGATAGCGTAAGTATACCTATCATATCATTTGTCAAAATGTCCTTGTCTAAACTAAAGTGCCGGATAAAGCCCATGTAAAATACGAACTACTTTGATTTGCTTAAAGTCAAATTTTTTTTTATAATAAATGACCACAAACTTCCAATATTACTTGATTCAAGTCACAATATCTTTAATTAAATAGACTCATTTACTAAGTTCTTTTAAATTGTCATAACAGGGAATGTGTATATGAGAAAGATAAATAAATGTTATTAACGATATAGCAATAGTAATAGTGATAACTTTAAGTGGTTATTAACCGGGTATTTGCAAATTGTCCCAGTTATAGAATTTAATTATGTAGATAAATTATATTAGAATTAAAAACAACACTTATGCATATTCCCAATTAACATTAACCCTACCACTGTTTCAACGAATTAGTAGCTGCAGAGAAGCGGTGTAAGAAACTCTCAGCCTTTGGTATTTGTAATGACATAAAAATACTAAAGGTTGAGAAAATTACACAATTTACTTATGACATTATGTATTAGTATTACTAATATATAGTCATATCTGGTTAGATTAAGTTTCAATTCAGTTTGATTATAGCTTAGTTTATTTAATTGCATTTTTAAATAGTGCATGCATTCTCATCACCTAAATATTCCTGAACTTTGTAGTGACCTTTTTACATCAAATTTAGTTTTATTTAGTCTTTACATTTGTGTTTAGGCAGTTCAGTTATATTTGGCGGGATTTTGTTATAAATGTCCCATAAAAGAATGACTTTTTATATGTAAGTTTTAGTAATTTTCATAATTTGTGGTCATTTATTATAAAAAAAGTTAGTTCCTTTGCCCGTTCATATATTATATGAACGAATGTAACAAATTAGTTTGACCATAAACAAATCAAAGTCCTCTTCGTATTTTGTACGGGCTATATTTTTAATACGTATTCCAAACTGTCTGTAAATACGAGTAGTTCAAAGGATCACTATTTTTTCTTAGTTTTAACTGTGGTAAGCACGGGGGCCGTAGCATTTAGTACTGTTCTATATGGCTAATCAGACACTGACTACAGCGGCGAGTCAATGTAGCGTCTTAGCCATAAAAGAGGAAGATTTCGGTAATAGGGTGTAAAGTTTGTGTGCATTTATGTTTTTGTCATAAAACCAATCGTGTTCGTAAACGTGCATAATTATATTGTCCTTTCAATGATGTTACAAGACGTATATTAAGCCAAATTGTTAATAATTCAACAACAAAACAGTTTCTAATAAAGGATAAGTATGAAAAACGAAGAAATTTAAGAATCAGTTACAGGTTCCGATCGCATCTATTATCCATCCATAAAACAAGTCATAACATGTTTTTTGTGGTTGAAAGTGTAATTGGACTTGTAGTCCTTAGTAGAACTTGAGTTAAGTAGTTCCAGACCTGTAATTGAAAACACATTAGGCTTGGCAAAACACACATTATTTATTCACGAGATAACAGTTGTTGGGACATAGATAAACCATACATTAGACATCTATGTATAGAATAATGAGGTCCGTTAATACCATGGTAAGTTTCTATGTGGAATCTAATTGGAAGAACAATAATAGTATGGTATTAAAATAGTAATTTGCGACCATGTAAGCAAGAAATAGCTAATTAGAAATGGAAATGGTATATCGACAAGTGCGTATTCCCTCCCTCATACATGGGTTTCTTTAAAAGAATCGTGGGTCGGCAAGGTGAGGGTGGCTAGGGTAGTTTGTCGCATGCTTCACTAGCTATCTTCACATATAGTCCATATCTCCTCTACTGCTTATCATCAGGTTATGCAAAAGTAAAAAAAAGTGCATGCAAAAAAAAGTAACAAAGTTATTAAATAAATGAATTTGTGAGTGATTGGGAATGGGCCTTAGGAAGTAAAAAATTTTCACAACTCTCATAAAAGGCTAACTCACCAGTAACACTCACTAACAGTATTATTTATTGCTCACAGATTCCTGAATCAGTATCAGAAGATATAGACACATGCAACAACCTGATGAACTACAAAGACGGAGAGCTCCGCGGGGTGATCTGCAAGCTCGCCAAGGTGATCTCCGACGAGCGCTTCATCTCCCAAATGCTTGAAATCAACGAAGACATCTGCCGCTTGAGCCTCTAATAAAACCAACACAAAATGGCTGACGACATTAAAATGGCCGACCCCAGACAAGAGCCAATAACAAAGAAGCGTTCCATACAATTTTATTTTTGTCATTTAATTTGTAGATTAGTTATCGCATATATTTTTTTAATAATATAATGGGTACATTAAATTTTCGGTTGTGGGTTAATAGTTTTATTAATATTTTTTACATTACATTTAGTAGAATAATAAAAATGTTGAGGTAATTTTTTTGTAGATAACTGGTACTTAACCATTTATTTTATATTATGTACTTGAATTACTTTTCTAATATATGATTATTTGACAAACTTACTTACATTAGTTTTAATTTATGCTTCACCCTTTTATTCCTATATAATAAACTATATAAAATTACGAAACCAAGATGGGAAATAATTGGTAAAACAATTAAGACTTTGAAATAACCATCCAAATGTATAGGCATTGTGTAAATAAGGTTAAATGTATAAAATATCAAATGAAACAAGGTAGTACGAGAAACAAAATATTTTATTGAAGGAATGGGCAATCATATCCAGCACCTTTTAAATTTTGTGCAGATTTCAAACATCACAATGGGCATATATTTCCACTGGATCTTAGGGTAATTTACACACACTTATTACTACATTATGTCATAAGCTAAATAAAATTTAAATATTATATCTATTTGAGATAGTCGGGGTCTATGGGCTGATACTATCGTAATATCTTAATTAATTAATGGCAATACTATTCGGAAAACTTCAACATCAGTATTCAACATAATGCCATAATACAACTGTATTTTTCGTTTCACATTCCCCAACTGAATAAGACAAATGGATTCTTAAATTTCAATTATAAATCAATTTCTTAATGCATTGTGCATTGCAATATTGTCTAGGTAATTTGACAGTTTGTTTATAGTTGATAAAACTGTCAATACTTCATCTTCATCTACCACAAACTGCTGTCAAGTGCGCTTGCTGCCCGCTCGAACCCGAGGTATGATTAATATTTAAGAGACCATCTTAAATTAATCCGTTACTTTGTGTATCTTATTTTGCTAGTTCAAATTACCATCACACATTCCACAGCGACAATAAATACACATTGCATTAGATAATTCAATATATAAATTATGTTAATAATAAAAAGTACTAACTAAGATTCGGACCTCCAAAGTTGTTTATATCAATGATATAATGAAATGTTAATAGGCTGCCAATTATTTGTATAGGAAAGAATGTAAAGATTTGTGAAGGAGTGGGAATGCGCCTGCGCATATGTCAATGTTATTTACATTCTATTCCTCACAGCTTCTACGTTGAATGAGATGTTGTCGAAAACACTCGAATTCACAACTCTATAACTTTATTTTTAATTAATCAAAGCCAGACAAAGTAAGTTTTCTAATAAATGTCACTGAGCTTCGAATGTTAGTCAATTCGTTGAGATAGCTTAACTTTATACACACAGGCGCCAAGGCAATAAGGCGCGGGATGAAATCCAGCGCCAATAATTGAAATTATTTTTGTTACACAACACAGGGTTCTCAATTTGAGTATCGATCGAAGTCTACCACGACAATAGTCACGTGTATGACTTAATTTAACACTATTTGAAACAACTCAATGTTTACGATTCGGGCTTTAGTTTGTTAATGGGCTGTGCATTTTTATATTTTCAAATATATTTTGCAAATATAAAAAATATCCATGTCAAAACCCGACAGCAAAAAAGGGGCCCTTCGTAGGTTTCGCACACAGGCGTTGCCGGGGGACAGCGCGGCCCTGGTGTCTAGTATATTATGATCCCGTTTCCTGTACCTTTAAAAGCACTATATTTATATATAAACTAGATAGCTACTAATACAAAACTATCAATACACAAATTTTATTTCTGATTACAAATCTTAGGAATAAGGTTACAAAGAAGAGTGTTGATATTTAACGTAATTAGAAATACATTTGTCTCAGAATTGCATATATAACTTGACATAGGTTATCACTACTACTATGTAGTTTGTATCATATATCTTTTTTGTTTTAGTTACTTTATAACTAAATAGAAGTTCTTTTTTCAGAATCTAACGAGAACTACTTCGAAAAATGGTGTTCCAAAAGATATTACTAGTCATTTCTGATATGACCTTTACCAGCTTCTTAATAGGGGTTATTTTCCTTTTTTGGTTTCTCCTTTTTTGGTTATAGGCAATATGGCTTATGAATTTTACCCGATTTGAGATAGTCGCTATTCTTATTTTGCATTCTTTATTAATAGCCATCGGCTCTGTTTATTCCTTAAGGATTGTGAAAACGTAATGCTTACAAATTATAGATCTACGAGTCTTTACTAAAAACTAAGCCTAAAATCCTAAAAAGTAAACTAACTTTACGTTTATGTCTCATTCTATTCTTCTATTGAAGTGGAATGAAAGTGAGGCAGATGAAATAAATTTGTTTTAAAGTTTAACATCAGTAATTTCGTTTGAAATGTAAACTAAAATTAATATTTGTGAGATAGAACTAATGTTATTTTTCTCTAATTATCCTCACTTCAGGGATGAAATATTTTTCTTCCTTTTCCTAAACACTATTGTGCCTATATCAAATTTTCTTAAAATTACAGCGATTTAAATTGTATAGAATTGATAAAGATTAATTCGTGTAAGTCGGTCTGGTTTTCGATTTTTATAGCTTTTTCAGCACACGTTTTAACATTTTTTTGGTTTTGATAATTAAACCACGTCCAAAGTATTCGTTGTAATGATGAAAATATAAACTTCCGCCTTTCATCAAAACATGGTGTTAACTTAGAACGTGACCTTGACATGACTTTAGTAAATTCATCGGCCGTTATGAAAATCTTGTTCCTATGTGACACAGATGACTTTTCAATTAGACAAATTGAAATAATATAATTTGAAAGTAGTTTAATAAAAACATGTCACATATAATATTTAATAGACGACAATACTCCAACGTCAATATTTTGTGTTCATCGGGAGTCATTAGAATTGAATCTTTTTGTTTTTTTACGCTGTATTTTTGTTTTTCTTATCAATCTAATTACTATTAAACTAATATTACATATATACGCAATTACTGTCTAGTAAATAGATCTTCCTTTCCAGCATATGAAATGCCACTAATCACTTATAGGAGCAGTCTAAGAACCCTTTCATGTTGTTATACGATGGGTACTATTAATCTATCAAAAATGTTATCAAACTATGATATCTTTCATTGATGAAATGTTCAATCTAACGCAGAAGCGAATTAATGATTAAACGCTTTTAGGGAAAGATTTAGCGTCAATTATAATAAAACTTAAGTTAGACTTTCGCAATTGTAGTCTCTTGTTATTTCATTAGCTATTTTCTATAACTAAATATTGTAACGTCTCGCTGCCAATATTAGCAGCAATTTTCTTGACTTGTCATAAATATTGACATACTTTCATAATCACACCTCTCACCGTAAATGTTGTGATTCTCTGAGTACTGTTCCTTCTAGACTACTGGATATTTATTTAGCCAGGGGTCGTCAAATGCGTGAATATAAGTGAGCTTTTAATATCAATTCCGAGTCCAGCTCTAAATAGTTATAATTGGGTTAAGTAACGTGTTAATACCGCGTACCTTTAATTTGGCACAAGGTCTCATTCAATGATTGTACACGTAAAGTTTAGTTCAGACATTCGTCCTTATATTCGCGTATTTACATCGGTAGACGTTGAAAGGTAGTAATTGAAAGTTACTAATATCGTCTAAATATGTTCAAGTGGACAGTATTCAATACAATAAGATTGGAATATACCAAAATAGAGGCCATTTGTATAAGGTTCGTCATGTTTATAGACAAGTAAGAACTCGCGAACAAATTTATTACTGGGCTGTCAAAACACTAAAAATATGAAGACATACAACTGAAAGCTACTGTTACGGTTATATAATATTTTTATCATGAATTTCATTTTTATAAGTAATCAAAGATATCAATTGTCAAAGTTATGAAAACGAAAATAAATATTACGGAGAATTCACTACAAAAAACGTTTGGACGATTTTAGAAATTTTTAAACATATTGTAATCAAACGTTTGATGGTCCAAAAATTGACTTTTAAACCGACTATCAGAAATAACTTAGCCTGTCGAGAACAGGACCGAAGACCTGCCGGTGTCTTTTTACCATTCATTACATGTTTGTTACATTGTCACGAGACTTGTAGTTTACTGACTATACAATATACTTGTTATTTATTTACTTTCACATCATTAATTGTAATAATATGTGTCAATACTTGTAATTTACTTACGATTCGCTACCTGTAACTTATCTCAATACTTGTAATTTACGAGAAATGCACGTCAAGTGTAGAACTGTTACAAACGTGAATATTTCAGCCCAATAATATTGTAGAGAGTTGTTACTTATCTGGTCAAAGTGTCAGTGGTGTGTGTGGTCGTTTAGTGTTGAGCGGGCGGGCTCCGAGTGGACTTGTGGTGTCGGTGCCGGTGCCGCGGCGGCTGCGGCTGCGGGCTGCTGTACAGCTCGCGGACGCGGCTGCGGGAACGAACGAGACTACGCTTTAAATCATAATTCTCAACTGCTTTTTTATAATTTATTGCTTAAGACCCGTTTAATTTTGACATATTGTACACATATATTATCTCAAGCAAGAGATCTCTTGCAACCAACCAACTGCCGCATTTGCGGAGTGACTATTTATGTTTATATGTAATTTGTAAAAATCAATCAAACAAAACCTTCCGGTTATTGCTTATTGAAATCCAGCAGTGATGCTCAAATATAAAAGTAGTGTTTCTAGAACATTCTCTTCTCCAACCTTTACATCAATGAAAGAACTAATATGAGCTGTG
This sequence comes from Acentria ephemerella, assembly GCA_943193645.1. Lineage (NCBI taxonomy): Eukaryota > Metazoa > Arthropoda > Insecta > Lepidoptera > Crambidae > Acentria > Acentria ephemerella. Next base: position 1,884,728 of record OW971891.1, read on the forward strand.
ATATCATATTAGGTACTATGCTGTCGAAACAAATGGGATTGCAGCATTGACTAACTTCAGTGCACAAAAATACACATACAAAGTCCCATGTTACATCTGGTCCCGAATGTGTTAAATACTCCGTTTCAATAAGCTTGGTTTAAGCACCAAGCTTATTGAATTGCTTAAGTTTTGCATTATTTACTTCGTGAGTTATGTCAAAATTTAACGCCTCGTAAACGAAACCATCATAACATAACAGAACATCGCAAATAAAGAAATTAGTCGTTACTATAAATAGTACTTGGTCGTTGGACAGTTGTATTAGAAGCTATAATATATACATTATAAAAATTATTTTTTCTTAAGGACTAGCTATCTCAAAACAAATTCAATAGAATTAAAAACTGTGATCAAAGAACAATGGCCACTTCTCATATCTTTCAAAACTTTAAAATAGATACCTACCCATTGTCAGGTTGACTGACTGTTTTTATAAATAATTAAGAATCTAATGTCATGTTTATAAATTAAGGCTACGGTGTCTAAAAATTACTCTTAGATGTGTGACATTGGAAATACACATAGCTCTTACACTTTCCATTATGACTTAGCTATTTTTTCAATACGAATTACAATAATCCCCCCTATAACGCGGAACCAAACTACCGCGGTATTCCTGTATAACGCGTTACCTATTAAACTAATATTTTTCCAGGCAGTTAATGTCAAGGACTTTAAATCTTGAACAGATAAAGACATTAATCCCCGCGTTATATAGGGGGATTCCCGTGTTATACAGGAAATTGAAAACGTGTTATAAGGGTACCGAGTTAAAGGGGGGATTACTGTACTTTAGTAATCAGTTCAAAAATGGCCATAGTTCTTTTTTTATTAGAAACTGCATCAATAGTTATTTCATGCCATGTGCCATGCCAAAAGGCCATTAAAGAGAGAGATTCATATGAAATTATAAAGTACATGCAAACACAAGAGTAACCATGCAAACATAATTCCACCTACATATATACATCTTAATGATTGAACGTAAACAATTCAAAGTACTCAAATCATACATAAATCTCTATTTTCTTAAAGACTGACACCAAATATAACTGAACAAAAATGTTTTCTGGTTGGAATCCGGCTCGAAGGACTAAATAGCAACACTATTTTTTTAATATTGTAAAAGTTAGAGCAGTGAGTTTTTTAAGTAAACATATTATGTTATTATATTATTAAAAGAGAAGTGGCACTAAATATCTTCTTCACAAACTAAATTACATATTAACATACTAAAAAAATTCTCTTTCATCTCTTTTCAAAACCAACTAAATAATTACTTAAAACCTATATAACAAAAGGATATAACACTAAATTTCAACATCATAGCTAACTTATATACACAGCGAATAAAATAAATATATAAATATTACGATACAATTTAATAGTAGTGTCGCCTCCTCTAATATATGGAACTAACCAGACAAAATGTGCTTTAGAATTTTGAATGTAATAATTTATTAATGTATTAACGTGAATATTTTCAACCCAGCACAGATTGAAGCATCTTGATTAAATCCTGCAATTTTATGTGACACCATCAGAACCACGACAGAAGTTGTAAACATAAACCAATTCGAATAATCAATAAATTGATGATACTTTTAAATATTCCTTTCCATATTTACCTTATATCCCGAGAATTACTTTGACAAATTTTCAGTTCATCTATGGAAAATATGTGAGAATGTCAAAATTATTCCCTAGATATCGCGAATTCAAATTTTAGACAAAATAAACAATCTTACACCCAGAATGATATTTGTTTCGTTTAGTATTTTTGATGTATTGTTAAGCCACAGAACACGCAAGACTGTAGAAATAGATTTCAATACCAAGAAATCGGCAGTTGTGAAACAAAGCTGTTATAACGCTCGAATAGGAAATTGCGATTTTAAACAGGGTACAGATTATTAACTAATTGATTGGTCTTTCAAAAGTCAAAATATCTTTATTTAAATAGACTCAATTACTACCTTTTTGTAAATCGTCATAACAGGGAATATGTTTGAGAAAAATAAACAAATGTAATTAAAGGTAATAGTGATAACTTTAAATGGGTATTAACCGGGTATTTACAAATTGTTCCAGTTATAGAATTTAAATATGTACTAAAGAAAGATATATTCTGTACAATAAAGATATATTCTATTCTATTCTAAAGAAATTGTTAATTTTAATTTTAAACTTAAAACTAACACTAGTATGCATATTAAATTACCGCTTCGACGAAAGGTAAGTAGAATACATTACCAAGAAACCATTAGAAATTGCAAGGGCGTTGACATCCTGGAGACTTATTATTACCTCATTCAAATGGCACAGTAAAGTAAATGGCAAGGAGTTAATCCATAATCAGGTTGAGGTCTATAGCGGGATAATATCCCTCCATCCTACATAACGGTTTAAAAGTCTCCACCCAGGCTTTGATTTGACTGCGAACATCTTTTCCCGAGAACCTTGAGCGCGGCCGGCGTGGAGCCGTTCACTTTTGAAATATTCATAACAGTTATTATGTAATTAAATTATTTTACTAAATCAGCGTTTAAAAAGCCACAGACGCCATCGTTGGTGGAGAGCTAAACTATACAATAAGAGAAATGGTTCTGAGCTAATGGCAGAACTTTAAATGTTTGTTCGAGACGCACAGAACTGTCGGGAGACGAACCTAGACTACGCAAACTTAAATCGTACGCCGAAACAACCAACAATCAGCGACACACCACGAGCGCACTACAAATACATGCAACATTGAAATGTATGAAAAATGCTGCATTGTATTTTTCCAATATGTTGTTTTCAAAGTCAAAGTCAAAATATCTTTATTTAAATAGACTCATTTACTAAGTTCTTTTAAATCGTCATAAGAGGGAATATGTATGAGAAAAATAAATAAATGTAATTAAAGGTAATAGTGATAACTTTGCATATAATCTGTACCCCGCTATATTGTATTTTTAGCATACATATAATCATCGTATTTAAAACCTTTAAACATTATAAACTCAACCTAAATCTCATCTCAATAAGGATGTTTTTTCCATGAACTTCATTTGAACTGTGGGGTGAGCGTTACGTGTTAATATGTCGGTGACATGAGCCCGTTTACTTCTATAGTCTATGTTCTGTGATAAATAATGTACCCATGATGATGACGATGATATCATTTACCTGGAGGTTAACGCCAGTGGGCTAGCCGAGGGCCGAAGGGGCCGACGCGCGGCGGGCCGTTGGTTCGAGCTCCGGCGGGTCTCACTACTTGTACTGCAATATATACCATGCGCTCTAGCTACTAAGGCTCAGATCTGGTTACACGGATGTTGTTAATTTAGATTACTAGATAATTGATTATCTATCATAATATTAATTGAATATTTTGGTTACTTTCAATAAATACATAAATAATACTGCAGTTACATTTGATTTAAGAAGTTAGTTGAACGTTAAATTTTTATCAAAAATAATAAGCTTTCATATTAGAATTCAATCTATTGTACTTCTGCTTGTTATAGTTATATTATCAAAGTTTAGATGATTTAATACGTTAAAAATTGTAGTTAAAATTCCCAAGAAAACTTAAAGAATAGTATGTTCCTAAATAGTAACATGTTTACATTGTTGTCCCAGAGGATGTTTTTTATTCAAAGGGCCTGTCGAGTCCATCGCTGGTTTAGTATTGACCGGCTTCACAGTGACAGTAATGAGCGGCAGTGCATTTTAAATTAAAGGGAATTGCTATAGCAACTGCGGGGGTAGTTACAAATAGATTCATATGAATTGCGGGCTATTTTCTACTAAGTAAATTATATCATTTTTGTTTTCGTATCATTAGTTATAATCATCAATAACCAATACTTTAGAGCATTTAATAATTAAATTATATTCGTCTTTTTGCTAACACGAAATATATTCGTTGAATGCTGCAAGTGGAAGATAAAAATCAGAGTTTTTCCTCATAAGGCAAAATTAACTGAGCATTAGCCCACTTGCAACTACTGTTGGCACACATTGATAATGGGAGCTTTGTTTTGTCTGCAGTGTGGCAGATTGATTTGATTTTTAAGTATATAATTAAGTATTTGAATAAAAAAATATCAATCTATACATCAATCAAAATACAACAAAGTTATGGTCTTTACATAATTATATTATCATTGTAAAACACGTTGCAATTCAAAATTTGGTTCATTCCCAAACAAACCTAATTATTCTCCATAAGGAAAGATTGTACAATAAAAAATATTAATATGAAGAATGCTCTAGTGTGACTGGTCTAACTACAAATTATTCATAAAAACTGTTTTAAATTGAATAATACAAATGTTAGTACCTTGCAAGCAATCCGTGTAACCATCTCTATAAATAAACAAGAATAATGTGATACTAAAAAGCGAATAATGTGCAAAATATATATAAATAGATACAATGCACATGCGAGTATATAATACGTTCTCTGGTGCAAAAATTTACATTAAACATAATAATAGTTCATATGTATTGCAAATAATATGAGAGTTATTATTTAAAAAAAGAATCTAGATTGTCAGACAGATTAGAATGTCAATACTAGCGCATTTATCGATATTTCGATTTTAAATGTGGTCAACATGGTTTCCACTATAAAGTGTGCTAAACAAAAATATACTTTACTAAGTACGGTATAAGACTCACTTTTGCGGCGGTGGCAGTGGTGCCGGCAGAGCGAGGCGGGCGCGGCTGGAACCTACTCCATTGCATTTCATTTGGAACTCCCTGGAAGCAATGCATTCTAATTATGAAAGGCTTTAATTAATTGTATTATTATTTTAAAGAATTCTATTTATAAGTTGATCCACAAGTCCCCAAAGGTTTTGTCTATATCACAATGATATTGTTGTAAGTGATAACCGTTGTTAACAACCTACTACAAGAAGTAAGTTGTAGTTGTAGTTAAAACACAATCTGCTTCTACTACATAGTAGGTTGTAGTTGGTTGTAGGTAGACCTATGCCCAGCAATGGGTAGTATAGGCTGTTAATTTAGCCTAAGACAAAACTATCCTCTTGTGTCCATACTTCTTCCTGGTGTTAAAAATAACGCACTGATCTCGTTAATGTCGGTAATTAAGTTAATAAATAAAATAGGTATATATACTCGTTAGAATGTTGAAATTTCCTTGATTTCGTCATTATTCTGCGTAAGAAATTCACGGAGCACTTTGCATCCTGCACTTGGAGTCTTATTTTTATACTTTATTTCATTAAATAATTTGAAACATGTACTTTACATTGAGTTTCCTTCATTTTGCCATTGTGGCAATGCTCTTTGTGTTATCGTTTGGTTGGCAGCAAGGGGTCTGCCGCGTAACACGGCCACTTCTCTAAACAACGTTCTAAAAGCTTAGTAAATATACTATATTTAATTCATTACAAAAAACAAATAATAAATTTCACCACAAAAACATGTGGTTTTGATAAAGGTTTCATGATATGATGTTTTATATCACACATGATTGACACATGGTGAGAAAATGATTAAATTTAATAATCAATATATAAAATTATTTATGTCATGTACGTTTAAACTAATCTTTTCAAAGGCCCAAAAACAAAGTGGGTAATCTGAGTAATACCGTATAATGATACACCCATGTCTTTTATCAATTAGCAAGTCCTATGATATATATAAACTCTTGCTTATTTTAGGCTATTTATTTAGGAATCCTAACAAATAAAAGAGTTTTGGGAATCTGGTAGAAATGTAGCAGTATGTCTACAGGAACCCTAAAATTTTAATTGTTCTACAAGAAAAAAAATCCCTTTGGAAGTTAATTATAGGTGTAGTTATTAAAATATTATATATAGCTTGCCAGAATTCCTTAATTACACTTAAACATAGTGTAATCATTCACCTGTTAAAATCATCAACCTCCTCTTCCTCAATGTTGATAAACTCCTGATTCTCCTCGGCATCACCAGAGTACACATTCTGTGCGCGCTCAATCACGTGCGCGCGCTCCCCAATATGGTGACCTATAAAAATCACAATCGTATATAAGCATATTCCATCTATCTATGTAATAAAGAAATGCAACAATATGCCTGTGTACAGTGTGGTGTACTAAATAGCAGAATCTCAGATGACAACCATAGACAAAACATCCTTTTAATTATTATCTTAACACATTCTAGGCCTACGCACACATGTATTTAATGCACCACCACAACGACACGCAATTGACGTTTGTTAACAGAGGACAAACTGAAAATATAACATTTAAATTTTCTATTTACTTTAATTTTTGATCTAGATACTAGACAATGAAGTAAATGTAGATAAGAACTTATACATAAATATACTAAATAAACATACAAACTTCAGCATAAAATTCCTTGTATAAGTAATAAGTATCCTTTGTTATTCACACCGACCTGGTACAGTGTACAAAGATACCAAAAATTTAAACGTTTTCTATAGAAACTAAACTATTCTTTTTAAATAAGTTGCTACCAACTTATTTGTATATAGCTATTAAATATTGCTTCATTTATAAATAAACACTCTGCCCACAATCATGGCTAAACAGACAGCATAGTGAAGACATTTTTTATGTCAATACAAAAACATGAAAATGATGACTTCATCCTATCCCAAAAATAGAAAGATTAAGTCAGATTTCTTCGCATTAAATTATTAGAGTAAAAAAAATGATCCGTGTAAGAATATTTTGAATAGAAGACTTTGTTTTATACAAAGGGAAATTAAAAAAATAAAAATACAAATTTACTATTCCCATCACACTTTTATCTACTACCGGTACCTTTCCACAAAAATAGAATTTTGAAATAATATATATTTCTGATTTGCAGGTACTTAAAAAATTAATTATAGGCTGTAGCATACATTAATTTTGTATAAATAATGAGAATCAGTCATTCAGATTGACTACAGTACCTATGATATATTTAAACTGTATAGCCAGCTTTCTATCAATAATAATACTATAAAATGGTAGTGTTTAAGTATAACTTTTTGAAATGAATCAAGACACTCAGACAATGCTCCAAGCAAGTGATTACTCTCAGTTGAAGATGGCTACCAGATGTATGGGCACATGAAAAATATTTACGATACTATGTTTTGTTTCTGAATTGAATGTTATAAACGAAATTTGGAATATTGTCATTTATTGAAAAAAATTTAACCACCTTATTTCAATATAATAGAAAGAAATAATGCAAAAGTTATTTGATTTCAAATATCCAACAATGTTGACATACATGTTCAAACCTAAATGCTTAACTTCAAGACTATACCTTAATTCATACTATAAGTTTTGTGAGTAGTAAGCTGAGCTGGTTACAACACTCTAAGCAGTATGATGATAATGTTTCTAGCTGTCTGTAAAAACTTACTTTTAGATGATGCCTATCAACATTTATAGCAAGAAAAACAAAAATAAAAAATATTGAACATTTTGTAAGTTTTTACTCACCAATAGACATTTTCTTAGTACCAGTACGGGAGTCCTGCAGGGTTTTCCTTGTTTCCTTGACACCATTTGGTCCAATTTTAGTACTACTAGATGAGGAGTACACCTGACACAAAGAAAAAAAAATATTCAGCTATAGGGGATAGGACAAGCAATCTGGTCACATGAATCCACTGAATGTAGGTTTTGAGATCCCCGGGGGAGGCTTATACCGAGTATTGAGCATGGATTTGACAATGATGAAGCTATATAAAATCTTGATAGATAGTTGTTTTTGTAGGTACTCAAAAACGAAAATAGAAAATTACGACAGAAATTTAGGACTTAAAACTTTTATTAAAATCGGTTTTTAAGTCTTTTGTATATAATTGATTGAAATATTTCTCATAGTGGGCAGTACACAAAATAAGTTTGGGAACCCCTGTAATAAAAAATGTTTTGGTGCTCAGTTTGTTACTGCAAAAACAATATATAATATATGTTGCATTTTATTATTCCTCAGTTTAGTGAGTACTTCAAAAATGATTATAGGAGATTAATCTATATTACCTGTGGTTTTCCATTTGGTCCACTAGCCATGACAACAGTGCTGCTTGAGAAGGAGCTACCTGCACCCATGTGGCCATCAAGATCTGATAAAAGTATTAGGATAATATTGTTTTACATAGAAATACAATATCTGCCAAACAATTAATGGCAATAACATGTCAGTATTTTTGTATTTATTCAAACTTAATTGCATGTATAAAGGATTTCCAACCTGACTTCAACTAATGGAAAGCCAAGCCAATCCTATAAATTTATTATTAATGTAAATATATAAAATAATTAAAAATTATAATATATAACATTAATGAATACAAAATACAAAGAGGATATATTATTGGGCCAAGTTGGAACTCCAAAAAACAAAACCAAACTAACTGTTATTATTAAAAGTGTTTTAATAAGTTTTACAAATTTAAATCAAATTAAATGCAACAATGTTTATCTTATTCTTAGCCTCTACCCATGAATATTCTTAACAATGAGAATGTAAATATCAGTAAACACAATTTAAAATATATATATATATCACCAGTCTGGCTATGTTAATACACAATACAAAATCAGTTTAGCCTCCTAATACTAATTTAGTACTTTGTAATTGTACCTTACCTGAAAACAGGCGATTGAGTGATGGCATTTGAGGCATAAATGGCATTAGAGAGCTCCCATGCCGTGGGCCCGCGATTGCCAGTGGTCCTGCACCTCCTAGCATTCCAAAAGGATCGGAAAACAGAGAATTCATCATGTTGTTCATTTGACGCATGTGTCGCATGTGAGATCTGCAATTACAAAATTTCTTGTTGAAAACACTTGATGTTCCATTTTAGTCCACCAAATACTATGTAATATTAGTTATAACGTTTAATGTTTTTAAACTTGCTAGTCCATTATTTAGATAAAGAAGTTACAATTCATGAAAAAAGCAAGAAATAACAGTAGGAAACATGTACATACCCAAAGAATGGATCATCTTCCACGTCGCCCATCAAAGATCCAAAGAGAGACATGGTCTTAATTTCACAAATGAACAAACAAAATAAATGAACCGAAAATATGTTCAATTTGGAAGAGGAATTTCTACAATTTGAAGATAAAATCAATCGAAATCTGTAGCACAATTCCCAATTTCGCGAAAATTTTATTCATAGATAATATCTTTTTTTTTTCTTTTTTAATTAAGTTTTTAGTTAAAGGGAACGATGCCTATACAGCTATATCTTATGTAGTTTTTTTCTGAGATACCGGTTACAACGTATCCCTTTGCCCCATGGAGTTTTTCATGGCAACTAATGACAAACTCCGGCCCCCGCTATTTCCTAATGACTTACGAGTAAAATTTATTGAAAACAGAATGCTATGTTTGCGATTACGATGAAATGATATGTACAAAGATAACGTAAGAACATAACATATTCGTTTTTCACAACATACGCAAATGAGAATGAAATGATACGATGATGTTAAAGAAATGAAAATACGAATAAACGAATTTTTATTCGACATGCAACACTGGAAATTCTCACGTAAGTTAATAATCAATACTGAATTGTACATTCCATATGTTGCACGATTTAATGATCTTTTTTGGCATAAAATTACGCAATATTTCACCAAAAATTTCATTTAACACAATATACGAAGTAAAATATATAACATTCAACCAAACCCGCCCTTACGCGCCAAAAACACTTATTCATAGACAATAAAGATTTGTTTAGTTTTCTTACAATGTAGGCATGGGAAACTAAAGTTCATACAGCCACATCTTAAGTGGGTGTATTCCTTTCTTCCCGGATCCAAAATATCAGTGCAGCGTCTATTTACCTCATGGAATTCTTGACTAATGGTAGGCATCGCCATATTTTAAATGGCTATCACAAAAAATATGAAAATGAAATGTTAATAAAATGACAAAGATACAAATACTACAATTTAAAAAAGAATTTACCCTATAACTGAATAAGTGGAATCAATGCATCACCAAGCATACAAGGGAACTAAAGACCACACCATTTCTTGATTAATCATGGCCGCCTTTTTACAGACGTCGAGTTTGGAAAAGACACGGTTGCCAGTTAATGGTAGATAGGTTACCGGTGGGCTACCTGGGGGTAGAGCTGATTAAATATATGTTAGAATTACGTAGTAATTCTCTTCATATATTATAAGAAAAACCAAGTGACTTAGTTTAACACTAACACAATATTACAGCTTTATGTTAAGCTCACCTAGCTTATGTACAAATCAACGACTATCTGCTATATTCCCCGTATAAGATATAACCGTGGATGTGTATTCTATGGTTAATTTCTTTTGAGCCATGAATGATCATTTATTTGATAGTTATTATTGTCAAAATCAGTAAGAGAATAGGCTGGTTCCAGTTACTTGGTTAGTAACAAACCATTTTCAAATATAAGATTATAGGAATAGTATATAAAAATAAGGATATGTAAATATCTGAAAATTCTCCTTTTTTACGATTTAATAATACTACAAAACAAAAACGAAGAAACTTATGATCACCATTGTCACAACAATTATTTATAGTAACGATTAACAGGGAGTGAATGAAATTGTTGTTTCCCGTGGAATGACCAGGCTGCCGATGTGGGGTATGACGTGTACAAAACGTCTTGTAAACCATTCCTGCACTTTGCCTGGCGAGCTGGGATCATAGCCTGAAATAAAAGGCAATATTGAAATTTACACAATTATGTAGCTAAAATAATACACAAATAATTTACACACGATAGGATATTTGCAGTTAAATTTTCAAAATCCGTTCAAAAATCCATTCAGTCGGGTGTACCTAATGCACTGCAAGCGAGGTCTTAGATTATCTTTTTTATTGTAGTGTCTGAATTTCAATCAAAACTAATAATTATTACCTTATCATTGGCATTGTCACTTTGCAATTGATTGGGTGTCGGCGGCACATCACCCACTTGCCCCATCACTTGCTCTACTTTGGTTGGGATTTGATTATAAACTTGGTTGTTAGCCGCTGTGTCTCCTCCAACTTTTTCAACAGGAGCTCGTGCAGTATTCGCGTTACCTTGCGTAACATTCAATTTGGCCTCAGAGAAAGTAGCCCCCCCTTCCACTGGACTTTTTATATTCTGCTGTGTATAAGATTGAGAGCCTTTGTACTGTTTATAAATATGCTGTAACTGACTTCTACTGGGAGTTCTTGAAGTGGGTTTGTTCCCCATCAGTGATGTTTTGCTTACTGTTGATTTCACGTTACTATAGCTCATGGGATCATTTCGCAATGTATGTTGCAAAGGTTGAGCAGATATTGTTTGATGGAAGTCTGAAATTTGGTTCGGTTTCTTTAGAGTATTGTATTCAGAGTATTGTGGTCTCGTAGAAGATACAAGTCCAATTTTTGAAGTGTCCACCGGTAATATAGGTTCTCTAACAATATTATGCCTCACTACGGATTGGGGATTTACAGGTTCGGGTTGAATTTGACCGACCGGGTTACTGGGACCTTCGTTGCCCTGAAGAGTTTGGGGAATTATCGCGGCTCCGGTGTTTGGATCCACCATGTACTGATTTTGATGTGGTTGTTGATTCTGAGGATCTCTTGGATGCGCGTATATCTCTTGCTGATATGAAATAGGGACGTCTGGTTTGGCATTATAAATCTGCTGCTGTTGTTGTTGCACAGCTCCGAAGTTAGTGTTCACCAATTGTTGCTGTCCTGGAGCTATTTCTTGTCTTACATGGCCAGTTGGTACACTTTGAACTGTTTGTTGATCAGGTGAAAGTTTACGTGGTTGCTGTTGATCATTTTGAATATTTTGTGGTGTTTGGCCAGGGCCTACTGAATCCATAACTCTATTCAATGGATTATTATTTAGGAACTTAGTCATTGTGTCTATCGCTACTTTCTGTTTATTTGCGGGGTTCATTTGTATTGCAATAGACATTGGATCAAAACCTAGATCTCCTTGCATGACGCCTGGGAACATTTCATTGAATTTCATCATGCCTTGAGTATGTTGTCCATAAGAGCTGTTCTTTGAAGCTGCCGTCTGATGAGCAGCAGGACCGGCATTAATATTTCCCATTTGCATATTTCCTGGAGTAATATTGCTTTGCATGGCATTTCTTTGTGCCCCCATTGTAGGAGTTTGGGCATTGGCACCTGAAGCTTCATTATAAGCCTGTGTCATATGTTGCATCGCTGGGTTTTCGTTGAACGAACTACCCATATTATTTGAGTTTGAAAAATGCTGACCCTTGTTTATATTAGAACCATAATGACTATTCATGTTTGGTATTAATTGATTCTGATTTGAATTAGTAGGCGGATTTAGGGATGAAACACCCATTTCAACTTGAGATTGGGGAGTACTTGTTGCCAATTGGCTACTTTGGCCTGGCAAATTCTGGCCTTCTCGCGTAAACATGTTAACAATTTGTGGTCCCATGCCACCTAAGTTATTCATTGGGGGTTGGGATTGCCCCATCCCTATGGGCTTCATGTTATCCACTCCATCCATTCCTAACATATTTCCCATGTTACCACCAGATAAGTCTTTATTATGTACCATATTCATGTTAGGATTATCAGTATTATTAATATTACCTTGAGAGAGACCCATTTGGGTACCCAGTGGATTATTCATAACAGTATTAGCTGGAGTGATAGTTTTCAAGTCGTTGTACACTTCTTGAACAACAGGTTTCATAAGATTGTCACTTAAGTAATTGTATGTATCAGCGTAAAGCTTAGGTGGATTGCAATAGCCCATGTCAGGCATATTATTAGAATGCATAGAATTATTCGTGTTCATTGCATATGGTTCGCCTACACTATTGGTTCCATTACTGTGAGGGTTATATCCATGACCATAGCAGCAACTATGCCTGTAGCCGCCACATGCTGGTAAAGGGGTACCACCCATAGCTGCTTGGCCCCCTTGATTAGAGTTCGAGAATAATTTCCCCATACAACCACTGGAATACAATAAAAAGTTAGTTATTTATTTTTTATACATACACTTTCAAAATTATATTCAAAAATGATATCAATAAGATGAAATCTTTATTTTCCTGACTATTGTGTTTACAAGATCATGTACAATATTATTATAATATTATTTATTTACTTATATTCTAAATATTCTTTGACGCTATAAAAGCAGTTTTCTATACGCCACTTTGTCAATTTTATTTTAAATTTATTCTTTTTCAACCATTAGGTAAATGTAAAAACTACAGTGCACATATAACATGTGCATTGTAGTATTTAACATTTCATACATTATTTTTGTACATATATTTATGACAGAGAGGTGGTTATCAACCTGCGTCTTTCAAAAACTAGGGGAGAGTGGACGAACACATACCTCTAATATACAAACAGGAGGAATACAAGTGCTTTAAAGATCGGCATACAGCTATCATCATACCAAGCATTACATATGGCTCTGATACATATTTTTTTAACTTTAAAGTGCTCATATAAATAAGCTGAAAACCCATTGTACACACACATTTTTCAAGAGGAGTTGAGCAAGTGGTGTCTCCCAGAAGAATTTAAACTTAAAGCTTTTAGAGTGGTCAATGGTTAAGTTAAATAGAAATATTATGATATAGAATTCATTAACAAGTCATCGCTGCAGTATTGTGCTAGTTGTAAATGAGTGGTACTCAGGATTATTCTATTTCTCCCAGTACTAACATCCTCCCTGAGATGAGAGCCATGGTACATATCTAGTCATTTTGATGACTTCGAATCGCCCGAAAATTAGGTAGTGAAATGCACTACCTGCGCAGCCCCTACCACCGTCCACTTTTTAAAACTTGTCCGTCATTGAAATCAACAGCGGGCCGTTGTTCTTAGAGACTAGTCACCATTGAGCGTAATTCCGAGAGGGCGTAGATAAGATGGATTTTAATAATGGCACTCGAAAGTGAACGAAAACAACTAAGTGTAAAAAGTGTATGGAATTTGACATAAGCTCTCACATAGCAATCGAGTGTGATTGACAAATGCCATACATTTTTCATTTAGTGATTCGACTGCGATTATTGAATTGCATCTTATCTAGGCCTTTAGGTTATGAACTGCTACAGTAATAGAACTCACCAGTCAGCGCTCTGAAGTTGATTCATGACACTGCCCAATTCGCTTAGTATTCTTTGCTTATTTAAAGTCATTTTATTGTTATTTATTATTAACTTGTATAATTTTAAAATTTTAACAAAATATATTCAACAAACAATTTTATACTAAAATGATAGAAACAAAACTGGAAATTTCAGAATTTGAGAAGTGAATGTCACGATTTTGTTTTATGAAATTGAAATTTCTAATTATGTCATTGTATAAGTTATTTATTAAGTGCCAGTATTATTATATTTAGATGCAGTCTATGCAACAATAGTGAAATGCAAACAAATAGTGACAGATATGCTTAATGTGTATGAATTAATCTAGGAGCAGAAAGATATAATTTTATAGTTTTAACTTTCCTATCTTCTGTTAGCCTCCAAGACTACAAATTCCTTTACTTGTTTTTTATAAAATTTCCGTCAGATTAAATATAAGTTAAGTCTTGTCATTTTAGTCCGTTACCCTATAGAGATCGCGAGCTTACAGGACTAAAGTTAAATTTAGTCTAGTTTGTGCCTTCGGAATTGCAGCCATTACTGACTTTACCTTTTGATAATCTTAGACGTCTTGTCCATGAAGTATATAGTAAAGTACTCTGTGTATATAGTGCTCTATGCTTTATGTCTTTATTTATAGCTCTTTATAGTTTTGTTATCTGTGTTACTCTTTGGGTGGAAGTGGGAATTGTAATTTGTAGTTTGTACCAATTTGCTGTTATCTAATTTTGATTAAAATAATCATCATAATAAGTAGATATAGTTCGCTCGAAACTCGCCCTTTATCTAATTGTTTGTGCCTTTGGACTACGCGATCTTCGCAGCCTTCATCCTCAAGAGGTAAATATCTTATTATCAAAATGACTCGAAAAGTTTACGTTGTTGGCGTAGGAATGACGAAATTCATTAAGCCAGGCTCAGGGAAAGATTACCCAGAGTTAGGCAAAGAAGCGGTAGTTGACGCGTTGGCCGACGCTGGCATTAAGTATGATGTTATTCAACAAGCTGTGTGCGGGTATGTCGCTGGGGATTCCACTTGCGGCCAGCGCGTCCTTTATCAGGTTGGAATGACTGGCATACCGATCTACAACGTCAACAATAACTGCTCTACAGGCGCCAATGCTCTGTTTCTCGGCAAACAGCTTATTGAAGGCGGCATTTCTGACATTGTATTAGCCGTAGGTTTCGAAAAAATGGCACCAGGCGCATTAGGCGCAGGAGCCTACACAGATAGAACAAACCCACTAGATAGACATATCCTTAAAATGGCTGAAATGGCAGATATAGCTCCAGCACCAATGACACCACAGTTCTTTGGTAATGCTGGTATTGAGCATATGAAAAAATATGGCACAAAAGAAATCCATTTTGCAAAAGTCGCTGCTAAGAATCACCGTCATGGTGCTAAAAATCCCCGAGCTCAAAGCAACAGAGTGTACACTGTTGAAGAAGTGATGAACTCCAGGAAAATATATGGTCCCCTCACAAAACTTCAATGCTGTCCTACTAGTGATGGTGCTGGAGCTGCTGTTTTGATGTCTGAAGAAGCTGTAATCCGTTTTGGGCTGCAGAAGAAGGCAGTTGAAATTATAGGCATGGAAATGGCTACTGATACACCTGCTGTATATACTGAAAACAGTTTAATGAAAATAGCTGGGACCGATATGACTGCTTTCGCGGCTAAACGCCTATATGAAAAAACTGGTGTGTCTCCAATGCAAGTGGATGTTGTAGAACTGCATGACTGTTTTTCAGCAAACGAATTAATCACATATGAAGGGCTCCAGTTGTGTGGAGAGGGTGAAGCAGGGAAGTTTATTGATGCGGGAGACAACACTTATGGTGGGAGAGTAGTTGTTAATCCTAGTGGTGGATTAATAGCTAAAGGTCATCCTCTGGGTGCAACAGGCTTGGCGCAATGTGCTGAACTTGTGTGGCAACTCCGCGGGGAGGCTGGAGAGAGACAGGTTGGTTTGACAATGGGTAATACAGTTGTGTGTGTGAGGTTAAATTCCTGGGGATATTTTGTATTTGTACTCATCAAAACTATGTGCTGGTATTCATTACTTAAGCTTACACATTTTAAACACTATTAAAAATGACATGTGTCACAATACCCATCTAACTACAGTATTAAATAACTCTTTATTGTTTTTTTTAAATTATAATTTCTTTATTTCTTTGTCTATACAAAGAACAATAACAAGTATTAATAGTTACACACTTTACAGGCTTTCATTTGTTTACAACTTGATTCAGGTTGTTTAGAATGATAATTAGTAATGTTTATTGATATTTTATAATTATTAACAGTATAATTTATTAAAGAAATTATATTTTAGGTGAAATGTAAAAAAGATCAGAAATAAATCAATTAACCAGTCTATTTGATAAAGTTTTGGTATCTATTCACTGTTATTTACAGTTTTAGATGAACACTGACATTATATTTTTGCATATCAGCAAATGATGTAAGATCTTACTGTCTATAGAAATTTATATTCATACTATCCAACAAAGATATTTGTATCAGATTCATATTCACTTTTGTTTGCAAATTGCACTAAGCGATTGTTTTGTTTCCATCAATTCATGTGATATCTTTGTGACTTGTTCAATTTCAAAGTAATGAAATTGATTGAACATGTTACTCTTACATAATGATTTATCCTATTTACATTGTACATGATAATTTATTATTCAAATACTATTTCAACTGTGACATGTTTATCTCATTACATATGGGTTCTTAGTTATGTAATCCTATTTATTATGTAGCTCCGCTCGATTTGTGTAGTTTCAAACAATTACCTTAGTGACTTGGGTTTTAAATTTACATGTTTTATTTATAAATAATACAATTTATTTATAATGTATACAATACAATTTACACACATGATTTTACATATACATCATTCATCATCATCATAAACTTCCTATCTACTGGTGAAAGCAGATGCCGTATCATCAGAGTTCAAACGTTTGATGTGTCTTCTGAAGCACAGAAGACCTGGAGTCAAAAAATTTAGATTTACTCATCCAGCCACCAACTATAGCGAAAGTTCTTTATTTTCGTAATCGAAACAAGTGCGTTAACACTACACCTACTACTCCGCGTTTAGCTTTGCTCCGAGACCACAATTTCAAATTTTATAAGCAATAGTTTCGTTAACTTCACATATGAAATTATCATTTGATTAATAGTTATCTATCCATCGATCTTTTATTTTAAGCTTAATTCAATAATAAAAATAAATACCACATTGAAAAAAAAAGAAGAAAAGAAAAAAGAAAAAATAAATAAAAAAAAAGTGAAAATATAATACCACATTTGCAATTATATATTTATTTTTATTAACAGTATTAAATTTTATACCATATATATATCGATTGACATAATCTATTATCTCTTATTTGTCCACTTAGTTCTTTTGAGATAAAAAATTGTTGCCTACCTAATTATAGAAACAAAATTTACAGTACAACATTAATATCTAATATTGTAAGTTTATTTCCATGCACATATAAAGATTTATAAAACTGATACTACTAATAGCACAGAAAATGATTTAAAAATAAATAACTTAAATAGAACAATCAGATTCTCCTTAGAAAAATAGTGAGCATTTCCTACACAGTGCCTTCTCTATGTATTAAGCTGTTTAGCAAATGTCTCCCAGTTTTTTGTCTTCTGATTAACATTCATTTTACAATTTTTTAAAAACGGTGTACAAGTTTGCGATAAAATTTCGACTTTAAACTGACTGAATTTAATCGTAATATAAGCGGTGTTATTGTAACACATTGTTTATGAAGAACAGAATTCTGATACGGGTCATTGTTCGTCAGAACGTTTCATTATCTTTGCCCTGTAAAGTTATCTTGTGTCAAGTTCTTTGTCTGTAGCATGTATTTTAGTAATAGTAATTATTAATTTAATTTAATTCTACAAATTCAATTACATCTACGGCTATGTAAAGACACAAGACAAGCGCCATATTAAGGCTTGAGTCCTTGACGTAAACTCTATAATCGGTGAGTGCACTACATAGTTGACATCTTTGTCTATTGAGGCGGGTCGACTTTCGAAAAAGACTAACGATATTTCTAAATCAGTACTTAAAAGCGATACAATATTCAAAATATGTATAGGGCTATATGTTGTAGATAATAAATTTTATATTATCTTAGACATATGTGTACTTCCAAATGCTTACTGCTCTGTAATCTAGCGAAAAGTTTTGATGTTTATTTCCTTTTAATAATACGTTAGACTTTGCACTTTCGTCATAAAATTGCAGATAAACTTTTACGGCTTGTTAGATAGGTAGGTACAAGTTTTGTTTTTGACCGTTTTCACCTTGAACTTTGTACACCACGCGTGTTGTATGTGACTTGACAAGACTGCTATAAGTAGAAACAATGACAAAAGTCATTCATTATTAAAATATATGACCTCAAACTTTTAAAAGATTGTTATGCAAAATTGAAAAAAAAAACCCCACATTATTCCGACGTAGTCATAAAATAACTTATAGTATTTATTTCTCATTTTTCATTAGCTACAGTTTATGGCGATTTTCCTCGGTTCTTTTGTGATATTATTTATTTAATAAGTTATTATAGGTTATCGATAAATAATTAAATATTTAACAGCAAACCACGGTTTAGGAACATTCAAATAGTTTGTTACTTTAAAATACAGACAGAAAAATGGACTATTTTAGTATTTAACAAGTCCGTAATCTTCTGATGAATTGCTCCTGCCCAGTCTATAACGTCTGTCCGCATAGCAATAAATTATAATATTTTAGTTGATGATTACTTAATGATTAAAAATTAAATTCTTTTGCGACACTACAAAGCAGATAAAAATTACCTGTACAGTCATTAATATTAATTACTTTTGAGTGGTCAATGCCAACTAACTATTGTTCGCTCATATTTTTATGAAGGTATTTATTACATGGTTTTTGAAATACTTATGCATACTTTACAATAGTACTTAGACTTCGTAAATTGGCATTTTTGTTAGGGACAATGCTGTCCAATCACGTTTCAATGTAATCCAAATCCTCAATGCTTCAACCCCGACCATACATCGATTGCAACAATTAACTTTGTTTATACATATAATCCTATATTATACACAAAAAATAGCTTGAAACGACTAATATAATTAGAACCTTTAAAAACTGCACACATTCAAGAAAATTCAAGTCCATTTGCATGTGAATGAAATGCATGTTATAGCACACATCCAAACGTGAAAACGTCTACGTAAGGCGATTGTATGAAGGCCAAATGCTGTTTGTCTCGCTGTGTTATGTTTAAATAAATATAAGTGTCAAAACTTATGAATTAGGTTTATGTTATTTTAAATTTTAAATAGTTCTATTTCTTTAGTAGGTACAGTG
The DNA here is from genome assembly GCA_943193645.1 of Acentria ephemerella. NCBI lineage: Eukaryota > Metazoa > Arthropoda > Insecta > Lepidoptera > Crambidae > Acentria > Acentria ephemerella. Next base: position 1,904,336 of record OW971891.1, read on the forward strand.
AGTAACAAAATGCGAATAACACAGCCGTGCTGTAAAATGATAGAGATCTTTAAAATTAATACGTGTCTAATTAAAGAAGGACTTTTGTTGGGCACATGCCTCTATCAGAGGAAAATGTGAGGTATTTATGAATATGAGTATGAATCCGTTACCATAATTCTTATTGAATTCGAATTATTATGAACAATATGCGGCTGTAGACTTACAGTCTGAAAAGTAATAATCATATCCTCAATAACTCTAAAATATAATTTATAATCTCTAAATAGTATTAATAAATAGATTTTTTGAAGCCTTAAATGATATAATGTAATGTATGTATGTATGATATAATGTTCATATTTTTAGTAAATCAGAGTCCGCATCGTTGCCTTTCTACTTAGAAAATGAACGTTATTAGAAAGTTAAAACAAGTTTGGTGCATGTTACGTTATGTAACTTAAATTTCTACTAAGTTAACTCGTAAAAATGTTTCATCTTTATTACCATAACTTTAAAGGCTATTCATAAATTTTCAGGTGCCACGTGCCAGGATCGCGTTGCAACATAACTTGGGACTCGGAGGAGCTGTTGTCGTAGCCATGTACAAGAAAGGCTTTGAGAACGCTACGCCGAACAATGTGGCCGCTATCGCCGACAATCCCGAGAACTTTAAAGTGTACAAGTACCTGAAGATACTCGAAGAAGCGATGGAGACAGACCAGGATAAGCTTATTGAGAAAGTCCGTGGCATATACGGGTTCAAAGTTAGAAACGGGCCTAACGGCAGCGAGGGTTATTGGGTCATTAATGCCAAGGATGGAAAAGGAAAGGTCACATACAACGGTAAAGATAAACCTGATGTTACATTCACGATCAATGATGAAGATGTTGCCGATCTTATTTCGGGAAAACTGAATCCTCAGAAAGCATTTTTCCAAGGTAAAATCAAGATTCAAGGTAACATGGGATTAGCGATGAAACTGACTGACTTGCAGCGACAAGCGTCTGGAAGGATCGAAGCAATCCGCTCCAAATTGTAATCTTTATCTACATCCTTAGGGACTTCAATGGGTTATGGAACTGAGGGTTAAGGGCCATTATGTAATCTTTCTCGCTTTCCCTCCAGAAATGTAACTTGGTATACCAAGCGACGTTAATATGACAAATATTGGGAATAGGTATCTTTACACTTGGTGCAATAGTTAGTGTTAAGAATATTATGTTAAAATAAATTTTATACAATGTTTTTGTCGCGTCCGATTTTATTTAGTTTAATCATTCCAATTATATATAAAAATATTTTCTATACTTTTTTGCAAAATAAATTTTGTAAAAATATTGGTGCATTTTTTTATTACTTAAGTTTGTTGCATGGCAATTATTTAACACCATATCTAATAATGAGGTCAAAGACAATATGAGCTTACATAGCATGTACATCAAATTAAAGCTTGTGACTAAAGTATAAAGTTTCTTTTCGCCTAAACGGTCTACAAACACTCATCTTTTATTGGTCTACTGTAAGTCGTTAATGAGTTATATATAACATACTATGACTGGGTTATATTTATTATCTTTCGGCCGCATTTGTGTATGTATATAAGGCCTATTGCAAATGTTTTATAACCCCTAACATTATGACAATCACATGATGATAATTTTCTTGTTCGGTGTGTTATTGGGAAGCATTATAGAAACCTTGGTCAAATAATTGTTTCGACAGATATTACAATCCCCGGGATATTACAAAATGAAGAGCACATTTTTCGAAAATTTCAGTATCACGTCAAGCTCTAGTGGTTTCTATGCATCTCAGAGCATCTAATTAAATATTATGTAAATATAAATGGTTTGAAATTGAAATTGGAAAATAATTTATTTCATACACTGTAATAATACACACAATCAGAAACAGAATCCGTCAATTCTCATAATAAAAGTTAATAGAAATTGAATAGGTTATACAATGACAGGTTTTTTAAATAAATTTAATTATATTATAATGAACTTACCCACCGAACTTTGAATTACTATAAAACAAGTAACACGTAAGCCATCAAACTAATTGTTGTTTCACAGTCATTCTTTAGCTGTTTTTGTTATGATAATAAATAATTATTACAATTTGTCAACCCTGCCAACATTACTATTCCCAGATTTTTATAATAACCCACAAAGTTTTAACATGAGGTAGAGAAAGGGAAGCCTTCTAAATATCTATTTGAAACAAATGCACAGCACTGAATTTTCCTAAATCTGCTAATGGAGGTCCGGTTACGAAGAAGAGAGTTCTATGCTTCAGAGAGGAAATTATCACTCCACTTTGTATGCCAATACGATAAATTCTAATTATATTAATAATGCGGTAGGTCGTAGCTATTATAGGTACAGTAAATTTTTGTGGTAATGAAATGAACACATGAATGATAATGAAATTGTTGAACAATGAAGAAAACATTCATAAAGTTAATACTCTTATGTGGAACTGGTGATTCCATGTCTTAGACGGATCATTCTAGTGGATTTTCTCTGGTTTCTATTTTAGCGTTGCAGTTTTACAGATAGCTATTGTATCCTGAGCGTCTAGACTACATTTTGTATTTCGATAATCGCAATCCAATTACTAAATGAAAAATATATGGGATTTTGACGATTACGAGGGCTTATATCAAATGCCATACATTTTTATATTTATTCGATAGCGATTATTGTAATGCATCTTGTCTAAACATGTATTTCGATAATCGCTAGCGCCTCTGTATGTATTATTTGGAGTATTACATTATAATTGCTAAGTAAAAATTATAGGGCGTCTAAGTTTTATGGTGTTTACGGTATTTCGTCAACCATACTAATTCCATAAAATAACTATTACTGAATGTTTGTTCTGTTGTGATTTAGTACTTAAATGTCAATTTTCGAGATACGTCATTTAGTATAATATTATTGACATAGTTAATAAAAAAAAAGGTAGTCTTCATATAAACATACCGAGCGCACTTGTTTGTGTATGTTACTTTTTTCCTTTTACTATTGATGTGGTAGACGGTGATAACAAAGCCTCGCAATCGTAGACAACTTCAGATTACTCGGATATTTAAAATAGTTTTAATTTAATTTTTTTATTATTATTTAATTATTTACTTAACCTACTACTAGACAGATTGTTAAATTAAAATTGTAATTCGTCCAAAAAGACAAGTACCTACTTTCATATATTTAAGTGGTTTAAAAGTAAATGCAAAGTAAACAGCGACTTGGAAATAATTTTATTTATTGCTCCACAAAGTTACTTTAAGCTTTTTATTTCGAGTAATAAACACGTCACAAAAATGTCTGTGCACGACAGAAACATTATTTATAATGTTCTTAAACCTTTAATCTATCAGGTACTCACACAATCTGTTAATGTCACACTGTTTTGGAAACATCTTAACAAAATCTGATATAAACAGTTCTGTTGTAAATCCTGTAGTCACAAAATAAATAAAAATTATGGTTTTACGGCCAGCTAATATTTCATCAAGAGATAGCTTACCACAGTCTAGTTACCAAGCACTCGGTTGTTTTTAGTTAAATTTAAGAAAAATGCCAGGAAATATACTTTAGTCAGCTTACTTGTATATAGAATTTTGAAAATATTTGCAGTTTTTACATTTCACACGTTTGATGTGTGGCTGACTGTATAGTAAAATTAAATATACGAATATTTTCAACTGACTGTTGGGTTTATTTATCAAAGACGTAGTGTTCAAAATTATTTTTCAGTAAAGTCGCGATCAATATTTTCCTTGCAACGTTTTTGACTCTTATTGCAAAGAAAGCCCTGAAATAGAAATCAGGGATCATTTCTATGAAAATCGTCTAAAAAAATATCACTAAAATAGATTTGTTTAAATGAAATGCGCTGTTAATATTAAAATTCAATATATTTAGGTATTCTGTCCTTAATTTTCAAAGAAACAATAGTTCGTAAAAAGCTTTTGTTACACAATTCATTGTAAACGGTATCTATGTTTATAAATAAATATATCTCTTGATATTACACAATATCAATAAGGAAAACACAGTCGTAAATCGTAATAATATTAGGAAATTCAAATTCAAATTCTGAACAGACTTCATTAACATTTAATCCACGCTTTTTTCAAACCTTCACAAAAATAACCATGAAACCAGCATGATTAAATTCATCACATTTCAAGATTTTAAATTGAAAAACCAACCCAATAGCTAATAATAATAAGACTTTCGTTGGAACGATTTTTGAAGTATCATGAATTTAACACTGTTATCGATGGTCCTTAGTAAGAGGGCAGAGCGTGTTGAGATTTTCATAAAACCTCTATAAATATACATTTTCATAGGTTCTTAACTTCAGTTCAGAATTAAATTTCAAAAACATCTTACTGCTGTTATTGAGGCATCTTTTTTCATCTTTCTGTGTGTGGTTGGCACGAGACATATCGACATTCGTAAATTACTTATTAAAATAACAATTCCGAATTTATTAGTCACTCATCCTGTAAAAGAAACCTTAATCGCCACATGTAAAAAGAAGAAATCATGAAATATTTTAATGCTTTTTACTGGAAAAGTTGGTTCAAAACGCGACAGTATGAAGACAGAAATAAAACAACTGCCCCGAGCAAAGGGCTACATTGCACCAGTAACCGGGAGCCATAAATAAAGATAAAAACTACATTAATGAACATATGGCTTAAAGGTCTTAGTTACCAGGCCGAATAATTGAAAAAAAAAAACAATAGCCCTGATACCGTTATGAACGTACTAAATTGAATTTAAATTCAGTACTACTTCTTCATTACAATCCGACAGAAAAAGACAAATTACCGGTAACATCATTTAACATTTCTAAATTGGCGAGTCTTAACATATTTGCCTTACTTTAAAGCGCATAAAACATGCCGATTAAAATAAGTCAAAAGTTTATGAACCGACTATATGTCATTCTATCCGTTTCATATTGAATTGAAATGAAAGATAAGAGAAAATAAATAAATTTAATTTAATATAGTCCATACACAACAGAATCGGGACTATTATCGAACTAAGTTTATCAGACCATCCTTCAATATACAGCAGTAAGTGTTAAACAAATACAGATTAATAAACGATATGCATCGACAGTAGCCGTAACGGATTCCAACGATGCACGACTTATACATAGAGCATAGACTGTCATAACTTTATGTTCATTTTCAGGGTGTTTACAATCATACATTGAGATCATAGAGTATGTGCATATACCCTGCCGAATCACAGTGCACGCAACATGTCTACAATAGTCATATATTTCATGTTTGTTTAAAATTCTTATCTTAATAAATTGAATCAAAATTACTTTTAAAAAATAACTCAGCCTCGTCTTTCAGAGGGTTGGAGTTATTATTAGTGTTCCCGCAATAGAAGTAAAATCAATATCAATGGATATTTTGATACGAATTTATCAATGTATACTACTATATGTACTGTACTCAAATCAATCAATTTTACCTAAATACGGTAACTAAAACATATTTGTAATAGTGATGTTTTACAGTAAGCAAAATTGTTCCATGTTTTTGGTTGCATAACTCCATAATTATACAGCAGACAGTGGCTCCAATTCCTTTGCGCGCAGACTAAATTAAATTTTATTTTATGCGCAGCTCTTTCATTTCTATTCAATAAAAAGAGATGGAATAACTTTTAGTAGCGTCAAGTTAGTGAGGAACCATAAACTTTTGATTTAGTTTAATTGGCATGTTTTATTATGCCCATTAAAATAATGCATTAATGCCTAAGTCTCCATTTTATTAACGTCAAATGACGTTACCATTCATCGTCTCTTTTTGGTTGTATTGTACTGAAAAAAAGTACTAAACTTAAATTTAATTTAGCTCGTACACAACAGAGTCGGGGCCAATATCTCTTTCTATCAGACAGCAGCAAAAATTTTTTGTGCTAGAAACTATAATTCGAGACAATTAAGTTGCGTGCAATGATATTTTTCCACTTAACCCTGTCCTTACCACGAGCTTTACGCAAAAATCAAAAATCGTCCATAGAGAAATAAAATTAGTTCTTTTTTTAAAAGAAATCAAACTATGAAGTGATTCGGATTTAAGGTTGCTAATCTCATGGCAAGGCCACTTCTCGTACCGTTGTGTAAATCAAAAAAGATTATTTACAATGATCTCTCACTGTCTCCTGCTACGACCGACCAAAAAATATATTAAAATTCTTATATCGCAGAGACTCCATTCGATATATTAAACGAGTACAACCTACCGAGTGTAGTTTTAGAGAACAAAGCTATATCCATTTGTCAGGTATTCATTTAGCACCATTAATATTTAGATATTTCAATCAAGACAGTGAGAGACGACGTTTGCGAAACTTTTCTATCAATACCGTAATATATACAAATATATATATTATACATCATAATCATACAGCCTAATAATTAAAGCGTAATTTTAGTTTAAAATGGCTAAGCCATAATTTTTACCTCCGCAAATTAAAATCACGAATTTCTCAAACTCCGAACAATAATTTAAAATTTCATAAAATAATGTTTAAGAAACCAGAAATAGTTGCCTATAAATTATATACAATTATCGAAATAAACTTCTAAGTTAGCCAAGCCGAAAACATCATAGCACCAAAATACGTATCAACCAATTGTACTGATAGAAAAGTTTCTGAATAATTATACATACATAACTTATTACGATATAGACGTACAGTCCTTTCTAGATTCTACGCTAACTACATTAGTATTTTAACACCGCCATTTGCGAGTGTCGTGGCTACACGTCCACACGTCCCAACACGCGCCTTGGGAGGCATCTATTTGAATAATAAGTAAATGGTAATTTTTATTTCTCAAAAAGTCTCTGACTAGAGATATAAACTAACCTAAAACTGAAGACTTAAAACAACTACTTAACTACAATTTAACATAGCACTCTTTGAAAGGGAAATTAATTGTTAAAAGAAAATATTTTTCTCTACAAATTTGAGCTTTGCCGAAGATCAATTTTCACAAGTCACTCAGTTGCGAAATCACATTTCACAGATTCACAATTTTATTGCGTTCGGGCAGCCCGATCATACCATAATCCCGTCTAGTCAATAGAAAACGTCAGCTGCTTTCAGTACATATATGTATACATAACCTTAAAACTTAGCAAGACAAGACATCGCTACGACACAAAGCTTTCTTGATACTTTAATATAATAATAATTTGAATCTATCAAAAATGATTTCTGAACGCAAACTTTGGTGCAAATTTCGGGATAACACACAGTTGTGACGTTATTGTTAAGACCGTGAACAATTTGAATTCAATAAATAATTAGTCGTTAAACTACAGCTATTCGTTCAGAAATCATTTAGTTAGTATTACCATCATATTACGGGTTCTTATTAGACTGCTATGAGAATCACACGAAATCACATAAAACGTCAACATATAGCGTCCATTGACACTAAAAAATTTGCTCAGTCACAAAATATTTACTAATGTAGGTATGCAAAAAATAAAATGCACAGTTACTGGCGAAGGTTTACTGCAACGGTAAGAAATAATGCCTTGAACTGATATAAATCACTAAATTAAATTAGCTGAAACTGTACTTACTTCGGTAAATTCGAATAGTGATATAATAAGTGACCGTTTCTCAGAAAGTATCAATATAGATTTTCATTGTTCGTGTTATGGTTCGAAGAAAAAGCGCCTTTATAATCATGTGTGTTTCATCGTTTTTTCAATAAACAAAATTTTGAAATATGATGAAGTTTCTGAGGTGGTGAACCATAAGCAAGTTTTTTTTATTTGGGAAACTCGACGCAACTAAATGCTCTTTTTAGCAGAGTTCTTGTTAAAATTTTACAGAACTCTACAGAATAACTGTTCCGAAAACAGCGCATTTCAAGAAAAAGTTATTATTTAAAATCATTATTCGAACCCAATGAAGTAATCCTTTTAGGTAATCGTTTGATTTCATGTTAACTTTTTTCAAGTAAAGCTTTCAATAATACTAAGAAAAATCAGTGGTCACATTAGTATTGTAATATTGGCAATATTTAAACAACTCGGAAGCCGGAATAGGAATTAAACTCTATCATAGATCTCATTATTTTACGAGTACGTATTTTTTAACCATTATTATGTGACACAGAGCGGACTATAAATAGATGGCAGTTATTAATAGTAGTTATAAATAATAGTACCACGCTCTCATCGAGATGTCAGATCGCTACCACATTTAATATTAACCTACAACATCCACTGAGGTTTTAAAAATTCCTATTCACCGTAAATTGACGATACAATAAAACTATAAACAAGTTGTAACAACGATTTTAGGCAGTAACATAAAATTTCATTTAAATGATCGAAATTATTGCTCCAAACATATCAACATGGAAGTCTAAATTAAAAAACTGCTTACACGAAATTTCTTAATTAAGCCAAATATTTTATTTACAATGAGGTAGAATGCGGGGGTTCCCCTTATTTCAAAATTTGTCAGCCAAGACAGTATAATTTTATTACATTTAATAGAAAATACACGTAGTTCTACCGTAGCTGTCTCATTAAACAATATTTTTAGTTCTCTATTAAATAATTAAACTTTTAAATCACTTTAGTTGATTAGTCAACTTTCAAATTTTAATAAATCATGAGACAGCTAACTCTACTAGGCATAAATAAATTTAAAACACTTTTAAAAATATAAATATAATTTTTAAAATTTTACGTGTCTCTTGTTTAACAGAGAACAGACTTGAAAATAGTATAATGTTAATTAGAATAATTTAACAACCATTAAACATTCATCGGTAAGACATAGACAATTATATTATGTGTACAATTTAATATTTTTATGTAAGTACGGAGTTTACGTGTGAACTATGTATTTTTGGTATGGTTTGAGGTTTTATACAGAGTTAAGTATTAAGCTTACAAATATATGAGCGGCGTAGGCGGTGCGGCAGCGGCTGTTTCTAGACGTGAACGGATTCCACATCCCAAGTAACGGGAGAGGGAACAGTAAACCTAAAGATGAGGCGCTTATCTGTAATTTGTATGTACAATTTCGCAAAAAACACTTAAAGTAACCCTGTATAAATTATGCTTATTATTGTTATAACATATAACTATTTCATATATTACTGTGAGTATTTTGTTATTTATTGAAAAAGCACAGACTGAGGTTATTTGAAGGTAACAGAGGTACCCCGAGAATGGCACACGTTAAAGAAACTACCAGAAAACTTTATAATGTACAAACAATAACTTCATAAAAGTGTACTTGATATGACTATGTACATCTATTGTTACTGCATCCGGCCGCTGTGCTGCATATAGTGACAGTTTCAGAATCCAACTGAATATGTACCAGGTGTCGCGGCGAGATAGTTTAGCATGTTTAGCATGTCACCGCACAAACTATTCTTAACAACATGTAAGTATAATAGTATAAATAGCAGAACTTTAGTGCGAATTAGACCGCATCCCAAATATTGAGAAAAAGATTTATTTCCTATTTACACGGTGCCTCGCGTCGGAACGACATTTAAATTCGTTCGGCACCTGAAACTTTTGTACTCTGAAGACGCAATGTCTCTAAGCGTTCATGCGAGATACTGGCATCGCAACCTGATTATCACACGCGTAGGTCAACACGGCGGTTCACCGTCCTCTTGTTTGGGCGAGGGTTCGGCCGCGGGCTCGGCGGCTCGTTCACGGCGAGAGAGCTCCGCTTCACGCTCTTCCAGAAGAGCCTCCCTACGCGCAAGCTCGGCTTCTCTCTCGTCGAGCATGCGCGCGCGTTCCGCTAGCTTCGCTTCTGCATCCAGTAGTCTGGCGGCGAGCTCTGGTTCTGTAGGCGGAGGTGACGTTGACGACGTAACGTCATCGACAGGCGGCGTGAGCGGCTTCAACGCGACATTAGGTTGGTAATCCCGCTCGAAACTCGTGCAGTGTGCGACACGAACTACTCTTTCGGGGTTTTGCAACACTGGTTCGCGTTTGCCCCAGGGTCTGAAGGCGGAGAGCGATCTATACTGGAGGTGTGCATAAGGGTCTAAGTAGACCGCATAGCCGTAGTCTTCACTTCGCGCTTTTTTTGGTGGCGACTCCGGGGGTTCCGGCTTGCACACTACCGTTTCCACAACCTGAAATTAAGAAAAAGAATTCTATAAGTATATTGATAATCATTGTAAATGCCGCTCACAAGCAATAATACGAAATGTAATCAAATTTGTTATTGTCAGAAAAGAAACGATAAAGGGATTTAATTATATATTTATACTAAAATACCTCAGTCAGATAGTTAATCGCTATTAATTTTGTGATCTTATCTACTCTGTTTATTTGTGGAGTATTTATTTGTTATTGGTCTCTTTTATACATAAATTAGGTACATTGTCTTCCTGCCTCCGTTGCGCGTTGAACCGTTGGAGTACCGTAATGCACTTGATGACCTTCTCATTCAGTATAATGGGCGGTTCACCAACGGATCCAACTGGGAGTACTCGAAACAACAACCGGAATAGAACCGGGATTGGTTTCGTGGTCAGGTAATCTCCAGCGACAAGGCTCTTTTCAGGGCCAACTGAGTGGATATTTAGTGGGTAGTGGGGGAATGCCTCTACCCCTAGTACCACATACCTCTATAGTTGGAACCTTACTGTAGGTATGATGCGTAAATGCATTCGCCCTCTCCGACAAAAAAAGTATAATGGTATAATGTCTTCTATTGCTATTTGACGAGCAATACTGACAAAATTATTCTAAGCCAAGATATTTTTGCGTAAATAGGCTCTCTTGACGTCAGCCTTTATCTTTTGGCAAACATCGCAAAACATAATTATCTTCGATATAGGAGCTTACGGTGATAATTGTCACATTGGGGTTTAAATTGATTGTTTTATCGAAAAAATAATTAAATACCGAACGGTAGACGTTGATAGGATAATACGGCACGTACAGACGTTGTATATCTTCATTGAAGACAGAAGGACCTAAGTAGATCGTATTAATATTTAGAAACTTTAAATATTTAAAACAAAGCTAAGCTTTCATCAAGAATACGTGTAGTTACGGATGTTGATTGAAACCTTTTTGCTATAATATAATATAAAAATAATACACGAAACTGTATTCGCGTCAAAACTTATAGTATGGATGAAATTTCGGATTCGGAATTATAAATAAGTCATCCAAGTGGAAGAGTAATTACACGTGAATTACGTTCTGATAATTTATATTCTTAGCTTACGTAGCTTGATTCGATGACGGCCATCTTGTGAAAACATAACCCTCCAAGGAAAAGAAGATAACGAGAACATTTTTCCTAACTTGCTTCGAAATTGAAGTGATTTGAATTTTAAAACATCATGTCTCGGAAGTGGAGACCTTAGTTTTCAATTATAGCCCTAAGGAACTACACAAAACGTATTATTTACGATTTTTTGTAAAAACAAACCAAATAGTTTTACTTAGAAAACAAGCGACGTCAGTATTTCGCATCTAGGTATCTTGTTCTTTTTCGACATCACCTTTAGCTTTCATTGTCTACGTAGTCAAGGCGTAATGTGATCGGACGCCATTTTCAAACCTAATCTGTGTCGGTTGCCATATCTAGTTTCCAGTTACTACAATACATGGATTATAGTTGCTTTCTCCTCGTAAACTATCTAAGCATTAAAGGCTAAAGGTCTTCAAAGCCGTGCGATATCGTCAGAGCACACTAACCACAACGCTATCTGCAAAACACATCCATCTTACGTAATGCAGGTGGGAGAGGTGGAGGACGGGGAGGGAGATAGACGCGCGTCATCACCGAGCACCCTGGAGGATGGGGTAGGGCGAAGTATGTAGGTCGCGACTGAATAGTGATGGCGACGTTACAACTATCGATATTCGTAATTTGACAAACTTTTATCGTTATACATTGAAGGATGTGTAAGATACTTAAATACATTAACACATGGAGCTAAGGCTGCTTTATCGGTGAATAAATAGTAAAAGACTGAATATCAATCTAGCCGGCACTGATCGATTAACTTTCGTCGCTTTGCTGTCTATTTTACCCATTTCTATTGCTATGGCTACCTACACACACTAATTCAAATTGATACCATAACACCTCTTTATTTAAATTGTAGATAGAAAATTTTACTGAAATGAGAGAATCATTCATTAACGATAATTATCACACACACGTGTGACTAACAATTGTAATTGTTGTAAATAACTACATTATTTATTGGGAAATGATGAATGAATGATCTCAGTGATGACAAGTAAAAATTTTATCGATAAAATAGTCAGTAAAACTACCGCCCTTAGCCTAACCCAGACGTCCCTTAGACGCCGCCTCGCCCCGACGATTTACCGACGCCAACGCCCGCCACATGAAACGTGCTCTCGTAGTTTTCGCGGGAGTTTTCACGCAGCTTGCTGGGCTGCCATAGACAAAGAGATCGTGATTGTTTACTTTCCTGTAAAGTGTAGGGGGCATTTTGAGAGCCCTTAAGAGAGGATTGAAGATAATAAGTGCATATGCAATTTAGGTCACTGCATCAAAAGATTCGGAATTCGAATATCAGATGAGGTGGAATATTCTAAAATACTAGGATAATAATTCGCTGAAAATTATACACAATAGGAACTCCATTGCTGTCGGATCATTGCTCCATTGAGGTAGAATTTTTAAAATGGATAACTAAAAGTCAAATAAAACTAAAGGTCAAAATAATTTACTAATCTGTGCTTTTGAATTACAGAATACTCAATATGTAATATCTGCTTGCTATTTATAGATTTACTATCAATAGCACTATAATAATAAAATGAAATGTGTGAAAATTGTCGTTGAAAAAAATTGTAGTATGGAAAATCGTTTGTCATGCTGTATATTACAGCAAAATTAAAACAGTGATTTCTCCCATCGCTACTTTGGGTTTCTTTTAATAGATGACGTTTAGATGATGTTGGTAGGAGATACCAAGTTCACTGGGCCAACTAGTTTATGTATAAAAGTCGAAAAACAAGATGGCGATTTATGTCTATGATACAATGGTCGATTGGAGTAAACATTCATACAATAGCTTGATAATATTAGAAAGATTTCATAATATTATTTGGTACTTAAACGTAAAAATTCTATTGTGACGTACCCATGGCCTTAATTGAAAGCTGCATTGGGCACTTTCCCCGAATTACAGGTTTTTTAGAGGTTTGTAATGTGTATCCCTAAATGGCCAATTGCTTCGTAAGTAGTCAAAAGTCATTACAATAATCTAAAAATAATTAAGTAATTTTTTACAAAAAATAAAATTCGCCGTTGTAGTTCATGCCACAGTTAATAATGCTCGGTAAGCTACGTGAAATGCTGATATTATTGAAACATTACGAGTTCAAAGTCTATGTTTTGACTATGAGAACTATCACAATCACAATTTCTGCTAGGTTCAATGTCTAAACGTTTTGATGATGTAAATAATATAACATTACTGCAGTGTGGGCAAAATCTATTGTTCCACGAGTACGCTGTGGCGGTATTTATGGAGACTGACGAATATGAGCTCTCTGGATTACGAAAACAGAGCAACCTCGAACATAGTTAAATAGAGATGAGCTGTAAAAATTATATGCTCCCATGTGCTTCGAAAATTATGTAGTTTCATGTAAAAATTTATTATATTTCTCGTGCTTTATATGGAATCCATAAATAAGCATATTTGTAGTGACTTTGGTGAGATTTTCCAGTGTTCATATCTAGGATACGTCTTTTTTTATTATTGTTGACTGTATCTTTTCATGGTTGTAATTCATTCATTATCACCATTGCATTTCATTTATAAATTCCTCTAAGTCATCAACAACGTCTAACATTTGTTGTTCAAAAACTCCACGAGGCAAAAGAATACGTTCCATCGATATTCTAAAGGTGATCACGCGTAAAACCTGCAAGGAGGCTTCGCAGCGGGAGACACATGCCGCCTCCTTGAAGAAACGAACAGCGACGTGTGCTTTTTAGAAGAAAGCCTAGATGGGCGATTGTCTTTTGTTTTTCCTTTCCTTCACTACTATTTTTATTTTATAATTGTTATTGTAATTTCAGTCTTTTTAAATATTATAATTGATAATATATTGCATAGGTGCTTTCTAGAAGACTGGACATTTTAAAATAAAGATATGGCTTAAAAGTACTAAGCCTAAATCTTAGTAGTCTCTGCCTCGAGCATTGGTCTAAAATATATAAAAGTTACTTGACTGAAGATGAAAGACGACCTATTAGTAAAAGGAGTTGATGTAAGCGTCAGTTTTTATAGTATTAACTGCATTTTAATTATTAAAGCTTAGGCAAGAAGTGATAGGCCATTACCGGTTTTCCTTTACGCCAAAACTCTCTTGTGATTAAACTTTTTCTTGTAAGAATTTTTTTTTGTATGAAAGGCGTGTCTCATTTATAAAGAATTATGCTGTAAGCAATTTAAAGTTTTTTTGAAAGAACAATTTAAAGTTTGTTTTTGTATAAGTTAAATTTATCACCTTTGTAATAACCTCGGAATCCAAAAGCAGCGCGCGTTGGCAGCCCTTAAGCACAAAAGTGCCTAATGAAGGTAGGTCAATGGGAGCTCAAGGATCTGTGCGTGGGCGCCCACGGACGGCCTACTTGCAAGTAATTTGGCGACCGCTCTCATCGGCACGTGCCTTCATTACGCCTTTTGCACGTAAAATGCTTATTAAAAGATTTCGAAGCTCTAAGCTATGCTTTAAATTATAATCATTTTAAGAAAATGTATAAATTTAAGTCGATACGTGTCTACAAATTTTGAAAGCTTATCACAGATATAGATACTCCATTACTTAAACCTTAACTAATGAACCCCAGGATTTTCGAAGAGTTATTTGACATGAATGAGAAATCTATTCTATTCAAAATTAATTATCTACTAACTTAATATTTAAATTAAATACCAGAAAAGTTCTTACAGTTTGTTAAAAAATTTTAAGTTTCAGAATCGATTATATTAGATATGTATCCTCCTATTTTGCGTTTTATGTAAAGTAAATAGGTTTACTAGGAATGTTTGCTGCAAATATGAGAGAGTTAAAATTAAAATGAGCTTTCGGAGTTTATTCACTTTGAATGATCTCGAAATTAAGGAGTTCTGTCATATACAAAATAGGCGTTATAATTACATGATAATTAGCTTAAAAACATTTCAACCCTGTGTACTATCACCAGCATTACTGTTGTGTTGTTACCGCCCATATATTTAAGAAAATATGTATTTATATAATATAAAAATACTGTGTCAGATAAAAATAAGTGTATTTTAATTATTTTTTTAAAATACTCTGAGTATTACACAATATAGATTATGTTTGTAACTTCTTCAATAGTAGTATATAAATAAGAACGAAGTGCAATATTCAATAAGCAAGTTTAAGGCTTTTGTTAGGAATGGTAAACAAACACATGAGTACGTAGACGTAACTCTGCGGGTCAAAGTTGGGGTGACGTACAATAGACACGGCTATCTCCACCATTCATCGAGGTCAATCTTGGGTAAGTGGTTTTTGTAAGTTGGTTGTGAGAATAAGTAGAAGCATTTATTTCTGATGCTCACATACATCTATAACAGCGAAACGCAGTACTTGTATGTGCGAGTTATTTTAAAATAAGTCTATCCTGCACACACAATGTACCAGAAAAAGATACGTTTACAGAAAAGTATACGTTTCTGTATACTATATTTAAATAAAATTTGTCTTTAACGAAAACATAATTTTATGGATTACGTAAGATACTTTTTTTTTAAATTCTGCGTTTTGTGAGGATATTACATATTTCTTCTAACTCTATCGACCTCTACGCGTTACTACTTGTTACGGATTATGTCGATAATTAATTAGTAACTAGCTTAAGTTAATTTTAATATTACATTTTTCACCGAATTAAAACGATAACGTGGGGTACGGGATATAGAACCTTGTAGGTAATGATAGAGTTCTATAGACGGATTTTTTTAAAGATTTTTTATGTAAGATAACTTCAATTTTATATACTTTCGAAGTTTTTTTTATTTCAATTGAAGATACTCGTAACAATATTTGTACAAGGTTGTTAGTCCAACTTCTTTAGCGATCAAAGTGGTGTTATTGCCTTAAAACTCAATGTGTTTCTCACAGAACAGATATTCGTTACTTTAATTATCTTTATTATCGAAGAATACGGCAGCCGTCAGATCAAGTAGCCAGGTTACTAAACCAGAGATCAAGGGTTCGCATTCCGGTGGCGGCAAATTTTGAATGATGAGTACAAACATTTGTTTTCGAGTTAAAAAGTTGTCTAAAGGTTATCTTAGAAGCGTAAATAAAGACTGCATTCTTTGACAGTAACGCTTCCTTATGTTAGAAGTAACCCGAAGCAAAGGCTATGGGAAAGTGACAATTTTGTATAGCAAGTAATGAATTAACTTAATTTTCTTTTTCCAATTTTTCAAATTAAAATCAAATTTTAATTTGAAAAATTGGAATCATTAATCTTTTTTTAACCCTCAAATAAAAACAATCTAAGCGGTCAAGCTCTATCAGTTTTTGAGTTTTAACTAATTTAATATACATATAAAAGATTAATTGTAAAATTACGTTGTAGTTCCTAAATAGGTAAAAAGACGTTTATACCCACAATTATAAAGAGTGTGAGAGTGAATATGTGGAAAATAGTGTATTAGACTTTTTTCTTATTTAAATAAAATGTTCGAGCTTGATGGACTTATGTCAATTGCAAAAATATTATAACGACAACCAACGAAAAAACAAGTAAAAATCTATGACAATTACATAAATTATAAATTGTCTATTATATACACTGTGGAGTTCTAACAATGGAGCTTATTTTAATACATTTATCTTATTACCAATTCAATATATAGAAAGTAGGTAATGGTAACGAATTTACGTGGGTTACCCAATAGGTCGAACATAACGCTAATGTTTTCGCATTATGTGTTCATTCCTTGTACAATAACGCTCGCCTAAGATAACCTAATTACTAAACATCTAGTGGAAAATAGTGTGTTATTATTGAGTTTCAATTCACATTTCAGCAGAGGAAGAGTGTGTACAGAGTATTGCTGAAGAATGTGCGATAGACGAAATATTTCAACAATCGTACGTCAACCATTAGCGCGCAAAACGTAAGCAAAATACACCAGGGCTATCATCGGACCAATTTATAAAAAAAATATGTTTATCCGTCCGCTAGATTCAATGATCTTCTTTAATCTTCGACTAATTGATTTGGTTAGGCTTAAGAACACTTTTTTTTAATTAATATTTGTTTAAAATTCAAAATTAACCTTCTTTGGTTCTTTAGTTTAAAATAACTTGTCTTAAGCAGTTTTTTCTTCGTCTTCTGAAACATTATTATATATTAGTATTAAATTGTATTTAAAATTAAAACTTAATCTACTCAAAAATAAAATACTGGTAAAATAGTTTTAAATTAATAAATATTCTTTGTTGAATTAGTTTCTTATCCATTTTTCTCAAATACAGGTTACTACCAGTAGCTCCTTAAAGTTTACATTATACAGTAAAATAATTAAAGTTAATAATTTTGATTTAGATTTAAAATTTTCTCAGAATTTTGGTACAAGTACACAAATAACCCCATTATAGAGTATTCCTTCCCCAGAGAGATCCACCTACGTACCTGATTAATCAAATTACACATTAACAAGAATTAAACCTTATTAGATGCCTATGTTTTCGTTAATAAATCAATTAAGTTCTGATTTGTTGTTTTAATCCAGTTGCGTGTACGTTATTTATGAGTATTTTGTTTATTCAAATTAATTAACGTTATCTAAGAACAAAGGTTATCGTTATAATTTCTTACAGCTGCAACCGTCATAACTGGCGTCCCAAGATTTATGTGCACGCTTAATATGGAGCTAAGAAAACTTTACTTGCAAAAATAACAACATACCTAAAAGAGATTTTTTTATATCCCATTGCAAGAAAGAAAGAAAAAAGTATTTATTAACATTACATTCCAAATAAATGAACTCATACAAGAAAACTAAGACCAGAAAAATAAAATAAGACACATTGGTGCAGTCAAGAAGGACCCTGTCTCAGCATAATGCTTCTACAACATCTACATAAGCAAGCAAGTATTTTTTCGAATCAATATTTGTAATCTAAATTGTTAAAATCATTCATATTACTAAGGTATTATAAAGTTATTCGTTTCCATAATTTACTTTTAAAGATTAACAGGAAGATTATTTTTGCTTATGGTAAAATATTTTTTTTAGCTAGTCAGTCATTCCGTTTGGTTGGCACCCCTGCCTCGGCAATAGCCAATGAATGCGTATTTGTTTTGACAGCGCGCGAGATATGGCGCGAACTACACGTTTCCATCCGCCATCATTAATTTGTTGATATACCGTCAACCTTTGCTCACGTCACCGTACATCGCATTCTTTCAAGAGATCTAGGAAGCTTTGATAGACTTTTTCACAGCTTAACACATTAATTTTATAGCTCTTGCTAATCAAACTAAAAACTTGAAACAAATGGAAGCTGCACTCTATGCAAACAACATTAAGAATGTGTATAAATAATGGGGTGGGGGGTGACTCCACTCACATGAGTTATTTAAAAGGAAATCTCATTTAATTGTTTAACCGACATAATTACATCGCGTGCAGTTATGGCAACATTGGCATCAGAAAACATTCATTCAATCGTTTTACTTGTACTGTAAAAGTTTAACTAAAAAGAAAGAACCTTTGAGAAAAATGTATTTAGATACATACCTAAGGAGGTACGTAATTACTCGTGATAATGATATTTTGGTGATTATTTTAAAGAATTTTGATGATATTTATATACTTCTAACCTTACTTGAAGGCACAGTTACTATATTAGTAGAGTTAGGCAAATCTATATTAAGTGGATTCGGACAAGTGTATTATTTCCAATAAATACGTCAAATTGCTTAGCTACAGAGTAAAAATATCTATTACGCAAGCTGACGCCGACGCATAGACCCCCAAGGGTAGGGGGAGGCTAGACGACGCGGCTACACCCCAGGACGACCAAGGTCAACTCGCAGACGACCACCCCAGCCAAGCCGTACTACACTCTATACCAACCATTTAAATCCCAGTTTGGAAATCGTATTAAAAACAACCTATTGCTAAACAATTGTAGTTCTTATCACCACAGCAGATAATACTGAGTTCGTTGAAACAATTTTTATAAGACAATGTTTTACATGAGTATAGTACTAGCTGGACAATCAATGAATTCGGGTATTGCGTCGTATGAATTTTATATAGTGTAACAATTTATGTGTTGCTACAAAACAAGACCGCTCCCACATATCGCGTAGGGTAGAGCTTAGTTTGTATGTTGCGTCATAATATCAATAGTCTCACTTTGAAACAGGAAAGACGAGGAATCAATTAAGATGAAGATCAAATTACGTCACTAAACTGTATCTGATTTTAATTGATTTTGAAGACTATAAGGCTTAGGTTTGTATATAGAAGCATTTTACTTGACATAACTTTTCAAGTAACAGATTTACAATTATAAAGAAATGGTAAAACACAATTTTGAGTGACGCCAGTATTAAATAATGTAAATCTATATCACAACAACCATTAAAAAAATATTCAACGTGGATTTTTACAAACAGCTTGTTGACGTCAATAGTTCACTAAAAAGAGATAGCAAGAAAATTAGACAAGAACAGACTATCTGGTCAATCAATGGCATAGGACGTACTCTTACTACGTAGACTACATGTTATACTTTCGATCCTTACTCAACTACCAAACGTTCAATGGGGTAAGTGATATTTGAATTGAAATTTTCAAAATAATTTTCAAGAGAAACGAATAATTTTTTTTAAATATATATCCGAAAGAGTAGCAAATCGTATTTAAGCAGTAAACTTTTCCAAATACTTGTAAAGTCCGAGTTTTTACATGTAATTAGTGAAGTTGAATACAAATCACTTTTATTTAAGTATTAAGTAAACAAGATAAGTATGGGTATTTATATTTACCTCAAACGAAAGAAATGGCTTAACCATTTTAGAGCATTTCTTTGGAACACTTCTTTATGTTAAATGTATTTTGCGAGATTATTATTGACAGTTATTAATTTTAAACATGTTTAGTTAAAAAATTGGATCCGCTCAACTAGTGAAAAATCTACTTAGAAAGACCACGGTTGATCTAGTTCTATTCTATAGTATATCATTATATTCAACTAGCTTCCTTGGTCATATTGCCGATATAATCTTCCCCAATAATTGAACTTTAACCTAATACAACCTCACAAACTAGATTGTGTAGTAATGTTGTAAAATTTAGTAACTTCGTCAGAGAAGTGTTGTGTTGATTGATAGTTTTGGGAGCAGCAAGAGCTGCTAGTTTACCATAGATGATAACTCAGTCTGAAGGAAGTTAACCGTTGAAGCGTAATGCTTACGCTCAGGTTGGTGGTGCTAATTTCTAAAAATAAGGAATGAAATTCCAAAAGTAGAGATTGCAGTGTATAATTCGACAAGCCAAAAAGATGTGACATAATAATAGAATACAATATTATTAGAAAAAATATATGTCACAAACTATGCAGCCAGGGTGTTGTATATTATAAAGTTTTATTATAAAAAGGTTTGGTCTAACACTAATGCTGTCTTAGTAATTATTTCCCGTTTTCTAAGTAGGATCAAGGAAGTACATAGAACAATATACAAAGTCAGTAAACATTTTTATAGGTCAAATTGTCTCTTTGTCATTAGGTGACAGATTCTAGTCACATAATATACCACTGATATCACCTTTAATGAAAAAAACGTGTAATATATGAATTAAGTTTTTTTATCTTAACTGGCTTATTCTAGGCCTTCATCTCTCCTGTTGATCGTCGTCCATAAAGGAACAGGCTATCATCATCCTTCTAACAGTTATTATTTTTATGGCGACAGATCTAGGTAAGATAACCCTAGCTAGTCAGGCGGACTTATAAAAACTCAAAAGACTAACCAAAACGAGCAGAAAACAACTGCTTCTATTGGGCATTCAACCATTGGACTTGGGCGACTCCAATCTTAGACGAATATAGAATATGCAATATAGAAGCAGTAATTCATTTATTTTAATCCAAAAGATGAGATACATAACGTCTAACTATCTTAGTAAATCAACAAATCTAAATTTTACAAGTCATCATGATAATGCTGTTTTTTAATGATGAAAAATATCATAAAATATATTTCTGATCATAAAAAATACTTCTCTATAAGGTCATTCGGTTAAACTTATTCTGCTAGAAAAACGTTATTCCAGCATGAATCGATTTTTCCTAAACGTTAACATGATTACTTATTAATTATACGTTCCACTCTTATCACTCTAGGAGCCACTTTTTCTACGATGATTAAATATTTAAAATATTTTTAAAAAAACAGTAGCACTTATTTAATACAATATATTTGAATGTACCATTTTTGAGGAACGTAACACGCATAAGCATAACAAGCATAAAACATTGATTAGTTCTTTGCGAACCATTCAGCTACAATTATTGACAATTAAAACCCACATCTCCGTAAAGTAATTATCGATTGCAACGGAGCAATTCATCGCATTGATAAAAACATACCGGAGTTTCATTTTGAGTGTCATGGTGTCTAGAATGCGTGTTGAATCGATTACGGTTTCATTTAGACAGTAGGTAGCGAATTAACCGGTTAGGCGGAGATCTGATGATCATCCGAGTGTGATCGATTGGAATTTCTTTAAATGTCATGTCTTTCACAGGAGACACTAAAGCCTTCTCGTGTAATATAAAGACCTACACATATATACCTAATATTAATACTGTCCGGATTTAACAATATAGCTTTTGATTTTCATGGCAATGTTTCTATTGAGTTTTGAATTATTGCGATATTTTTTTTTAGGGCGCTCATTATGAAATTTTTAGAGAAACCTATGGGTTTCTCTAAAAATTTCAAATTCTGTTTCTTTTGACATATCAAATTCTGTTTCTTTTGAAAATTAATAACAATACGCAATAATATAATAATATCACATATTCTTAGCGATTTCGGAGTATAAAACTTGAAGAGAATTTGTTTAACTAATTTGAGAATGTTATTGTGTCCTCCAGTTATATGTTGCTATACTCTGCAATATAGTAAATTTCTTGGTATTTAAATTGTATTCCAGTTACTAATATAAAAATAATAAAATTCTGCATCCTGACCGGGAATCTTGTACGACAAATGACGTATCATAATAATCGGATTGTCTATAAAGTGCTTTAATACGCTTGGGAAACATATAGCGTAAGCATTTAAAATCTTTTAATATATCTTATCATAAGGTCGCCGCCGATCAATTAGGCCTTCTATTCCGATTAATTCTACTTTTGAAGTCTACAATGGAAATTTTATAAGTGTGTTGCAAATTTTTTGTAATGCTTTATTTAAAACGGTTTATTAATGGTTATTTTTATCGACTTAAAGCATCTGACACAGTTTTTATTTTCTTTTATTACATAGTGATCTTTATCTATCAAAATCTTCCAAGTCGTAACTTTTTTAGGAGGAATCCGTTTGCGAACCTACATGCACTGGCTAAGCGACGGGCTGTGTGGGGCTCCCCAGTGCCTGATCAAAGCGACACTGGAAAAACCCACTAAAACTCCCCGGTAAATCCATTGCCTTTGCAGGAATGACCAGTTTCTGCCGAAGCAATTCACCAGAGCATACATACCATTTAGTTTTTTTAAAGAAGTAAGTCAAACTTAGATTAAACAAAGCGTCTTTTTAAAAAGAAATAATTGCTACGTTCATTGTGATTTCTCAGTACTTTGTAATTTAAGTATCAATGTTGCATAAGTATTATTTAAAGTTTCTTAGATATTTATCAAATAATGGGTTCGAAGCATTGACAAAGATGAGTCAAAATGTTAGTAAGCTAGAAGTGAGACAGACCACCTATTTATTAAATGAGAAGACACTAGTCCCTTTTTCTACCATTTCCAAAACTTTTGCTGCTCAAAACTTATATTGTTTAATTTTAACGTCACATAATTATATCAAAATCCAACAGGAAGTATAATGAGGGTATTTCTTAATGTAATTATTGTGAAATTATTTTTTTTTGGAATAAGTGAATTTCAGGTTTGTGATATCTCTCTTAACGTTAGACCTTCACGAGAATCTTATATGATCCATTCTTAACGTTATTTTGCGTAATTAATAAAATGATGGTCAGTTAAACACAAGCTCATAAATTAAATTACATTACTTATATCGTTGAGATTAATTCATCATCCACCATTTTTGCTTCGTAATCACGATCCAAGTGGTCAGCAAGCGAGTAGTTTTTCTCCATGGTACCCAACAAGGTGTAACGGACGGATTAAAGCTAACAGTTACTTCATAGTTACTGGTTTCTGGAGTAATATCACGGCGTAATTCACTATCGCACCGGCATGGTTAATGAACATGCATCGATGAACGTAATGTTCAAGTATAGTCGTGCACATGACCGACTGCACACCAAGAATAATACGAGTAGAGAATAGGATCGCTTTTTGTATGCAACTGTTACGGTTGATCTGCTATTGACAGCTATTAAAAGAACTAACTAGAGCTGGTGGTATGGCACAATCTGCATCAGAAATATCTGATCAAAAACTTTTTGCATAACTATAAATAAACTTCGAAGAAATCTGCGGAGCGGTACTTGTGGTGTTGAATCGGAAATGGTTTATAGAAATGGTATCTGGATTTAATTGATTTAATTGGTTTAAACAGTGTACACCTTCTGGTTTTCTTCATCCAAGATCATCTTAAGTAATAGTGTGTTTATTACACTTCAATTATTATTAGGTTGGATATTGTCGAAAACAGGCTAAATACAAAATTGACATCTCACGCCAGTGTGGGTAGAATGCTTTGTCCTCCACAAACAAAGGTTCGAAACCTGATAAAAACTTTTTATCACAAGTCTCTTTAACTATTCTACCAATGTGTTAATCACTCTTGTTTTTAGCAACTTCACATTCCACAAAAAATTTCCGAATTCGATCGTAATTGCAGAGTTCAGAATATTTGAGAATGTCGCCGGAACGATTGTGGGCGAGTTTTTGCTCTGCGGAGGCGCTTGTACGGTGCAATTAGGTGTGCGTGACAGCCTCTCGGAAGAGCGGGCGCAGCGGCATAAGAGACACTATAATCACGCCTACTATGTAACGGAGATGTTTAGACTTGTTTTTATATTTTTTGATATGGCAATTTGAAAATTATCTTCTTGTTAAAGTAAGGTTGTTATTTGGAGATGATTAGAGTTGCAGTCGTTAAATCTGATAAGATTGCAGTCAATAAGCATCTAAACCAACAGAAAAAGACAACGTGACACAGAGATCCTCGATAACTGGCTTAATATGATTTCACAAACTTTCATTATGATTTTGCTAACTTGACATACAAATCCTGATTTAGGGTTTCGTAAAACTATTCATATTTTTTCTTATCTCAGTTCCTCGAATTAAAACGAGCTGTTGGTGGTACATCCGACTTTATTTCCATTTCACGTGAGAGAAATTTTTGATAACAGTAACAAATGGAGTTAACGTGGAGTTAGCAATAAATTACTTTATAAACAGTTTATGAGCGAAAATAATGATATGTAAATTTACCGTCCAATTCTTTGTAATGTTTCCGAAAAAAATTGTTATGAAGTCACATATACAACACGACAGCCATTTAGATAATCATCTGCGGCGCGCCTTACACGACTTGTTGTTCACTTTGACGATGGTAATCTCATTCAAACCTGCCTTTTGTTCCTAGAAGACTGAAGGTACTATCATCGAGAACGTAAAGTTTTCAAATTATGGCAACTTACAGCCATACAAGTAAGAGTTATTTTGTTATGTAGTTGTTTCGGTCACGGTAAAGCAGTCTTGTACTGTGTATGTTGAAATAAACCCACAACACGCTGTTTCGGTTGAACCGGAACACAGTTAACATGAATAAGGAACCGGAATCTTGTGAGCGATTAAGAGCTCTCAGTAGGTTGCCTCCACAACAGTTAATTCGTCTAGTCTTAGAAAGTCAGTGCCCATGTTCTCCAGTCTATTTCGATGGTCATATCAACTTAACCTTGATACTTATTTTATTTGGTTTCACACGCTGACACAGCTCTATTAAGGCTGGACTCCCTACAAACTCCAAACAACAACTATGTATTCTGTAAATTTCGTGAAATCATCGCTGTATCCGAATAAAATAAAAAATTCTTGTCGTACGA
Source organism: Acentria ephemerella (assembly GCA_943193645.1). Taxonomy (NCBI): domain Eukaryota; kingdom Metazoa; phylum Arthropoda; class Insecta; order Lepidoptera; family Crambidae; genus Acentria; species Acentria ephemerella. The sequence continues at coordinate 1,929,711 of OW971891.1, forward strand.
TTTTTTTGAATGTCTTGTTTTCAATGGGTAATGAAGTCAGCATATAATGGAGCTGAAATATTTATTAGTATGTTGTACAAAACATACAAAAAGTAAAATTTGAATTTGACAAAGTCGATCATTCATTCGGGTGTGTAGAGGTTGAAGACATTCTTCAGCCTTCAAATTATGCAAGACCCTGACTATTTCCTCTTGTTTAACGAATAATAGGTTCATAATGGTTTGTGTATTTGCTTCCTACGTCACTGGTATGTACTACATAATTGTAGTTTCTACTTTATGTTTGAAGGCGTAAAAATATATAAGACATTTTACTCCAAATAATTCAGAAAAATATTAAAGACTGGATAACAATAAAACAAGCAAGCGATTACGGCCCCAGAACTAGTTGAAAACTTCGGCTGTGGTTACGAATACAGCGATAACAGTGGCTCAAAGCATTGGACCCGTGAAGCCTAGTCAAACGTTTGGTAATCGGTTCCACACTCATGATCAATTATCAATCACTATATCAGCTCATGCTCATGACGTTTACTTCTAAAGAAAGGCTTCCCTCATTTTAAAAAATCTCCCCACGACATCTATCCATCATGTGGCCTCCTTACGATTTCCATAGTATTTTGTGACTCCAGCAAGGAGTCCGAATGTGCGATGTTTTACGAATAGGTGAACAAGTATCTAGTGGAAAAGTATATTTTTCAACAATAAACCCATCTGGCAATTTCATGTGACGTTTTAGACATGAGTTACAGGATATTTGTCAAGGAAAGAAAAGCAACATCAAGACGAAATCCCTAAAGTTCGAGTACATTTTCTGGCAAAGATCCTCAAACAATCTAAAGTCCGGCTTTTCCGTGTCCTGTGGTAATGAATCCCATACTATTACGTACATAACCTGGTACAACGCATTGTATCCATGCCTAGCCATACAAATCCTGATTTGGGTTTCGAAAAAACTATTCATTGTTTTTTTTGAGTAATGGATTACATCAGCAAAAAGGTCGATGTTTTGTCGCTAGATTTATAACCTCAGACTGACATACTCAATGTAAAGTATACATAATCTGAGTTGATACATACGTATAATATTTTATGGGTGTTGCGTCTAGGTCACAAAGAGAACGGGCGGTCGTGCCTACCGACTCCACCAATGGGCGCCAAGCATTCCTCAGCTTGTTCTTAGAACCTGACAAAATTCTAATAAATGCCATTTACGGAAAATGATGTTCAAAACTACTTGGATAATGAACAGTTTTTGATTTTTTTCAAATTTTAAGACCTTCGGAACTAGTTTGTAAAATATTTATTCCTCAAATTGTACCTTCTGTTGTCTGATGAGTCTTAACTTCTATTTGATTTCATTCAATTAACTGCATTCACCTCTTGGTTAAATACCAAGGTAAGAGACCCATTATTATATTATTCTGTGATAGAAAAATGTAGCTTTTAACGTGAATGACACCGAAAGTGTATTTATATTACAATTACCAACAAACTTACAATGCGTATAATGTTTGTCAACGTACTGTCAACATATCATGTTCGTTGACATAGATAGCCGACACAAATTACACTACCACAATGACCACTCTTTCAAATCGATTAAAGTAACCTTCGGAATAGCAGTCTAAATTACATTAATTTTCACAGCTCTCTGCTTCATCTACTATCTACCTCTCTTTACCTCAAGACAGTGAGATAACGACTCCGTAGTCATGCACGCGTGTTTCTAAGTGGGAAATGAAAGGAAGAAGTGGATTATTGTGATTTATTAATCTTCAAAATTGTTATTTATTTAATATTTAGAAGGGACCCAAGAACTTGGTCTTGTCAAGTCTTGGGAACTGTGGTTTTGTTTTTATAGCAGGTATCAGAATAATGTATCTGGTAGGGAAGGCGATCTGAGATCGAGTAATCAGAGAATAGTATCTAAACCAAAGATTCGTTTATTAAAATCCATTACTAGTACTTAATAGACCCATTGAATCCATGTTTCATTCTTGAAAAACGAAATTCGATCTTGAGAGATCCTATTTTGATAGGAACAGACTTGTTCCTGAAAAATTTGGACATCAAACACTACGAACAGTAAAAGATGTCATTCCAATACAGTGTTGTTATTCCAGAAAAGTTTAAAAAAGTACTAAAAGAGAAAAATTGATGTCGTTTTGACGATATTTTGATTTATTCATACATAAAAAGGTTAATAAATTACAAATTATAAGAAATCAACTTTATGAAGAATATTTGTTTCTTATAATTGGATTTTATTGAAAATACGAACTCGTAAAACTAAACAAAAAATACATTTGTGAATTGATTCAAAAATCAGCAACTTTAGTATCTATTACCTATATCTACCAGGTTCCTTAGATTGATTCAAAAATACGAACTTTAAAATTTAAAACATCAAAGTAACTTCATTTAATTATGTATCAAGGCTAAGCCGGCGGTTACTTAAATTAGTTAAAGTAATCACTATCTCTTTACTATGGAATTTACACTACAGACTGGTACTACACATTAGTCTGGTAGGTTTTCCATTGTAAGTTAATATCAGATTCAACTCCACGATCCCACGTTCCAAGGCTATGCGCAGTCGCTAACACAGAACAGATAACCTCTTTTATTGTTTCGTGGTGGCCTACGAGACACCAACATAGATTAAAAAGAAAAAAAATGGTAATTTTGAAGTCATTGCCAACAGTTCTGTGAACTTAAAGTAACGAATTAGCAATAATTTAAATATTAGGTACCTAGTCGCAATCAGAAGGCATCGTCGGCTTAGAATAGACGCACTCTGATAAAGGGGCAATTGAAAAGTTTAGCAAGAACAGAAGACATTTTATTTCTGTCATATAATTTTTGGATTATTAACAGATTTGTCTTTAAGACAAGATTCGTATATAATGACAAGTAACCTAATTCCCTTTCTAATCCAATTATTGGACAAAAACACCCAGAAAATGCTCCAACATTTTTAAAATCCCGACCAATTTGCCGCAAACGCTAATTCGAGCATTTAAAATTTCACGTTCGAAAAGAATAATAGCTAATTAGAATGGCGGCTAATAATTGTAAAATTGGTCGTAAAATCTACATGTTTAAACAGAATATGTAACGGTTGGCTTTAGGCCAATCCGTTGTTGGGACTTGTTGCTCGCCGCGTGGCATTCGCCCACAAATACATTTTGTTTATATCCTTTACATGAGAACTCAGTTTGTGGTAATAAGACAAAGCCATACGTTACTTTGATATTTTGCGTTTAGTTCAATTCACAAGATTATTAAAGTGAATATTTTGTATAATATGAACTCTTTGTATCCAATTTAATGACCGTTCATATTTGCTACATATTGAACTCTACGACCTTATACATAGAATCCATTGAACAACGAAATTAGGCTCCAAACTGGTTGGAACGAGAGTTCCTAATTCACCTGCTGGAGTCGTTTATTCGGCGTTTTTACCATGAGAGAAAAAAAATAACAGTATAATCACTACCAAGGTGCATTACAAATAATGACAGCGGATTGTGTTCCAACACAAAAGCAAATCTTTATTTGCATTGAAATTTTTCTCAAATTCTGAAACAACCGACGATCATCACAACTGCCTTGACTTTAGACAGTTGAAATTGTTGCCAACACAAAATATTACAGTTGTATTTCTATATTTATTGCACGGCTGCGTAACATTGCTGTTAACGATTCTGCAAATTTTAATGTTTCATGTCATGTCAGGGAAACCTCTCTGACATGCACTGCGATACATTTCTCCCTACGGGGTCCACCTTAGTGTTTATATGACTTAAAACAAGACAAGAACACAAGAACGTAATATCACAATAGTGTGTACCATTATCGAAGATAATGTTAAAATTATTTTTATAAAGAATATAACCTAAATTTATGAATGAACAAAAAGTGCGTCTACTTCACATACAACCTAAGAATTTCTACACGAATTTCATAGATTTCCTCAAGATGTCTACCTAAAAGATGGCAGTTACCTAGATGTTCACAGTAAAGTATAAACTTACAATAAACGTTCAAAATTTAAAAACACATTGGTACGATACGGGGTTCGAACCGCTTCCTCCCGCGAAGGCAATGAATGACCACCCAACCATAAAGTATTTTAGTAGATTCGGCTCGAAATTAAGCTGTGTAGAAATTGATTTTGTTAAAAAATCTATTTCTTCATTTGATTTCTTTCCTTTAGTTCAGGAATGTTCTCAAATGAATATGTGAAAGCGCTTCATTTCATATTATATTTCTTTCGTCTCCCAACGTTTCTAGATGTAACTTTTAAGGGGTATCCATGGATTTGAGCTTCTTAGACTTGTTATTGTAATATGTATAGCTATATAAATTAGTTGTAAAACTTCAACAGTAGATATAACCTCGTTTGTTCTTGAACGGATTGAGTCATTCGATTACCTAAAATCCGCCGATCACTCCTAAGCAACTAACAGTTATAATTGACGTACCCGATTCAACTGGAACGTATAAATTACCTGTAAATAAATAAAAAATCACCATTAGTTAACAGCCAAACATAATTTACCACGGATATCATCAAACTAAACAAAATAAAAATACCTATGATATAAAATGTATAAATTGCTTACCTACAATTTGCAAATTATATTTTTTAGTATTATATTTGTATAGAGTGAATCCATTTACCATCAAATAATATAGACATATGTTTAATTTTCTCTCTCCTTAATAATTAAAAATTATTATATATTAAATAAAGATACGGCGACATTGTTATTGTAGCGGTTTAAATCAAATTTATGAACGGTAAATAGAATTAATAGTACGTTAAATGATAGGTTTGAAATTTAAATACATTCCCGGAAACACAGAACATTAATTTTAAAATGACGTGTGATAAATGATAACAATGGTAATTAAATTACAAAATACTACTTATGACTTAATTAACGACCAGAAATTATCATCCAATTTAAAGAATATAAACATAAGTACTTATTAAATATATCAAGCCTTCTTACATGCCTATTAATCCACGCTTAATAAACCCGTAGACATATGCATAAAACTAGAGATGCTCGGAGAGTTACTAGAGTTTCCGAATACCGTGTTTAACGAATCGAGTACTCACTATTCGGCCAAATTACTCGTTTAATATACAGTGAGATTGTTATTATCGGAAACAGGTGTGGTATTTTGTACGTGGAATCAGAAACGGATTGTTTGTTTATAAATCATAATAGCTACAGAGAAAACGGTAATTTTATTAATTCCTCTTTGATTTTGTTATATTTACTTTAATTAAAACGATAAAATAATCAACCAAAAAAGTCATTTGCAAAATTTGTATAATATTTCATATAATGGCTGACTAAGGAAAAAAATATCGAATTGATTGAGTCTCGAATAAGAATAGGCATCACTATTTTATTTTACATTAACGTTTAATTCATTCTCATTTATACATCTAATTGAGAGCCATGGTAGGTAGCATTCATTTTGTCAGACGGTACACATAAAAATTTATCGACCATGCAATTCTACATATCTTTACACTGCTTTTTTTTATTTTGAAATTGGTAGTCTGTGTTTCTCTTGTCCACCATTAAGAAGTATCATTTAGATCCCGTAGTTAAGAAAATCTGTATAGTGTACACTTACGAAAAAATTTATATTTTTGAAATAATAACGTATTTATTCAATAATAGCTTAACTAAATTTAAGAGAACACTTTAATTAATATGTTTAATAATTGCTTTTATATTTTATACGAGCACTAACATAGGAGTCCTTGTAACTCATCTATATAAAATATTAATGTTCATTTAAGTTAATCAATAATATTAGTATATATTAGTAAAAACAATTAACTGTGTGCGATACTTGGTAGTTGATTTTTAATTATAAAGACAACTCTTCTGCCTTTTATTGTTACTAATTTATTTTGGTTATAGAGTAAGAAGAAGAAGTAAGAATCATTGAGATAATCATACATAAATAATTAAATTAATATTCTTGATTATTACACAAACATCTGCCTCGACTGAGACTCAAACCCGGGATCTCAGGCCGAGTAGCCTATAGGAGAGGGTACTTACCACTCGGCCGGTTGTATTACTGCTGTAATAAAATGTCATCTATAACGACACGTCCGCGGTAGATCAATTGAAAGAGGTCGTTGGTATTTAACCCTGGTTACCGCCTGTATAAATCTAAATATATTGTGTGTCATAATTTTTCAAGATAATTAATTTTATGCGTTTTGACTAATTTACTTGATTTTTACAAAACACATCACGTACGTATCTTTTTTTATTATATAAAGCTCAGCAAAAGACTCGACACCACCTAATGATAAGCAGTAGGAGTCCATATGAGAAGATAGCTAGAGAAGCAAGCGACATGCCGCCCTAGCCGCCACTATCTTAAGAATAGTTATGGCTATAAAGCTTAAACGTGATGTGGCTCGTCTGAACTCGCGCGAGGAGAGGGTCACTAACTAAATCGGCATTAAAAGCGGGGACGAGAAGGTAACCGATGCTATCATCGCATTACTAGACCATGAACCCAGTTTCGCCCAAACTACAGAACAAACAAACATCTTTCGGTGACCTGTGGTGTCAACATAAAAGGCAGACTATTTTGCTTCTGCCTTTTGAAAAATTGTAGTAGAAATGAATTTTAAATTAACAAAGCATGTGCATGTTTAATCAAATTAAAAAATGAATATAGCCAATAATAATTATAAGTAAAATTAACTAACTAAAGCGTGTAGATATTAAAACAGAGTTGACAGACTAATATTCTTCATTTAAAAAATTGCGAACAAGAGTCCGCAGACTGTAGTCATTAATAAAAAAAGCATAAAACATCCGGTTTATTAAAGACAAAGAGTAAGATCATGACAAGAAGCGAAATAAAAAATTTTAAAGACTATAGTCTGATATATTTGTTCTTAATTATTCAAAATTAAAATCATTTTATAATTAGGTATCATTCAAATCGTTTATATTTTATATGGATTCTAACACCCATGTCGTTATAGCACTGAATACTAGTTCGAATGCAGGATTTTGTTTACAAATATATGTAATTTTGCGGTCGTGTTCATATTATCGAGCAAGATATGGAGCATGTTATCTGATCACTAGTTTTCAAGTCTGTATTTGAAAAGTCCGGTAAACACAAAACCATTTGTCTGACGCTCTTTGAATACATAATAACGCTAAGAGTGAACAATATACCGATGTAAATTTGCTTGTAGCAAAGTTGTGACGTGTAATTGAAATAAAGATTTATTTACTCTACAGTTTCAACCAGTTTTTTTAATGTTATATAAAGTGAACATAAAAACATAATAAAATAAAAAAAGGAATACAATTTCACAAGAATTCTCAAAACTCCTCCTACGTTTTCGTCCCCAGATTCAAATATTCTACACAAATGTAATTATTTTTAGAAATTGTTTTCTCTCATCAAAGTTCAGTTCTATGAGTAGTGTTTTTACATCAGGGCTTGTTAAAAGGGCTAGAAGCTCAGGACTGAATTAAGACAGTCTCCCGAGCAACTGCACCTAAATGTCTAAAACAAAAATTGCATAGTAATATCATGATAACGGTTTTAAGTTTTATGTTAACCGCGAAAAGATAAAGTGTTTTTTCCTCATTAAAATTAAATTATAACTCCATGATATCAGTATCTTTAAGCAGTCAATATAAACTGTAGTGTTTTAACTAAAACATCGATGTCGCTACTGACCCAGTTAAGTATCCGGCGCGAATTCGGTTTCCAGCAACCGTTATGAGTGATGCGATGATTTTCTAATAATATACGACTTTTCGGAATGTTTGAAATCCTAAACAGCTAGACTGAACTCTAAATTAATACTCGGAAAACAAGTTAAACAATATAAGCGAAACAGTATCATAAAGCTTACTATAAAATAAACATTATCTTAATGATACTACAGGTAATGGCATAAATAATTTCTTAATTTCATTACAAATATTTAAAAGCTGGGAGTTTCTGGCGCTGCTTCTTCTCCAAAGACAAAATAATCGTCGAAGCGGTGGTATGGTTTAATTTTGACGATTTAAAAGAACTTAGTAAATGAGTTCTTTTAAATAAACTGCTTCTTGATTTTAATCTTCATCAACCAAAGTAAAATAATTTTTATGACATAGTTTAAAAGTTAAGCATTGCATTTTAATTAAAATAACCTTTTCTTTATTTCTTTTAATTTCTGTTTCCCGGAATTTTGATAGAGTAACTACGCCTTGCTCATTCAGTGCTAGCTGCCACAAAAGACGAACGGATACTGAAGTGAAATGAAATATGAAAAGTACTTCATTTTGAAGGCTACTATCAGGTTCACTTGGTAACAAGAGATGGGCTTATCTTAGCTTAGCTTTCTGAACGATTCAATAGTCATTTGTATCATTACAGTACTAGATGAGCTGTTACTCTGTAACAACTGTTTTCTAATCTACATTTTGTCTTGATCAACTAATTTTATATTAACTATAATGCTTAAATAATTATTTTCTTTATAAAACAATGTATTATTATTATATGCAACATTCTTATTAACACATTCATGCCCATATTTGCACTGTTTATTAAATATTTTTTCCAATAAAAGATTAAGTATTTCGCAAAATTGAAGTGCCGACTGTGACTCCCTGTGTATTCATAAACATCAAATTATAATCTATTTAAGAATATTTCCAACAGAGCTACCTATATTTTGTAAGTTAGTAAACCCTTAATTATAAGGTGAACACGGGAGCAGTGTCGTGTGCGTGGAGTGTGTTATTTGGAGCATTCATTCACCACATTTTCATATATCATAATATCTATCGAAATATACGGGTATCATTCATCTTTCGATATCTTAGCATCCTTCAGCCTTCAACTGCTTATAGGAATTAAATAACCTTTTTATTTTTCTGTTGTATTATTGTTTTGAAATTCTTAAATGAATATCTTGTTATTTTTCCGTAATATTTTCCTTATCGCTAATGCTTCTTATTCTGTAGCTTGTTTTGACTAACCGAGATGTAAATATTAGGTAACACAGTAAATTGGAATACGAGTATACTTATGAGATTCACCGCTTTACTGTTACCTAAATATTTGTATTACATTTCCAGGAATCGAAAATCTGCGGTCTTCAACTTTTATTTTAATAAAAGTAAATAGCATGCTATGTATTACGTAATTTGAGAAAACAATTTCTTATTGAGGTTATTGAAATCTTAAGACTATAGTTCATACTAACAGTGTGGATTTGCTGATTGATGTAAAATTTTATTATTAATTATTAGTATAATCATAATTGGAATAGTCTTAGTTGTAGCTTGAGAATGAGGTCAAATGATTTATACATTCTTTGGCTTTTTCATAATGCCTTCGAGCTCCGAATTTGAGTTCCACTTGGATACTCTTTGCATAATTATTTGCGAAGTAGTTCTTATCGTCGGCGCGACGAGTCAACAGTCTGTTATTTCTGATGTCTGTTGTTCCCGCCTTTCTTTTGCTCTTGCTGCCTACCATGTATCACAATCTATGTAAACCATGCTGATTTAATCAGTGCTTTTTCCACGCAGATCTATTCCGGCTTCTTATTCAATAGCTAAAGAATTTTAGTGAAAATAATTCTAAGAATTTACAAATTTAATAACCGTTAATTTTGACGTTTAACTTTGGCATAAAATCACAAATCATCTCCTGTAACAGCTTTTTCATTTAAATGCTCAAAACAAACTACCTATATTTAAATTAGGTTCATAATATATCTGATTTTCGGTAGTGAAATTGAAAATGTGATTGCCGAACGATGTGCGTAGGCCTGTAATGATTGACTCTAGATGGAATAGCAAGAGAACACGTCTTTGTAGAAATCCACATTAGACGCAACATTAGGATTCGTATTTGTAGTTTTTGCAATCTTAAAATCTTGCTACAGACGAATGCTTGTTCCCGGACTATCCCAACGAAGGTGAAGCCTTTTTCAGGGCACATAAAAGAACGTGGCTCATGACATTTTTCATTTCCATGCCACCGCGCGGAGTGGTGCTAAAATTATTCCTGGGCGAGCCCCCGCCTCCCGTGGCCTGATTACCAAGACCGGAGGGTGGGGACAGACGGGGGTTCATCTTTACCTACAGCCTCCATAGTGTTAGTTCCCAAGGCAACCAATAGTTCAATCTTTGTGATGGTGGAAAATATATAACGGAATTTACGCGTCATTTGTGATTATTGAGGCGAAGAAATTTTTGTTATACTAAAAGTTTCTTTTTTGATAAATAATATGTTATTCATGTCTTATTTTTATATGAAAAATTTAAAAATTTGTCTCATTATCATATGTGATGGATAGTTTCTATATACAAAAGTTTAACGCTAGGAAGTGGACATAGACTGTACAACAAAAAAATATGTTTATAATACTAATACATAATGACATAGGTAATTTGTAAAAGTCATTATTAATACTAAAGGCTGAGAGTTTCTTTCACCGCTTCTCTGCAGCTACTAATTCGTCGAAGCGGTGGTAGGATTAATTGGGAATATGCATACTAGTGTTAAAAATAATTTATTTAATACATAATTAACTTGGACAATTTGTAAATACCTGGTTATAACCACTTAAAGTTATAACTATTACCTTTAATTACATTTATTTATTATTTCTCATACAAATTCCCTGTTATGACGATTTAAAAGAACTTAGTAAATGAGTTTATTTAAATAAAGATATTTTGACTTTAACTAATCTTTATGAATTATGTCAAATGTGATCTTTAATTGTGCTGTTTCTATTATGAAAACTATAAGGGAAAATATATATCGATAACAAAGTTAAAAAGAATAGAGAAAATAAATGTGATCTCGTAAAAGATAAGTGGTAATATGAAGAGTTTTCCATCGATTAGGTAATCAGTGTCAACTGTCAAAAGGACTGTAAAGCCTTGCGCAGAGTTTAATAAATGGCGCTGGAACCGCGCCTAAAAGATGAAACGCCCTATTTAGGTCAACTGCTTGCTCGCTCTCAATTCTGCGGAAAAAATCATTAACGAGGAAAATTGCTAATTAACTGTACCTTTAAAATGGAAATCACACTTGGTGTATAAATCTAGGCAGGTGAAGTTTTACCGACTAACAACATAAAATAGTGGATAGATATCTCCTTATCAAGAGTCTATATACGCCCCACTGCTGGGCATAAACCTTGGCCCGGAGGAGCACATGAAGAATTCGGGCCATTATACCTCTACGCACGGCAATTCGGGTTGACTGAAAACGGTTACCGTTATTACTGGGAACATTTTGTCTATAATAAATAAGAATTAAGTAGTGTCATTGTTACATAGCTATTATAGTGAAATATAAATAATAAATATTTATATATATAACCATTACATTTTCATTTAATACTTATGTTTCCATTAATATATGGTTTGATTATGGTAGTGGCAAGTTACTAAATGGCTAAGAATGTTTTCTAAATCAATCGTAAATTCGTAAACGATAATCGAATATCTGCAACTAAACTACGTACCATAAGTACAGAGGAAATAGTGATTTTCATTAAAATTATACCAGTGAAGGAATTGCACAGAATAACTAAATTTCTTAACTATGCAGGCAAGCCGATAGTTTGTACAAATGTTGATATGAAATGTAAATAAGGTAGTAAATGACATTTATGGGTAGGAATTCGTTTCAAATAAACAGCCTAAGGTGCAATTTTGTATTCGAGTTATTGCGCAGCCGAAGCGGCAGTCCACAAGTTTGACAACTACACAAGTCTAATTATAAATTTTTGGCGCGTTGACAAGCAGCTCCCCGAGCAAATTCGTAAATATCCTAATGGAATAAGTGGGCACCGTTAAAATTTGTGTTAAGCGGGCAAAGGGCTTAAACATGCATTACGCTGTGGAGAACGTTGAAATACACACAAGACATTCCGAAACAGAAAATCTTCATACAGAGTAGTTCCGATATTTTGTTCAATTACGAAGTTTCAGACACACTTTTTTAATACGGAGCTGAAGATAGCGACTAAGCGAGTTTTGCTAGTTATAGTTAGATTCGAAAAAAAATGTTATTAAAAACGTGAAAATACTATTACGATTACAATTTTCAACAGACTTCATTTTAGATTTTTGACAATTGATTGATTGAATTGTCTTTTTAAGTTCTCAATTCGACTGTATGTTTTTTTTATGTTTGTTAAGCGGATACTGTATCAATAGTAAACCGATTTTTTTTTCTCTAGTCAATAGAGTAAACTCCTGTGGCCGTCTCACTGTTAGCAGTCATCTGATGAAGGGATTCCAGGGAAATCGAGGGCAATCTTCAAATTTTATTAGGCTGACGGTCACCCATCTTACTTTGACATACGAAACATAGACTCAAAAATGTGAAAAAAATAAAATAATAATAATATAAGCAAAAATAATTCAATGTAAGAAGTTGCTCCGTTGTTTACAGAAACAGTAAAGGTAAAGCTCCTTAGTTTGATATCTCATGTCATGACATTTCTACGTATTATCATTTCACAAAATGAATATGAACATGTCAAAACTTATATTATAGATAACCTACTGAATTTGTCCGACTGCTCACTCAGGTGTTAATATAATGAAAAACATGTTAAGTTTAGATCATAACGCCGCCACTTGTACTGGCTCAACGGCATATGAGACCAACAGGCTAACCTATCTTTGACTGATAACACGAAAAATTACATGATCCTTATATCACAGATCAATATCGGGTTGCTTGGGTTTTACTATCGGATTTCTTTTATTAATCCTCGATGGAAAGAGTTATTATTAACGAAATTAAGTAGGTACTTTAAATTCTTACCACTGGAAAAGATGTGGTTGCTCTGTTTATATTTGAACTGTACCATCAATGTAAATTCTCTGTTTGACAAAATAGTGGATAGGTTCGTCAGTAATTCGTAATAGTTATAGTTCGTCATATTTATAGATCTTGCTCGAGTAGCCAGAGTATATTATTAAATCCCACAATTTCATCATAAGAGGTTTAAAAATAGTGTTAGAACAATTTGTGCCATACCAAAATAAAAAACGATGCAATAAAAACGTTAAAACTATAAATAAAAGTGTAGACTCGCCGGCTACCATCTTTGTTCCCGTCTATGTGACGTGTCTGTGACTCATTATTGTTAGCTCAGCAAACAAACAATCTATCGTTTTAAATGCGCTGGATCTGCACACAACCAGATACATTGCTCATGCGACTCCAGTTTTCCTACGCATGAGAGGTTCCGTGCAAGCGTGACGTCACGTCTGGTGCGAGCGCCGTCTGCCCCTGCGCTGCCCCCTCCCGCGCGCCCCACTGTCTGTCGGTGATGCTGACCAGTGACCTTGTCGCGCCGTCTCTCTCGCTCTAATTACTCATAACCCGTGCAAGCGAGATAGCTACACTGAAACCGGTATTGAAACAACTTGTTTGTGCAAGAAAGGTTTCGTCTTTTATTTATTTAAATGTTTTTAAATTCGCGCCGTAATCGAATGTGTTCGGCAAGTTTGTTATGACTAGGGGTAATGACCTTGAATTGTTGTACGAGCACGAGCCGCGACAATCTTAATATAATTGAGTTTAATCGTTGATTGCATAATCCATAAAGTTTCACATAGAGTTGTATATTCCAAGTTAACTTTTATGGCTCACTTTAATATCCTGCGTTTATGATAATGAGAGCTGAAATAATTGAAATCGTCTATGCGATATAAGTAAGGAAGTAAATACTGTAATGGAATAAACAATGACACCAAATTTAAGTTTCGAATGTATACAATTTTCTCTTCGTCCAAATAAGTTGTTTTGTATTTGAACAAGGCTGAAAAGTAACGAAAAAATTTGCAAGTATCGTAGTATCTAGTAACTCTATAAATGCTTAATGGGTGATACTCTAAGGCTATGTGTGTGCGTAAATAGTCAATTATTGTAAAGCTTCGGGTTCAACGCTCTTCGGGGGCGTACCTCCTTTTCCCGTCAGCTGTTAGGAGGACGTCGACCTGAGAGGGACCTCGCTTAGGCCTCTCTCTTGCGCCCCCATTAACTTTTATACAAAATGCGAGACTTTGTTAAGGCTACAAAACACTTTAACTTAAAATCTTTAGCGCACAATATTCATTCGCTCATGATAGAGGGAAGAGGTACTCTAGAATTATCTTTTTTTTTTAAACATATCTTATTAGAAATATAATAAGGTTACTTATAGTTAAACAGACACCAGTGAAAGTTTACGTTACCGTAGACGTATTGAAAAAAATCAAAAATAGCTGCCAGCGGTACTCGCTTACGTCTTTTTCGTTATTAATAAACGAAGGACATATGCAGTTTTATATCCGTGATCTTTAATACAGATTTAAGGAAATTTGATTCGTTAATTTATTAATAACAGAGAAGAAATCGTGGCATCGTTTTTAGGAAACCTATTTTCAATAAGCAAAGTGATCTATCATGTAAATAATGAAAGACTCTTAATCAATGTTAACACTTTTTAATAAAAAAAAAACAGTTTATTCATTAATTTTTTAATTTTCGAGATAAATTTAAATAAAATTTTTAATAATGCAAGGTGCATTATTCAATTTCAATTATTCAACGATATTTGAAAATTTTTTCGATAGGTTTCCAACCGTATTATAATATATAGTATTACTATATTTTGGGTCTGCATACTATATACTGTTGGATAAATATATAGTACGCAAAAATACTACATTTGTTTTTTTTTCCATTAAATACTATTTTTTTAATGAACTATATTTTTTTAAACTTATTTTGGAAATACTATTTTTGGCTAATGAAATTTTGCCAACCCTACAGTAGGTATGAATCATGTTAATAAAAATATTGTAATTGCTAATGAACAATGCATGCAATGTAGGTATAACAGAGGTCACTCACTAAATTACCCGTAAAACTGCACTCATAAACTGGTTAAAAATAAATATATTAAAATGAATTTGTTCATTGACCTTGCGATGTATGTATCTTGTTGTAAAAAAATGACTAATGAAACTGGAGTCGGCATAAACTGACGACAGATCTCAGAATGTGAAAAGTGTAACGACCCTTATGAAGACTTTTAGCTTTAATTTTATTCATATTGTTATAAATGCACTAAACTTGTCTCAGATATAGTTACAAGTTACTTGTGGGTCGGCGAATGCTATGGACTATATTTAATTCAATGCAGCGTAGCAAGATTTTCGACTAGAACTAACGAATTATTTTGTTTGCTAAACTATATAAATGTTACTAGAGATGGAGCCGAGGAATTTGGTAAATCGTCCAGTGTTATAGGAGATTCGTTTAATTTAAATTACCTAAGTTTATAAAAGTCTGACATCGTGCTTATTCCTAGTAAATGTAACTCACTAATGTAACTCTTAAGTCATTTGATATTCAACTAAACTCACTCAAGTTCGAAATCCGATAATATCATTAGAGATATTATATTGCTTTCGAACACTGGCCACTGACATTGAAAAAGGAAAAAATATGACTTAATCATACCGTCGATTATTGTTTTGCCGATCAGATAACACGTTCCACGTGGATACTTTTTGTGTTGCTGAAATTGGATTCAAATATTTTTGTTATCTTTTTTATCTTACACGTGTCTTTAAATAGACTATAGATACATCTAAACATATGTACACTGTCAATATTGTCTAGTCTTTGTTTAGTTGTTATTTAAGTGCGACAGTAGAAATGTATCTCTATTCTCAGCTTAAGATGTTTCTTATTGCATTTAAAGTGTACATTAAAAATTCCTGTACAATAGTCTGGACTCTTAATTAATTTTGGATCATAATCAATTTGCTTATTGTAGCTACTACATTTTGAAAGCATTGGCAAAATTAAAGAGTTTAACTTCCTTCAAACTTAATGTGTACCGGTATGTAATAGATGATACTATGGCAATAGTCTAATCATTACATGAAAACGCCGGCTGAAAAACATAATGCCGGCGATTCCGCTGGCAAAAACTAGACTAAAGTTCGCGATCTCAATTCTGTAACCGACTCAAATGACAGGACTTAACTTAATTTTAATCTGACAGGGTTAAAGATATTATAGTTACTCAATTGAGCTTTTCCCTATTCTGTTGTACAAGTTTTATGTCAAAACATCACTAAAATTTGAAGTGACAAGCTAATTTTAGGCAACAAGTAAATAGGTGTGGATTAAAATTACTTCGACTCAAACAACATGATTTTTGCAGTTTTTCCTCCAGATTAGCTTGACTATTTAGCAGTTTCCCTTTTTCCAAATAATATATAAAGAAGTAAACAAGTACCTACAAGTACCTTATCGTGCGTCAGACTATTCAAATAAATACAAATATTAAAATATTCTCGGTACGAATATGAAGAAAGATTCGCTTTGAGAATCTACTGGACTATTCAAGGGAAAAAATTTTCGCTTTACACTTAATAAAATCTTGATAGCGCTTCCTTTTAAAGTAGCCTTCATTTAAAAACATTTTAAAGTAGCAAATTGTGATAATAATATTGGAAACGTAAATATTGCTATGAGAAATTATAACTACAGTTTTTAGTGACATCTATTCACATTAGAATGAAACTAAGTTAATTTAATATCAAAATGTAAACTAGATGTTACTTGTAGCAAATATTTTAATAAAACTTAATAATAATAAAAATAATAATAAATACAAACTTTGATAACAAAGTAGCATTTTAAAGGTATCACAGTGGCATTTTAGGCAAGGTAATTAATTTGTACGATGTTTCTTTAAGTAAAACTACAAAATACATTGTAGTTTTAGACTTGCGTCTGTACACGACAAAGAAAGTAAAAAATATGTATACACGACACACGATTAATTTAAATGAATTTTAGAAAGCTATATTGTACCTATTTCGAAAGAAAAATTCCATTCATTCACAGTTCATTTCGTTCTGTTTTCATAAATAAATTATACTGGTAACATTGAAAATTCAACGTAGATGCCTACGCAAGACATGGCTGTATGGGCTTCAGTATTCTTTGCTTCCCCTTTAATAGGGAGAAATTTAAGAAAGAAAAACCTAGATGCGATAGTGCTGTCAAAAAAGAACTATATTAAGATATATATAACAACAGAATAGCGAAGGACTAAAACCAAAATAAAATTAGCAGGTGGGGGAAGTCTAACGCTTCGCTTCTACTAATTGTATTTGACTGCCTATCCTTTTGCAGATGCACTAGAAATGGTGAATAAAAAACGTATTGTAAGTATTTTTCAACAATCTTGTATTGTATATAGTAAATTAATCCAAAGATTTATATCAACATATCTGCTACTAAGATAAATAATTTAAATCTTTGCTAAGATGTTCACAAATAGGAACACGTTTCAATTTGCTCCCCATTAATCTATTTGACATCATAAATTGAGCAAGTATAAATATTTTACGTTTAGATCAGATCCAATCTTCTTAACAAAGTTGGCCAACAATATTTGTGGTTCTCATCCGAAAATAAGCGGTCATTACTTTCGACTCTCGTTTGACATAAGTAGAACAAGCGAATTTTGGCACCGACGCAATAAGCTTCACTTGTAAACTATTTTTTTTAAATGTATACCGTCATATTTGTAAAGTTATCACAGTGAGACTGATTCTCAAGTATACGCTGTAAATCGAAATTTAAATGTAGTTCATCTCCCTCTGTCAATATGAGTGAAAACAGATTCATTGTACCTCTATTTTCCCACTACCGGCAATTGGTTAGATTGAATTGAAAGTATGATTATTACAGTTTGCGTTACTGTTATTGGCTGTAAGTTAATCATCAGGCTGATTGACTTATGTAACATATCCAATAATAAACAAACGGATTACTAAAAGATTATTCGACATAAATTCATAGATATTTCAGTCCCAAATATGACCCAATCGGGATGTGGTAGCAGCACTGAGAACAAAAGTCTAATGGGCACATTTCGTGTACGGCAGCACCAGTTGCGTCACAGTGAAATCAATGATGGCGCGGAGACGGCCACGTTCCAGTTGTAAAGTTGACCTTGCCTCGTCTATTGCTTGCCGCTCCGACACGAAGCCCCGAAGGCGTTCACCGTTTGAAATTAGAACGCATATTTGTTAATGTCTATGCAAATATTTCCTTACTGCATCTTTTTGGACGAAAAAATTAAAGTTAAAGCTTTAATTTTATTTTATCAACACTATTAAACACTTTATACATTCTTACCTTTTTAGTTGGAAATAAATTCTATTTTATATTTGAATTATGCTTAAATGAACTTAAAAAAACTGTTGTTTTAATCAAGTTTCCTTTGCTGTCGAATCATAAGTTAACGGAAACTGCACTATACGTAACATTGTTGTACTTTAAACTACAATGTATCAAGCAGGTCCAGTCCAGATTGTGTACCTGCTTGGAGAGTCCAGAACGAGTTTAGTGCATGCAATAGTATATATAGTGTGAAAGCTATACTTAAAATGTTACTGGTATTACCACCGCACAAGGACCATAGTACCATCAAAAATACAGTGTTCAAAATTACATTCTATCAACAATAATTTGTTCATGTAATATGTATTTTTCGGTCGCAGACGGAATGGACAAAAGTAACAACATTGCAAATTATTGAATTTTCGCCTTATAAATTTTTTATTTAGAGATAAAGTATCGTAACTTACGGTAGTCTCTATTCGGTATACCACTACCCGCCATCAATAATCAGCCACAAACAATGCGGCATTTGTAAATAGAAGTATTTATGTAAAAAATATAAGAAAGATATTGAAGCGTCACCTGACCGGTATACAAAAGTCTTACAGCGTATCATAAATGCAGACGGTGGCATGTCAGCAAGCAGCCGTCGCTACTCACTATTCTTCACAACCCGGACATGCCGCGATCGCGTCTACACTTCAATAGGAACGCTATCTAGGAGCCGCCGGCGTATCGAATATAAATTACACAAAATTATAGTAGCCGCATAAAATCCGCATTACGTGACGCCATCGGCGGGCGCGGGCGGCTCTCGTCTCCGCGCCATTTTGAAATTTAAACTGGTCAAGCTTTGACTGCGGTGCGGCGACCTGGAGACCGCGCGCGCATATTAATACATACGATGACCGCCCACGGTCCTATTATACAACCAGGTATATTTACGACATAGAAACACTACTACTATTTAAGACACAACTATTTTGGGTCAAAATTGTATTGTAAATTTTTTATGCTAAATGAAGCATTGCCCTCTCTATGGCTGTGACGTCCGTGACACAGTGAGACTAGACGCTCGTGTTGCAACAATTTGTCATATTAGATAGAAAGTCATCTTCGGTATTAGGTGAGAACTCGCAATTTAATTACGACACAGTAACACGGTTCTTCGAGTAACTAACTCCATTGGGTTTTACTGAACCTACACAGAAATGTAATTTGGGTAAGTAGATAATTAACTCTGCTGCGTGCGATCTCGTGTTTGATGGAAGTACACACAGATATGAAGTAGTTACCCACTTCATATATGTGTGCCTATTTATACTTAAAGAGATACCACCACAGAGTATCAGCTACAGACAAACATTTCTTGAAATTAGTTGTTTTGCTATCGTCTCTGTGGGAGGTACTTTATACCTACCAATAATTATTAAGCTGGCGTCAATTCTTGGTATTGTTTATATGTATACTGAGCTGACGTAACTATCCGAGAAGGAATAGGATCAACAGCAAGCCCATAATATTATAATAATAATACAATATATTTAAAAGTTTTGAACGTAAAAAAACCTTTTGCATTCTTGCGTAAGTTGTTCTATTAACAGTAATTGTTAATTGTCCAACAAAATTTCGTAAAAAGTAATAATAATAATTATAAATGAACCGAGAAATTCGTTAATACTTAATAACATTCAAGTATTAAACTGAATGATATTTTAAAACAAAAAGATTAGAAGATAGATAACTGAATTTTGCGGAAGAGACTGTTTTGACGACATTGATATGATAAAATTTGCTCGTGACCTATGTCTACTTATAGAGAGCTTATCGCAAAACTATTGCGCGTGTGTAAGAAAGAACAAAAACAACCTATGTATAACAAACAACGTGCATTAAATCATGTAGACATTTTTAATTAAATAATAGGGAAAGTAAATAACTTTAAATTAATTAGGGAAGTAGCTATGTTGTTGGTAAAAATGAATTACTTTGGACGGGTATGCAAAAAAAGAACGTTAATCTATAAATTTGTATAGTAATATCGATTTTTAAATTAGGATTCATCGATTATATAAAAAAATCGATTTAATTTATTTTTTTGCTCTATCTATAATCTATAAATCAAGTTAAGCACACCCCTACCCTCATACTCTACCTAAACAATAACTTTTGCTACGAAACCGTCGAGTTGATATATATTTTTTTATTCTTAACGGCTCTTGGCATTCATCTCACCTGATGGTAAGTTATGATAAGACCGAAGATGGAAGGAAATACCCAGATCGTCAACCACAGAGGAACTACAGGCTATCTTATCTACATGCCGGAACACACAATGCTGTTCACATTATTGTTATGGCGGCAGACTTAGGTATGACGGTGATAAGCTGGCGGACTTAGAAACAGCTCTACCACCAATCAAACTAAGCAGAAAATTTCTGACTGGGAATCGAATCTGGGAATTGACCATCTACTCCAGATCTGAAGTAGATGGTAACAACCACAAGACCACAGAGGTGGTTAAATATCGAGCGATATCGTCTTTTTTGTGGATTTCAAAATTGTACTTTGTTGTTTTTGTGTTGATTTAGTTTAAAAACACATTACATTTTAAGCACATTACTTCTCTTTATACTCTTTTCTTTTTTTCTCTCTTTCTTTTTCGTATTACTTAAATCGATTGCTATTATAAAAGTTTCTTACGGAAGTCACATCCATGTCTCTTATAATGAAAATTAAAAACCCAAGCAATAATCTAAATTATTTGTTAACGCGTTGTTAAGCATATTTCCAAAAAATTATTCATCCACTATAGTCTTATAACATGGGTTCCTTTAAAAGAGGCGTGAAAAACCACTTTTTGGGACGGCAAGGTGAAGTTGGCTAGGGCAGTATGTCACATGCTTCACTAGCTATCTTCACATATGGACTCCTCTACTGCTTATCATCAGGTGGTGTCATTTGCTGTGCTTTATATATAAAAAAGTTACTTTTTTCGTGTTCATTGAACGATCAAAAGTTACGTCATTTGTAATGAGATAACTTAAAGAAACAACTAATAGTTTTTATGGTGTAAGATGTACTACTACTTACTATAGCGACTAAAAGAAACAAATCGAGGAAAAGATAGCAAAGGAATGATTCTTTAACAATGCATTAAGCAGTCTGTAAATTTGTCAGCTCAAAATGTCCACATCTAGTCATATCTGATGCCTAAATTACATCTAATTAGTCTTTACCTATTGAAATTTCAGATTAATATGTACAGAAAATCACAAAATGCTAATTATTTGTTTGGTTTCGGACTTTTCTAAGCTAATGAGAGATGATTTGGATAAGAATTTGACAGCCGTCTGGTCGAGTGGTCAGTACCCAGGTTTAAATAACCTGAGGTCCCGGGTTCGAATCCCGGTAGGGGCAGTTATTGAAATAAACCTACAAACATCCATGATTTGTGAATGTTGGTATGTTTATAAAAACAATAAAATACATTTACATTATTACAAATTGGCCTAGATAATAATAGGCGTGTTTGAAAAACATTATAATAATATAAGAAATATATAAAGTATATTTAAAGTATACTAATTCTGTCTGTGTATCACTTTTAATCAATCAAAGTAATAACAGGAAAGTAAGCTCGCGGCAACACTATAATTATGTTGCGACATTAAATATTTTACCACACGCAACACTCTAATAAGAAAAATATAATTAATGAATAAAATGAATAGTACTAACACGATCAAGTCACAAAAAAAACAAGAAAGTAATCATCTGTTTACGTGATGAAATAGGAATTATTTTTTTAATAGAAAAAAGGTTAGTCTTTATGCTACTGGAGATTTGATTGGATGCTTCTTTATTTGAAAAAAATGTCATTTAAAAAAATAATGACGCATTTTAGATTATTGTAACCAGTTGTAATGTTTAAGAATTGAGATATGTAAGATTTTAGGGCGACCAAACCATATCCATAACCACGCTCGCATAACTAGCAAAACCAATCTGTAAATAGGTAAAATACATAAAACTCTAATACTAAGTAACTAATATGAAAAATATTTACTTATTATACTAAATATTATTTTTGTTGATAGGATAAAATTAATGCGCAGATGGTCGCATTACAAATGTATAATGTTATTTGAATAATGAATCTTATAACTAAGTGTTAAGGTAAAAAATGTTTAAGGGTTTCGCTGGAACTGCAAGCGTGTGTTGCATGTAGCACTATTATTATAAAATGACAAAATAGATAAGGTGACCTATTTTGCAGGGCTATTGTATTTATCGTTTCAGAGGTGACAACATCACATTATAATTTTGTTTTCGACATTGAGTGCTTGAATTATAATAATTACTAATATCTGTATAATATACTTAATCTGTCATTTCATTCATGTAGGTAGATAGATTGTAAATTCTTATCGCATATTATTTTAAAACAAATGAAATAATCACTTCATTGGAGGTTACAATTAATTAAAAATATAAGCAAAGTGATTATTTTTATAAGTAAATACAAGTCTCCTGTTATGCCAAAAATAATCGCAGCAGTTACGTTATCAATGGCACACAATGTCCCCGATTCTTTTATGAACGAACTAAAATTAATACAGTACTAAACGACCAGAAAAAGACAGATACCGACTTAATACATATATGTTATTCAATTTGATATCTGATACAAATAATAAAGATTATAATTGTATACACATTTCACCTTATTATGAAAATACGTGTTCCCAAAGTAGTACAAATTGATGAAAGACCCATAGAGATATGGTGTTACGTATTTTGAATTCTAAATTCATAATGTATAGTAGTCGCGTCGAGTGCGCGTGCGACAGAGTTCATTACCCGCTCCGTACGCGCATCGCATGCCCTGTGACCCATAGTATCTCGCCCCAATAACACTAAGATAACTGGGTATGTTTGCAAAGAACACAGTATATTCAACATAGTAGTGCATAAACAGCTGGGACTTGCAACAATTTTGATAAGTGGTGTATCAAGTTTATTACAAAATTATGTTATACGATATTTAGGGCTGCATTGGTTTCGTATCGCGAGTACCGTGGCTAGTATCAAGAGCTGAGTCCAAATGGGTAACAACTTACAATACTATATAATTAGATATTATTTATATATAAGTATAGTTATTATTATACTTTGTAACTATCAAATCTAATTGTACGGTCTAATTACCGTACATTTTACCGCGTCAGCTACATTGTACCTATATTGTATAAACTAATTATTATTCACATTTCATTCACTTTAAAATAATCATACTAGCAAGTTGTGTGTTATCAAGCTGAAGTGAATCAATAAAATTTATATTTAATCAACAAGGATTTCTCATTTATCAAGATATATCAGGTTGTGAGACTGTGCCAAGAAGTCCCACTACACTAATTTTAATTTCATTTCACAAATTATTTTGAATAACATAACTATTCTCAAGTTTCTCATTTATATACAAAAACAAGTCCAAACAAGTCTAAAAACTTTAGTTTTGTAATACCCAATAATTTACACAAATAATGTGTATTGACAATAACGCCGTGATCCTGGAGTGTTCTCTAATACGAATTTACAGTACATCTCTTTCATGAATATTCAACAGAAAAGGATAGATTATAGGTGATGAGTTCTAAAGTTAACTAATTGTTTGTAATTACACGTTCACAAAACTGAACTAAAAGTATTATATTTCTCTTGCCACGTGGATCCAGTTCATCGTCCACTCAATAACAAAATATCCAAGCAGTGTTGGCTTACGCCAAAAACCTCGTATATATTAGTTAAACGCAGTAAGCAATTTAAATGTAAATCAGTACAAAATATTCATAGTTAAATTATTAATTAGAGGACCGGTAAATTTATCTTCGCATTTTAAGCGAAATGAGAACATGTTTTGTCAGTAAAAAATATAATGAATTGCTGGTTTCATTTCTATCTTACGATATTACGACTTTTTAGTAAAATAATGTCAAACATGGTAAATAGTGGCCGATGATAAATGGCTTATAAATACAAGTAAAATATGTAAGTTATGGTACACATTCTGGTTTTCAATTAAACTAAAATTAACTTATTTGCCTCTCTTTCATTCCAATTGAATGTGGAAAGAATAACTTTAAGGAACATCAATTTAGTTGACACTTACACGATCTTTACACTTTTGTCTTATCGGCATTTATTAATCGGCATTTTATATGATGCTTAATCAAATCTGACAAATATGCTTAAAAGTCGCAATTTAGAAAACGTCAAATGACATACCAGTCATCAGTCTTTGTAAGGAATGAGTTATACTGAATCTAAATTTGATTGAGTTCGTGCACAACGGAATCAGGGCCAATATCTTGCTACTGCAATTCCGTTGATATTATAAAAGCGCAGCCGTGACTCCTGTGACGATGTTAGAGACCTTATCATTCACGACCTAGCGTAGTCACGTAGGCTTAAATTATGCGCAGAGTTTCGTTCATACAAAGGATGTTTAGTGGGTATTGGGGGAACGCTTAACCCCCAGTCCACGTCGGTTTACAGTAAGCACCGTACTAACCAATTGGTGTACACATTCTGGACACAAATCACTCGAGATTTTAATAGCTTTCATGACCTGTAATCTCACTGGCGTCAGTTACCTTCACACTGCAAATAGAAAAAGTAATCCATAGTAATATTACAAAGCTGAAGAGTTTTTTATTGTTGGGTTGAACGCGCTTATCCTAGGAACTACTGATGAAATTAGTTTTTTTGTGATGGATAGTTCATTTATCCAGGAAGACTATATAACCTCACGTGACCAATAGGAGCTGAGCATCTATGAAAAACGTTGGAAAAACGGGAAAAACATGTTAAAGTTACCGAAAAATGTCCATTGTTCTCCTTTAAAAGTTTTAAAAAAGTCCCCGGCAGCACGTGTTTACCTTTTAAGTTGTTACTTAGACAAGGCATACACTTTTGACTTATTTGAATCGGAATATTTTATGATGCGTATTATAATTAAGCTAATTGTTTTTAATTCTTAACGGCTCTTGGACTTCATCTCACCTGATGGTAACTGTAGATAAGACCGAAGATGGAAGCGAACTACACCCAGATTCCTTAACCACAGCGGAACTGGTTATCATGACTCCAACTGCCGGAACACAACAAAGTGATTAACTTTATAGTTATGGCACCATACTTAGATAGTGGTAGCTACCTGCTTAGAAAATGCCCTTCCACCAACCAAACCGGGCAGAAAATTTCAGTCCCCACTGGGGATCCCCTCGGATCCAGATCTGAAGAAGGTGGTCTCAGCCACTAGACCACCGAGGCGGTTAAAATAAAGATTAAAAGTCGCCATTTTAATAACGTCAACTTACGTCAGCGTAGTCTATTTTCTGGTCGGAATTTAATTTTAGTTCGTACAGTATCTGGTTTCAACTAGGTCTGACTTTAAGACCGCATTTTAGATTAAATCGGATTGTGATTGACACAATATATTATCCATGTGTGGGACAGAACATTTAAAAGGCAAAGGCATATTAAATCTAGCTTTTGAAGTACTTTTTACCTTTATATCTTCAATTCGCAACTAGAAAACACCGAACCAAGATCAGGTTTGTCACAACAAAACTCGTGCGCATCGCAGCAGATCTTTTATTTGATCTTATTTAGATCTATTCCTGTCGGTCAGACACACGGTCGCTTTAATCCCATGTGAAGACACTCTCTGAACGAATTGTCGGTAGAAGACATATTACGTGTAATAATAATTGTCCTTTAAAATTTGCTTCTATTGCAGACAGCATAAACTCCAGTTTTACCCGTTGATGTCCCGACTGTAAAAAAGGAAACCACACCAAGCATTGGATTTTGAAGCTTACTGTTCACACAATAAACACTGTCAATTCCATAATTAATGTGTCATACATTGTAGGTACATGTTATTTCTAATCAGCCATTGCTATTTTTTGTACGCGAGTTCAAACGTGCGATCCGTTTTGACTTTTGACTCTCATTTTAGCATTCTTTCAAAGACAGATACTATTCACTATGTAATATATCAATGTCAATGTGACATTTGAGAAAATAAATGACGCCACTCGCCGCTTTTACTTCCTAGGTAATTTAAATATACAAGCATCGAAGAACAGTCGGCAAAAGAAACATGGCTCCGCTCGCTGATAGGTAGTTTTGTTTACAACAAAGTTAAGATATTTGATTAGCAAACTGATATTTCCAAGTCCGGTCCACTGAGAACTACTCGCTAGAATTTGATTGCAACGTGATGTAAATCGACCGGCCAGTATCACATTACGTGAAAAAAAACACGCTCTCGCAGTAATGTATTTAAAATTGCGTGCAATTTCTTGCAGGTAGAAACGGGCTGAGCTAGCTCGCACTAAGCACTGTGGTGCGGTGTGACTAGTTCCAGACAAAGCGGTGCGTGTTAAAATTCTCCTATTTTTTTATCAGTGCGCGCTCTATGTTATTCCGATTTTTACCACTATTTATAAATATTTGATAAACAACTGGTTTTAAATACTGAGAGTAAGACCTGCACTGAACCTTAATTAAGATTAAGTCTGGACTTCAGGAGCCTTAGTTAGGAGAATTATACCACTTCAGTTATAAGTTATTTTCATTTGGTGACAAGAGTTCATTAAGGATGTGATTTTGATTGTGTTTAAGGTCTTGTATCTTAATTATTATTTTTTTATATAAAGCACAGCAAATGACTCGACACCACCTGATGGTAAGCAGTAGACTAGTCCACATGTGAAGATAGCTAGTGAAGCATCTGATATACTGCCCTAGCCACCCTCATCTTGCCGGCCCAAGAAGTGCTTTTTACCCATGGACCCCTTAATGTCTTAACTTCTAATACTTCGTTATTTTTTTCGTGATCAGACCCAATATTTTCTATAATATTGAAAGCAATTGCTTTAATTTTGACGTACATTGTCTTTACAATAAGTTTCACAACATAAGTTAGGGGTTAGACTTACAATTTAGAATATAAGCCCATAGTTCCTCATTTCGTGAAATAGAAGTATTATTTTCGAAATCACAAGTATTATAAGAACAGATTTTAAATAATAAAATAAGTATTTCCTATTAGCAATACGCCATATAAATATTGGAAATAATAGGCATGAAGCTAATTATATTTTAACGGTATTGATTTGCTAACGTCATATAATCACACACAAAGATGAAACGATAAACAAACTGCTAATATAGATGCCATTTCTAATCGCATTCAGTTCCTAAAATAATTCGCAATTAGATTGGACACTCGAACACTGTCTACATAGCGTGACAGAAGTCATAAATCGTATTAATATTTCGCAGTAAATGTCAAAGAGAAGACATAGGGAAGATAGAAAACCAGGTTTAATTTATCATTGGTGTCGTAGTGTGTACGGTCAGTGACAGGGGTCGGTAGCCGCCCTGGCGAAGTGCCAGCTGGTCACTATTATTACTACGAGTACGACAAACTTATGCGTGCACGCATATTGACCTTTATTATGGGGTTGGTACACCTTATAATTGCTGTAGACGGATTGCATACGCCACCTGCTTGTACGGGTTAGCATCTAAGCATTAGAATACTGAGTGGGGATAATATTACATTAATTCATTTATATACTGGTTTCACAATTACTAAAAAGTTCTAATAATAGAATTCTACATGTAAATATTTAATTTGATATTTGATTAAAAAAATATATAATTTATTTATAACAGGGCAGCTCTTAGCCTTTATGTCACTTGATGGTAAGTTAAGATAATGCCGAGGATACACCCGGATTCCTCAACCACAGAGGAACTGGCTATCTACTGACTAACTGGCTATTAGCTAATTAAAGTCCTAATCGGAAAATAAAGGTTTGAATTGTGTTTGTACTGAAAATAAAATATTACATTGCCGTAAGTGAATGTATTTCCAAAGATTTGTTGGCAGTATTACAATTATCCGCGATAATTACCAACAATGTGTATTTCGAAATAGAAGGCGACAAGGTGCGTGCGAGGTGTTTATTTTTTTAATGTTTTCTTTGGCAAAGGCTACTGAGAGTGAGTCATTGAGCCACCTGAATTATCTACAGTTTAAATGAGAAACCATCCAATTTTATGAGTTCTCTTGATGGCCATAACTAATTATTAGGTGATAAACAATTGAAAAGTTCATAAGAGATCATTACGAATATATTTTTAACTATCAATTTACATATATTATACATATATTTATTTTAAAATAAATATTATTTGGTAGCCATTTCCAAGCGTCTGGCGTGAGATGTCACTTGGTCTATGCGGTAGCTACAAAGAGAATTTAAATTTGGAAAGTTTCCTCTCAAAGTTTAATATTCACGTGGACGATTACGGGAACATTAATAAAATGTCCTTAATAAATTTTTTTACAGTGGATTGTACGGCTTAAAAAATAATTGTTATCAACTTTAGATGCTGCTTTAAGTAATATTAAACGTTTCGGCAAATAACATGTACTTTTACTTGAAATTAAATAAAAAATCTCCCGGGGTAGTGCCAAGGAGGTTCTAAACGCTCTCCAGGGGTATTAAGTGAACATTCAAATCATTTTCCGATGCACGCGGCATACCATCTATACTTACTTAACTAACACTAGCATAGTATATTATTAAAACAAAGAGCGACCTTGGAATGCAGATACAAATCAAGTACCTACAAGTAGAATGGATTGTGTCGCTCAGCCAGGTGCGCTTACGCTGTTTTATTACATAATTTCACATATGTTTTAATAACAGAAAAGGTTTAGTGTTTCTGAGAGGCGTGTGGAATGAGATTAATTAACTATTAAAGGGAATATTTGTATTATACATTTTTATAGGGTACTCAAAAGTGTACAACCTACTAAATGTTTTATCATATTGATTTTAATTAAAAAATTAAATTGAATTAATTAAATTGATTCGTAATATACAACCGGGTGCCTTAAGATAAAAACAATTGAGCCTAATCTCGATTTTATGGCTTGACAGATTAATGAATTTCGGAGTATTTATTTTGAGACAGATAGGCAATATTAGTGATTTTAGCTTAACAGATTATTTCTTTATTTTTTAAACCGGCCAATAGTAAATAATAGTTTCATAAATATTTTCCGTTCCATTACCTTTAATTTTGTATGAAGTGTTTTCGCACCTTACTGATGGAAGGTCGCAATTTGATGATGTATGGTAGATGCTGTTCACATAATATCTTTATAATTTATGCGTTTTCAAAGTTTCACCAAATATAGTGAAACTAAGAAAAAACTAGGCTGTTTGAAATTCATATAATATTATACAAAAGAAATAAAATTTTACACTATAATTTAAAACATTAAATTATCTAAATATACGTTTGACTTTTAATCGGATAAGAATGCTTATCCTTGATGGCGGTTGAATATTGGAACTTGAGATTACAAATTATTAGAAAGATCAACCTATCCCAGATCAAACACGGCGAAAGTCGTTTTGTTTCCGTAATTTACTTCTTCTACCGATGTCCTCTACTACTGTTATTCACATTTATATTTCACTTGTTCAATTATCGTGACATCTGTCTGCAAGTCCATGCGTGACTCACTGTGCACTTGTGATAAAGATGCCTATCTATAACGTAGCAACAGTGGTATTAAGTAACGTAATTTACGCTCTCATATAATACACGTGTTTTATTGATGCGTCCTATTCTGTCTGGCGGCGCTACTGGTCTTACCGTACACGGTTCATATTTAACTCGATAAAGGACAGGAAAAATAAAGTTGTTTTCATCGATAGAACTGTTGGATTGCGGGTTGGTTTGTTTTTGATTTTAATCATTTTTTTTGATTATGTAAGTTACTGATAACCAAAGAAATGTGGAGCTATGATTGATTTAATGTGTGGCTAAGACACTATTTATTACAATGGAACGTTTAAGTTTGAGACTAGAATGGGTGTTTCGTGAAATCATAAAATACTGGGCCCACTTCTTGTAATGTTTCAGATACTATGGTCCATCATACCGTTGCAGTGTGTTCACCGATCATAAGTTTATCTAATAATAATATTCTTTCACGGCCATCTCACTTCAAGAATGTACGCTCTAGAAGTCCAACATCGAGACATGCTTTATGGAAGCTTCATATTTCGCATTCCACTACATTTTCGCTTCCGGAGTTTCAAATACATAGTTTTTATGAACTTACTAATCTTGGCAATGATCAGTCATCCGGGATCATAGTTCTCCCAGTGAGTCAGGTTCAAGAACTCCCGTTGGAACCTTTGGAATTCCTGTCAAAGTAATAGAATTACCAAATGTTGGCAGCATTGCCAAGATAGCAACGAAAACAGTTCAGAACAAAAAGTCTCAATTATTTGACACGCGTTTATGGAAATCTTTAAAGTTTATGGTAAAATCCGAATTCATTTACAGAACAGTCAATCTGTCTGTCCTACCAATCTGTCCCTTTCTAGATATGTTACATGGAAAAATGAGTTTTGAATTAAGAAGTAGTTTCAGTCAAAATAAATTTCTCTGCTCTGATTGGATAAAGTAGGAATATTTAAATTAGTTAAAAAGATATATATAAGAAGTCTAGCTATCTTTACAATATTAGTATACAGTATAGAATACAGTTTTGCTAGGCCAGACCTCATTCCTAGTGCGTATGGTAATTAATATTTTTTTATGAACGAAGATTAATTATCATCTATAAAATCAAGTTGTGAATAATTAAAATTGAACTATTAACTGAAATCCCGCACGGTTATATCGTTTCTTGGAATAGACGGTCTCATCAATGAGGAATGTGAAAAGTTCGGATACGAACTGTCCACTGCGAGTCGCGGCCAAATTTTACACATACCTCCAGAAGCCAAGATTCTTCTTCATTAACGATATATGTGGCACTGATATGTCATGAATGTTTGTTACTCATACAGCTTTAGTCCCATTCCATAAAAATGCTATGAATGTTGAAGCAGAGTAATTTGTTAGACAGAAGTAATTTATGACTTCAAATAGCTTGTGACTCCCAATCGTACTGGCCGTTTAAAATTAGTAATATAGGTACTTTATAGAAGTATCACAATCTCGGCTTTGATTCAAACTTTAGACCTCAAGAGACTGGCAAAAGATTTTAAAGCTTTCTCTGTCGAGACACGTTGAGCCGAGGTCAATTTTGATTTTATTTTGTTATTAGTCACGTTCATGTGTGATGTTGTTCAAATTATAAAATGCCAGAGGTTCAGGTTGCCTCTCAATTCCGTTGATCGTGTAAACATCCGGTTGCCACTCGGATTTATCAGAATCTGCGTTGTCATATCTCATTTTATGTCAATTGGCGACTGACCAAAAGTTGATAAATTATCATTATTTCCCAGAGGAAATGGTCACTGAAAACTATTTTCTAATTTACACGAAATTTTTCGATGTTTACTCATGATATCGGATTTTTGAGGTCGCGGAAGCCTTTCAATTGGAGGAATCATCATGATATTCATGATTGAATTCTCTTCAGAGTAGATAGTAAATAGTTTCCAAGAACTACGCATACAATACAATGATACATACGTGATACAATTTAATTGTATTTTCTATTCTGATTTGGGTTCACTCATTAAATTCAAACATAAATACTTTACTTTACTACAGGACAGTAATTTACAAGTATTTTCTTATTGCTTAGAAAAGAACCGAAAATATTTTATTGCTTAAGTTAATTGAACCAAACATCATCATCTCAATAATCTCACTAAAAAAACGAATCAACCTAAGAATGGCATGATTTTGACGAACTATATTAGGTTTTTATTAATTGTTCAAAGCCTGTTTTTATCCATAAATAAAACAAACGTGAAACTGATACTATCTTAATCAAATACGGGAGAAAATGAGAGAAATAGGGCGCTACCATTAAACATTCCCCTAAAATTCTATTCATGATGAACATTCCTAGTTAGGAATGATTACTAGGAAGTCCCATCTCTAGCGTGACACAACACCATCGTATTCATATCAAGCTCCAACGTGGGGTCATTTATGTTTTCTGAGAAGTGTCGTGCGCTGCTCCGGACCTCGACGTAATAGCTTTCTGAGAATGATCTGGGCCCTCAGCCACACTTTAATATCTTATACCACGGTTTCCTATGCCATTATCCTCTAACTCGAGTCCTGAAGCGTTCTTAAGCTACACTAGACTTTCGTGCTCAATCGAACTTGGTAAATGATATAGATGAAATAATCTTAAGCAATAATCCCAAAGAAAGTCACATTGCGACATAACTTCAAAACTATAAAAAGATTACAAGAGTATTTATGTTATAAATACACCTGGTAACAGTTTGTTGTTTCTGTGTTATTATTTAACATTGTAAAGACAATGAGATCCTTGTTATCTTAAATAATAAGTACGCGATAAAATTGACAAAAAAACATTCTAGACTTCTTTATCTGAAGTTTGATAAAAAGGTTTTGTATGCAATACATTTTTTAAACATATTGCGAAGATGTTAATATTAAAAATTGTCTGTTTTGTTTAATATTTTGCGTTGAAGTTTTTCTTGGATTTAGTGTTGGTACACTGGCTGGCTTGGCCTGGCAAACAACAGTCCACTACAATCCCGAACTCAAAATGACCAAAAATAATCTAGAACGTTCCACGCACACGACACGGCTCCCGTTTTCACCCTATAATGAAGGGTTTACTAACTTACAAAATATAAGTAGCGCTGTTGGAAATGTTCTTAAATAGATTATAATTTGATGTTTATGAATACACAGGGAGTCACAGTCGGCACTTCAATGTTGCGAAATAGTTAATGAAAAAATTTAATAAACAGTGCAAATATGTGCATTTTTATTCGGCATTGAATATGTTAAACTATAAATATTTTATTATCTTTATATCTTAGAAAACATAATCATTACACATTGCAGACATTACAAATTTCGTTTCATGTAAAGTATTTTTGAATGAATTACTCGTTTCTCCCTCAATAATGAAGTTCTGCTTTCATAGCTTCTTCGAATTTAGTGCACTAGTAGGACATAAAATACATCAGGGTCTAAGAATATTACTTAATTTATAAGTCGTTAGTTAAATCAGTCTTGTGTATAACGGTGTATTATACTTAACGACTGAAATTTCACCGTAATTAAATTCCGTTGTAGAGGCATTATAGTTATTGTGTTATTAATTTGATTCAACGTCTATCAATGGAATTTCAATAGCGTGAGGCTTAAGTCTATTTGAGTAGAAAACGGTTTTCCTAACTTAAAACACCTTTTTATGTAAATAACTGGTGAAATAGCGATGGCAAAGATTTATATTTATTTACCTGGGTAAGGTTCCAACGTTCTCTGTATACTCCCGCCTATTCAATTACGTTCCAAAATAGACTCAGTCAACAGTGTTATTTACCGTAATTAATTGAAGTGGGCTTACAAAAGTCAATAGTTTCTGAGATACAAAGTTGATAATTATGATTCTCCGTTATAATTGAACGTGTGTGAATGGGAGTATAAAATTATAGGCTTCAGTTATCTTATAAGAATTATTAAACAAGATATAGAATCTTATTTTATAAGTTATTAAGTATATTATTAAAATACGTATATAATAAACTTCACTATGTTACTTGTACTCCTCTTGTGTATCTCCCATTTAAAAGCCCAAGGCCAGCAGTGGGACGTAGCTATATGTATATAGGCTATTGGTAATGATTTACTATTAATGCACTAGTTTACTCTTTAGGGTGGTACAATAAGAAATATATATTTTTATGTACGTTTTACGTTTACGGAATTGTATTAATAAATGTTACTTTGTGAATACCCAATCACCTACCTCAAGTTAATATACTATTTAGAATTATTTGAAATATTTAGTGAAGATAGTCTATCGATAGCTGACGATAGTATGAATATCAGACTGTACTATCGATAGTATCTGTTCAATGTCCCAAAATAAGATTGTAGATATTTTGAAAGAAAACCAAATATCTTGTGCTAAGAGAGTGTGTTTACAATCATAACAACTTAACCTATATACATAATTTGGACAAAACTCGTTATCGCGATGTAAAACCGTGCAGAGCCATCTAGAGACCAAAACTGGTATTAATATTAACAGTGCGTAAATATACCCTGACTTTGTACAGTATCGGTACTATCAAAGTCAGGGTATATTTAGTTCAGTACCCCTAGTGTAAGTTTAAATCGAAATTAATTCGATCGTAGTTGCGTATAACATAAAAATCAGTTTTGATGTCTTCGACACACGATCGACATGGTTTAATTCTATTAAAACTTACACTGGGGATACAGACGATACCATTGACGAAGTGCAATACTATCGATAGAACTGTTTATAATCTATATTATTATACAGTGGTAAAGTTTGTGAGGTTGTAGGGCTAATCTCTGGTGCTGCTGGTTTAAATTAATAAAATTCTTCTTGGGTTTGTTAGTCCTTTTATGGAGGGATGTTATAGGCTATATGACATTTCTGAGAGACGGAGTTACATGCGGTAACAGCCGCGTGCGGAAGATAGTAAGTTATAAACTAACGATAGTAGATAGATCTATGGCCCAGACAAAGCAATAATAATTAAATATCAATTGTTTTGGACAACCTATATGTTGCAATTGTTTGAAAGTTTTGTAGTAGGTATTGGTTTCCAGTAGTCAATAGTGTAGTCAAGATATATCGCGATTATTAAAGCAAAAAAAAGTCATGGATACAATCGAAATACAATCAATGCGATAGTGTAAAACAATCGATAGTGTCAAAAGTTTCAAAAATAAAACTATCGATACTCGCGCTCTACATCAATAGCGTTGACGTGAAACACGCTATTGTTGTAACGATCTTATCAATACAACTGCTTAATTATTGTGAAAATAACAATTAACAAGAGATATTATGTGATTGGTACGAACCTTGACTAGGTTCCTAGTAATCTAGTTTTTGTTTTAAGTACGTGGGCTCTACTATAGACGGTTATTTTAGGGAACGTCAATATATGTTTCTTGAAGTTATTTTTCAGCTAATTTTCAATCTTCTTTGTTGTTTTTATGCGACAACGGTATTGTAGAGCAACGTATATTAGGGCAACGTGGCTAGGTGAAAATAGTGTATTAAAAGACAAGGGGGTGTAGCTTCATACCTGTTTCCTTTTGAGGGCCTGATGTTTAGGCGGCGGCGGAGCCCGCGCAGGGTCGTCGCGCGCCGCCAGCTCGTCGAGCAGTGCGGAGCACTTGGCGCGCTCGGGCTCGTCGTCCGCTACCAGCAGGAAGCGCCGCCAGCGTGCCGAGTCGAAGCCCCAGTGGCACGTGCGGTGCTCGGCCTCGTGCGAGTGGCACACGAAGCGGCGCGGCGCGTACAGCGCTCGGCATTCGGCGCACTGCACCAGGCCCAGCGCGGCCGCGCACACGCCGCGCGCGCCGCCCAGGCACTCGTGGTACACGCCGAAGCCCGCCAGGCGGGCGCCCGTGTCTGCCGCCATCGGCGCGTGCAGCAGCGCGGCGCACAGCCGCTCGGCGTCCGTGTGCGTGATGAGGCCGCACGACGGCGCCGAGCGCGGCAGCACGCCCGTGGCCTTCAGCTCGTGCAGCTGCGCCGGCGTGCACCGCGAGCAGTAGATCTGGAGCTCGTCGCACACGCGGTTTATCTGCTCCAGGCTGAAGTCCGTGAGCACCGACGTCAGGATCTGCGGCAGGCACAGGCGCCGCTCGCCGCCCACGCTGAAGCACGAGATGGGCTCGCCCTCCAGCAGCGTCTCGCCGCGCTCGCCCAGGCCGGGGTCGGCGGCCAGCAGCAGCGGCGGGGCGGCGGGCGGCGCGGCGGGCGGCGGCGGGGGCGGGGGCGGAGGCTCGCGCGGCGCGGCGCGCCCGCTGCCGGGGCCCTGCAGGCTGCGCGGCGCGCTGGCCTGGTACGTCTTGAGCACGGAGCTGATGTGCGAGGCCGCCACGTCCATGGCGGCAGCCCCGGGCGCCGGCGAGCTAGGCGGGGCGCGGCGGCCGCGGCCGAGCCATGTCTGGCGAGCGCGCCGAGCCGTCGCGACGGCCCGGCCGAGCGCGCGCCGCCGAGCCGCGGCGTCTCAGCCCCGTCGCCGCGCACGGGCCCGTGCGAATATGCACAGATTTATCTTTTATCACTTAACCATTACAGAATTTCACCCAAAAATCACTGAACTCGCCGAACTAGATTCCTATGAGACCGATCGTAATATTTTCCAATAAGAAAAACGACGACGCGCAAAATCGAAGTACTGCGTAATAGATACAAGCGGCTGGAACCGGGGCGTGGATTCCGGCGACTGGCCGCAGTCAAAGCAGCAGACGGATGGCTCGGCTACTGGAGAGTCTAGCCAGCGCCCCGCGACCCGCGCCCACCCCGCAGTCACGTGACCGACCTTCCCGTCAAAATATCCAGAATGGCGGCGCGAACCGCGGCCCACCCGAACCAAAGATAATATATGTTACAGATAATCACCAATTATAAATTTTCTTATAAATGTATATACTTATGAAAAACACCATACCTAATTCACTTCTTAAAAGATAGTTTTACTTCCGATCTTTACAACTACTAAATATATTTTGAAGCCATAATTTATGAGTAGACTGAGATGACATTGTCTACCTTATTCTAAAACTTTAATTTCTTATTGAGATGAATATAAAACTCGTAGTACGAAGTACAATGCTTGCCTTCGTGATGCCCTAATTTAAGCATTTTGCCACTGCGTGTGCTCAACCTAACCATTCTTACTCTATCTTATTATAACATAGTGAACTAAATTAATTCTTTATGATATAATTTTATCATTTTGATTTCCTTGACTTACACTTGACACACGTATTAGCCTGTCTACACCTGTTAAGGGTCACATCATCAGTGACAATACATATGGTGATAGAGTAGCCTTACTACAGTGTACAATAATGATGATGGATTTTACTGAAATTTAACGTTCGTTATTAAGTAAATCGTCATAGTGTTATTGTTCATGTGTAGGAACTCAGAAACGGAGCGATTATTAACTTAAAAATCATCGATCATTCAGGACAAATAAAATAAGCTAGAGATTAAGTCCTATTGAATTTTTAAGAGGATTCGGTCAGGAGACATAACTCTTTTAAAAATTCAAATGTTCAAATATTAATATTCAAAAAATTCAAATATTACTATGATTTTAGTTTGAGTTTAAATTTATTAATTTAAGCGCAATAATTACATTACTGTCTCTTGAATATCATAATGAATCTCTATAGAGGTATTTTATAATAGAAAACAAGTCAAAAAGTTATCTGTTTGTAAATCATTTAAAAATTTTTGCAACATTATTATTTAACTTTTAGATTTCCTGTAGGGTAGTCTATTTTTTTGTTATTTTTTTTATCTTGTTATATGTATATACCTTGATATTTCTTGTTCTTTTTTATTTTATGATATATATTGATTTTAATTGGAAAAGTGAACTTTTACTCTCATTCTCTAAATAGAACATTATTTAATTCGAAAATGTTTTTACATTTTCATTTTATATATATATATTTATATATATATATATCATCGTCGTGATGCGTTCGGTATATAAAATGTTCAAATAATTTTATACCGTCTGTATATAAATACTCTATGGCAACGCGACACGCGCGGGGTGCCGGATGGTGCGGGGGCAGACCCGCGACACGCGGGGAGGGGCAGCTGCGTCTACTGCGGCCGTTCGCTCTGTTTTGATATAAACTGAATAACAACAAAAAATAACCTCTATGCAGCAGTGAGAAAGTTCTTTTTATAATGGCAGGCAGATGCTTTGTTTTCTTTCTTTACTTTGGCAATTTTACACTTGTACTCTATGTCTAAAGTTATAAGATTTAAGTTCGAATAAATTTATACAATCAAAGGTAAAGCAATTCTCTACATGACTCTACTGGTTGTGCGATCGTGTAGTAAACAGCACTTAGCAACCGACATTATATTTTTTAATAAGTTACATGGTACGTTTCTATTTTTTAAGATGTAAAAAACTTGCGTAGGTACTTAACTTAGAGCCGATAGGAACCAATCTTACATTTTATAATTTTTATTTAAATGGACTTAGTTGGACCATAGACTTTAGTTAGGCAGATTAGGTTTAGTTATCTAGAGACACGCTATGTTGACGACAGACATGGATATCTACTTAAATTTCTTATTTATGTTTTACTCTGATTAACCATACTGTATTGTTTAAAGTTATATCCATAGAAATATCTATTATTATAAGATTTCATTATTTGGTACATGGTAAGTACATGCAGTAAATATTTTATGTAATATAAATATTGTGCAGTTTCAATATTCAATATCTAGTACCCGCCTTTAAGACAAAAGTAAATAACCTACATATTTTGGCTAGTAGTAGTATTAAAATTCTGGTTACGCAGTTTCTAATTAATTATCATAGTAATCAAATAGAAATAATTTTGTGCATAGAGATATACGTAATATTCTCACAAAACGCACTATTTGAAAAAAAAACCTCTTTTTTTTAAAAAAAAAAAAGAGGTTTTTTTTTCAAATACTTTATATAATTTTGTATGAGGGATTAGTGTGCCAATAAGGAGTTCCACTATCTGGCTGTACGAAAAGAGAAAAGACATTTTCTTATTTTGTAGTATATTTAAAGAAGGAAGTAAAGTTTTAATGATCTAGAATTTGTTATGAGTTCTATAATCACGATATTTTTGTTTGATATGACTAAGACTAGATATCGACAGTTTCCATTACAGTTAACACAAACTGCTTTATCAATTGAAACTGTACATTCTCTATGACCGTGTTCCTCAGCACAAATTGAGGGTATCTATGAGATTTTACAATATTCGGCAAGAAAATCAATTCTAAAGCACTGTTTTACAGGGAGGTACAAACTGTAGGTTATCATCATCATTGTTCTGGATATTACAATGAAACTCGTCTCTTCAACTGACTTAGTTAAGTCTTTTGTATTAGCATTTATTTTTGTTGCTAAGTAACATTCATGACACTCCCACCGAAGAGGAACCCGGAGGTCCATAGTAACCAATAATAAAACATTTCATTAATCTCTATATATACCGACATAATACAATGAAAAACCAAATATCAAACCTAGATATAAGAAATAAGTGTCAGTGTCGCGGGTGGGCGTGATATACTCGTACGTCCGTATTGCGTCATAATCTCTTGTTGCATATCTCAAGTTATAAGCAAGCAAGTTTTAAGTTATTGGCTCCGTTAGGTTGAGTCGACGTAATCATCGGGACAATAGTCTGTAAAGGATCGTCGTGTTGTTGATGGAGCTCAAGTGGGTATAACCTTTGGAATGGCCTGAGCTTGAAGCCGTTAGCAGTGCGAACTTTTGCTGCAAAAAACGGTTCAACAATGACACCTAGAGGCCAAAGCAAGCGTTTGCTGTCAGATTCAACTATGACCACATAACCGGGTTTCAAGGACTATAAGATAGTCTGCTTAGTATCCCTTCGGATCGAATTAATGGCATATTCATTGCACTGTATAAAATTTTCTATCAGGTTTTGGAGATACTTTAATGCTAGACCAAGTACCGAATTCAACAAAGTTTCGTTGCATCTAATCGGAGCACTTACCTAACATCTCAAGTCAAACATGACATTGATCATTACTTCTTTGGGTTCCTTCATAAACTCAAGCATAACTTAATTTAAGTTGTTTCTTTTCATTTTACATCAATAGGAAAAGTATACAATCACTTTTAGAAACGTTAATTTAAGACAAATTTACATTTGTCGGTCGGATATAGTATGTAGTGAGTTCACTATTCTTAAATAGTGAAATCAAATTTGATTCATAAGTGCCAAATAGAATAGACTCTAATCGATCAACATGTGTGGCAACCTAAGCAATATTTGCCAGCTCTAGTAACAAAATAGTAGTAGTAAAAAGTGGTAGAACGTTTGATAAGTTCGATAAGCATCGTTTAATAAGCATTTTGTACAAACTCAGATTTTGAATACGTCGTTTGTTGATCGTTGGTGGATGGCGATATTTGTGATAGTTCCTTTGCCTTACTTTTAACAGCAAAAGTAGAAATAATTTATCATATAATGTTGACAGTTGACAACTTGACAGCTATCAAAATTGCTGCTATTGCAAATGTCTTTTTTTATTGGCTTATCGCATTCTCCCTAGTTATCATAAAAATACAATATCATTCTACAATTCATTCATTCTGTAATTGGCTTTAAGCCTTAGCGTAAGTAAGTAGTCTTTATGTAGTGAATGCCTATATAGTAATTTTCCACTCTCACAGAGAACACATTGATTTTTTCAGAGTTGATGGATCCTTGGGGCTCTCAAGTAGAAACCGCTGCCGTTGTCACGAAGTTTGAGGACGATTTCAACACATCTCATCAACAGCCCGAAAAACTCGCCGACTCTGCTGAATATCTCGCTCTTTTAGGTAAGTAGCTGTATTGTTTCACAAAGCTTTTTGTAAAATACAAACAATCGAACCATTTTTTCTAACAGTAACAAACCACACTAACATTATTGAATTACATCCCCACTAAGCGAGGCGACGGTAGTAGTATCAGATTACATATAATTTTGAAACCCCTTTCAACTTGTGTGTTTTTCGTCATTACAGAAAGAAAATTACTAGCAGTCAGGACTAAGAATAAGGTGGTGGAACATTTGTCTGCATACAGAGAAGACTGTATCAATCGGTTGATGCGCGACGGTTGTGACTTAGATCCGGTCATTGGCGACACAGAAGCTGAGAAATTGCTGCAAGACTAAATCTATAAATCATTGTAAGTAACCATGGCATCATCATCGTCTAACATTGACTTGTCTGGATCATCATATTGTGTTGTCACAGGAGCATCTCAAGGTATCGGTAGAGCTATAGCAGTTGAAGTATCGAAACTACTTGGGCCCAATTCATTAATGCTTCTTCTTGCTCGTAACAAGCAAGAATTAGCTATAACTGCTAGTCTTTGTGAGTCTAAGAATGTGAAAGTTTCCTATGAATCTATTGATTTAACAACAACCTCCAAGACAGACATGTCTGAAGTACTTAAGAAGCATTTAGCAGGCCGAAATGTAAAGAACTTTGCTACGGCCCTGATTTTCCATAATGTTGGTTCCCTTGGAAACTTAACTGTGGAAACTTCTCGCATGGAAGATCTTGAGGAACTAAGAGAATACTATGATCTAAATGTTTTTAATGTAATCTCATTGAATACACAATTTCTTAAGCTATTTGAAGAGGTGGAAGAGAGAGTGATCATTGTGAATATTACATCTTTGTGTGCGATTAAACCTATGAGTGGAATGGCATACTACTGCAGTGGAAAAGCAGCACGAGAAATGTATTTCCGTGTTCTTGCAGAGGAGAAAAAACATATCAAAATACTCAACTATTCACCAGGGCCTGTGGAGACAGCAATGATCGACTATGTTCTTGACAAAGCTGTGAATGATAATCTTAAAGAAGTATTTACTTCATTTAAAAATCAGGGCACTCTTCTAAAGCCTGAAATGACAGCAGCAAAGTGTATGAAAGTTTTGCTTTCTGGAAAATTCTCAGCTGGAGAGCATATCGACTACTTTGATGATGAATAAATATATGAGATTAATATAATACTTAATAAGTTTCGCTCTCTAAATGAATGTAGCTTTCTTATGTACACTTTTTATATTAATACTATCTAGTATTTATTAACATTACAATATTACCTAGAGAATATTATAGAGAATACATAGTGAATACTCTTCAATGCCAAACATAGATGGTTCTGGCTGACTAACCTAATATATATATACATACATACATAGAATTTAGGCCTAAATTTTATCTAATTTATATGTTACAATGCATTTTAGGGTTTGAATAATTGATGTTTCTTATATTTCATAGTTATACATGTCACTTGCCTATGTGTGTCAAATTATGATTGAACTAATAGAGCTGCATATACATTCCTCCTACCATTCCACAATGTTTATATAATGGTGTATCTACTAACATAATATGAATGCAATTCATATTAACAAATAAATGCTTGAAGTTATTTGTCTTTTTAATGTCACCCTAGACCTTCCATTTTTTAACAAGAATATGAGTTACATTCATCTTATATTATATTATTTTGACCTGACCTTTGTTATCTCATCGTTGTCAAATTATAGCAGTTCAGTTTTTGCTATCAATGTTACATAAAACAATAATCTGATAATTTTATTTAACTTACAAAGTTTCTTACAATTATGCCTATTATAATAGAATAGTTTATGAATTACCACAATATCTATGTTTGATCTGGCTATATGACCATTGATTTCTATTGTGTCTGGAATGCCCACATAAATATCGATGTGTGACAGACAGTAATAATTCTTTTTTAAAGTAACAGAAGAAATGGTTAGCCAGCTAAGTCATTTTTGAATGAAATTTTCACAATTTGTGCCCATTGAATAGATATGTATGTTTTATTTCTGTCACAATATTTTCATTTATTTTAAATAAGCTTTATTGCAAAGGTTTTCAAACTGTATTTTGATCTTAATTAAAAGACTGTTATTTATTTTACACATCAATTAGGTTATCAAATTAATGTCTTAAGCACTAATGTCTTTCATCACAGTTGTGAAATAAGTCTTATTGTCTGCGCACAAGGTAAATTAATGATACATAATGATAAATAGGTAATAAAATAGAAGTCATGCATGCTGCATAGTTAGAATTTTATAATTGATAAAGAGCAATCAGGATTTTTGATTAGGAAAGTTAATATTAAGAAATATTAAAATCCCAAATTATTGGAGCCCGTTCAGTCATATTGAGCATCTCATGAGGATGGATGAATGGGACCACCACAGGAGTATATTTTATCGAATGAAACTACACGATCTTTTGTCTGA
The DNA here is from genome assembly GCA_943193645.1 of Acentria ephemerella. Lineage (NCBI taxonomy): Eukaryota > Metazoa > Arthropoda > Insecta > Lepidoptera > Crambidae > Acentria > Acentria ephemerella. Next base: position 1,972,933 of record OW971891.1, read on the forward strand.
TCGTGGACTAATTGTCAAATCCTATACTCTGCTGTATTCCGTACTTCTCAATATAGTTACGAAACTAAATTGACCTAAATTAAATTGATAATTTGATAGAAGATGACGGAGTACATAAATACCCAGCATACAGTTCATTTCAGTCGACAGTAAAAATTAAACATAAAAAGAAATAAAAGCAGAAAATAAATTAGTTGCAAACCCAATAAGAAATGATGAAAACAGTTATTTTTTGCTGACAGAAGATCTGGAAAATAAGTTTTGTCTGCGAATTGTATAAATAAGGCCTAACCTAAGATTTTGTTTTCATTTCCATGCTCCCTTGACGCCATTGCAAGTGGAAAGTCTATGAAGTCCGTCTTTGTTTATAGTAATCTCATCTCACACACCTTTCCCATTCCAGTCTTAGGCACAGTTTCATGGTATAGAAATATAAATAACGTCTCTTCGTATCATGCCAGGCTGCATTATATTTATGTAAAATATAATGAACAGAAAAACTTACAATAAAATTTAAAACTCACAATATATTGCTTATGTAAAGCTCTCCTGTACGCACACATATATAGATTATCTGATTACTATGGTCAAGTGAAAAAAATATAGAAAAGATTTTATACACTCCTAGTATTAATTTTTAATTATTTACTTTAAAAAAGTGATAACAAATACATTTTTTTCTAAACAAAGTAATAAAAATAAAATTTAATAATTAAAATAATATAACTAATTTTTTTTAAAATCTTGTTAAGATTTTTCTCATTGTTATATCTCTGTCTTTTGGGGGAACAGCACAATTTGTTAAGAAAATTCGCACATGTCCTATAAGGTACTAGGATAATCATTAAGAATGTTGGGATAACCCGAAATGTCTTTAATTTCAGATACGATGACAGCAGGCCGCAAAAGCCTGTTCATCTTTTTGATGGGTCTGGCGTGGAAGTGCCGGTACAGTATGCCGCTTCTGCTCAGCGGCACGGTAGCCATTCTCGGCCGCGCGTGGATGTTCCAGATCAGGGTCCAAACTGTTCACCGGCTGAGTGAAAACGAGGTAAGATCATATACTTACAAGACCGTCGCATATAAAGCGTAAAAACCGACTCGATTTTGAAGACACACTTATCTAAATTGATGAGCAGTATTATATATAGGAAAGGAAAATATAAGCAATGTTTTTCTTTATTGTCGGAGGGTAGACGTCTTAGAGGACGTAGCCCAATAAAATAGTCTGATCAAATCTGGTCATCACTTGACACGATGCACTTCACACCGCCAAGATCAGAAATTGATGGGGGAGCATTGTCTAAAACAGAATGATTCCACGGGAGAATCATTACCCTCAGTAATGATGAGCACGACGCGAAGTGGTTTTTAATTTAGACAACTTTAAAGAAACTATAGATCATCTATTGTAGAAGGCAAGTAGACTGATGTTTTCTCAGAAGCTACTTTTAATGACGTTTATCACGTTCATTAAGACAACATTGAGTTTGCCTTGGGAGAATGCACTGCAGTAAAATTCAAATTTAGAATACTCGAGAATCAGACCTATTGCGACTTAAAATAACAAGATGATGCTTGATTTTAATTGCTAGAACAATTAAAATCAAGCATCAACGTCTTCAACGTCTCACTGCTGGTACAGGCCTTACTAAATGGGAGAAACACACGAGGAGTATTGCCTATGTCACGCGACCCACTTAGGGTTTGTGGGTGAAAGGACAAACCATGGTGAAAGTTGCTTTATTTCCGTAACCGAAACTTATTCGGGGATACTGATCTTGGTATTGGCACATGGAGAGTACTCTGAAGAGCTCTTCAACCTTATCCCTCCCTCTCCTTTTCTATTAAAGAGTACGCGTGCTGGTCTACGGAGTCACTCCTTCACTGTTGCCATGTCTACTTTGCGCACTAAGAGATTTTGTGACTCCTTTCTCTGTCGCACAGCTAGAGCGTGGAATTCCTTACCAGCACACATATTTATCATCTGGTGGTGTCGAGTAATTTGCTGAGCTTTATATATAAAAAAAATACCCAGAGCCTGATACTTGCGGAGTCATTCTTCGTCGTTGTAGGTATCATTATTCCAAACGGGGCCAGAGGATATATTATAACTTCCTAGGCCTATTATTAAGGGTTAGTGTATTTCAAAATAAGATAAAGCCCGTAAACTAAATCGAAATAAGAATTCATGAAACACCCCATGTACTTTTCTACACAGTTACACGTCTTGAACGATTCAATCGTTGGAAAAAAATCAAATTGTCCATTCAATAATTTTGTTTTACATAGATTAATTAACTACAGCGATTTACTTATCAAAATCAAATTACATATTTTGCCCTAATCACTTTATAAGTACAAGAGAAATTCTTGTTAATTAAGAACTTTTTTTGTTTTTTTTTAAGTTTTAAGTTGAAGAATTTGTAATCATGAAGATACAAGTGGTTTGAATGAAGTTTAACCTTTTTATTGGTAATTACCACTACGTTACCGGTTAAGCTATCTGTGACAAAATCAGATGAAAATCTGTCCCAACTAAGGCCGAAGTTTTTCTCTCGAAATCTTTGAAACTGCGCGATAGTAAGATGATATATTAGTTGGTTCAAATTGGATATTAGCTTCTGTATTAGTATAGTTGTATAGTTATTTTATTCAGTTTTAGCTTCTGTTTTATCTTTCAGCTTGCGTATTACGACGTCGAGGAAGTCCCTGATGATGGGGATGATGACACAAGCTGGGAAGATGACTCCACTGACTCCTGGGAGACTATAGTCGAAGAGGTCGCTTACGGATGACCAGCGCTATCTGTCTAATTAAATCCTTTGCCATCGTGTTTTATTAATTGCAAAGGTTTTTTTTATGATATTTACTTAAAAACTTTATGATTATAATCTCTTCCATATTTTTCCTGGTACGATAATATTGATAGTGCTGCGTTACATCGTATTTACTTTAAAACTAGAGTTGATTATTTGTTTAGTTCAATTGGCTATAGTGTCCCGTCAGAAATGTATATATTTTTTACCGGTAAAAACGGAGTCGTTATCACATACCGGTATTTTAACTGATTAAAAACGTATTGGTTCGGATTTATTTTAGATATTTAGCACGAGTAAGTTTTAGTAAAAACAACCAAAAGTGTACCTCCGTTCACTGGCCAATCTAATCTTTCTAAATAATGTTATTTGCAGTTCTTAGTTATTAAACTCTAAACAAGTCATATTTTGATGACAAGAAATAATAGCAAATAACATCGCTATCAATGTTATCCTTACTCTGAGTCGCACAGACTTTCATTTTGGGGTATCAGTAGAAAACGTAATTGGTATCGAATATCGATACTTAGTAATACTAATATTTTTTAGCTATTCCACATATTTTACAATAACCTTCTGTAATATGTTTAAGCATTATGTGCTTTTGTATTCAATTACTATGGTCTCTTCTTCTTTCTTCTTTCCTCTTTCTTCTTCTTTCCTCTTCTTTCTTCTTTCCTCTTCTTTCTGCTTCTTTCTTTTTCATCTCTTATATAAAAATAAATTGCTGTTCGTTAGAATCGCTGGAACTCTTAAACGGCTCGACCGATTTCAAAAATATTTATGGCGTTTTATTCACTTTTGTTTTATTATTTATTATTATTCAGAAGTGGTTTAAAATTAAAAACAACCGGGAAATCGTGATGGGCTGTGCTAGTGTCATTTCGTCTATCTCCATTTCATATTCTTCCCTGTTATTTTAGTGAACTAAATAAAGCTGGGCAACAAAGCTTAAGTAAGCTCATTTCTATCTGTAGATACATTATTGGAACCGACCGTGAAAATCGTGATAGACAACTCCTTTACCCCTTGTGTAAATTTCAATTGGTTTAACCATCTCGGTCATGTTTGTCGTCAGTTGTCTAATTGTATGAAAACGATGCCAGATCTGTTGAGTAGTTTTAGAAAGAACTTTTTATATGCATTTGTTAGATCAACGCAATTACGTCCGAAACACTATGATAATACGATTGAAACTTACTTGTCTTGTAGTAGACATTTGTTCAGCCTTAATTAATTCTGTTAACACTATTATCAGTAAAATGTTGCAATAGTTTTATATGAATTTATTTTAATATTTATTTCATACATATTCCCTATATTTATAATGAGCTATATTCTACGAAGGAGTTAGTCTATGTAATTTATATATGCTCTGTATTGTGCGATTTCTTCGACGTCAATATTTGGAATGTTACAAGAGAGCAAATGTATACAAACTGAAATTTATGGAATTACTATATCTTAACTATGTATTCTATATAGGTGTAGGTGTGGGTGTAGGAATCCTAATTAAAATGTGAATTCATGTAGTACTATGTTCCCAAATAAAAATATGATGTGGTGGTTGGCTATAAAAAGATATTTTTGCTTCAATATGAAAGAGTTGCCGATTTTGCCGGTTGACACAATGTTTGATTGTTTTCATGGAAAAACTAAATTTGTTCTTTGGGAAACGTCATGTGACGTCACCGGCCACCTGATTTTTCTGGTCGATAATTGGTCTTAATAAAAGCAACGTGTTTAATTATAATTTTGGTGTTCGCACAGAATTAGATGTGAATAACGAATATTTTATGACATCATTCATGTAAAAGACAGTAATTTCATCACATTTCTAAATATAATAGTTTTCATTGAAAAAACGACTTAATGTTTGTCGTAATAAGATCGTTTTTATGATGTAGCAATTTCTTAATGGTTTTATAGTACAGGGGCATTCGCTACACTATTTTCACAAAAGCTACTCTAATACATAAACGATGAAATAAATTGGTATTTTTTTTGTATAAACTGGGCTGTGTTTTAGATAATAAATAAATCATTAATATTGGACTGACTGTTTTATTTTAATTACCCTATTTAAAAGTAAACTAGGTAAAAGCAATACGGCCAGACATATATTCTTACGATGGTCTATTTTAAATTCGGAATATAAGGCAATTTCATATTAAATAATGTTGTTTATTATAAGAACCTATCTTGAACTGTTTCAGTAACAGAAAAAGACATTCTCGGTAGACTTGACGAATGAAAATCTAATCAAGAAATAATTCACATTTTTATTTCATAATTAAATAAAATTAAAATCAGTTTTAAACAAGCTAATTACGTTGATTGCTTTACCATTGCCACTCTTCTGTGTAGTCTTGGTCCACTGTAAAATGTCTCCTGTAACAAAAGTATATTTGTGATCAAAATGTCAAGAGCGAATTTCGCACCAAGGATTCCCAAACAAACTTTAAGGAATTGTGAATAAAAGATTTGGTGATGTATCTACCTAAACTTACTTATTACTTATCATTATGGGTGAAAGAGGTTGTCGTAACAACCGGAAACGACGGCTTAATGTGCCTCCCCACGGAGGAGCCTGAGAGTATACCTAATGTGAGTTTCAATAGAATTGAAACTTCTTGATAGTTTTTGTCGTCAGCCGTCGAATTGTATGGAAGCGACGGCAGCGCCTCTGTTGTGAAGTATTGGCAACGATTTTTTTATGCGATTATCAGCTGAAACTCACACAAGGGATGCAGAGCGCTCGAACTACTATGACAACGAGATCCTATGAAATTATGTAGTTATGATTATTTTTAGAAAAGAACAAATATTTATTTCGCGTCTATTATTTACAATTCTTAATTATTAGTTTACTCCTATTATTGGTACTTAATAATGCCAACATAGAGCGGTATTCGACCACTTCTGGCCACTCCCCAAAATCATCCCCTATATATTAGAAACAATTGGCTCAAATTGGAATTTTAAACGCATACTTAATTTTATTTTTAATGATTTCCCGACATTTCTGCGCAATTGTATCCGAAATGATAACGGGTTGACGTGACGTTTCTTAATTTATGAAAGTAACCATGAAAGTATACATAAGTGCTAAATTGACAGAGTAATATTGACAAGGACTATTATTAACATTAGTATAACTTACGTATACCGTTACATCTTTACTAACTTTGGATGTAAACGCATACATTTTAAAACAAATATGTAACTTTTCCTTTTGGTACATCCTTAATTAAACTTGACGTAATTTCTGGATCAAGTCACATATGGAGGACTTGATAGTTAAGTCCAGAGTGCTTCAACGCTGGCATTTTGCGCTCACCTTCGGGACGGAGGCGTGGCGGGCGAGGCGTGGCCGGAATGTCGCGCTCGTGTCGAGCCTGCCTGCCGCCGCGCTACCTCGCCCAAGAGAGACAGGCACGATCGAGAAAGGCGTTGGTTGAAATTCTGATCGCAATGAAAAGTGTTATAATAGTAATGGCTTAAATCTAGCAGAGAATATCTTATTTAATTGAAACAATTTATTAATTGTGAGTCAAGAGAATTCCAACAGGACGACAGACACTGACGAAGACATCCTTGTTTAATCCTTGATTAATTCCATTTTAAAGATTTTCCGCTCTTTCAACCTAATTAATCATGAAAAGGATATAATGATATAGGCACAACGACTAAGTTGAAACTTAGACGAGCGATACACTTAATTGAGTTTTGCGATGCAAGTTTAAATAAGTTAGTCAGAGCTTTGGAATTCCTTACCGGCACACGTATTCCTTCATACAACACAGGTTCCTTTCAAAGGAGGCGTGAAAAGGCACTTTGTGGTGCAAGGTGGAGGTGGCTAGGGCAGTGTGTCGCATACTGCACTTATATCTTCGCATATGGACTCCTATTGCTTACCGTCAGGCAATGTCGAGTGTATTATTTAGGACCTCAGAACTAAAATTAAATTTTAGTTCGTGCACAACATAATGGAGGCCATTATTGTATTTGTGGGAAAAATTTGAAAATACTTGACTTGAAAATACATCTTTTTAAAATGTTAAAGCCGAGAATCTTTCGAACTCTAATAAAACTGTGATAGGAGCATTATTCTGCGAATGGTAGAAATTATGTAATACTTCAATGTCTATGTTGTTTCTTAAAAAGCAATAATATCTGTGTGTAAGAAAAATGAAAAATTGTCGATAGAAATGTGCTGGCCGCCAGCACGCAAAAGTTACGTTTCGTCTATTGGACAAATTTCTCAGCGGACAAATGCATTTTGGGGTTCCTACTCCGTGTCCCTAGCGTCTGCCCTCATATTTTATTGTCATAATCCTTCGTTAGATTACTTACTACTTACAGGTAAACAGGAGCCCTTCATTTCCCGAAGGTCGATCTTGCGGAAAAGCTCACACAATAAAAGTTCGTGTAAGCCTGGTGTGCGCGGTCCAAAGATTTGCTCGATTATTTCCACCACCTGAAACGAAATGAGATGTCGCGGAGTACAGCTATAAATGAAACGTTCATTCAAAGAAAATAATTCAAAGCGTAGCTATGCAATAGCAATCCATAATTCATTTACAGATTTTGACGAGTAATGTCATTGTGTAATGTTTTGAAGTAATGTAGTACAGTTTTATGATAAAAAGGAACTTTCAGGATTATCAACAAAATGGCGATGTCTACCATAAGTCATCGAAAACTCAATGTGGAAAAGGGATACGTTACAGGATATTCTTACGTGTGGGTAATTTGGAGCTAATTCTGGTAGTAACGCGAGGTCCAGCTCTGCGCCGGCACACATCTCGAACAGCACGCTGCCCAGAGACATAGCCTCCACGCATTCCATCTGAGACGCGAGAGCTATCGGGCAGCGGGCGATAGCGCCTATCAGGGTATTCTCCAAGCCGCATATCCTATGAGAGCAGCGTCGTATAAAATTAGTTATACCTAGTTATATATTATCAGCATCAGTTGTAGATTAAGACTTTAGACACATCAACTGTTGCGTTGCACCAAATTGGTGTGGCATGGCAACACAGTGTTAACCTACTAGTGGGGTTACCTACTATGCTTACACTTCACACGCATGTGGATCAGTTAAGCACTTTGATATTTGTGGGTCTGGGTACGAAAAGCTGACCTCTCATATGACGGCTAACCTGGTATGTAACGCTTAACACTGCCGTTAGTTAGGTTGTTGGAAGATCGTATTAAAATAAACGGTAAAATCTTAGGTTTTCTGTTACAAATTCACATTAGATTACATAACTTTATAGGTGATACCTGAAAATTAAGCTCTTTGTGAGAGCTCACTCTTGACCAGGCTCATCAAGCTTAGGTAGGTATTCGTCCCTTTAATATCTGTCAGTAATGTTTGGAATCAATGATTGAATAACTTTACTGCCTCTGTGGCCTAGTGGCTGAGATCTCCTTCTTCAAATCCAGTCCTGGGTTCTATTCTATATAAGACAGAAATTTTCTGCTTTTTTACTACCAAAGTATTCCGTCATTCATTTTGAGCCTTATATTTACTTACAATTAGGTGAGATAAAGGCTAAGAGCTACCCCGTTAAGAAAAATAACAAATACGACGTCCATCCACTTACCGCGCTACTCCGTTCTGAACGACGACGTTGCCAGAGTGCAAATGGCGGAAAGGCGGAAACCCCTTCTCCTTCAAAAACATCAGACCCTCTAACATTTGGCGGCCGAAGCGCGCAACCTGCCACGCTGGTAGGCCGGTGCCTGCCGACCCGTACTTTCTCCCATACTCATCGTTCCATGTACTCTGGAAAGGGAAGAACAAAACATGACCAAATAATTTTGCCATTTTTTTATAGAATAACTGTCCAAAAGTTATTTGTTGGATGATAGCCATACACAAGCTGATACAGCTAATGTATGGCTTTATTGTATTACTATACGGCTTAACGTTCCTTCTGGAGCACGGAGGAGCTCAAGATAACAATTTTTATTGATCCATCCAGGGACCAACTATGATGAATTTTGCTTTGTTTTCGTTATCAAAACCAAGTTTAAATAAGGTCAGAGCGGTCGAGCGAGTACGTAAGCTTCTCAAAACTTGACTGTTTGTAAATTAAAATATTTTTGTCCTGTCAAGACTTATAATCCAAAACTGATTAAATTTTAAGTGTCTCAAGTTATCCGAGAGTATGTCGCGGCTCAACAAACTAATTTCACTAATGCAATATTGTATATGCACACTTGGTGCGTAATATCTGCCTATCCCATCATTCTCTATCTTGTTTGAGCGTACATCTTTCTAGTTGATATCCTTACCTTGTAAATAAGATCTTTCAAGCTGCCTCTAGCGTTGAAGGGTAGGACAGTTAAAGCATGGCCACTACATAGTTCCAAGTCCAGCACAGGGTAGATATAAGGGTGGTGGAGTGCTCGGAACAATTCCATAATAAGTCCTTTGGATTGGTCACTTACTTCCACTGGACACTTGTTTGTTAGAGGTATCTGGGAAGATTTAGATTGTTTTATTAATTTTTGAATATTCTTATTTTGCTAAAATGGTGACATATTTATTTAAGTACAGCCATATTGTATTAACCATAATAACTGTACACAAAATATAGTATCTGATATGTAGCACACGTTATTTTGTTAAATATTGTACATGGCTATCACAACAAATAACAATTAAGATTCCATATTACTCTAATTATAATTGGCTAGAGGAATAATTTATTAGAGGTAGAGGCATAGAGGTATTAACATTATATGATGATTTTACATAAACACAATTTACTAAAAAATAATTATCATTTTACTTCCGAACGTTTTGTTAAATTGCTCGCATGAAATTCCTTATCATCCTAGCAGTTACGTTAAGTTGTTCATTTATAGCCTATGCCTACGTGGGCGAAAACTTGAGGACTTTTGGTAATAACACCATAACGCGACCCCAATGCGGCTTGATAGATGAAAGCTGTATTGACAAAACAATCTGGTCCAACGGCTTACGAGCCTTTCAAAGCACGGAAGGGCTCGAGATAATTACATTGACCTTTCAGGGAACCTTGGTGAAAGTAACTTTGTTTTCGTTACCAAAACGAGAGCGTTAGAACTAATACCTCAAATAGCTCCTCTAAGTTGTTCGCAGTTATTTAAACTATAACATTGTGTACAAAAACCTAGCTAATTTGGAAATAACAAGCGAAAATCGGTGTAATAAGTAAGCTGTAAATATAGCAAGAAAAACTTACCAGAGTGAGAAGTCTGTCAGTTTTGATAGAGTTGTCATGTATTGCAAACCAGTGTTTATAAGAGCGTGAGCCAATTGCTCCCAGCTGTGAAATTAAGTCGTATCTGAAAATATTTAAAAATATCAAGATTTATTGATCCAATTACAGTTCAACACGATAAACTCTTGATTACTGAGTGACGATTACTCTTAAGTACTCTCTATAAGCCATATAAGTAAGAAGTCTGAAAGCTGAAGACAGAAAATTACCTGGACGTCTGTGACAAATATTCTGTGCAGATCGCATGAGCAGCTGAACTCTCCATAGAACGTTCAACTCTACTGAAAGTAAAGTTGATGACGATGATTTAGTAAAATAACGAAGATACTGCGTAATATATTATCTACTAATGCAAAATTATGTTTATTTTACTAACCTGGGTGACGCTGGTAGTTCGGACGGTGAAGATTTACCAGATCCAGAACCGATTATGGATTTGTTGAACAGGAGTTTTGCCAGCGAGTCTATCTTCTGTGCTACTAGAGGTGCTCGTTCAGAATTCTCTTCTAAAATAATATAGATTCGATATTATAATGATACTAGTTAGATATATTCTATTGTAGTTTAAGATTTAAATATATAAATGTAAATGTTATAATTCTTTTATTCTAAGTGTCTAAATAATCAAAGAAGATATATATTGGTTTTCAATATGCAACATGTTAGATAAATTGTAGATAAAATGAAGTCTCAACAGAAGTAAATGAAACAGGTAGCATGCACTATTAAATACAAAGATAAAAAAAAGAAAAATAAAGAAAGTACTTGAACTACAAGCGCACGATGATCCATCGACGTCTTCCTGCTTGCCACCATCTTGCGAAAGCACACACAGAAATAATACACATTGATGAAGATTAGGCACCACTAGCAAAGACCAACTATTGTGAAAATCCAAGAAGACTAGAAGATAGAACGCCAGCATCACTGTGCATATCTTTACTTACGATAGGTACTACATAAGTCATATTAATTTTCTTTATTTCTTTTGTAAACTATCTACTTAGTAAATGTTCTATAAATACCTTCGCTTTCCTCTCTGTCCGTTGAAATTGATCGTATCTTAAAAGCATTCCTTCTATTAGCTGCAGCAATCGACTCAGGGTTCAGCTCAGCAGCTGACTGAGCCCTACGACATGCACCGCGGCGTTTTTTCTTCCTATAACTGGTCCTCGGTCTTTCTTGGTAAAACCTATCATGACCAGTTGTTTCTGGTTCTTTTTGCTCCTTACCCTCGTTATTGGCTTTCATATGCTGGTACAAGTTGAACATTTTCGCCGTTTTTTTCGCTAAATACGACTTAAGTTTACGTAGACGATTTTTCATTAAATTGAACCCCTTTGTCACACTCGGTTCACTCAAGTGAAGAATAGATTAGTTACAAAGTTTCTGGTATTATATTAGATGTGATATTTGTTTAATATTTCGTAGAGATGCAAATTTTTTATGTGTAGGGTTATTTTGTAAATGAGAGACTGGCTTGCAATTTGCCTAGCTCGGCCAAAGTATGTCAATAGTGACTAATTGAAGTCCGTCAAGTGCAGTATTAGCGGTAACACGAACATCTACCTAACTGGCAGCCGTGTCCGATGTTCGATCAATGTATAACTTTTATGTGCATAATCCAATAGTAACGTGTGCCTACTGTATTTACATGAATCAACTATATCATACATCAATGCAATATGATAGGAACTAGAATTATGGACGCAATGTTGTGATATAGTAATTAATAAATTTTACTACATACTTAGATATAATACAGTCACAAAATCATGTTCAAAGACAATAATAATAATTATTATCTTTTTCAGTTAACTTTCAATTAATTTTGTAGTATTATTTATTGTCTTAGTAGATCATTTCATCATTCATCTTATAATTATATCGACTGCTGTATGGCATAGTATCAAATAAAATAAATCTACGTAAAATAAATATATAAAATTAAAATTTAATTGACCGCTAAATTTAGTACAATTTGCTGGACATTTTTTAATTGTTTAAGTTTAACTATTATTATAACACCGCTCTTGGCCAGAGTGGTTGACTAAGGTCTAGTCGCCCTATTTTATGGTAGGTTCGAAGCCCTCGTTGGGGCCCTATAAGAGCTGTTAATGATGTTGGTCAAGTGTAGGTATGCGTCATTTTCTTTTAAGTTTTCTCTAATTTCATCTGTGCACTATGGAATAAATAAATTTTATTTTTTGATATATATTCAAAGGTTCTTGAATATATATGCCGTAAGTTCGTCATTATATGTCTAATTAACCAGAAGTCCCGGGTTCGTATCCTGGTAGGGGCAGATATTTGCATGAGTACGAATTACTTCACGCGTCATATTATATATATTGCATGTTTATTTAGTATATTCATCTACATATTAGTATCAATATTTCCAGTTTTCAGTATCTTTAAAACAACCTCGTAATGATGCTTACTATAGACTAGATAATAGGTGCGGGTTTGTTACTTGAGGACAATCACTTTTATCGGTTGTAGCATGGCGAGTGCTCTGAAGAGTTATTTGACCTTTTTCCTCCCTCTCCTTTCCTACTCAGGGGTACATATGCTGGTCTACGGAGATGTCTCATAGCGAGAGCGTGGAATTACTTACCGGCCCACCTATTCTCTTCTTCATGCAAAATAGGTTCCTTTAAGTCACTTTTTGGCGTGGCAAAGTGGATGTGGCTAAAGCAATATGTCACATGCTGCACTAGCTATACACATATGGTCACCTACTGCTCCAACTCCTACTAAAATATTAGTTATCTCTACAGTGGCTCTCCATAAAGTTCTCAATTATAAAACTGTGTGAAAATGTAGCTAATTATACGTACTAAAAAATATATAAAATTGATTTGTCTTAATATTTGTCTAATAGTTTGAGTTATTTAAGATATTCTTATTTACCTCTATATAAATTAATTTTTACCATTTTAGGCTCCACAATGTAAAAAAACAGGTTATTATATAAATATTTTTGCCATAGATAATATTGTGTATATTTTCAGTGTCATAAATTCACTCTAAGGAGGTTAAAACTGTATCAACTTTGTTATTACATAGAGAATAAGAGACATTGCATGTATATTACTATCGTATATTATCATATTGTTTATCGGTCATCATTTGCTACTTTTGCTGCTATATAAAGCTCTCGTTATATATCTATTCAATATACAGCTATCTGTTATAAATATTTCCAAAATAGTATACTCTTTGTACAAAACAGATATTAAATCTCATAGCCCGAAGAAACTACATACACCAACCACACATTGCAAAACTCAGCTATGCTGAATTACGTTTAACGCACTATATTAAGATCTCACCTTATTAAAGGGCAACACCGTTATACGGAACTGTGTATATTTAAATCATGCACAGTTCCGTATAACGTAAATCATTTAACAAAGAAAGCACGAATGAAAAATATTATAAAAAATAATTATACTATCTAAAAACTGTATAAACTTAACGCGCCGCAAAATAAATCATATAAAAAATAGAATCATCAGAATAACGAGGTTTCATGTCAAACAATATTACAGGTACAGTCAAAAGCATACAATGACATCGTAAAATAAGTCTTATTACAAGTGTATAAGTAACAAGCAAGTAACAAGGTATACCAACTACTTTAACTGTACATAACAAGAATGCATTAGGAATAAATAACACCTTTGGCACATAGTTCGCGAAGGAAATTACAGGTCATTATTAATATTAGTATAGAACAATGAACCAATTTGAAAATTTTAAGAACCTTGTCATACTAGCTCAGTTTAATTGTTGACATGTATAGACCAAGACAGAGTACGTCCTTCTTCAACTAAAGGCCTTATAAATAATATTTAAAGACATCATAATGTATTACAAATTTCGGACATTAAAAAACAACCTTATTATTATAACCATAAGGACGGCTCATTAATAGGTTTATAACACGTTTCCAATTGGTTGACCGTGCAGTAAATAGCTCAACTGTAAAATATTCGAAATTCCGATTAAAACAGGAATGACACTACATATTAGCATTCCTTTCACTTATATGATGATAGAACGGAACGTAATGCTGTCCAAATAATCGTTTTGATAGTGTAACTAATACAATATAGACACCTATATCCAGTGGTAATAGGATGAAATTGGATTGCTGATATTTTAATATAACTAACTATAATATGCAATCGATAAGCATTCGGTAACAGTAGTTAGTAACTGCAAAGACAACAAAATTCATCAGATACGTCTGTATGGGCCTGATCACTTTGCCTTCTTTTTCTTTTTCATGAAATAGGTAACTATCTTAAATGTGTAATGCACCAATTTCATAAGTACCAATTTAAATAAAGTACATACCAAAGTCATTCGAAACGTGTTTGGTTTTGTACAACAATATTAATTAGATATTTTACACATATAAATTCGGTTAAGATATGACTAAGTTATTTAGATATATGTACTGAAAAAAAATAAGATCATCAATATACAAAATTCATGCATGTAATTTTTTTAACCTTCAACATAAAGTTTATGAGGAAATCTTGGATATCTAAGAAAATTTTATTATAACATTTTAAAACAAAAAAATATTTTAGGCGAATAATCAAAACCAATTATTCTAACTCATTCGCGAAATACATACGAGAATTTAATTACACATTTCTAGAATTTTTTAATTCGTCGTTGATTGTACTTTTAAGAGGTGTATATATTTTTATTTTCGTTGGAATCAATTATTCTATATCTCTTGAGATATGGAACGTAACCGCCTGTATACTCTATGGACTTATATAAAAAGGTAATACAATGTGGTATCACTACGTAATTGGTCAATAACCTTTGATTGAGATATTACTGAATATATTTGAAGTACCTACTACTAAATATACATTCACACTCATATTCTTCATATTACATCCATATCATTTTACTCATATGGTAACAGAGACTGACCTTGAGGACTAACTTCAAAAACGAAAGAGAGTTTTACACGTAATTTTTGACTTTCTTGTGCCGGAATTGAAATTAAATTTAAGCTCTGGCTCTCTTTGTTTATTTCACTCTTTCGTAATAATCCAACTAGAAAGTGTAAACGTCAATTGGAATTTCTAAAATGGAAATTCAGTCTTATTACGCACATCAAAAAACGTGTTTAAGAATCATTATATCCTTATCTAGTTGTAGAAGAGTGAAAGAGAGACAAGTATCTTAATTTTAATTTTAGAGCTTAGCAATCAACAGTTTGTTATACAAAAATAATCTTTCTCTTTGTAAACCTCGACATTCAATTTCAATATGTAACAGCCATATTATAAAATATTTTAGGGACAAACTATTTTATTTTAGTAAAAACTTCATTGCAGATGATTGGTCCACTCCAAGACACTTAACTGAATTTTAAGAGTTCAATTCCTTTTTTTTAACACTATATTGAAATTAATAATCAGTACATCTGTTAATCTCAAAAGTCTCAATATTGATATTTGTCTTTGATTTTTGATTTTAAAACGCTTTAAATACTACAAAGAAAGATAGAATATGGTATATAGTACATAATAAATTAAAAATTTAATTAATATATAGTAGTTAATATGGTTACATTATTAAATAAATTTTAGTATTTCATCATTAGTATCTTATCTTAGTTAAGAACCGGATTGACTCCCAGAGCACTTCGAGCCAATGGGATCTTTTGTGCTCCCTTTATTATTATTGTCTGCTGTCCTGGAATGCTTCCTGGGTGTAATTGCGAAGTACGCTTGGAGTCAGCAACCTTATGTCTTCAGGAGTGGGGTAGCCCCCAAGGAAATTCAATCTATTCCTGGTAAGAGCATCATAGTTACATAATAAGTGTTCCATATGTTCGGTGTGCTCCCCACAGGCCCTACAGAGGCGATTCCACTAACTTCAATTTAAATAACATGCTATTTGTGCTATAGTGTTGTAAGTTACAAATCGTCTTCTTAAGGCCTCCAAATGCATACATGAATCTTTTAGAGTGTGTGAGAGAAGCAATCTCATCACATTAATGTATTTCAATATGAAAAAGGATGGCAATACTTTAGAAATGATAAAAAACTTTAATTTAACATTTATAACGAAACCATAGACATTTTATACGACTTAAAGGTGAGCCCCACACACGCCCGCCCCTTAGCCCGAGGCGGGTAGGTCCATAAACAGATTCCTCGTAAAAAAGGGGAGCAAAGATTTAAAACCTTATCTATGCCCTCGCCATCGTCCGCGTGTTTCAAATGCGTAGACTGTACAAGCCATTTTGTTTAAATTGACTTGTAAATACGATAATTGGGGGAGTTATTACCGTTCACATGTGAAACTAAAATAATTACACATTGTGAGATGTGGGCTATTAAATATTTAAGCTTTTGGTTCAACAACCAATCTTGCCTTCTACACCATATGAAATAGATATAATGACAATAAAAAAGTTAAACTTCCCGAAATATTACAATTTGAATAGCACATTTTTTGACTCGAACAAAAACGCTCGTAAGAAACGAGTACTGCGGTATGACGTCACGCCGTGGTAATTTGTATGCTTCGTAGAGGAACTCTGTTCGACGTCTATATGAAACATCATGTCATGTTGGCTTCGTAATAAGAGTTAGTAGAAATTGTGTAATATCTAGTGTAGGTTATCCAATTATGTTAATTTTTTAAATGAATTTAATTATTTTAAAATGGTATTGCCCACCGAACTTTGTATGAGTAAAAAACAAACGACACGTAACCTATCAAAGTAATTACCGTTTCACTGTCTTTTTTATCTGTATTTTATGACATGTAACCGTATGAACATCCCTACTGTGCCACTTTAAATCATGTTTGAGTTTCAGCAAATTGTAATTACAAAACCACGTCACGAGTTTAATATTTTAAAGGGTTGATGATAGGATATGTTATTTATTTGTTGCCTGACATGAGTAACATTTGTAATGAGAAGCGTCTTATAATCTTAAAGGGTAAGCCGTTCATTCAACATTTAGTGTAGAACCTTTTTAATGTACAATTACTTAATTGAGACTAAAATTAGAAAATTCAGCGTAAATCATTTATTACAAAAATTTGTTAGTAAGTTAGTTATTAAATATTTTACTAAGACAGTAAGCTCATTTATTTGCGTTTACTTTATACTTCTTTCTCTAAGATATTTAAGAAGGCTTCATGATTTTATTCAGGTTAACTGAAATTTTATTCACTTTTTGTTAAAAAAATTACTCATAGAAAATAGTTTATATTTTAGAAATATTGAATCCGACCCTGTTCTATTTGCTATTACAGCGGGTCATTGAACGCAAAAAGGACTGTCATTAGAACAGGTATGTATTTAGGGCACAATCAATTTATTTAAATACTCTAGAAAACTTTTTGAATTGTTGTTCGTTATTTGAATTTACGTTCTCCATATTCTTTACTGAATACTTATATTACAATTTGTTAGGAATAAGTCTTACAATTATTTATTAGCACAAATAAGTAAGTGTAAATAAGGCTTAGTGTTAAGAATATATAATATTTTAAAAGCTAATTACTGTCTTATATTTTATTTGTATTAACTTGATTTAAAAACTTAGCAATCGTCATTTATTGAGATTTTTGTGCACATCGAATAATTTTCGTAGAATTCATGGTAGCCGGTTAGTGTATTGAGGCCTATCAAACCGTTACAATGTAGAAAGTGAACGTCGAGTGTAATAACCTATAAAAATCACATCAAAGACATGTCTAAAACAAGTAATCATATTCAAGACACAATCATAAATCTTAGTTAATAAATATTATGACTATTATATAACAAACAGTAAAATTGTGCATTTATAATCATAGCTATCACTTCTTTAAAAGAGCTTTGATGCGTTTTTACTAACCATGTTTCGATTCAGACAATGAACCGAAGCAACTTGTGAGGCACTTGGCAATTTGCAACTAACTCATTAATGATTTAGAAGTATCTGAAGTATGCAGCATTCAGTTGTTCCAGGAATATGAATGTGAAGACAGTGTGTGGTCCCAGACGGGCGTAGTACGGCAAGAAACCTTTCCATAGGGACAGAACACCTTCCTGCCGAAGCAGATTGGTCACTACTGCCATTTGACCCTGACCTTTTGCTGCGTTTTGGATCCTGCGAAGAAAGTGGCATTTTTATATATAATAATCTTACACACACCAATTATAACTTATCGTTTGTTGCGATGTACGAATACTTTAACGACACGATATACAGTTTGAATCACCTTTTTCTGGAGAGAGTTCAGGAATATGGAATGTAGCGGCTAATATGTCATAGATCTACATAGACAAATAGGTATCGAATAACCGAGAAACGGTTGATCAGCGAAAAATACTATGTTATGGTATATATTTACATACGTTATACGTCATACACGAATACCCGTTAAGGTACTTACTCTCTTAAAAAACTCTGCCCGTCTATAGAATCATGCAAGGTTCAATATCGCTTACCCCACTCCAAGACAATTTATCATAAGTAACTGACGTAAGTTACTTAAATAATTTTCGTTTATAAAAATTATAAATAATAATAATGTTATATATAATATTAAAATTCTACTAAGCCAGTTACTAATTAAATATTTTATTATTCTATAAAAAGTATTATGATGCATATAGCTCGATAAAGTTCTAATAAAAAAAAATGTAAAATTCTCCCAAAAAAACGCTAATTTTGAAATAAAAGAAAGTATTGTTCATAATACACTAAATTATGTTTTTGTTTTTGACAAAATAGATTCTATTATTGAAAGAACCGTATATTTGAATTTCAACTGTAGAGTGTACGGCATTGAGTAAACTTCTTTTAAGCCAACACTTATATAGACCTCTTAAATCTAATAACGTGTTTACTTTTAATACGATCCAGTGCACAAACACATGTGATCGAGCATTATAAGTAACGAAACCAATCATGAAAACTGATCTGAAGTTATGGAAAAAATGGGGGTGCTTTACCACTTCATGAGTATATTAGTAAGCCCTATTCTTTCGTTTACATCACGAATTTTCCCTGTAGTCTTAATTAAAATTGAAACAGTTTCATGTTTGGATTGCAGTGATGCTTCGGCTTCGTTTGTCTTCGAGGTAGCGGATTTAAATTGACCGCGATGCTATGAAGGTTTGAAATTAAATTTCATTTAGCGCTCTTCTCTTTCATACACTCCAAACAGGACAGACGACCGTTGATATCATATGGCGAATGTATCGCAATTTAAATCCTATTTTACAATATGAGTAAAGACACGCCGATTGAAATAAATCCTAAGTAACTACTAATTTGAAGTTTCTCACTTGGTTTTGATGATGTCGACGGGCATGGACGCGATGGTGGTGATGAGACCGGACACCATGGAGGCGCAGAAGTGCAGAGGAATGCCGTCCGGGACGAACTCCACGAAAATTTCTCGTGCCTGATGCGGATAACAATCATATATCATAATCAAATTCAAATTATTTATAGCATACCACACTCGTGTTCATATTAAACTACCTATTAGTCCATGAGATATTGTCTATATTATAGAAAGCACGGGAAATGACTCAACTCCTTCTGATAGTAAACAATAAAAGCAGTCCAAATATGCAAATACATAGTACAGTAGCAAATTGGCTCGAACTTTATCTCGAACTTCCGTGCTTCCGGAAGCACGTTTGCCCGTTGGTACCGGTTATCATGGCAATCGCTCTCACCAACCAAGCCAGCGTGTTGATGTTACGATCCAACTACTCATGTGCTTCTCTAATGTAGAATAATATCCTAGAACTTTCAAACAACTTAAATTTAGAGAGCATAAACAACATTCGACAATTTTTAGACGGCTTATATTCTTACAGATAGATTACAAAAAAAATGCAGTTTCTCATAGCTTTAAGTGATTATCAAAGATTGATTCATTCATCAAAATATCAATTAATGCTCTTCGACCTTATCCCTCCCTCTCCTTTCCTACTAAGGAGTACGCGTGCCGGTCTACGGAGTCACTCCTTCACTATAGCCTCGTCTACTTTACGCACTAAGAGATTTTGTGACTCCTGTCTCTGTCGCACAACTAGAGCATGGAATTCCTTACCAGCACACGTATTCCCTCCTTCTTACAACATCGGTTCCTTTAAAAGAGGCGTGAAAAATCACTTTTTGGGCCGGCAAGGTGAGGGTGGCTAGGGCAGTATGTCACATGCTTCACTAGCTATCTTCACATATGGACTCCTCTACTGCTTATCATTAGGTGAAGTCGAGTCATTTGCTGTGCTTTATATAAAAAAAACAAATATATGGCTTGCACTGATATGCATCCTACACCCTGCATTTTACATATAAAATAATTCACATTACCTTACAGCTGCTCTTTTTGCAATCACAGTGAAATAAAGTGATAACTACAATTTCGGACCTTTATTCAAAAATAATAACTATACCAAAAAGCTAAAATCGACAGCGAATCCCATAGTTTTTGAAGTCAATTTCCTGAAACCATCATAATACGATACTTCATTTGAGTCTTTCCGGAGTAGGCCTTCAGGCATTTTACATAGTATATCACAGGTAAACGTTTATTTCTATGATAATAATGGATATAGTAATGAAATAACCACATAACAGACAAATACAAACACAAACACATAACAAACTATAGAAATAACGTGGAAGGTCATCAAACGTCTTAGAGTAAATATTGTGGCGGCCAGTCGATAGCATTGAATGTCGTTGTTTTACTAATGACAAGCCAAGGAGAGAAATTCACAACAATATAAATAATTTATTAAAAATATTCTTCGGAAACCGACTAGCAGTATTATGTTAGCTTTAGAAAATCTATCTACGGATTCTTCGTTTTGCTTACGAGGCGCTGATTTAACCTAAGCGATGTAAGCAAAATGATCGGTAGATAGAATATTGAAACCCAGCCTTAGTCAGGCTCTGGCATCCATGTCCTTTGTTAATAATAAAATATTGCCACTAGCGGGGTACACTATAACGTGATCGTGGCCGGAGTACCTGTGAGTAAGAGCCCAGCTGCGCGGCGTTGACGACCATCGCGCGGATCACCGTTGGTGTTGCGCCCCGCCATAGCTTCACCGCGCCTTCTTCTTTCACTATTCTGTATCCAGCAAAGCGATAAGGATATAATTCTTGTTAGCTACACAGAAGCTACAATATGTAATGTTAACTAAATTAATGTAATGTCAATTTAATGTAAAGTTAACACACTGTATGTGTAAGGTATATATATATATATTTATATATATCTTATGTAATTTTTGGGTCTCTTAATGTTCCGTTTCATAAAGCTTTGTTATTTAAATTAAATATGTTATTTTACATTGAAATGAATACACAATGTTTTATAAAGAAAATTAAAAGGTTTTTTAAACAGAATTTTACAAAGAATAAAATAGTTTCAATAAGTTTTCGTATATATATTTGCAAATTTATGAAACTTTTTGGTCAAGGTCCGTTTGCTTCATTTTATTAAAAATATAAGAATGAATGATGACCGAATGATCGACATAATTTGGTAAATTTTTATCGTCTCGATAAAGTTATCAAGTCAACGTCCATGCTAACTGTTATCGATATAGGTCGATAAACGAAATCCGTGTATCGATCGGTAAGTGTGTCGATTGTCAAGTTCCATGCTCGCACTAATGTTGCTATATAAATGTAATGTGCAATTAAAAGAATCGAATGATAAAAATTCAATATATATTCATTTCAATTTAGGATGCCTGGAAGAAATTGATTTTTAGGCATTTTTACTTTTTTGTGTTTCTATTTTTTTATAGTTATTTTGAATTTTGTGTGCTATATAAGATACATATAATTATGAAGCAAGTAAATAGAATGAGTGAAAGACAAGTGATATCGTAAGAAAATTTTATGATATTCATAAGAACAGGCGAGTCAAGGCACGGCGTCCAAGTCATTATGAGCGTTCAATGACATACTAATTATAGTATATATGAGTCAAGTTCAAACCACTCGGGATAAGGAAGCTTATGATAAGTTCGACAGCATAGTTTAACGCACTTTATTTTCGATAACAAAAACGAAGCAACCTTCGTTTTAGTAGATTTATGATGGATTAATTATCAAAATTACATCTCGAACTTTTTACTATTGTTATTATTGACGTGATGGTGTTATAAAACTCTTCGTCAGTTTCTCGGGCATAGAAAGATACATATTTTACATTAATGAGAACGAAATCTCTTTTTTTGACAAATGACTCGATAGCTAACGATGAAATTTTGTAATTGGAATCTATAGCGAAAGCACTTCTTTCCCAATGAGGTTGTAATTTTTCAATAATACACACTCCTTACTGCGAATCGAACTGAAAATTAGCTTTGAATTTTCTTTTTAGCAAGCTACGGTGTATTACGGTTCTAATAATACTACTACTATTAATAAACTAATACTACTAGTTTGATTTTGTTTAGTGATAGATAGTTAATAGATAATGGTGCAGCAAAACCTCTTTATGTAAAAACAGTGAAAACTAAACTCCACGTAATTATTGCATTTTTAATCTATATTGTGATTATTGTAGACAGAACAGGGTCTGTATTAAGGTCATTCTGATGACAACCAATTGTTAAAAGGATGCTCGCATCGCTTAATTGTTTGGTATGAAAAGTGATCACCAAATGAGTTATCACGTTTGACCTCATGTATAATGAAGTGACTGTTTTATCGACCTGTTTGTAGAAACTAACTCAGCGCGCGTCTCGGTTCGACGACCAATGTGCTTACCGTGTCAGTATTCCTAAATACAACACACTGTATGTATTGAAACCGTCATAATTTGAATAGTTAAAGACGGATTTCAATTAACGAAGCTTTAAAGTAACGCGATTTTAAGAATGCTTTAAGGACTCATGCTGATAAAGGACAATCGTCACAAATGTTTGTGTTACTTATAAGTGAAGAGTCAATATTTATTCTAGAAATCGCAAAGCGTGAATATCATCTTTGTATATAAAAGCCTTCTTTTCGTGTTAAATATATTTATAGTTTATAAAATATTATTTAATTTTCTAATAATGTTTATAAAATTAATATATTTAGAAAAATATCACACTTGTGTCAAACGACCAATTGTGACAGTGACAAGTAATCTGTACATCATAATAAAAATATAACAGGTAATCTGAATAAAATAGATGTTAAAAAATAAATATATGTGGCTCTAATAAAAGCCAAAATATTAGTTACAAAAGCCAAAATAACACTTTCTAGATCTGACGCAGGATTTACTAGCTACAGGTTAAACTTAAATATTAGCTCTATTTTTCCATAGAGAAATTTCTAATATAAATATTTGAATCTAAATTCCACACCTACGTAGTCGCGAGCAATATCGAGCAGTATTGTGCTTAGCAAAAGAAAAAAAATTCCAAAGTTATATTACATAATATATTTATCAGTTGTATGTTTAATTATTCCTACGCTTTAGTAGTAAATAAACAAATGCCTAATACCTAAATATATCAAAGGTATAATGTGGTGGGTGTTATCGTGTAACGATGAGTTTATCATAGACAAGCGATTTAGTACCAGATAGTAAGAAAAATTGTCACGCAAAATCCCCATCAACGTGTCGATTAAGATAATAGGCGGTCTTTTGTGAAGACAGCTTTATTTACAGCTACCTTAACACCGCTTATTCATTACACAATATATAAATATGTTTCTAGTTTGTCAGTAATCACTAACTCAGTAAATAACAGTATTTTATTCAATTTTCAATTTTTATTTAATTTTTAGATGATACAAAATTCACCGGATCAACTAGTGTCTATATAAATATAAACATTTTTCACAACAGTAGCCTACTGTTAACGTATAAGTCAAGCACGATGCGTGAGAGTTGCTCATACGCAGCCAACACATTGTCAAACAGCTTACTTTATTTTAGAAGCAAGAAAATTTTGTTTTGGGTCAATGACCTAAATATCACGAAGATGATTGCAGAGTTGCATCTAATTCTTTATTACTGTATGATGATTATTTATGTCAAAAAAAATGAGGTTATGTTTGTCTTTTCGCCATAACAAATATATTAAATCTAAAGGGCGAAGTACATTTTAAAATGCATTGGAAAATGTTAAAAGCTTCAATTATTGTATTGGTTTGTAAATTAATAATAATTATACTTTTTAATTTTCCTTCGACAACACTTACAAGTCGAATTGAATTAACATTCAATAAGTGTACATATATGTAACAATATTGAATAAAATATTATTACTTTGACTTCGAATAATTTTGTTTTGAGTTTGACAACTCTTACAATATTTCAGAATGCCTTTTCAATATTCCGCAGTTACTCGTTGTATAAATATTTTACCTCGTCAGTGCATCTATGACGTTCCTGTAATTCCTCCTCTGCTCTACGGGTAGTCGACCATCAGCTGTCATCCTAATGAGGGCAACCTCTGCGGGGGTGCCTATGAACGCGGCTATACCACCTGCCACAACACCCAATGAGGTTTTCATAAGAAAACCTGGAGCTTTGCCTGCGTGTTTCCTGAAAATTAAAAGTAGTTGATATCTCTACAATTTAAAATCAAATTACAAATTTTAGGTGCATTATACGCTACCAATTTAATTGAATAGACCAACGGTAAATTCTAAAAAGATGGTATATAGTAATTTGGCTTGACATGAACCGATATAGTTTTTTAAAAATTTAATTCACCAAATATGACGTATATCTTCACATTCATTATTCTCTTTTTCTGTTCATATTTCTTGATGACTGAATTATCATTTGTACGCCGTCCATGGCAGGACATGATGTTACACAAACTTGTAATAATCGATACATATATTCTGACACATAAGTTTCCCTTTAATCTTAATCTTTTTTTTTAAAACCTTACGACATGTAATGACCATAACTTATAATGATCCATATCATTACAAGTTAGATAAGATAACATTAAATCTTTTCAAGGCGTGTCCTACCCAACCCTAATAGGATATATGAAGTCTTCCTGCTGCCAACCACCATAAAAACATAAAACTTTGACGACATGCTGTCGTTATATTCTGTGCTGTAATATATTATTTAGATTTGTCACGAGTAACATCAAATACAGAGCAAAAACGATTATATTTTCGTTTTAAAATGATTTTATTACGATCGATTTAATGATATCTATAAGCTTAATGAAATTATAAAAGTGTAGTTTCTTATATACAAGTATAAATCCTTGATTCAGTCACATGCTTGTGACTTCCGAACGAATGCTGTTAAATACTAAACAGTTTTTTTAAACAGAAATTCCACTGTGCCTGGTTGGTAGGTATATTATTATAAGAGTTGGCAAGACAGCAACTTTTTTCGCAGTACTATTTGAAGATAAGCAAGAAGGTTATCAAATTATCAATACCATAGTATTGGAAAGATAAAATAATTACATTAACATTTTATAACTTTATTTAAAAATAAAATAGATTCATACAAACTGTGTAATAAAAAATGTACGATATATAAGGACAGTGTCCCGTTGGAATCACGGTCTTACATTATGACAAAATAAATATTTAAAATGCAACCTTGGACATTCATCTTAATTAACGCAAGCGTATTGCCGTGCCTTTCTTATCTTATTCTGTCGTGATCTTATTGACACTTAATGATTGATTTGATTGATCAAAACGAAACGAAATCGCGATGAAATTACAGTTTTTATTTCAATACTGTGCAACTCAATTGTTATGAATAATTATTAGTGTTAAACTCTTGAAATAAATGAAAAAGATTTTAAGACGCAAAAATACAATGATAACAAAAATTAAAATCGAACACTACTAGTAGTAGATACCTTTTAGAAAAAAAATTGTTATCTAGCCACCAGGTCTACAGACTGATAACTCTTACATTTGGAGATGCCGGGTTCAATTTCTAGTGGGGGCAGAAATTTTCTACTTGGTTTGATTGGTGGCGGGGCTTTTTCTAAGTCCGTAAACTAGCTTCCTCCAACTTATCTACGTCTGCCGCCGCCATAACAATAATGTTAACAGCTTGTTGTGGTCCGGCAGTTTGAGGTAAGATAGTCAGTTCCTCTGTGGTAGGGGAAAGAGCCCTATGCAAGTACCCACGCGCTCTCCCGCGATTCGGTCCGTATGCCGCAAGGTAGGCAGGACCATGGGTTGGTGGAGTTCCTCTGTGGTTGATAAATCCGGGGGTAGGTCAATTAAGATGAAGTCCAAGTGCTACCCCGTTTAGAGTAAAAAAAAATCTTTCGATTCAAACAAGCGGAATCAGAAGTGAGAAATAAATAGTACGTTGATTTTAAATTTATTTCCTGAGCTACTAAAACAATGAATATTGTCAATTTTTTTTTTCATATTCGTTACATTCAGACGTACCTTAGAGAACCTTAGGTGGAAGTAGAAGAAAAATTTTCGTGTTAAATAGTATCACACTGTTAATTTTATGACCAGTGTTAGAATTACGTACATACGTCAGCTACGTTCGTCATGCGTCTCACGTAATTATGTAATTTGTGTATTGTGATATTTATTGATATATCCCGTATGCAATAACTAGATAGATATGTTGTGAGCTGTCTACTGTTATATTTAAAAACAATACGACGAAAAGAATTATCAGCAACTCTGTGTTCCAAGAGATTGCCAAGGCCAAGGTCCGATTAAGGAAAGTAATAAGCCAATTTGTGCTGCGTTCAAGAGCGTATTGGACTAGTCCATTTGAAGATTTAAACTAAAATATTTCAGAGATTAATTTTTTACCAAATGTTTAGCAAATTTACCAAACATGCAATCAAATTACGTCACAACATTTAAAAAACAATGTAGCCTTTTTACATTTTCTCAACAACGGATCTTAATACATATCCAATCCATTATATAAAAATGAGCTAATTCGAAACAAGGTTTTCGTAAGTTGGTTGTACAAATGTTTAATGTCAACAGATTGATAAAAATGTGATCAACAAATGCTTTTTTGTGCATTTGAATTAGAAGAGCTTCTTGTGGTAGTGGTTTGAATGCTCTGGTTTTGATTACTAAATATGCTCAATCTGTTAAAATTAAAAGAAGGCATTTGTATCTTCGAGTAATTAGGTATAAGGATTTTCTTGTCTTCATGACCAGACTCGGAATAAATCATCTATGTTTCAATACATTATTAATCTTGAATTGGAATTTTATTTGGACATAGTGAATTAGTAATAAATTGTGTTATAAAACAGAACTTACTCTTTATATGAATCGAAGAGATAATTGTATACTCCAAGACGCATTGTGGTGTAGGTTGCCTGTCTTAGCAGACCAGCAGACAGACCAGTGTAGAGGGAAAAGAATCCCTCTCTGGCGACAATCTCGCTGCCCACTGCGAATGATGATCTCCCTCTACCACCAAGCTGCATTCGAGTTTTGATCAAATCCAGGGGTTGTACTATGCATGTTGCTGCCATACTGCAATAAAAGAATAGATTTAAATGTACAAACTGGTTTTTTAACATACACTGCATACATCCAATACATTTTTGATTGTATTATGTATGTACGTAAATACAGTGGTTCTTTTCTTAGAAATTCAGACTGCCATAGCTTCAACACCAGAAATAAGCATAAGCTCGCCTTTCCAAGCCACAGACTGCATAAGACCGGTAATTGTTTTATAGAAATAAGTATAAAAATGTACAATATGATACCACAAAGTTTTATTGAATTGCCTCTGCATAAATTTAAGTCAACTATTAAAAGTTGTTTGATGAAAAAGGGGTATTACAAGGTAGAAGATTATTTTAAAGATAAAAATTTGTGGCCACTATAATTTGCTTCTCTGCACTTATTTATTATATTTTGCAATATTTAAAATATATTTTTTAATGCACTGTAAAACAAAACATGTATATGTTTATAATACTAATACATAATGACATAATTGATTTGTAAATGTCATTATAAATACTAAAGGCTGAGAGTTTCTTGCGCCGCTTCTTCTCTGCAGCTACTAATTCGTCGAAGCGGTAGTAGGGTTGATTGGGAATATGCATACTAGTGTTATTTTTAATTTTAAAATAAGTATTATTTTAAAATTAAAACTAACAATTTATTTAGTACATATTGAAATACTATAACTGGGACAATTAGTAAATGCCCGGTTGATACCCAGTAAAATTATGAGTATTGCCTTTATAATTATATTTATTTATTTTCTTATACATATTCCCTGTTGTGACGATTTAAAAGAGCTTAGTAAATAAGTCTATTTAAATAAAGTTATTTTTGACTTTGACTTTGACTTTGAAGTGAGCTTAGTGAGTGGGTTCTACAGATCAATTTTTTTTACTGTAGAAAAAATAAGTCTTATTTTTATTTCTCAATATGCTCCATTGATCTTCATACTATAAATCTAAATAATACCTCTTTGATCCTCTCACATGGCATTTAAAAGGTATAATTGATTTTCTACCTGAAATGTAAGTTGAAAAAATGTCTATTATTTCTGTAAAGATGTCTAAATTGAAGTTATTTAAAAGTTCTTTTATTTGCTTTCACTCACCATAAGTAGTATGAAAAAAAAAGGATGCAATAAACACTATGAGTGTGCTCTCAGAATCACACCCATTAACTACAGGTTACCTTAACAACCTTCGCATCTATTACTTTTATTTTGTAAGTACTACTTTACTTTCACAAAAGTGCAATATAATTGTTAGGATGTTTAATTTATTATGAACATGAAATCAACACACTCATTAAGTTTTTTTCTGACATTTA
Organism: Acentria ephemerella; assembly: GCA_943193645.1. Lineage (NCBI taxonomy): Eukaryota > Metazoa > Arthropoda > Insecta > Lepidoptera > Crambidae > Acentria > Acentria ephemerella. The sequence goes on from OW971891.1 coordinate 2,001,841, forward strand.
GACACATATTACTTATATTACTATGTTATACTATATGTTACATTATATTATGTTATACATGATGTTAAATTTAGGCTAGATAATTGGTGTGAGTGTGAGAAATATGAATATTATTATTATTATATAAAATATAAAGCAATAAAGTAAGAGAAGATGAACTATCTATGAGAGAAAAGGAACTAATATATTAGCTTTCATACTGTTCTCAAAATAAGAATAGGACAGAGTTGTTGTTAAATTATGACATCATAGACATGAAACTAGCCTCACTTCAATGACTACATATGGTTTGACAATAACACAAACACAAATTTTTATTTGACATTAATAAAACATCAAAATATCACTTTATTTTTGTAATTTCAAATATTTTTTATTATGATATACTCGGTAAAAATTCATGAAATATTCAATCCTCCATGACCTCCTTTCAGGAGTGAATTTGTCAGTGGTCTTATTCTTACTTTGGCTTTATACTATGATAAGAATATCTGAGGATACTAAATGTGGCAGAGGTGGCACAATTAATTTATTGAGGAAAAAAATCACAGAAAAAAAAAGCATTCTTTTTGTATTTACTAATTAGCAGTAAATAGCGAAGCTAAGTCAAATAAAAGATTAATTTTCATTTTCTGTTGTATATAATGAGCAAAACCAAAATTATATGAGCTAAGAGAATAATATTAGCCAACAATAAATTACTTTTACTTGTGTGTAGTAAAATTTCTTCAAAATATAATAAGGCCATAACTTGTTACATAATCATAAATAATACTCATAACCACTAAATAGTTCAATAGATCGAAGGTCACAATGTACATTTGTTGTTTAAATAGGCTATTATCCCTATGCTTTTGAATAAGCATTGATTTCAATTTTTCAGGTAATTAGAAAAACCAACAGCCAGATCCAATGTCAACAGAAAATAGGAAAAAAGAATAGATGTTTATACAACACAGATGATCATGACATTCATTTATTTGGAGGACGCCAAAATCTTAAAATAAAACCAAGAAATCATACCCAGAAAGGCCACCGAAAGCAAATTTCAGTGCGTTCGGAATATATCGTTCTTGTACAGGAGGCGATGCCATTTTGATTTTTGAATGGCAATTACTATTATTTAATTATAAAAAATTGTGAACTTTTTATTAAAAATTTAAACTTTCGCCCGTCTCCGTTACCAGCTGGAAGCGACAGCTGTCTGTCAATGTCAATTGTCAATCGTGACCAAAGAATATAATACTCCTCTACGAGGAGAAGAATGGTAACTCCATAGATATTTTTAGCAACCATACACATACACATATACGTGATACTAGCGCCATTGCGTAATAGCAACAAATTTAAATTACGGGCGGGAATTTTGAAATAGATTTCAAACATTTTGAAAAATTTTTAAGGTTACAAAGAAAACGAGTTAGAAACAAAAACCTACAATATTGGAGTTTCTAAATAATAATTACTTTTATTTATTTATTAAAGAAACTTAAATCTAGCTCCAATATATTGAGGTTATTGTTACAGACTCATTTTCTTCCAAATGTAATTGTACTTTGAAGAAAACAGCAGATTTAAATATTTTATTTATTCAATTTTCGTTAAAAAGATTTTAGTTGTTCTTCTTCCTCCAATTCATGGTTTTTTAAGTATATTATACCTTTTAATACAAATGAAAAATTATCAGGTTCATTTCTGCAAATATAATATAATTTGATCTCTCTTTCCGTTCTTTTAATTTCAATGTATTAATTGCTTTTAAGATGGTAAAAGGTTTCAACAATTTTTTCTGCACACCAGTTGCAATTGCACATGTTGCTGGACTATGTTGAGCAGACACTTGCTAAAATTGATCAAAAGAAATATTAAGTTAATTATAAAAATAAAACAAGATCATAACAATTACGTATATTTTATAACCCCTTAACATTCATTACAACAGATTATCTCTTGGATTTTAATTCAGAAAGAAACTGAAATTGTAAGCAAGACAAAACCACATTTGATTGGCCAATCAAAACCAAGCACACTAACCTGTATATACCCTTTATGACTAAATTAATTCATCTTGCCAATATAAAATATCACTATCTACCTATTTATTATTGTGTATCATGAGAGAAAAGCACTAGTCATCTATCTCATAAAATCATAGAAATTAGAAAGCCAAAATATTACCTTTTCATTTTTTGAAAGATTTTCTCTCAGTATCTATGTTAATTTTATTTGTACACTGCAAACTACTAGTTGATGGTTCAACTGTAATATTATTAATTTGCATTACTGGTTTTCTCTACAGCATATTCTCTCTCATACTTGGTTGTTCTCGTTGGACTTGACTTGATAACCTCTGCAATTAAAGGAGGAAATTAAAATATAACACAATTACATTAATTGAATTTGAAATTTAAAAAATATTTATGTAGACAAAAAAGTGCTATAAACAATAATCATAAATAAACAATACATAATGGTATCGTTTCAAAATGATCCAGCTCCATAAAAAACAAATTTGACAAGCTTTATATTTATAGAATATATGGTTTTATTTGCACTTACTTTTTTATATTATTCTTTCCATGGTTGGGAAACCTATGGAAGGTAACCATTGGATCTTGAGCTTGTATTCTACGACACTTACTGCATTTTCTGAGATCGTTAACAGACATTTTTTCCCAAACTTAATACAATCGCTACTTAACCTTAATAGTCCAAATATAACTTATAGAATATGACAACTAAATGGATACGCGTTTTGCCGTGTGAAAACTATTATATTAAGCTACACAATTAAAGTATGCAACTAATCACACTTAAAATAGCCACCTTTATTGATAACAACTTATTACGCATTAAAACTCGATCAACACAAATAACAACAATGGAGGCCATTTGCCCGTGTTGTCAGTATTAAAATTTGTTAAATTTGAAAGCAATTATTTTTTGCTCTGGTATATATTATCAACAACTACAGTGATATAGTTTTATGCATGTGTGCCATAACATACCAAATCTCATTTAGTAAGACGAACGCCGGTGATCGTGACCGTACCAATAAATAAATCTGGCAAAATTTCCTTTTTTTTTGGTTTTCTCCTTATTAAAGGGAAGACAAAGGAAACTAAAACCCATGCAGCCATATATTATGTGATATTTTATTATTTATTACTGGCTCAGCGATACCGGTGTAATGTATCCCTTTGCCCCAAAGAGTTTTTGGTGACTAAGGTAATGATGATGATAAAATTATACTAAAATAGAATGTTATATTAATGGTTAGTATGAAATGATAAGCAAATGGGGATGAAATTATACAATGATTTTAAATAAATGAACATAACCTTCAAATGAATGAACAGAAATAAAACACTGCAAAATCTCACTTAAAAAGGCACTAATCAACGCTGAATAATTTATTGTATTTATTACTCGATATAATGATCCTTTTAGTGATAAAAATACACCATTTTCATGTAAAAACTACAACTATGTAGTTTTTGTAATGAAATTACAATATATAAAATATACTATGCAGCACGACGATGCCAAAACTTTTTACTCTTTTATTACATTAGAAGGCAAATAAAAATCAATCATGTTAAATCATTTATTCTTACAGAGTAAATAAAATTGCCTTTGTATTTGTAATATTCTAGGTTTATACCATGAAAAAATCTAAGCACTAAATTTACTTCATTTAATTAAAATAGGTATCTTTTTTAAAATTCTTTAATATAATAATTATAATTCCAAAGATAAAGTAATATGTTTATACTTCGAGTGAAGGTTACTTCCATTTTCTGAAGTTTGAAAGTTGCTTTTATAATTAAACGTCACATGAATCATAAAGTATTATACTAAGAACTAAAAACATTAAATTATAAATACTATTCATTCGTACTGTTTTTTTAAATAAATAATAGACTTAATTATAAGGTTATTTTTTATGATTACATGTCATATAGTTAGGACATGCGTATAATACCTGCATTTAACAGAGTTGTAAAAAAAATGTAAGTAATAAAATAGTTCTTTATTACCTTAAACACTGGATACACAAAATTTATTTGTTATAATACGCATAATAATAATAAAGCAAAATATGCATTTGGTACGTACAAAAGGGATAACAGAAAACAAAAATACGGTGAAATATAAGGTAAATTATATCTCCGTTTTTGGTGCTGTCGCGAGGTATGTTTTTAGTTGTGGTAGTGAGTATACATTGTCAGCGATTTTCTTTATGTTGGGGTACTCTGTGTCCAATTCTGGTTTACGCAACATACCCTTCAGGTAGTCGTACATACCAGCGAACACAAAGTCACCCCAGGTCAGCTGAAACAGAGATAATTACGTCATTATTTACCGTGATATGTAACTTCTATTGTCGTGATATATATATACTAATTAAGCTTTGTGTCAATTCATGTTCATTTTATCATTGCATCTAATAATATTTCCTAAGGTATTAATTCCCGTAACAAATCAAAAATAATCTAAGCTTTAGTTTCATTGCTACTAGATGGCGTTCATTGCACGTTTCTGCATTGTGATAACGAGTTCTTCCCAGCATAATTCTTATACTTTATTTGGTATGGTGAGTCATAAAGAGTAAATTAAGATTTACTCATTCTTAGCGCATTTTGCATGATTGCCCACAGGGAACAAATATTGTTCTATTTTACGTTTTGATGTTTATTGCAACTACTCGTTCTATCATTTCGTAAGTTCTTTTTCTCAAAATTCGTTTCCTTCCACACATCGCGGCGTTAGAAAGTTACTACAGGCAACACTGTTTATGAACATCCACCTATCTATCTTATCGTATCTGTTAGCTTAGATTTAAAAACGAATTTTCATGGCGTTATCATTGATAGCATGATTCAAGAGAAAGGTTTACACACACTGGGTCAGATAGTTCATTGAGAATGTAATCGTAATGCTTGTTACTGGTGTCTTGTTTGAGTTACAATTACTACAAACTCTCATATTTATGAATATCATGTTCACTCACCTTTCCAGCAGCAAGGTGTCCGTTGTTCTTGGCGGCAATTTCATCAAGTTTCTTCAGCATAGAAGGGTAAATATTGACTGAAAAGTCAGCGTGTTTCTCCTCTTTTGTGGTCTCGTTTTTTTCGTAGTGGACGACGGCAGCCCCTGTTTAAATAATGATAATGGTTGATATCTAAATTAATTGGATTGGATTCCGCTTTGGGTGCCTCTTGGAAATAGTTGAAAAGGTTTAAATATTGAGTTGGCTACAGTTTTATCTCTCTCCCTCACTGTTTGTATTATGAAAGTATTGCGTTAACTAATATTAGGCTATTATTATCTATTCTAACAAAACCTGAGATAAGAATCCAAATAAAGAAATCAAAATCTCTGAATTATGTTTTCTCGTGAGCAATATTAAATATATATATATGTAAATAATAATAATATCGGAATTCCACTTTTGATATCGATAAATTAAACTTATCAAGGTCTGGTTTTGAAAATACAATATAAATTTAAAATTCAATAAATATTAGTATATCTTTTTATCTCATTATATAATGGAACAAACAGTAGAAAATGTTAATTAACTTTAATTTATGCAGCTCATCGCATATAGACTACTAGTGCTTACCAAAAGGCGGTATGGAGTCATGTGCTGTGCTCCTTATAAAAAATATCACATGATACGACTGTTATTTTGCAATCATATAAAGAGAACAAGATGCATTGAACTTTTTAGAATCAGAATGTACTAAAGAGTTATACCAATAGGAATTTATACTAACTTGATCTGATATCATTGACAAAGTCTACGTTCTGGTCAATCTCGAAATCTTCTTCGATGTCTTCACCAGCGACGCCGTATTTGCGTCCAAGGTATCTGCAGATGGCGACGCTCTGTGCATACTTCTTACCGTCGATTTCCAAGACCGGGAGCTGGCCGAATGGAGTGGCTGTTACAGATAAAGTAAAATATTTTTGACGAAGCAATTAAAGAAGCTTGATCATTATTCCGTTTATTTAATTGAAGGTGTCTCAATAATAATTATGACTAACTGTGTTAAAAAGATTATAAACTTCACAACGCAATAAACCATAGATAATCTATTTAACAAATTGTCTAATAGTCATGGTAGCTTGCATTTTGAGTTCGCTACTCCTCGAACCTTATTTATAAATAATACATATGTAGTATATAAGTGTATATTGTAGTCTCTGACAATGAAGTCACGCTCGGTGGCACAAATACAACCCATCATTGTCTAAGTGTTCGAACATTGGAAATAAATAACTACAACATATGTTGTTTAAGGTCTTTATTAGAAAAGCGTATTCTTTTTTGTTGGTTATTTAAATTTACTGTAAATTGATATTGCAATTTGCCATGACAGCAAGAAGCACACAAAATTATAAAAACATTTTGTCGCATCCTGCCGTCTGCGCCGGCGCTACCATACAAACATAGAATACGATATACTATCTATTGCCGTCTTTTTGCCGTATTTATCTCTTATTATATTAATAAACCCTAACTACATTTGAATTTTTATCCACAAAAATAGGTATAATGAATAATAGAAAAATCTTATAAACTATAATAATAGTTCTCACACTCAAACCTATTATTTAGCCCAGATTAAACATTTTTAAGAACTTGTGTTATGGATACTAGTTAACGGAGAAAAAATTAGATAGACATATATATATAAATATCAGATATATACTAAATAAACATACAAACATCAATAATTATTGAATCTGCCCTTACTGAGATTCGAACCCAGGGCTTCTAGCTGAGTAGACAGGGCTACTGACTACTTGATCATGAACGTTAACCTTATGTTAAATTCATCTAACCTGCCTAATTATATGTCTGCAAGCAGCGTGGTGATCTTTAAAAAATACGACAGACGACGAGCCATTGGTAAACGCGAATAGCTTTTTCCATTCAATTATCGGCTTTGAATCAACAAATTAAAAAAAAAGTCTAGATACTCTAAATACTCACTAGGCTTTATCTCAGGCCATTTCGTCTCGTAGTCAATCCTGTTGTCTTCGAACTCCTGGCCACCATATGCAAGCAGCAAGCGGCTGGATTCCCCCAGAGCTTTAACGGCGAAGTAAGAGAACACGTACTGTGGCATTGTGCTATAAACAGGAGAACATTAGGTAAATTTAGTATCATATATTTATCTCTCCATTTAAATGTTAGTTAGATGTAGTTACTGCTTGATAAGTGAATTGGTTAGTTTCTGTATTGATATTATTGATCTGTATTATGTAGATATTAATCTGTGTTTGAACATTGATCAAGGGATCTTGGCAAAAACGTGATTAAAGAGTACTAATTCCTATATGATGTTTTATTAATAAATTAATATAAAACAGTTACGGCATAATCGTACCCAATAAAGGCTTATTTATTTAACTATTTATGTACACAAAAAGACAATTAAAAGGACACAACAGTATATCAGAGAATTTACAACAGGCTTTTGTATGTACCACTCATAATGGACCTAGGTAACTAATATTTTCATGATAAAACTGTTTTTGTTAGTACTAAGCGATAGTCTTTTAAATAAAAAAAAAAGTGTACGAATCTCGATTCGATATTATATAAATAAAATATAACGAAAGTAGCTAAGTACCTTCCTCAGCGTTATCTCGTATAGGAAGTACCCCTGTGCCCAGCAGTGGTACTGTGGAACGTATATAGACTGTTCATGATGACGAAGGAGTGTCGTATCGACATTGATAAATCTGTCCTTAGATATAATCATGTCCTATATATACTTCTGTGTATTTTTAAGTTAAATGTTTAACTGATCTCCACAGTGGCGAATATGACTAATATATGTGATACCTAGGAAATATTATTTAAAACATATATATTGTCTATCGCTTAACACATAGGTAAAGGTAATTTAAATTTTCCAACACAAATAATAGTTCAATATTTCCACCACAGTTTGTTTAAGACAGCTTGCTTTTTGCACAAAAACGCTAATCAGTACTATCATGCCGAAAACTCCTTATTTTGTATAATTTGTTTTATATTACTATATAAAATAGTTAGGTAGGCACTTAAACATAACTTGCATAGCAAAAAATATCCGAATAATTATACCTAAGTACATGTTACATTATTCTAAGGGTACCTATTAATGAACTATTATTTCAAACCAATCGCAAACCTGCAGATTAATTTAAAATCTATCAATTAAATGTCTAAATTTTTACGAGTGTTTTTGATTGACGCCACACGCCCGGCCGAGGCAGTGCGGCGTAGTTGTCGGGCCTAAATAATGAATTTATTCATCTAAAGAAAACAACACAATAACTGTAAATAGTATGGGTTCGACTAAGTTAAAATCTTTTAGTAAACACACAGCAACAGAAACTAGCAATATTAAAGCGATTCAAAAGCCGGCAGGCCTTGAGTGATTTACCGCACTAAGTTTTTACAAATAGATTTATGTTGCTTCCTAACTATTCCCAGACACAATTTCCAATTTTTAAGTGTACAAATATAATACACATGTCTACAAACAGTTATTGAGTTGTTAAAAGTCGATTAAAATACAAGAAATATTGTTTCAAACTTACTATGTATGGAGTGCGTGAGGCACAGTTGCTGGTAAACTTGTAACTAAATAAAAATTCTCAGATATCGCTTTGGACCGGAATTCTACGAGAAGGGGGGGGGGGGGGCTTTGCGGGCGGATGGGTGTAGGTAACACATGTGGGCTTCCTATAAACAGTGTCAACACAACAAATAAACCTCCTTTCTGCGCAGTCAATGTCACGCATTGTTCTTGTTTTGAATTGCAAGTGGTGGGGGTTGGGGACGGGAGGTCTCAATCATTCAGTAATCATTACACAAGTGGTGTAATCATTACACAAGTGGTGTAATCATTACTGAATGATTGAGATTTTACATTTGGAGTTAGGTAAATAAAATAATGTAAGTTTCTGAAGATGTTACAGAGCGATTGGTAATTACATATTACCTTAATTACATATTTTGTTGCCTTTTTTGTGTTTTGTCGGTTTTTAGTGTAATTTAAAACTTATTATCAAATTATATTCCCCCGTCGTATGTGTGTGCTAGAATGTGGCATCGTACATCCTTAATAAAATATTTTATGATAGGTAGATATTATGTATGTAATGAATTTAAAGTCTAATATATAGGTCTTGGCAACTAAAATTAAAAATAATCGAGATAGGATTATTGCAAAACATGAGTTATCACTATCTATCATTATATAGATAAAAACAGAAAGCCTATGTGATTCAGAGTTGTAGGGGTTAAGATAAAAAAAATGAGGTAATGTTGAGATACTGATATATATACCACATTACAGCCAAAATCATATTAACGGAAAATATCTTAAAGATGGCTGGCAGCAAATTGACTGCTGAAGTAAAAAATTACGGAACCGTAAACATTTTGGACACATATAATATCTTGGCGAATTTTAATATAGGCTCTGCGAACTTTAGCGCATGTACACTCGTAAAGTAAACTGTTTATTCCCTAATGAATTACCCTAATACAGTGACCTATTAGTGCAAATTAAATAAATATCAAAAAAATAACTTTGGAGACAGAAAGCTACAAAAATAGTTTTTTCGGTACTTCTTCCATGGCACGTTGGCCCCATTCAAATACACATCTTGCTAATTCACCTTCACCAATCTGAAAATGTATATACAACTTTCAGTAATATTATTATTATTTTACTTTAGTCAACCACAAATGAGGTTATAGATCATAGTATTCTTAATATAATCATGGAAATAAATTATGATTTCATCAAATAATTAGTTGGATGATTTATTTATTTAACAATTTATGTACACACAAACACAATTAAAAGGACACAACAGAATATCAGAGAATTGTACAAAGGTACTGCTTATTCTATTACACTAATACCTCGCTTTGCGGCGGGGTTCGTTCTAAAAAAACACGACGCAAATTCAAACGATGCAAAGTGAAAATAGATTTTCTATAGCAAACCATTTAATGATCGAAGATAGGTACTAGGCTTACGAAAATACTACCTTTTAAAAATAAAATTGAACAAAGTACAAATTTTCAAACAAAAATAAATAAACTACATATTCATTTCATTTATGAAAGTTAAAATTAAAATTAATCACTGTCTGATGAGCCCATAGTGGCTGTTTTTGTAGGTCGGCTTTCTTTCACAAAAAATTGGTCCAATGTTTGTTGAACAGCTTTTTTATTCAACGTAAGATAAATTTCCTTGTTGCAATTGATGTTCGCAACTACCGCCTAGGACACTTTTAAACTCCTTCCGCTGTCAGGATCGTTTTTAAAAAAAATCTCCATAGCTTCGTCAATCAAAAAAAAATTATAGAGCTTACTCGTTTCTCCAGACTTTATTTGCTTCAATTATAACAGTGTTTATTTGATTAGGCGGCGTTTGGCAAGTTATGTTTCAAAATTTCAGCTCTTTTAATAGGTATTTTGCTTCCTTCTCGGCAAACTAAGTAGCGAACACATTCTTTGATCGCATCGTCCAAGCCAGCACCAGTATCTTCATTGCTAGTGTTTAAGTTTCGGCTTCGTCTCTGGCTCCTTTATATGGCTCGTATATAATTCCTTTCTTAGCTTTCGATTAGATCATTGATTTATTAAAAAAAAGTTAAAATAATTTTTTTTTTTTTTTATTAATTATTAAAATTATTAATTACAATATATAAAATAAACTATGCAGCACGACGATGCCAAAAACTTTTTACTCTTTTATTACATTAGAAGGCAATCAAAAATAATGTTTTTTAAATAATTTATTCTTTCAGAGTAAATAAAATTACCTTTGCATTTGTAATATTCTAGGTTAATACCATGAAAAAATCAAAGCACTAAATTTACTTTACTTAATTAAATTAGGTAACAATTTAATAATTTCTAGTGTCTTTTATTAAAATCCTTTAATATAATAATTATAATTCCAAAAATAAAGTAATATGTTTATACTTCGAGTGAAGGTTACTGCATGTTCTGAAAGTTGCTTTTACAATTAAACGTGACGTGAATCATTAAGTATTATACTAAGAACTAGAAACATTAAATTATAAATACTATTCATTCATTCTGTTTTTTTAAATAAATAATAGACTTAATTATAAGGTTATATTTTATGATTACATGTCATTTAGTTAGGACATGTGTATAATACCTGCATTTAACAGAGTTGTAAAAAAAATGTAAGTAATAAAATAGTTCTTTATTATCTTAAACACTGGATACACAACATTTATTTGTAATAATACGCATAATAATAATAAAGCAAAATATGCATTTGGTACGTACAATAGGGATAATAGAAAACAAAAATACGGTGAAATATAAGGTAAATTAAAGTAATATCTCCGTTTTTGGTGCTGTCGCGAGGTATGTTTTTAGTTGTGGTAGTGAGTATACGTTGTCAACGATTTTCTTTATGTTGGGGTACTCTGTGTCCAATTCTGGTTTACGCAACGTCACCTTCAGGTAATCGTATATACCAGTCAACAGAAAGTCACCCCAGGTCAGCTGAAACAGAGATAATTACGTCATTATTTACCGTCATATGTTAATTCTATTGTCGTGATATATATATCAAGTAAATTGAGATTTACTCTTTCTTAGCGCATTTTGCATTATTGTTCCACAGGGAACGAAAATCGTTGTATTTTACGTTTTGATGTTCAATGCAACTACTCGTTCTATCATTCCGTACGTTCTTTTTCTCAAAATTCGTTTCCTTCCACACATCGCGGTGTTAGAAATCTTCAGTTACTACAGGCAACACTGTTTATGAACATCCACCTATCTATCTACCTATCTATCTTATACAGACCCGTATCTGTGAGCTTAGATCTTAAAAACAAAACGTTAACACGCAAAGCAATGTGGCTATTTATGGTCTTAATTCTGAATCAGGCCTATAACTGGCCCATTATTGAGCTTAGTATCTATCTTCCCGTGCCTAAGCACACAGGTACGGGAAGATAGATAAAATATAGATAAGATCTAAATCTTATAAACTAAGCGTAACGTTAATTCTGAATAAGGCACATAATTGGCTCATTATTGTCCTTAGAGTCTATCTTACACAGTTGCTTCCCATATGTTTATATATGTTTGATCTTATAAACTATACAACATTATGAACTAGTTATATTGGCCATTATTGAGCTTAGATAGGCTTCCCATATCTGTACGTTTAGACACAAAACAACGAATTTTAATGGCGTTATCATTGATAGCATGATTCAAGAGAAAAGTTTACACACACCGGGTCAGATAGTTCATTGAGAATGTAATCGTAATGCTTGTTACTGGTGTCTTGTTTGAGTTACAATTACTACAAACTCTCATATTTATGAATATCATGTTCACTCACCTTTCCAGCAGCAAGGTGTCCGTTGTTCTTGGCGGCAATTTCATCAAGTTTTTTCAGCATGGACGGGTAAACATTGACAGAAAAGTCAGCGTGTCTCTTCTTTTTTGTAGTCTCGTTTCTTTCGTAGTGGACGCCGCTACCCGCTGTTTAAGTAATAATTACTGTAGATATCTAATTTAATTTGATTGGATTCCGCTTTAGATGCTTCATGGAAATAGTTGAAATGGTTTAAATATTGAGTTGGCTATAGTTTTATCTCTCTGTCTCTGTTTGTGTTATAAAACTATTGCGTTAACTAATATTAGGTAACTAGAATTGGAGATCAATCGATAAAACCGATGATGTTCTAATAAAATTGACAAATGACTTGGTAAGTTGAGTGTCAATTAGAGAGGCAAGAAAACTATGCAGAAGTATTACACACAGCTTGTCACTACACCATTATGTTTATCATATGCACTTTTTTTAAAAAACCTGAGATATTTTTAGAGAGATATCCGAAATCAAAATCTCTGAATTATATATTCTCGGCGCAGTAGCTTTTGCTCAATTACCAAATACATTTGTTATCTGTTCTCTTTTCAAGAAACTCCTTAGGAGTTTCGTGCTATAATACCACCGCAAGGGTTCATACGGGTGATATTAAGAATCCTGATTGTTATGAATGCAGGAACTAGGCATTAAAGAGTAAAAGCACCCAAGAAAATATGGAGCAGATCAAGATGGCGACAGTTACCTTGTTTTCGTAAAGGGGTCAAACGCTCATGTAGTATCAATTTCAGTAATAGTAGACTTTATTCTCAATAAAAAATATAATTGAACCCTTTCCCGCTCAAGGGGTGGGCGACGCGGTGTTAATAATTGAGGATTGGCGAGGAATAGCTGTCCAATCCAATAATAATCTCAAACACGCTTGGCCATGTTTCGGTAAAATACCTTTTTTTATGAAAGAGAGCAATATTTAATATATATATGTAAATAATAATAATATCGGAAATCCAATTTTGAAATTGATAAATTGAACTTATCAAGTTCTGATTTTGAAAATACAATATAAATTTAAAATTCAATAAATATTAGTATATCTTTTTATCTCATTATATAATGGAACAAACAGTAGAAAAGGTTAATTAACTTTAATTTAGGCAGTTCATCGCATATGGACTACTAGTGCTTAGAAAAAGGCGGTATGGAGTCATGTGCTGTGCTCCTTATAAAAAATATCAGATGATACGACTGTTACTTTGCAATCATATAAAGAGATGAGAGAGATGAGATGAGAGAGATGCATTTAACTTTTTAGAATCAGAATGTACTAAAGAGTTATAGCAATAGGAAGTTATACTAACTTGATCTGATATCATTGACAAAGTCTACGTTCTGGTCAATCTCGAAATCTTCTTCGATGTCTTCACCGGCGATGCCGTATTTGCGTCCAAGGTATCTGCAGATGGCGATGCTCTGTGCATACTTCTTACCGTCGATTTCCAAGACCGGGAGCTGGCCGAATGGAGTGGCTGTTACAGATAAAGTAAAATATTTTTGAGGAAGTGATTAAAGAAGCTTGATCATTATTCCGTTTTTTTAATTGAAGGTGTCTCAATAATAATTATGACTAACTGTGAGTCACTGTGTTAAAAAAGATTATAAACTTCACAACGCAATAAACCATAGACAATCTATTTAACTAATTGTCTAATAGTCATGGTAGTATAGTTGCAACAATAGTGGCCTGGTGGCAACTATCCAATTGAATGAAACTAAGGAGTTGTAGCAGGCGTTTACTTTTGAATATAACAAATAAAAATATTTTTAGAAGGGAAAAAAATAGTGTAAAAAATTATTAACAGAGAAACGTAACCTACGAAACGAAAAAAACATCTCGCGCATGCTCGGGATAAAAGAACAAAAATCAAAACATTGCTACGTCACCGCGGTCAAGCAAAGTTGTTTCATTTAACAACTATGCTTGCCCGGCTTTGCCAACGTAGTAAAAATCAATAAAAATATTAAACTTAAACTATATACAAAATTACATGAGCAACACAAGCGTCACTAGAGTAGCTTGCATTTTGAGTTCGCGACTCCACGAACCTTACTTAATAATAATACATATGTAGTATACAAGTGTATATTGTAGTCTCTGACAATGAAGACACGCTCGGTGGCACAGAGTGCATCACGTGTTCAAACATTGCCAATAAATAACTACAACATATGTTGTTTAAGGTCTCTATAAGAAACGCGTATTCTTGTTTATTTTTGGTTATTTAAATTTACTGACAGCAAGAGGCACACATAATTCTAAAAATATTTTGACACCGCTGCCGTCTACACCGGTGCTACAGTACATCTCTCGACGATATAATATCTATTACCGTCTTTTATAATGGTATATTAACAAAATATATTCATTTATATTTATCTCTTATTATATTAATTAAAACCTAACTACATTTGATATATATTTACTAAAAGTAGGTATATAAAATATTTCTCACACTCACACCTATTATTGAACCCAAACGAAGCATTATTATTGAATAGATATCTACTAAATAAACACAAAAATCAATAATTATTGAACAAATATTCGTACGTTTCTCACCATACAAATATCTGTCCTTACTGAGATTTGAACCCAGGGCCTCCAGCTGAGTAGACAGGGCTACTGACTACTCGATCATGACCGTTAACCTTATGTTAAATTCATCTAACCTGCCTAATTATACGTCTGCAAGCAGCGTGGTGATCTTTAAAAAATGCGACAGACGACGAGCCATCGGTAAACGCGAATAGCTTTTCCCATTCAATTATCGGTTTTGAATCAACAACAGAGTTTGATTGGACAGACCAGGGATTCTCAAACTGTTTTGGACATAACCGAGACCTCAGGTAAATCTTTATTTGCTAAAATTACTGTTTACAATAGATAGCATACGTAATTTAGTGCCATATTCAGCCTACATATAGGCATGCAAATTATAATTGTAACATTAAAAAAACATGTCTAAATACTCACTAGGCTTTATCTCAGGCCATTTCGTCTCGTAGTCAATCATGTTGTCTTTGAACTCCTGGCCACCATATGCAAGCAGCAAGCGGCAGGATTCCCCCAGAGCTTTAATGGCGAAGTAAGAGAATACGTACTGTGGCATTGTGCTATAAACAGGAGAACAGATAAATTTAGTGTCATATATTTATCTCTCCATTTAAATGTTAGTTAGATGTAGTTACTGTTTGATAAGTGAATTGGTTAGTTTCTGTATTGATATTATTGATCTGTATTATGTAGATATTAATCTGTGTTTGAAGATTGATCAAGGAATCTTGGCAAAAACGTGATTAAAGAGTACTAATTGCTATATGATGTTTTATTAATAAAATAATATAAAACAGTTACGGCATAATCGTACCAAATAAAGGCTTATTTATTTAACTATTTATGTATACAAAAAGACAATTAAAAGGACACAACAGGCTTTTGTATGTACCACTCATAATGGACCTAGGTAACTAATATTTTTATGATAAAACTGTTTTTGTTAGTACTAAGCAATAGTCTTTTAAATATAAAAAATGTGTACGAATCTCGATTCGATATTATATAAATAAAATATAACGAAAGTAGCTAAGTACCTTCGTCAGCGTTTTCTCGTATAGGAAGTCCCCCTGTGCCCAGCAGTGGTACTGTGGAACGTATATAGACTGTTGATGATGACTAAGGAGTGTCGTATCGACATTGATAGATCTGTCCTCAGATATAATCATGACCTATATATACTTTTGTGTATTTTTAAGTTAAATGTTTAACTGATCGCCACAGTGGCGAATATGACTAATATATGTGATACGTAGGAAATATTATTTAAAACATATATGTTGTCTATCGCTTAACACATAGGTAAAGGTAATTTAAATTTTCCAACACAAATAATAGTTCAATATTTCCACCACAGTTTGTTTATGACAGTTTGCTTTTTGCACAAAAACGCGAATCAGTACTATCATGCCGAAAACTCCTTATTTTGTATCATTTGTTTTATATTACTAAGTAAAATAGGTAGGTAGGCACTTAAACATAATTTCCACAGCAAAAAATCCGAAAAATTATACCTAAGTACATGTAACATTATTCTAAGGGTACCTATAAATTAACTATTATTTCAAACCAATCACAAACCTGCAGATTAATTTAAAATCTATCAATTAAATGTCTAAATTTTTACGAGAGTTTTTGATTGACGCCACACGCCCGGCCGAGGCAGTGCGGCGTAGTTGTCGGGCCTAAATAATGAATTTATTCATCTAAACAAAACACAATAACTGTAAACAGTATCGGTTTGACTAAGTTAAAACGTTTTAACGTAAACACACAGCAACCAAATCTAGCAATATTAAAGCGATTCAAAAGCCGGCAGGCCTTGAGTGATTTACCGCACTAAGTTTTTACAAATAGATTTATGTTGCTTCCTAACTATTCCCAGACACAATTTCCAATTTTTAAGTGTACAATTATAATACACATGTCTACAAACAGTTATTGAGTTGTTAAAAGTCGATTAAAATACAAGAAATATTGTTTCAAACTTACTATGTATGGAGTGCGTTAGGCACAGTTGCTGGTAAACTTGTAACTAAATAAAAATTCTCAGATATAGCTTCCTATAAACAGTGTCAACACAACATATAAACCTCCTATCTGCGCAGACAATGTCACGCATTGTTCTTGTTTTGAATTGCAAGTGGTGGGGGGTGGGGACGGGGGGTCTCAATCATTCAGTAATCATTACACAAGTGGTGTAATGATTAGAATGATTGAGATTTTACATTTGGAGTTAGGTAAATAAAATAATGTATGTTTCTGAAGATGTTCCAGAGCGATTGGTAATTACATATTACCTTAATTACATATTTTTTGCCTTTTTTGTGTTTTGTCGGTTTTTAGTGTAATTTAAAACTTATTATCAAATTATTTTCCCCCGTTGTATGTGTGTGTGCTAGAATGTGGCATCGTACATCCTTAATAAAATATTTTATGATAGGTAGATATTATGTATGTAATGAATTTAAAGTCTAATATATAGGTCTTGGCAACTAAAATTAATAATAATCGAGATACGGATTATTGCAAAACATGAGTTATCACTATCTATCATTATATAGATAAAAACAGAAAGCCTATGTGATTCAGAGTTGTAGGGGTTAAGATAAAAAAATGAGATAATGTTGAGATACTGATATATATACCACATTACAGCCAAAATCATATTAACGAAAAATATCTTAAAGATGGCTGGCAGCAAATTGACTGCTGAAGTAAATAATTACGGAACCGTATACATTTTGGACACATATAATACTTGGCGAATTTTAACATAGGCTCTGCGAACTTTAGCGCATGTACACTCGTGAAGAAAACTGTCATTGGCATTTTTTTTATTCCCTAATGAATTACCCTAATACAGTGACCTATTAGTGCAAATTAAATAAATATCAAAAAAATAACTTTGGAAACAGAAAGCTACAAAAATAGCTTATAAATTAGAAATTCAATTTCCATACCTCACCTTTCGACAGTGGAAAATTTTATCACAAACACACACAATGAAATTTACATTTAATATTTTTATATATTTACTGTTGTTTAATAACTGTCACTGATGGGGGAAATCCCTGACATAAAGTCGTCGGCCCCTTGGGTACCATGCGAGGCATTTGGCATAGGTTCATTATGTTCGTTCTCACTTTCAGACTCACTTTTATACTATTTGGTGAGTTTCATTCATCGACTAAATGTTAAATTGATTTCATAGTTTGTTAAAAACGTTAACTACGTTTTTAATCTGGTTCACCAGTAATATACTATTATTTTTTAAAACGTCGCATCTAGTGATACTTGTCATGCCCAATCGAGTTATGGCCGGTTCCAATATTCTATATACAGATAGAACAAATTATAGTAAGCTAAAATTTTGTCGCCAATCATCCTTGTTTAAATGTAATAAGGTTGTAAGTTATATAAAATGTGGTAGGACTATCTGCAGATAATATAAGAGAAACAGATTAATCTTATCACAAATAAATTCGTGTAAGATACAAACTGATACAATTGGAAATAGTAAATTGTTACTATGCAATAGAGGGCTATGGTCGGAGTTTCTCTTCGTGATCGAATCAGAAATGATGAGATCCACTAGGAAATTAGTGTCGCCAACGAATCCCAAAGAAAGCCTGAAGTGGTCGTGTGCAGGGCACATTGCAAGGAGGACTTACGGCCGGTAGGCCGCGTACTGGACGACACAAGTTGGACCGACGATCTGGTAAAGGTCGCGGGATCGGTTTGGAGATCTTTGGGGGTGATCTATGTCCAGCATGTAGACGTCTCTCGGCTGATATGATGATAACTTTTAAAATCTTAAATAAAACAAGTTTTTAATAAACAATAATATAATTACAAGCAACCTTATTTCTATTGTTATAAGAATTAAAGTTGTATGCTACTCTGTCATGTCTCAATACCTTCCGTTGCTTCCTTATATTGTTCACACCAGTAATCGGGACTTTTCTCGAAAGCCTGCAGAAATAAAACGTTTCAATGACAAACGAACAAAGGAAAAATTGATTCGGGCATGATTTACTCTGAGATTTGCAACGCGTTATGGTGCGTAATATTGATTAACTGTATGTCATACATCTTTGAGATAATTACAACGCAACATATTGTAATTATCATTTACAAGACGTACTTACAGTCGACTTTAAAAAGTATGTATTCGTGTCATGCTATGTTAAGGCTCATTGATTTATGTAGATACAACTTAAATACAACTTCTCGGCATTATAGGTCTTTAAATAATTCATGTCATATTTAATATATTGTAAATATAAATGATTATTTGATGCCAAAAGAAATGAAAAATTATAACACTTCAGTACCATGTTGCATTAATTGACTGATGTACAATAAAGATACATTCTATTCTATTCTAATTATAAAGTACAGATTAACCTTTGTAACTATACTGCGTCAACATAATTAACATGTTAGATGATGTTAAAGTATTATCAATTGTATTATCAATTTAAAGAGTATTGTTTTGCAAAGACTTGCCGAATATTTTTGACCTACTCAAAATCAGCATTATAAACATAAAAAGCAAATTAAACAATTTTTATTCGTCAAATTTTTAATTATACGCGTGGATAATTCCATCTCATTCATATAAAAATACACACGTTATCTACAAGAAAACTAAAATGAACTAAGAAGTGGAATTAATAAGTTAGCATACAACACGAATATTTGCAAATGTACCACAGCGTAGGTACGTTTGCAAATAAAGGACGCCCGAAATTTGTAATCAATTTATTTTTTAAGTTTCGCAACATTTTTTAAATTGAGTTAATAAATCGGTCAGTATTATATTATCACTATAAACTGAAATAGGTTAATACAGATGCTTGATTTGGGCCCTTTCATAAATTTTATCTTTCCAAAATATAGGGTCTTAATATATTTAAAAAATACACCAAATGAAAGTGTCATCCTTTTAAATCTAGTGTGATATTAATACCTCTGCCATTTTGTTCAGAAGAAACAGTTTCGGTACTTCTTCCATGGCACGTTGGCCCCATTCAAATACATTTCTTGCTAATTCACCTTCACCAATCTGAAAATGTATATACAACTTTCAGTAATATTATTATTATTTTACTTTAGTCAACCACAAATGAGGTTATAGATCATAGTATTCTTAATATAATCATGGAAATAAATTATGATTTATATTATATTGATTAATGTAATTTTTTTTACATTTTTTTATTTGTTGTCATAGTTTTATAAGAAAATTAAATTAGTGATGATACTGGATAAGGCAAACTTGATTGAAATGATTTGAAATTTCACTCAAATAATTTCACCAAAAACTCTAGTCTAATCTAACTGTAAATTGTAACTGTATTATAATACTAATATATTATAATACAGGTAAAAACCAATTGTGTTTAGACAGCTTAACATATTTAACCATAGCAATAGCCTAAGCTGTGGACTGCATATTCAATGTTGCATTAGACACAATGGCACAGCCATTAAATTTTTTCTGTGGCTTTTTATTTTTCTAATTATCGTGAATGATAATATAGCTATTTAATATAAAATATTTGGTGAATGTGAAAAAAATATAGCAACAACTAATTTACCTTTGAATAAGTCAAATACATTTGTCTAGTAAAAGTATTTGTGAGTATTTTTCTCCCAGCATAATCATTTTCCTCCAATAATCCAGCTTCTGCCAAAAACTTCCACATGTCATCTATGAAAAAACATTAAATTATGAAGTATTCATGTAGTGAAATCTGTTTCATTAAACAATAAAACAATCTATTTAAGTATAACTAAGTTAATTTATCGAGATTGATTGATTTGATTTTTTTAATAATTATTTTTTGTCTGGTCGAGTGTTAGTACCGAGGTCCTGGTATTGAATCCCCTTAGATGCAGATATTTTAATGAAAAGTAGGAATATTTGTTTGCGGGACATGGATTTTTGTATATTAATTTAGTATATTTCAGATATTTATATATATATATATATATTTCTCTGTTTTCTAGTATCCATAACACAATCTCTTGATGATGAGAATGAGTGTGACAATAATATTATTTTAAAATAAATAATACTGCACCAGTAATATCTACTTTTGATTTTGCTGGTGTCTATTGGCAGTGGTTACATCAAATAATTAGTTGGATTATTAATTTATTTAACAATTTATGTACACACAAAGACAATTAAAAGGACACAACAGAATATCAGAGAATTGTACAAAGGTACGGCTTATTCTTATTATTTCTTATTCAAATTTTTTTGAGTTACAAACAATAATCTAATTACACAATTATTTATGTGATTAAGTGCCTAATATACTATGTAAATAATAATATACTGTCTGGGATATAATCCTTCACAGGATGCTTGACCTGTCAAATATGACATAGATGACATGACCAGACAAAATACTACTTAACCTGCTAAGTAGCTTTAAAATAATAATTTTACCATCTTTTACTGGTCCTCCAGTCATATATATATGGGTAAGTGCAGCAATCAACAACTTCCGCTGATGAGGATCGAGAGCACTTGATTGTAATGACTCACAGTCTTGAGTAAGAATAACTATATACTGGATCCCACTTTTCGCCTCCACCTGTATGAGTTTATATCCATAAATCTGTAAAAGAAATAAACACAATAAAAAACTAGAAATCTTAACAAAATTTCAATTAATACATATTAATACTTTTTAATGCTGTTGAAACAATTTTTAATTAAATAAATAAACACACACACAAACTTTAATGCAGTTTTTATTTTCATTGAAAAAAAATAATCTTTAAAAGTTAAATTTTTGCAATGTTTATAGAAATTTGCTGCAATGTTTATAGCAAATGTCTTATACACATTACAATACAACTTACTGAATGTAGTAAGTTTTTATGTCTATGAAGTCACAATTCCATCTAATAATTGAATTTGATTAAATTAGCTAGGTTTATTTTACAGCAAGAAAACAGATATTAAAATTATTAGTGTTATATGTAAAGAAAGCGCTATAATATCAATGGCTTTGACTTTTGACATATATATCAATATTTACACAATCCAATTGTTGAAAATTTTTAAATACATTAATGTATCATAAATCTACCTCTAGCAAATTATATTAAAATAAAGGGGTTAAATTTTGAGTATTGCTAGGTATAAAGTTAATATAAAAAAATTATAGAGCTTACTTGTTTCAAGACTTTATTTGCTTCAATTATAACAGTGTTTATTTGATTAGGCGGCGTTTGGCAAGTTGTACTCAAATGTTTCAAAATTTCAGCTCTTTTAATAGGTATTTTGCTTCCTTCTCGGCAAACTAAGTAGCGAACACATTCTTTGATCGCATCGTCCAAGCCGGCACCAGTATCTTCATTGCTAGTGTTTAAGTTTCGGCTTCGTCTCTGGCTCATTAGAAATAATTATACAATAGTATATAATTCCTTTCTTAGCTTTCGATTAGAGCTTTGATTTATTAAATTTTTTTAAAAAGCTGGTTATCCAAAACAATAAGTTTTAGCAAAATATGAAAATTAATTTAAATTAGTTTTGTTTTGACATTTGACCTAGAACAAACAGTAAGTGACATTAATGACATACTATAACTTTTTATTTTATGGAAGGCAAAAGAATCAAATCCATACAGTTACTCAGGTGTCAGTCTGCCTTATTCTGAAGTCCTCATACTCGTTCTTTATTTACCGACCTACTTATTTGTAATATCTCTCGTTTTCTTAATACAATTGTACAAAAGACAGCTGGCATATGACGTGACATGTGTATCATGGCTCGAGAATGGGATTAATTGAATGGATACATATTATTGAAATGAAATTTAGAATTTTTGTGCTTTAAATCCGAGTATTCTATATATAAAATAACTTAGCGAATAGATCAACAGAAGATTGAAAAATGGCGTATAATTTTATTTTTCTTTCATATTTCGAAAACGACTGTTTGACTTCAACTTACCTCATGTGATCTAACGTAGGCTTCCAGCAAAATAATACTACTGACCAGTTGTTGACCTATGTTGTTAACATATCGATTCTTCTTGTTTCTTACAAGAATAGTGCGAGTAAGTGGTTGTTACAAGTTACATTAACTTGGCATAAAAAAAATTATAAAATTAAATTATTTTAGCTTTTCCTACAATCCAGATAATGGCACCACGCTGGATTCCAATTTAAAAGCACATGTAACATATTAATATGTGAAGCCTTTATATAACACTTTTTTATAAATCATTTGTATCTAAACTGTTCCGCTTGACATCATCTTAAACTTTTTTACTTTTTTCAATTAAGAGCTTCATAGGACAATAATTAGTTAAAGTCAAAATCATTACAATGTTATAGACAACTTATTTTTCATTGTTTAAACTGACATGAGGTAACTTTGTATTCGCTGTCGACTAACCGAATAAGGTACCGGTACTACAAGGAGTAATACAAGGATTTGTTGCTTATTATTGCCTTAATATTCCGTTACAAGATGTAATCCATCATAATTAAATCCAATAACTCCTGCCATTATTAAAAAGCATAGAACCTAACTCTACAGGAAAACAGTAAAACAAACTGAATATTTTACTAAGCTATATTTAAACTTTGGTCTGTTCAATTCCGTCATTGAAGCCCAAATTGTCCTCTGCTTTGAATCTATTTGTCTTCTTAATACTAGCTTCCACTTGTTCAATTGTGTCCAATAGAGGTAAGTGCTTCGTTTCGGGAGTCAGGGTGATAAGAAGACCGGTGATGAGTGATGAAGCTCCAAAGCAAACTGGTGGCAGAATTGTAGATACTTCATTCTGAAAGAGAATTTTTTTGTTGGTCGTAAATAAGCACACTATCTACCCGATGGTGATGTATACAGTATACACTTCAGGAACATTGTATATAATTACGCATTTATAAGAATTCTTTCATAACATGTAGGGTATATAACGCTTTTCAGTTTAGAAAATTAAGTAACATGTTTTGCGATTGTCCCAACAATAAAAATTAATGAGATTTAATAAGAACCCCCGCTTAACTAATGAGCGTAAATATGAAAGCGATGCTCTTTTTATTTAACGGTTGCGATAATGATTAAGCCGTTATCGAAAGACATTTTATCTAGTGAGAGTAATTATTCTTCCTAAGAAAGAACAATTAAACGTCAATGATGTTAAATAGAGTAAATTAAAATAAAATATGTTTACTTTCAGACAAACTGTATCTTTGCAAGCTATTCTCAATGGACGTTCAAATTTTGTTTAGTAAGATGTGGCAAAACTGACAAATAATTACGCCTAATAATCAAAAACCATCCATTGGTAGCTTATTGAAAAGTAGCATTAGGAAACTGGCTTGTAGAATCTGGAGGCGGTATCATCATGGTATTTATTTTATTTTATATAAAACTGCGTAACTCGCTACAGTATCAGGTTGTCCCACCTATTGGCTATCGAATTCAGAATGAATTTGTAACGTAGGTAGATATGTCATCATTACTTGATGTTAAGAAAGGATGAGTTGGATTTTGAATATGATAAAATTCAGGTTCTGGGTAGCACATCCTACACCGTCCAGTGTTTAATGGACCTTAAACTTTATCAAAATTCAAGTTATTTAATAGTTCTATTTTTCCTATCCTTTCCATTTGAGAAAAGGTTATAGGTACGATACTTAAAGCGTGTCCTCATACTATTGATGGAGCTCATAGTATTATTTGTACTTATGGGCCTATTTTTCTTGTACTCTTTGGCTCTACACTTCCGTAAAAGGGCTAAGTCTTAAATATTACCAATATTGGAGTCAACGGCGCCAACATCCCGCCGATACGAGCCGCGATCGCGCAGATCCCCAGCAAGAGGCCGCGCGCACTCGTTGGGAACAGCTCCAGGCAGTACGTGATGCCGCCGGTGAAACACGCCGATATCACCATTTTGGCCAAAAGGATCAGCATCACCTGAGCCCAGGGGGACGCTGGAAATGCAGAGAACTTCGTGTCTTTGTGGCTTTTCAACTATTTTTTTATTGAACTGGTATGGGAATGGCAAGGGACTTGTGATTTGCAGGAATCTAGAATTATTAATTAAATAATTAATTTAAAAAAAAAGTGTTTATATTTTAACTCACATTCAGGAATTACTGGCGATAATAAGCATAGTGCACCAGAGAGAGCGAATCCGTATACCAGTGGTATCTTTCTACCGATCTTGTTCATCAAATACAATGATAGCAATTCCCCTGGAAATGACATCACAGTCGACAGTAGAAAGTTCGTGTACTTATCCCCTGGTAGCCATACAGAATTGATCATAATACCGTAGTAGACAAAGTTAGTAGTAAAACGGCAACATGACGCCACTAACGCCCTTTTCAGCATCTCTCTAGATCCGATTACTTCTTTAAAGCCTTCACTTTTATCGTAATTCTCAATTTTGAATTGTCCTCTCAGCTTATTAGCATCTAGATTTGCTAAATCATTGGTATTTACATTCATTTTATTACTTTCAGATATATGTTTGAAATTTTTTACCACGGCATCCGTTTTTCCGTTTAGTATTTGCCATCTTGGGCTTTCTGCGAGGAGAAAGATTAGGACGACACAGAAGATTGTTGGTGTGTATGTAATTATGAGTAATGTCTTCCAATTGGGAACCAACATGGCTATTACTGCGAAAATCATTTCTCCCATATATATAGCATAAGCGAAGAGCACTCCTGATAAAATTCGGTGTTTCCTGCCAGTTATTTCTATAACTGAAAAATAATTTATTAAAAAGATCAGTTGTATATATTAATGAAATACAGCTTTAATAATGGACCTAACATTCATTTTTAATTGATAATCTATACTAATATTATAAAGAGGTAAAGTTTTTGACGTTGTATGGGATAATTTCTGGAAATACTGGTTAGAACTTTAAAAATGTTTTTGTGTTTGATAGTCATTTATAGGGGAAGATTATAGGTTATATAACATTTATAACAGATCGAAAAAAGTGTTAAATAAAAAGTTTTGCAATTGCTTATAAAATTAATTTAAAGATGTACACGCTCCATTAGCTCTATAAGTTATGTTAGTTTTATTTAGCTCCGCTACTTATTGTCTTCTTGCTCTGTCTATTTTTCAAAATTATTACGCGGTTATCTAAAACTTACTGAGTACCGTGGCAGCGGAGTAACTACCGCCTCCCAACACCGCTTCCATGAATTCTATAAAGATGTATATGTAATAGGAGGTAGCAAAGACCTTAAGGATGCCCACCGTGTTGGCGACCATGCAGAATATTACGACATATTTCCGCCCGAATCTACAATTACAAGATAGTAAAATTAAAGAAATATACCTATAATTCGTTTTTATAACACTGAGGTGTTCACCAACACTTAAACAGACGATTATTATTTAACAGACATTGTTGACATATTTTTATTATATTTTCGTTATTATTTCCATACGATACGATAGCATATGCAATATGTATGGAAGAAATAACAAAAATTGACTGTTTTGCTCGGCTGTTTCTTTTTTTCAAAATTGGGCCAAAAAAAGCAAAAACATCTTTAAAGGCCGCTTTGTTGATTGTAAGGATATTATTTAACAGATTTTCTTTAGATTTAATTGCAGCTACTAAGCAATTTTTTGGATAATAGTTATCTATGCTTTGAAAGGTTTATACCTTTCAAAAAAAAGGTCTATATCTTTATAGATAAATGAGTGTTAGGTATTAAACTTTTATTATTTTTGTTACCGTGCCGATTAATGAATAATAATCTGTATAATACTTTGGTTACGTGATACACTTACTTGTCTGCAAGCCAACCTGAAACCAACATTGCTATGAGCATTCCCGAATTGTGTATAGTGCCCACCGAGTTGATATGCCATGGTTTACACGCGAGGTCTAGCTGGAATTTAAAAAAAATATTGAGTTTTTAATAAACAAAGGCATTGATAATTGTTACTTCTTGTATGTAACAAACTAGACAAAGAGTGATTGCGATTGGTGCTACAACGTGTAGACTACAGTAACCGTGCGTGAAAAGTAATAAAGATGATTTATTGATTCATAGATCTACCATTCATAGATGGCCAAAAACATAGGTCTGTTAATTAACCATTTTATTCCAAGAAATATGGAATAACAATTTGCAAAATACGGTATCTGTACCTAATATTAAGGCGTCTGTGATTAAGCTTCTCTTTAATCTAACGGCAAATTTATAATCTGTTGCTGCAGATGAAATTCATTTTATTTACGTTAGCAATAAAGGCAAAATACATTTTTTCAGTCTAGGTGGATTAAATAAATGAACCCTTATGATAATTAAAAACACTGTCAAGATTGAAGAATATATTTAAAGTATCAGCTTGATAGGGGATGTACCAAACAGCCCATATATACATACATTAATTTAGTATCATATTTATATAGGATCACATATAGAAAAAACAGATGTTTATTACATTTATTTTTTATTTTCATATTTCATGTATTCGTTGCTTGCTTTCAACTAATTAATTCTCACTCATTTTTGTTTTCCTGGAGGAAATATACTAGAGATAAGTCCACCCTTGCTAACTACTGTAACATAAGCTTATGATATAAAAAAAGGCCCGTCAAGACAAAATAAATAAAATATTTAAGTTCTCGAGAACATTTTCAAGATAGTTTTTTGCTTTTCTTTAAACTTTCCGCATACTTTATCTTTACTTTTAAAAACGTAAGAATTACAAGAAGGAAACATTGAATGATGCTTTTTGGTAGGTTGGTATTTAGTTAAGGTAAAATTACATACTTAATATGAGTCCATACATTTTACATACCATTATCTTCTATAATTTGGGATTAACCAAGTCTTTACCTGCAACAAATGAGATCGTCGCGAGAAATTTTAGAACCACTAGTGGTCGAAAGTTTGATAACGCCTGCCTCAGTTCTAGTGTTCAATTCTCTGTTTTACTGACATTGCCTACTGAGTTTAGTTGGTGCGATTCTTTCTAAGTCCGCCTAAACCGCCCTTACAAAAATCTTTACAGATGTTGTGTCCGGCAGTTGGTGGTAAGATAGACAGTTCATCCGTTGTTAATACTTTATATTTTTTTAAGACTGACATGGGAAAAAATGAGAAATTTATTAGATTAAATTTTCCATGTATTTGTTTTGATTATACATTCATACTGACACCGGGTGTTGCTCGCTACCGTCGTCGTCATATCGTCTCTTACCATCAGGTAAGGCGAAGATCAAGAGCTACTCTGTTAAGGATAAAAAATAGGCACAAAATATATTTATGGATGAATTCAATGTGCAGGTCACAAGAGTAATGTTAAGAATTTATTTCAGTAACTACTTTTTGGGAATACCTCCTGATCCCAACACAATCAACCTTAATTGCTAACTTCATAATGTGATGCGGTCTTTAATGAGTTATAATTAAATATTTATTGACAATTATAAATCAAAATAAATAAATAGTTACAAAACAAGGTTACAGTCTGCAATACAGGTGAGATAGCTTGATCAAATATTTGGTTTGTTTAGATTTCAACAAACATAATTATTATCTATCTTTGTTGTAAAAACCAACTGGTATATTGCGTTTAAATAATATTTACTTCGTCTTGCCTATTTAAGTATTTTAATCTGTATAATCAGATTATATCCTAAAGATAGCTTCGTAGTCAACGTACGGTTTTAAATGTCCCTTTTAATGACAGCTACCTATTTATAAATATTATAAAAAAAATAAGCAATCGTGATGCTATTTCTATAAACTGAACAATGAAAAAATTATCAATTAGGAGTTTAAAGACTACGAAGTTATAGTATAACAGAAAATAAACCTTCCATTTACAATAGGAGACTAAAATGAAAATATTGTGAAATATGCTCGAAAAAGCATTGAAAGAAGTATATTTCATTTTCAGAACAACATTTTAAGCAAAGAGTTTGTGTATGTTTGTTAATAGTACCTACCTAAGTACTGGCTGGCTGAATATTACTTTTTCGAAATCAATAAGATCTCTATTTAATGGATTCAATAATGGTTTTGACAGATTTGATCGTTAATATTATTTTTCGTCAAAATATATGGCAAGGCGGAGGCTAAGGTAGTATGGCGCCTGCTGCACAAGCTATCATCTCATATGGACTCTTATTGCTAACTATGAGGCAGTTTCGTTAAGGAGTCATAAGGAGTTATGTGGTTTTATTGAAACAAGTACGTTATAAAACAAGCACACGAATTGTCTTGAATACCTTGTAAAAATTATGAATAAGCATTGTATAGACATCAGAGGAGACAAGTCTCCAAATAAATGAGAAAACAAAACAGTTTATTTTTTATCGCTATTATTATCTATGGTCTGATCATAAACGACGGGATTATTTTGATTGTAAAGCTATTACCAACATCTTAAATATTATGTTGCCAACAGAATAAAGTTATTGATATAATTCAGATATCAATGTAACTAACTAAATTAAGCTAAAAAAATATTTTTATTCTATTTCCTTACCTCAGACACAACACTGTCTTGGTTCTCATAGACCCACTCGTAGCACTCCTCGAGGTGGTCGCTGAACACGCTGCTGGTACAGTTCTGCTGCCACAGACTGGAATTCAGCACGGGCCTCTGACATCTGTCTATGGTCCTGTTGGGCCACCAACCTACTTGCAGTGCTGTGTCAGCGCTTTCGCATTCCGGAACACGGCATCTGGTAAAACAAAAATGTGAATGAGATTTAATTCCACAAAGTTTACTTTTCGTGAACTTTTCATCCAATATATCAGTCAATTAATTACTTTAAATAGTGTAGGTAATTACATTAATTGATAATTTATGACGTGTAGTTAAAATTATCAATTAAATAGTACCATTGTAATTTGTAGTTTTGTGTATACTTCGTAGATTAATTTATCTCGGGTATATAAATGTACAGTTCTGTTAATACAAGTTTTTATTTTTATTCTATAATCTTTATTGATGCTTACATGAAGATATTGCATGGAGGTGTACAAATAACGTGGGATCTACAAGTAGATTAAATAAATAATACGTTAATTGCTAAGCTGTGCCAAATATAATGCCGCAACTGAAACACAATTAACGGGATATTTACCTAAGAAAAGAACCACTCTATCTAGACCCTTCCAACACAGAGGAGTCAATTTTGCTGGCCCATTCTAAATCTTATTGATCAAAGGCAGTGGTGTAAAAACCAATAAACTGTGGCATACTTTGGAACTGGTTGGGGGATCTTACTGGGGAATCATTTATATCTGCCTATATATACTTTATCACTAGATATACCAGCGATTTGAATATATGTCAACAACAAAAATTATATTTGTTACTAATTTATATAAACTAACATAATGTTTATAAAACGTACTCTCTCATTATAGCTACAAAAGTCATAACATCATTTCTGAAAAAAAATGTGTATTATAGTAGGAATTTTAAATTGAAATTGCACGACCAGTCTAAATGACTGGTCTGGTAAATCTAGTGTTAAAAAAGGAACACAAAAAACAACGTCATCTAACAAGAGATAAAAACAAGCTTATAATACCATCGCCTAAAATGGGAATGTCGATTAAAATATTTAATAAAATTCTAAAGATCATAAAATCTGAGAAAACTTTGCCGGGCTTTATTACAAAGTTATAAAAATCCAATCAAAAATTGTATTATTATAAATTACAGATAGATCAAACCACATAACATAATGTAATGATAATTAATAGTAAGATTTATTTATTTAAGTATTTATAATCAACAGTATGTTTAATGAACATAATAAACAAAATCCATAAACTAGACAAACACAGGATACGATACAATACCGTACAATTTGATAAAGTGACTATGTGACAAATAAATATAAAATTTATAAATAAATTTTGACTATGTTTAGTTATTATTGTGATTGTATGGGTTATTTATTTTTTGACGCTAGTCATATTGGATTTATTGAGAAGTCGAATGCAGATTAGGAAGGATTAGGAAGGAGCAAGACAAGAAGGGGCTTTCTCGTAGTCACTGGCATAAGATGGCTTACTCATTAGCGCTTTACATCATCATACAGTCCCCATATATATTTTATTATTTCAGTTTGATGTGCTCGTTGGTGTAGTTGTTCGAAACGCTTGGTTTCGATTACAAAAACAAAGCCACTTTTGCCATGGTCGTCACTGGATGGGTCAACCAAAACTTGTTTTCTCGATCTTCGCCGTTATTCAGAAGGCACGTTAAGTTGTTGGTGCCGGTTTTAAAACTAACAACGTGACGTAAAATGATAACTTATGGAGGTCAAATAGAAGCTCGTCGAAATTATTTTTAATTTTGTTTTTTTTTTTAAATACTTAATAAACCTGACTGCTTACAACTCACATCAAGATATTTTTTAATTGTCGTAGCACCAATCATATATCAAAATCCTGATGTCTACTTCATTATACAAGTTTGTTGGCAGAATATGCAGAAATTACAAATGGATTTTCTTATCAAATGACAAAAAGAATGCGAGTTTTTGCAACAACAAACATCGCTCAGGAAGGCAGGAGAACTAATGAAAAGTAATAATATCTATCCCTCCTAGGAAATGGGCAATGGGTCAATATTTTTATATGCACAGCAAATGATTCGACACCACCTAATGATAAGCAGTAGACGAGTCCATATGTGAAGATAGCTAGTGAAGCATGTAACATATTGCACCTTGCCGGCCCAAAAAGTGCTTTTTCACGCCCCTTTTAAAGGAACCCATGTTATAAGAATTTTTACCAACCATCCAGTTTCAGTAACAGTGACGTAAGCTTAGACACACACCAACAACAAACAGACTATACCAATAATAAATAATTTTTGTGTGAAATGTTATCTGACTGCTAAATTAACATTAATATTGTAAATTAGACAGCTATTTCATAGCCTCAATGAATAGGTTATAAAAGAAAACGAACGATCTATAGGTTGCCAATTTATTTTATTTTTATTACAATATTGAATTATTACATTCATAAAATTTCTCAGAATGCAAGATCATACAATATTAAATTATAATAATTAATCAAGTGTTAGTTTAGTATCCAAAAAACATCATCTATATTTACTCTGAATAGACCTTTTAGTGGACATGTTTTTTTCTATGTATTTGTAATTCTAAACAGTTCAAAATAAACCCTTGAATATAAACCATGTTTCCTTGAAACCCGGTTCAGGATTCAAAGTTGAACCTTTTCTACCATAAACTCACACTTAGCAAAGAACCTAGGTAGTCAACTGTGCATTGTATTATTACGAATCGTACTAGTTAGTGCAATTTGCACTAATCTAGTTATTTACCTATATTAAGGTATCGTGTTAGTTATTACCATAAGTACGAATGAAGATGATTACTTTGTATATAGTGTAAAAAAGACTGATAATTTTTAAACACAGAGCTCTTGGATAGGAGATTATTTACAAACTGTTCACATAAATATTAGCATTATAATTAACAGCATTCTAGATTACTTTATTACTTATATTTAGCTTACTTAATAGCCTTATAAAAATAAACTTTTCGTCAATATATTTGAACAGTTTTATTATGATTTCAAGAACCTGATAATCTGAGCGCAGCCTGTTTATTTTATAAATAAATCTTTAAATGTCACTGATGTAACAAGATAAAAAACTATGAGTTTTTTTAAAGAGAAGAACGATGCTTCGTTTGTTTCTTGGATCATTATTTTCTATTTGATTGTTTCTTAACCTAATCAAAATAGATAGTATTTTGATTAACCCAGTGTCAAGTTTAGTGGGGAACGCATGTTTGAGAGGCTGTTTATGGAAAGACAAGGGCAAACTTTTTTTAAAGAATGCTATCAAGTTTGAAACATCGAAAGAAATGTCTCGGAAATCCCAGCGAAATTTCTATGTATGCATGTATGCGTTTTTTGTTTTTTTATATTTACGCCGTAGAAAAATCTTTTTAGACGATAGTTTTATTTTCGTAAACGTTTGTAGACTAATAATAATAAACTTAATTGCGCACAAAAAAAAAATTACTACAATATCAAATTAAATTCTATTCTATTCCGTTTAATATTAAATCGGTGTCTTTTTACGACTAAGTTTTAGTCTTTTTGCATAAACTACCTAAGTAATAAAATTATAATTTATTGTAAATAAATAAGTAAGAAATATAATATATCAGCTAGTCCAATGTACCTAAGAATTAATAATTTGGAGTTTGTGTTATGGATACTTGATTATGGAACAGAAATTCAATGTTATTTTTTTTTTATTTACCATTAACGTATAAGAAAGTACATACATATGAATACTTACTTATAAGCTTTTAAATTTAATTTAGTAAACTCACCGATATCCAACATCCCCTACCACAAACACGTAGTTAATATGCCCCATAGTTATAAACAAAGTCGGAACACAAATATAAATGTACTGTAATATTTGATATTTCCCGAATTTCTCCAGAATTTCCCATATTTCGTACACTTTGATAGGGGTTTTCTTTGCTTTATTATTGTTGCAAAACATTTTGAAATAAAAAGTAATAAAAAAAACGGATCACGATTGTTGAAACCTTTTTTTGTCTTTTATTACTAGTAAATGCAATTATTAATGAAGTTATATTTTCCTTTCTTGAATGAGTCCGTGTTATTAGATGAAAAGATGTGGCGATACTGATAGATAACAGATTTGTCTCAATTATCATCTGTTGCAGAGGCGGACCGTAAGT
This sequence comes from Acentria ephemerella, assembly GCA_943193645.1. NCBI lineage: Eukaryota > Metazoa > Arthropoda > Insecta > Lepidoptera > Crambidae > Acentria > Acentria ephemerella. The sequence continues at coordinate 2,035,629 of OW971891.1, forward strand.
TTGCGGGGCTCTGGGATAATACTACTAGGGGGCCTGTCTAATTATTAATCAATATAATTACTTAGTACTACAATATAATTACTAGTGTTAGTTTTAATTTTAAAATAAACATTATTTTAAAATTAAAAATAATTTTTTAGTACATATTTAAATACTATAACTGGGACAATTTGTAAATACCCACTTAAAGTTATGACTATTGCCTTTAATTACATTTATTTGTTTTTCTCATACATATTCCCTGTTGTGACCATTTAAAAGAACTTAGTAAATGAGTCTATTTAAATAAAGTTATTTTGACTTTGACTTTGACTATTTTATCAAATATCTGTCTTGGTTCTGTTCGTAAATATACATACTAAAACATTTTATTTATTTAATAAGACACAAAACTTGTTTTCATATCTGGAAATGCTAAATGAGTAAGCTAGCATAGATGCTATACAATATCAAGAAATCATTTTAAGTTTCAAGTGCTATGAACTTCTGGAGACGAAGAGATGTTAATGCCTCCCAAGGCATGTAATTATTCAATAAGAAGGCATAGAATATCTTTTAGGAACGCTTTGTTGACACTTAGAGAATTTTTTTGACTCATTTTAATGGCATGATTCGCGTTGAAAAAGGCAAAAATGCTTAAGAGTCGCCATTTTAGAAAGTGAAATGACGTCACTGGCCATTTGTCGTGTTTGGTTGTATTTTACTGAAGGACTGTACTGAAAATAAATTTAATTTAGTTTGTACAAAAAGGAATCGTTGCCGTTGCAAAAGCAATCCACTGATTAGTAACATTAAGTTGCCTTATAAGGCAACCTTTCCTTAATTTTTTGCAAATTGAATTCAAAAGCGACTAAAGATGATTCATTCCCTCTATGCCCAGTCCTGCTTGGCTGTTACTATTTAAAGATTGTTTTAATATTAGACTTTTATATTATTTAGATTAGGATTTTATATAAAAAGCTCAGCAAATGACTCGACATCACCCAATGATAAGTAGTAGAGGAGTCCATATGTGAAGATAGCTAGTGCAGCACGCAACATCTAGCAAGCAAGCCCTAGCCACCTCCACCTGGACGACCCAAAAAGTGCTTATACACGCTTCTTTTGAAGTAACTCATGTTGTATGAAGGAGGGAATACGTGTGCCGGTAAGGAATTTCACGCTCTAGCTGTGCGACAGAGAAAGGGGTCACGAAATATCTTTGTGCTTAAAGGAGACGGATGTTTCTTAATCTAATTTGAACTTTCCCTGAAACCCGCCTGGCCTCTTCGTGTTCTTCATCAGACTTTAGCTCAGTGCTCGTCGTCATTGTACCACTTTATTAATTTCAATTGATGTTGATTTATGTTGCTCGCTTATCAGTATTCTTAATTGGACTGTATGAGTCACACGGTAAAGCCATCAACCATTATGCTTATTACTTTTGTAACGAGACTACGAAACATAACAAACATTTTGATGTTGACGTTTGGATGTCTAGAATAGTCTAAATGATGTAGATTGGTGAACAAAATATTTTCTATTATAAGTTGGTAAGAAAATAAAAAGGTTTACGTTGGGGTATGGACCTATTTTCGAAGGACCATCAATGAAGGCATGTTGTCGCCTGAGATGGTGCCGTCATATGCTTACAGTTACTATGTCGGTTAGTAGATTGAAAACCTTTCTTTGGTTAATTCTTCAGCTTAAACGGTAGTATAATTGGTCTCATAAATTATGAATAACAAATACATATGTAAAGCTTATGAATAATAATAGGCTTATGAGATTTGAAGATGATATGGCCTAAGAATTTGTTAGATGTTAGCAAGTATAATCAATATTTTTATATTTATATAAAGGGAACACGGAAAACTGAAAATATAAATATAAATATAACAATAGCGAGCATTCTTAACTATTCAATTTATATAATGAATAGTAACAATAAACCTTAATTATCCTTCAAATTCTAAGTCTAGTCTTGGACAGAAACCTCGTTTAGAAATAGTGAGATGAGGGTTGAGACAGAAAGCGCACTCTTCATTCCAATATGTGACACCGTCTGAGGCACACACCGGACTCAAACGGCCGCCGCATGACGGGCATGTTAGATGCTCCTCTAGACCATGACCACCAAGGCAATAGCCGGTCAAGAGAAAATATATGGTTACTGAAATAAAGAAAATATTACTATAAGTATATATATAAGTAATAATAAGTATATATAATTATGAATGAGTAGTTTTCTGAAGAGCTTTGACCTTATCCCTTCCCGTCCTTTCCTACTCAGGAGTTCTAGCGCTAGTCTACGGAGTCACTCTTTCACTATCGTCACATCTACTTTTCGCACGAAGAGATTTCGTTACTCCTCTCTCTTTCGCACAGCTAGAGCGTGGAATTTCTTACCAGCAATCGTATTCCCTCCTTCATACATGTTCCTATAAAAAAGGCGTGACAAAGTACTTTTTGGGCCGGCAAGTTGAGGGTGGCTAAAACTGTATGTCGCATGCTGCACTACCTATCTTACACACATGGACACTTCTACTGCTTATCATCAGGTGGTGTAGTCTTTTGTCGAGCTATTTATATATAAAAAGTGATGAACCAATCACACCACGCATTTAGTGATTCGCACGCTTACTTAATGCTGCATGTTTATTGTTATAACTTAACATAACTACGAAAGCAGTTAAATGTGGTTAACGCACTGTTTTATATTTTTACAAGTTAGAAATAATAGGTGGTAATCGCCTTGTAACTATCGACACTTGTGAATTAGGATTTTTAAATTAGTGAAGCGGTCCCAGTATTTAAACTCATTAGGATTTACTATTAAGGTTTAACGAAGAAATATTTTTTTTTTGCAACCAAATATTACATTAAAAGTAACCCTGTCAAAAGTAAAACAGTAGGTAATGGATTTTAGAGCTATCAATGTTAGATACTATTGAGCTCTACAATTTGGCCCGAGATAAGACTATACTAGCTTTATTAGTAGTAATAAAGTCTTACAAAACACTTTTTACTTACAGCTCACAATGGAAACAGGGAAATGTGTCATGATTTATTTTTAATTAGTTCATCGACAACGAACACACAACTCAACAGTTAAGTATATTATGCGGTTACAAAAACCACATCATTGTACAGAATGTGTGTATTTTAGATAAAAATTATTTAAGTCGCATTATGAAAATAATATACATTATATGCAAGTAACACACAGTATGCATTATACCAATCATCTGCTTATATTGTTATTGTACGTCATTATATAAAAGAGATGTTATATTATAGAAATTGTGGTTGTAATGCGTACAGTACGCCAAAGATATAATAAGAATAGGAAGAACATTCACAACGCCCGTCGCGGCTTCTTTGGTTTGTATGCGAACGGGACGTCCCGTACACTAATTGTGATTTCAAATTTTGTCTATAGTAAACTATAGACAAAATTCTGATCACCGTTGATCATCGCTCGCAGTACGAATTCATTAGTTTATTTTCGATTTATCTTACTATTCTACTACAGTTATAACACTAGTTACGGGGTTGCGAGTAAGTATGATTTCAGATGAGATTATTTAGTAAAAGATGTAAAACATTTTTTTCAACTTATGGCATTTTTCAAAGAAATCAAGAATTAAAAAGTAAACGAGATGGAAAAATAACAGTTTTAAATATAAACGTTACTTTTAAAAATGTCCACGGCGGCGGTAGCACGCAGCCACGTATGTTCACTGATGAACCTTAGTAAACGGCATTTTGAGCTAACAATGACTGAGACAAAAGTTAAAATAATATTAACCCTTTGAACTCCTAAGTCGAGTCACACTCGACATCGTATTTTTTACGTCAACTCCTATGTCGAGCCACACTCGACAACGCATGACGCAATTTTCAAAAATAATTAAAATTACAAGATGTCAGACATATTTTACACATTTCAGTAGAATTTTTTATTATCACCTCCTTTTATGCTTTTTTTTGGAAATTAATAAAGGAGTTAGTGGAAGGTAAAAAAAAAATTTAGGAGTGCAAAGGGTTAAAAACTAATAACCAGATTGAAAATAAACATATTATAATATATTATATAATATAGTAGCCAGGTTAATTATTATTATATAGTCATGACTTGACATTCTGACCTTTGACTTTATTTATTCTACATATAATATATTAATATTAACTAATGGATTATTTGTTTTGATTTGGAACGTACAGTAATAATAATACACGTGGCATATTAATTATTTAATTTAAATTTAATTCAGGTCGAATAATTACGAAAGATGTAATAATGTATTGATATTAATTTTGATATTACATAAAAACTCCACGGATATACTAAAATGTTCATACTTAATTATGTAATACGTTTAGTTTTAGGAATCTTTGAAAGTTAATATTTAGTATAAAAATAAAATAGCCTTGCAGATTATTTTAAAAGATTTTCACATATATTTTTTAAATGATTTAAATAATAAAGAATATTCGTATTGTATTTATATCTCATCGAAAGAGGGTGTGTTTTTTTAATAATCAAAGAATAAGGAACCATTTTTTGCAGGTATAATTTTTAAACATAAATCGGTCAAAAATAGTGATCATTGTCATCAAAATTAAATATTCTTTTCTTTACAATTAAAAGGAAAGTTTACGCAAATTTAACTCTAATACTTAAAAACAAGATTCGTCATTAGTAAAGATAAACTTCAAAATCTTCGAGTTCGACAATTTACGCCAGTCTTCTGGCATTTTTCGCAGAGGGCGGACAAATGATTCTTATTAACGTCACCCTTGTCCAGCCCATCAGGCTTCTCCAGTGGAGTCTGAAATGTGAAATTTAAAATTATAATAGTAATGTATTACTTCATCCATCATGAAAACGGTTGAAATATTCTTATTCGGAACTAGAGAGGAAAAGTGGATAAAAATGCTTCTTTTGTCAATGTTTTGAAAAAATTTAATAATTGAGTCTATTTAAATAAAGATATTTTCACTTTGACTTCTTTCTTGGATGGTTAAAAGTAGTTAAGAAAGTGCACCAAAGGGGTCGAACAAACGTGCACCAAAGGGGTCGGACAAAAGTGCACCAAAGGGGTCGAACAAAAGTTGGTGGGTGATGTTAGGGCATGGTGGTGGTGTAGAGGGCAATCAGATTTATAGTCTAGTTTATAGTCGGAATGTACTGGATGAGCTCATCTATTTAGAAAGCCCTTCGCTAAAATAGAAAATTACTAGATTATTAGTCTAATATTTAACAACATTAACGATTAATCATATTTATTACGTATAATATAACATAATGAGCTACGAAGAGAAAACGACATTGAACACAGTTATCATAGTACAAAATGAGTTAGGATTGAAAAGTACATATTATGATTATCATTGTTATAAGTGATAAAGCCAAACAGACTAATAATGAGAAAGTTAACAATTACAATCAACAAAATTAAGATTAGGTATTTGTAAAGGAATAAATGTGTGGACTGTTTATTAAATTTAAAGTATTTAAAACTAAGAAAATAAAACTGTAGTTCGAACTAGAACATAAATTTATTGTATGTATCTTAGCAACCACAGAAACCATAGCTACATAAGTACAAATCAAAGAGTCTCGCTAACAGTTATTAGTAATATATCTTGTTGACGCTTGGTATCTGTGTGCGTCACCACCCACACATGCACCAACAGCAGAGCAGCTTCATTCATTACATCCATGACACACTGCTAGACGACGGGCAATAAACATTCACTTTTCCCATTCCACGTGCCACCACAGTAATGTCTTCAGTAGATTTTTAAAATAATTAATTAAACATTTGTGAACCTCATTAAAACTATTTTTAAAAGAAAATTTGCCATATTACTATCATTATCGGTTGCCATAACAACCGGCACCGATAACTAGTCTAACGTTATCCGAAGCTTCATATAAATAATTTTGATTGACCTATCTGGAACTAACTATAGCGAAAGTCGCTTTGTTTTCATAATCGAATATCATGTAACTACTAATCTGGGAGTTTTTTTTAACATATATACCATACATTGTCGTAACGTTGTTAGCTATAAATATTGAGTTCGAAATACTAAACAAAGAACAACTTTGTAATTGTATTTGTCATTAAGCTTAGTAATTAGTAAGCTAAATTAAATGTTTAGTTAATTATTTATTTGACCAATCGTATAAAGGGCGGATGTAGGTATACAAAATTTAGCCGTCTTCCGCTATGAAATCATCATCGAACAAAAATAATAATGTCGTTGATAGTTAATTTAAAGCTATTGTGATACAAGTAACTAAATCACAGGATAATGAGTTCACTACGAAACTTGACGAAAGAAAGCGAGAACTATAAATCGACAAAGTTAGAAATTATTTTATTTCAATTAATATTTGCCACTTATTTCATACATTCATTTATATCAATGATAAGTAGCGATTTGAAATCACCAGCTTTCTTATACTAGCAGGCTGTTTAATTCGAGTTGCAATTATAATAATTACTACAGTAAATTAATTAATTCTATTTCGTCGATAAACACTGGCGTGCGGATGAAAAGTTTGTACTAAAATATCGTATGTAAATAACTACAAGGTCTGTAAAAGACTAGATGGTTAGATAAACTATTGGTAATCATCTTTTGACTATCTTTTACAAACTGTATATTTTATTTTATTTATGGAACTCGCTATAAATAATTGTGATAAAAATCCGGCTATCACATCACTCTATCGTACAGATTTAAGGTTCAATATCACGCAACGTTTCTGCTTATCCGCTTGCTAATTAATTCTCTGAATAATCTATAAGAAGTATTTTTATACATATTGCCCGATAAACTAAGGAGAAATACGTTATATTGTCACAAAAATACACCATTTTGGAAAAAGAAAGATAATAATCTCGTACCTGTTTATGGGGATACACTTTGATATTACAGGTCGTACAATCCTGACCGCAGTCCGCCCACGAATTGGCGCTCATCCATGATCTTCCACACTTTGAGCATCTGTACTCTCCGAAACATCGCCTATTACCCTGGTACGGTGTCAGATTTTTGCCCTGGGAAATAAGGTTTTAAATATTATTGTGTTGCGCTCTGTTCTAGATAACGAGAACAAAAGATACTTCTGCATATTTGGTCCCGGATGGGTCATTAAAAATTTATTTTCTCGATCTCCTCGCTTGGATAAGCTCGTGCAGCCTTTTAAAGATATATTTATCCATTTCAGAGGCTAAACAGTGGGACGTATGGTTATTTATTCTTTTGTAAGTCTATGAAGCAATCCGGGTGATTAAAAAAGGTATCTGTTATAAACGTAACCTGTCTGACATTTTAGTCTCTATGGTAGAAAGGGTCATTAATAGTAAAAATTCTTTTCAAGTGTGTGGTATATGTTCAATAATAGCTCACTTAAAAACTAAAAACAGACATCAAAATACGAAAAAGGCAAAACCAATTAAATTTTTTTTTCTAGTCGAAGCTTTACTCTCTTTTGTGTCTGGAAACAAGTAAGCAAATAACTAACTCCAAACAATAATTTTAAATTTATCCAAATTACTTCTTAGATATAATTATTTTAGCCTTTTTAGTGTTTTGTAGTCAATTTTTAGTTTTGATTAAAACATTTTTCACAAATTTGTAGTTTGTTCAAAATACTCGAATAGCTATAGAAATATTATGAAACAAGGGAAAACCAACCAAAACCAAGGGTAATCAAGGGCAATGAAGGTTGCCCTTAATTTCCCCTGGGTTTCCATCATCAGATAAACTCAACAGCAGCAGCAAAGCAAGAAGCTTGCTTTGCTTGGTTCACTATTGACGGAGAAATCGCCGAACATACAATCGGATAGAGAACCTCGTCTTTATTTTGAAGTCGGTTGAACGGTAGAACAGCCTCTTGCACAAATCTAAAGTTACAAGTTCAAGTCTTCACTGTGATAATAATTAATATTTTAAACATTCATGTACGCACCATTGTTTCCTTGGAAAAAAGTTATCCCGCACAAAATGGTAACACTTTTAAAATAGCTCTCTTCTTGGCGACTTCCACCATCAGACTGACAGGGTAACTTGAATTGAAACCTTGTATTTATATAGATAGGTACATACCCTAATTATTCATTGTAATGATGTGAAACGGTGACTATCAGAAAATGCTATTCGTTGAAAACTAATAACGTATTTATTGACGCTATTCGTTCCATTTTTAACGTTTCTTACTTTTAAGTTAAATACAGGATTTCTAACAACTGTTGATGTATCTTAAATACATATCGTCGTCAATAATGATACAACGTGATTGATAATTTTTTTACCGGTATACAGTTATAATGAAGATGTTTAGTGTAAATCACTAAAACGTGTAAAGCACTCGATCACAGTCACCGCAGGAGAATTAACTGCATGATACGAACTGCGACATATTGTGTGTGGGAAACTGCAATAATAATGACATTATATCTGAAAATGTTATGTTGTACATGATTCATATAACAGGAAAGTCGATAGTAAGAATAGCAAAATTCTTTTAAATTTTACATAATAAATTGTACGTTATTAAATATCTGAATAATGTTGTGTTATAGAAGGTAACAACACTACGCTGTGCAGTACTGCTGCATACTAGGCGTAGCGTAGTATCAACTGTGGGGAATTCCCTAAAATTGTTCACTTGTCACGCATTCAGTGACGCGCGGCTTTGTTTGGACAACGAATAAACATTCATGGAAACGATTACCAACTCGAATATCAAATCTACTATTCACCTTATACGAATAATTCGAGTTACTTAATGTACTAACGGTAATGTATTACATTTTTTTTTATTTTACTTAAAGTCGGTTGTTTTCACCATTTCTCATAATCCATATCCGCTGATATTTGGATACATGCATAAAATTTAACTGTTTTAATTATATTTTATATGAACATCATTATATGTAATTATTATTTTTTGTGTTTTAAAATACCGACAAATGTAACATGTTTTGCATTCTAGCTCACACATGCTTACATTATCTTACTATCCCGCTAGCAAGCACCTCATTTCCTGATTGCTGATAATTTTTCAAAGCATTTTGTTACTACTACCTAGGAGGCCTTAATTTAAGTTTTTATTTACGAATTCTAATACCCTTGACTATTTCTTTTATTAATAACTTGTATTTATTCCACATCCCTCAGGATCCAGATTGTTGCGGATCAACATAAAACCTTATTTATTAAAATAACGTCAATTTATTTTTTATTAGATTAATGTCATTATGTGAAAAAAAGTGATGTACGATTCTTATGTTAAAGCTTTGCTTTGTAATTATCACTAAATAAACATATTTAAAATATAGAAGAAGCTTTGCTTTTACACAGATATTAGACACAACTGGTTTTGAAACGTCAATGACATGGTACACAAAAGGTATTAAATATAAATTTCAACAGGACACTACAAAATTAAACAAATTTATTTGAATATAAGACATTTATTTTTAAAACATTTCGTTTAAGTGTTGTGTTATTATTTAAGTAACAAATAATGATAAAAGTACAATAGTAAAATATGTTCATCAATAATAGAATAATTATAATCTAATCGACAGCTTATTAGAGCTGAAGGCACTTAAACCTGCCAAGAAACATTTACTGAACATTAGGAGAAAAATAAAGCGTGTTATACTCTATGCTCCTTAATCGACCATGCATATGTTTTAGGTCAAAATGAAACAGGTTTAATATCGAAATAAAATTAGTAGTTAGTTTTATTCGACCGTCTCCGTGTATATACTTTCATGATAGTCTCCTAATTCATAAAAGAACTGACTATTGTGTCCAAAAATATTTAATTACCTGTCTAAAGCTGTGTTTAAAAACTTTTATCACTTTAATAGTATAAAGGATAATCCCATTTAAAGGGGAATTTCCATATTCAGTAAATATCATATCTGTTAAATAATGTATAACGTTTAAAAGCCTCATTACTCAATTTTTAGGAAATCTAATTAAGAAATCATAGAATGTAATTGCAGTAAGATTCTATTATGTTGCGATTTTTTTTAAAACGCCTAATTAACAGACCATATGTCCAGTGGCAACCATTACTTATAGACTAAGCTACCTACAAAATTGAATCCCTAAAGAAAATCTCTTCAAATTAATCAATCATTCTCAATAATAAAAAAATTACGATAAATTAAATACTTTGTTATCCTCCGCTAACCAATTTGTTGATACAAATTAATTACTCCTCAAAGTAACTGCCGCGTGGATGCTGCACGGTGCACCTAGATTTCAACGAATTATTTTTAAGTAGGTAAGTAATCTGACGTCACAAACAACAGAAGTTGTCTAATCAAAAACGATTGCCATTAGATCGAATACAATATACTTAGTAAATTTTGCTCGTTATTTTATGAAATGTAACAGTACAACAACTTACAATGTTATCTTGTATACATAGAAAAACATCCGCTTCTTATACAGATATAATAAATTACACGCACTTAAGATTTATCAGGTTATCGACGAGTACCTTTTATCTTTCTTTAAATCTATTTAATATTGAAAACACAACACACAGCATAATGATTATATTTTTAATACAACAAGCACCGTCGATTCAGCGAGTTACGATTACTTAAAACTCATATGACTATATTTTGAAACCAAATTAAATCATTGTTTAAAGCATAACTAGTGAATAATATAGAAGGAGATTCTTTTTTACAATTTCTTCAGAGTACAATGGAAACATGTCTGTCTAACAAATTACTTTAAAAATACGTGTGTTAAACGGTAAAAAAAATTAAAAGTATAATGTATCTGACATGTGAAATAATACATATTGTTTTTGTTTGAAATGACACGGACTTTAATAATATTTTACGCTAATACATGTAATTTGAAGTTTAAAATTTATTGTGTTCCATCTAAATAACACGCTATACTTTCTTATAAATATTTCAGTTACTTCTCTCTTACTATAATATTGTTAATATTAAACCTTTGGCACTTAGATAAATATTCATGACTAAACATTAAAATGGCACATTTTAATAAATGACATTTATCTATATATAATCTTTTGGCACATTAGAATTCACTGGTTCTTTGGATTAATTAATAAGTGTTTAAAATACTTAATCATATTTACGTATTAAATACCTACTAATATTTCTAAGGGCGAACTTAAATCACGTAACTCCATCTGACGTTTATTATCTATACATTGTTGTGTTACAAAGGAACATTTTACAATGACCCTATACGGAAATAGCATTGAATTCGCAATTAACTTCATATGAATTTAAATCATATAACATAAACTCTCTCGAGAACGCGAAACATAATTAAATGTCTCTTCATCTTCTAGTTGTAATTCAAAGCACAAAGTATTAGATGCTCCTAGTGTTTCTTCTTTCTATCCATTTTTTAACCCAACATCTTTTTTTACGCTTTCTTTTATTTAATTCTTGTCTTAGAAGAGCAGAGATAATTAAAACAGCCTCACGCATGATAGCAACACTGCATACGCATGATAGCGACTGGCTGAACTCGAAATACGATTCGTGCTTTCAAATTTTGTTTACACAGAGACATTCAATATTCAAAGACGATGCGATTATCGCCCTTCGACGTACGATACCGTACATATAGTTTACATGATGATATTCTTTTTCTTTTTTCGATAATCGTATCTTCGAGGCGAGAAACTCTCTCCGTGTAAATGAGGCTATGGTAATTCGCGACATCATTGTCTGTAACACTTCGAGCCATTTAATATTGGTATCCATTGTGACAGCTATTATTTATTATATAATAGCTGTCACAATGGGTATCGATATACCGATATCGTATATTCTATTATATATTCATGTATTACGTTAGACACGGCTGTATGGACTTCAGTTTCATTTGCACGATTGAAATGGTCACTTTAGATTACATATCTGATTTCATAGTAAGTACAATTATTTCATTACTTTTGAGTTGATTAAATACAGTAATTAAATAGTATTAATCGGTATTTGGTACCCTTTATTTTAAAATTATGTATAACATCCAAACTGATCAGCAGTTAATTAAGGTGTTTTAGATCCCATGGAGAGAACTCCTATGATAGATAACATATTTCGTGATGCCGTTAAAACATTTCTTGTCATCTGTGCTTATGAAAGTGTTACAATAATCAATAAGGTTAGCTTTATAACTACCTATTACAAACGCGCGTCTAATTGCCATTCTTGTTTTAGAAATACTGAAGACGACAAAATATTGATTAACAAATGATTAAAAATATTTAAAAGCTCACCATAGTTAAACCACCACAATCAGTATTTAAGCTGAAAGAATCATGAAATTAATTAAATTGATTTAATACAGAAATACATTAATTTCTGTGTTCTACCCATATGCTGTGTTTAAAGCGACGCCATCCTTGGGAACTTCATAGATAAGAAACATACCACAAAAAATGTAAACAAAACGTCAACTATTAGGAATTATTGGCAACTACAAAATTGCTATTCGCGGAAAAAGATGGAGCATTACAGTTTTATTTAGTAGTTTCCCAAATTAATATTTATTTCTATGCCAAAAATATGTGAACACGGAATAATTACTTTATGCTTAAGAGCGACGAGTTGACACGACAACATTAACAAAAATATAACATAAACAACGTAACAAAACTAAATTTAAAAATGATCAAAACTATAAATAATTAAAGAAAATTTTGAATTAATTTAACGATTATGAAATGTATTAATTAATCCATTCCGCTATCGAAACCTATTATAATACGAAACACTGTGGATTCAACCCCATCCTCTTATATAATATATTAGTGACAGAACTGGAAAAAAGTTATTGATTTGCCTGAAATTTGTTGTAGAATTTTTTGTGTAGAATGGTGGAAATTTAATATAAAGATTTAATATAAAGTATACACTGCACATTTTTCTATAAACAAAGGAGCATATAAGACGCGCGTTTGTCGAGTGATAATAGTTTTAATATATTACTATTGAATGACAACATAATAGTACTCATATGAAACATTAATAATCTCTTAATATCTAAATATACATACAAAAATCATAAGTATCTTTAATGCCATTTGGAGTATAAAATTACAAAAATCTCAAAAAAACTTACATTATAAATCGAGTAAAACGAGAGTTCGAAATATACATCTACTCTGATATATGCTTAATATTAAAACTTATTCGTAAATCCTTTAAGTATAGTAACCATGTTATTAACAATATTTCTATGCAATACGTGCATGATACATACTTTTAAAATTATATTTTAAGGGCATTACACATTTGAAATAAACATTCCCTTAATCCTTTTCAAATTATCACGATCTTGGAAAGTTATACGTAACTGAAATTCGAGCAAGAAGACACTTTATTTCAAATGATAAAGCTGTACTTAAAAATTAATAATAATCATTAAAAAATTAAAATTAACAAATATATAACTTAATACTTGGGATTTTATTAAGTAACAACAGTAAAAATTTGGGCGTTTCATTCATTCGTTTTGCTATTATCTGCCATTAAATGCAATGTCTTCGTTCACTCTTTAGTTTTTGGTTTGACTTGCTATTAATAAAGTTACCTATAACAGCTTTGGTTTTATTCAAGTTGTTGTAAAAATAAGTACCTAAGTAAGTAAATAGAGTTCTACAAAAATCCGATGTCACAAAAATCGCAACTCAAAGCAACAACACTTCAGCGAATCACGATAAATAGTGAAGGGGTTACCCTGTCAACAAATATTTCAAGAATATAAGTGCGAAACAATGTCTTCAGTGAAAAAGAAATTCTATACACTTCTTTTTATAGCATTTTTGTTTTTTTATACGCACAGTTTAAATTAACTTATTAACATTTGCCTAAAGCGTGGATTGTCTAACCGCCGTTTCCGTCTTTTATCTACAGATAGCGAAAGGGCTAACAGAGTTTAATTTCTACCCACTTCTGTTATTTTTAGTAAATTATTAAAGAATGCTAGGTAATAAATAATCTTACTTTTATCTGTTGATTGAATATTGGAATCGGCAATTAGTATCAAGTCTATTACAAACACTGCTACAATCTACTACAACTGTTCGATTCTAAAGTAATTGCATCTCTTTCTTTTTGAATTAGTACGAAAGTGACGACAACTTAGTTCTGTTAAGCCGTATAAACAAGAAATAATTAGTATTTAGCTGTCTCGGATTTCCCGGGAGTAAAAAGCGGCTCAATTTGGTTTAAGAATATCCCAACAAAATGGTTAACATTATTTACAACTAAACTATGTAGGAAAAAATAAAATTACACGACTCAATTGGTGTTTTCATAAACTAAATTAATCATCGAAAATATAATTGGTCGTATTTTATTTTTCGTGTCTGTAGTATCAGTACTCCCGGCGGCAGTAATACCCCAGAGATTGGCATTTCTGGCATAGGTGCTGGGGATGTATCTTGGACTGGTCGCTTACATCCAAACCATCAGGCTTCTCAAGAGGCCGCTGGAATAGTAAAATATTATTTAAAATTAAAATAAGCAATCAAATGGCCTGCCTTAGGGTAAGCAGATTTAGATCACGTGTGTAGACTACATATAGAACAAATAGTTGTCCAGTTTGAGGTCACGGAAAATCATTAAAAGAAAAATTCTACATAGTCTAAGCAGTAAAGGTAAAGTAAGGTAAGGTAAGTTTTAAATTTATTTTCAAAAAGGCGTGAAAAACGACTAAACTCCACTTGTTGATAAGATAAGTTGCCGTGAAATGGCGTCGTTTGAAGTAACACCTATCGCAAGAAAGAGGAAAAACGCATGCTCGAAGAGTTTCTTTGATAATACATCAAAGAAGGGATTTACTAAATTTCTCGGTGCGTAAAATGTAAGTCCAAAAATGGTGGAAACTACGAAGACCGGCAGGTGTGTTCTTATAAAGAAGACAGGTTGACGAGTTAAAAAGCTCTTCAGATTACATCCCGTGGTGCAACTGATAAGAGTCGTTCAGCGTGACAATGAATGCCTCGTCGCAAAAATTAGTTGTTCCGGAGCTTCAAAGTGACATCACTTATAGCAGGATATCATTTATTGTGAAGCTAATACAATGCCTGGATCGTTTTTTCTTCCCGAATAGCAGATCATGCGTAGATTAAACCCCATATAAGTAATATTCACACGTTGCGAAATAAACGAAAAAAATTTTTTGTTGAATTATTATATCATCAATGTATTGTTTACCTGTTTATGTGGGAACACGTTAATTCGACATTTGATGCACTCCTGCCCGTTGTTAGCCCAGGAGTTGCCGCTCATCCACTTGCGTTTGCATTTAGGACACTTGTACTCGCCGAAGCACCGCTTCTTGCCCTGGTATGGGGTCAGGCCCTCGCCTTTTGGGCGAGCCTGGAATTAAGCCACTTATTTATCAGCGAGAGACGTATTGAAAAATCTAGACAGTATTTTGGAAATACCCTTATGGCTCAATATTAGATCACATTGATAGAGGAAATAAGACATTTTATTTATCAGGTAATGTTCAAGAAACATTTAATAGTTCCAGTGTGTGAATGAAAGAAAGTAAGGAGATGAATAAGGTATTGGTCTCTGGATACTGCATATTATCAGAGCTCTTAATGTAACAAGATTTTTAAAACACCTCATTAAGTGACTAATGACAACATATTGAGAGAAAGAGACACAAATCGCCCCAAAAAGACTTATCCAGTAACAGCATCAGTGATAGAAGCCGAAGAAATACTATTTATTTATTCTCAAGTACCAAGGAAACCTGTTCTCAAATTACACTTATTTATTGTTATAAATAAAATGAGTGACAAATACCGTAAATATCTGTACCACTATGTAACAAATAATAAGTACCTACTTTAACTGGGGACCAGTTTCACTTAGAATTGCGAACTGAAGACTTAAAATCATATCAAAATCTTATCTTATCTTGGTAGTAGATATTTGTAAAATATGAAACTACAATTATTAGTGAATAACTTGTAAGTTTTACCTACTCTTTAATTTTAAAAAGCTGAATAATATAAGCGATTGTCAAAAGCTTAGTTAAACACATTTTCATTGGATTGGCTCCTTTTTTACAGGTTTTTCTCTACTTAATTACGTCAACGCTAAATTTTGATGCAAAATTTACCCCTACTAAGGTCGACATGGAAACACATTCATATTTCTATATGATCGGCGATTGAGATTTTTTTTATATAAAAGCCATTAGTAGATTAAATACATTACAAAAATTAGAACTTAAATATATTTTTCCATCTTTTTAAAATCGGATATACAAAACACGCATGCTCTTTACACCTACACACAACACAGTAACGGGTAACGGTCATAATGCGCGCGCGCAGCGTTCGGCAAAGTTCTCAGAAGGCGGGATGTGGTTCAGCTATTATTTCTCCGACAAGTAAACACTTTGACAACTAACGAAAACAATGATCTGTATTCTCGTTAAGAAACCCTATACAGTTCTATATCAGCGAAATATTTGAGATGAATATTTTAACATTCTATCACGTTCTTTAATGCGGTAACCCTATATACCCAGGTACAGTTATCAGCATAAGTAAGTGATAGTTTTTTATGACAAATACGTCAAAATAAATAAGGGTGATGAGATCACAATATTAAACTCTTAATTTTCCGTAGAGTGTTCTATCAATTTAGGAAAATAATCATTTGAATTTGTTGCATTAGCCCTCAAAAGTTATGTATATATAGATACGTAATCTATAGCACTGACTTTGAATGGAAAGTATACTCGATAATTGCTACATTTAACACATTAATTAAAAATTAATGTTTTTTGTATAAATAATTTATAAAAAAAAAGTTTCGATATAAAACAAAAAGATTGGAAACAAGACATAAAAATTTGGCATAACAGCTTACTATAAAAGTTTATTCTATTACGAGATATCCATCTCATCGGTCTTGGTAAACTGTTGGTACCTACTTTCTGAAATGTAATTCATCATTGTTGTATAAAATATATTCTGTTCTATTCTATATTTAAACTCAGTCAACTTTGTACCACCTACAAGCTACCACTTAAGCATACTACTAAAAATACCCGAAGTAATTGGAAGAAGTGTAAACATTAAAACTGTCATTTCTTACCCATACAGAACTAGGTACCGACTTTAATTAATTTATTTTTTTGGTTTTTCTTGAAGGTAGCCCTTAATTATTACAACAAGATGTTGTTTTTAAACTACCCCTAAATTAAGGTGTTTTGTTAAAACACAATAACATATATGCAAATCGGTCAAATGGCTTGAATTTTAGCGAGACTTACGAACAGCTATTTGTTTCTATATATGTATAAGAGAGGTTAAAGATTATATTAAAATTATAAAGATATAATTTAAAATTAAATTGTTATTAGAGAGAAGTTTGAGAACGCGATAGGCTTCCTGAATTGAAGAAAATTAAAGTGTAAAAATAATGTGCGTGTGTATTGGCATCGTGCCGACGTCTTACCGAATCATACTCAATCGGAATCAAATTGCTATCTATATACATATTACAAGTAGTTTAGAAGATATAACATTATCATATGCTACTTTGAGAACCATTCATTTTGCAAAAGTATAATTTAGTGTAAGTTTCACATGACCAATTCTATAATGGCTATACGATTAACATTTTCGCTACTTCAGTAGGCTGAAGTAAAACTCAAGCACATTATCAATTTCATAGATATTAGCTCTTATTTCATTAAAGAAATTAAATCTATGTTGAATACTATAAATTCTGCCAGAGCAGTTTTGAATATATTATATATACAATCTTCTGCTAATGTTATTACACAATCTTAGATGCTAATTAATGTTGAGTTCTTGAAAGTATGTACCAGTTGTACGTACACATTTAATGTAATGTATACATTGGTACGTACTTGGTTAAAAATGTTGATCTAATTATTGATCTAATTAAGGATTTTTTATTACATTGCTTGAGATTGTTCGCATACATCATGCTATAGATTGGAAAAATTAGAACAAATTCTATTTTTCCATCTAACTCGATTATCCTCGTACAGACTGTTATTAGAATTATTTTCAGTGTCTACGAGTATGAAAAATTTCTAAAATAGTCCCAATACATATGTACCTGAGGACAATCTCCAATGTAGTGTCCTTTCTTGAAGCACAAATGGCACATGTACGCAGGCGGCGGGGGGCGCGAAGGTCTCCTTAAGGACAGTGCCGCGAAATGCTCAGCGAGAGAGTTAGTGTCATCGGTGGGAGGTGGGGCGGAGCCCTGCGTGGCCGTCGGCAGCGGGCCCCAGACTGAACCTGGCATCCACTGAAAAATTAAAAAAGATATATATTAGTTCTTTTAAGTAGTTCATCCTCGAAGAACAGAACGTCTGTCAGTACCCCTAGCTACACGGCCAATTGTCCCGTTTTATCTTTAGTGGTTCCACACTTCGCAAAGCAACTTAACCACTCAAAATTAAAAATTTTAGTGCCTTAGAGTTCCCGTGAAATTAATCCAGCAAAACTAATACGGCCGTACCAAGATTGATACCTGCTTTCACTTGAAATCGACCAGCGTGGTGTTAAGGTTTAAACTTCTTTGCTTTTTATGTAGGAAGGCCTGTGCCCAAGTAGTATGTACATAAGCTTAATAAATAAGTATATAGCATATTGTGGTTCCATATTTTCCAGAAAAATGATTAACCGTTCTTACACAAAATAAGAGTGATAGCATTGTTAGTTGGTTTCTGACTTCAGTATTTTAGATTCTAACATAAATTATTGTAGTGTCATAAATATATCTAAACTATGTAGTAACTGCTTCAACTCAAAGTGAATTCTTAAGATAAAAACCAGTCGTTTGTTGTTGAGTTCTAAATTAAATTCCTCACAAAAGATAACTTGCAATTTACACTACCTACTTATTTATTTAATCCTTATTGCACGAAATTGGTGTTAATAGTGGACTTTACGCTATACAGCATTCCATCCCAGTCGACCAGAAGTTAGGATACAAAACCAAGTATAAAGATAGTTCTTGAATGAAAAACAATGCAATGATAAGTTCTTGAATACAAACGAACTAAAGTTGTTGCTCTTGAAAACATCTCTTATTACAAGTACATAAAGTGCTCTATTAGAAACCTTTGTTTCTTTGTAAATTATTCAAGATATACATACTATACCTATCTAATGTTGAAAGACCTACTAAACTGTAGAGCTTCCGCCGACGCATAGCTGTGTAGACGATTAGTCAAATTAAATCGCAGTCAATAAAGAAGCCGCATTCTCATTGGCCGGTCAGGGTGCGCACGCGCATCTGTGTAACGAATTACGTCGGTGGCCCTAGGAGCACCACAAGATTACTTATTGCGGACTGTTTAGATACAAGTTTTTTTATACCAATTTATGTCCCATAAAAGATCCAGTGGATGGTAAATCAATATTGCCTTGACTCACTCATTGTTTAATAATAACTTTGAACAAAGTTCTTACGGTTCTCGAAAATTCTTTGTATCTAACTGTTCACATTCTACCTTTTGACATTAAAATACGTCTAATAGAAAGTAAATCACTCCATCTACACGCTATTGGTAGATTGATAGATATATATATTTTTTTAATTTTTGCGTTATTTAGGTCTAATTATGAACTCCAAGCTTGGCATGTGACGCGAGTTGTTTACATATCAATCCAGACTTCCAGACTTTGGAGTCGACACGTTACAGTCTAGACGTTCAGTTGAGGAGTTCAGGAATTTTGTGAATTATCGTAATTCACAAAATTGTTAAAAATCAGTGGGATGTCATGGATTTGTTGAGTAATCTTTCTCTTAAAACGAGTGTTAGTAAAAGAAAATAAAAAATCGAAGTTAATGATCGTCGTTTATAATATAATAACTTCATAAGTGCCTCATAGTTATCTACCAAATAAATTGATTTAAGTTTAGATTGCCCAGTCTGGATTTATAGGACATTTATAATGTTTCTCCATCAATTATCTTTACCATATTCATGGTCCATTTCTATGAGCGCGCGTTGAATCGTGAATCATCACGACTTGTCACCTTGATGTATTTTGTACTCTACTGCACAGGGTTAAGTTTTATTTTACTTAACATTGAGAGTTCAAATTAGAATGCTTTTTAATTCAGTTTAAATAAGCTGCACGGAGATATTAACACAATGGACTCAATAGGTTTTAGGCGATACAGTTTGTGTTTTATATTGTGATATTTGAAAAGTATTTTTTTATTAATTCTAGTACTCAAATCTTTTGTTTCGTTTGACGCACACTTTTTAGAATGTAAAGCTCAGTCGAATTATATTTATAATTCAATTTATCTTTTCTAGGAAAAATGGGAATTTGAACCGTTGATACATTGTACACAATAAAGTTTGTTAGTTTTTTGTTATACTACGGGACCTTTATAATTTTCGGGTATAATTTCGCCTACTAGAAAATTTCTAACACTGCAAGCTGTACTCGACGTTGTGGTAAAGCGAAGTGGTGCAATTTATTCGAATAAAACGCTTCCATACAAACGATTGATTTTTGAAGAGAATAAATTCCAGTTTAAGAGTTGAGACAGGTAGGCATGAATTTCGAAAATTGCTAGTAATGTATTCAACACAATATGAATTTTCAAAAATAGTTGAATTTACAGAACTGGCATATTACTTAAGTGTCTCCATAACAATAATGTTAACTACACTGCTGTGTTCCGGCAGTTAATCAAAGTCAAAGTTAAATTCATTTATACAGTCTTATGAAAGTTAAGATTGGAGAATATAATAATTTTTATTGGTCATCATCATATCAGTCGAGAAACGCAAAAGCTGTTCATAGACTTCCCCCAAAAAACTCCAAAGCGATTGGTCCTGCGCTGACCGCATCCAGCGGCTTCCCGCGACCTTTATCAGACCGTCAGTCCACCTTGGAGGAGGAGACAATTTCGTTGTCAATTTTTAATTATAATTTGGTTTATATTTTGTGACAAATAGCAGTCAATATAGGTACAATATGGAATTTAATAATTGTATTAAGACGTTATACTTAAAGAATACATGAGTGGCATAACCTGTCCAAAGTTAGTCTAACTTTAAGCATCGTTTTGTTGGGGCACTTGGAGGTACTACGCTGCTAGTTTCTCTGTGAATGGGTATCCTTCGGCTTGACTAGAATAAATAATATTAAAAACATCGCCATTACGTTACAGTTTATATTTTTACTGGGCCATGCATTTAAATGAAAGATAGCAAATAATTAGCGCATCTATTTGCGTCGACCCATTGAGTGCATCTGCCAGATCTGATATGAGACAGTTTATTTTGTTAGTTCAGGCTTAGTTTGAAGATTCAACAAAATATACACCGTCAGCCGTATACAAAATACCGACAAATATTGAGACGAAGGCATGGAAAGATCTTCAGCATTTTAGGGAAAAAAAAACTCACTTTGGAAAAATATAATCTTATGTTGTATCAATATTTTAAGGAGTTTTAAATCTTCATTAGTATATATTGGATGTAGAGTTTAGCTTTAAACAAAATTCAGATACCGTAAAATAAATGCTGTTCGATAAATGCAATCGCTATCGATAAACGGAAAATGTCAGAGATTTGACATAAGCCCTCCTCGCTCAGCTATCTAGCTTAAACGTCAAATCCCATACATTCTTCATTGAGCGACAGATATTGGAAACGCGTGATGTCTAAGGCGGAGGACTCTTTTCATTATTGATTGTAATGTTCAAGACTTCTCGAACCTATAATTTACAAGGAAAAATAGTTGTATCTTTTAAATATCTATCATGTCTGCAGATACTTTATTTCATCATCATCTACAGCCTATATACATGCCACTGCTGATCATAGGTCTTCTTTCATTGGAGGTAAACATGAGGAGTTTGGGGTTACACCACCACGCAGGCCCAATGCGGCTTGGTGGGTGAAAGCAGTGGCCGTAACAACCGGTACTAATGGCTTAACCTGCTTTCCAGAGCACCGAGGAGTTTAATATAACAAATTTGATTCACCCATCCAGAAACCAACCTTGGTGAAAGTTGCTTTGTTTTCGTTATCGGAACCAGAGGATTCTAGTCACAACGCCAACGAACTCCTCGATACTTTACTTAAGACATTATTAATGATAACTGTCGATTTCTGAGCTATTAATTATTTTATTCTAACTAAATATATGTGCCTAATTCATGACAAAACTACCTAACTAATAATATGGTTAACAATATTTAAATATAGCAACCGACGAAACTAATTAGAGAATAATAATGTTATAACTAGAGCACTACTTTTTAAAACGTTTGCTCAATTTCTTACGATTTAGATTTATAAAAATCGATTCTTTAATCTATGACACATTTCTGTAAAAGAATTTTATGAAATGATAAAGATGTCAGCAAAACCATTGATAAAAAATGATAATGAAACGCAATTTCATTTTAACTAACTTCAACATATTTACCGAGAATAAAATATACAATTAGAAGAACATAACATATACTAACTTAGAGTTCGTAGCTTTAAGCTCTCTTGAATTTTTAAACAAACATAATAATCATTATTCAAAACAAATACTTTATAGCTCCCATTAATTAAAATAATTGTAATGAATCACATATTATCAAAAAACTGAACCAATCAATCAAACCCAAACAATGACCCATTCATTTGGTAACTGATTTCTTCGATTGTAACACTTAAACGAGAGTACTTTGGCAAACAACGATCAATAGTGAACTAAGTAGTAATCAGAGTCAAATTATTATATTCGACTTTGATACATTTATATATAATATTGTAAACTTATTGAACATCGATCTAAGCCGTTCTGTTCGAAAATCCACCCGGATTTCTTGTCCTGGGATTGAAATGTAATATTCTCTACATATACTTGGAAATATAACGAGTAAGTAATATATCGTTAAACTCACGTAGGGTAGTATATAGTTATTATCTTTTAGAACACAGAGGCGGCTGATGACCAAATAACTCTAAACGCTCACCTATATAACTGAAATATTTACTGAAATTCAAACACACACACGCAAAATGAAAACATTGATTTGGTGGAAATTAAATATTTCTTTTGTAACTTAATACTATTGGCCTAAAGTTGAATATAAAGCATTCCGATTTCTTTCCTTGTAAATTGACTGAAGCTGTGTTGAGTCTGCTCAAACATAATACCAACACCATTCACCCAATACGAGCATAGGCAGAGCGTTGTACTCTAGATTCGGTAAAAATAGAGTTTATGTACAACACCGTCGCACTCGCATGTTTTCTGAAACCAGCTCTTTAAGATCCACGACTACTTATAAAAATTGAATTTACTATGAGTATAGTAATCATAGTTTAAATTTATATGAGACTCTAATTTTTTTTTCACAATTACCTACCGAATTGAGCTGAGCTGTTTGTCTGAATGAAAAAAAAAAAAATTTGATACGAAAATTAAATTTGCTAGATTCCGTGAGGTTTGAGTTTGATTGGAAGCAAATGCTATGTATTTCTTTTTGTCAAAAAATTTGCTTGAAAACACTAAAAATTACTTCATTGAAATTAAAACCTTTTTTTTTAATTTTGCTATCAGCGTTAATGCCCGGTTTCATTCACAAACTTACTTGATCATTTTGATCATGTGTTAGATAGAGCAAGCCGAGTAGCGCCTGAGGACACCCCCCAGTCTTGCCACACCACTGCGGCAGATCCGCCCCCAAAGCCGTCGGCGACATCCCTGCATCAGAACTCTTCACACCACTCAGACACTCGCGGAATGGAATGTTTCAACCAAAAATTAAGTTTTATCGTTCTTTTGTTTTCGGTCAAGCCATGTCAGCGCGCGGCCCGGCCGTTTGGTATTTTTGGATCGCGCGTCTGTTGAGCGGGATGCGCGCGCGCCGGCCACACTATGACTAGCTGCCGCTCCTTAAGATGGGAGATGTGGAAATTAGGGACGACTAATTAAATGAAATTATCGATACATCACCGCGTTATAAAACGTTCGAAGTAGGCTATTGTAGAAAACACGAAAATGTAAAAAATTGTGTATCAGAGTAGAAAAATAGAAAATAACAAATGAAAAAGAAAATAATGTGCTTCATCGATATATTTATTTAAGTATATTTTTTCTGCTGTTCCAAACGGGCTCCAAATCAGCCTACTGGTGATTAATTGAAAAATAATTTCCTTCGCTCGATTTAATTAAAGCAGTAGCAATTATTAACAGCATTACCAAATTGTAATTGAATTTATCCCATGTCTCTTAAGTACACTGACGTCTGTCCATTAACCATACATTTACGTCTCTCTTTCTTATAAAAGCTAGTAAGGTTTTGCTTATATCACTTATATTATGTCAAAAGAAAAATATAATTCAACTTTACAAATAAGAAACTCGCCAAAAATTAAAACACTTCGAGAAGATAAATTACTATATAATCGATAATTGTCATCGATATTTCGACAACACTATAGCACATGTGGCCGCACCCGACCGCGCCGGGACTCCTCGGAGAGCAATATTTTCGTTCGCCCCCCTACCACGGCATCAGAGTAAAGTGCGTCTGCGCACATTATTGCCAATGTTAATAAACATTCAGAAAGAATATAAAATGATGATTATGGTGATATTTCAGCTCGAATGTTATCATATCCTACCTTGTACAATGTAGCATTTGTAAAATTGTGTACAATAAAGTATATTCTATCAGTCTTTCATATCCATATCCATTTATTTAAAAAAATATATTCAGTCTGTGGTTTCAGTTGAGTATATTCTTATGATTGATTCGCGCCCATGTCACTGGAGGAAGAACCAAACTTCTTAATCTAAATTTTAACACAGAGCTGCTTAGACAATATCAGGGTTTATTCATTACAAGAAGGCTACAATGAATCGGTTCATAAACTCATTGATAAGTTACTGTTTACTGATTAGAAGAGTATTAACTGGTTCCACTGAAAATCAGTGTCAATGTATTTTTACATCCTTTGATATAAAGCTGAATGACAACCATTATAGTTGCATATCATATCAAATGTATAAATATCCCTTTAAATAGTATTTTGTAACTGTTTAAACTATAATTCATGATAGTTGCAAAAAATATTTTTCATTATTTTAAAACAATGTTTCATACTTTTATTAATATTTATAATATGATATATATATGATATAAATGATGAAACGTTAGTTATAAAATAGTATTCTATTCAAATAATTATATAGATTGACGTTAAGGCCATTCCTAGCGAATACAGGTTACTGCAGTTAAATTTACAATGGTCTCAAGTTCAGAACAACGAACGAATGATACGGTACTGAAACTTTGGTTTTGAGTTTACAGCAAATTAGTATATTGTAAACAATCGCATGCGCATTTACTTTAATTTAAAACCGTTATTTTGAACTTTTATATACATAAATACGTTATTGGAATCTTCTTATTATTATAGAAGGACGGCCGCTTTGTCGAGTGGTTATTACCCCTGTCTACTTAGCCAGAGAGAATCCCGGTTGAGACAGATATTTTTTTATTTTACTTATTTTTGATATTAATATAAATATTACTCTTCATATTTCTCCGTTATTTGGTCAAGATATATTATTTTGATTATTTCTTACATGCTAGATATCCCATACAATTTCTATGACTATTCGGAAATACTGTATCTGGTTCTTACTCTCCCATATCTAGATGGCTTGGCTCAATGCGGGGTGGTTGTAAACGGTTGCCGTTACAA
The DNA here is from genome assembly GCA_943193645.1 of Acentria ephemerella. Lineage (NCBI taxonomy): Eukaryota > Metazoa > Arthropoda > Insecta > Lepidoptera > Crambidae > Acentria > Acentria ephemerella. Next base: position 2,061,417 of record OW971891.1, read on the forward strand.
CCGGGAGCATCGGCTTAACGTAACTTAACCACGGAACCCATTGAGATATTGTCCCCATTATAGTAAATAAATACTTTAAATTTATGTAACCTTAAGTAACTTGTATTAACCATTGATTTATAATCAACTTTATTTATTTAACAATTTATGTACACATATACAATTTTAAAAAATATATTAGACACAGAAAGAATGTACAAAGGGTACTAGTTATTTCTAAAAAAATCTCTTCCAGTAGACCCGCGAAAAGAGAGCTTCAAAATAGGGACAGCTGTCCTTTTTGATATCATATCGATAGAAAGATTTAGTTTGCACTTTAGAGCCCGATGCCGAAGATGAAAGTAAGCTACGCTCGGATCTTATTTTATCTTATCTTGATGTAGAGCCAGGATTATTACTCCCGGTGCACGTCGACCCAATGGGATCTTTTGTGCTTCCCTAATCCTACTGACTGCTCGGATACTACAACCACTGAGGAACTGTTTTCAAATTAAACTTAATTTTTTTTTACTAAACACCGTAGTGACCTTTTGCTGTGTAGAAAGTAAAGAAGCTATTCATATTTTAGCGCATTTTGATTTTATCTGTCTTCTTTTTGCTGATCTAAGTTTAAAATTAAAAGTAAATTATATTAAATAAGCTGCTAATTAACATGGACTGTTCATTACTGAACATCATCATAACCAAACTTAACCTAACAACAATAATATTTGCTCATCAAAAATCCTTATTGTATCAATCAGAACACTGATTATTGTTAAATCAGAATTTTTTTTTGGGCAAGTATTGGCAACTAATACTACTCATTTGTTGCTAATATAAGTATTTCTCTTAAAAATTGAATTGAATTGTTGAGAATCTTCGGAATTTTTTGTAAGATATAAAGAAACCTTTCACAGTTAGGTCTAGTACTTAGGTTTTCAAGTGCCATAAAGTAACAGAAATTATGTGACATTTTGTTTAAGTTAGTGTTAAATCACAGATAATGTTTTGTGTATTACAAGTGGCTGTCAAGGCATTTAATTTCAAAGAAGTTTAAAGGACCACTTCCACAAAATGTACACTTCAATTTTTTTTTATATGGACGTTGTGTGAAGGGAAATATCTATCGAAACAAAATGATACACAGCATTCCTAGACAATTTATATAAATATTTATGTTATATTTTAAAGAGGGTAATTAAATAAGATTGTTTATGTATGTTTGTGTTGGCGACCTATAGTAAACCTTTTCGGGAACTGGCAACTCTAAATTTAAATGAAATTTGAACTCTAAATAGTGCTTTGATACGTTATTATGTGTAAAAGAAAAATCAGCCCTGTAACAACATTATACGCGTAACACAGAACGACGTGGTTTCTCTTATTCAAAATATTCAAAACTTTGCAAATAATTAATTTATTTATGTTGGCTATGTATACTAATTTAAAGACGTATAATTATTTTATAATTACTCAAACATAATTTATTGGGTTATGTACGATACTTTTTTCTAAATCGTGTGTTTTGTAAGAATATTACTTAATGCTTCTCACTTCCTCCATCTTTATACATAAAATACTTTAAAAAAGATTACATTATATAGAATATAGATTATAATAATAACATCATAACTGGCTAAGCAATATTTCAGTAATATATTTATTAACCATATTAAAAACTCAAATACTCTTAGATGCCTACGTCATTTAATTATGCGATTTCAAAGAACTTTGTAAATGAGTTTATTTAAATAAAGATATTTTGACTTTGACTTTGACTGTGGTATAAATAGTTAGTATTTAGTCGGATTTTAACAGCCTGAAACTGTTTTGGGAGCCGCCTCATAAGCGATATAGTTGTGGCATAGCAGACGTCTATATAACTGTGTCTGTATACCGTCGGGTTATGTAAATGTAAGGTGCACTTGTTAACCACCATTTATATTATTGTTAGTATGTAAGTTTCGGGTATATTGCGACTGTATTGGAGTCGAATAGTATGCTCTGTTCTGTGACTTCGTCACCTCAAATAACAAATATCAAAAATCTTCCAATTCAGTTACTGAGTCATGTTTATAACGAATTAATTCATTAACGAATAGATCATTTTATGTATGAAGTCGATTAATCAATCTGTTGACAATGTTTAAAGGAAAATTCACAAATTATAGTTATTATTTATTTAATAATTAATGTAAACTGTACACATAAACATTAACATAAGAAATGAAAACATGATAAAGATCTCAAAAGGTGTGGCTTATTTCACCCCACCAGCGATAGGATAAGTGCTAAGTTGTTATTTTCTTGTACCTTATAACACGACCATTTTCAATTCAGTATACCAATAATTAATGTTTCACTGTTTTCATGTGTATACGTTCATCCCAATTAGATCGCTAATGAATGATAACTCGAACCTTGTACACTACAACAGCTGATGATTGTGTATCTGTATATTCTATGTATCAAGATATTTAGGCACTTGGGTTCAATAAATTCTTCTTCAATATATTGCCAAAAAATCACAGTTTACCGTAGTTTTATTTATGTAATAATACCTTCAGTTCGTAGCTTTGCCCGCGAGGCCACAGGAAACAAATGAGTTTTTAAACAAAAATTATAAACCCATATACAAACCAATAGAAAATATCTTAAACAGAGTAATGAGGACGAAGATGCACCATGCTCCCGTCAAGCACATATAGGATTTTTAAAGACTTTGTTGGTTGATGATTTTAGGAAATATGATATATTTTTATTTGATTTTTAGGGTTGTGAAGTCTTTAAAACTGTCTTGTTACTGCGACCTGAAAGATTTATTGTGACTTGCTACCAATAAATTTAAGTATCTCCTTGATTTGGTCACATTTTGTATACTTTAGAATCACGCTAACCTCCAGGATTTTAATGTAATGTGTCCCCCCAGATGAACGTTTTGTTTGTGATGAGAAGTCCACAGTCATATAAGAGGTGCATTGGGGTCTCTGTTTAGTTTTTAATAAACTATTAAAGTACTTTTTGTTTAACACAGCAGTTCTGTATTGGGGATTTTGAGCGTATGACCAGGCGTCCATAGACATTATTCAGGGGACTCCTGCATAAGTTTGCTTTTAAGAAACTCCATGGACTGGCTCTTTAGGATTCCACCAGAGAGTTCTGGGTCTATCAGTTGTCCCTGAGCTCCAGATTTAACTAATGCATATGTTATTTCATTAGCTATGACACTAGAGTGACTAGGCACCCATCTCATAGTATTTATATTTTCCACGCAATATTTTAATAGTGTTGAATCCATTATATATTAATTTTTAAGCGCTGCTTGGCTATCATTGCATATGTTTATTATATGGTTAACCCTAACGTACCGCAGGTGCTTGAGCTAGTACATTATTAATTTTGGATTGAGTATTTTATAGGTAAAGACTTAAAATATTTTCAAAAGTCGATAACTTTCGACTCTCGTTTTCCGCTGTAAGTTCCCACACGGTCAATGAAAGAGATGCTTTTTTAGGGATCGGCGTATGAAATTACGTTTGAAAGCATCGTAATAAACAAATTAATCATATCAAAAGGAACTTTTCCTTAAAAATAGATCGCTCAGGTATTTACAGTTTGATATGCACAAAATATCCCGCATAGCTATCCATAATAAAGATGATTGAACTCATTTCTATAAATCGTAAAAACAATAAGTGTTTTTTGACGATAATTTCTATTAAAAACTAAATAAAAGAGCACTGTTCGAGTTCTCAGATGCCTACAGTAAATTAAGTACGAAACAACAGCGCGACCATTTTTGGTTCTATCAGAATCTATTGATGATTGAGCAAATCACGATACTACGCTACTAAATATGAAAGGTCGTTTAAATGTAGATGTAGTAGATGGGAGAGCGTATCTTCTATTTGATCACGTAGGGGTATTGAACGGGCTCCATTGTAGTCAATTAAAGAGCGACATATCCACCAATTGAGTTTATTACTATAGTGATGCAACTGTTTTATTTTATGTCACTTTGACTAGTGAAGGGGCCGCTATCAGTTTAAATAACTGTCAATGCTTTTTGTTTAATATTTTCGTCAAAATCTATGCGTTTTCTGTAGTGTGAGAACTTACATTACATATCCTATAGGTCAATAATGATTACTATTAGTTAATAAGATTAACCAACATAAAAACTTTTTGCTATTAGTTTAGTAAGGCTACGTTCGATCCAGTAAAATTATTTAGAATTTTACTAAAGTAAAAATACTTAATTTTTAATTGTTATTACACCCTAACTATATTATCTAGAATGCAGTAAAAATAATGAAGAATGAAGTGTTATGGATTCCAGATAACGGAAACAGATTAATGTTATTATTAATTTTTACATTTAAATTTTCATTAATAGTGTAATATATAAAACCATGATCGAGAAGAAAAACCAAGCATATTTTTTATTTATTTAAGCATTAGTACTGTCCGGGACTGGAATCAAGGATCTCTAACATCAGCTTGGAAGGGTAGCAGGTATCTAGAGGTAGAGGTAGAGGTGACTACTTTGCCAGCCGGTCGTCAGAGTATTGTGTTCAATTCATATATATTGTATAGGCACTCTTGTAAATTTATTACGAAAGCACTTCTCTGATTTCTTGAATCTAAAAATCTTTTTGTTCCTTAATTTTTTTTTAAATTGTTATCGTTATTAATTTCAATTACACTGTAGCTACAAGAAAGATTTAGGAAATTGGCTATATAACGATATTCATTTTAATACTCTCACCTCTATAGTTTAGGAAAAACTACAGATTTGAAAGTACAACACTTTAAAGGCTATAAATAATGAAGGTCAATGTATATTGTTATATTTGTACTAGCAGTCAATCTAATTAAGTACAATGTTTTCTGTTCTTCAGTCTTAAACTTTCAAAATTCCGTTTTAAATTCCGTTGGTTTCGCTACGTAGTAACATTTTGTGTACATCAAGGAAATAGGAAACAAAGATACACAGCGTCCATTAAATTTTATTATCCTTGTTAAACCTTTCCTATTATTTCTGGTGACCCTTTCTTCTATTGTTTCTGGACCACATGTTTCACAGAAAGACTATCTCAACTTTTTATAACTAACATTTATTGTATCTTTTACGCAATTAGGAACATCTGGTATCGGTTCAATAGGCGGGTCGGATTTCTTTGTGATATTTTTTTAACTGCAAAGTAATTTATTTAATATTGTCTTGTCACATTGATACATAGGTATTAAAACTTTGGGCATTGAGAACATTTAATTCGGCACCGTTACACTTCAAACATACCAAGTTAATTACTAGTTATTTATTTATCTACTAAGAACTCGTTACATCTGAAATAATGTGGTTCAGTTATACAGTTGTTTGTAATATTTCTTATCTATAGACAGGCTGTTCAAAATTCGATAATAAAGGATTTAAAATTGTCTTTGGCCTTAAGCTGCAGAGAAACGATCATAATCAAATAACCGTTAACAAATACTTATAATGAACTTGTAATGAACGAATACAACGTGACTTGAAATATGTAGGGTTTGGTATAAATACGATTTATACTGCGTAATTACTCCTAAGAATAGTATTGCAATACCAGTGATTCCGTTTATTTTTCCTAAAATATTACAATTTTTAATTGTTATAACAAAATACGTTTACTTTATACAACGTTAGTAGTACATTGTGTTTGTTATTTATACATAACCGGTTAACGTGAATTAGTGTTTGGGAAAAGTATAATAGGAAGGTAATGTTTAAAGTTTAAGGGGTTGGAGATTAAGGTATTTTTTTCCAAATATCGTACCATATGTATTACTGGCATTTATTGAAAAATATAAAAATTTAAAAACTACGTTATGCCACTGTCAGTTGAAAGAGAATTTTCCAAAATTGACAGTTGTTTTATGTCACGTCGAGTTTCAATTTGTAAGATTTATTTGTGTTCTGTATGAGAAAATACGTTATCTTTATTACATTTATTTAAAAAATTTGTTTTCGGTGGTTTTACCTGTTATTATTGGTAAGTATTTCATGTAATATTTTTAGTACTTTTTATTACTTGAAATCCAAGGGCTGGAAAAACAGTTTATTACAGCCACGTAAAGTATTTTATACTAATATTACTTTTTATATCTATAAAAGAAAATAAAAAGATAGGTTTGTATAATAGTTTAGCGTACACTGGAAGAATAAATGGATGAAAAATTAAATTAAATAAAGTTGATAACGGAGCTGTTTATGTATCCCTCAATTAGTCAGTTTCTTGTACAGTTTTTTGCTAATTAAATAATTTTATTAATAATCCCAATTCCTAATTCCAACCGACCATTTGTTCGATATTTGTTCGCTTCGGCTGCTGTTTGTGTTAGAGCCTGTGTGTGTGTGTGTTAACGTTCGTCGGTAAGTATTAACATAAATCGGTGTTTAACTTTGGTAATCCTATACATATATATTATACTTTTTGTGCTTCCAGCCATTAATCTGCAATGTAAAAATGATTTTTATGAAATTCGGACCCGGGATTGGAACCCGGGACCCCTGTTCACTTAACCAGAGTTCCAGGTTTCAAGTTCGAATTCCAGTATTGCCAGATATTTGCACGATGAGTACGAATATTTGTACACGAGTCATGGATGTTTGTGTTTTTGGTTTATTTCTGTTATTGCTTTTTTAATAGTGAAAATTCGAGAAAATTCTCGAATGTTGGCACTTGCTAGGCCGTCATATTTGATGAAATTTATGACAGATACAACTATTTAAGTTTTTCAGTGTGTATAATGGGTGCCATTTTGGCTATTAATTGAAGTTACAGGCAACCTTCAATAATTCTACCCATTTCAATAGTTCTAAGTCGTGAAAGGTCATAGTTTAATTCCTGAACCTCGAAGAAGTTGCTATATTTACTGTAAAAATGTATAAAAAAATAACATTCAACTTTTTGCATAGTCACAATTAAAAAAAACTGCCGAAGGAATACGTAGCTAGCATTTCAAGCCGGAAACAAGATGGCGGAAACCGTGTGTCCTGCTGACATGGTGCCGTGGACACTTCCGCTGGGTCACTGGCGTCGCATTGTCCGCGTGCTTTGGTTTAACCTGTATCACAATGACATGACTGAAAGATACACTAAGAGTACAAACAAATAAAATTTAACTTACTTACAATCTACTTCATAGAAAAAAATATATAATATTTCTCACGTTAACTCCTATTATCTAGCATCATTAAGAGCTTGTATATACTAATATGTATATAAATATCAGAAATATCCCAAATAAACATAAAAACATCCATGACTCGTGAACAGATATTCGTACTCGTCATACGAATATCTGTACCTACCGGGATTCGAACCAGGTACCTCTGCCTAAGTCGACAGGGGTACTGACCAGATGGCCGTCACTCGACCAGATGATCGTAAAATTTTTGAATTGGTTACTTTTTTGTTTTGTTTTATTTTATAAATTATTTTTAAATTTACCACAAATTGAACATGAAAGATATTTTATGATACGCCAGCGGGATAGGTGTTAAAAAGTTAGAGGTTAGGAATATGAATAACTATCTTTTATAACTTATGTTATGTATAAAATAGTACATATATGATTTGATAATGATATGAGCAGCTTGTACCATAGCATGTTGGCCCAAAGGGGCCATCCAGAAATCAACCATGGCGAAGGTTGTCATCGAAACCAGAGCGAAAGTTACATAGTACAGAAAACTTTATAGTAAAAAAAGTTCACAATATAATAACATAATTGTAGATATTATAGTATGACTGTATGATATTCAACGACTAACGACTCAACAATGTTTTCGTATCGAGAAAGAAAAAGAATGCGTCTATTCAATTCTTAGTATTAGTTTCGATTAAGGTGTTCACAGAAGGCTGTATCAGCTGAATGTGACCCACGGTTAATAGGAACCGATAAGCTATAGGCGACTGTAGTTGGCAACATTGATGCCACAGACTAAACATTCACTACTTTGATAGAGCGGAGGACAGGCGAAGACAAAAGTGTTGACAATTTATTTATGCATGGTTTGTAACTGGTGTCTTTCAGGCCAAAGACGTTGTTTTTATATTTATTTATTTGTGATATTTCTTTCTGATACAATAGTGCTGGTTTTTATTGTGCATGCCAGCAATGGCAATGTATATATAAGAAGTTGATGATGATTGTTACTGTTACCTGTTATTTTTTATCCGTATCCATTGAGATTTCAAAGGTATAACAAAGTGGTAAAGCAATGCGTTTTTTGTATTTGATTTAAATAAAAACATCTTAGTAAAAATTTACAAAACTAAAAGTATGGGGATCCAAAACGCAATTGCGTCGCGACATAGCGTCGTTTTTTTCTTGTTATATAGTTTTAGCTCAAGTAAGTCATCGTTTCCTATAATTTAAAACCAAATCTTATATGACAACTAATCATTGGTTATTTATTATTGAAACACGCGAAGTAATTACGTGTATAAGTTATATCAGTTATTGGGTCAGTGTACTACGCTTATGCTACGATGGTATCACCTCTCTATGGTGGTAATTGGCATGGTAAAATGTATGGTTCCACTCTTGGCATGAAACGGAGTTAGATTTACGGCGAAATAGTTAGTTGGCCTCTTTGAAGGTAAAAGCCTTTACGATAGTCGCGTATTATCTACTTAAGCTGAGTATATAATAAAGCTTGGTTATCACGATAGTCTAATAAAATCATCATTTATCTCAGGTTTACCTCAAAATATAAAATAAAATAAAAATATATAATAATTGAAATTTATTAAGATTAAATTGTTTTCAAATTAAATGATTTTATACGTACAGTCTTAAAACTGTGTAAATGATTTCATTTAATTAAATAAAATATTTTAAGCTATTCCAAAATATCTTTTAAATTGGATAACTTCTGAAACTGAGAAATGTAAGATTTTGATGACTGAAAATAACAACGGTTGTTATTTTTATTTAAAAAAATATTTTCAATATTCAGTTGTTATATTAGTTGGGTTTGTGGTCAAAGTCAGATCACTACAGATCTTGTAGAGTTGCCCATTTTTTTAAATCGTTGATTTAAAATGAGAACATCATCAACGTAGTGAAGTCTATTAAGTATGCAATATTAGGGATAATTCAAGCATTCTCGCTAGATCTCGTTCAAATTTAAATGAGACCAGACGACATTGTCACACCAATAATAAGAACAACAACTGTTCACCTGTGTTCAATATTCTCCAAAAGGAAATGTACTAAGAAAATTGCACTTTCTTCAGCTTAAGGAATATAATCAGTGCCGGTCTCTGACCGCGAAGTAACGACACGCGAAGGGTCAATGACCTGTCGACTCAACACGACACTTCTGGAAACGCATTCCCTGCTGGATCTCATGTTAGGTTTCAATTATTTATCTATGGTTGTTTTTGTGTACGAGGCGTTGAATTTTGAAATATAATATTTCATATGTTCAAAATGTTGAAATTCAGCGTCTCCCTTCGCAAAACCATTCGTATTTTTGATATTCGGTAATTTTCTTTAGTCATTTCAGTAACAAGGAAAAGATTAATTTCTTTTCGTGATTTTAACTTCTAATTAAATAAAATTTCAAACCTATTTTTGCATAAATTATTTGCTTTGCTCTACCTAATGTAGCTTAATTTATATAATACAATTTTAAGTACTTAAAATACATTGCCGTCAGACAGGGCCGCCCGCTTGATTGGAATTTAGCAGAATTGTAGTAAAATGTTGAACTTTATTGCGTAACTATAATACCGTTTAATTTATTTAAGAAAAATTGAACATTTAACTAATTTACTTACACGTTTAAATAAGCTTATTTCCACGTGTATAGAAGTAACAGATAAAATAATTAACATTTTTTACCACGAAACCTCAATAAAAGTGAAATCAATGCTCTTTAGTAATTTATAAACACTCATAGCAATGAAAATTAAATGTCACATGAAATTAATAAGCACTTCAAATTTTGATTGCGACTTAAAAATTTGTTTGACGTGCAATTAAGTGTAGTTATTTATTAACACAATAAAAAAAGTTAACCCTGGCGTGTTGCTATAAAAATCAATATTAAATCGAAGGTCGTATTACATTAAAAACCATGTTAATTGTCCCCGGAATTAATAAAATGCAGTAAGGGTCGTTGAAATTGTATCATTAGTGGTAAATATAGCATGTTGTGGGGAATATTTAATGTATTTACCCCTTTTAAAAAGAATAAACGTTTGTGAGGGGAAACCAGCCGTATTTAATAGCTTCGATTGAATACATAGGTTTCTTTTATAAAGTGATGGGCAACAGTTTTTGCTTGGTCAGTGGTCTAATGAAGTGACCAAAGATTTTATAATAGTAAATATTTTGATTTTGTCAACTACGTTTGGTTGAGCCTAGCACATTAATGGCTTTGTATTCTTTACCAGTATTAAGTATCGGTAATAGTTGCCACCCTACAATAAACGTACTTTTTGCAGTGACATGGTACTAAAGTGTAAAAGAAGTAGATTACTTCTCATACCAACCGTACCTTTGGACCGGGTAGGTGGTATGCCCCATGCTATAATACTCATCATGCTATTTGGAATAATTTGGTATGTACTCATTTTCTATACACAAATATTTATAATTTGATCGAACTCATTGTAATTACTATAAGTAATTCAGATAATTAATCAAATTAGTACACTTACACACACATACACGCGGACATACACGTCCACTGACTCAACCGAATATCGTTCAGTCAAAAGCTGTAACAGTTTGAACGAGAACGAGTGAAAGCTAAAATACTTTGCGTTGCCAATTAATACATTCAATGCCCAATAAAAATGCCCATATTTGCACTGTGTATTAAATATTTTTTCCAATAAAACATTAACTATATCGCAACATTGAAGTGCCAATTGTGACTCCCTGTGTATTCATAAACATCAAATTATAATCTATTTAAGAACATTTCCAACAGCGCTACCAATATTTTGTAAACCCTTCATTATAGGGAGAACACGGGAGCCGTGTCGTGTGCGTCAAGTGTGTTAATGTTGCCAATACAAATAAACTTGTGCTATTGTTGGTCCCAGGATAAGTCAGTCTAATTTGATATCTCGAACTCTTCAACCCGTTGGTCCCGGTTGTTATGGCAACCGGTTTTACCCACCGCATTGGGCCTGCGTTGTGGTATAATGGCCCAAATTCCTTATGTGTTTCCCTTATGTAGGAAGGCAGTGGGGCGTATATAATAATTATCATCTTTGTTTTCTTCACAATATACAATTTTTATACTATTTATTATAATACAATTTATATCTATTTTGACTAAAGACTATTGTGAAGACGAGCGTGATACAGGTTAAAGATAACCTGACATACAAGACGCTAGGCTGCCACCTCTTAGGCAATAGGAATTTCTTTTTCTAGTAGGTTACAAAACAAACAAATAAAATATAAGAATTATTCAATTAACCTACTCCGCTTATTATAATTTAAACATTTTTTGACTTTACCTTAAATTTACTTATTTACTTTTTATAGAATAATATATAAATATTTTTTATATAATAATATATGTATACGCCGTTAATGATGATAAATTAATATTAAGTTAGATAAACCATTTTTTAACAAAAATGAAACATATTTTTAAAGATAAAGTTAATTTTACTTATACGGACTATATTGATATGGAAAAAGTAGGTAGATTTGGTACCATCTTGCTTGAATTTAGTCATAATGTACAATAAAGTAACGATAGTTGTCAGCGATCCGAGCGATCGGAGCGGTTGATTATGAATCAGTAATATATGTTGACGCGGGTCACCGAAACACGTGGCGCAGTTTACGGCGTTAGTTAATTTTTGATCAAGGTGCCCTACTTTGACAGGCATGAAGTATGTGAAATTGACTTAAAATTGTATGTTCATATTTGAAGGCCTCTGTAAGCGCGCTCCATGTAAATATTTGAAACAGTTGACTGACAAACGTTGATTAGACCGCATCAAGAAATATTCAGCCGAAAATAAGCATAATTATTAAGTTATGGACTTCTACTGATAGGAATAGACATAGTTCAATGTTTCATTCCAATTGTATCACGGTTTTTTTTATTATATAGTGCAGTGACGGATAACCAAGATTTCTAACATCAAGGTCCTCGGTGCTTTTGGAGACTCGTTAGTCTCGGATGTTGCAGCCACTGTTTAAACAACACTCTCTGTCTCCACATTTTGGTGCTGATATCCTTGGACACATGGTGAATAGTATATCACATTATAGCTATTTTTAAGTTATCACACTGATTGCTATTGATTTATTTTGTAATAGCAAGTGTTGACTTACCACGTCATACAATCGACTTACTCAACTAAATTACCAATTTGCAGTCAGTATTCGCTTTCTGGGATTATCCCTATTATTTTAGTTTTAAAACTTCCAGCGAATAAAAGAGAATTTACAATATTCGAAATGGTCAAGCCACTTCTGACTTTAGCCAGGCTTACGAAAACAGATTGATTTTTAAATAAATATATATAGATATTTGTATTCGATACAATGGCACAGGTGACTCTTTCGCTTACAATTTTGCACTTCTATATAATGATTTTAAGCACTATTCGCTAAAAATAGTACAAGTTGTTGGTACTGTCCCACAAACATTGTGACACGCGATATTGTTATTAAAATTAACCGACTATGAATAACGTTAAGGTAGCTAAAATAATTTTTAAGGTTTATTTAATTTTAATTACCTTTCGATCCTACTTATTTATTATATAACTTTAAATAAGCAGATAGAACGTCTTGGTTCTTATATATTATTATTTAATCACTGATTTGGAACTGTTTGATTTTGAAGTACTCAAAAATAAACAAAGGTGGGTCCCGGATATAGACTTCCCTTTTTCCCTCAATCTTTACTCCAGCCGGAACCATGTTTACGGCCAAACGCCTTCCGACATAGCGGCGAAATGTCTGAGATGATTACTGTTGACCACTTGCTGACAGTGGTCAACAGTATAGATCACACATTAGACTACAGTGAGATCCCCACACATCTCCTATTACCTTACCCGGGTAAAAGCGAGCGCCTGGAAGAGATTTACCACAGGTTAGAACCGAGTCGGCGCTGACATACGCCATGGGGGTCAGCCCGCAGAGGATGGTTTAGTGGTAGGTAGCCTTTACCCAGTTTACAGTTGGTACCGTGCTGCTAGGAATCATGCGTAAATACATTCGACCTCTCCGACAAGAAAAATGTTATTGACCAGCCAGAAAGCTAAAAAAGTATGGCGATTTTTTAGTATTGCAGCGGATCTGTCTGTTGGAGTTCGAGACACCAAGATATGGTAAATTAGGCGACCTTGATCACCGTAGTAACGTAATACTGACAAATTAGTATCTTTAGTGCTATTCTGAAATTTGGTATTCGTGAGTATTGTAATTTCTTGCTACAAATAACCCGTAATATAACTTTTGAAATTTGCGACTACGTGTCCAATTGTTCATGGCCAAATTCGGAGCCAAAACATGTAATAATTGTCGGTAAGGGAAATGTCGTGTTACCTACATATACATCAAGCAAGGCACAGTTATTGCATGGTAATTTGAAACGTATTGTTAAAGCTTATAATGGTTAAGTCGTGTGATTAGTGCTCACGTGCATGCGTTGTTTGTCGTACATGGAATTGTCAGATTTATCGGCGAGGGATTTTTCTTGTATTAGACTTAGAAAAAAATACCGACTCGTTATATAATTTATAATTTTAAGTAAATACTAATTACTGTCTCATATTAAGGGCAAACGTACTGGAGTATATTCCTTTCATTGTGGAGACGGCAATATGATAAAAATTAAGAACACTCACCGTCAAAATATAAAGAAATTTTCAGAAATGAAAAAAAATCTCTGATAAATTTGTTGCTATATGAACTTATTACTTATTACCACATCAAATGAAATATCGCAATCGATATTTTCATATGATGTGGTAATATCGCTATATGTTAAAGTCGACACTTGTTTAAGTTTTTCGATCACAGCTTCAAATAAATCTTACGAATTGGGATAAGTGTATTTTCAAATAACATACGAGTAAGGTCACTAAATGACATAGTTTTGGTTGTATTAGAATTGTGACCAGTGAAATAAAAAGTATGTGGTTGACACTGGGCGAGTTTACCATGACCTCTACATTAAAGGTAAATTTTTCGAAGAATCAAAGAAATCTGATTAAATACCATTCTTACCTACATAAAAACAAAGAACACATCTTTATAATATTAATGTAACGTAAGTAAGAAAGTTAGAGATGTGTTTTCATAAAGGTCGTGGTAAAATTGTTTTATATTCTGTTGAAAATAATAAGCGCACGGCCTATTTGAGTTTTTGTGAAAAAGTTCGATGTCACAGTTTATGTGACGCACACTACGCGACACAGTTTTCACATTATGTCAGTGCAAGTAGCTCCGTCTTCGTAGCCGCCCGTGGAACCTCGATCGTAGCGCTGTAGCAATCGCTACGACGCGCTACGAAACTATTGGAAAATTAATTGATCGGAAAATGTGATTGGATTTTTATATGACTTGTCGATGGTGATGGTTTTTATATCTCTTGGATTGATGGGGAATGTGAGTTTATTTTAATTAGTGATTATTTACTGTGATGTGTGTCACTAGATTTTGGTTGCTTTATTAGTTCAGAAAGTACTATAACATTTTTAAGTGTCTTCAAATAAAGATAGAGCGGTTTCTCAATTCAAATCAAAATCAAAAATAACTTTATTTATTACAAGTATTTTTTAAAATGTGCGGGCCTTTTCTTTTATGTTTAACAAAACCTATATTAGAAAAGACTCCTCCCTTTGATGTACAACAATATGGCTGTAGTTAAAAAGAAAGTTGCTATTATATTAATAAGATTTATAACTTTTGTTATTTATAATAACGCATGCTTTATAACACTATTAATATTTTTTTATCTAGTAAATAGAAAATAGACAAGAATTGTATAAATATATTAAATTTAACCCCGTCTTTTTCATACCTTTACTACGTTCCAACCTCTTAAGTGTTATTAAAAATAAACTAATCTTGTGTGAATAAAATAAATTGCGATAATTTATCAATTCGGGTGCATGTGGAAATTCCACAAAGATTAAAGGCATGCACATAGCGATTTTGATTTTATCATAAACATAGAAGAAATTTCATTCGATAAAGTATATCTTGAGGTGGTCCCAATGTCACTGGATCTGATGTTGAAATCCCAAGGAAAACGAGGGCAATCTTCAAATTTTAAGGCACGTTTTATGTGTTTCATATTTGTTTTCGATATTTATAATCAACCCTCTAACTTTGATTTTAGAAACAAAAGTTTCAAACAAAACTCAAAATCGACTTCAAAACTATAAGGCAAAAATAATTCAACTTTAGAAATTATCTGATTTAAAATTATTTAGAGCTGATGCTTAGTTGTTTCCAAAAACAAAAGAAAGTGAAGCACCGCCTCCAAAAATAGTTTTAAAATGGGGAACTTCTTAAATCGTATTTTTTTTGCGTTTTTAGTGCTTTGAAGTCTGTTTTTTATACCGTAGGTACCGTAGGTATATTTTGTAGAGCGTGTTTGTTGCAGACTACTCAGGTCAGGGGTTTGAATTCCGAAAAGGGCAGATATTAATTGGTTATATTAAATGCGTTCCGCTACCTAGTATCTTAGTACACAAGCTCTTAATGATGTTTACTTTGGGCTAGATAATAGTTATGACTGTGAGAACATTATTATTAATTCCATTTTTTTTTCAATTAAGAGCTGGTGTTTATTTCAAGTCATTTTCATTTTAAGTCAAGTCAAAAAAATATTTTAGTTAGGTTTGGTCTTGTGTGAACTATTATTTTTGTTTACAATTTTTTTTATTGATTGATAAACTACAAGCAAAATGCAGTATGTTTCCCTTATATTATTTTTGTCTCTTGTTATTTAAAGGTAAAAATCACTGTAAATTACTAACATTTTGCAAAATATCGCAGACCAATAACAATATAATGTACGGAGGAGGCTGTTACGTGTGTACTCTAGCCACTATAGTCTTCTTCTTCTTCTTCGGGGCTTAATGGCGCTTTCTTAATTAATTTCCACCAGTATCGAGTTTTCTGCTTAGGTATATATTTTATAAAAACTATCTGGGCAAAGCCACCATAGTCTACAGTGTTGGCGATGGAATATTGCTCCATCGTCGATGTCATTTTTCCCCAGTTGTTGAGATACCCTTTATGCGATTCAGTGTCTGCTGTTTACGGCTCATACAAAGTTCCACGCGTGGCCTTGTTTGATACATTAGATAGAAATAATAATTAATTTTTCTGAGCACCGCTACAGTAGTGAAAGCTGGGAAGCTTCGCAATTATGTGACGCTATTTTTCAGACAGAGGTTATTATGTTACACACAAACGCATAACACTTATATACATAAACAACAAAGTGATAAAAACAAAGTGATAAAAGTCAGTATGACGCAAAGCTGTACAACTCTATTTAAATTACAATGAAGCAAGATTACGCAGTATTGGAGTACATCTGTTACTGTAAACTTGCTTCGAGTCACGTTCCTCTAAGCTTTTTGTTATTTGTTTTATAAGCCAACAACCACAGTACATTGATACTGGCCTACGTAACTAATAACGGTTTCGCATTGTACGCAAAATATTATTACAATGTTGGTTTCACCGCGAACATTTTTGTAAATGTGTAGTGTAAAGTTTTTTTACATTTTTATTCAAAGTGGTCAGCTGGTCATGTTTTAATATTCCCTTTTGTTTTAATTTTGAATCTTTTAAGCCCAGCACGCGTAGCATGACCAGCACGAGAGAGATTTGATCTATCTACGGGGAATTGCAATTTTTTAGGGCCCAAAATGGCGATGGTTGTATGACCTGAGAAAAATGACATTTCGATTTCGTAAACAAAAATCTGTAGTAAGAAAAATTAAGCGTATAGAATATCATTGTCAAATGTGATCGGCTTAATTCAAAACTATAAGCATATAAACGTATCATCCTAAAAATAATCAAAGCTATCTATAGATTTTTTTTATTAATAAATTTAATGGGATTTACTTTATAGAATTTTAATTTCCGATGCAAAAATTTTAATGCAGCGGTTGAAGAAACATTTATTGATTAGTAATTTATGATATTGCGCTGCGACCGACGAGGCGCACGCGATCCTGTGCCGCTTTGGGGAAGGTTTACATTTGTAAAAGTATTTGTTTGTAATTTGCTTTGTTGCTATTCATAAAATTGTCCTTCGTGTATTGTTTGTGAGCATTGGCGTAGCAGGCTAGTACGAGACGAAGGTTTATTAAATAAAAATTAGGCATTAAGAACCTGTGGCGTCTTCTCATTAGACCCATAGATTCCTTGTGCCTAATTTCTGAATCATCAACGGTTTCAAATTGTCCAAATAACGCATTTTCCAATTATTGAAACTTCAACTGTTTCTAGTTTCAGGACATCATTTCATTTTTAAAGGCACTGGGATAATTTTATTTTCCATTTTGCCCACGTTTTATATTTCTTTCGTAACCATACCTACCTATTTACGAACTGATATCAAACAAGACATTCTTACTTCCCCATATAAAAGAAAGCATTTGTTTTAAGAATTTATACCCGTGTTAAAAAAGAAACATTTTATTTTACCTAATTTGAATTCAACAAATAACAATCGGGTATAACTCTTATACTGCATACTGCAATATTTTTTCATTCGATCGCCTGTCAACTGCCCGTTTTTAAGGCACGCACAGCCCATGGTTCAAGTTATATGAAATTAGCGATGGACGTTGTTATATTACTAAGTCCATGTATTTCTTTTTTTATCACATCGAATTGTTATGCTTTTGATAGAATAGAATAGTACTTCTTAGAATAGAATAGTATTTTTTTGTACATCAGCCAATTCAAGAAGAGAAATACACAAAAAAACTTTTAAATAATTTTGTACAAAGGGCCTTATCGCTAAAAGCGATCTCTTCCAGGTAACCTTAGGATGGACAGGATTAAAGATAAAGTACTTGAGGGAAGTTGGCGACGTATAACGAATACATACATGATTTATTTTATTGAAACATAGTTAAACAAATTGGTAAGGGTATTCAAATATACTTATTAATCATCAATCTAGCAACCGTCTAAAATAAGTATCGATTTTTTCACTAATAATGAATTAAATTGTTAACATATTTTCCTCGTCAGTTTTATAAAAAATAGATCCAAATATGTATTTAATTAAATAACTCTTACGTCTCTAAACATAGAATTAAATAATAATAATTGAAAAAGCTTAAAACATACACCATACTTCATTTTCCGCGGTTTGTGCTCATTAATTGCGGTTAGTAACTAGATCTTCATGACAATATCCATAAGGACGATAATTGACTGACAATGTTATTCTTTTATTAGAATCCCTTTTATCTTTGTTTTTTTGAAAGAAATTACTTAATAAGCATATTGGAACTCGCGGGTTATTGCTTTGTTGAACAATTACTATGATTAATTTAATTATTATTATAACCATGTAATAAAGTAGACGTCTATACTGCAACATTTGAATAACAACTGAACAAATATAATATATAAAAATATAAAAAAACACTAATACAAAAATTGTTACATACAATTGTATAACACCAGCCAGTCCGCAACAGATAGCTTATGTGTTATTTGTTTTATAGGCATTCGAAGCTCTGTGGATAACTTAATTTTAAATAATTAAATTCATTAAAAAACGAAAGTTAAACAACTAACGAAGTTTAGCTTTTCATTAAAAGTTTTTTTATTCTTTCTCTTCTTGAATTGGCTAATGTACAATAAAGATATATTCTATTCTATTCTAAAAAAAATATTGGATTATCCATACAATTTCTATAAATATTTCTTATGTAACATTTACATTAACCGTAATATTTAATATAGTTGTTGAACAGAGTTGTTCCACGATGCATTATATATACCACGTTTGACGACATACACAAATTTTATTATAAAAAAGGTTACATTGAGTTAACCTTAAAAGATAGATATGATGCCGCGGACTTTTCTTATAATTTCTAAAGGAGAACAATGGGCATATATGAATTTTGTGTAACTTTAACAATGTACGTGAAAATAAATATGATTTTTCCGCATTTATGCAACGTATTTCATTGATACTCAGCTCCTATTGGTCGAAGCGTGAGGTTATATAGCCTATAGCCTTCCTCGATAAATGGACTATCCGACACAAAATATGTTTCTTTTTTAGTTTAGCGAGTTCAAAAAACAAAATCTTCAGCTAAAAATGTTTAAATCCGATAATGGAAGAAGTATGTTACAATTATATTAATTGTATCTTTTATCAATACGAAATCCTATTGCTGAGTATACAGTTTAATTATAGTATTCAATGCCGGCATGTTGGCCTCTATAACTATCGGTGGGCGATACGACATAAACGTTACAAGTATAATATTTAGTAATTCAATACATTTTCTTCAAGAATTATAGTTTAATTTACTCTAATTAATAAATTAAAATATTGATTTAGCAAATTGAACTTACTAAATAATATATTAAGTGTGTTTATTGTGTCCAGATTGTTCCACAAAAATGCATCCTTAGGTTAACTATTTCTCTTATAGTTCGAGGTTGTCAAAATAGGATTAAGTGTTTCTAGGTTTAATATTTAATTATTGTTATTATCAGCAAAGCTAGAAGAAATTTATTTAGAAATATGTAAAAACGTGCCACGCATTAATATGTTGTTTAATAAAATGAGTATTATGTAAAATTCTTTTCACAATGCAACGTTGACCAGTTGCCATATAAAACTTGCCCCACTCACGATACGAAAGAGAAGCTCGTCCTTGTGAATATGTATATAATTTAAAAATATATTTTGACAAAATACTATTCAATAAATTTCTAAAAAATCAAACAGATAGTTTGGCAATTTATATTTCAAAATCGTCAATAAACGCTTACCATGTTTAAATTGAAAAGATCGTTATTTGCATGAAATGCGGTTATGTATAAAGAGACATTAATATTGATTGTTTGTTCTCTTTGTGGTTGGTAACACGTAAAATGTCCTTTTAAATAATAAACATTGGCATTGACCATGGGGGCTATTACCTGCACGGAATAACCGAAGAGTAAATAGTAATAGCTAATGTACAGTAGGCAGCACACAAGCGTGTGTACGGCTTCAACTTAAAACTGCTATTAGTAGATTGCAATGAGAGTTGTTTTCGAAGTGCAAATAATTTTGTCCACAGTTGTTCGACTAGGGTAGAACACACCTCCAATCCAGTAGCGTCACTACACCTAGCATAAGCAGGACTCATTTAGTTCTGCGTTCATTATTTATTATTCACGTGTAGACCCTGTTAACTTGTTACACCCAAACTCTACCACTATTGCCGTCTGTCAAAAAGATATCCGAATTAGATATGTAAGACTGACAGTTTTAAGTTGCACGTCAGTTAGATTTTCCATACTTCATTAAGAATTACCCTTTTTGTTTATTTTAAGCCACCCTTAAAATAAACCTATCAAAACAACAATTATTCATATCGGTCAAGTCGTTTTAAAGAGACTGTAAAATGAAAAAGAATAATGTTACTTGCCTTCTTATTAAGCAGTTATACGTTTTTAACCTATTTCGATGTCATTATATAAATCTATTATATAATAATTAAAGGCAATGTTAAATAGTTTTCCAATCATGTATAATTTACATGCGGTTATTTAGTGACAGGCAAAGCCGTAGTCTCTGAGGGAAGACTTAATAATTCAATACAGTGGGACTGAGTCTTTATTTACCAGTGTGGATTTTCATTCGCATAACTAGCTTTATAATTATGTTTTTCCTTTGTTCTCTTGCTATATTACTGTATAATTCCAATAAATTTCTATGGAAATAGATTGACGGGGTAATTGCTGTCATAGGACATAATCTATTTTATATTTTTGCTACTTATTATCGATCAGCTCGCAATTGGGCCATCGTAGTGGTGTAGTGACCCCTCTTCGTTCTATTTTTCCAGACGTTTTTCAAATTTTCGTTAATGAAGATGTCTCCCGTCAACCCTGGTGTTGAACGCGCACGAACTGTCTTCGGCGCCGCTTAGCTGCGGTATGGACAAATATGAGCAGCTGGCCGTGGTGAGCTAAACTATTAATTAATAATTTTATTAATGAATACTTATTTTTGAATTGCTCAATTACTTTAGTAATAAAAATAGTACATTATCTATAATATTAGTTAATAAATTTAAAACTACGCTTAATCTTGTGCCAGATAAAATCCAAGGCCGAATTAAATTGATTTAGGACAAGCTACTGAAGGGGAAAGACACGTGGTAGACATTAAAAATAAATACTTTTTACTCACACTCCCACCTATTATCTAACCCAAATTAAGCCTCGTTAAGATTTGTGTTATGAATACTGGATAACGGAGAAATATAGATAGTAATGTAGATTTAAATATCAGAAATACGAGTATACTAAATAAACATTGGTATGAAAACAGTCGTAAAAAATCATCCTGATATTTTTGTAGGACAGCAAGTAATTTGAGCAACTCAATAGGCTTACGACACTATCAATAGATAATAAACATTATTGTGAAATATAGTTGGGTCCCGTCTTAGGTGGGTGAAGGCTCATACGGCGTGGTGCTGAAATGTCGTCGCCGCGACAATGGTCAGCTGGTTGCCATTAAAAAGTTCTTAGAGACTGAAGATGATGCTGCCGTCCGGAAGATGGCACTCAGAGAGATAAGAATGCTCAAGGTAATTATGATACATAATTCATACAAAGGAACATAATTTCTTTACTTCAATTTGGAGTAGTAACCTCTTTTAAAAAATCGCAACGCCAAATACTTTATAAAATATAAATATAATTTAAAATATTAGGTTAAATATTTAATTGTTTGTACATCAATCTACAAGTTGACACATATACAATTTTTCTACTTTTACCAAATTTAAATTAATATATTTTATTTATTTTATTGATTTATAATTATAAACAATTAGAATTATAAATATCTTTACGTAAATTCTGTACCCGAAATTCTAATTACTGTATTTATTAAAAAAAACTAGTTTCCTATATTGACTAAGGCTGCCAGGACTGAGGGAGCATTGTGTTGATAGAATAAGGAAAAAGGATCGTCCAAACTTATTGCTTCAGTGTATTATTATAGTAAGCAATAGACTACTACGCCCATTTCCCGTCCTAGTAAAAAGACAAAACGCTCCTACCAAAGCCTTCTTTAGATTGCTCTTTCTTTCCAGAAACTTCGACACGACCACTTGGTGAACATGATAGAAGTGTTCCGTCGCAAACGCAGGTTCTACCTAGTATTCGAGTACTTGGACCACACGCTACTGGACGAGCTAGAAGCTTCTCCGGGCGGATTGGGCGAGGATACTTCTAAGAAGCACCTGTATCAGCTGCTGAAGGGCATAGATTATTGTCATCAGAATTCTGTAAGTGATTTTAGCTATTAACTGACTCGAGATAAAGATAATTGACTGAATGTTGCCATTCATACACGTCATCATGTTGACTAAGCTATGGTTATCAGACAAACTGCCAAATACCAGCTGTAATCCCATGTTTATCGAGAGCAGACAAATTTACATACTTCCCAAAACAGCATCAACAAGAAACGATAATCTAAAGCAGGCGTGCCCTATACGTCGGTTCTCGTCTTTACCAACTTATGGGAGTAAAATCAATTTTTCATCTTCAGATAATACACAGAGATGTGAAGCCAGAAAACGTTCTAGTGTCGAATGCAGGCATCGTTAAACTGTGTGACTTGGGCTTTGCTAGAGCCTTGGCAGCTCCCGGAGAGCCTTACACGGAGTATGTAGCCACCAGGTGGTACAGAGCTCCCGAGTTGCTAGTTGCTGAACATAGGTGAGGTATTTAAGGATTTCCTCCAGTTTTTTGTGCATAATCACTTGTTCAATAAATGAATGCATGAATGCAATAAATTGCTTGACCGTTCTTAGGAAAACAATCCCCTGAAGTAATAGACTTTATACACGGTTTTTTGTAAATCGCGTTAAAACATTTGGAAAAATTGCAAAACATTATGCAAAATAATTTTTTTATTTGACAAAGACCATTTCCGAAGGTACGGCCCAGAAGTGGATATCTGGGCTATCGGATGCCTGTTTGCAGAGATGCTGTCGGGAGAACCGCTGTTTCCAGGAGACTCGGACATTGATCAGCTTGCTCTCATTATAAAGACTGTTGGTATGTTGGCTTGTAGTTTAAATTATATGAATATTTTTATTTGACTAGTGGCAGTATGCAGCCTATCCTATTTAACATAGCCTAAGTGACGGTTGTATGATCAAATGTAAGCTGATATTTGGTCTGGCCTGTTAAAGTTGAGTATATGTAAATATGGAAGGGATTTTTGATTGTGTCGAAAAATTTATTGCACTTTGACTTGCATTTAAAAGTAGCTAATATGAGCGAGGCTATATTGAGGCAAGCCCATCGATTAGAATTATATGTATGTTGTTTTTAACAAAGCAGTATATCCAGGAAAACTAGCCCCCCGGCACCAACAAGTGGTGTCCCGGCTTGCTGGCGGTGCGGCCCTCGCCGGCGCTGAGTGCCGTCGTACGTCATTGCCTGGGGCAGGTCTTGCGAGAGATTTGCTTGCTGCCTGTCTACGCACTGAACCAAGAGCGAGGCCGCAAGCAGTCGCATTATTGAGGCACAAGTAAGTTGGCATACGTTATTGAGGAAGGCGAGACGAGTCATATATGCTGGTTACACCGCAAATGGCTGCCTTGCTGCATCACTTGCTGCAAAAGTAAATAAATAGATATGGAAGATATTTTATATTCGCAATAATTTGTTGTGCCTGGTTGAAACTACAGTAAATCCGATGAGTCATGTTCTGTAATACTTTTACATACACAACGCGGCGCACGCGCAGCTCTGACACGTACGCGCTCTAAGCTTCGTGCCATTTAAAGAAGCGGAGTACTGTATTTAGGTTGCCAATTGCCCTATAGGTTCAGTTGACACAAGACGAATAGAAATATCCTAAAAGATACTTAAACCCTTAAGTTTGAGGAATGGAAGGGGATAACTAACATTTATTTTTAAAAAATCTACTCAGCCATCTATATCTGTACTCAACAATTTCTCTGGTCATTTACAACTGTAACATGGTTAATAATGAAAATCGATGAATGTGGTGGTGTCAGTGATCCAATATCACAATAAATCGAAACGACAATTTGCCATTTTAATCATGTAATCTTAAGTACCAAATAGAAATGTTCGCATGTTAAATTTTGCTGTCCTATTTAGTTCCGCGGGTCCACCTATCCGCGGTCCTGCAATATATTACAAGTTACGTTAGTTAATTTAGATATTCTGACCTAATTATATATTTATCTACCAATGATCAAACAGATTTACTTTTTTTATTTCCATCAGATACTTTACTACAGATGGGTTTGTGGAGAATTTTAATGCTGAGCTAAGAAAAAAACTTGGCAAAGAAATTGAGGTAAGTGATACACTTAATATTATATTCTTTAAACAATAAAAAAGTTAGTGTATTCAAAACGTGATGACATCTCGTAGGTTGATGATCGTACAATAGAATATTATTGAATATTGCTTTATTGTACATCAACCAATTACTAATTATATGTTAATAGTATATATATTATATACTAGTAATAATAAGGTATACATAGTAAATTGTTTATTAATAATTAGGTTATGGTATTGGTGTATTAGTGGTTTGGTATATGTATGGTATACAACTGATTTTAAAGAAATAATAAAAGCTTGTCTTCTCTGTAAAAGTGATAGAAATAAAACTAAAGACAAAAACTTTAAATTTTGTCATATTTTGTTAACAGAGTTCTTATATAATTAAACGTGCTATTTCATAAAAATAACAAAAATACTCGTGGTCGAATCATTATCATCATACTGCAGACTATATACGTGTCACTGCTAGACAAAGGTCTTCCTACGAGGGAGATACTCATGAGAAGATGGTGGGTAAAATCGGTTACCGTTACAAACGGTACCAACGGTTTAATATGCCTTCTCAAGCACCGAGAACTACGTGATAACAGATTGACGTTTCCACGAACCATCCATGGCGACAGTTGTGTTGGTAGATTCAAAGTCAAAGTGAAAATATCTTTATTTAAATAGACTCATGTACTAAGTTCTTTTAAATCGTCATAACAGGAAATATGTATGAGAAAAATAAACAAATGTGATTAAAGGTAATAGTGATAACTTTAAGTGGGGTTAATACCCAATTGGGTATTTAAAAATTGTTATAGAATAAATATGTACTAAATAAATTGTTATTACTCGGGACTAATAGTAAGGAACTCTTTCTTTTATAGAGCTTCCTTCTAATTTTGCTAACCCTATCAGCACGAAGGTATTTAGTAGGAAAAACTTACTATGGACCGCTGATTTTTTATCATACTGTAAATTCGTAAGTAAAGTAGGTTATGTTTTTTCTTGTGACAAAATATCCCAAGTTACTATACATTATATGACCATTCTGTAACAGTTAATTAGTGTATCGATGTGTCGAACTGGTTACTAAAGATGTGTCTACTAAATATTATAAAGATGACTATTATATGATTAAATATCAATATCTTATAGACCTCGTCAGCCCAGCCAAGTGCTGCCAGAATTGCGGGGAAGCCGCGTCAGCAATGGACACTTAATATTATTCCAGTAAGTAACCCATTTTAATATCCACTTATTTTACTTAATAAGTAGTAAACTCTTTCTTTGGGTTCTTAAATTCCTTCAGGCCAAGTGGTCTGCTTACCATCAGGTTGCTGGTCAGCCTACTTATATAGCTACCTTCGTGCATTTTTCAGCTATACAAAATTAGTTCACACAACCTCATTAAAGGTTCTTGTTGGTTATTTCCTATATTTCATATTAAAATATTTGAGTGACCCTATTTACAATAGAAGGTGAAGGTTATCCACCGGAAGATACACTGGCTAAAGATGGAAACCTGGGATTATCATTCGCCTATATTTAAACGTTGGTAGCAAATATGAAGGGTTTTGAACCATTGCCTTCTAAATATCACATCTTCAAAATGTAAGTGATACGGAAAAATAAACTAAAATGGAACATTTACCATTACTTCAATTGCATTTTCCCTGTCAACTTTATCATCAGAGTTCGTCTGTTTTAGAAGTGCCAAATTTCTTTATTTCCCATGCAAATCGGCTAGAGTCCACGTTTATGTCACCATTATGGCCCCACAATACCCTGTCGCCTAATCCATCGGTAACTTCGGCTAATTTCAGACCCTGACTGAATTGTTTGTTCACTATGTAAAAATTATGCTGCCCATCCAGAATCATAGGCTCCAAATACCAAATATTCCTTAGTATTTCACTGTTCACACTCCCGAAGACTTTTCTATCATTGATATTGTCAGGCCAAACACCCATCTTTAGGAACATGTCCGTATCTCCGTTCTTTATCTTAAAGGTGACTTTGTTGTTATGCCACACAGGCAGCAGTTGCCATACTATTCGATTGCTGTTCTTATCGTTAGCGTCCCCCCAAGCATCCCTGTCTCCGTCTTTGTCGATGTTCACTGATAATTTCAGTGCCAAATTAAACTTTTTGCCTATCAACATAACCCTGTCTTCGTTGAATATAGCTTCGTAGGATTTCGGAAAGTATCTTGTCACGATATCCTTGTGACCACTATTCCAAAGTTTATAACACCAGCTTAGAAGATTTTTGTTCCCTTCTTGTGCCAGTCTCCAAACTATATCTGTGATAACCACTCCGTTAACACTGGTTAGATTTTCACTTATTTGTACTGCATGAGTATAATAACCAGCAACGATGTTTTTATACAGTTCCTCACTTGCGTCATTTAAGTTCAAATAAGCCAGATACGGATGATCCGACATCGTTGATAGTTTTGCCTGCAACGATAAAAGTTGCTACAGCCAATAAATTTAAAACTCATGTAAATCAAACTCAAATAAATCCAACCATAACATAAGCCATCTTAAATTAGAGGATAGAATGTGTATTAAAGCCGTGAAGTACCTTGACTATTAGCTGATTTCAGTCCTTAGTGTTTCGGTATACAATGATAAATTATTTATAACTAGTTGGTCCGGTGAAATCTGTAACACCCAAACTCTGCCACTACCGACCGCCATCTATCAAAATTTATCTGAACTTAGAGAGGGAAGATATGATTGTTTTGAATAGAATGTCATTTAGAAAATTTTCGATACTGAATTACCAACTAAAAATGTTTATTTTTAAGTTTTATTTTCCCTGTTTTTTTTATTACCACCGTTAAATTTAACCGATCAAAAAACAATATAAATTATTCAAACCGCTCAAGCCGTTTTTGAATTTTAGCACAATAATAAACAGCTCCATATTTTTTTTATATTTAAGAGAATGAACAAGCATATCATATATGAGTCGCTGTCTCATAGTTAGAATCTATGAAACTACAGATACGTCTAGGTATGAAAATTGTACAGTATACTCGCCTGCTATGTAGCGAAGAAGTGAGAACTCTCTCTTGCCTTTAATCCGGTTGTATTCTTTTTTCGCAAAGTTAATTGGAATATCTGTCACAACCGCAGTGTTTATTGAAGTATGTTTAAATAGACTGCTTCGTGGAATTTTTAAATAATTTCAAAGGATACCACTTTAACAGTTTTATCAAGTCCTCACCACATTAGTGAAATGTGAATTGATAGCGGTTCTCTATTGTCGTTCGTATCAGCCACTGTGATAAACTAGTGGTGTAACTCTATTAGAACTTCGCGCACTACAGGCACACCCACACAGAACGCATTTATATGGAATTAACATGGGTTCCATTGGCGCATATAGTGCACAATGCACAAGATGATAAATATTCATCGTTGTTTTAATATTAGGTCAGGGAAAATGTCTTCTCGCATATAGTATATATATACTTGTAATAAAATATCTTTGGCTGTACTATTTGTATTTGGGTGGTTTTCATGACATTAAAAAGATGACATTTCCAAAAAAGAATCAAATTAGAAAAATATTGCTTCAAACTATTTTTCATTTATTTTTCTTTCCGTCAAAATGAGCGAATCGATTGAAGAAATTAGGTACCTTTTAAAATTTTATTACAAAAAGAAAAATATGCAGAGAAAGTCGCGAAAAAAAATTGATACTTTAAAAAGTTACTTTAAAAGTTTTACTCAATTTGATTAAAATTGTTTAATAGGTTTACGCGTTTTTTCGTGTGCTTTTCATGTGCTATATGTATAGAACCTCTGTTTCCATAATTATTATATTGTGATGTTATCTTCGTATCGTAATCTATCGTAGCAATCTTCGAATTCACAGGATCATAGCAGATCACGAACTGACAGCATGGCAGGAGAATCCCTTATAGACTACAACTACACTCCCAGTAAGTTGTTTGAATTTTATGTCAATTAGATACTAAGCTGGTCTTAAAAATATTTAAACTGCAGAGTTTCTTGCTTAGCTGAGTACCGGAGGCTAGTTTTTCGGCAGTTTCCACTTGATATATTTTAGATGAGCATTAGGATCCCTTGAGTCAAATTTATAGTTATATATAACATCCAAATGATTAAATTGAGCAAGTCCTTTAATTATACAGTTATATTTTAACAAGACTTAATTCCCAATTCCGTGCTTCGGAAGGCATGATAAGCCGTTCGTCCCGGTTGTTACGGCAACTGCTTTCACCCACCAAGCCGCATTGGGCTTGCGTGTTGGTGGTGTGGCCCTAATTCCTCTTGCGATGCAAGAAACACAAGAGGAGAGTGTTTATCTCATGTAAGAAGGCTTGGTCCTAGCAATACCCTGTCGCCTAATCCATCGGTAACTTCGGCTAATTTCAGACCCTGACTGAATTGTTTGTTCACTATGTAAAAATTATGCTGCCCGTCCAGAATCATAGGCTCCAAATACCAAATATTTCTTAGTATTTCACTGTTCACACTCCCGAAAACTTTTCTATCATTGATATTGTCAGACCAAACACCCATCTTTAGGAACATGTCCGTATCTCCGTTCTTTATCTTAAAGGTGACTTTGTTGTTATGCCACGCAGGCAGCAGTTGCCATGTTGCCATAGCAGTGAGACACATATACGTTGTAGATGATAGTTTAATTTCTTAACATGACTGATTTTTTACGATGATATGATATCTTATAAATCATGAATAGGTTCAGAGATGCAAGTGGAGCAGCCTGTCGAAAAGAAGCTAGAGCAGTCTCCTGTTGTAACGGCTGAAGAGACGGAGGTAATTACGACGATATGAATCACAGGTGTAAAATACAAGGCACCAATGAATTTCTATTTCGGCTATGAGTAAATTAGGTGGTGTCAACTTCCAAAATATGTTGACGGACACTGGCGGGCACAATTACTTCGGATTTTGTTTCGTTGAACAAAAACTCGTTACAATTTGCATTTGTCAAACAATCACTGGAGGAAAGCTGTAACATTTGTAGAAACTTGTTACTATATTTGCCATTTGTAAGACAAAGAAAGGCGTAAGTACACTCTTAGGATTGGGATGATTATATTTTGCTTTTTTAACAGCACAACACAAGTCTGGAGACCGACCCGTCCGTCCCAGCCACCTCACATTGCTGGCGTAATTATTATGGATCTTAGTAGTAGCCTATGCTATATGAAGAAAATCGTTATCTTAGTAATCCAATTGAAACTTTCTACCTACTAATGAAAGGTGCTGGCTACAGTCAACATAGTTTACCAAATTTGTATTTCCTTGAACGTGGTATTTCCAAACTGCTCCGTCACATCATCATTGTGGTTACAAGTTGTCTACATGTCATTACACATTGTCATACTGCGTGATTCTCTGTTCTAGGGTCGGTCGGCAGTAGCAGCGTTGCCGGCTGCGCGTGCGCCTCCTGCTCGTTCTTTATCTCGAGCAATCAACGAAACTTTCCAAGTGAGTGAACAAATACTTTACTTATAATTTAAACCTTATTAATTTAAACATTAGGAGACGTCTACAGCGAACTCACTCTGAGCTCCGAATCTAGGCAAAAGAAAGACCTTTAAATAAAAATAAATAGACAGCTAAATTAACTATACACCAAACTGTAT
This sequence comes from Acentria ephemerella, assembly GCA_943193645.1. Classification (NCBI taxonomy): domain Eukaryota; kingdom Metazoa; phylum Arthropoda; class Insecta; order Lepidoptera; family Crambidae; genus Acentria; species Acentria ephemerella. Next base: position 2,091,655 of record OW971891.1, read on the forward strand.
CCCTAGTGTGAGTTTCAATACGTTTCAATCGTAGTAGCGTTCGGCCGTTAATGGTATATATAAAAAATCGTACTTCACAACAGAGGATCTGCTATTGTTTGCATATAATTTGACAGCTGACGACAAACACGACCGTGTTTGTTCAATTCGATTGAAACTCACACTACTGTTCACATTGGAATGCGACAAAAAATACAAAACATAAATATTTGTATAGAAACACTAAAAACCTTTTTGAATATATTTTCAGACGTTCCCAGTGCCAGTTAATACATATCCAAGGACTCCCTACATTAAGAAGTGAGTTTGATACTAGTTGATATATTAAAATTTTTGCCTTCTACTTATTTCCTGTTGCGGGTCTGCTGGAAGAGATTTCGTTGCGAAATAAGTCGATCCTTATTGCTTACTTTCCAACCTATAAATTGTATGTGTCCGTCTAGTGGAGTGGTCAGGAACCCTGTCATCTTAACCAGATGAACAGGATTATAATCCACGGATCATTGATGTTTGTAATATACTAAATAAATAAATATATAATTGATGGTAATTGAAGTAAAAGCTGATGATGGAAGCGAACTACACCTGGATTCCTTAAGCACAGAGGAACTAGCTATCTTAAATGTAACTGCCGGGACACAACAATGCTGTTAACATTATTTTTATGGCGGCAGACAAAGGTAAGATGGTTGGATGGATTTTATTTATATTAATCCGCTGTATTTGTATGTATATTGTATATTAGCTTTATTTGTAATCATGTTGTGTATTTATATATCTATACAGGGTGAACAATAAATTGGTGATGGATGAAGACTTGTTGCGAGGACGCGTTGCTGCCAAGAAAGCTAGTAAAAAGACTCCACCGGAACTTTCACTGCCTTATGTGCCTGGAGGTAAGATCTAACACAATTAAAATATAATATACAACATGAAAAATGATATATTTCTGCTCTAGTTACTGAGCTAGTGAGAACATTTTATTATGTAATGCAAATTAGTTCTGTCATATTTCAGCCAGCAACAGTCCTATGAAGAAAGCCAAGAAGCCTCACTCAAAGAACACCATGAGTAAATCATATGAGACGTGGGAGTGCTCGGTAAGATATTTGCAATCTATTAATGTTATAATAAAAATTGATAGATATATAAATCAGAACTGAAAGGTAACATTGATATCAGTGTGTGTAGAAAATGATTATAGCACTTTGATGAATGGTCCAGGAGAACCCAGGTCACGCCTGCGAAGAGCAGCGGAATTACCGAGGAGTTTTAGTAAGTATTGCCAGTGCTGCTATGATGGTGTGCTGAGGGAATCCCACACACACGCGCCGCTTAGCCAGTGGCGGGTATGTCCGTAAACGCATTCCTCCTTGAGAACAATAAATTGGTTTTTTTGTGTAAAAGAATCAAGGATGTAATTGGTCCACCTGATAAGTGTTAATCACCAGTAACATTAAAACATCACTTCATACTTCAGGTTCGTTAAATTCTCGAAACATGTCCTTTCTCTTCCCACTGAAATATGTGAATGTTCTGTTTATAGTATAGAGGGCAAATGGCGGTTTTGCCTTGGCGCTTTAATTTTCAAGAATACCATTAACTCAAACGTTATTGTCTACAGAAAAATATAACGGATATGTCTTCGGTCCCACGCACGCCTACCAACCTGCCCTACATGTGACACCACGAGCGTGGCTTCTGGCGAGCCGTGTACTACTACTAACTGTCAATAACGTGCGCAAGCGCATTCACCTAAAACAGAACCGAAATCTTTTTAGAATATTATTACAATAGGAAATAGGAAGCAAAATGGTTTTTTTTATTTACCTTTCGCTCATAGCTTATAATTAAAACTTATAAATATGATACAAATTTAAAATTTTGTAAGTCAAAAGTTTAATGCAAAATTCAAGACAAAGGAAAAGTTGATAGAATACCTAGTTTGGATAGATGTTGCTAAAAAATTTAGAGAGATTTTAACTAACAACTTTTTTATAAAAAGTAGAATATCTAATAATTCCTATTAATTCGCAGCGTCCCATCGTTTATGTAGTCCGACGCTCGGTTTCAATAATCTATAGATATTCGTATGGTTTTGCTTACGAAGTGAAGCGAAATACTTTTTCAGAACTACCTTTGTTTTAATATTAGTTCTAAATTGCAATTAAAATTGTATAAACCTGATTAAACATTCTCAAATACGATTTTGATGTAATTAAGTTCCATTGAGTTCGATTTGAAACATTAATAATTATTTAGAGCAGAGATATAGCCATCATAATTTATTATATAAAAATTAAAAACAAATATATATAAAGCACAAAATAAATATATGAATATAACATTTTCTCACACTCACAGCTAATATCTAGCCCAAAGTAAACATCATTAATCGCTTGTGATATGCTTCTGTTGTTTATTATAAATAAACAAACTTACTTAGTTGTTTAAAAGTTAGTGAAAATTATAATTTATTATATTTTTACTTATATTATAATATCACTTTCCTGTCGTTCTATTGAAATGCACTTGAATTAATTTCGAAAAGAATTAATTAAAGCGTAATATCAGTTTCTTCTTTTGCGTAATGTAGAAAAGATAGCTCCATTTTCCTTTTTTCACTAGTAATAAATATAATAGTATATATGTATAGTATAATATTAGACTGATTTTTTAATGCCAATAGAATATTTGTAGCTTGAACTACGAAATTTGAGAGTCCGTACACGATATTATTCTATTGCCGACCTAGCAAAGAACGTCCCCACACTATTGAGATAATTTCAAATTAAATTTTTCGCTCTGTGTGATTATTATTTATTGATAATTAAAAATACTTTTTTATTTATGTGCAATGTTTATTACGTATGTTATACTTGTTTTGTATTTCAATTCAAAAAGGGTGAAATTCGCCTAAATTTAAACATTTTAAACATTATTATTTGACCATAGGCTTTTGACATTTATCGTATGAAAGAAAATAGCCTGCTCGAATGTTGGTGAACGTAGTGTATGTAAATATGTATAGTGTAAAATTTTAATAAACACCTTTTAATAAAATTATATTTGCTTTTATTAAAATGTTTTCTTTTTGTTAGACTTATTTATTTTGGTTGATCTTTGAAGTTATTTTGTTTTGTACTTTTATTCTGCATTTCTTACTGAGTAGATGTGAGTACAAGCAAACGAAGGGATAATTAAGCGTTACCATATCTTCCCTGCTTTGCATTATATTTAGATTTGGTCACAGAATTGAATGGTGCATCTTCTAATTCTATCTTAGGTGTTTTAAATTGAAAACACTCGAATATTTCCTACGAAATGTTACTTCCAAGATTTAATGTACCATCCAAAATTTGCTGGATCTCCGTGTACGTCAGAGTTGTGTCCCCATAAAGCGCGATCGCCGTCTTCGTCTGTGCTAGCCGCTAATTTCAGCCCAAGGCCGTACTCCACATTGACTATGAAGAACAACAACTCTCCATTCGTATAAACAGGGTCTAAGTACCAACCGTGGCTGTAGTCTTCGTAATCAAATGAACCGTAAGCCTCTCTATCGTAAACACTGTCTTGGTACATTACAAGTTTCAAATACATGCCACAATCGATATTTATTAGGCGGAATAATACGCGATCGTTACCCCATTCTGGTTGCAGTCTCCAGCTCACTCGCTTGCTTGTTTGGTCATTTACGTCGCCATAAGCTTTCCTATCACAAGAGGAATTAAGCTGATGGCATAGTTTCAAAGCTAGCGAATCCTTCTTGTTTATAATCTTGACCAAACTTTCGTTAAAGATCAATTGGAACACATCGGGAAAAAATTCGCTGACTACATATTCTGCGTCATTGTTCCAAAGTTTATAAGCATAACTAGTTACATTTTTATTGCCTTCGCTTAGTAAATCTGCAACAGTACGGCTCAAAATATCTCCGTAACTGCTGTAAGCTAAAGATTTACCTAATTTTACAGCGGCGTCATAATTTCCGGTAACTACATAATTCCTTATATCACCACTTAATTTTTTGGGATTATTTAAAGCATCAAAAAGAGTGAGACCCTTCAACTTGGATGGTAATTCGTAATTAGGGCATAGTATAAAACCAGTATTCTTTAATTCAGCCTCAAGGTTTCGGACATCTGCTGAGTTCCTGTTGAAGCCATAGATTACGACCTTGCCTTTAGTCTTGTCTACCATTCTAGCAATGTCTTTCGCGCAGCTGTTGTTGATTGGAGCACCCATCAGGGTAACGGTTAGGACAGAGTTGTCCTTTATGTAAGCGCTGGTGTCACAGGTGGTGTAGCTTTGGACAGCAACACGGTTTGGGATTTTCATGCCCCTGTCAGGACCGTTGCTCACACATTGACTCGGGTGATTAACATTGTAACAATCTCGAAAACCACTGATTCCAGACTCGCTGTTTATTCTTCCCTCGCCCCAATAGTCTACCAGGTCTATATTACGAGTGTTCAATGGTATTTTTACTAACTTGTACTGTCCTAAATACGGTACTTCAGAATAAGGGTATAGTTTGTCCACGTTGGTAATGTAGTTTGGAGATCGTGCCAAGTTCCACTCGTTGATTAAAGGCATCTTAGTATCTTTTATCTATTAAAAGAAGGAACGAATGAAGGTTTTGGTAACTTTTAACACTATTATATTAAAAAATATATCTAATAGCCAAGAAACTTTTAATTTTGGTAATAATTTCACACAAGATAAGTCTAGCAAACAGTTTGTTTATGTTACAGTATGATAAAAAATATATATCATGTTGAAATATATACGAGGAAACCGACAAACTTATCAAAAAACCATAATTATCGTCTGAAACCACACTTATCAAAGCCTACTTTTTTTTCGATCAAAAACAGGACGGAATTCGGTTTGATTGAAATAATTGGTCGCCGTTCATTCAAATTACAATAAGTTCATTTTTCATCTGTATATTTATTCATTAAAAAATTACTTAGGCTTGAACTGGATTAAAAATAAAAAGTATGTCGAGCTTAGACTCTAAGCCCGGAATTACAACACTGCTTATGCAAGTGTATAACCAATAATAATATAACATTTGTACTCGGTGATAAAATTGAATGATTATATTAATAAAATACTTAATTTATTCAAATGCTATCAACAAGCAAAATAATTAAAATATTCTCAACTTATTTAAGTAAAAAAAAAAAAAAAATTGAATCATCTTTGTAAAGGTTGGCGTAGAATTTTAAGAATATGAAGTTTATATAAAAGCAAAATATTTGGATTCATTCGTTCTTCGTTCCGGAGACAGCTACACCATCATTTTAATATTTTTTTAGTTAGTTACCCTTTCGGCCTGCTAGCTTCACTTGAACAATAGATAATTCGGTACTACAGCGCAAATATGCCCATTTTTGCCATCAAATTGCCGGCTATGTACCTATTTTTTAAACGGTAATGTGTTTCAGGGATTTATAAAAAAACCAGTTTTATATTTCGCTAAATATTTTATTTATTGTCTAAAGTAGGTAGGTATACAAATCCGAGGACGCAACTTCTACATCTATGGATATCATAAAATACAAACGACACGAATAGCATGATTATCATATAGTAACATGCAAAAAACAACGTTATTGAAAATCAACCAATCCGGTACCATTTCAAATATTACTTTGGTTCATATCTGGATCATGTGTTACAACATGCAAATTGTAATACTGAAGCATCATGTAGGATTCATTATTAACACAATTAATTCTTTATTATTATTTTAGAATACCATTTTGTTCTTATCTTCTTAAAATCTAAGATTATAAAATGCATTACACAATGGAACCCTTTTCGCAAACGTTACAAGTTTATTTTTAATTAAATAATATTAATATTTAATATCACTTAATAACTATTGTTTACCAAATTATGGGCTGGCTGGTTTTTTTATATTTTTTAAGTATAATATTTTGAACTTGTATTTGTTATATTGATCTTTGAATAATTTGCAATGCCTATTATAGATAGTTATATTTTATAACAAATAATAATTCTTACTCTCCAGAAAAACTGGACGGTAAGTAAATATTAATTTTTAAACAATTTGGTATATTTTTTTGTCAAACAAAACAGAAAAAGGATAACCATTTATAATTTAGTGAATATACTATTGAATGGGTTGTACCTAAAACCTTAGAACATTATAATAATTATTAATAATTGACCATAATTCCATAACACACTATTGAAATGCAGGCGTATTACAAAATAGTAATTTTAAAAATGCAGCTATCAGCCTTATTTGGCGTATTACCTACAATAATCTATTGTAAATATTCTTGGTAATATTTGTCATAATATTTTAAACAACCGCAAATAGCAAACTTGTAACTTTCGCAAAATAGGATTCCTGATGTGTGTTTAAATTTAAAATTTCGAATACTCGAGATCAGTGGAGGATATCTATACACACGCAGTTTTACTAAATAAATCTTTATTATGAAAAGGATCTCACAATTCCTTACTGCGTTTTCACATAAGTTGTAAGCCTCATTTTTTAAAGTAGATTATAATAAAAATCATTATATCTAATATCTAAAAACTAAATGAAACTATTTTAAGATCAGAAACATATATAAACATATTTATTTCACTGGCCATTTAATAAAAATTTATTAGTTCAATATTGTTTAGTTCAACCATTAGTTGATATGAGTGTTAATTACGTTTACATAAAATGTACAAACTTAAAATTCAAATAATACTTTACAGAAGTATTAAAATTATGTATAGAAATATGTTTTCTTGGTCCCAAAATAGTTAAAGTTAAAGTCAAAACATTAAGCACCACTTAATATAATAATTAAGCACTGTTAATCAGTTTTAAAACGGGCACAAAACTCAAATATGCAATTCATCAAAGTTAGCAACATTGATGACATAATTGTTTGCAGCTTCAGAATTAAAATTAAGAGATTTGATTAAACCTTATTGAATGTGAGTATTTTGGTTGTTTTAATTTCTGGCAGTAAGATATATAGGATCTTTTAGTTTTGTGGAAATCGAATTTTTCGTAGATTTCTGATCTCTCTGGTTTGAAGCAACGGTTCAGCATTTAATCAAAAAATAAAATATTGTTTTTGTATATGAATTCATTAGAATTAAATTTTAATATAGAAGGAACGACGGAAATTAAAGGTCCATGGTTCTTTAATGGAACCATGGTGGTTGGTTAAGGCCAAAAAAAGGTTCCTAGTCATGGAACCTTTTTTTGTTTCATGACTAATATTGTTGCAATTCAATTAATTACTTTATTTTTTATCACAATTAACATGTTCACTACCTATTGTGAGTCTAATTACAATAGGTAGTGAGTAGGTTGAGAAGGACATTACTTTGAAAGGGCTTTTTATCATCGTGACAATGACGTGAAACACACGATAAACGCCTCTTATTTCTTCAGTGAAAGATATGATACTATTCTAATGACAATTTCAAAAACGAAAATTAGTTCCATTTCTGTTTTTGTTTCAATAACTATTATTAAATCACGGTCGCTGATTCAGCCAGAAAGAGACGGAACAAAAACCCAAGATCCAAATATTATTTAAAGTACATAACGATGTTTGTCCTTCACTTAATTTAATCGTAAATCTAAATAATAATATACAAGGTTACAATTTTAATGACTAAAATATTGACTGATGTATAAATGTATACGGGTTTATAGGTTTCTAATTAATGGTTGGATTTTGGGGTTCCTTAATGTCGTTTTGGAATTAAAAAATGTTATGTTATCCGTGGTTATAAATAAAACGAAATTTATATTACCAAAAGTTAAATGCCAACAACTGATTGAGGATGCTGATATTATCGTCAAGGCAATCCAAATTTACATGCCTATTGTTGTTGTTATAAATAAAGGTTAATGCAAGACCTTATTATAGTATTCTGACCTTATTTTAGCATCGTATCGCCCGGTTATGTTGTGATGTATTTTTCTTTAAGGGGCGCCTAAACAAGCAATGTTTTTCTACAATACGCAACTATAGTATAACCCTGCTAAAGACGAGATTTTAATTTGACGAACCAATTGGACAACTCGAAATACACAAATGACAGAGTAAAGCTATGATTATTAAAAAAATTGATTAAAAAATAGGTTTAATTTTTTCAAAAAAAAGGAATTTCATGTCAAAGAAGTAAAAACTACGAACATGATTTTTTATTTTTCATAAATTTTATTGATGTGAATTTTTTTTTTCCGTTTTATGCAAGACCCAAAAGTCTTATTAGATTAACTATGTCGTTTAAAGTACTATAAAGTTAAAGACCTTCTCATGGGAATGTAGCTTAATATTAATTATAGGGGACGTGGAAGTGCAGATTGAGGTCATCGACATCGAAATATCGACTTTAATCCTTAATATTATTACTATTTGTCAGTGAGGTTCGTCAAATTAACATTTTGTGCTGCTTTGTAAATGTTTTGTCTTGCCGAGGAGTATTCTATAGTAAAATATTACCTGATTAGAAGCGCCTTATATTTTGTTGCATGTTGGAATGTCGTTTGAACGGTTGTATTTGGAATGTTGACAGTTTTGCTGTTTGTATGTTTATGGCGTGGTGCGTAGTGAGGTGTGGTCATAGCGAGGTTAATATACTATTGTTATTCCTAATGGCGTAGTGCGTTGTGTAGTGTGGTATAGACAGAGCAAAGATATAATAAACATGTTGAACTCCTAATGGCGTGGTGTTGTGTAGTGTGAAATGGAGTGTTGTGGTCCGATCGAGGTAATTTTAGGCATGCTGTAATGCAAATGGCGTTGTATGTTGTGTGGTGTGATTACAGCGAGGTTATTAAAGGCATGTTGTAGCCCCTATGGCGAAGTGAGTGATGTGGTCCGAGCGAGGTTATTATAGGCACGTGGAAGCCCCAATGGCGTGTGGTGTGGCGAGGTCAGAGCGCGAGGCAGGCGGGCGGGCGCGCGGGGCGGCAGGCGGCCGTTAGGAGCTCGCCGCTCTCCGTGATGGCCACCGTCTTGTGGTAGCTTATGAGGTCGGCTGCAACAACGTTAGAATGCACTCAGTCATACATTATGTTAATTGAACTGTAGAACCAAGTGTTACTTATAACTTCATTGACACTACAATTTTCCGTTAATGGCAACGTCTGAATCATGTCGTTCATAGCAACATGGGAATAAAAAGTTAAAGTTATATATGTACAGTGAAAGTTAAGATTGGTTTAAATGTTAAACAGTTTAGGATTCAATTTAAATATTTATACATCAAACTAGTATTATACCAACTTTGTCTTTGCTCTTAAACCATATAATGAAATGTATTGCTGATTTTATCCAATTGTGCTACTGGAAAACAATCATAATGCGTTGGTACCGCTTTCCAAGAGGTAGCGCGCGGGTCCGCGGTACTGGTAGCGGCCACTAAATGCTCCTAGGAGGAGGAGATAGTCCTAGTAGTACCTAGCGAGACGTGCGAGCGCTGAGCGGCGCCCAGAAGCCGGTAGCCGGCGCCGCCGCTGGTGTCCACGAGGTAGTGCTTGCAGCGCGCAGGCTCGCGGTAGGAGATGGCATACCCCCACACTCGCTCGGAGATGCGCACCAGGAAGCTGCCCTCCGGCTGAGTGCTCAGCAACTGCTCCGCCTCCGACCGTGTGATTAGACCTGGCGGGATATTCATTTCACTTGCACATCGTACTATTAAATAACAAATTCAATGAGCTTAATATATTTTCATCATCCTACATCTGTACACTCCTTAACATATACCTCTCCAGACGTCTGGGATTGTCCAAGTAATTTATCCAAGTGACCAATCTTCATTAGCGCGAAACCCGGCCGTAAGACTGGGCTGCCTAGGAGTGGTCTGGTGAATTGCTTTGGCAGAACCTAAGGCTCCTCGCGAAGGGCAATGGAGTACCGCTGAGTTTTGGTGTGTATTACCCTTAGATCGTCACTCCACCAAGCCTGAGGATTAACCTACACTACGTTTGCCGAGTTCGTTCGTTCTCTACTCAAGTATTCGCTTACTTCAGCACTCATCAGTTCTACGGATAACATGGCCACCTAATTGCCAATTAAACTTAAAAACCTTCAAGCTTCAGAGACCTTTCTCTTCGATACCTCATTTTTATAAATGTTAGTTTATTTCAAAGAGTTGTGGTAGAAAATGGATAGGTGTATAAAGAGATTTTAGGTAGCAGGAATCGTAAAAGAAGTGCTACGTAAACATAAAACGAAAGCGAATATAGCGAATGTAAATGATCTTAAATCACACTTACCATGAAACCAATCCACTGGCTTATTATTTTTGTCTAACCCAACTCCTCGCTTTAATTCATGCGTTCTGAACCATTCTAGTACAGCTTCTTTATTTGGAGGTTTTCCAGCTGAAAAATTTAAAATTTCTACTTTAGTAACATCATCAATAAACTGGATTGGGTGTGTGTGACCCAATTGTAGTGTCATAACCAAACGATGGTGGTCGACAGCTCATAAGCGAATGCGAACGTGACTGTTTCCGTTACAGAAAAAAGACAATCAAAACGAATGTTTCCTTGTGGCCTTTGTAAACCATAGATTGACAATCAAAGGTTCGTTCAACGACGAAATTACATTGCGAGATATATTTTAGAGTAGGCTAACCATACAATAATATTTTTTCAATTGCAACAAAAAAAAACGTTTTTGAAAGAACTTGCATGGCATCAAGGGAAACTTTGCTGGCTTTCGACCAGTGTAGTTTTCTTAGTGGATTCCAAAGCAAAATCAATCGAATGATCGGAACCCATCCACGTTATCCCCAGTCCTAGCCTGCGCTGGAAATCATTCACTGACAATCAATTGGAATGTAGTGTAACGGGATAGTTACAAAGTAAAATAGGTGGAAAATACACAGAGCACTTACCCTGCGGGTGATTAGGGGCGGGTGGCGCGGGCGCCGCGTCGAGGGCACTGCGTCGGTGTGCCTCACGCGCCGCACGCGCTATCTCACGCATCGCCGCTTCGGCCTCCTTGGCCTTGCGCTCTGAAATATAACAAACGTTAAACCACAAGATTACTTTAAAACTCCTTCCGTCACCAACTTTATTTCATGACGATTTTAACATAATTTCTGAAATTCACCTTCTGGCTCTCTTTGACGCACTGCATCAAAAAGTGGCGTATGGAGTTTCTGATATTTAAATGTTAACACAGTTACTGCAATGAATAACATATGTTTACTTCTGTACTACAAACTCAATTGAGCATAATAAGACACTGCACTTTTTAGGGAATCTACTTTCACATTCTGGGTAACCGTTCAAAGCGTGAGTTCACTACCCATTGAAGAAAATGTTTTATTTTAGTGTACCTAAATATATTATCATTAATACCTAAAAAGGGTCCATTGTCCTCGTTATAACACTACATATTCCATTACTGAGCACTGATTTGAGATGGAATTCTATAGCTCTTCTTATAACTAATAGCAGTTTCATATAGTAAATGATACTGTCCACATAAAATCTTTAATTCTGTCAATGTCAACACGTAACTTACCTTGTTCTCTCCAAGCAGCGTCGTCATCATGCGCATGTAGCTGTGCGTCTCTGAGTGTCCTGGCTCTTCTAGCCCGAATACCGCGTAGTATATCACCAGCTCTAGCCGCTGCAACCCGCCTCTCCCATGCTGCTACGCGGTTACTGACACCATCGCCGCTGTTTGGAAGGCCGAGGTCCTTTAAGTGAGCAAGTAAATATTTGCGTTTGAGATGTTTCTAATAAAAAAATTTAAAAACCTTCAGCCTTATATGTACACTATGTAACTAGCAAAATAAACTATTAATGAGGTACTAGAAACTACATTAGATGTTAGTTGATGACCTCTCAGTAGTTTGTCTACGTTGACATACAGAAATACTAATTCAGCGATAGAATTGCCACTTCAAAAGACTGCAAACAGGTTCAGACATACCTGCAATACGTCTCTTTTCCCCTCAATGAAGTTAAAATGCAATGTGTTCTTGAGCTTCATGTTATCATTGTACTCCGTCTTTTCCGACAATTGGCAGATCTCCTCTTTCTCCGAGAGATTCACCTCTGGTTCCAGGGCATCAATGCGTTGTCGTAGCTCGTCAACAGTGCAATATATTTCCAGGCTATCTTCTAATGGGTCAATGTTCTTTGGACAGAGATCAAACTTCTGCAAAATGAGGTTAAATACTTTTATCTGTCTGTGTGTCGATTTTATGCTAACATAAATAGACATTGAACAGGAACAATAGTTTTCAATATGTTTTACTTGATATTTTGTGATCTTATAGTTTCAATACAGTATTGAAATTTCCAAAATCACAAAATCTTGCGCTACGTGATAAAGGATGCAATTTGTTTACTTATGAATTTGAATGTAATAAATATCGTTTAAAAATGATATCATCTACAGAGATTTTTGATATTGTACTGATATTGTCACAAAATGCAGATGACTTTATCGTACGTTCCAATCTGAATTTTAAAGAAGCTAAAATAACAAGAAAATAAGAATCCCTGTATTTTAAATACCTGGTCTAGGCTGTCCAAGGGCTTGTAATCGATGAGTTGCGTGAGCTCCTTCTCAACGGACTTTCTCAACTGATGCGCCTCTTCACGTGCCTGCTCCAACGCTCGCTGCCGCGCCTCTTCTGCCAGTATGCTCTCTACGGACTTGTCATCGGGGTGTTCGCCCATCACCCAAACCTGGAATATATGTAAAAAGATTAAACAGACATTGAATATGGCAGGAAAGTAATACAATATTAGTATTTCACATATAAAATTATCATTTGTCTTTTTTTAAATGAAAACATCATATTTAATATTCTTAGAAACTTCACAAATTTATGAGTCCTTCAAAGCACTAAGAACTACTTAGTAACCTTGAGTATCTGCTAAAAAGTAATTTTAGCCCGTTGAAGAAGGCCCATTTGACCTTCATCGCCACTAACAATTAATTATTATATTTGCTTTTTTAGGTGTTAAATAAATAAGTAGTTGAGTAGCCATTTGTACCTTCTATTAGGCCATTAACTGTTTTAAGTATTGTGAAACAAATCATAAGGCCTTTATCTACGGTGCTGATGAAATGTTAATAACTTTATTCTTATAATATATTTCTTCATCAGAATATACATTCTTATATCTTAAAATAACATTTGTTGAATCTGTGGAAGCAAATGTTTACCTACCCAAGGTTCACCATCTTCTCCTTTGAGAAACTGTACTTGTTTCTTTCCATTTTTCTGAAATTTAGGTTGGTCGTCTTCTTTTGCAACTTTCTGATCCCACATCTGCCATCGACGAACCTGCAACAATAAGTATTGGAAGATATTATAAAATGAAAAGATCAACGAAGGACTAGTCAGACACGTTTCCTAAGATTTTATGGTTTTGCTTCAATAAAAATCACTAATTTGGTGTTGTATAAGAGCTTGCCATTTTATTTTTTAAGATGTACCCATCATGCTCGTATAATGTAGTTTTGGAAAAAGAGTGAGTTTTGAGAGGAACCTACCTCTATCTGGAGTCTGCCTGCTTGTGACCGGTCTTAATTTAAATCAAAGCCGCTATTTATGTTTGTCACACTCAAAAGGTTCCGTTTGTACAATTTAGGTTATGAATCAAAATTAGGTTTATAGGGGTGTTAGTTCCAATCATCATATTGAGGAAGTATATATATATGAGAAAGTATGTATATTGGAAAAGAATTTTAGGCAAATAATTCTAAGATCAGGTCTATCATATTCAATTACATATACATGATGAGTCTGCATCCAGAATTATTCGCATCAATTTTACTTCGTTAAACTTGTCAGAGTATTACGTGGAAAACAACCGTGGGGAACTCATTTGTTTCTGTCTGTTTATTCATATATTAACATTTGAGAATCATGACATTATAATATGGTTAAAAATTCTACTTAGATGATGAATTAATGTTATCGTAGATATACCGAAGACCATTATATTCCGTAAGAGCATGAAAAATCGTTCGTTTTTAGAAAGAAAAAACTTAACAACAAAGTAATGAAAGTTAATAAGCATTTAATGATTATTAAACAATCAGTGACTGATCAAAGAACCTATTTGTTGCGTGTCGCGATAAAAACTTAGCCGGCACATTCTCACTTAATTCAAGTTTAAATTTCAATCTATTTTTTGGAGTTAACTAAAACAATGTAAAATTGGAAATTGAAGGGAGTGGTAAGTTATCATTGGCTATTACAATTGAAATATATGCGACGAATAAACAATCCTACTTTTGAGCGTAATGCAGTGCCAGATACTTCTTCGTGATCTTCTGGATTTTAGAAATTACGTTTAATGTTACTCTGCAACAGTTCTTATGAGTCGAATAAAATGTCAATACGATTGCACATTTCATTGTGGAATTTTGGTAGCCTCTCAAGCACAGAATTCTGCACATAATTTGTGTCAGTGGTGTAGAACAAGCAGCAGGGTATTTATAATAAAAATACATTAATTTGACAAAACACGACACACACTGCACTTGATAAAAATCTGGGAGACGAAAAATTCCAAATGATATATACAATTATATAGTATAAGCCATTCACGCCTGAAAGGGGATCAAGAAGATGACATATTCAAAATAGGAAATCGACGCAATGGAATGGGAATCCTTTAAAACCTTTTGAAGGTGAAAAGCCAATCTGATCATGTATACGTACAAATGATACAATCGAATAGTTCAAGATCTAAAAATAAAGGTAATGTAAATTTCTGTTCCTCCAAGTCTAAGAAAATAGATCTCATAAAGCTTGCACGTTATTGTGACAAATATAATTATCGCGGTATATTACCTATACTTTTCAATGTTCAAGATGGTAATATAATTACAGGATCACTGTTGTAACAATCGCGTGTTAACAGCAGTGCGTGCTGTCTGACATATGTCGTACTAGCATATTACTGGGAACATGGTAACCCTGATTGCAGAATTTGATACTACAGCTAAGTGAAGTACTAAACCATAGTCATTTAGCAATGATGGTGGTAATAATGACCTTGAACTAGTGTCTAACGATGCATGAAATGTTTTAGTCGACTCAGTTCATTAATAATTACTTAAATAGACACAGTCTTTAAACAAAAAAGTATTAACGGAATTTAATTGTCTAAAAGTTTACTGGTGAGGTGAAAAATTTAGCTCAACTTACAATTCATTTATCCTTGATTGAAACTAGGTTAATTTTAGAATTCGCTTATGACCTTGATAAGTTCGACAGAAAATATACAAGAGAAGGTAGTACATAATCTCATAATTAGACCATAAAACAGACAGATTAGACTTAATTAGTTAATCATCTATGGTAGCAATAAAAATAGTTTTTAAAATTCGCGTCGTTTCCTATGAGAAACTTTACCATATCTTGTTTCTTTTTATTGTCCTGGAATTTTGTAAAGGTTCATGATATCGATAGAGTGATCAAGTCATTACTTTTGTAATTGGATTTAGGATCCAGGATTGAGGTCCAGATAATTTAAATTTTCCATTATCCGGTATGCCCTTTTAATTTAATAGCATGTATCGTATGATATTATAACTTTTTATATTTTTATGAACCTGCTTTAATATAAGTAAGTTAATTATTTATTTATTACTTCACTGGCTTTTTTACTTCACTGGCGCTGAATAGTGGCAAACGACGAAATGACAGTTTTACCTGCTCTTCCCGCATCTTGCAGAAGAGTGTCTGCTTCTGCGTCTCGTCAAGCTCAGCTAGGATCTCGGGGTCCACCCACATATCTCGCAAGATCTGCTGCAACATCTTGCTGGCCCTGTAACAACACAAATACAATTGAAATTGTTACTCATTAAAATATTCAGTAAGCATGCGCAACAATTTATTTACAGATAATTAATCAGTTTATTCATGACCAGCTTCTGACTCAACCCTCTAAGAATTTTGAAATACTCTTTCTCAGAGGGATACATTCACAAAAAGCACATCTTCCACATTTCATGTCTCTTGGACCATTGGTGTTGTGCGTTGATTTATCAATCTGTCAGTCAGAAATTTCAATTTTAAAAATGTACAGATAACCATTGAATCACATAACGTATACTGTTCTATGCCCTATTTCGCCTCGTTTCCATTACCAGCAATCAATATCTATTATGAGTCATTTCCAGAATCTACATTGATACTTGTAACATAGGTATTACCATTTTATTTATTGTTTAATAGATTTTCTATGTTGGAAAGTTCCTATCATCTATTTTAAGATAAAATTGATCATCTATAATTATTGACAATAAAAATGTCTGGATTGAAAACTTTCTCCGTTTTAATCTAATCCACAAAATTACTTGCGAAATAAACTAGTTACGAGTAAGCTTTCTCGTTGCCAGCAAATATTGACTTAAATTGGTTATATTTAGCAGTACTCAATAATTTACAGCAATGGTATTCGGTGTGTATTGTATTTTGATGCCAATTTTACCTCAAGTCTATAGTCTCTCGCTCTCTTAGCTACTTTCTTGAAAAATTAGAAAATGCAGTCGCCTCAGTCGCTAATTCCGAGAGCTAAGTTTATTTTAATTGTGCTAATGCTTTTTGCATTTTAGGTCTCCTGTATAACGTATGCAATAGTATGCATCACAAGTTTGAGTTGAGTTTCCGTCCGTAGTTTCTCTGTAATTAAAAACTAATGTCGATCAGAAGTTAACGCTTTAATAGGTCAGCATATTTCCGCAAGGACAGTGATGGTCGATAGCCCACCCTGATGGCCCAGTACAACCTATAATCAGGCATATACTCCATATTACATATCCGCGTGCGTTGAATACGGAATACTATTAAGTAGCGAGTATTAGCTGCGTGTATACTGGGCGACCTTCCGTGAGTAAAAAAATAGTTCTTAAGTACTTTGAACCGGTTGAATTCAATTTCAAGGCGCGTGTTAGTATCTACCCAGTATTATCTATTTCTGATTTAATCCAATGAAAGTATTAAGTTCAATAATAGTTTTTGTTCAAGTGTCACGCAAATTATTATTTATACGTTGGTGCGACAGTCTCATCAATTTAAGTCTTCAGTATAAAATAAATTATTTCGTATTTCTTTATTAATTGTAACGTTACAAGAAGCGTAGAGCAACTGAGTGATCTATTTGATAAACATCTTTTACTTCGATTACACTCTCTCTACACTTAATTTAATTATATTGTAGTTCATATATCAACTGGGAGCATTTTTTGGTGAGGTTAACATACGAACTAAATATCTTATCCTGCACTATGTTCGATGTTCCCAGATAGAACGACAACGAGTAATACAATCTATAAATCGCAATTCGTTGCCAAATTAAAATAATTAAAATTAACATCAACATTTTGAAAGCATAGACAGGTACTGTTTAGTCTGTTATAACCATGTATTAGCGATAATTTTTGACACCTACATCAAGAGTATTTCATAACGCTTAATGCACTTAAAGCAATATCCTACGTAACCTTGCAACATTCAGTGTGCAAGGAAAAATGTTTTGAAAATAACTAGGTTGAAATACAAAATATTACTTTTTATAATTTAAATACAAAATAAAATATTTTTTGCTTTTTTATATTAATCTAGTTTAGTAACGTCGATTAGTTAGTAAAGAAAATATCGCACTCGCATTATTAAATTTTATTGAAATTTCTTTTATAAAGATGATAAAATTTAAATCTAAAAGCTTATTATTATGTACACGGCTCAACATGTAATACACTCAAAACTGTCGATAGGGGGCAATTTAGTCGCGACGGCTGTGTCGTGCCGACCTGACAAAGCGGTCGTGACGAGATCTATTGCGAAATAGTAATGTAGTGTACCTACCTATAGTTTAAAAGTGAAGGTGATTGCAAATGGCCTGGCTTTAAGCTCTGATAAAAGCTTTAGTTCTTTGATCGTGGGTGGAATTTTGTACTAGGTATTGTAAGCTTTTTAGCCTAGCTTGTAAGATACACGGAGTCATTTTCACTTCAGCATCACGCACAAAAAAACACAAAGAAAACATTTTTTCAAAATAGAAATCGCTGGGAAAAGCCTAGACAAAAGCTTAAAACATACAACTAATAATTGGTTATATAGTATGGAAAATTGTCTAACTGACATGCTAAACATTAAAAGTCACTTCTTCCATGGCTTCTTCGGGTTTATTTTAATAGATGGCGTTAGTTTCTCCGGGTCAAGCAGTTATCAATAAATGTGGCATTAATATTGTTTTTTTTATAAAAAGCACTTCCAATAACTGAATGATAAGCAGTAGAGGAGTCCATATGTGAAGATAGTGTAGCATGCGACATACTGCCCTAGCAACCCACACCGACCCAAAAAATGCTCTTTCACATCTCTTTTAAAGGAACCCATGTTGTATGATGGAGGAAATACGTGTGCCGGTAAGGAATTCCACGCTCTAGCTGTGCGATAGACAAAGGAGTCATGAACTCTGTTTTTTTCTTTTGAGAATGTGTGTATAGTAAAGATTAAATGATGCTCGTTTTAACGATAATGTATTTCTCATGTGTAAGTTTCAACCTTTAAAAGGGCTGTACGCTTTTTACTCCTAAAAAATAGAAGAAAAGCAGTCAAAGAAGTTACCATTGTAGTTGAAAGATATATAGACCACATTCTCCACCTCAATTGGTGCTGTCATTTTTAATATGTAATAAAGGTGCACGTTCGCATCGTCACGCAATATTAGTATGACACTGTCATATGCCATTTCCTTTTATAATTAACTTCTTTAATTTCGTGCATGAATAGCAACGAAAGTGCTCACTGATTACTACCTTTCCATTTCTGATTCATTTTAATCTAAAAAAATAATGTAGTTTATTTCGTATTAATTCAATTATAGTAATTATTTAATACACCTCCGGTTGTGAGCAATAAAACTGCGTTTTCTATACTTAATATTGTAAAGCTGAAGAGTTTGAATATTTGTGTGGTTGAACACGCTAATCTCAGGAACAACGGATTCAAATAAGAATATAATTTTTGTGTCGGATTGTCCATTTATCGAGGAAGGCTATAGGCTATGTAATATCACGCTACGACCAATAGGAACTAAGCATCAATGAAAACTGTTGCAAAAACAGGAACAATATATTCTTTTTCAGAACATTATTTGCACTGCTTTACGCAGGTTAAAGTTACGAAAATATCGTGTCCGCCAGAATCGTTCTTCTTCTAAAGTTCTAAAAGTCTGCCGCATCATGTATCTATCTTTTAAAGTAGACTCACTATAATTCTGGTAATTAAATTTTATTGTAAACATGATTAAAATCCATAATAAAATGAATACTCAACTGAAATCATTTAACCTACACTACGTACGAAATGTTATTTTCCTATATCCGCGCAAACGAATTCGCGGACAAGGCTAGTGTATGTAAATGTTTTCATATTCCGACTTCATTTAAATAAAGTATTACATTTTAGACATAATAATATTCATATTATTGACTTCCATGATTATTCTAAGGAGCAAAATTTACCTTTCTAATGTCTTTGTCATGATAATGTAATACAAAGAATTTAAATGTTCTAATTCTGAAGCAACTTATCTGCGTTCACGATAATTATAGGAAACTAACATTTATTTATATAACATATTATTTTTTTATTTATGTGATAGGTACACGACACATGATCAAGCGTAACTTTTTTCGTTGCAATTAGAGTATTTAATTTTTTTATTGCACAAAATTAGTTTTAAATATTTTTATTTATAACTTACACATTTTATTCTTTTGGACTAATCGCCATTTTTAGATAAAATACAGATATTGCAATTTTCAACCGATATAATGAAGAATGTGAAGAACTGAAGCTTTAAAAATGTGACATGCGTTTAATTTAACCTAACTACGTTTCGGCTTATTGTAATCTGAATTTTACAAAACCGAAACAAAAATTATAACAATTTAATTCGTATCTTCTTTAGAAAAAAAGGCACCGTCTTCAAAACTACCTGAAAAGCACAAAATAATTTTGATACACCCCAATCCTATACTTATACGACCTTATCCTCTCTGTATTCCTACCACGTAAACAAAATGTCTGCGAAAAAGTAATTATAAGATAAGAAAATTAATATATATCTGGGTAGGTATGTCATTAGTTTTACAAGTGGGTTAAAATAATGCTTTTTCAACTTTTGTTTAGAGCAAGACACTTTGTTCGTGCGAACAATAATACAATAGATTAAAGTAGGATATAATATAATATTAAAATATGGTATTTACAATCTATTGTAAAAAATAAAAAAAATAGTAGACAACAAAACGAAAAGAAACAAAAGATAATCGCCGAACTCGGCTTTATTCTAAAACAGTCACACGCCGCTCATCCATACTTCAAGGAGGCGGCATGTCTCTCGCTACGAAGCCTCCTTGCGAGCTTGCGCGTGAACACACTTTATAATTAGACGTATTTTAAAGTGAGATTTTCTATGACTTATTTGAATTTTATTTTTAAAGTAAAATATATTTTTTAAACTGACAGCCATTACAAAATTAAGTCCATTTTCGATACACGAAAGTCTACAATTGAGGCCTAAACTAAAAAAAAACTTAAAATACAAAAATAAAATGCATACAAACATGCCTTTTCGAACAATAATAAAAATACATCGCAGTCAGACATTCGTTAGTTTTTAATAACAATATACTGAAACCAACATAAGCATATGCGCTTGCGCATGTTCATTACTCAATTGTGAAGAAAGTTGGTTCGGCCCACACGAGTGACGAACAAAAGGTCAAGGGCGAACGTCCATTGTTCTCGTTCGATTGTTTAGTGTTGAAAATAGAACCAGGATTTCAGGCTAAGACTGTCGTTCTAAGCAAGATGACGTTGCGAAGATTTATACAGCAAAGGCATGGTTGATTCAAATTGTTGTACACAAGCAGGTGAAATTTATTACTTACCAACATTTCTATTGGAAAAGCACAAATATTGAAACTAATGGACACACTTAAAATAAGAGAGTACTAAGGGTTCCTTAGCAATTCTAATGCATGTGTTCAATCCTAAAATAATATAATGATTTAATTTAATTTCAAATCATTCATCAAGTATTATAAGTTAAAATATTCCACGTCCTTAATGGGCATCTGTTGATCTTAGATTAAACATTAAATATCTTGTATCTACAAAGAAATAACTTTCAATGCTTATCATATCTTAGAAAGATAAATGCTCTGTGTAATACACATAATGAGTAACACTTTTATGAACTTAATGGCTTTCGTTGACATGGATAAGCATAACTGGTCATGTCTTCAATCATGTAGAGTGGGGCTGCACGAGTGCATGTGCGGGTCTCTCGAGTTTAAGTGCAAGGACAAAGAGCCAAGTTCCAATAGAACCCACTACTTATAAGTAAATATAAATATTAATAATTAAGTAAGTAAAGTTTGAACGAACAACAGCTAGAAAGCCTGAGCAATACTTCTAAAATCTTAAGACAGCTTATAAGTCTTAATGTCTTCACAATAAGAGCCATGAGATGACATGATGACTTATCCATCCATGACATGATGACTATAACTGAAACATCTTTTATACTTTCTTCTATTCTTTCCAAAACACTACTGTAAGTATATGTTTTGACCCCAACTACACCTGACGTAAAATTATGCTGATGTGATTTACCTATGCTGGATTTCAATAACCTATCTACGGATTATTTTGCTTACGAGGCATTGAATTTCGACATATTTCAAATATTTGGATAATTGGTCAAAAATCAGCGCCTAAACATCAGAAGGTATTCAGTCTTAAAGGTCCAAGTTATAATTTTAATTTGGGAAATAGTTGGGTAGCTTGAAAAAGATGTAAACTATTAAGAACCCAATCTGATTAATATTATTGACTGTACATTTTTTAAAGATGATTTCTGGCTATGAACTTAGTTTGGTATCAGCGTATGAGGTCAGTCATAGCGCGATCCTAATTGGTGTGTCAAAAAGAGAACAACTTTAATGTTTCCAACTTTACACTGTTTTTATTACAGTGTTATTTGCAATGACACATCACTTCCTACTAGGATATCATAAACAAAAAAAAATGCGTTGAATGATTTGTAACAGACTGAAGTTTAAAGAGTACACACCTCTTTCATTGTACCTCTCCCAGTCCTCACACAGGAGAGCTCTCATGTTGATGATGCGAATTAATCTAGTGGGTATTAAGAGTGTATCTTCTCTATGGTCTACGCCCACACTACCAACCGATTTTAAAGAAACGCAATTGACCTTTTAATGAGTGCAAAAGTACAACGCAGTCGTGACCTGATTGTGATCGAAAAAGGAATGTCGAACTCCTGCGTACTTCGAGATGCAAGTAGAACGTTAAACGGTTGTTCTAGCAATCGCAAATTAATATTAGCTACATCAGAGGCATGGATTGAAAACATTTTTTACAACGTAAACTTTATGCGGGGAGTTCAAAATATATCCAGCAAACATTTCGCTAAACCGTTTCAAAAATAATTACTTTTGGAATTTTAATGAAATGATTGATTATTCATTAGAATGGTCATTATTCAGTTTAATAGCATGTAGACAGTAAAATAGATAGAACATACGTTATGTTATACCATAAATGACATGGTATTATTCCACAACATAAATACCACGCGATTATTATTTTTTTGAAGTAGTAAGATAATTTTATTGTTTTTTTTATTTTTTATAACCTAAGTAATATTTGAATCCACATATCCCACTACTCACCCACTCACACACTCACAATCAATCTTATACACACTGGGAGGACACCAAGACACCTATAAAGTACTAGGACTATATGTTTATTTTTTTATGTATGTACGTATGGATTAATGTTATTTGTTATTGCTAACATTTTAATTTTTAATTTTTCCGCGGATAGGGGCGCCTTATGCTGATATACAAGCTTCAGCGTAGTTCAGCAACAAATAATCTTATAAATGCTTAAACTGCTTAAATATTTTACCTAAGTAAAATGTTTAAGCAGTTATTGGAGTGTTATCAGAGATTAAAATCTCTGTTTGTATGTTTCTTGCAGAATATATAATATTATAATATATAATTATTATTCCAACGGTTTGGGAAAGAAATAAATCACAAAAGTTACTGAATTAAATACCCACAAAAAATTTAAACGTGTCTGTTATGGTCCATTTCTTATACGATTATGTAAGTATAATTTGTTCACGGAAATGGAGCTAGTGTCCGATGGATAAAAAATCCGCCATCAGCAAAGATCGTTGATCACACAAAAGGTCAAGGATGAATGATTTAGTTCTGACAAGAATGAACTTGTTGTCAGTGTTGCTGTCACGTTGATTGCCACATGAAAAATCATGAAGTGCTTCAGGTAACTAAATTGTTCACTCCAAATCAGTAATGGACACATTACACAAATTCTTTTTATTGAATTTCATTGGAATTACCACATTGATGGTCTGATGTGCAATCTGAATTAGGGTTGCCGACTTGTCCGTAGGGTTGTTATTTTTTTAGTCTTTAAAAATCATCTTCAAATTTTCTCCGTAACGAGCCCAGAGCCTAATTACAACACAATATTCCCATCTATCCCTGATGTGATGTGCTCTTTTTATTTGTACGGCGAACAAAGCCAGCATCTAATAAGAAGCGATATCCATATGCGAAGATCATGAAATAATGCTAAATTAATTTATCGCCTCGGCAGTCATGTTTTTGGCCCAAGGCCACTTTTCTCACGCCTTTACAAGGAACTTTGAATTCATAACTGGCTCATGTGGTACTCCTTTTTCGTTATATCAATTGTGTGTTTTATTTTTCACGAGTACATTAATTGAATAAGTAAATAAAATACATATTTTTTGCTAAATAT
This sequence comes from Acentria ephemerella, assembly GCA_943193645.1. Lineage (NCBI taxonomy): Eukaryota > Metazoa > Arthropoda > Insecta > Lepidoptera > Crambidae > Acentria > Acentria ephemerella. The sequence continues at coordinate 2,115,553 of OW971891.1, forward strand.
GCAGCAAGAAACATATTTTAATACAGGTGGTGCCTTGACCAAAATACTGAAGAAAGAATATTACTCATTCAAATTCAAAACAGTGAAACTGACAAATACCTACTTCAATACAGTAATAATTCCGTTGTCGCTGTTTCACAATTCTAAAAACAAAGGGTTGTCATGATGACAGACTTCGGCGAGAAAGTGTGCAATATTAAACACAACATTAAAAATGGAACACACTAAACAATTAAGCAAGCAATTAATCCTAAATACGCATGTTTAACCGACTTAGACATTTTCTTTTCGACAAATTTATAATCCTACCACAAATCACGGTTTAATATTATTCAGCATTATCTTATGGGTAATTATATAAATATGGAGATGGTATTTTAAATGTAAAAACGGTGTGTTAGATCGATGTTTCGTTATTTTCGATGTATTCGATATTTCGTTAAACATAATATTCTATCGCTGTGTTACTGATAACATTTATGTATGCTAAATGATAATAAAACTATGCGGGAGACCTCTTTTTTTATAAAAGTAGGCAAAAGATTTTGTAGCAAGTGTTCCAAATTCAAGCTACGAACATTTTGGATGTTTGCACTATACAGTGAGATTCCAAATATAAACTTTCAATATTGAATTGGAATGAATGAGAGGCAAATAACTTAATTTTAGTTTAAGAGGATGGCAGCAGAATCGCCACAAATGTAACAATCTGTTGAGCTGTTATTATGCTCTCTGACAATTAAAATTTAAATTGGCCAACCGACTTGGGTAAAAACCGGTAAAGTGCAAGAATCGAACTTGCAGTTGTTTCGACGGTTTGTCCACATTTTAATAATTCAATTTCAACATGATTCCCATAAACTTCAAAATTGGTAATCATCGCTTCTTGTGATGTATCATGTAACTAATAATTATCTTCTACAATTTTATGTTGTTCGGACTCCGCTTGCGCTGTAAGATATTTTCTATTTGTTGACAAATTTCTTGTTCTACAGGAAGTTAGTACCTTCTTTATAGGTTTTGAATATCTACGGCATATACTTGTAACTTATAATTGTAACAATGAGTTAATGATGAAATATCAAATGTGTTCATTAAATTACTTCTAAAAAATATGAAAATGGAATCAATTATTAATGAAGTTGTTATATTATTAAACTAATTACATTTGAGATAAAAAGTAATGAAATATTATGTGTATTGCATTCATTATGCTAACAATAGGCTACGGAAACCGCTTTCCATCAGGTGAGCCGTATGCTTTATCTCCACCTTAGTGATATAAAAAATCTATTTGATATGAATTACATACTTCAATGCCTTCTTGAGTTTTTCTCTAGTTAATTTTTCGTTCGACTTACGAAACACTAACTCGATCTAATATTAACAAATATTAACACACCGTCTATTTGCCTTACTCATATAAAAAGTCAACGATCAATATAAGGGATTCACGTAAGCCAAAGCTGGTATAGACAACATGGTATACATTTTTATAGTCTATGACGCAACAAGCCAATAAACTCTACCAAATTGCCATCTGTTAAATAATTTATGTACAGCTATCTTGACACGTGAGACCAAAATGAAATACTATTAACCATAGTATATCGATTTGGACTCACGTGTTTCATAAATTTCAATTTATAAATTCGTTTGTTTGACAGTGATTTTACTTTTATTGACGTTTCTAATGATACAGGGCTTTGCAACTGTTATATGATTTTTTCAAATAAAAATTTACCTTTTTAAAGTAGATTTCAATATCTAATCTGGCATACCCATTTCGGTAATTCACGTCAGTTATATGTAAAAAGTTATTACAAAAATAAAATTAGATTTATATTCCTCCATTTTGGATTAATTTATAACTGCTATACAGCGTTATTAATGAAAGAATAAAATAATGTTTCTCAGCTGTTCCTCAATTATGTTTGAAGAAGATAAGTCCGAGTGAATTTAATGTGCAGAAGTGAATTTTTTATTTTATCTTGTAAGTTATTCAATAATGAGCTTCAGAGTTGGCATGTTCCATCTTCATTTGCGCCAGGCAAGTCGAATCCAAATACAAACTAGCGTATTAATATTTCCCCACAAAACCCTACTTACCTACCTAATTAATTCTTTAGGTGTTGACTGTAGCTGATCAAAAGGAATTTTTTGCAACACCAAATTGCATATATACAAGGTAAAAATGCGTAACAGAAATTCTTAACACGCTAGTTCATTCTTTAATTAATTACAACTTACGCAACAAGATTACAATGAAATTAGATTCGCGGTGTCAACGCCCCGCGCACGTCTCTAAAATCGTGGAATTCATTTCGCTTTTAAATTTAACTGTTATTAAATTCGCTCACTCAGTACATGATTTCTAAAAAGTTCGAAATACAAAATGTCTTAAAGAAAAAGGTTTGATATATTTTTATATATTGGTATACGTTAAATATTGTCATTGAATCAAGTATATCTAGAATAATAACAAAAAGGCTAGTGTGTAAAATAATATTTTTTTAATGAAATAATATAAAACAAACCTTTTTTGTTGTTTTACATTATTGCGTATTTTAATAAATTAGTGTTTGATGATTGTATTTCCTAATATTGAACAGTACATATATTTTTTTTAATTATTTGACCCGGTTACTGAGACCTTCATTTAACTTGCGAAATGACGGTATAATTCAGTACAATATTCTATAGATTTTAGATTAACGGTACAAAATTAGGTAATTTGTATAGGATTGTATCGTCCTTCATTTATGAATGTTATTAAATAAATAATAAAATATATATTTTTTTCCTTAAGAATATCATGAAGGACTGGTACTCTTTCGTTTGCGAAAACAAAGGCATCTTTCGCCATAATTCCTAAATATACGAAAGAGACAATAATCTATATATGGATGATTTTGATTTCGAGGCGTTTAATTTTGATCTCTATATATCAGGATTCTGATAGAAAAAGATCGAAAGTCAAAAAAGAGTACATATAAGCAGTAAATATAACAGCCACAATATTTCACCAAAATCCAGTATTATTTGAAGAAAGTTTAATCTGGTAATTGGTTCAAATGGAGAGGCATTTTAAACTATTAATCTAGTTTTTACGTACTAGCAAGGCAAACTTAATTATTGGAAGAAAAAAGGAGAAATCACCTTTTCTTCCACATATCGGCCAATGCGTGGAAATACTTAAATGCCCTCTAAGAAACTATTCAAAATAGGGTTGTCATCTAAACACATGTTTTGAGTTTCAATTAAATATTGCCGTGAAAATGAGAAAAACGCTTTATCTGTTTGATAATGACCCAGATCCGGTTCGGTTGTGCACGAAAGTTACGTAAAAGACAAATGACCGGAAACGTCACTTGACGTTTCTAAAATGGCGACTGTTAGCATATTTGCCTTATTTTTACGCCTATCATCATAACATGCCGTTTAAAAGTCAAAAGTGTATGAATCGAGTAAGTGTCAACTAACTTGACGTTACTTAATGACATTCTATCCTTTTTTATTCATGAAAGAGCAGCAAATAACTTAATTTTAGTTTAAGTCATTAGATCGCTTTTAGGGATAAGATCAACTTTGTACAAAATTAGATAAATGTTCCCTATGTATTTCTTTTTTTTCAATTGGCTGATGTACAATAAATATGTATTCTATTGTATTGTATTCTATAAAAGTATTTTAAAAAAACAATCGCTTTCCAAATTATTCATATATTAACAGTATTATACAACCCTTATTTCTAGCCATCAGCCAGTGGTGGTATTCTAATAGGCCAACATTTATGCCGCGTTGATAATGGCTCCAAGTATGGTCAATTCTCTGACGGCTCACATTGAGGCCATTGCGTTTCACGTTACTATGGTCTCGAGATCGGGTGATAGATATATACATCGTATATGGAGTTGACAGCATCTTGCTTATACGGGAATGTTTATAGCTGATTTTAACGTTAAGTTTCAAAAAGGAAAACATCAACTTTTTAATTATTTGTATGTTATATAGTACTCACGGTAACGTCAGTAATAATTTTACAGTACTCTAAAAACATTTGTATAATTACTAGAAGCTAAGAAAATAGGATCGAGATACCAAGAACATAGAATATTCTCATCACTTTCTATTATGAAGCTCTAAATTAAAAATTATATATTTTAAAAACGATTGGACATCCACTCTAAATATGCAGAAGATTGCAGCCAATAACAAAATTTAGTTTTCCTATAACAGACTTATAATTCGATACAATCAAAAATAGCCGAATTTAAACATTCTGTTGTTTTATAGAATCTCAAAAACAATAGCCCTCAGTGTTACCAACGTTGCGGATATCGGGAGACACGCTATTGGTCGAGGTCAAGCATTATATCTAATCCGAGGTGCCTCAAAGATTGTTTTGTTAACTAACCTTGGAGTGAACAAAGACATAAAGGGCTCGGCGTTCGTGCAGAAACGATTGGTATTGGTACGGAATTGAAATGACGCGGTCATAGGATTATTAACGCCAAATAGTAATGCGCAGTTGTTAATAATGACGTAGAGCAAAACTAAAAAGACTTACCTAATTAAAAAATATAACAAAAAACAAATTATAAAGGTATAACGTAAACCATGCGTCGAAGTCGGAGAATATGTACTTATCTATTTTTTATCTTCAAGTTCAGGCTCAGCGTTTTCATACGTTTAACCGCTTTACTTCTAACTAAATCAATCAAATAAAATAAGTAAGATTGAAATCATGAAACACTAAATGATCTGATTATATTAATTCGTTACCACATAATGAACATTTATTTCGTTGCAACTGATTGTGTATGTGAGAATATCTACGTTTACCTTCATTGCATTAATACATACTTACTAACGTTTTAAGGATAATTTTGATAGCATCTATATATAGCTGTAGTTGTCCGTTAGGTTCACTCTCAAAAAGGTGAAGACCGATTTGAATTATTCTTGTTGTAGTTTGTTCGCTTTAATTCAGGGGTGGATAAAAAACAAAATAAATTAAATCACAGTCGAGAATTTAATATGAAAACTCGTCTATCTGACGTGCCAAATAATAAACTTGTCATTTTGGCATTGCTACTTTAAATTTCTTTTAATACATATATTTCATTTGTCCTAGTATTCGTGACGCAAACGCCTAGTATGTAATAAGTTTATACGAGGGACACTGTAGTTCTATCGACATTATAACATCCTACACACTTACACAGATGTATCTACGATACACACATGTGAAAGGCTAACTTTTTTTCTAACATAAGTAAAAGGAACTGCATTTAGCTAGTTTAGATTTAGCAAGAAAGCTGAGTGACAATTATCTCTCCACATTACTATGCAATATTAAACGTATCCAAAAACTTTCACTCCTCGGCCTCCGGCGTAAACACTCGGTCATAGTTTCACCGCTTGCAAATGCATCTTCCAGTGCATGCAGCCATGGCTTTCCTTTGTGTTAAAATGTTAGTTGAAACATTGGATTTAATCTTCTATAATCTGATCAAAACAAAGAAAATTGTAAACAAGTTGTATCGTACTAACTGCTGCTAATTCTCCTTTTAAAACTGTGGTAAGGTCACTGCATGCTGTGCAAATCAACTAAGTAAGAAAGTTTTTAAGATACGTATCCAAAAAAAGGTTAAATTAAACCTAGTTGAAAACACAGATTAGTTATTGAAAATAACAGAATAATAAATGATGAATTCTTATATGCAAACTGTTTTGTACTAACATTATTAGAAAAGTACATAATTATACAACTTTAGTTTTAAAAACATGACTCTAGCACTAACCAAGCATAAATTCGCGATCAGGACAAAATTCGTTCGGAAATAACGTACACTATACGATTTCTTTGGACAATAAATAGCGGGTTAAATTGATAAATATTAGTACCCTCTTTCACCTGGCGCTTGCTGGTATATACCCTTTCTAGGACCTATATGTAAGAGTTCAATAATATTAATTACGGTATTTAACACTGCTTTAAAAGAACTTAGTAGATTTAAAAGAACGAAGTAAATGAGTCTATTTAAATAAAAATATTTTTGACTGTTTTTTTTAATAGGTAAGTACAATTGTTCGTAAACAACAATATTTTTTCACAAGAACTGAAATATTCCGCATATTCAACTTTGACTTTTACTACATATCTGTCCATTATCACACAAAATAGCATTTATAAAGAAAAAAGAAGGAAAACTAAACCTTAAATTAACACTTGACCATTACCGATAAGCAAATATCATTTATATTTTTTCGCTGAAAATAAACATGTCATATTTTCTATATAATTATTAGAATTTATCATATTAACTGTCAATTTCAAAAACTTTAATCATTTAAAAAATAAATAATAGTTTATTATTGCCAAATCAAAATATTCAATAATCTTAAAGAAGTTTTTATGTAATGTAATTAACAGGGAACATTATGCTGCATGCCTTTAAGTTTAAGTTAAGTAAGACCTAACTAAAACGACAACTGAAAATCAACAAAAAACCAACTTCAAAAAAAGAATATTCTTTAACAAAAAATTACCAAAAAGTAAAAAGACTTGATTGGAGTTGGTGGTTTACTTTCTATTATTACTGGAAACAACTTAGCACTGGTTCCAAGAAATAGAAGAAAAAAAAAGTTGATTGCAAGTTTTAGATACAAGAATACGTTATATTATTTTTTACTTTATAGTGCATTTTTTAAAATTATATGAAGACTTTTTTGTTAAAGTTTATTAATTTATTCATTTTTAGTGAATCTTTAGTTCGATGGAAAGCAGATGAATTGAAAAAGATAAATAACTTATCTGAAACTAAAACGTTTTAACGACCTTCAAAAAAGGAGATTTTCAATACCTAATTCAGGCCGTGTAATAAATGTTAAAATAATTTATTTCTGTAGGTAATTGATAGAAATTAAAATAGAAATAATATAAATATTGTTTTGATGATTTATTTAATAATCGAATTAACAATGTAATAAACATAAGAGCTGACTTTTCATCAAACAAATATCTTTAGTAAAAAAAATTGAAATCATACATCCAATTGCTTTGATACCTTGTAAAAGCCAAAATATGCTATCGCTATACACGTAATACTAATTATAATTACTTTCATTTTCTACTAATTAAAAAGTCTACCGTATATTCTGAACTGTCTAATTAAAATTTACTTGTAATTACATGTAGGTCTATATTACATGCTGCTTGCATCTAATGCACTTTATACAGTTCGTTCATTTTACATTCTCATTATTACTTCGTATCGCTTTCACGACTGTTTCGGCGAGATAAGTAATGAATGCGATAAATGTTTAACTGAGTTATTGTAGATTGGCCAAGTAAAAAAGCATATAATGGCCAAAGTAATAAAGTTTACTTTACTGAAATCCAAATAGCATTAGAATGAACGTCACAAAACTGAAGGCTTATAAAATTCCTAAGGCATTAAAGGTGTGGTTTACCCAGATTCCTCAATTAGCCATCTTATATTCAACTGCTGCGGCAATTGCAATCAAACTAAGATTATTATTCTTTCATATTTCACTCTGCGTATCAGCCTGCGTAGGTCTCTTCATTCAGTCGTAAAATGTAACTTTCGTGGTACTAACCACAAATCGTCTTAAAATCAACAAGTTCTTAACATATTTCTGTCAGCACTTTTACCTATCCACCACGCCAATAGCGTACATGACTACGGGCCACTGCTGGGAGCAAGCCTGCATACACGGGAGAAATTCAAGAGGAATTTTGGGCCACCGCAATATCTCAATGGGGGTTGGTCGTTGAAAGCGTTACCCGTGAACCAGCAACGGGGACCAACAGCTTAACGTGCCTTCCGAAGCACGATGGCTCAATCAAAATATGTAATCTCTCTCTAATTCCCATTAGAGCATTTGCTCTAATGGAAATATGTACATAGATACATACATACATACATACATATATTACACATACATAGATACACCATAGATACATACCACCACCATAGATTACATATTTTGATTGAGCCATCCAGGAAATAACCATGGCAAAAGTTGATTTGTTTTCCTTATCGAAACTAGAACGTTTGAATCACTACGCCAACGAGCGCCTTACCGACATATTATAGGATTGAGAATACTAAATTTAAATCGAGGGTAAGTTCTACTTCAAAAAGAGGCAGAAGGTAATCAAAATATCACCATATTTAAAAACCTGGAACATAAGGTAAATTCCATATTTTTTATTGCAGCATTCAGACAATTTATATACTTATAATATAAAGAGGTATAGTTAGTGAGGTTGTATAGGAACTAAGTAATGTCTGGAACTACTTTTTGAAATTAAAAAAATCTTAAATTATTAGGGAAGGTTATACGCTATAACAATAGTGCGTGACCGAACTCCACGCGGGCATACCCGCGGGCGGAAGCCGGTGATGAATAAATTGATGACTAATGAACAATGAATATACTAAGCTACACAAATTAGGTTACTCACTTTGACAATACCGGTACGTATTGTGAAAATACATGAAATACCGTACGCCAATTAATAAAAACAAGTTCTGTAACAATTACCAGTGTTTTGAATGCTACGCCTTTTCATTTATAAATTTTGTTGTCTTATAAAACGGAGTCTAAAGTATGCAAGGCCTAGAGGCTATTCTACATAAAGATTTACTTAGATCTACTGAACAACATTATAATACTGGAGAATAGTTCATTATTTAACAATCATAATTATTATAAACCTTTTTAAATCATATAATACTTAAAAAGACTGCGACCAAAAATATTTTTGTGACTTTCCACCAATAGGTTAAAGTAGCTCCTTCATCTTGGCGCTTTCCTTAAACTTTACGATTTTTCCAGATTCAAGGGATTTTATTTCTTTTGGGTCGAATATGTGTCTCCCCAGATGAAAGCAGTGTTGCTAAGGATTAACTTAAACGTTCGCTTAAGTTGGCTTAAGTGGTATTCAATTATTAAATCTGTTATTTTTATTAATACTTAAAGGAAATTACCTAATATATATTACCCATAACCCAATCTGGTAAAGCAAAAGGAAGCTTAAATAAACGCCAATATAGCATAGATTTACACTGTACATGCACGTCTAATAACATTGAAAATTCGAGTGTGTAAACATTGCAAACGTGGCAATACATCGAAAATGCAATAAAATACTGATGATTGTTATTACAATTTGAGTTACATTAAGAGGGAGAGGAGGAGAGAACTGTAAGCCTTTGTAATAAAGCGGTAAGTATTTTACACCATAATTTTTTGTATTCATTTTAGATGTGTCGTGTTACGATTGATTTGTCAGATGCTCTCAGTATTTATAGGAACACTTTGTAAAATTCTAAATTTATTTTAATAGGTTTTCTCATACTTGATTACGATCCATTTGGTTAATACTGTGTGCGGCAAAATGAAAGGATTTGTATATTTTGCAATTTCAATAATGTTGCAATTCTACAATAAGTTACATAAAAGACAAATTTTGTAATTCCTTGACCACAGATTGCTGAATTGAAGTATTTATATTGCATTTTCTGATTATTTTTCATTACATTTAGAGTGACAATTAATGTGAAAATAACAACAAAATTTAAATTAATCTTTAAATTTTGTTGTCAATCTTACATTAATTTAAATTATCTGAAGAGTCTGTACTCTTTTTATAACAAGTTTAAGAATTTAAATATCAATTTAGTTCACCGACTATTGTATACTGATCACAACAGCATATAATATATATGTAACTTTGTGCAAAAGATATTCTACATAGGTGTTGGAACAAACGCATGAAGATTTTGAGCCATAAAATATCACACTGATGATCCAATGCACGTTGTTGGGTCAAAGTTAGTCACAACGGAAACTCTTTTTTCATTTCTAGAAGAGCTGTAAGAAATAAGTTTTAAATACTTAAAACTAAGAAACAAAGGATTTTTACTTTTTTGTAGAACACAGTAAGCGAACTTTTTATTGCGTTACGTCAACAATTCCGTAGCGGGAAAAGTGAGCCGTCAAATTCAACAATGACCCGGTGTGGTTAGGGCCGTGATACACGAGTAGATAATAAAGGATTCCTGAGTTAATATTATCATTTAACATTAAAATCAATCAACTTAAGTATACTTGAATAACAAGTTCTGAACTAAATTGCAACCATGACTCCTCGACTAGTACAAACTGTATTACAGGACCTGTATTATAGTGTTAAATTTGACAAAATATTTTTTTAAACAGAAACTTATTTTCTTCTTATTGGATGTTTAAGGTTTTTAAGCTGTCTGAAGCAACTTACAGTTAAAATCATTTTTTAATTCATTTTTAACGATCAAATACGATTATATGCACTTTCTTTAGTGAAATTTAATATCGTAAGATATTTTTAGCTTCAAAAATTAAACGTAGTTTTTAATTAAGATACGCACCAAAATGTACTAAAGCATTTTAAAAAAGTAAATGGCTGTGTATCATGTCATATCAGGTATATAAACTGAGAAATAATCGTGTAGAACCGCCCTATAATAGTAGTAAGAGCGCTGTGCGCGCGCGCAGCACGACATCCGCGCGATAACGCCGCGCCATTGTACCACGGAACTGGAGCAGAAACGAAAAATAACGCACAATACAGTGCCACATGACCGCGAACGCGTTGGCTTCTGCGCTGGCGCTGAGGCTGTGATCATTCAAAATAATGTAATTCGGAATGTTACTTAGATGTGATGTAATTTGTATATAATAACATCTATTACTATCTTGATAGTCAAAACTAATTTCAATATGTTTGTTTTTATTTAAATGCAATAGTTAGAGGCATTTATTTTACAGCTTTTGCACAATTATTATTTAAAACCTGAAAAAACTATCAAAATTGTCGGTGCTTGTTATCTAACTCCACCGAAACAGCTTGTTGCAAATTATAATTATGTAGGTCTGAGAATAACACTTTTTAATGATGCTTACTTTGGGCTAGTTATTTAACTAATTGAAACTTAACTTAACTTTTAACTTATTTAACTTCTTACACTCATTTGAGTGTAAGAAATATTTATATTTACTGGTATGTAATGAAATACCCATCTGACCCGAAACTCCCATACTCTATGTCGAAAAACGATTTATTTTATGTGATTATATTAATATAAGTAAAACCGGGGTATAACATAAACTGAGACACCAAGGTAAATTTAATTTAAATTAGTCTCGACTGTTCGGCAGTTAGCTATGTATAAAAGCAACAAATTTATCATTAATATTAAAACTAAATGCCATAGGCATATCAAATAAATACTATGTGCTAATTTTATCAACAGGCTGTTATCTTGCTCTATTATCTTGTTAAGAAATTTCTGATTGACAAGCGTATGATAGTATTTTAAGATAATAATACTTATTGATTGCTACCTCTCATGGTGTTTTACCATAGACCACATACATTCACTGCGGCAAGTTATACATAAAGAGTATAATCTGCCTTTATTTTGTGGACTATGAGAGAGTTATCGATTCTATTGAGACCTGGGTACTTCAGACACTCCAAAGGTGCGAAATAGACTAGCGGTATAACCAAGTGTTCCAGTTACTGTACGAAAAAGCACTATGTTAGTCCACTGTCAGGACCAGAACTCGAAACATATATAGTTGCGGCGAGTTGTGAAACAGACGGACGTTATACCGATGAAACTTTTCACACCTACGCTGGACTGGAGAGGCCTTGGCATCAACATTAGCGTCGAATTCATGTGGACCTACGTTTCGCTGATGATACCGTAGTCATTGCTGAGACCCGGGCAAAATGCTTGAGTACAGTTGAGTCTCCCAACAAAGTCTATTTATGTGCGGATTGCCAGTGATGAGGTATATAACAGAAACGTGGCTGCTAACAAAGAAGAAGCTAACAAGAAGGCTCAAAGTCACTCAAAAGGCCATGGAGAGATTCTTGAAGTTTCAGGGGAGAATCAGAAATTATGAGATTCGCAAGAGAAGTACTGATGCCGATGTAGTCCACAAAATTGCAAACTTGAAGTCCCAGTGGACACAGCTCATTGCAAGGACGACTGAAAGCCGTTGATGGTTCTCGAGTGGCGGGCGCGTACCCTGAGACGTAGAGCTGGTAGGCCTCCAACAAGGTGAGAGTATCCTGGCAGCGAAAGATCGATTGATTTAAAGATCGTTATTGGGTATAAAGTTGACCCATTGAGCTTGGAAAAGCAAATAACGATATGCCTGCATTTCTTGATTTGACTGTCCGGATATTGTACCACCAAAGCTTAACGTTGGACAATTTGCCCCGCCATGTTTGGGCACTACAACATATAACAATGTGACCCGACACTTCATGAAATAATAAGCGAAAACAGATGTTTCAATATTTTTTTATATACCTAAAAAATCTCGTATTATAGTGATTGTTATTGAACTTGTTCAAAAAGGCTTGACCAATTTTATGAAATGTTTTGTGTATTTTGAGTAGATCTGAGAATAGGTCGTAGGCTATTCTTTTATACTCTTAGGTGTCTAGACGAAGGTTGGCCCGCTCCAGTTTCTTTTTTGAACTAATTTATATATACAAAACAACTTTTGCCTTGTCAGCTAGTTATGTAAATGTAACAAACGTTCATCTTCAAACTGAAATATTACCTTATAAGAAACCAGGGCTATCTTGAAACGTGTGGAGTCATCAACGCCTGAAAAGAGAAGAATAATATTAATATTAAGGTTGAGGTTACAACATTAAATTTAAGGTTGACATAGCATCTTATAAATTAAATATCAGAGAAAACGCACCGTACAAATAATTTATGGAAATATCCCGAATCAAAGATTTCAGGCCACATTTATAAAATACACTCACACTAAGTAACCCCTTAAGTATAGAAAAAATACTGTTAAACTGAAATTAACTAAAAAGTATTTTGCTGTATTGTATTTGAGTTTAGAATGGAACTGTGGTAGGATACATACCTTTGAAGTATGTTTCCTTTTTTAAATCTCAAAAGTCCCACTTTTGAGATCACAAATGAATAAACTCAAAGCCTTTATTTTTTCACATTTCTTTTTTGAACCATTTTTTTATGTTTATTTTTATTTATAAAATCTTTATCGCAGTCTAAAATTTGATAAAAGGTGATAGGAAACTTATACCCACAAGTTCGTATATACGTTCAAGAAATGTAGGTATTATTAATCCATATTTACTTTCACTTTAATGACTTGTTACATTTTCTATATCATTAACACTGTGAACTTGCTAACAATTTTATTGTATCGTCATCTTCATCAATACGTCCCAATGCTGCCAACCTTCAAACTCAAACTTGAGAGAAAAATATAAGAAGTTCGTTCTTAATAAAATAAATGTAGCCACTAAACCTTATAGAAAATAGAGTCCATTATACATCCACATTAGTAGTAAGCTGAAATATTTTTTTAAGCAAAACATTTGTTGTTTATACCGTAAATACGAATTAGATTAGTTGTTTAACCGTTAAATAAAACGGCCATATTCAAATCTTACCATAGACTAAACAAGGGCTGAATGTTAAGTTCAAAATGATGTAACTTTAAATATTGAGAATCGACATTAGTATTCAAAAGTGCCATTTCCCGCTTGTCACCGCTAAAATGGTAATCAGTTTTGTTATGTAAAATATAGCTAGAAAGCGTAGCCACCAGATTTATGAGTACCAACTACTCAAACGTCGTTTTGTCTAAATGTCGTAATATCTACGACTTGAAGTAAAACCAATGACATATACCGTGTTACCCTTTAATTAATATTAGACAAAACTAAGGATTCAATTAATATTTTCTGAAATCAAAGCTGTCCTCTGTTAAAATAAAAAATATAAAAGATTATAAGGTCGTAAAGTGAAATAAATCTTCTTTTTGTATTATTTACAATTATGATTCTAAACATAACAGTTAAATTAAAATTAAACGGTTCTTTTGTGTGAAAAGTATTAAGAATTCGTGGCTCGTCCCTTCGTCGAACTCACATTATCTTCAAGACGCATATTCAAACTTGTTACACGATATTAGAACAAGAGTTATGGCTGTATAGCTTTCGTTTTCTTTGCTATGCCAGAATTTCATACTTCGCCCTAAGCACAAGAAAAATAACACTCCCTTCAACTTGATTCTAAAAAAGTACGTACGTATCTATTATAGAAAACGAATATAATAATTTTAACTCAATAACATTCCAATATTGACAATGCATCAAATATTTCGAGGCAAAATAACACATGTGGCGTAAATTACCTACAAAAACATATTATACTTTAACATCTAAAACATAAAGCACATATTTGTATTTGCACTAAAATTACTTAACTTTACTTAAGAGTTTAATTGGAGCGACTTTTATTTGCAGACGAATTAACCTTGAACCTAATAACAATGGAATTTTTAGTATAAAAATGAAAGTTGTCTTAATAGCACAGGGTCAGTTGTATTTTTAGCTGTAAAACTGAAGCAACAAAGTTTATTAATAAGAAACTGATAAGAACCAACGAACGGACACTAGTCTGACTTTTTGTTCGGCAAGCTATCAATCGGTGATAATTACCACCGATTATTATTATTTTATTAGTGAGTATTATTGAAATGAAATGAAATGAAGTGAAATGAAATTTTATTTTAATGAAATGAAATAAAATGAAATGGAACGAAATGATATGATATTAATATACATATATAAAGAAATCTTGCAAAATGGCTTAATGCTCACCATTAGAGCTAAAACGATGCTTGATCATTAACAGCCTATATACGTAGCACTACTGGGCAGTAGATCTTCCTACTTGCGAGAAACACATGAGGACTTTGGTTCATAACACCACCTAGCTGGCCCAATGTGGGTTTATGGTTGACAGCGGTTGCCATAACAACCCGGACCAACGGCTTTGCACGCCTTCCGAAGCACATAGAAGCTAGATTAGCAATTTTTGATTAACCTATACAAGAATCAAATGTAGCGAAAATGACTTTGTTTCGTTAACGAAACTAAAGCTATTCGATCCACTATGCTAAACTATGAATTGTAGTTTGTCAAAGTCGAAGTCAAATTCAGTCCAATAACATTAAATACCTTTACGAAAGTCATTATTGAAAGTGAAGGGAAAATATTAAACTGATATCCTTCTAAAATATACCAATAGAAATTGATTTTCATGTCACCGCCTGTTGACCAACAAACTACTTCTGTTATATGTCGATTGCGTCCTGGACATTCGTGTACCCCTAAGCTGAAACTAGGTGACTCTCTGTGATTGTGACACCGAAGAGGGATCCGCTGATCACATGTTTATTCATTGCCCTCCACTTCCTTTTGTCCCAATATTGCAACAACGAAAATTCCCTTTCGAATTAACACGAGGACTCAGCTACTCTACACGAAAACCGCACTGAGGAAATTTGTAATTTATTGTATCATAAAATAAAACTATAAATGTAATACAAATTTAACAATGCTGTAATTTGTAAATGTTTGTTGTATCCTCATTGCAGGTAAGCTAAAGCAAAATCACTATTGTTCGTCTAAGATTACGGTCTCCATGACTCGTAAACAAATATTTGTATTCAAATACCTCCTCTTCCTGACCTCTGGCTAAGTTGTCAGGGGTACTGACCACTCGACCAGATGACCGTCTAAACTAATCAAACCAACCACGCTAAACCAGTAGCGCGGTTGGTTTGATTAGATTAGATAGACTTTTCCAACTTTGACTTTGACGACCAATTGATAGAATCAATTTTGTGAATCACTATGGCATCTGTTTACTAGTTATAATACAACTGTTTTCGACTGTAGGTTCAAAAAACCTTTTTTCAGAGCACAAAAGCATTATGTATTTAGCATGGCTTTCACCTTCGTTATTAGATAAGATTAAGTTGTTGGCTTATCTATACCTTTACCTACTAAATCATTATACAATATTTATCTCGACGTACGTACATCACAGTTATCATGTGTACGATGTTTTCCATGCCGTTAATACTACGCTGCCATATTTCTGGTGGTATATCAAGGCAATGAAACATTTAAGTTTAAGACTTATCCCTAGGCATAACAAATCTAAATGTCTGATTATGATTATACTCGTATATTTGCACAGGCCATGCCACTTTCGCTAATGTCAGAAAAATTGGTCAATTGCACAAACCATACGGAACCAGTAAGAATAATCAAAAAGACACCGCACAGCTATTAAATTAATATTCGTATTAAGGTATACTAAATCATTTATATTTTTTTAATACATTATGGTTTCATTTCAAACTTTCTTAAATACCTAAACGGGATGTTGTTTAGGTTAACTAATTTTTAATAAAACGAAACCGAAGTTCCATCTTTGTATTATATCTTAACTATCATGTGCATAATATTTTTGCTTATAATAAATTATAATAGTTGAAAAATTTAAATAAAATTTATAAAATATTGATGTATTATACAAAACTAAAGCAAAAAATTATAGCTGCATTCTAGGCAAGGATATCCGACAATTAAAGTGACGTCACAGTACACACTTATTTTTCATGCAGAATTTATTTGAAGAAGAGATTTTGCAGTATTTTCTACCTAAAATCAATGTTAATAAATCATTTCTATCTTTCAGCATCATTTTAAATTTCATTTGTAGCACTAGTAGTATTATTTTTCGTTTTTATAATATAAGTACCAAAGTTCCTTTTTCATGCATGCCCGATTTATTAATATGTCACTTTGTAGTTAACGATTTATCATTCTGCAAATAAATATATATATAAATAGGTCAGTAATGATAAGGTTTACTTTAGAACGTATAATTTTAATCTATATTTCCTGTAAACAAAAGGTGCGATCACGCTCACTGCAAATTATCGAATAACCGAGTGAGTAATGCTAGGTTGATTGATATCAACACATAATAATACTATTACCTATTTCTCGCTTGTTCTTCTTAAATTTTTATTGGGAATATTCAACACGTTTGCTGTCTACAACTATACAATAACAATTGCTGCAACCATAAATTATGGTTCAATATTTGTTAATACGTAACGTGTATACGTATATACGTGTGTATACGTATATTTGTTTGTTTGTTATATTTTGAAGTTTATTATGATATGGGGTTTATTGATAGTTTTCTGAGTTTCATCCTGGTTCTTTTCAGTACCAAACTCTCCAAAAGAGCTATTAATTTCTAGAAAACTTTCATTCATGAAAAATTTCAAATTCGCATGTTATATTAGACGGCAATAGTTAATAAGATTTGGTAACATATTATTTACTTACATTTATTTAAAAGCTGATCAAAACCTAACCCTACCACATGGCTCCGCTTTTCATGACAGTATTTCAAAATTAAAAAACAAAACAAAAAAAAGATTACTGTAAAAAGGAAAAGATTTCCCGATTTTTCAAAAACCATTTGCCCCAATAATATTTTAATCTTCTTCATATATATAAAAATAAAACGCTCGTGAGTCTTGCTAAAATAAAAAAATATATTCTAGTTTTTTTTTAATAAATACAATATCTAATTGACATGGAGATCCTCGTTTTAAAATTGTCATTTCTTCTATCTACTTGAATTGCTTTTCATAGATGGCGCTTTTGGCTTCTTTTTAAATATAAAAATATATAACTGTTCGTTAGTGTCGCTGAAACATTAAAATGGCTTCACCGACTTAAAATATGTAATTTTAGTATGTTCATTTTCACTCGACGTTGGTTTAAAATAAAAACACCTGGAAAAATACTAAAGAAATGCTAACTGACAAGCTAATTCAAAACTATCATTTCTTTACTGTTACTTCAGGGTACATTTGATAGATGGCGTTATTGGCAGGTTATGAATAGGACGTACAGAGTTCACCGGGTCAGCTAGTGATATATTAAAACTACCTTGGAGGATATTGCACAATCAAGCTCAGAAATATACTAAAAACTGAGTAACAAATAAGTAAAAATCACTACCGTAAGGGCTCATGTGCCTACACAATAATATAGATTTAATTTAATATGTAATGTATTTTATAAATTTAATACATAACTCATTTTAACCGAAGAGAAAAAATAACTGAATAACTAGTAAAAACATATAATACTTTAATATGATATTAATATTTATTGATTCCATCCTATTAACAATTACTTAACGAAATCTTATTCTTTATTAGAAGTGTTCTATCTACACGAACCTTGAAGAGCCGTTAATCGACCGCCTTCTATATGACTCATATTACACACTCATTGTTTCATCTCGTCTCTTCCAATGTTTAACTACTTGCTACTGTTTCACTTTCATGACGTTCCAGAAGGTACAGACCCACCTAGAAAGCTACATAAATTAAAATGGAAGATAACTATGTTTCTCGACAATTAGATGACATTTTTATAAACTTAATTGAAGATTTTTTTATAATTTATGAATTATAGAAAATTAAAAAATCATAAGTGATTCTTTGTTTTCACGATAAAGATGTTTAATTTCTGTTAAATAAAATCTAGATTGGAAAAAGAAAAACGTGTATGCACTGCATATTTTATTTTAAAATGTATAAAAGCTGGATATTAATTTAAATTTCACAAAGATAAAAGTATTTTAGTGAACTCCTATGACTTTGTACTTGTAACGAAAATTTAAGTTTAAAATGGGTACCGACAAATTTCTTACAATAAAGATCGTGTGTGTCTATTTATATTTTGATTAATAGGCAAACAAGTATACAAAAGACTACTGCGATAAATGCAGTAAATATAAAATCCACATTATTTTTAACAAAAGCATACAATATTTACAGAAGATTTGTAAAAAGATATTACAATTACAAATCTTAATATTGAATCATAGAAATGAAATGGTCAAATAAAACAGAATAGATACATATGTCTTCTCGTTTAAAAACATACAATCGAATTGGGAACCTCCTCTTTTTTAAAGTTGGTTAACAAGAGGTCGTTTTAACCGCATTCAGAAAATTTGATGCTGAGCACGTCTTTAAGTATAGTTTGAAACGTACTAAGCTTCAAATTGGAACTCTGAAACCTGTGAATCCTGTAAAATATCACTTGACTCAGTTTCCTCAATCATAATTAAGACAATTAAGTATTTAGAATGTATTCTTGATATGACGTTATCAGTCTAGACATATTATTTTAAGATGTGTAAGAGAATTGTTTACATTAAAAAAGTTCATCAGTATACTACACGTGTCCTATAACAGTAATAATAACTACGTACTTTAACAAATCTAACAATTGAAATGCCAAAACTGAAGTCTACTTCCCACGCAATTATTACGTTTGTAAGCTGCATGTTATCAACCAAGCAGAACTCTCCAAAACGGTAAAGCGATAAAAACAAATAGAGAACCGGCACTGAACCTGCTTTCCGACAGATGCTGCGGTCTTTGCTCGCACACGTGAAAGTAAGGGTGCGTTTAACTGTAGCCGTTTACATAAATGTTTAATTAGCCACATAAAATTCTTTTGCTCATATTGCTTAAGAAATCAAAGAGTATAAAAATACTTTTATTCTAAAAGTATTTTAAAAAGCACTGCAAATGACTCTCTATGAAGAAGAAGGCAACTTTTCACGCCTCTCAAAGGTTTAACCTAAGGAATTAATCAAATAACATCTTTTTACAGTCAAAAAAATCCAGTAATAAGTCATAAATTACCATAAAGCGTATGGCATTTGAATACAGGATAATGTTTTTGCAGTTTTCCATTGACTTCAGTGGAAACGCGCCCTTAGTAAACATTATGCTCGCTTTAAGCTAATGCTATTGTCTCTCTCTAGATAATGATGAGCTAATTGAAACCAGACACTTTATTGTTTTGTTTTTAAAACGATGGTTGCATAATATTTGTTTTAAGTTATGTCAATATGAACGTTTCTTTAGTGAATAATCGATTGAGAATGGTTTTATTATTATCTTTGATCGTAAACGAGGCCTCGTCGTAATAACGACTTAACTAAAACGAACCATAGTACCAATTTCTTTTTTTTTCATTATAAACAGCAAAAACAGTAAGTCACTTATGTTGGGTATCACTAAGAAATTTAAAAGAATAACTCAAAATTATTTTTATTTAGGTTTTCCTTTTAATTTTTCTTAACTTAACGGGCCAATTTAACGAAGGTTGTTTGCGTTTAGGGGCGGGCACCTTCAGGGTTTGTCACTCCCTCACGGCTCAAGCATCCTGGAGAATCTACACACCCCCTGAAGATGATGCCTGTCGATTTAAATTGCTCCAGAGGTGAATCGCCACTTTTGGCTCGAGGACTCTCTAAAGTTCTCGCCTCCTTAAAAACCCCATAACACTTAGTCCCAAAAAAAGCGATCACACAATTACATTAATTCATAGTTACTAACTAGGTAGCAACGAGTAATATATAAATAACACACTCGTAAATGATGGCCACTTCCTTATTTTGACACAAATTCTGTTTCAATGGCATATATAATAACTACACGTGAATGTTTTATATTTTATTGCGTGTGATTGTCGCTGACGTACAATAGTACGGTTAAATTAAATGTTCGACTGTATCGCTTCTTCTGTCTTTTTTTTTGCCTTTTAATTTTTTTACTGAATATAATAACAGCCAGGAACTTTAATTGTAGAATAGTATTTAAACTTGAGAATTTATCTAACATACGTGGTTATTTATTCAATTTATAATTGTAAACACTTCGTGTTTGGTAACACGCTTGAATGTAGTTTTTATGTTTTCTTTTTTAAAAAAGGGATCACAAGCAATTTAATAATATAAACTTTTAAATAAACTCATAACTTTTTCACTTGTGAATATTAACTTAAATCTATTGAAGTAATCTTCCAAGCTTTGAAACCCAAAAAAAGCAGCAAGCTTCAGTATGCAGTATGAGTACATAAATACAATTAAAACTACTCACTAAACAAGAATGTAGAGGGAACCTCTCTGTGACTGCAGAACAGTGAAATCCACAGGAACACTTCACGTTTAGCCACAGATTAGAAGTAACGAACAACGACAATAATAGTTTACTTTTTTAGTTAAAATTGTTTCGCCCGCCAGTTTTTTGCCTGTGAGAGCGCACGCGACACGAGCGTCCATGTGCGCGCCACCGGTCGACTGAAGAGTACCGATCACCAACCAAACCAAAGAGTTTGAATTGTATGCAAGAATGCAAGGTTTGTGTAAACGGGGAGGTATTATATATGTGATCAAAGAATACTTGCTACAAGTTTTATTAATAACATATTTAAGTTAAAAAAAATGTGTTAGCTTCAATTTTCGTACTAGATATTTTTGTTGTACCCTCAAACCTGAAAAGGTTCAAAAACTTCAAAAATCGCACGAGACCCTCTGAACAACTTAACTTATCACTAAACTCCAACAATAACAGGATTCTTCTGACATTCCTTATCATTGGTGCATACGAAAGGAAGTTATTACATGACTTTGTGGTGAAGGAGCAATCGATTTGCAATTTATAAGATAGATAGGGAGCGAATGATCTCAGTCACTGATATAAATACATTGAAAATATATAAAAAAAATGGAACTGGTTTACAAACTAGATTTACAGTTATTTTACAAAGCACAGCGTGACTCCCCAGTAAAGGGCAACATTGATTTAGCTATAGACAATTGACTTTATTTTTGAAAAGTAGCACTAGTTTAAGAATGTACCACTAAGTGCAATTAAGTGTCAGATTTACCGTGTGACCAACGTTCAATACAGATATAGAATAATACAAAACAAAACAAAACAACTTGATAACATAAATGAGGAAATAAACGCCTCATCAACAGCTCATATCCGTCCCCTCCGAGGTGCTCGGCCTTCCCTAAATCTGGGCGATTAGGGCTTAGTCAACCACATTACCCAAGAGCGTGGATATTTCATTATTTATACATAAAAGAATAGCCCACTAAAAACAGTTACCAAAGATTTTTTCAATATAGAAAAGTTCAACGTTCTCCAAAAATTGCCTCAGTTACATACAATTATGTTTGACTTAATATTAAATGAAGCTCGCTTACTTATACAAATTTTAACAAATAAATAATTCGATGACTGGTAAATAAGTTAATTCTATTCTTTTCTATACTTCCAACGTATGTAGGCAAAAATTTTATACAAAAAGATTGATGACTCTGTCGCGGAAAACCAAATAAAAGATTAAATATTCAACCTATATCTAGATAACTTTTGTCATTGTTGTTTTTAAATTGTTTGAACGGAAGAATGAAATATCTATTGTCTGGCTGTGACCTATTACAAATTAAGACAACAAGCTATTACAAATACACTTTCGTCAAATTTTTGGTGCAATCATCATCGCCATTTTTAGTTCCCCAGTCACGAATCTAAACAGTTGACAGTTAAAATATTAGTCGCATTATCTGCCGGTTTCATTCTACTTCGACCAGAAATGTTTGACTTTTAGCTACATCAACCTTTAAAATAGTACGTTAAAATAAAATAATATTTTGGCAAAAAGAGTCACCGGCAAATTGTCCTCTTTGTTTCTTACTAAGCATAGCCCTACAATGCTTAAACAACAGGATATTTCACATATCTCTCCGTTATTTTAAAAATATATAAATATAATTTTTTTTGCGCTGCGTACAGTGCTTCATGCAGCGCACGCATTTTTGTTTTGACCCCGGCCATGATGATATTAATATACTTTAAAAGCCATAATAATTGGAGGATTGTCCCAAAAACCCCAGAAACAGCCATGGAGACGGACTATGTCAATAGTAAAATTTTCTAATCTCTCTTATCGTATCGTAGAGTTAGAAATGAACACGTGTGGTGATTTCCCTGCTACAAAAGGACGACTAAGTTTTAAATAAACATATTTTATCGCTTCAAAGCAAATGTTTGTACTTATTTCTATGACTAAAACCAACACTCGAAGGAGGCTTCGTGCTTCACGAAGTGACATATAAATTTTGATAAAAGTTACCATCTTAATGTGTTTTGTTTATTACAAAACACATTAAGATGGTATTTTACACCGTAAAAATGCATTACATCACGTTCCTTCAATATGGTTTTGAAAAGGACAGATAAAGAAGAAAGATGCTGTATTAACTTGCCTATAGTTTATTGTGTTACCATCTAAAATCCAGGCTTTCATCACATGACTATATGGAAAGGTTTAGAATTGAAGGTGATTTTTTATACTTAGCTCTTGACCTTCAACTCATATGATAGTGATAATAAGAGCCAAGCCCAGATGGAAACGAGTTTCACCCAGATTCTTCAATCAGACAGAAACTGATTATTTTCCCGCCGACTGCTGTAACACAAATAATTAAGTCCAATGTAGTGTTACTGTTATTTTTTGCTCTTTACATAATAGTTATAGCGTCAGACTTAGTTAAAATGGTGGTAGCTATCCAGATGGATTCAGAAATGGCAGACTTAGCGGACTGTACAATTAAACCCCGGCCAATTCTGAGGTAAGAGTTTTCAACCTCTAGATCACAGGGGCACTTAAAACAAAAATCAACAAAATTATGTCATTTCGATAGCATAGTTATAATATAGTTTGCTATAATAAGTTCATATAGTTTGTTTCAAATAACATGCCTTTGAAATTAGGTCTTTATCTAAAGTCTATTATCAGCCCCAAGCGCTGCTAACACTAATAGAAAATCAATTGTGTAGATTTTAGACTATGCATAAATCACAGATTAATCGAATACCCTTCATCAGCTTGCTGGCGTAGTTTGACCACGCTGATTTCGACAACTAAGCTAGCTTTAGCATTTTTGACCAAATATACAAAAATGTTATAGGTTGCTTTGTCTCTACGAACGTGGCATATGCGTGAGTGCTGTATGTGCGACGCCCCGTTACAGTCGCTAGATAGATTGAAAACCAGTAACACTAACGACACCTCTTTCATTGGGCCAGCATGGTAGTATTATGGTCCAAAGCTTCATGTATATATACCACGTAAGAAGATGACTACATCTATAATAAGCCCTTTATAATAACTATTATTATAATTCATTGTAGGCGACGCACACACACATTCACATATATTATTAGATGTTTTAATACTTTAAAATATTTACTATTAAATACTTTATATACATAGAATAAATAAACTTAAGTAAAAAAAACTATTAGCATGTATTGTTATAATTGTTAGCATATATATTATATTATTTTTTTATAATTAAATCAATTACGGAAAGCTGACTACGAATTATATAAATGTAAAACGGGTAGTTAAAGGCACGAGAGGCAGTAGCTTCCAAACCGCGAACGCGAAGACAGCTTTCCGTAAACTATGGATCAAAAACGGTGTTTTTTTTTTTGTTGGTGTTTTATTTCTATCTTTTTCAAATCATGTTTAAGGCTAATAAGTCTTGTTAAGACTATTTTGTTGCTGCGATCTGAAAAAACTATTCAGACTGGCTGCTACAAGTTTTAAATATATTCTTGATTTTAGGATCGTCCTAATCTCAAGGTAATTTAATTTGGATAACTAATGTGTTTTGCAGAGAAGTCATACATCCCATCCCCAAACAAAGCCATCAATTGTGGAGGGACCCCACAGTTGCATAAGAAGTGCTTTTATTTAAAATTCACCTTGTATGAGACTTTACCGCACATTCCAGAGAGCGACAGACACATCACGAATTTGGAATCGCGTTGGCATGCTTGATGCGGTTTGAAGCGAGTCTGACTCACGACGACGCATACAGACATACCCTCACAAAGCTAAATGTATTGTGTGTCGGCATTTCGTGTCAGACTAAACTTTAACGGCATGGAGAAGTAACCTTATGTACTTTTATAATTACTCTTAAAATAATTTGATTTGATTTTTTAAAAATAAGTGTACAAATTACCCAAGCATCAGTCAAGCCCATTTTAAGGGGCTGAGTATCTACAAACCTATAGTATATAATGAAAAACTATTTTTGATTTCTTATAGTGGATATAGTGTCAGTTCTTCAATAACTCATTGAGAACTGGCACAGTTCAAAGGTTACGTAGCAATGCCGAATGAAACCAACTATAGAAAAAGTAGAACAAATCATTCAAATACTACTTAAGTGTCTTTTATATTTTCATTTTTTAACTTTTTATCTTTCAATAAAAATTATCAAAAAGGTCTTTTAAATTAGCTCATACTGAATTAAGTTCACTTTTATTCCTACAGTCGCATAGACGAATACTTTAGCAGTTGAAATAAAAATAAAACGTATTTGTAACTAAATAAAGTATTTTTACAATATTATAGCTTTAGTTTTAGAAATAAAACAAGGCAAGACAATGACATCAAGACTCGGCAGAACAATATTTACATTTTAGTTTATTTTTATTAACTACCTTTTATTTATTTACAATAGTGAGTGCATTTAAAGTAATGGGATTGTTACCATAACCGTTGGCTTAGAACCGACCTTATTTCGATGATATAAGATCGTTTCTACAGTGTATCTGTCACGCTTGGTGCTATCGGTTGACATGAGTACTCTGTAAGATAATTATAACGGATGCAGGTGTTAAGGATGCGGGTCATTTGCGCTAAGTAACCGATGACTTATCACAAATTATCATTTGTGGACATAAAACAGTTTAAACTTGAGTTTATATCTTAATCTCATCTTAAAACCAAACCACCAACCAAAACCAACCAAAATAATCAACCCCCTATTGTTGGTTGGTTGGTTGTTTTAAATATCACCTTTTTCATATCACTAAAGTAGTAATTAAGGACACCGTTCACCAAAGGTCAGCGCCAAAGGTCTATATCTCATTGAATATTTATTTATCTAAGCTAAATTTTTATTTTTCTAAATTACATACCAAAGCTGCACTTAACACAGCTTTGAACAGAACTCCGGCTCAAAAATTTATTAAGTACTCTATAAGTAATTTTAAAAGATTTTCTTATTTAAAAAGTATTTCAGGTAAGTATTGTAAATGTTTGTCTTCTTGTCTCTGCTACAGAATCACAAAAACCTCACAACCGGTATGCTTTCGTTACATCGTTATTAGGGGTATTAATTAAGCAATAGTACAGAGTACGGTGTGAGAACCAAGCACGCTGAGAGTACAAATTACGGTGTAGAGTATATCGCTGATAAGATTAGCGAGTGCAACATGGGACTAGTAACTAGTATCTAGAATTTAAAATTTATATCTTTGGATCTTACCTATAACCATTGCCGTTAAAATTAACGGCAACATTTTTTTCGAAAGTCAAAATATCTTTATTTAAATAGACTCATTTACTAAGTTCTTTTAAATCGTCATAACAGGGAATATGTATGAGAAAAATAAACTAATGTAATTAAAAGTAATAGTGATAACTTTAAGTGGGTATTAACCGGGTATTTACAAATTGTCCCAGTTATAGAATTTAAATATGTACTAAATAAATTGTTAGTTTCAATTTTAAAATAAATATTATTTTAAAATTAAAATTAACACTAGGATGCATATTCCCATTATTCAAATCGTATAATTTTGTAATTATAATCTTATATTTATTAAGCTTCTTTAGTTTTTTTTCGTTATTACAATAATTTATGTAGTTTATGATTTTGATTGGTAAATTTATTATAAGTTGATCCAAATTTGCCTTCCTTCTTATATCATACTTTATTGTGTATACACATTTAAACATCAATACTAGAAGAAATGAAAAACAACAAAATGATCACAAAAGGTGTAGCTTATTTCTAAAAGAAACGTAATTGTTAAATGAATAAATAATTACTTGCTACCTTATATAGTTACTTAATGTTTTGCAACGTTCTTTAGCATTTAAGTTTTAATTGGAATATAACAGATAAAACAATTTACAATATATAGCTACGGTTGTTAGTAAGCCCCTTGTAGTTTAGCTTTAAGAATGATAACTTATTTGAAATGTGTATATACCTACTAACAACTTAATAAAAACTTACCAAAAAGAAAATAAATTAATAAACATGATTGTGCTTAAAAACGAGATTTCGTTGCAATCCATTGAATTGTATAATGTAAATATACTTTTTACTTAATCTTATCATTATAGTGAAGTCATGAAAACTGGTTCGTCATCCGTACTCATCACAGTGTGCAGCCACAAAAGTAGCGGGAAATTATCTAGTATGCACCTGTCCATTCCTATCCTACGCATATTCTACTAACAGCTATATTTGTAGCTGGTATTTGGAATAGGAAGTAAATTTTCATTATTACTTCCAATTTCTTTTGATCTACGTAGTGTCTTAGGTTCTAATACGTATTATAAAATATAACTACATAAATAACTATACCGACTTATTTAAAATCAGTTTTTCAATTGTTTTTATCCAACTATAATTTTCTATATTGTTGGATAGAATGTATGATTAGTTTTTGATTTGTTGATACATAATGAATCTCGATTCTGTCAGGAACAGAGCACAGGAAAAACACTTAACCGTTAACCGTTTTTTGAAGTCGATCAAATAAGGAAGTTCATTAGTTTTTGCCTAACAAAAGGACATCTTTGTGTTTGATAAACGTTTTATGTTCACAGTGAGCAACTAATAATGTCACTGTTACAGACTTATAACAGTGACACATGACTCAAGCACAAAAACGATTTTTTTTAAATTAAAATATGATAATTTTGGCAATCGGTTGATTGCACATATTTAAAAGGTGTGATTATCAATAAAATAATTATTTGATTTTTTAAATTAAAGAGTAAAGTCTGCAGATTCTCCGGCCCGCAATTGTTTTAGTTTTGGAAATTAGCTTTTTGTTGTCTTAATTCTGTTATGTCTGTGTTCTATATTTGATTGCCTAGCCACGAATTATCTGTACAACAATAAATCACCTAAAATCGAATAAATAACCTTTCTAGAAAGTGGGATTCATTTATGTTAAAATGTAATGTATTTTTTAATTTATGTCCTTAATTATTCTATAAAATATAACAATACTTTATAGATTAGGCAACATACAAAGGCTAGCACTTCCAAGCCTTTGTATGTTAATTACACTTAAATCCCAGTATCAGATTTTATGGCCACAAGTTTGTTTGTTTTGACAACAGGCTGACGTTTCGAGATGATGTTAAACAATTCGATGATAGAGAGGAGAAAGTAGTTATCGTAACGTACTAGAGAGTTACGATACATTATGTTAAAAATCTTTTAAATACCTATCAGCGGCAAAAAGTAAGGTTACTTAATTGAGGTAGAGACGACCGAAGCGGAGCTTTTGGTAGCAAATGAAAACGAACTCTACTTAGCTCTCTTTTGAACTTTAATTGTAAATGCACTACAAAAAACAAGGACTATTAACAAAGTATATATTTTTTAATGTATATTCACCAATTTCTCAATTGTGAACCGATTTACAAAATTCTTTTTTAGTCAATAAAGTATACTTCTGTGATGATCCCATTCTTACCAAGTCAGGATCTGATCATGGAAATAGGCAACCTTCAAATTTTACAAGCACGTATTTTGAATTTTATATTTTCTCTAAACTTATTCGACAGTTTTGAACTCGCTGAAAATTGTAAAAAAAAGTATAAAATAAAAGTAAGCTCAGAGTTTTACAATATAATTTTATATATTTTGCTTTGGTTTTTTTTAAAGTTGTTTCCAGAAATAATAGAAAGTGGAGCACCGACACCAAAAAATAAACTTAAACATGGGAAATTTAATTATTTTGCCTCTTTTAGTATAAATATGTCACGTCTGTCATATCACTGTCAGTCTACGCGTTGAATTTAATTTTTTTGTTATATTCTCCTTTCTACAAGGAGGGTAATGGAGATTGAAACCCATACAGCCATGTCTTATGGAGTTATTTCTGTTAACGTAACCCTTAGCCCCATTGAGTTTTTGACGACTAATGGCAGGCACCGCTACTTTGCTAATAACTTTCGAGAAAAAATTTGAAAGTGAAGTTTAATGTTAATGATTATGATGAAATGATAAAAAAATGAGAATGAAATGATACGATGATTTTAAAAAAGCGTACAAACCATACAAATGAATGAATGCTAATGAAATACTAAAAAACCTCACGCAAGTCACTAATCAATTCTGAATTATGTGTTTCATATATTGCATGATTCTTATTGGCATGAAATTACACCAATTTACAACTAAAACATAATATAAGAAATAAAATACCCAGGCCCAATCGATCCCGACATTAAGCGCCAAAAACTCGAATTCGAATCGAAATCGAATTTCTCTAGTATTGAAATGAGTTTGAAACTTTTCAGCACATACGACTAAAAGTCTAACGTGGATTTCTTCAAGAACCTTGAAACATCTACTTTTAAACGAAATGTAAGAATAAATAACTGTACCACAAGCGCAAAGACTTTTAAAACTTTATAAGATTGTTTCTATTAAACACCCATTGTAGATAACAGTAACAGTGTCTGTAACAGTAGATTGAACCAATTGCAAAGTGGTAAATATGTACTTGGAATACTAGTTATATAATACACTTTCGCTGTAACAATACATTGCTTCCTCAATCTGGTTTCCGTTTTGTATTGCACTTTGACATAACGACATGAACATAATTTAATGGCGGGATGCGCTAAGAAACTAGGATCGGCGACATAGCCCAAAGAATTGGGAGCCTGAAACACAAATCCTCAGACAGTTTAAGCTGCATAATAAATATGAGTGTGTGAAATACATAAGGCAAGCATACATACGATACTATACCTATAAACCCGCAGTATCCAACTTTAGATATTCGCTGAAGTCGCAGGTGTGAGTAGATGAGGTTGTTGAACAGAGGACCTTGAAACAGAGTAAAACTTAATTTGTTTACATGACCAATGACGTCACTTCTCTTGCCAGGCAAAAATAGGAATAAATTCCGTTATTTCGAATTTTTATCAACGGTCTTGTACATCTTAGACATGTTTGCAAGATCTTGTTTGGGCAGTAAACTGTATTTCAGGGAAAAGGGAAAGATCTCTTGTCTCCTTTCTTGCAAATATCAACGCTCCAACAATATGAAGTCTTTGATAAATATTGCAATATTGCAAATGGTACGCAGTCGATAGCGGCCTGTGAACGTTGACTAACCTTCAAAGTCTCTATGATATACTTGGTTCAAACTCGTAGTACCATAGTAGTTAGCATTCTTGACATGACTTATGATTCTATTAATTTATTTAACAAGGTACAATCGAAAGCTATATTTCTGATTTAATTGAGCCCAGAATCATAAATAGTCTACTTAACTGTCACTAAAATATTAATTGATTACGTCAGTCAATTCTATTAAAATCTCGAGCCAAATAAATCTGTTCCATGTGTCGATAAACGTTGGATTAATTGAAGCTAATTGTTTTGTTATTAAGTACTCGTTTTTTATATTAATTAGTAAAGTTATGTGTTTAATGAGCAGCTTCTCCACGAGTAGCTCAACATGATGAGCAAAGACTGGACAGTAATTTTTAATTAACAGTTTTACAAAAATTTTATCCATCATCAAAATTTTCGTTCATCCTTGACTTTTTCTTGTGTAAACTTATATCTAATACAAAGTCTTATAATAACCTGATCTGACCTGACCTGAGCTCCGTGACATATGACAAATTCCAAAAATTACGTTCGTAATCAATTTCACGGAACGCAATTATAGTATATATACTTTGAATGTATTTGCCAGCTTCTAGTTCATTTCTGATTTTATTTGCTGTATTTTTTAAATCCTAACGGGGTAGCTCTTGGCTTTCGTCGCAGCTGATGGTTAATGTCATTAATACCGAAGATGGAAGCGAACTACACTCAGATTGCTTAACCACATAGGAACTAACTATCTGGTAAGATAGTTAGATCCGGCAGTTGGATACCTCCAAACAACGCTGGTGGTACCTTGCCAGGCGGACTCAAAAAAAGTCCTACCATCACCAAACCGAGCAGAAAATTTCTGGCTCCACTGGGAATTGAACCCCGCACCTCCAGATCTGAAGTATTAATATATTTCTAACAAAAAAGGACAGAAACATTATACGGACTTTACTTTTTTTTGGCAAGAAATTTTATGGATAAAACATTTGTTTTATCCATAAAATTTCTTACACCTCGTGTTTAATTGAAATTACTCTGAAAACCATTATCTACATGATTTACACTGCAATTTCTAAAAGATATGAACCCTGCAATAACAAATCTCAAAACGGGTTCAACTTGCAAATAATAATTTACGAAAGATAGCGACGACGATAAAACTTTAGAATTAATTGACAACATTCGTAATAATGAAACGATTTATAAGCGGTGCGCCTGCACACCACTTCCCGCCTGTATTGTATGCAGATTGTACGGCGAAATAAGAACAGTTTATTTCAATAACTAACACTTCTATTTTGAACTCTGTCGTGCGCTTTTAAAGGTGTTTTTCTGTTTGTAACAGTGTGAGTGCACTATAAACGAACACAGTGCAGAGGTGTCAATGACGCCTGGAACATCTCTGTTGCATGTTGATAACCATTAATATTCTTCCCACATCTATGGAGTCTTCCCACATATAAGGAGACCATGCCGACGACGTTTCTAGTATTCCCATAGATAGGTACAATGCTTTTATGACGTTTACAATACTGTGAGTATTACAACACAATTAATTATAATTCAAACCTCACAATGGGGCGTTGTTTTGAGTAGGTAGTCAAAGTGAATACGTCATGTCTGACTTGAAATTTTTCTGAGAAGAAGATATGAAACTGCTTTTTTCTATAGTTATTATTACTATGCACTATTTTCTTCGTGATATATCTCCGCTATGGTTTAGTTAACGGAACTATTCAACGAAAATATTTGCATCTTACTTCTTAAATGCAACAATAAGAATTATTTTACGAGAACTAACTAATAATAAAATATGCTTATCATTATTTAAGTGACAACAACGAACTATAGATTACTTACCAATTTTATGACTATTAACAGCGAGGTGGCCACTGCCTCCTTCGCCAGAGGTCCCGGGTTCAATTTCGATGAGAACAAATATTTGTTCACGAGTGGACTCATAACTGGTGAACAAATATTTGTGTTTTTTCGTATCGTATGTCTGTGATTGCTATTCGATGCTTACTCTGGACAATATAGGGTATGAGTGTGTGTGAGAATATTCCACCCCCCCCCCCTCCCACTTTTTAAATATTAATGCAATTTTAACTCATCGTGGTGTCTTATTGTCTGTATTTTCTACTAAATTCAGTGATCTACGGCTGTCAAAATCCGGGTCGGACGGAAGCGCTGCTGGTATAATAACACCGTGTAACATAATGGCCCGGTATCAATTAGAATGGACGCATGGCTCACTGCGCGCGCGCATGCTAGCAATTTTAGGGTTGATGCTTTGAACATGGTTTTTGAATTTTCTTCAAAAGACTTGAGAAAATTAATATATTCGGCTATCAAAAGGAAAGGTATACAATTACTTAATTCAATAACAACTTTAACGTCCGTGAGTCGTGTGTCGTGAGAATATAATCACGAAGCCATGTAATATAAGTATTTTCAAATACATAATATTCTTTCTAATTCGATTCTAATGCGACTGCAGATTTAAGTAAATTTTAAGTAACAATATGAATACGTATATAATTTAGCAGAATTTGGACATCATATACTTATAACATTGTATGAGTCTCCTTCAGTTATTTTAAAATCATAAATTTTCTCTTTTATTTTCTTTTCTATTTTGCCAAAACAGAATATTGCTGAATGCCAACCCTAATATTTCACAAAGTTACGTGACCATTTCAAAATCCTACATTATTTATTATTTTGGTATAATGACCTCTGTGCGGTAGGTAAGACTCATATTAGATCATATCTTCGATTTTATCGCTAATTATGTCTCTTAGATAAGTACTAAACAACTCTATTAAATTGCTGAAAGAAAAAATCTATCGATAAGTAATTTTTACTTTAGTTTAACTATATATACCTAATAGAATTAATTAATATAGACGTTAAAATTAAATTCGCAATACAGAGACAAGTAACCATCGTTGTCTTGTCTTACAAAGACAATAGTGTATCATGATTGATTTGAAATCGCTGAAACATGAAGTTTGTGAGGCCCCTGAATGAAACCTTCATCAGTAAGACCCATTAATGGTTTATTTTAAATGTAAATCTCATGAAAAAATGATGTAACACACATTTATTTGTGAAAAAAATACAATTAATGTAAAGTACATTAATTATAAGAAAAAAATACAATTAATGTAAAGTACATTAATTATATTTTTTACACGCACGCATTTTTTTCCACACATGTATATAACTAAATTATGTACTGTATTATCCGTATGAAACATGAATCTGTCAAGCCGTGCATGAGGCAATTTGTTTTTAATAGTATGTAGGTTCCCGTGAGTATTTACAACTTAATATATTATGTTAAACATGTAACAAAAGCATGTCCCGTCAATTTACAAACGAAACAGTTGAAAGTGGTTTTTTTAAATATTAATCTCTTTAACTTTGTTAATAAAGTCTAATCTCTTGTCAACTATTATCTCGGTGTAAATCTATTACTTTGATCTAGTATTATTTGAACACTGAACACTATCTCGGATATTGATTGCACTAGTTAAAAATAACTACATTTTCTTTCAGGATTTATAGCTGTAACACACGCGCAGTTTTCTAGTGTTTAACATTCCGTAACCAATTTTAAATTGAATATTTTCTTTTTCTGATATACTAAAAGTAAGTACAAATTTTTTTAGTAAACATTGTAAATATACGGGGGCATCCTCCTCTCTCCAAATATGTGTGCCTGACAGCGCTTGTTTAACATCATTTATATATTATGTTGTGGTTTGCAATAAATGTTGATATTTAAATAAAAACAAAGTAAAAAATATATAATTATAATAGGCTTCATATGTTATATACATTAAAGCGCTGGAATTCGTTTTCTATAATGAACCATTGTTGTTAATGATTAGGTATTTGTTTTGTTTGTCTAGAATAAAAACTCCTAGAAAATGTGTAAAGTGTGTCCAGTTAGACTGATGTCTGACTCATATAAGCTAAGTTCTCTCCAATTTAAGGCAGATTTTAAGTGATAAGAAAAAAATTATGATGTATCAAAATACATCGTATGGTTTTTCAAAGTTTAAATATATTCAGAATAGAGGCCTCGAAAAGACCTTTCTGAAATGGAATCACGCCTCGATGCGTCTGCGCAGCCGGCAGTAAGTAACCCATTAAGGATGTAATCTAATGATAACTTTATTAACGTAACATAAGATTTAAAACTTATTTACCTTTAGTAATTGGCAACCGAACTGTCATTTTTATTGTTGAAAACCACCGTGACATTATTATCGTTGTCATTGAGCAATTACTTTAATAAAATGGGCAACTGCATTATTTTGAAACAATGCCGTTAGGAAATATAAATAAACGTGGAGATACATCTAATTCGAATCAGGAATGCAATTAGATCATATTTACATGATGCTACATTCCTTCCTATATGTAAGGAACACATTTGTAGTTTGGGTTGTAACACCCCCACTAACCCATAACGGGTTAATGTATAATATGGAAATGACAAGAACAGTATGGAGAATATTGAAATTATAATACTAATACCTAATCAGAATACCTGACACAGACGGAATCTATTCAACAAGCACCTCAAACCCCGAAAGAAGAAGAATAATAAAGCGAGCTCTTTTTCGACTAATTGGAATAATTAACAGCCTATTACGTCATACTGCTTCGCACAGACCTGCTTTACCTACATGGGTGAAACACAAAACAAATCAATTTTGTTCACTTGAAAAGTTGTTTCAATGAGGGTACAAAAAAGATAATTTACTTGTTTAAGCTACACTTGACTCGTACTACATCTTAAATAGCCCAGATGGAGACACCTGATAGACAATCACCTGTTTAAATTCTATCTCCTCGCTTCTGTTTGCCAGAGCTGTTCCCTGGGGCAGCTCCTATCATCACTATGCCACTTTAAACTAACTAAGGGCTACGCCCTGTAGTGACTTGCTAACATCTCATCTTTGTTGTACTTACACCGTTTTTTTTTTTTTTTTCCGACGGAAAATGCGTTACGCATACCCTGGTGCTTGTGGGAAACGCCGGGGTTATGTGGGACTCCTCCCCCAGAGTGGGGGCCCTACCCACTAAAAACCGTCGCGTCTCCAGCAGGAGGCTGCATATGAGGACGGACGCGGGGAGCTCATCGCAGACGTCCGCATCCGTCCCGCAGCACGACCGTTTCCGGCCACCGCCGCTCCCCGGAGGGATGGAGTACTAACCCGCAGGCTTTCCTCCCCACACACGGAGACGTGGAATGCGGCAAGGGTCCCACCCCCTACCACCGGTCCCCGCAAACCTTGCAGGTCCGCTAGCCACGACCCCCCCGGGAGGAGGAGTCCGCTGGTCTTGAGAAGGACCGTTTGGGTGTGGCCGGCAGAGAATTCTCCGCCGCCACGGGCTCAGGCGTTGCCGTTGCGGGGACACAGGGGGCTTAAGAGCCCGCCCGGCGCCGACAACACCGTCGCCGAAGACCGGCCGCCTGAAGCGACCCGCCGGTTTTGCAAACCGGCCATCCACCGACCACGAAGGGTCCGCTAGCCATGAAGGCTCCCACTAAACCGCATAAAAGCGGCGCGCAACCTTGAAGGCCGCCATACCTCGTCCCACCGGACAACTTCCCGCCACAGTCAAAACGCCGCACACCCGTCTGGGCCGCGCCTTACGGTGACACCGGAATAAGGTTAAACTTATGGGCTAGAAGTGACCCCCGCGGAGGTTCATCACGTCTCCGCGGCAACCAGCCCTGCGTTCCCAAAGACCGGGTCGGGTTGCACGGACACCACCACGTGTGCCCACGGCACGGACTGCAGCGCGGGCTCTACAAAGCCCCATACTACGACCCGAAGGTCCGCTAGCTTTGACACAGGCGCGAAGAAGATTACGCATACGCGGGGCCACAACATACCCCACGCATAGCCGCAACTCCTCCGCCCTGCCTAATGTGTACCGTGCATGAGCCAAGCCCAACGAAACACTAGACCCATAACCACGGTACCCACCAAACAACCTATGCCAATTCCGCCCAACACTGGCCGCTGAACGGCCCGCCACCTTAAAGGCAGCCAAACTCACGATCAAAAGATCCGTTGGCCCTAAAAAAGCCTTTCCAACAAAAGGCGACAAAGCGCCACGAGCGAACAATCGCTCCCCACTCACCGCCACAGAAGGCGGTTCGCGGGCCTTGAAGGCCCGCCATTCCACGAGCCGAAGCTCCACTGCCCCCCGAGGGGGCACCACCAGGGAATTTTTTAGAGAGGTTTTCTTCCTCGCGACCCAGCGCTAAGTGCAATGCGCTGAGCCCCCGACCCCCACAAAAACGTGAGGGCTACGGGATTGTGTGACCGTGCAATGCCCTAAGGCAGCCACACGGTGTCAGAGTATTGGCCAAATAGGTATCCCTGTCCTGAAAAGGACATGAATAAATAAGTGCCCAGGGTACGCCGGCCGTACACATTGTGAAACCCACCGTTCGCACCAGATGCAATTGCATCGAACGCGACTGGCGATCCCCCAATGCATCAGCACGCGAGGAGGCTCTCTGACCCAGTACCCCGTTGTACTTACACCGTGGCACAACATTCCTTATATACGCGACATACATTACCAGAATCTGGTATGTAAACAGTAACAATTAATTGTATATTTGGATGCTCTAAAAAATATAGCACCTACCTACTTACAGTAAGATATCCCACATTTTTTCCACGCAGGAGTTTGGGTTCTAACATTAAGGTCCGTGGCGTGTTGGCGGGTAAAATCGTTTGCTATAACAACCAGGAGCAGAGCCCAAGACACGTTAGTCTTCCGAAGGACAGAGGAGTACGAGATAGAAAATTTTGAATATCTGGGCATAGAGACAGTTGCTTTATTTGAAAAACTTTTTATTAATATATATTTTTAAGATTACCCGCCAGGCGCCTCTTACAATCTGCATTGACCATTCACGACGCATGCGTGACCCATTTGCTATTATGCGAGGCGATCTAATCTAGGCCTAACAGTAGCTACACCGTTACAGCTCGGCCGAGCCAGCGCTTCAACTGGATCGGAACGAATAATCGGCGCGTGGGAATCGAGCTGTTTACCGATTCGAAAGCGATTTAAGCCGATTAACTGCGTTAGGTGTTTGTGATGCATCAACCAGGTGATGAGTCGTGAAAGTGGGTGCCATTTAATGTAGTCCATCCCACGTAACAATGTGGTAGATCACGTGACATCGAGATCACGTGACAAACCCGCTGTTGGAATATATAATATGTCGTCTTTCAGCGACTAAATTTTACGACAGTCTACGTGACGTATTAATGACGACTTCAATCACATAAAACTACATCAATGCTCACGTTATACGTAACGATGCATGTAGGTAGAGATTATTATGACGTTTATTTAACGATGCCACTTGTGACATACAAGTGGCTATATGTCGTACTTTCCTAAAATGGTTACTTTAACGTTAATAACATCGAATTTTATGTCTTGCTCCCGTGAATTTTAAGTTGAATATGAGCTTAATATGGGGCCTATTTACGCCCCTTGCATTTGAAACACATTTGCTTGTTTTTTTTTTCGTCGCATATGACATTTTATGATGCCAAATGGACAGTGCCTTTTTTAGATTTTTTTATTGACCCAACCTAATCTGAAGTTTATCAAGACATCTCTATCAAGATTAAATACTTATCATTAATCATATACAAGCAGGAAGTGTTCAATGGCGACTCGAAACTAAAGTTTTAATCTTTAAGCCAACTACAAAAGGAGGTTTTGTATTGACTCGTCCTTTGCATATCCGCGATTTCTGTGACTAAAATCGTATAAAGTTCAGTTTTATAGACCGGCAAGCCAAGTAGTAAGTATCCCTAGGGAAGGTTACTCGGCCAGTGGTCTGTGTTTCAAGTCGGTATAATAATAAAACTTTTCAAACATATTATCTTGCCCAAATTAAGCATCATTAAGAACTTGTACAATGGATACAAGATAACGGAGAAATATAGATAGTAATAAATAAAAAATATACTTAATAAACATACAAACATAGAATAGAATAGAATATTTCAAACATTCAAGATCCGTGAACAAAAATTACTAGTACTCATCATACAAATATTAAAAAACTGACAACTTGACCAGGCGGTCGACAATGCATGTGTGATAAACCCTAATATTCATTCCCGTGTCATGGTTATATATTTATTGTTGGATGTTAATATATTATATATATACTTACTTATTTTCTAATAAAAAAATATGTATAACATTTAAATATTTTTCACTCTTTCTAATCTGTGCCCCTAACACAAGCTCTTAGTGATGCTACCTTGGGCATAAATTTTCGTTAAGAGAATTGATTTTTTTTGTAGTTTATTGTTTTTTTAATAGAAAAGTCATGCAAATGACTCCATTCCACATAAAAAGGAAGTGGAGTTGAATTACATAAACAGCATGTTAAAATTAAATTGTCTATATTCGTTGGTTTTTTTCTACACACCAACTTACGCAATGACATTTTAATATAACCCTGCTATATGCAAATGAAATTGTCAAATTGACAGATTCACAGCTGTTTATGACTGCATCTTGATATGTAACTAATTATAGGTATGTCTGCAAAAGCCGGTCCGAGGCGTGGTTACGCTATTATGTAATGCGGTAGCGCCGGTTGTGCAACAGCACAAACACTTTCCTCTTCTGCCGGTCGATCCGATAAACTAGTCTTGTTATGAACCGTGAACTGTGACAACTACTGGTACAAGGTCAATACACGGCTTAGATACAGGAAAAAGCTTTCTGAAAGAATTATTCTGTACAGATGGCAGCATGACAAACGTTAAGAAATCACTTGAAATTGCTCTTATAATTATCGAAATATTTCGCTTGAACTGCAGGCGTGTTTACAGCGACCTCGGGACACATTTTAATTGCATAATTTTTGTTATTACCTTTTTGGCATAATCATTTAGATACCGTAAATTAGCATCATGATTTGTGATCGGTCAAAAGGGGTCATTTTACATTTCAAGGCATAGAAATGTAAAATTAAAATTCAGCTTATAATTTAACGAAATGATTGCTATGACATCATCGAGATCCCAATATACGGTTGAAATGGCAAACAAACAACAAATGTTGGCAGTTACGGCACACCCACATTTTTGGTGCCAACAACTCGAGAGTAGTGTTGTCGGAATATCGATAGAATTGTTTTAAAATTCAAATTTGTTGAAAATATCAACATTTTTCTTATACTCTTGGTTGCGGATAATCTTTCCAGCGATGAATACCATCTCTGTGATCCAGGGGTTGAGACCAACCACCTCGGATCCCCCCCAGATCCGAGGGTTATACTTCAAGAGGGAGCAGATATTTTTGAATTTAAAAGTTTATTTCCCATTGACTAAAATAAAATAAGTGCCGATACCGATGTTAAAATTAATAACTGCATGTTCGTTTCAACTTAGTTATATATCGCAGTAATGCATTGCAATGCTGCATTCGATCAATAATTAATACATAAAATACACAACACAAACATTAATTAATTACATACATCTACTTATCCAACGTTACCGATAGTTAATTATATTATAATACATACTATTTAAGTAACATAAATTAATATGATGAATATCCTTTTATTAGTTTATTTAAATTCACGATCTTGGCTCATCTTTTTTAAGCATGAAATTCAGTACTGAACAACCAATTCTACATATTTAGTCAGTACCGATATATCGATATTTATTTTCCTCAACACTACTAGTCAAGTAAGTCCTGAGGAATGCTCGTGTTAGCAGTCACCTGATAAGGCCTAACAGTCTTGGCAGTTTGATTTTGCGGATATCTTGTACTGTTCGCTAAACAACTTTGGCATTTTCATTTCATTAGCATTCCTTATGGTGCTCATTAAACGAGAATGGGGGACACGTTTTCGTTTTGAATAGCACGTGCGTAGAAATTTGTATAGGTAAATTTAATTTCGAACAATATTAAGCATCTTAAATCTGTTACTGGATTGGTTTAAATGATTTTCTTTAGTAATAATAACTAATAAAATATATTAACATGAAACGGTTTTGCCATGGCAGATACAGAAAGGGGAATTTATTTCCCGACGCACTAAACGCATGGATTTCTAAGTGTGATTTAGAAAAGTAATGTTGCTAGTAGTATTGTTGACTTTTTAAACCTAATATTATTTTAATTACCTAAATTAATAAAAAATACATATCATTCTTAATTTTAAATGCATATGTATTTTCTAATACTCGTTCCCGTACGTCTGGGACATCTAAATATCTCAGTCTGAAATGTTTCAGCAGCGGTCCTACAAATTACGATGCGCGCGCACAATTGCTAAATATTTCTGATGCACTTTCGTGTGCGAATCTTCTAGTTGCTCAATAGAAAGTCGTCGCTACGTTTTTTTATCAAACAATCCGCTGTTTCCTGAGCGTCGAAGCGATTTTTGTGCATTACTTTATTATTATTACGTGTAGAACATACCGCGCTAACAAGAAGAAAGCCATTTCACACTTTTAATAAATTTCAGTTAATTCCTAGTGACTATCTCTGGAATCTAGTCGTGTAAGAATCAAAAAGAAAGTCTGTAGTCTAGTAAGACGATGTTTTGATTAACAACGCTCGTTAAAATCATTTATGTGTTTGTTCTGTCATAAAAGCTATATCTTTACGAGCATTTAAGTTAGAAAATATAGTTTATTACCTATGTTTATTGGCACGGCATTCTAGAGTAATATTTCTCAAGATGTTCTCGCATTTTAAGCAATTTAGTATTTACATCTGTATTATACCATATTATACAGATCACAGTTAATTGTTTATTGAACCATCATATACTCCATGTAACTTCGACGTTTAATTTTAATTAAGTATACATTGTACGGCTTCACAGGTGTTTACTATTTAAAAAATTATTTAGGTCCCTAGTTCTTTATGAAAGTTAAATAATATTAAAACAACTTGCATAACTTCTACATAATACCGATAAAACTTTAGATAGGCAGAGCTGCGTGGACTATGGTACTATTAAGAAACTGAACCTTGCATATTAAGGAGATCTTTCTTCAAGTATAATAGACCAGTACCCTTAGTGTGAGTTTCAATCGAATTAATCAGTCTCGATAGTGTTTTTCGTCAGCTGTCTACTTAAAATGTTATATTTAGATATCATCGTTGTCATGCACCAACGGATAAGCAATAAACATCAGTTAAATCGCATTCCCATTGACATTGAGGCTACGTAATAAGTAAGTACAAATCTGGTTTCCGCTCCGCATCGCAGCCTTATTTTGATTTCATACAGGTGGATTATTTGCAGATCCTTGCCCTCCAAGCATTCTTATATTTATCGTATATAAGGCTAGTAATTGAAGTGGATATTTACAGAGCGAATTCAAAAGTCCTTGTTTTTAACTTCCTTTGAAACAATATTTAATGTGTCCCTGTATATAAAATATCGTTATATTTTATTTCAATGCATTGCAATACGCGAATAAAATAAAATACTTAGAAATAATAATGAAAAAATAAAATGTGATTCCAAAAATTTACGTTACTATAAATTACAATTTATATTTGCTAGTGAGGAACTATCTAATGTAACATAAATAATGTATGTAAAACTAAAAAATAATAATAAACTTTAAATAATAATTTTTCTCAAAAAATACTTATTTATATTGCCACAAACTTTTACGTCAGAAGTGACCTGACAAAGCATATAATTTCGACACAATTCTATGTTAATTATCTTGGGGTATCCAGAAGTATGTCACGGCTCCATAAAACTTGTATTAAGTTTCAAAATAGAACCTACCTTTATACCATACAATACAGATATGATTTAAGGGGCCAGAAATGATTATAATACAAATATGACTTTATTATTAAGCCTCATCCTGATTGTAAAAGCATTAGTCATTTAAAAAATAAAAGAAATCATAGAACATTTTTAACCTATTTTAGTTAATATACTATTAGATGTGCATTATCTGGTGCCTACAGTCAAAAGTATTGTGTTTGATATAAATATTCAACATACTTAAACTTAGACACCATATAACGTAAAATATATATATGTTTAAACAACAAACAACAATCTGGAAATATAAAACATAAAATTATCCCAAAATAATTATTCATTCAAGATATGACCGAATAAAATAAAATTCCTTTGCTTACTACAATAAGGGGTATGTGACAGTGACAGATTCTAGTGGTCAAGTACTTCGTGAGGCAAAGGGTTATTTACTATTAATGGTTCTAGGATAAGCCAGATGTAGCCTAGCACCATTAATAAAGAAAAAAAACCTATTAAACCTGAAGACATGGCCTCAGTTTCCTTTGCCTTCTTTATAGGCGAACTTAACAAAAAAAGTGACAGATTCTTAGAAGCTTTACAGCTGCTGTCATATGACAACAACGTCGGAAATTTGATCTGTGACACCACTAACTATCACTCAATAATATGTATTAAAATATAGCCCTAATAAAATTACACACTAAGCCGAAATAACCCCTCCCCCTTATACTGATTATATGTTTGTAATTAAATATCTAAGTGTATAAAAGTAAGTATATAAGTATACATACATATATATATATATATATATATATATATATATTGTGCTGTCCTTTATTTCAGAGACTTCAGTGAGATCTGAAAACAACCCATAAAGATAACAAAGAAACATCATACCGTTTAGTGTTCCCTGACACTTGACATTGGCAGTAATGTCACACAGTCCGACGTTGCCACATTAACACAAGAAGAAGAAGAAGAAGATCTGTGACCCTGAGGATATAAACACTACGGGGGGCGGTTTGGTGCTGTATATTTTATTTTATATATTGTGTTGTAGTGTTGTTATTGTCATGAAATTGGTATAGTTTTATGACAAAAAGGATCGTCAAATCTGTATTTCATTTCCATTTATTCATGAAGGCTTAGTTCATTTATTAAACAACATTTTATGATTTCATTCTAATTTACTTATCATTTCATCGTAATCATAATCATAACATTCCATTTTCGTTTCATTTTATCATAATCGCTTGCTTTCCATTTTACGCATTCCATTTTCATGAAGTCCAAAAACTCCATGGGGCAAAAGGCTACATTGCACTAGTAGCCTGGAGTCATAAATAAAGATTAAAACTACTTTAATGAAGATATGGCTTAAAGGTCTTAGATACCAGGCCAAAAAATTGGAAAAAAAAACAACACGTAAAAAAAAAGAGTTCTGTAAAGCAAACGTACTTTTATTTAACTTATTTAAGGGTAGTCTTAAAAACGAATCAGCTAGAAACCCTTTTTATAGATAATTTTGGCATAGTCTAC
Source organism: Acentria ephemerella (assembly GCA_943193645.1). Lineage (NCBI taxonomy): Eukaryota > Metazoa > Arthropoda > Insecta > Lepidoptera > Crambidae > Acentria > Acentria ephemerella. The sequence continues at coordinate 2,159,011 of OW971891.1, forward strand.
ATATTATGAGTGGTCTAGCATTTCTCAATTCTACCAAGGGTAAGATAATCTTGGTCACAGTTGCAGCACTCCACATCACAATTTATGTAGCTAAACCTTCATTTTTCAAGAGTAAAAACGGCACAAAACCACAGACAACAGTTCCTAACTACATGCCGGATAAAAGTAACTAACCAGCCTTGAAGGCCAGCGAAAAAACAAGGAACCATACGTACCTACTTTGATAGATGATTTTTAGTGCACTAACGACTTTGTCACGGAGAAGTAGTATCAAGTTTGTAAAAAGTATGAGTATTGCAGGCAAATATAGTGTATTCGTTACCCGTTCCGATATGCCAGATGTTGGAATTAATCTTCTGAAAAACAAGTAAGTATTGTGTTGAATAAATTAGCTGATATTATGACCCAAGTTACTTCAACAAACTACATTGATATTTAATTTTATCCATAATTAAAGAATGAATTTCGCACAAAAGGTTAAATACATTCAATTCCATTTGTCTGTTCAAATTAATTACAAAAAAGTTTTACATTTTGCTACATCCTTTTTAATTTTTTTTAATAAATTCATAAAAATTAATTATCATTCGGTATAAACTTAAAGTATTTTAATTGCCCAGACACCATGCAGAATAGATAAATAGTATAATATAATAGATTATTAATTAATTATCAATTGAATAATGTTAGCCAGTTATTGCTCAAAATGTTTTTTTTCAATATAAGTGCAGCAAATGACTCGTAACCATCTTATTAAAAGCAGTAGAGGAGTCCATATGTAAAGATAACTAGTGCAGCATGAGACATACTACCCTTTAGCCAGTCAAAGAACTATTGTCTTTTTCATGCCTTTTATTGAACCCTTGTTGTATGAAGAGGGTAATTATGATTTATTGATAATAAATTGTTTTTATAAATTTCAGATGTGATGTAAAGTTTTGGGAAAAGCCATCTCCTATTCCTAGAACAGAATTGTTAAAAGCTGTTGTTGGCACAGATGGGATATATTGTTCATTAACTGATAAAATAGACAAACAAGTGCTGGATGCTGCTGGGCAAAACCTGAAGGTGGTGGCAACTATCTCTGTGGGCTTTGAACATATAGATGTAGAAGAATGCAGAAAGAGAGGAATTAAAATTGGATACACTCCAGATGTATTGACTGATGCTACAGCTGAGTTGACTGTAAGTTAAAACTGTTTAAGACAGTATTTTCTTTAATTAGTTGTGCTGCAATATATATACTACCTATTGTGATACTACCCACAAAACTGAGTCAATAAAAAATTTACTGTCTGTATTTTACTTGGCAAGAATGTTATATTATGTAACTTTTTGAATATTAAGAATTAAAATTTATTTATTATAAAGTACTTCGTAAGGTTATATTCCATTATGTTATTCATTTTATTTGTAATATATAGAAAGAATGTATAAAGTGTGATAACAGGTAGACGTCATAGAAATTAAGTTTTACCTGAGTAAAACTATTCCTGATATAAACCAATCAGTCTTTTTATTTTTTTTATTTAGTTTCAGATTAAAGTTGTGTTTGTATTTTTGCTACAGTTAGCTCTGCTTTTGTCTACGGCACGTCGCCTTCCAGAAGCTCAGCATGAAGCCAAAACAGGAGGTTGGATTTCATGGGCACCAACTTGGATGACAGGGCCTGGTCTTTCTGGAGCCACTGTTGGCATTGTAGGATTTGGCCGAATAGGTCAAGCAGTTGCACGACGAGTGAAAGCATTTAATACAGCTAAAATATTGTATTTTAACCGAAGCGAGAGATCAGAAGCAAAAGAGGTTGGAGCCATCAAGGTGGACTTTGAGGACCTGCTTTTGCAAAGTGACTTTGTGATATGTTGTGCTGCTTTAGTGCCAGAGACAAAGGAATTGTTTAATAAAGCTGCATTTGATAAAATGAAGGAGACTGCTATTTTCATTAATACTAGCCGAGGGGGTACTGTAGACCAAGATGCTTTAATTGAAGCTTTGGAAACAAACAGCATCAGGGCAGCAGGCTTGGATGTTACCACTCCAGAGCCCTTACCTTTGGATAGTCCACTATTCAAGTTAAAGAACTGTGTAGTATTGCCACATATTGGTAGTGCCTCTATTGAGACTAGAAATATTATGAGTGTGCTAACAGCCAATAATATAATAGCTGCATTGAATGGCTCTGAAATGCCAGCAGAATTAAAATAAGTATCAGTTATCTTTTATAGTTTATATTTTAAGTGCAATAGTAAAATACAAAATTATTTTATTCACCATGTTTTATTTTTAATATAAATTAACAAAACACCTACTTAGAGCTAATTATTAATAAGTAAGTCTAACTATTCATTGTGTTCATGTTGAGCCTCTGATTCTCTCCAGTTATTCTGGACCATTTCCACAATCATCCTCCACCATTTGGACTGAACAAAGTAATAGACAGTGCATAAAATAATAAATAACCATGACAACACAAGGAAGTAATCAGTGTCTTTCTCAACAACACTTGATACTGGACCTTGGAAGTCTTTGGATGTAACAACCAGCAACCCATTAGGATATTGACCTGTGATAGTATGCACAAATTTACTAAATGACTGTATGTTGTATTCTGTCCCATTGAATTTACCCACTGGTCTGCCGTTGTGAAACATTTTCAGAGTGGGAACACCTACTATACCATACTGAGCATTTATACCATGGTATTTTAAAGCATCAAGCGCAACCATCCTAACATGAGGGTAGGATCGAGCAAGCGCATTGAAATGTGGGGCAGCATGAGCACTGAATGGGCAAGCTCTTGCAAAAAATAGTACTAATACACAATCTGCTTCCATATCTCTACTTGTAATATCTGGTTTAATTTGTAGGAGTTTAGCCAAGTGACTTCCATTTATTAACTCAACCGTGGGTACTAACTCTTCATTAGGGTCATATATTATGTCTCTACATTTCACAAGTTTTCTAGTTTCATTAACAGTTTGTGTGCTGTTTTCAACAGTGATATTTGCAGATGTCACGTGGTTGTAGAGGTTAGTAAGTGTTTTATTAACATCTGATACAACATTTGAAAGAAGAGACTCAGATTCGTCTACATTGGGAATATCTGGAACAGGTTCTTCCGCCGTTTCTAACGTGGACTCGTCTACATCAAATTGAGTCGTAACTGTTGAGAATCCTAAAAAAAAGTGCATATCACAAAACAATTTAAATGCATGTCACTGTTTTTAATTTATGTATAAAAGAAGTAATTGTGTATTATTTAATGAAATGTTTGGAATTGTAATTGCACCAAATGCTATCAAATTTGAATACTTGATTGTTTGATACTTACCAAATACTAAACATATTATCAAAATATTTTTAGCTCCCGTTATATGTAACATAGTTCCAAAATTTATTTACGTCAGGAGATCAAAAATAATCAATATTCAAGTTCAAACATCTTTGCCGATGACCCAAGTGTTTATCATTTTGACGTTTATTTGACATTGACAGCAATTAACATTGACATTACAGCGTGTTCCAACATCGTCGTTTAGTTACGTATTTTTATATTTTACCAAAATTATTAATTTAAAAATATTTCAAAACTGTGGTTTTGTGGCATAGCCCACCGGATATGTATATAAAACTTCAGATCCATCCGGAGGTATAAGGTTCAGTTCCCACTGTGTACAGAAACTTTTTGCTTGGTTTAGTTGGTGGTAGGACTTTTCCTAAGCCCGCATAGCTAGTGGTAGCTAGCCATAATCTTACCTAAGTATGCTATAATAAAGAAAATAATAACAGCATTGGCCCCGATTCCGTCGTGCACTGACTAAATTAAATTTAAGTTCAGTACTAATATTTCAGTACACTACAACCAAAAAAAGACAGATGACCGGTAACGTCTTTTGACCGTTCTAAAAAAGGTACTCTTAAGATATTTTGCGTTATTTTAATACGCACCATAAAACATGCAGAGGGAGGACAAACATAAACGAACTTTGTTTTCAAAATAAAGAGTACGATGGTAAATGATTGGACACCCACCTGATGGTTAGTAGTAAAAAAACTGACAAAATGCGGTAATCACCTCCACCTTGCTTGCTGACTCAAAATGCATTTTCATGCTCTTTTAGAGGAGCTTATTTTAAATGGAAATAAGCGTCTCTTTAAGAAATAAATTGAATACAAGTTAAAAATATAATATTAAACAACAGTTCTACATTAAAAAATACAGTGATAATTAACTTGAATTTAACCGGCTCGAAGGACCAATATTAAGATAGCTCGATAGTCATAGCAGGTTGTAATTGACCGTCCTTTATTGAATCGAAGTGGCGACTTGTCCGACGATCCACTCTCACGAGGCCAGTTGTCTCCTTCCCGCCTCCGCTTGTCGTCCCCGCTTCCTCGTCCCGCCCACTTGGGGTCTGTGGGACTAGGCCCGTGCTTGGACACCCTTTTATAAGTATTCAAGGCATGATGATAGGTACCTATAACTCACTATGGGCTACTCTCGCTTGCACTTTGTCCTATCCTATCCAGCTTTAGTCGATGTATACAGAAAGTTAACAGCCAATTGCCTGCCATTCAAAGCTTATACAAATTCTTTCATACTCAGGTTGCTTGGGAGAGATCTGTTAAGCCGTCGATTGTACGTTGTATTATCAGTATATTTTTGCCCATAGCTCTCTTAGTTTTGGAACCATACAACGTAAAATATTATTTGTAAAACGAGATATAATTCACTTTAACCGTACCTGCCTGATCAGCTTACGTACGGGTTTAAAGTAAGACCGTAAGTTAAAAACAACACAACCGATACAACGAAGTCACCCAGTGAAAATTACCAGAGGTGGGCTGCTGGAATTAAATTGATTGATTGAGTAATGAATAAAACAAAAGACTGACGAAAACTGACGATCACTGGAATTAGACTGATCGTGTAACGCACTCCCCTATAAAGATCTGTGAGTTGCGGTGAATAATTCGGGCATTGCACAAAATTTCAGCCGGTGCTATGATGCAAGCTGCCCTTGGCAGCTGGGTAAAGCGCAGCCCTGCATGTCTGATAAAATAGACGGCTACTATTATCGAAAAGCTCGTTATTTAGAGAGCCATCGCTCGTGACGTAGCGGTAGCATTGTAATATTGCTGTACTCTGTTTATTCACAGCGGGGTTGCGCAGGCGGCGGCCGGCAGTTACCGAGCGACCGCCGCCGCGCTCTTTGTGCCTCGCAAAACAAACAACTTATTAAATCACCTGATTAGTTTTTCAAAATTTATCACACAAAATGGCTTCTTCGTGGGACAACAGAGTCGCGTTCGTTGTAAGATTTCTATATGGTAAGTTCGCTGAATGATTGGTGTTATAGGCTGTTTTTGTGTACTACACACATAACAATTTAGTGCATTACAATTAATTCTTCAAAACTAAAAGAAAATCTCAAATTTTCATAGAAGATATCTTGAATTAGACCAAAATAGGTAGACTTACATATTAGTCACCGTTCTCGAAACTCTTATTAATACAATGTTTTGTAACCATTTTAAATACCAATCGTGAATATAGCAGATAAACATTTTTACAAAAAAATTGTCGAATCACATTAGAGGTAGAAAACCAAAATTTTAATATTAACCATCTGTAAATCTCTCAGCTGCCTATACTGACGCAATGTTATGATAGATACAACGCGTATACTTACGTTAATTTACTGACGCCTCCCTAAATAAATAAGTTGTGTTGACTATGTAAGTCGGTTACGTAGTTTAATATTTCTCTACTACGGAGAAATATTTTAAAATAATGATTAATTGAAACAGAAAAGCATTAGTAAAATAGCAACTCGACCACTTTACATATAATTTTATAAATTTCTTGACTACAAGAAATGAGCACTAAATGATTATGTTAAATATTTCAGTAATTCGTAAACAGAAAAACATTTGATGCAGCCAAAATATTTGTATTTAAATCATCAACTCTAATCCGATTTCACATTACTGTACACTAAAACGTATTCAATCTCTGTGTTTAACAGGAGATTGTAAATGAAAAATTCTATATTTAAAACTGGATACTTTATGAGATCAAAGAACACCTAATTCGAATGCTAATTGATTTCCTAAAGGTGTGATATAGAGTCTAGACAAACAGACAGACTTAACGCGCAGACAGCTGTCTAGACAGGCTGACTGACACTGACTTATATTAGAACAGTAATTATATAGTCATATTAAGATATTATTTAAAGAAAAGTAATCACGATTATTGAGAATGAAACTCTCAGCCCGCTACGTGAGCGTATATTTTTGAAACTGATAGAAAAACAAAATGTACATTTCAAAAACAAAGAAAAAATATAAAAAGAAAAATATAGAATTATACAAAAACTAGCCAGTCCGCAACAAAGATTTCATATCGAGAATTGAGATAACGGAACAACGATGGTGAAATTTGTGGCATTTTTAAGACACATAATGGGTTCCTATGCGAAATATTTTACGATACATTCAAATACTTGTAACTCATGACATGACAACATTAATAAATCCAAAGCTGAATTTAGCTGTGATAATGCGAAGGCCATAGTAGATTATATCTACTCGTGAAACTCTTCGTGTAAATGGACACTTTAAAATCGCCAAAATTTACCTCTATCACCGCTTCGAGCTTTGGTGAAGAAGCGGCGCGAGAAACTCCTCAGATTATAAATATTTGTAATGATGTTTACAAATTATTTATCCCATTACGTGTCAATATTAATACGTTTACAATTTTAATACAATTATTATTTTTTATTAATCGTCATTAAGCAATATATTTTCACGATTTAGTAACATTAATATTATCATTAATGTTATTTTATTTTTTATCTACACTCAGTTGGATGTTTTTGTACAAAATACTGAATATTCGGTTACTTATTTTTTTATAGTGCCCGTGATTAATTAAAATATATCTAAACTGATTATCGTAGTTAATCAAGTAGTAAACCTTAAGCAAATTTGAACAAATAGATATTGACAAATTTATAATGTTTATAGACAACGACAAGTACCAGAGCCCAAGTTACATACGCCGTAACATTGCCATCATATATAACCGTCATTATTAATTATTAATTAGTAACGACGGTTAGAACGAAGTAATTTCCACGTTTACTACAAAGTGGAATCGACCAAATGCAAATATGACTGATGTTCAAATAATTAAAGCGAGCTATTTTTTGACTATAAGATGTATAACTTATCACTTTCAGACTATTGAACTACACTTTGTAATCATTTCAAAAAAACCCATTTGTGTGTTAAGCTCGCCTGTGTCAATTACCTTTTCTATGTAAAATATTCACTTGTATAATTATTTGTGTGTACAATAAAGAAAGTAAACTTTCAAAAAATTTTATGCTCAATTGGAAAATTATCATTTGTATCGTGAAAATTTGGAAACTAGAAAAATTCATGTCCTGACCTGGGGCAAGAGTTAAACCACAAAATCCGGGTGACTTATATACGAGTATATTTCATGCTATGTCGACATTATAATACTTAAATATTTGTTTTATAAAACTTAAACACAAGACATACGTTTTAGTAAAATTTATTATTTATATTTTCATCATTAAAATGGTTTACACTAGATACAACTAAATAGGAAATTTAAAACAAAAAAACGGACAAAAAATTAACAAGTAACCTTTTTGGTAACTATTAACAATTGTTGTTTAACTTTAAATTGTTGTTAATTGGTTGACTTCAAATTGTTTTAATTAAGACATTTAAAATGAAATAAAATTACAGTTTAAGTAACAAAAGCTGTATACGTTCAGATGCAGCTAATGAGTCTACTAATTTATCCATAAATCTGGGCGAAAACTAGGCTGTTTGCAACCTTCAAAGCAGCTATACCCAAAACAGACCTCATATTGTACACAAGGCTCGGTTGCGACAAGACCCAGTTCTTGGCATTCACCAACCATTAAATTAATACCTGCTATTGTTTAAAAGCACAGCCCGCCAACTGGGCACTGCACGCCAATTTACACAATTACGACATTGATCAAGATTGATTCTTTAACAGCGTCGTATCTATTAACAAAGTGCATCTAATTGTGGACTTGCTTTTAACGAGACCGCACTTGCCACACTATAATTAACTCGTTAACACAATTATTTTATTTCTTTAATGACCATTATATATTACTCTATGCTGTCAATCCGTCCAAATCTCGTTTACTTAATTCCGTCACCACGATGACAATTCAAATACAATTGCATTTTCACGTTTAAATGTCGTGTTAAATTCTCTATGTGTACGTTATTGAGAGGAATGTCAAAGTGTACGAAAGATAAAATCGAATAAGTGTACGAAAGTGTTTTAGACATTACCTTAGCATATAAAGTTTAAGTTTTAGGGTTAAACTAACATTCGTCTCTTGGCAGCTCGAAAGCGGTTTCTTATATGGGAAAAACCGGAAAAAATACACCAACATTTGAATTTACTTCGCTTATTTTATAAAAAGATGAGAAATTCCTAAATATTATAGTTTATAGTAAAATTATGCTTTTTAAAGCTTTCAAATGTCTTTAGAGTGGATTGCATAAACTGTAATACTAAATAACTTGTTATATGAGCATGATATCGATTAAAACGGTTTAATATTTAATATAACTCATGACATGATTAAACATGATAATTATGACTATATATGATGATTTTCCATATCAAGTTAATTAAAAAATCTGGGTCTGTCTAAATCTGAAAAAAATGAAGGAAAATAAGGAAATTTTCTGAAGCCGTAGCAAGTCCTGAAAGAACTTACTAAGAAAATAGGTACCAGCTACGAACTACTACGACCTGCTACGAGACACTACGAAATATTTCGTAGCTTATGAATCGTGCCTTAAAAATTAGTTTTCTAATCTTTATACATCATTATAAGCCCTTATCACCTAGGGGTGTAAAAAATACCCTAATACTTATATTCAGACCTACCAAAATTCATAAAAATCGGTCAAACAGTTTCAGAGTAATTGGATAACAGACACTGTGACACGAGATTTTTATATATTAGATGTATTAAGATTATTAAAAGAGATTTTCATCTAGTCCCGTTCGGACGAAAGTGCTCGTTCTATTATAAATGCTAGTAAAATAACAACTGTAATTTATTTGCGATTCGGCTCACATTTTAGTACATTCCTTGAATTGGAAATTTAATACAACTGTTTTCCATTACAGATATCGACAATAACGGTTACTTAGACTCCCACGACTTCCAATGCCTGGCGCTCCGGTCGTGCATACTGGAGGGCAAGGGCGACTGCAGCGCCGCGCGCTTGCAGAAGTATCAGCACATCATGCTCAGCCTCTGGGAGGAGATCGCCCAGCTCGCGGACTTCGACAAGGTTCCAGACTATGTCGGTTACCCCCTCCTTTACTTTACACGCTACCCGCTACATGCTATACGCTTAGCTTTGGAAGCTTGGTAAGACGCTTTATTTTGTGAAATAACGCAAATTTGTTATTAAAAAATTTTATTATACCCAATTTAATAAAAATATATTCAGTAGTAGGGCAAAGTAGGATTTATCTCTAAAAGAGATCTCGTCCTGTCAACCCGATATAGGTGTGTGAGTATTTAGATAAGGAGCAAATTGTTAGTCAAAAGATTATTATTCAAAGTACTCATGTTAAACTCAGGATCAAGTATCTCTGTGTCATAATTCAAAGTACATAAATGAAAATGAATTATAAGTATTGATAAGTACCTAAATGAAGTAAAACCTTTTTGTAAATTCAATGACTTAACATAGGCCACATCAATTAATTCACTAAATGAATGAATTACAATGTCTCCTTAATGACACTAAATCGGGACGTTAAAGAACATTTCGTTACATTGTATGATCGTATGTAGAAGTAAATCTCCATATCATTTTAATTTATACAAATAAAAGTAAATTATATATAAAAATATTACTATTTATTGCTATATGCATTAAAATTATGCCACATAAAGCTTGACGCTTTTAATGTAAGCTTAATTTGAGCTTAATCGTGTCTCTTAAAAAAAGAACAAGAATACACGTTAAAAATTATGAATTTGAACGAAGTTAACAAAGTAGAGGTGTTGACTAAAACATAACAAAATTTCGAAATATTAAATTTATTAAAACTGGTAAATTACTCTGGTACTGTTTAAAACAAAACGAACGAGCTAATACCTTAGACCAAATGAGTATACTAGTAAATTGTTAGCTTACAATGAGAATTACTGTGAATAGAAATTGGCAGCTGCTGATCTAAGCTTGAAAACAAAATTATTTTTAGTACCAATTCGAGAGGGCAGAGTGGAATTTCCCTCACACATATAATGCCCCTGACCAATGATTGCGGCGAACTCTTTATCACTATTGGTGTTTTGTTATTACGATGAATAATATATTATAGGGAATCTAAGGGGAAGATATTTGTATAATAATACAAATATAGACAAGCTACTGACCAGTCAACCAGACGATTGTCAAATTAAAATATAATTGTATCTCGATTATATATTGTGATGAAAACTCATTACCAGTATTAAACCATACACCAATAAGGCTATAGCAATTAGGAAATTAGGTTCTTAATATCGTTAAGCTTATAGGACGATGACTGGTTGACGTTGCGTTTAAAACGACAAAGTCCTAAGAATCTTTTACTTCATACTTAGCTAAAACTAGTTCACTTTTAATTTCTTGTTTTATCACTGCACGATTGTAGTGATAAAACAGGCAATATATAGAACGGTTTGCGTAGAGTTATAGATAGTTTAGATCCGACACAATACAATACTAAATCCTTTATTTTCTAGTGCATGGTGTTTAGTAGTTTTAAGAGAACATTTTTTAACAGAAAGCCTTTACTTTGAAAATCCAAATAGACCTCATTGACTTAGATCAGCAATTTTGGATATAATCTCAAAATTAAAGGTGCTCACAGCTGAGTAAATGCCTTAGACATAGATTCAGGTAACAATACATTTAAGAATCTAACAGTCAATGAAATATCAAATTATTTTGCAAGCACAACTTTGCAGTGGTTAGATTAATTTAGTGTTGAAGTAGGTATTTGTCTGTCAGGAAGATAAGACATATAAGTGATTTTATATCGAATTTCTACAAGCTTGGATTCAACCTTGTAAAAATTGTAAATCAAACCACTTACGGTATTAAAGATTAATTTTGTACGTTAAGCTCATGTTCCCGGTTCTTGTTGCAGCTATTGACTCCACCAACCCGCATTATACCAGACTAGCGGTGTATAAGGGCCACTAGGACTTTTACATGAAGCCTTTTATTTTCCACTCCAAGTCACGTAGCATACTGTTTTCAGGACGGCATGATCTCGATAGATGAATTTAAGCAAGCTGTACAAAATAGCTGCGTTGGAAAAAAATACGACGACTTCCCCCAAGCCATGAAGGCGTTCATCGAGACAAACTTTCGGATGATCGACATCAACTCTGACGGTGTCATCGCGCTGGAGGAATACCGGTACGACTGCGTGCAGAGGATGGTGCTGGAAGACATCAAAGTAATTGATGATGCGTTCACCTCCTTGTTGAATGTAAGTTTTTCAATACTTACCACTAAGCTCAAGTTTTTAATTCGAAGGATAATTAGGTAGTACCGCTGTTGCAGACAACATTAAAATTATATGTTTCTTTATTTTGTACACTCAATTAGTCATCCCGCAAATGCCGTCTCAGATTTCTTGCTAGAGAGCCCACTTTTGCATATGTCTTTCTTGTTTAATTAACTCTTGTGTTTTATGTGTTCAATAGAGGATATAATAAACTCAATATACTGTGGTTTTGGCGTAAGGAAACCAACATTTTCTTTTTTTACAGTATGTTGAATTTATTAGAATCATAATTTTTTGGCACGACACTTAAGACGTGACATATATTCCTTATGCAGGTGGGAGAAGAACTAAATTGTTGGCATTTACATAAAATGATGAAGAAAAAAAAATTTTATGTTGCCAGCAACAACCACTTCCAGGATCGTCTGCAGGTATTACCGTTTCCGATTTCGGCCTAGCAGTTCGTTTCACGGCCGCATATAACATTGTGAAACCATAAATACACTTGGAACATCAAGTGAGCGATGCTGCGCGTGTCTATAGGTAATGGTTAATTTCAAACTAACCATCAAGTGGACCATTAGTTTGTTTCAATGCATTGGCACAAAAAATATTTCACCAGGTTGGCTTTAATTTTCAAGTCCTGACAGGGCCAAAGTCTATTGTTAAATCATCTAAATTTAGATACTTGATGAAACCTAGACTAGACAGTCTACTTTAAAAGACATCAGGGAAAAAGCTTCCTTGACCTTTCATTTAATCAAGTCGAGAAAGAGAAAAACAAATATTATTTACCAGCTGTCCTATTTGCATTTGTATTGAGAAAAGGAGATGGCAATGCACTAAAAATGAGTCAAGTCCAATGTCTCTTAGTCAAGTCCAATGTCTCTAACTTACTTACTTAATCGGAATATAACTGGTAATTCCCTAATGGTGCGAGGCACTACCCTATTCCTTAAATAAGATGCAGTGTAGATGAGTTTGGCAAACCGCTCGATTGAGATCGATGTCAATGACGAACATTAACTGGCCCATTGGTAAACTACTGAAATTATTAAAATCAAATCTATGCCGCTTAGATTTTTTGAATAAATCACGTTTCTCAAAGAATTCCAAGAACCCAATTGCCAATCAACTCTCGTTAAAATTGATATATATCTTGTTCATTTTATATAAATCTCCTTTGACCAAAGCCATTTTAATACCGTTGAAATCTATTTTTCCGAATTTTCCAGGGTAAATATTGAATTTTATAAACAAAACCAGCAGAAGAATTAGAAATACCTTTAATTTAATTATATCTAAATTAAATTTGAATTAAATACTATTCTAAAGGCGAGACTAAAGTCAATAGTCGAGAGGTTCTACAATGGTAACCTATAGATTCAGTTTATAAACTGAATTCTAAATCTTACATTAGCTAAGGGCCAGGGTGAACTCCCGCAGGACTTCGACCCAAAGGGATCTTTTGTGCATCTCTTATCCTAATAAATACTATCCTGAAATACTTCCAGGATTAACTTACTAACTACATTTGGAGTCAGCAGCCATATGTCTTCAGGTATGGGGTAACCCAGGCCAAAGAGAGCCAGTCTTCTAGCAAGAGCATCACAGTTACATAGGATGTGTTCTATTTGTTCAGTGTGCTCACCACAAGCCTTAAACAAAGGCAAGTCCAATAGCTTCATTTTGAATAGCACGCTATTATTCGTGTTATAGTGGCAGTCTGGTACGTTCTAAGTTCCAAATTGCCTTCTTAGTGCTTCAAAATGGATAATAAAAGTGTGAGAGAGAAGCACGTACGGTCCCTGTACCTGTACTGAATCCTGATGAGAGTGACGTAGGGTTCTGGTACCGTCTAATTAAAATGGACCATGTAACGGGAGGACGATTCTTAGTTAGGAGTGCTAAAAATGACAATAATAAATATCAGCGCCAGGTATACGAACAAATTTTATATCCACTAACCCTAATCTTATTCAATGAATAGAAATAATACGTATGTTGCAAAATGCAAACCTATTACTATAAAATTGTATTTTAGTTTAATTACAATTTCTGACCACGTCTGCGTGTGCCATTGAGGAGTGGGTTTTGAATAGATAAAAAGTTTTTTTATTCTATGCTATGAACTATCTATATATCAAATTCATTGGTTCCCACCGTTAACTTAAAAAATCAAACCATATATTCAAACTAGGTTAAATTTATGACCTGAAGAGGGAATTGATCCCGTAATTTGACTGCTCTGACCCGCATTATTTTTTGTTAAACTTTCCTATCAAACATAGATTAGATTTTGATTAGCACTAGGTTGAAATTGAAAATTGAAGTTATTGAAATCAAATTGAACCAGATCCTGGCGTACACCGTGCAATGACATTTTGTCTGTGCCCGCGAAAAATCCAATATAAATTATGCAACAGGAATGAAATAATAGCTTTCTCGTTGGCATCAGTCCAAAACGGTATAGCAACTTCCACAAAAAAAATAGCAAATGACTCGCTGATAGGTGCAGCATGCGACATACTGCCCTACCCAGCTCCATCTTGCCGCCCTAAGGCACTTCGTTCACTAGCAAGCCGAAGCGGCATGGTAGAAGTTTTTCGAAGAATCGAAACGCAGGTGGCAATGCTTCCTTCACATTCTACCTCGCCTCCGGCTCGCCTTCAGCTCGCCTGCGCCGTGGCTCTAGTATGAGAGTGCACTACTATATATTTCTAAAGAAAACCTAGTTACAGCGTGTCACTTATACGCCCGCACCTCAACTCTGCTTCGTCTATTGATCGTTTGAGCGTTGGGCCTTACGTGCCTTTTCACGTCTCTTCCATCTTGGATCTACATTATTCCGAATGTCGGAAAATTAACCTTTTTTCAATTGCATATTATTTCAATGCTGCTATGACCAGTAACTCCAAACACAATTAGTTTGTAATTGTCTAGAGATTCTTAAGAGTATAACGCAGCTCAAAAATTATATTTTTCCTTTTTTTTAGGATGATGACCGGAGAAAGGGCGGATTGACACTGTCCAGGTACCAGGAGTTGTTCGCGCAGTTCCTCGGGGACAATAGTGACGACTGTCCTGCAAAGCACCTATTCGGCCCTTTAGAATTTTAATCACAGCCTAGGCTAAGCTCTTGACTGACACACCTATTTTAAACATAATTGTAATACATTTTCGACTATTCGAGCGCGAGCATCGACCAATCCAAGCGCAATGACATCACACAAGGTCGGCCCACGAACTGCGTCGGCAATCCTATCAAAAATTATTTTTATTTTTGGCTTACATCGTCACGGGAAGGCATCGTCAGACGTCAGTGACGTGTCGAATTGTATCTAAATTTACAATCATTTTACGCCAAACATACAATACGGCATCGATACAAATACCAAAATAGAACACAATCTACAAAATGCGTTCCAGATTACGTAAGTTGTTTTCACAATAGCAATCTATTTTGAAAACTTGTATTTTTTAAGTACAATTGCTAGTTTTTATATTATAATGTATGTTATTCAAATTTTGTTATTTTATTACAGTTATTCACTCGGTGATACATTAACATTTCTATCATAAGTTGCTCCTTTTGTTGTAAGATATTCCGTGTTTTTATGATTATTGGAATGTTGTTTCCCCTTTGTAATTTTCATTATTAAAGTGGTATCATTATGATTATCTCAATTTATATAAAACGAGCGAATGCACATCAGACAACTGATTTACGAGTTAAAGTAATTTATATTTACAAAGGCAGTAACTCATGTTTAGTAGACTCTATGGGGAATGTACGGGCGAAGTTAATTTATGTGTTCAGACGTACAAAATGAATCTAGTCACCGCGATGTTATGCACGTTATTTACAATTATTTTTGTTGACATAAAAATGTTATAAAATTTTTAATAAAAACTTTAAAACCTAAACTCGTTTGTTACTTCGGAAATCTTTTCTTCCCTAAACCGATTGAAAATACAAAGGTCTTATAAAAACATGTAAGTACGATTTAAAAGGTTTTATTCAAAACGCTATTACATAGAGTTATTAATAATTGTACAACACTCAATATTCATTGTCAATAATCAATTAATATACAATACAAATTTTATTTTCCATCCGTTAATCTACAAATTATTACATTGATTATTATTTGTTAAGCGTTACATTGCTATTTACAAGTACTATCGAAAGTTGTAAGTAATGTTACTTTGTTGTTGTCTTTTATAAAATTTATAGAAATTGTCCTTAAATCAAAAACTACAAGATTGCTAGCACTGTATTAATGGTTGTCGGGTCCGCGATTCCACGCAGCTTATGGAAGAATATCTATCAAGGTACTATGAGAGGTATCTATCTACAATCCTTCTGTAAGATGTTTTCCACAGTGCTCTGTGCAGTCGTAGTATAGATGCTAAAAGCGCCCGGCTGGGAAACAACGCGTGCTTCTAAATCTTTAGAAAGTGTTACTTACTTAATGATAATACTAATAATATCTTTACTAATAGAAATATGAATATAACACACATATTGAAGTCTCTGACATCTGAAGTACGTGTGATACCTGTATCTCAAAAATCAGCGCCCTCTTGAACACGCGCATATTATTATAGTGGGTGTGTAGTGTAGTGTGTTGTATGTTGTGTGTGTGCGTGTGTGCGTGGCTGTGTCTGTGTGTGTGTGTGCGTGTGCGTGTGTGTTTATGATGTTAGCGTGTGCATAAGTGTACATGTAATAAGTATGATATATATAGCATCCATGTATTAGGAAAAAGGTCTCACTTATATACAAAATGTAGTTCTAAAAATAGATACGTATCAATAGATACGTATAATTCTTATACATCAAGGTATAAGAATTTGACAAACTGTATGTTTATAGTTATAAAAGACCATAGAGTTATGATTATTGAGCATACTAATGACAACAAGAAGTGTTATGTATTAAGATGATGACAGTTGGAACTTTCAATTTAAAAGTTAAATATTTCAATCCAAACACCCAAAAAACATTTGAACCTTGATTAGGTATTAGTAGAAATCAAAACTGCGTCAATTGATTTTTAAAACATTTTGCACATATGTAATCGTGATTTTAGAAATCATTTGTATTATTAAGTTAATAAATATCAGTTTTACTAAAAATATTACAACTGAGAAAAGTAAATGGCTGCTACAATACGTGTCTACGATTATATATCCTATCTACTCCCGATATCTTATTCCCACCACCATATGCATACGTCTGATACAATACTTTGAAGTCCACAGCCGCTATTGTTACCTAACATCAATAGGTATAACTAGAAGAGATTACAAAACGAATTTTATCTAAAAACTATCTGAACTACCTACAAGTGTGGTAAATGAATTCAGAGTGCCTAGACAAGATGCATTTCAATAAACGCAATCAAATAGCTAAATATAAAATTGTCAGTATTGAGAGATTTAACAGAAGTCCTCGCCTAGCAATTGAGCGAACTGTCTATTCCTATGCATTTTTCATTAAGCGACTAGATTGCGATTATCGAAATACTTCATTAATTATCTTCATTGTCGATTATCTTGTCGGGGTCCTCAGTACCCTTAGTATAAGTATTAATCGAATTGACACGTTTCGACCGTAATTGCGTTCAGATGGCAACTTAAATAATATAACTTGATATCCTATATTTTAATATTAAGAAATAAAAGAAGTATTTATAAAATAGTATAGAAAAAAAATAGTTTAAAGGTTCACAATTTGAACGCTGACGTCAAACACGACATACATAGACTAAGTCGATTGTAACGTACGCTAGAAATATACATGTAGAATAAAAATGTTTAATCTACAGCGGTCGGAATCAAGCATTACAAGAATTGAAACTGATTTATAATCTTGCATTCATTTTTTTAAAAAAAGAGTCGACACAACTGTAATGTTATCAGTTCATCAAGTTTAGTGATGCAGCACGCCCTTCAGATCATAATGTTTAAAACGTTCATTTTATACGCAAATAATTTACGCGCCCGAATATTACGTCGGGATTAAAGAATGACGAGAAAAGACACATAATAATTCACGTGTAGTTTATTATATGAATTTAATACAGTACCTAAGTAGTAACATTTAGTTTTGAAGTTATTTAAAATTCGTAATTTTTTGTTTTTTTTTTAAACAATTCATAGCTAACATTATGCTCGGAAGAAACGTTTTTTTTCTTTTAATATAAGCATGACTGAAAGCTAAACTATATCTAGCACAATAAAATACCACATCTAGATTCAAATTCTAACTCTAAGTAATGTACGTACAAATTCTCCTATGACAAAAATTATGATAGAAAATTGCTAATTTTATAGGGAACATGGACGCACTAATTAAATCTGTCTTCTCTTCCGTCGCTATCTACTTTGTATTACTTTTTATAAAGGCGTTCCTTGCAAGCAAACGTTGTGTTTATTAACTTTTTTGAGATTTAATATATTAAATAAAGAAACGGTTGTCTGTGATGTATTTATAATTGCAAAATCAGTAGTATAATAATAGAGTCTGTTTATATATGTCATGAAAGTATTGCATAATTTAATAGAATTATATATTTAATAGGATTATCCAATATAGGAGAATTTGCACTGTTCTACATCGCAACCATGCTTATCGTCAAATTGACTTTTTAAAGGCACAGGCAAAGAAAAATATTTAATTTTCTTTGACAAATTCATGTTATTTATACTATTTGGAGGGCACTTGGTAGATTATTTTGAATAACGACCATAAATAATGTTACTTCGTAAATTTATAAACCGATAAAATGAAATAACACGTACTATTGTATTGTCAGTAGAAATACAAAGTCAATTTAATATAAAATAGAGTAAGCAATAAAATTAAAGCAAGTTATAATATTAACTTTAAATTAATTTTTAACATACTTATGTTTTTTTTTATAACGTTAATATTATTTCCAACAATATCACTTTTGAACTAATCTCAGTACAAAGTATACATAAATATTACATATTTATTACTCTGCTCAATCTCAAATAACCCATAGTCTCGTCATCTCGTCACACGTGTGAAACAGAACAATTCATTATTTTATTCGTAATTTTTATATTTGAGTAATTTTAAATAACATTATTCAGTGAGAATAATTAAAAACTTGGATAATTCCAAATTTTATTAAGATAATTTCAATTACTTACAATAAAAATAATAATCTACTTAAACTATATTCATTTCATTTTGCTACAATTTATAATCCAACATTTAGGGTCTTAGATATCGCATCACATTAAAATTGATGCTATTTCTATTGCAGATTGGTGGTCATCTGAAACCCAACCTAAAATCATAAACTAATTTTAAAGAGTTGCAGCAACTATTGGCTGATGTACAATAAAGATATATTCTATTCTATTCTATTCTCTTTAAAATTAGTTTACCTTTTCTTCTTGGTTTTTTAAAAAAGATAGCTATATTTGAAAATTGTTTTGAATTTAGAGTAGAAGTACAACAGAAAGAAATTATAAGAATAGTGCCCTTTTACGATTTTAATCCTACAAGAAAAAGAGTCTTCATTAAACAGAAAAGAAAGGTTGACAGGTGACGTCATTTGAAATGTCTAAAATATTAATTTTGTTAGAAATTATGCAGTTCGCATAATGCAGCCTGAGTTACTGACTTATTATGTTTCTAAATAGGCATTTTCAAATCCTAGTAGCCTTTTCTTACAGACTGAAAGAGAGCAGGCAACCGAAGTTTAGTAGTCATGTTCTAATACAAAATTAATTTCTCTACACCGTCATATTTATTCTTTTAATAGTTCCGCCTAAAATTTATTTATAAGATAAATGATACATATTTTCATTGTAATACTTAACTTATAGGTGCTATAATTACCGATCATACAAAATGTCCATTTTATTCCAATTTTCTACGCTAATACGATTAAGAACACACAAAACTAGTACACTGCAGCTCACATTTTGATACAGAATTGATGTAAGCCGTTATGGTTCTTCAAATTATATGAAATCTACGTTTTATTTACAAAACCTACCATAACATACTCAACATCTTGATTAAAATGTTTGCTATGTTAGTTACAGTCAGGTCGAAGCGTGTCCGCTCGTGACCACGGTTAGTAAACACTGGTTGACACGTCGAGGAATAAAAAGAAAATTTAATTTAAATAAATTAAATGTTTTTATTAAGATTTTAAGTTTTATAACAAGTGTTTATCATTATAATACAACGCGAAAACTTAAAATCTTATAAAAAAGTATTCCCCTGTTTTTATAGAAATATTTCCTTTTTCGGATGTTTGTACAACCCTCAAGATTCTTCGGTATTTCTCTAAATAAAATTGGTTGAAACAGTGACCAGAAAGATAAAAAGTAGGTATAACGTGTTTGACAATTGGCGAGTTTCCCGCTCATTTAAATCAAGCGCAAATATTTTGATTTGCCATTCAGTCACCTGCCACCATAGATATAGTCAAAACATACTGCACAAACGGCCCTCAAGCTCCGTCCATCAACGTGTCACGGTAAAACTACGCCCGTGGGGACACGCTTATAAATTTGCGTCGTAGTATTTCTTGGAAGCCACATACAAAGTTAGCACTAAACTGCCGTCTTGATCGTTAAACAAAATGTACAAACCACTTAGGCAGAAAATAAAGTCACTTGGGTTTACTTTCATGCGTAATATTATTAATAAGTCATTGGGCGCACCATATCTTCCCTGGTTTGTAGATATTAATGGCTGACCTTTAAGCACAATGATAAAAAAGCATGATACTAAACTGCATTTCAGTTTTAGTCGTTGCACAGCAGAGATAGGGCTAAGAAAGGCTTTCTCTACTGAAGATGACTTCAAAACTAAGACTGCTACCTAAGCCCTTCTAACGGTATAAAATTAGATGAACCAGTATTCACATGTGTCTATTTTTACACTAGATGAATAGCATCAAATTTGTGTAATTTCTAAACTACGGTACAAATTATTTATTAAAGCTGCACGTGTACCATTAATTATAAGTAATTACAACATTCATAATCTTCGTAGTGTTATTTATAGTACTAAGACTGTTCGTTTGTCTGAATTAAGTGTCAAAATTGAAATATAAAGGTAGGTTTTTCGGATTCTTAAATCATTTTTACCACAAATACTATTTTTTTATATAGTTTTTTGGCGAACTCACTGCCAGGAATCCTTACGGTCGTGATGTAAATTTACATTAACGGTTCGTTACTATAAATAAACTTAAACATTAGCCGTCTCATGAACCTCAAGACCGCAAAGTTACAACCATCTCCAGATGATGCTAAACAGAAAGTATAAAATTGGTCTACATAAAATTTGATATGAGTTCAAACCGTTCTATAACTAGCACTTGCAGAAAATCTTTGGAACTGTCACTGTGGGCTCACATCTCGTCGGTGAGGCCGTTGACCGTCCCGCTGGAGGAGGCGCGGGGCTCCACGGAGGTGGTGCCTAGACTGCCGTAGGTGGTACCTCCCCGGGAGACCCGCCAACGCCTCCGACGCCGGGTTATGCCTAAGAGACAATTCTGCTTTCATAACATCCACAAATCAAACGGAGAAGACAATAGAAACTACATATAGTCTGTTTACCTAATCACAAGGATTCAAATAGCAAGAACTCTTTAGTTGTCTTTTATTTTTATTATTAAGTATCAAAGTTGAATGAAGTTCTTGAAACCGAAGTCGCTTTTTCGAATCCTTGTGAGTAGATGTAATAGACTCTAAGACCTCGACCAAGGACACGCGGTCTTGAGATAAATACTTTACACGGCTAATTTATATCATATTGTCAATCTCGTTCAGATCACCCGCTAGGCCCACGTGCAAGAGCTGTGGAACTTTTGTGGTGTCTGTCTGCCTGTGACAGGCAGCAACATCCGCGTATACACGCACGAAAACTTACTTCAATAAACATTATGTTTGATTCATACGCGCCGCGCAATGTACCGCGTCCTGGCCGAGGCCTACAAAAACCCGGCATGCAAGCGATTTCGTGATTGAGGGCTCAATAAAATCCACTTGTGACTGAAATACCTATCTCAAAGTTTTGTAAGAAATCGCTCGTATAGCAGATTCAGAGTCAAAGACAAAGTCAAACTTGACGATGTACCCAAATCTAAGACTGGATTTCGTCAGATAAAAAGATACAAATCGCCGAAGGTATACTAACCGACCTGTCAGGCCATCAATGATCCCCCAAACTCAGTCATAAGTTGTTCAGGTATATCCAAACCAAGCTTATTCGTGCAGCTTTCGTGAGCTTTCACAATACCAAGTTACAACGTTTATAAAATTTTAATCAATGGAATGAATTCGTGCTTTCAAAAACAATTGCTGTATCGTTCAATCTAATATCCACTGCTACAATAACTTTTAATAAATGAATTTGCTTTAAGCCATTAACGTTAAATTTATAAAATAAGTCTGCTTTTATACATCACACAGGCTAAAAATCATTATATAGGTATTTAACATTAGGTTATATACGGAGTGAATAGACTAGGTAATACTAATTAAGCAAGAAATCCTCCAAAATTAACAAATTTTGCTTCAGATAGGTATTTGATGTTTCCTTCACTCTGTATAGTTATAGCTTCATTGTAGTAATTTATTGTAACAGCGTAAAATTCTTTGTAGTAATCAACTCCCTTTATTGTACCTTTTTTTAGAAAAGTGTTGGTTTTCATTATTGCATCGGAACGGTAAACAACTTTATTTAAAATAATAATATTGAATTAGGCTGCCCCCTCACATAACTCTAGGTCCGATTTTACAGCGGCTTTTATCAAGAACTTTGTGACAGGATTCTTTTCCCAGCAAATTATTTTTGTATTGATATAAATCGGTGATTAGAAAAGATGCCTTAGTTCGACACGTACTTTTTTTTAGAAGGAAGGTAGGCTTATATTAAAAATGTGAGTCGTGTCGTGCAGAGAGTGCTAGATGGGTTATATGGTATGGTTACATGCATGAATGACGTAAATGAATCTGATTCCACGAGGAAACGAGGACGCTAGGAGGAGGATTAAAAATTAGATTTTTTATTGTACGACACGCAAAGCTTGTCTGATATGGATTATTAATGTAATTCAATATAAGGTGCGTAAGTCTAAAAATTTAACAGAGATACTTAAATTAGACCTCGATAAAAGTTCAGTTATCCAAATTATTGTCATGTTACTTAATTCACTACCGCATTCAAAATGTTATAAACTTCTAGTATGTGAAAAAATATAATAGTTCTGTCATCACTTATTTAAAAGCACCATAAAATGATAAGATTTATGAAAAAGTGAGTACCATTTATCATGTCTTATAAATTCTACTCACGTTATTTTTCGGTGTGATTCAAACTAAATAATTAGGTAATGGATAATGTTTCAAATCCGAATTACTTCTATTCATCAGTTGCTATGCTATTTTTATGAGTTTATCTATGGATAAAAGGAACTATATTGATAAATATATCTTATTATTCTTCGTTGACAAACATTCAAAATTACTCAAGTATACCTATAACAATAAAATTGATAGTAGTCTGGATTCTGTTGTGCACAATCTTAAATTAAATTTAAGTTCAGAGGGCCTAGATAAGATGCATTTCGATAAAAGCAATCGAATCGTTAAATGAAAAATGTATGGGATTTGACATTAGCCCTCGCTTAGCAGTCGAGCGTAATTATCAAATGCCATTGATTTTTTATTTAGCGATTCGAATGCGGTTATTGAATGCATCTTGTCACGGCTTCAATACTTCTCTTCCATTACAATCCGAGAAAACAGAATATCGGTGACGTCATTCAACAATGACGTCATCGATTCTAAAATGTCGGCGTTTATGGCTCGTCTCCGTTTCAACTTGGCGTTACTGACGACTGTTCGTTCTAATTGGAATGAAAGAGGCAAATAATTCAAATTTAAGAAAATGCCCGCAGAATCACCACCGATGTCATGCGTCTCCAAAACCAAAGCAAATATTCTAAGTTAATGACCAAAGACTGTTTATTTTAACTCCAAATACAATACTAAACTTTATTTCAATCAAAAAGCCCGAACTTATCTTCAATTGCAAATCTCAAGTACTATACTTACTAATGTGCACTTGTGAAAAGTTTTTTTTAGTTTGATCTGTGCTTGAATTGTATAATGCAGTTGATGGTTAGAATTGTAACGCCATTTGCAATAGTTTCATATCAACACTTTTAAAATTAATGTAAGTGATTAAAAATTGTTGCAAAAAGTATACAAATAGTTTTTGATTAAATAACTTTTTCCCAAACAACATTATTGAAACAGTGTCTAGCGTGTCGGGGAAAGTAAAAAGGAGTGGCTTAGATTTAGGAAATTTCTAAGAACTGTTTTCGTAAGATTCAAACACAGTCTAACCTAGAATAATCTTGCGCTGAAGTTAAATTTAAAGTTCCTTTTTGATCTACCGACGTGCACAAATTTGAACAGTATTTTTTCAGTGACTGTGATATTTATTCTATTGCTAATGCAGTATTGTGAAAGTATAAACTATATCCTTACTTCCATTTGAGTTGGACTGAGAAGCTCCTGTCACCAGCAAACAAAAATTTCGTTCATTAGTCTGTTATTTCATTTATGGCGCCAATTTCTTACCTAGTTGTACATTGGACCTTTATGATAACTTATTATAATTGTTAATGTAATGATAGCATTATAAACGATCCATTAGGAAGCTAAATATTAGTGAACTGTAATGATACATGCAATGAAGCATACCTGGCAACACTGATCGGTGGTGAAACTTAGGTGCTCTACAACTAAAAAATAAAACGAAACAAAATTAAAAAAGAAACAATTTATTTTTACTACAATATAAGTAATAAATTTCGGTCGGTACATAATGACACCAGTAAGCCGTTACTTTTAGATAAAAAGCGACTCTTCCCTCTAGATTAAGTACTAACGTTAAGTAGGAGATTCTATCACTGTAATAGTGGATAATAATATTTATCGGTTACAACGGACTATTGTATACTTTACAAATTTACTACGACCACAATTTGATTGCATTCAATTATTAAAATTTAAATTTAATAGGAACATAGAGGGCGCCTACTAAAAATAAAATAAAATCTCTTTGAGAAATCACAAAGAATAATACAAATTATACAAATTAAAAAAATACATCTATTATTAAAAATAAATAAAAATTTGTTCTTAGGGTTTTTCTGAGGGTTCTACAGGCGTACCTGCAAGAGAGCGCTCCTTGTACATGATTCAATGTATAAACGAGGATGCTATGCAACCAACACCTGATTGTTCTATAGAACCTGACACCAGAATTATTAGTATTCCAGTTTTGTACCCATTCCGTTAGTCAACTTGAAGAGAAGAAATAAAAATAATAATACAATGTGCACTGTTACATAACTAAATAAAAAATTGTGTTGCGCAGAAACTGACTTGATGTGTTTTAATTTAGCCGAGTTACCTCATCTTAAGAGAAGTGTGAAAGCCTTCACCAAACGTGCCATATAAAGATCAAGGTATACTTAGATGTATATGCAACTACTATATAAGTATCAAAACGCCATAAACGTACTTTGATTTAGTTATCTTTAATTTTTGTATATTCGCGGTTATAAAACATAATCAAGCCTTTTTCTAGCTATAAGCCTAATCCTAACAATAATATGACAATTAAAACTAACACTATAATTCGCACAATAAATAAATATAGTAAAAAAATTAAATACGAATTCTCCTCTACACCATCAATTACATGATTAAAAATACAATTTAACAGGCCCACGATTAATTATTTTATACTATAAAAATAGTGGGGTTCTGAAAGAAATCGAAACTTTAAACAATATTTCATAAGACACATAACATCATTCACCGATATTGTCATGCCTTTGAACTAGCGAGTGTAAGTACTGATCTCGAATAAGTACTAATATATAAGTACTAAAAGTGCGCAATAAAGGCAGTGACAAAAGCATCCACACGACAAATAATTATTAATAAATTAATATATTTAAAAATTCAAAAGAAGGTTTTAAATTCGAAATCATATAGGAATGATCACCTCCCATCTAAACAGGTAACGATCTATACATGCAAATATTCGTGGCTTAATTATACAAACATAGGGTGTCCCAAAGAACCAACCGTATTGGTTAGAAACCTTGACCTCGAAAGAATTGTAACAAGCGACATGATTGTAATCAAAATATGGTATAAAAAATTATTTTTGAAATTCGAATGTAGAAGTAGTATTTCAATCTGAGTTATCTGTTGAAGCTATTAATATTTAAAGCAAAATATTTTTTATAATAACTTTACTATCACGTTATTTACTTTATAATTAATTAATAAAACACATTTATGTCGCTGATTACAATTTCTTTATACAATAAATGCTTTAAAATTAATGGGAAGTAAACCACATTCCCTAAGAGCCATTCGTGTTGTTTCCATTGGAAATGTTGACACAACCGAACTCGCAAATATATAAAGTAGATTAATATTTCTTTGTTCAAACAATGGAAATTAGAATTTTATTATGACTTCAATTTTAAAAAATCACTGGGCAATAATGTCAATTTGGTGACTAAGAACCCGATTCTATCTACAATCAAATCTTTCTCGCTATGGGTACATTCCGAATCACGCCCATGAGCACTTACGGGGGTGTCCCGTTAGTGCACTAAAAGTACCAAACGGAACTAGTTTTAGTGCGTTCATAGCGCTGTAAGAGCCCATGAGCGTTATTTGGAATATACCCCCTTATTGAAAGGTTTTTGTTTTAAAGCTGTAAATAGTTGTGATCGTGACCGAGAGATGTTAGGCTCGAAGTAAAGCCTTTTCAACTACCATTTCTTAGTACATCACTCATATATATCCTTAACTTTTCAAAAATGAAAGAAAGGGATGTAACATATGAAAATTAAGATTTGATTTTATATTTTATTTGTCAAAGTAAAATTCTAAATATTTCCATAGCTCCACTAACATAATACCTCTATTCGGTGCCCATGCATTACTCACGAGTACGTTACACAGTTAGCACAACTACTTATAATACAGGTTAGTTTTAATAGCTATTGCACTACGAGGGACTAAGTTATGCTACGATGGCAACACCCGTGTCCAGTGCTTGAGCACCAAACGGCTTAGGTAGGCTTCACAGCAACTAGGTTTTATTATATTTAAATAGGTTTATATTATAGTACACTGCAGTGCCTTTTATATAATTTAAATAATTTATCAAAAAAATATTTTCTTTGTGTTAGGTATCACAAGTAATGGTCTATATTTATACCTAGAAAAATTGCTAGCAGCCTTCCCACTATGCGACATTGTCATCATACATGACAATATACAAATAGTAACTGCTCTGTCACTATATATAAATATAATTTTTCAGCTGATTAAATGTTTCAGCAGTTACTATTCGTTGATAGGGCGTTAGTACGGGAAAGTTAACGAGAATGATCTACAATCGTTATAAATTATTCATTAGCCTTTTACAACATATTGCACCCGATATTACATATTACACCCGGTTTAATAAATTAAAACTCACGTCTCGTTCTAATAATATGGAAATCAAGCTAGTAAATGCCGCTGTTTAGAGTAAACTAGAAAGTATAAAATGAAAAGGTTGTCCTTATTAACTTCACGGGGTAATAAAAAACTACCAAAACACTTTATCGTACCGCAAACGACTTTGGATCTTATAAATTCAGTGTTAGAGTTCATTCTCGTTAGTTTCAAGCGCACGCTATAGGCGTGGTTGACCACTTTGTACATAGACATATGTGTGGCCCGAGCCGTCTCTTACTCGTGTGAGCGAGGTCTCCGCTACGCCCATCTCTTTCCCGCGGAGGATCTGATTGGCCAGTTTCTGTTTGTTCACGGGGGAACCTGCAAAATAGATTCGAATCACCTGCCTGACGTGTCGATTTTAACATCGGGTTTCCACAACAAAATAAACAAACACTTACAATTAAGTAATTATAAGAGGCTGAACGAGATATTGTTTTCAAAAAAGAATTATGTACATGAAATTTAAAATTGTGTCCAAAACTTAAATGGCTTAACTAAGCCTTCGAACTAAGTTGATGATAATGACATGAAGCATGTTATGTATTACAAGCAATTTGCACACATGGAAAACTCAAACCAATCAATTTATGTTAGTAAAATCTAAAATTAAGTTGGCAGTTATGTTTGCTATCCTTTTCCTATAACATAATGAGAGAAAAGGATAAACTGATGATAATTTCATAAATTAAGAGCAAACTTTCGTAATCAGGCCCGATACAAAGAAAGACTATTGATAATTCGAATTAATAATACGTGGTAAGTTTCAAAATTAGTTTGCGTTTCCCACGTCATAAAACATCAACAAAATATCCTTACCTCCACTTGTTAGTAAAGTTAAGATCATAAGTATTAGCACAACAGAAGCATATAAAACAACCTAGATTAAAAACGATAACACAGAAATACTAACGATAAAAAAATAACTAACTGGTGACGTATTTGCGACTCCGATAATTCGGAATAAGGTATCGTCATAATATGCGTACTGATGATTGCGGCGTCAACAAAATCATGTATTATAAAGTCTTAAATAATAATAAAAAAATAGGTATATATTTAACTGAAAGGTCCAATATACAAGTGGGATATTTGTAAAATATAGAAAAAGATTGTGGAACGAAATAAAATAATAGACAAGCATGCAAAGTTTGGCGTGACATATGTGAATACATGCTGTTGTGCGTATAAGACGGAAGATAATATTATAATAATTTATTGTCTATGAAAGTCGTACGTATTAAGTCGGTTAATCAATTTTCGGAAACGCAATACCGGGATACAGAAATGCATCAAACAATATGCGCGACCAATTGGATTGCGGGACTGAGTAGCGACAATGAATAAACATTAACCGCAGCTTTCGAGTGCTGTTAAGTGATTTGCGGATGTCGTTCAACTGAGGTTATCAAATCTCAAGAATTCCCCGAGATTTCAGAAGTTCCTGAGGGTATATTGGCCGGATTTTGGAAAAGGAAGGAGTTTAAGACTTTTGGAGCGAAATGATTATCATTTTTTTTTAAATATATCTATCACACTTATCTTATAAGACTTATCTATTAAACTTTTTACTTGATTTGTAATTATTTTAATTTTGATCATCATTAAGAAATCACTACAACTATAATTTGTTTTAGGAAAATTTTACTTGTATAGAGTGTGTGTGGGATTAAGTATTCGACTTCAAAATCAACTCATATTTAGGAAATCGCCTGTCAAACTAGTGGCGCACGATATAATCAAAAAGGTTTATATTAAATAGAATAGAATAGAATATAAATTTAGATATTAATGGCACAGAATTGACATTTTGCATAAAACTCATTCGAATTAATTTCTGATTAGTAAATCAATTATCTTATATGATATTATTTTAGTATTTATCTTATTAGTGAATAATAATTTTAATTTTATGAATAGAAATAGGTTTCAGTCTGATGTATCGTATAGAAAACGCTTTTCATGCTTATTTTTTTCGAAGAATAGTTTGCTTCTACTGCCATATCAGAAAAAAGATCATATCGCGTGTGTAAGTTTAGCATGAATGTACACATTATGGTATGGTGATGGTCCTAGGTTTTTGTCAAACAATAAACGCGGTCGTTACGTTACACGTACAACAGTCACATGAGGCTCTAGTGAGATTTGAGATTCATGATGACTCACCGATATAGCTGAGCATGACCGGAAGGAAGACCAGACCGTGAGCCGCGCCCACCAGCACTATGCCCAGGTACATGCGGAAGTAGAACACCTGTGGGAAAGTAATCGACCGTTTTTAGTGGCATAGTGATATATATACCCATATGAAACACATTTTTTTACATTAAAGACAAATTTTCTTGTCCCTTTTAATTGCCAACACGTTAAGACGTTACGTAACAGGGCTGTTTTGCAAAAAAAACTGGGGGAAAGTACTGGTACATTGTAAACTTCATACATTTACATGTAAATATAAACTGGAGTGTACCTGGAAGATCTGACTCTTAGCGAAGGCCAGCACGATGATGCCGCCGAACTTGGTGAGCGTAATACCCGATAATACTGACAGCCCCATAGTAGCCAACGCGTGAGAGGCTCGGGCGACCCTATTCCCTGCGCCCGCCGCGCTAAAGGAATGGACTAAATGCGAACAGAACTCCACCGCTATACCCACTGCCATCACCTGGAATATGTAGATTATTACTTAAAAAATACATTGCTAGTTTTGCATTGAAAGTTCATAAGAAAAGTAAGTGATCATGATATAGATTTAATGTGAAATGAAGTCGATTGAATTTTCCCTTTGTATTTAATTATTTATCTTTTTCATTTGAATATTGAAGACAAAACTGATTCAGTCGACTAAAAATTTCACTATTTTTAAGAAACAAGTGTATTTTTTTAATGTAAAATTTTGTCGATCAATAGATTCATATATGCAGAGCTGTGATAATCTGAGCTGAGGACCTAAAATTTATTAAATAAAACTTTGTGATTGCTTTCAAACAATAGGGATATCTAATTGCCCTGTGTATGTTTCTTTCTTTCTGTATATTTTTATGTGCAATAAAGGTGATTATTATTATTATTATTAAACAAAATTGCCACACCATCATTTAATTTCAGGTTTCATCATCATTAACAGCCTATATACGTATACTGTTACTATATACTGTTGGGCATAAGGCCTTCATGGAAAAACACATGAGGAGATCGGTCCGTAACACCACCACGCTTATCCAATGCTTGCGTTTGGATACGCTCAAATGTTTGTCGATTGAATTTGTAAAATAAGACGTCGGTTAATAATTATATACTGACCAGGTTGACAAGAGAAACTGCGTTGAGACTGATGCCCCACCAGTACATAATCCCGCCGAGGTTCACCACAATCATTGTGATGGTTATCACCACAACCTTAATAAATAACATGTCTATTATATATTGCTTACTGGTACTAACTATAGCTTTTGTAATATGTTTAATATTTGTTCAATATGAGGTATCAAAAATCAAGGTTTGCATTCGTATTGCAAACCTTAATTTATGATACCTCATATTTCAAAAGTCAATGTAAAAAACCTAATCAACATCCCTATTGCATTTTCTTAATTATAATAAATCGTACAAGGTCTACTTTACTCACTAGAGCCGAGAAAAGATCGAAGCCCATCAGCAGGAAGGTGACAATGAAGATGGAGAGCACCGATATGCCCATACTCTTAAGGGTGTCGGGCCACATGGTGAGGTACTGCTCGTAGAAGACGTAGAACACGGAGTAGGGGAACACGTTGACGGTGGAGTTCCCGCCGAGGTTCCTGGCGAGCGTCTCGCTGAGGTTGGCGGCCACGGCGCGCGCGCCGCGCAGCGCCGAGTAGTAGTCCGCGCTGCTCTTGAGCACCGTGTGGTAGCCTGCGCCCGGTACACCATATCATTTATTTATATCGTTTACATTTTTAAACTTATGAAAACGCTGCTGCTTTGCAGTTTATTTACAAGCCATAATCAATATAAAATCAGAAACAATGTTCGTCAATAAGACAGGTATGATAATTGTAGGAACTACATTTGATTTTTTAGTTACACACTTTTTTGAAAATAACACTATTATTATTCTTTTTTCATTTGTAACTCTCGCGTTTGTATAGTATTCTTTAATATGCTGGTTGGTAACCAATCATGAGGAAGATTGGTTTGTTGATTAACAGTGGCGATGAATAATTATTTTTTTAATAATTTCAGAAGACAAGTAATTCGAAACTATGTTAATAAACTTCAGTTGAATTTTGGTTGGCTACGCTAAAAACATCCTGTATAACGTACTCTGGTAATAAGTAGCTCCGACGGAGGAGTCGTGCGCGCGATAGTTGACGCCGCGGCCGTAGGCGGCGTGGCCGCCCTTGGCGCAGTCAGCGTCGGGGTTGTCTTGCAGGAAGAACGGCACGTAGTGCTTGAAGTCCTGCGAGCTGGGGCGCTCCTCCGGTTTCACCAGCGAGATGTCGCACTGCTGGCATTTGCCTGAAGCTGAAACGAAACATTATTTTATCATCCCACAACACTGCATACACTTTTTTATTCAATGTTTCATTAATTAATAATATTTAAAAACCTCTTGCCGACTCAATCATATAATACAAACTTTATTGGGAAGCAACTGGCGTCTGTTTCTGAGTAACTTTTTCTTTATGACAAAAATATTAATTATTTTGTTACGTGGTGGTGTAGGTATTTTATGAAATGTCTATTAAAAATTATTAAACAAAGACATTTCGAATGGTTTTAGGATCACACTGAAGCGAATAATATTTTTCATATAATCTTTCTAAGGCACCGACAAGACAGAATTTTGTTACAATATATTGTAAAGGAGTGTATAGAGGAAGATCCTAAGGTGTTATTTTAAGTCTTTTAACAAAAGTCGATACTCTTTATAGCATTCTTGTATAATCCGTTTTCCGTTGTTTATACAGAGTATTTCGTAACAACATACATGTTAATAAATGAACCATGTTCTGACGTATATCCCATGAATGTTTTTAAAGGTCAAATGAACAATTCCATCGTCGTAACAAATTTCATGGAAATCTAAGTTTCGAATTCACTTCGATCGACACTCAGTAGGTTATGGTTATACCTTCAAAAATTTTTAAATTTCTTCATTTCACATCAATATTATATAAATAATTGACGTATAGACCAAACTGAACTTTACAAAACTTCAAAGAAATGTAATGCATCTCTCTGGAAATGTAAATTTAATCCTGCTACTCGAAAAGCAAAAATAAAAATAAATACGTACTATCTTGGTGTGGACAGAAGCTGTTGTTGCCCGGGAAGTACTTGCAACAAGTACCCAACGAGGTCCAATCGAAGAAGTCATCCAGCCAAGAGTTAGGCGGCTGAGATAGATACGTCACGTTCGGCGTGCGAGTCGCTGGAAATTAAAAAAAACTCATATATTTTCAAAATCTTCTTTATGTAAGATAACGTTAAGCAAGGAAATAATACGCCTGATCGGGTAACTATTGCCAATAGACACCAGCGATGTCAAGGATGAAATTTACTAATGCTTGCTTGGTAATATAGATGATCTATTGATTCATCCTGGGGATGGCATACCTAAAGCTCGCACACTACAGGCTATTTCCTTCCCTGGGACGGAAATAACCTGAGTCTGTAGTAAAGCTTCTAGCAGTTACATTCTCGACAGAAAGTTTTGAAGCAGGGAAGACACAAAAGATCCCAAAAAATTACCCTCAACAAAAAAAACACTCCAAAAATTTAGGAATTTAAACCAACCTGAATACAACTGCATAGCAACGCTGTCCTGCCGGCAGTACCTGGTGCCACAGACCATGTTCTGCACCTCAGTCTTGGAGTAATCTAGACCCTCGGTGACAACGAAGTAGACTGGCGGCCCAATGTTCAAGTACTTGTTCAAGTGCTTGAAGTATTTCGTCTGGAAGCTGTCGTGAGGCATCGACAGTTCTTGGTCAAGCCCGATATCGATGTGAGGAGCCACCTATAAAGATAGTAAGGATCCTTTTTCGTGATACGAACAAATAAATCCTGGACGTACTTTCACATAAATTCAATGACTATGTATTTTGCGTAATGAAGTAACGTCTTACGACAGAAGGGAAGTGCAAGCGCAAAGGTTTAAAGCAAACTGTGTAAAATAAAATGTTTTTAGGTAAAAGCTATATTAATACCGAGTTCATTAGGGTAGAAATCTATAATTTTCGAGACACAAACAATTATATATTCCAAATAAAATATATTTTATAATTTTATCAAAATTAACAATTCAATACTCTAATAAAGCAGTTGAAATATTCTAAGCACTGTTTTAATACTTACAGCTACTGAAGAACAGAGCCAGGCGAAGAATATAATCATGACGGAGGCTCTGACTTCCCGCTTCATGAGGAAGGGCACATAGATGGAACGGAACAAGTTGAACAAAGCACCATCTCCCGCCTGCGCGCCGTCGTCAGCCTTCTTGCCTTGCACGCAGCAAACCACGTCGAACCTGGACATGAGTGAATGTTTATATATTTACATATTGACATACTTATGTATGTACATTTCTAATATATAGATTTATTTCATATTAAAAGTATTTTTTCGTTATCTAGCGTACATAACAGACTCTGCCTTTGGGCTAGATAATAGATGTAATTGTAACAAATTAATTATGATTAATACTTGAAAATAATGAGAATTTCTAAATTGCTGTATTTTTAAATACTTGAGATATGATAAAGTATACGATCAAACGAACTAAATCAAATTATAATGTTTAAAAACAAATAAATTATTGTAATCGACTAACTAACCATATTCTTACAAATCAACCTCTTTCATTCAAAAAGCTGCAAAACTTGTTCATAAGTTATACGACATGATGTTAATTCTTATTTACAAGTTTAAACACGCTTCTTTTAGGTAGTTACGTTGCTAAAATTTAAAAAAGAGGAAAATATAAACACGTATTACCTATTTGCATTCTGTCTGTGTGTATCCAAGGCCAACAAGGCCACGAAGCATGTGACTTGAAGGAGGAAATCAACCAGCAAGGCGGCGGCGGCGTACAGAGCGAACGCCCTCACGGCCGGCATGTCGGACAGCGCGCCCAGGAAGAAGCACACGCACTCCGACATCGACGTCAGCAGCATCGACGGGCCCACCGTACCTAGCCTGGAAATATCACATCATTACTACAATATTGAACGCCTTCCGTATATAAGCTCTATAAGAAGCTTACTAGATTAAAGGTGTGAGATTAACAACTTTATTATTATAAAACGTATGTATCATACAAGTAAGTATCTTTAATTTTTTAGCCTATAAAAAACGTTATTACTATACCTTTACGGCTTTTTTCTGAATTCCATAAAAAATACACACATTGATAATGACGCAGTGGAAGCGAAAGATAATTGTAATAAAATAATTGAAACATTTTAACATAATACAACTGCTACTTTAAAATAATAACATTTTGGTTGCACTAAGTCGCTCACAGATAAAGACTCTTTGTCACTATTAAATTGCCTAATATTAAATTACAAATAACTCAAAAACTATTTAAACTACTGCTTCCTTTGTACGATATGTTTACAAAGAGCTACAGAAATATTTTGAAAAGAAATTTCATATTTAATCAAATAATAACATCAAGGAACAAATAAGAATCATTTGTAAAAATCGTTAAGTTATTTAATGTTAAGTAATTTGGAGCTCTGGTTCCGATTACGAAAACAAAACTGCTTTCGAGAAAGTTTATCCCACATGAAAGACAAAATCTGTTACCTCGAGCGCCCCTGTACTTCGTCGTGTACGTTAAGCTGTTGGTCCTGGTTGTTACAGCAAACTTTCACCGATTAACCTGCATTGGTTCGATGTGGTGGTATTTTGGTCCAAACTTTTTATGTATAAGAAGGCATCCAACAGCAGGATGTATGAAAGCTGACGCTGATTAACTCTTACGTTCTTCCAATGTGTTCGGCCACCGTCTCCCCAGGCCGCCGGGCATCTCGCTGGCTGGTTTGCACCAGTATGAAGATGTTGTCGACCCCAACAGCCAGGACCAGGAACGGGATCACCTCAACAATGATCAGGGTGGCAGCTACCCCCAGGAACCCATACAGCCCCACAGAACAAACTACGGATGCAAGCACGATCACTACACCTGCGAACGAAGGTAGGCGTCACTTTATATTTTTAACAGCTGTAATATTTTATACGTTACTTTAAATAACAAATTTTAAGCATTCTGGCCTTATTTTGACGCATATATTAACACATTCTGATTTGAATAAGGCAAAATTGTATTTTGGATAGTCAAGTGTCACTCAAGTCTAAATGTCATTAATTATAACTTTCTTATTCTGCAGTTCAATAAGCGGCTTTAAATATCGACATAGATAATATTTTTTTAAAAATTAACACACTTTTTTGCAATTTCGTTGAATAAGACCCGACCTCAACCAATCTTCTACAACTAAATACTAAGACTAATAACTCACCTCCAATACCCAGAGTGACTTTACTATCAATGAGCAACCTAGAGAAACTAGTGAATCGTCCGAGAGAGATGGCGATATAGGCGAACATGATGAAGTAGGACACCAATATAGTTGACACGTCTGACTGCGACTCCCGGTCTAGTTCATCCTCGATCGATCTCTCTGATGTATACGCTATATCCATATACGGAGGCATCACATTCTCTGTATAGTTCTTCATGAACTTTATGAATTCTTTCTCCCATTCCAATGCGGGTTTCAACTGGAAATAAAGTTACATAATAATTACTTTACAGAAAATTATTTTAGAAATACGAATTACAAATCCACTATAAGTTATTATAATTATTGTAGACGCAGTTTAAACACTAATCTGTATCCTGCTATTCTCAACTAGTTCTTATGTTTATCTTATATATTCTTAACCTGTCAAGCCGGGTGAAAAAATTGACGCTCAATAAATAAAAAATATGCGTATAAACGTATGGGATTTAGGTAGTAGATAATTTCCAAATTTTTATGAAACGAAAAAACATTTCCTATAATATAAAATAACCATAGCTTTGCCATTGCAAAGTGTATCTACAGAGCTGGGCTTTAAACTTACATTTGTATGTTCCTTATGGTGTGTCGTAGCGGTATCATTAATGATGAAGTGTTTCTACTAATACGTACCTGAGACTTGTCATGCTTATTGTTGACCAGTATCGTGATGATAAGAGCATCAGCTTCGTGGTACCGAGCGCGAGTTGTCAATGGTTCTCCAGGCGCCAGGAAACCTCCTAAAGCGACGCCAGGGAGTACTGGCCCACCGTATGGTGCCAGACACATGTACGGGTTCCTGTAGTACACAAAATAATAATAATAACTTAAAGGACTGTATAATTACTGGAAGGAGATTTATTTGAGATTGGTGAAGAATTAAAAATTATAACAGGTGAAAATTTCATAAACAGATTTAATTTAAACTAAAAGGAAATTGTCAAAACTTCAAAATCCAAAATCATACCCAAGGTCATGTTGTAATTTAAAGGTTAATGTGGTTCAAAATTATAATTGAACTAGCAAAATTAACTAGTTTTAATATGTTCCATATTTTTGAATAGGATAAAAATGTGGACAATGCGAACTCTGAAAGATCTGCTGTAATAAAAAAGTAATTTTTGAGCATCTAATATTAACTACATTTAAATAATCAAAGAGTAGAATACAATCAGAGAATTAAGCAGACAGAACACCATTATCACAATTTGGGTTTTTTATATTTTCTTTGTCTTTCTTATTTCAGAGTATCAATTAGAGGAACTCACTTTGAACAACTGATGACCCTATCCAGGTATTTATTGTCTTCAATGTCGAGTTCAAACTCGCTAGCGTCATTGTCCCACCAGCCCCATACGGACTGTACGGTACACTTGTCTGGGGTCACGGGCCCGGTGAAGGATGATGTCAGCGGTGCGAAGCAGATGTCTTCTATCGCCGTTGTATTTTGAAGGGCTATAAAGATCCAATATAATATTTTTTATAAAAATCAAAATGTGACTCCTATGACGTTTGATGCTAAGCCGTAACAGGAATACATATGCTTGCCGGCCGAAAACGTGCCAATTTACGCCATTCCATTTACATTAATTAGGAAATATGTCAGCAGTATATTAACAGATTAAAAACACACGAGCCTTTTGTTGTCTGTTGACATTTTATACGAATGTTTAGCATTATATTCGTGAAACAACTCGTTACATAATTCACATATAAACTGGAAAATAATGACGGGACACTACTAGCCTCTATTAACAATAGGTTCAATCAAACCATGATTAAAAACCACTTTCGAGGCAAACATTTTCACTAAAATTACTTTTTTAACTAGAGTTAGTTAAAATGTAATTTTGTTTCTCATCCGGTCAAAATATTTGTGTCAATTGCACATACCCACATTTTAAAAATGATATATGGAATCAGTTCTGATTATTATTGTTTCAAAGCTAAATACTACAGCTATAATTTTTTGACGTCTTTATAGTTTTGATAATTTTCAGTCATTAAAAATCCGAAATCAATCAATGTAAATTTTAGCCGTTCTCTTAATATACATTAAAAGGACCGCTAACAATATGAAAATTAAAAATACTTTTTTCAATTTTCAACCTTAATTAAGCAAAGCTGTAGGTTGATTTCAACAAGCATCTCTATTGCCTATCTCTAGTTTCTTTAAAAACATTATTTAATTTGACAGTTCATAATGCCGTTCTATTAATAGCGAGAGAAAGAGGCATACGGTACGTTAATTTGATTTGAATATGTATTCAGAGTACAGTATTACGTCAAATAGTTTCGGAAAATAACATTGCATCACTTACACATAATACTCTTCTGCAACTCTAGTACTTCTAACAGGAACGTAGCATTGAAAACCGGTCCAAAGGAGAGGTTCCCTGACGGCGTCTCGTACTCAATACGGGGCAGCCCTTTAGAGCTGATGATCAACATCTCAGTGCGGAAGAACGGCTCGAAGTGGGAGTCGAAGTACTCGCGCTCAATGCGGGAGCGGGAGGTGGGGGACGCCCACAGCTCCACGGGGTTGGTGGTCAGCTGGATGTACTTCATGCCGTGCCCAAGACCAACTATAACGCAGAAACCTGAGAACGAATGAGATGACATTTTAATTAATGTTTAAAAATTATGTTATTACTTTATTAATTCTGTTAATTCTTTTTAATCGTTATACGTATTCAGTTGTGACAAAGTTTAAGTTGACTTTTTAAACTTAAATAAAGTAAGTGGCAATATGCAATTCCGTATTTCTACACAGTTGCTAAAAAATTTTTTATTTTATGCCACAAGTTACTTTTGTAAGTTCACATTTAAGATTTTATTACATCGTTTACTTAAGATAACATTAATTTTGCAGTTTAACATAAGTGTAAATGGAGGTCAAAACGTAGAAACGATGAAACAAAAATATTAAATCGAAGCTAGTATGCTATTATCAACATATGTCATTAATCTCCATACAAATTAAAACTATCTGTAATATATAGTATAACTATCTATATTATATGGACTGTGGTCGATTCTAGCAATAGTCTACACACCAATAAAGAGCACTGTCCAAGGTTTAGAGGCCATCAGGTGTCCCCACCACTGGAAGAAGTCTTCGAGCATTGTCTCTGTATCAGCGCCCAGCCTTTCAAAGAAGGTGGCGCGTTCTTCGCCATCCGGTTGGTCAATGTTCCAACCTGACGGTCTGGGGTTCGACGCCATCTCTTGGTTGTCTGATGCTATACCTGTTTTTCAAATATAATTGTTATTAATTGAATGAATTAAAAAACTAGTACGGATATTTGTTAAGAGTTTTTTTTGTATGGGAATGCTGTCTGTATTCACTAACAAATCCTAAGCTTTAAGTATCTGCTAGCATTATTTATGTTTCTTTCTAAGAAAGATGGATACATATTGTTATGTGTCTCTTGATCCTATTGAACTGTTGGTAAACACAGCCTTAGCCTTAGTAGACTCGTAATAAACCCTTTCTGTTATATAATGACTTCAAAACTAATATGTTCATCTTTTTTAATTGAAGCATTTTGGGCCAAATCATTTTAAATATGTTTACTTTTGTTATGAAACAGATGAATCATCTATACCGAAATTATGTATCATTTGAATAAATACGGATAAAATGTTACTTTTGAATTACGTTGCTGAAAGATTAGATAAACATCCTACAGATATTGATATTGTTGTACGAACGACCCCAGAAGTAGATTAATAATTATATACAATATTAAAACATAAGTTATATAAATATTTCCATTTACATTTTTTTAATTCTTAACGTGGTAGCTCTTAGCCTGAAGGTCACCTGACGGTAAGTGCAGATAAGGCCCGAAGATGGAAGCAAACTACAGCCGAAACTGGTTATTTTACTTCTAACTGCCGGAACACGACAATGCTGTTAACATTTTTGCTACGCTGTAGACATAGGTAAGATGGTGGTAACTAGTCAGGCGGCCTTAGAAAAAGCCCTAATACAAACCAAATAGACCAGAAAATTTCTGCCCTTACTGGAATATGAACCACGGAACCTCCATATTTACAGCAAGTGGTCTCAGCCACTAGACCAAAGAGGCGGTTAAAGTTCTTGATTATTTCTAAAATACTTCATTGATTATTTTAAGAAACATAAGAAAATATTTGTGACATGTAAATATATTTGATTATATCTTATTTAAATCAAAACTCAATTATTTAAAATCAGTAAGAATATCTACTTTACACCAATTGTAATGTTAGTATTGGAATAAATATTATATTCTTAAAAACAAATATTTTTAATTCCAATTTCTGAGAGAATATGTCAATCAAATTTATTTGTTACATAGAGACATGTATACCGTATCTTTAACTATAACGTTAATTAAAACGGTTGTAACTTTTAAAATTTATTTAAACGTTGTGACGTGGTACTAAAATGTTAATCTACGTCTGAGGCCGACTATATTTTATAGGTTGTCTATTCTTGTCATAGGAAGGTTTTTGTTCAGAACATAATTGAACTTACACAGGGAGATAATCATGTTAATTTTAATTGTATTATTCTTAACAAACAGCATCACAATAGAAAAAACAATAAGAAGCACATAAAATATACAATACTTCCTTTCATTAAAATAAACTTTATTTTACTTACATCAGTAACTACATATGAAACTTGACCCGAAGCAATGTCACTTCGAAATCGACCATCAATTACAGTACCAAGTACGTAAGCTGCTAAATTACAAATACACATTTCGTTGTCAATACAAATCTACTGTTATGACAAAGAAAATTACCATACCTACAAAGTAAAATACGTAACCTAATTTACTATGATTAAAACCCTTATTGTCATGTGAGAAGGATTAATATGAAAATATAACAAACAACCAACCACTTATTAAATATATAGTAACATTAATTAAGAAAAACAAA
Source organism: Acentria ephemerella (assembly GCA_943193645.1). Lineage (NCBI taxonomy): Eukaryota > Metazoa > Arthropoda > Insecta > Lepidoptera > Crambidae > Acentria > Acentria ephemerella. The sequence goes on from OW971891.1 coordinate 2,199,742, forward strand.
AATAATTTAACCCCCACAATAGATAACGGCCCCGATTCGTTGTGGATGGACTAAATTTAATTTTTTTTGCGTCTATTTCATTACAATTTAACATCAAAGGGGCTGTCAACTAACTTGACGTTGACACTTAAGACGAGCCATAAACTTTTGACTTATTTTAATCAAGATATTTTATGATGCGCGTTCAAATAAGGCAAATAAGTTTATAAAATAAATTCGCCATTTCAGAAACGTCAAATGACGCCACCGGTAAGTAGTATCGGTAGTCTTTTCCTGGTCCGATTGTAATGATAGAGTAGTACTTAAATTTAATTTAGTCCATGCCCAAAGGAATCGGGACCCATTTCTATGAAAAGAGACCAAAACTTAAGTTTTAGGCCAGCCGGACATTAAATACGAATTTATATAGTACGTAAACATACGTTAGTAGGAGTAGGAATATCGTGATCAAACTAGTGCGTGCGTGTCAAATTAGTATGAAAACGCATCTAAAGTGCGACTGGTCAAAACACATTATATCGAGTAACATCCAAGCCTTTCATATTAGTAAAACATGCAAAAACTAGCTTGAATGTAATCTACGTCTCAAGATACTTTAAGAACCATAAATATATCGAGTTAATATTGAAGCCAATATTGTGAGAATTATTCAATCACGTCCATACAACCAAACCATATGAAACAAAGAACAAATGGCGAAAAGTACGTATCTAACGAGAATTAGTTAAAATCATCTCTATAATTAATAAATAAGGCATGAAATTTGAAAAAAAAATGTACTCTATTCATTCCTTCACAATTTACCTAGAAATCTATAAGACATTTTTATTTTCCTCCTAATCATTGCGTCACACTCATATATAAGTCTTATATGATATAATACTATTGGTTGGGAATAAAAAAGAATCAAATTTATTCTTCCTCCATTAAATATTTTATATTTTTTTTGTGTATGGAATAATTTTACTATTCAAATCAAATTTTAAGTCTGCCTTGAACTCTACTCGAATTGGTCGTTAAGCAGGCCAGTGGCGAATTAATTTCTAAAGAAACAAGACTCAATAATCACTTATGAATATAATATCACTTATCAATTTAATTTAAGTCAGCAGCTAACTGTTAACGTAGACGTCACACTTTGAATGACTAGACTAATTTACGTAAACAAACACGTATTTGGCTGGACTAATTTTAATCGATACTAGTCATTCAAATACTACGAATTTGTTTTATCATTAATCCAATACACAATAAACGTAACGTTAATTTTAGTATTATTATAATATAAGTAATTATAACTAAACCTGATTCAATACCAGCAATTATGTCAACACAGTTGGGCATTCATTAGGTTATCAATATAATGAGTAATCCTCTATCGTGTGACTTTACTATTGAAAAACATGCCTAATAACCTGAATACATCATACGAACATGACTACATGGTACCTGATATTTAATTAAGATTTTTTAAATAGTTTTGGTTGTTCAAAAATATATCTATTATACATGTACGTACAGCCACTATTATCTTACTAACACAACTATAGCAAAATAAAAGCAGAGCTCTTATAGCATTCTTTAATTTATCGTTAAAAAAATGGAAAACAATTATTACTACACTTATTTATATGCTAAGAAACGGTTTGTTAAAAATGTAACTTCTAAGTACTATGAATTTAAGAATTCTTTAGGAGCTCATAGCAGATTGATAATGAAAAATGAGAAATAATATTCTTCTGGATCTGGATTTTTAACTACATACTGTAATTAGAGGAAATGATAAATTAGAAAAAAACAAACACAGCAACTAAAGTTGGGTTTCTAAAATCTACCTTTGCTTATGTGGCGTGGTGATATATTATTATTAATGTGAAATATGTGAAAATTTAATGCCTCGTAATCTAAATCCACTCGTATTATAGGAAGATTATTGAAACTGTCAGTTACTCGGGTCCTGTCAGCACAGCCCCACAGAATACACAATGACAAGACAGCACAGGTGCACAGTATACGTACTAGATCTGTGGCTGTGCAGCGGGCTGGTCTCGGGGCCGCCGCGCCTCGCCTCCGCCGCCCTCGCCCACCCCTCTGTCCCAACCACCTCAGTTAGCCACACCTCATACTTATCTAATATCTTGAGACACACTGTCCGACGGGCGTTAGTAATTTTCCCCATTAAATGTATTCAAGGGCGTACCGTACGTAAAACTTAATAAGACTAAGTTCAAGATTAGTGCATCATTTTCTCTTAAAACGACTTGAAAAAGGATAAATGATATGAAAAATATGTTTGATATTGCACCTTAATCAACGCGAGACATATGTTAATGATTGAAATAGGCGATGGTTAGAAGTGCCTATATCATCATCATCAGAAAAACGGCCACAAATAATTATTATAATATTAATGAGCTCAAAGTTGGCCTTGCGGTAAACATACTATGTTGATAATGACTATTATTTAAAAAGACATAAAATTTAATCACTTTCAAGATTTTTTAATTGGGTGTAATATTTTATGTTTTTCCTAATAACAGCTACGAGCATGAATTTGCCCAATTTTCAAGAGCTCCTGAGATTCAACAACTCAATTGTTAAACAATAAAATAAAATTTCCTTTTTAAATAATAATAATTGAATCTCATTACTAAAAAAATATGCACGTTATCTACAAGAAAACTACAAACTATGAAGTAAATTTATTATTTATTTATTATGTTGCGCAAGTATAAGCCTTATTCTTTCTTCCATAAGATACATTTACAACAAAAGTTTAACCAATGCTAAAATTGAAATAACACAAACTATATCTCAGCGATAAAATTTGCACGGCGTGTAGACTTAGAGCTTTGCCTGCCCGTTTCCGTAAGCCTTTGATTTCTCATAAATGACTAAACGCATTGCGTTGCCTATTTGTTGAGTTTTACTTTCAACATTTGGGTAACTCTTCCATAGTAAGCGTATATATAAATCTCGAAAACATCTATTTACAACATCAATGTTTTGCTTATTGAGACATACTTTAGAAAAATATACATAGGTTCGTAGATTTAGCTATATAACGCTTTTAATCGTAAAAATTAAGAAATTGTTCTCATCTTTTATTGTTGTTGTTTCTACACAAAATATAAAGTGAAAAGTGGATTATATATAACACGGTTGCAGCGACAGCCTTCGGTCAGTGTGTCTTAACTTTAATAACTATACGTACAGTAGTGTTTACTTTAAATACGAAAGTGTGCTCATACCGCGGAAGTTTACAGCGTTTGAATATTATTCGTGTTTTATGTTTGACAATATGAAAAATATTTTATTTACCTACTACAAACTGATGTAAAACTGGATAAGATAGCGAGTGACGTAGTTTAATTATTTTATTTTACTTCTGTGATAGTTAATCTATCTTTATAAACAAAATTTACCGTCCAATGTATTCACGCATAACTTTGGAACGACTGCATAAAATTGGATAATAATCGTTTTAAAACATATTACCCTGCTTTTGATAATGTAAAGCAAATCAAATACTCCTACAATTTGAAACTCATACATGCGTGATGTCATAAACGTAACTGTCTCGTAACTAGTCTCTTGTAAACAGGGTCCTAGTAGACGCACCCTGTTTGGAAGGTATAAAATAAAATTTTGGAAGGTAAAAAACGTAATTACGATTACTCATATCGTAAATTATAATTTAAAATCGAATAGAACCGCATTATATACTTTTTGTCTATATACGATTTCGAGCCTCCCAACCGTTCTTATATTGATCATTTAGATTTTACGACGAAGTAATACTTTAAACCTAAAAAAACTAAAACGAATTCAAAAAATTTTAAGTTGTCTCATCTTTAAATTTAGCAAAACAGTCGAAGGTATTAAATAAATTAAACTTCTTGTTTCTAAATAATTTCGAAAGGTATGCAACGTGTTTCCAACTCAGTTATACGACTTAGTAATAATAAACCATTAAGTACAGTTTAAATAAACTATTTATACCGTCACCTGTTACAGATACAGAGTTAATAATATGAAGCATAATAAATTCCTAAAATAATCATAAAATACTAGACTATTCAGCACTATTAAGAATGATATCAATGTTCAACTAAATTCAAACGACCTGATAGTACGTCTGTGACACATAGGGCAATTGTATTGTAGCACTGAATGAACTAAAGAGATAATTTGATCTCGATGTTTTAAAATTCTAACCACAAAAATCTGTGGTGCCACTAGCTGTGCTGGGAATGCTGTGATCTAGCAGTTGATCAAGCACATGCTTGATGTTAGAGTACTCACCAACAGTGTTCTCAGGTTGGTTGCAGCAATAAACTCCGCTGAGGAAAAGCGTGGTGAAGATGATGAAGACGATGACCATGACGATGGCGTACCCGTCGGCGCCGAGGATGGTGAACGGCTGCGGAGCGGGTGGCGCTGGCGGCGGCGCCGGGCACGACTGAGCGCAGTCCAGGCATGAACAGCCAGGTTCACCCTAACATCATCACAAGTTAAGGTTTTATTGAGCCTAACAATCGAGAAAAAACATGAAAAACGCCCAATAGATAGTTTGTCAACAATTCTGCAGTGTCAGAGTGTAAAAAACATGAATCCAGTCTTATAGATACGTTGAAATTACGGATAAATGTAATGGTTTGATTTTGATCTCATTATTATTCCTTATGATAGCTAAGTCACTATATAAGTGTTGTTGACGCAACGAATCCGCATAAACTTCACAGAGGAAATCAAGCGTAAGGGAGCCTTTGTTTATTTGCAACGTTGTAATAGTATATAACTTAAGAATATTCTTTTACTACATAATTGTTATATTAGATTAAAAGTCTCCTATGGTGGGTTTCAATAAGCTACTAGCCAGACAGAATATACTACTTACATTTAATCCGACGTTGCACGGCAGAGTAGGTGGATTGTAAGGAGTAAATCCGTTAGACGGCTCATCTCCACTAATATATTTTATCCTGAAAGGTACGAAAGGCACTTCGTCGTCACCCATGAAGTCAAACCAACGTTGTGGTGTGCAATATGCACTCCCGTATTCGCCACACATAATGTCCATCGCCATTTGGTTTGATGAGGGCATTTGTACCTGCGAGGACAAAAAAGTTTTAAAATTGGTATGACCATTGGCATCAGAACTAATCTAAGTATTTACATACAAGTTACAACTAGGTCTTATAATTATAAGACAGGCAAACTCAAATATTACCAAACCAAAAAATAATAATTATAATACAATTTTTACCTGAGAGCAAGATGCGAACGTTGTGTTCATATAAGTTACTCCCAGATGATATTCTATCCCGAACACCTTTTGGTGAGTGGCTGAAATCAAAGACACGATTTGTATTATGTAATATATACCAAACAGAATTTCAGTGTGCTTTTTTTAGTATGTACTTACAATTGAATTTGGTTACGTTGACAGCGTCGATAAAGTCGCTCTGTCTTGGCGAGCAAGTCATGCCGCAGATGTGCTTGAGGAAGTTGTCCATGCAGGTGGGACATCGTGAAAGGATGTCGGCTTTTTGGATATTTGACTGGAGGTTGAGCAGTTGGGCAGTATCGCAACATGACACGCCGCCTGCTTCTATTTCTGGGCAGAACTTTTTAAGTATCGCCTAGAAAGAAGGAAAAAGTAATTTATACACTGACAACATTTTCTATGTTCATACGCGTCATTTGCTAACGTTCAATAGTTAAAATACAGTATGCAACATAGGTAAAGATACCTGGGAAACTTAAGCATGAGCAGCAGCAATGGGTCTTAAATTCCAAGCTTGAAGCTAAATTGGTCACTCGCTTGAGAGCACTCTTACTATTTTCCATTCGTTTAGTATGACCCAAAACCAGTCAAGAGAAATTAAGATTAATATGCTCACTACATATAAAGGTGAACTTAACATTGTTATTTTCAACATGGGGGAATAAGTGTCACTAATAATGGTTTAATATAGTATAATATTTAGTTGAACCAAATTCGGAAAACTCCGAAATTTGTTGCTTGGAAATCTTTGTTTTCTTCTTACTTATTCTTTTCGACTATTTAACATACGCAACTGATTAAGAATTTTTGATGAAATAAGAATACTCCAGTTACAGCCATGTTTTGAACGACCGCACGTTCCGGGAATTTTTCTTAAAATTTATGCCATATCTATTTTATATGTATAATATAATGTTATAACCACCCAATCTAATTTCCAATATATTATCCTTTTATAAGAAAGCCTTACTGTGAACTGCTTCTAACCTACAGCAATGAGTCATTTCTGAGACATCTGAATATGACCTCTTATCTTTACGTGTAATAAAGAGCTCTTTATCCGACCCCAAACAAATCTAATTAAGAACAAAAAGGATTTTATAACTGAATGTATCGTATCTCAAACAAATTTAAATCTGTATTGTTTTGATTTAGAAAACCATTTTCTTTGAATTACAACAAATAACATAATGGAATAAAAAAACACAGATAAGTAGATACTGCAAGATGTTGCGGTATGATTGGGGATAATTTTGGATAAAAACTCGAAATTTTATGATCAATGTGTAAGTAATTTTATTGTGACAAGACAAGCAGGCACAAAATCAATGGATACCGTCAAGAACGGATTTTAAATGTTAAAGTTGAATATGAGTGGCTTGTTGCTTGTATAAAACTCGCAGGCGGTCGTAAACATGCCCCCGAGCGTTGAAAACTTGGGTTTTCAACCACATACAGGTAGCGGGCAAATCTTGCTAAAGGCTCTTCTGATGACTCCAGTTGATGTGCGGATATCAACCACACGAACTATGCCGTCAGGTCCAGGATGAACTCCAATGATTCGACCTAATCTCCATTTAAGTGGTGGCAACTGGTCTTCCTTTACCACAACCAGAGTGTCCAGCTTCAAATCACTCGTGCCTGAGCGCCACTTAATTCTCTGTTGCAACTCAGCAACGTACTCCTTGCTCCATCTCGACCAGAAGTGTTGACGGAGCTGCTCTATTCGTTGAAAACGAGATAAATGGTTTGACGAGTGGCTGTTATAATCTGCCTGAGGCAAGCAGGTTAGCGGCCTGCCGATTATAAAATGTCCTGGTGTAAGTGGGGTGTAGTCCGCAGGATCGGAGGAGAGTGGAGTCAACGGCCGGGAATTCAATATAGCCTCAATCTGGGCTAGTACGGTGTTGAGTTCTTCGTACGTTAAATTACAATTGCCCAGCACTCGAATTAAATGAAATTTGGTCGACTTCACGCCCGCTTCCCAGAGTCCGCCGAAATGAGGAGTGTACGCAGGGATGAAGTGAAAGGCTATGCCATCATTAGCTGTAATTTCGCCCAAAGAATTGCAATTTGCTTTTAAAAACTTTGATATTTCATTGTGAGCGCCGACAAACGAGGTACCATTGTCAGAATAAATGTTTAATGGCTTCCCTCTTCGTGATGTAAATCTCCGTAAGGCCAATAAAAAACAATTACTCGTCAAGTCTCCCACCAGCTCCAAATGAATGGCTTTTGTTGTAAAACATATGAATATAGCAATATACACTTTGACCAGTCTACATCCTCGACCTTGTCGACTTGCAGATATAATAGGACCCGCGTAATCAATGCCAACATTTTCAAAAGGGAAACCGCCTGAGACAAGACGCTCGCGTGGGAGATTACCCATCAATGGAGTAAAAACCTTACCTTTCACACGACAGCATCGCACACATTTCCGATAACAGGCTTTCGCTAAATTACGACCCCCGATAGGCCAATAAGTTTCTCTTATAGTAGCGAGTAGTAGCTGTGGACCTGCATGGAATAATTTTTTATGTTCATATTCAAACAATAGCTTTGTAAAAATGTGAGTGGACTGTAATAATATTGGGTGTTTTTTATTAAATGAAAAATTTGAATTATCAAGACGGCCTCCTACTCGCATTATTTTCTCATCGTCTAAATAAACATTAAACTTTAAAATTGGACTTTTCTTAGGCAAATCTTTATTTTTCGAAAGTAATTTATATTCTAGGAAAGACTCATCTTGACACTTTTTAATAATAAATTTTAAGGCTTGTGTTAACTCTTGTTCATTTAAATAATCTGTCAAAATAGACTCGTTTTTACACCTAGCAATAAATCGTAAGACATAGGCGACACACCGAAGAAGTCTCGTATAATTTGAAAACCGACTAAAATTAATAAAACCAATGCGATTATCGGTAGAATTGATGATAGCATTTAATGAAAAATCTGGTTTCATTTCAGGCGCCTTATCAAAATGTTTAGGCTGAGTAGGCAGCTGTATGGGTTCTTGTTTCAGAAACTTGGGACCTGTCCACCACAACTCAGAGTTTTGCAGGGTACTAATATCCATACCTCGCGATATTAGATCTGCTGGATTCTCAAGGGTTGGGACGTGCAGCCATTGGCAGTTTCCTGCCTTGTCTAAGATTTCAGCCACGCGGTTGCGTACAAAAGGTTGAAGCTTAGAAGGCAGTATCTGCAGCCAGCTTAACACAATCGTGGAATCAGTCCAGAAACAAACCGTGTCTATTTTGCACCGAAGCGATTCAGCAACTTTCTCATAAAGTCGAGTTCCGACAAGGGCACCACACAACTCCAGTCGTGGAATTGTGGTGGGCTTAATTGGTGCCACTCGACTCTTTGCTGTCAACAAACGGACTATGAGCTCTCCTTTATCGTTGACACTGCGAACATATACGCTCGCGCCATACGCGCGCTCAGAAGCGTCGGAAAAAACGTGTAATTGTAACACTTTATATGTGTCGCACACAACTATACGAGGAATTTTAATATTATTTATTAGTGGTAATGATTTTAAAATATCATTCCAGTATTTATAAATATCTGGAGATAAGGGTTCGTCCCACGACAATTTCTGTAACCACAATTTTTGCAGCAACATCTTCATTTTAATCACACCTGGAGCCAATAAGCCCAAAGGGTCGAAAATTTGTGAAATTGCAGAGGTAAACTACGCTTTGTATTACCAAGTAGCAAAGTTGAACATATCGGAAAACAGAGTTGGTCAGAATCTGCATACCAACCTAGACCTAATAGCTTGCTAGGCTCATGAGATCCGATATTCAAATCAAGAGGCGTTTGACAAATATCAGAAACTAATTGTGGTTCGTTTGACTTCCATTTACGCAAAGTCATGCCAGCTGATGCGAGTGCATCTGTTACTCTTATGCGTATATTTATGAGTTCAGACAAATCATCACCTCCAGTAAGCAGATCATCAACATAAAAATCATGCTTGATGACTTCGGCGATTTTTGAATCGCTACAGTCGAGACCGATCTGCTTTAAGCACCGTGTTGCGAGAAAGGGAGCGCTAGCTGTGCCATAAGTAACGGTGTTTAGCTGGAAGGTTTTGACAGATTCAGATGTATTGTCGCGCCAGAGTATTTGCTGCAAATACCTGTCGGATGGATGTACAACAATCTGCCTATACATTTTCTCAACGTCGGCAGATATGATGTACTTGTGTTGCCTGAAACGAAGTAATATAGACATCAGGTCATCCTGAACTGTCGGGCCAATCATCTGGATGTCATTAAAAGACACTCCCGACGTAGTGGGACAACTTGCATTATATACAACCCTTAACTTTGTGGTGGAGCTACTCTCACGTAAGACTCCATGGTGAGGTATAAAGTATGCATTGCGGTTTTTATCAATATTTTGGCACTCAGACATGTGACCTAGTGTGTGGTACTCTTGCATGAAGTCGTAGTACATCTTAGATAACTCGGGCTTATTTTTTAACCTACGCTCTAAAGAAAATAAACATTGTGTAGCCCGTTGAAAGGAGCTTCCTAAAACATTAGGATTTTGTTTTAAAGGAATACGAACACAAAAACGACCATCATCCAATTTAACTGTGTTTTTGACAAAATGCTCCTCGCACTGCTTTTCTTCAGGCGAGTATGGAAAAGTCGGGAAATTTACTTCTTCCAACTGCCAAAATCGAGTCAAGTCCAGCTTCCCATCATCAGACTGGACAGGTTGGGTAATAACATCAGTAAAATTACACCTAATATCGTTCGCGATTAATGCGACATGACGATGAGATGTTATCGGGCCTGAAATAACCCAGCCAATCTTGGTTTCAAACATTACAGGATTCTTCTCACCTAACTTTATTCTTCGGGAACCTAATAAATCCCAAAAGATATCAGCGCCTAGCAATATGTCAACATCATTAGGCTTATAAAATGTAGGATCCGCCAAGCAAATATTTGAGGGTATTTTTAAATTAGTAATGTCAACCTCACGATTTGGCAAATAACTCGTAATCGACGGTAAAACAAAACAATTAAAATCAGTTGCAAAACTACTGTCTAAAGATTTCATGCTAATATGACACATTTTACCTATGTGTGACGTCACATTGTTTACGCCAAGAATGCACTTATCTATTTGAGACGTTTTTAAATTCAACCGACGGCAAAGTTTTTCTGTGATCAGACACGACGTGCTACCACTGTCAAGTACGACGCGGACTACATGTTCGCGACTGTTACTATCGTACACTTTAACTAACGCGGTCGATAATAAAATATCATTATGCTGTATCATATTAGCAGAAGTAATGTTCGCGGATAAGGCCAAATTATTATTGAAATTATTTGACGACGTGGACGGCGGGGTCGGTGACGAAGATAAATTATCAGGTAAGTGAGCATTTTCATTACGTAAATTATTATTATTATTAGGTTTAGGATCATTTAAGTGAACAAGTGTATTATGCCGGCGCTTACATATTTTGCAACCTTGTTTTTTGCAACGGTTTGCAAAATGACCTGTGTGAAAACAATTAAAACAGATCTTATAATTAGGTAATAATTTCAGCCGAGCTTCATTGGTCAAAGCTAGAAAATGAGGGCAGTTTGACAAACTGTGATCAGCCTTGCAACTAGGACACGTTTTAACAAATGATTCCACTTTGCTATTGTTTTGTACAGAAACCATAGACTTTAATTTAGTATTAGTTTTGTTTGACATGTTTGCATGATTATTACGCGACAACTCTAAAGTTTCAATCAAGTCAGCTCGATTGCGAATGAAATTTATAAATGAATGAAATGAGATTGAGTCCGTTTTGTCAAGACGACCTTTGAACTCTTCCCATTCTCGGTAAGTTTTCTGGTCTAATTTTTGTGTTACAATATATATTAATAGCGTGTCCCACTGTTGGACAGGCTCACCTAAGGACTCCAATGCTCGTAAATTTTTATTAAGCTGATCGATTAAACGTTTCAAAACTGTAGATGATTCCCTTGTAATATTATCAATGTTAAATAAAGCTGAAATGTGATTTTGAATTAATAAGTGCTTATTGTCGAATCTTTCGCATAACAATTTCCATGCTACAGAATAATTACTGGCCGAAAACTCAATTGACTGAATAACCACGGAGGCAGACCCCTCTAGAGAAGCTCGAAGATAATGAAATTTGTTTATCTCATCTATGTCATCATTTGAGTGAATAAGACTGGTGAAAGTGTCGCGAAATTCAAGCCAATTATCATAGGTTCCGTTAAACTTTGGCAATTGGATGGTGGGTAACTTAACAAGTTGGTGACGGGTGCTAGCTCGAGTACTTTTTTCACTATGATCAGACTCCTCATCATTCTTGTGAAATTTACTTAAAATAACCTGAGCGTTTGCAAGCGCTTGATAATACTGAGACTCGAATTCCGATCTAGAGGCGTACTGAGCTTCAGCATCACTGACTAAACACTCCAATTGCAATTGTACCTCGTCGTATTGTTCATATAAAGACTCCAATTTATTCATGCGTAATTGCAATTCTTTCGCATCTGTACTAGTAAAATCTTTCTTACCTAATTCTGTACAATAATTTATAAAAGTAGTTAATCGACCCTTATAACTTCCACGCTTTTTTATTAATTCTTTCATGTCCTCATCTCCAGCCATTCTGGGAATCGAGCGCAGTCGACCTGGAATTTATACAAGGACAGACGTAAATAACTAATAATAATATAATTAAGCACTGAATAGTTACATCTAAGAATGTACTAATTCAATATGTTATGTTTATTTTTTAATAAAACGTTATGATTGTTACTTAATAACAATACTTTTATTATATTAAGAAATACTATACGTATATAATCTTAATTGTTTTTAATAATTTATGATTAAAAAACAGCACTTCAAAATACTAGTTACTAAAATTAATCAATAACCTACACAAAATAAAGAAATGTGAAAGACAACTCAGATATTCACAAACATGATTAATTAAGCTAAATAATGTAGCTAACGATGCTAACTGTATTGTTTTTTAAATACAATTCAACTTAATTACTGTGAAATATAAGAAATTATAAATAATTTTCACAAATCAATAGGTTATTTTTGTAACAACAAAATTGAAGAAATAATAGTGTACTAACCTGATTTATATGCGTAGTTAAACACTAAATACTACCTGATTGAGTGCTGGGTTATATTTTTAATAACCAAAATTACTTAACACCGTATATATTATCCAATTCTCACAATTTCATTTGATAGCCGCCAATTCAATCCACCATTAAATATTCAATTTTTATTTTTCTCGTAATTACTCTTGAGATAATATAGATAACAGCTGATCTTCTTTATTGAGCAATCCGGCTTCGATCCAGGACCATGTTGCGGTATGATTGGGGATAATTTTGGATAAAAACTCGAAATTTTATGATCAATGTGTAAGTAATTTTATTGTGACAAGACAAGCAGGCACAAAATCAATGGATACCGTCAAGAACGGATTTTAAATGTTAAAGTTGAATATGAGTGGCTTGTTGCTTGTATAAAACTCGCAGGCGGTCGTAAACACAAGATAACTAAGTATTTATTGTCTTACTTTCATGTGGAGTCAAAAGATCTACACTGAAGGTGAACACGAGGTGAATAATCGCGAAAGAACTTTTACGGCTAGCAACATGATTTGAATATTATTGGTATAAACACAATATGAATCATAATGTTTTTGGCTTCGCTTTGTACACGGCGGATATGAAACTATCCATCTCCGAGGTATTTTCTTACTCTAAGCACCCGGGTGGAACAAACAGACAATTATCAACATTGCTTATTCATCTAAGATCAACAACAATTTATAGCCAGCCAAATCCTCTTTTCTTGTCACCAAAGTTCGATTAAATTAGCAATATTTCATTATTTTCTTCAACTTTACTTTCAAGATTCAATCAGTCAAATGACTGTTGTAGTTATATTTTAAATTGCCAGACAAAAATCCTCCAAAAGTTTACATTTTAAAAATAAGTCATTATCTAGGTAAAATTGTGGTATTTATAGGTAATATTGAATTTATTTCACACAGTTCTATGACTAAACAGCAAAAAGTTTTATCTAAAAACTCCTTAACATTAAGAACCCTTGGTTCCGAATAAGAGAGTACTTGATAACACGGTATTAAAGTGCAAAACCGCCAGCCGATAACTAACTGCTCAAAATAGAAACTTGTGATAATTATGAATACTTGAAGGTTCGACATGACTAAGGATGATACAACATTTTGTAAGCTAAGCTGTAGTCATTAATGTCATTCATATGCGTCCCGTGTCCTCTATGCCAGCCCCCTAACCGAGACCTAATAGTTATGTCATGAAGGTCAAGAGTTAAAAACTCGTTACATCGAAAAACTATTCTTAAAAAAGCCTTAATCCTAATGATTTGCAATCACTTAAAATATTACATGTTCTTCATGATCAATCTCCTGCATGATATGGCAAACCAATCATCTTCAATTAGACATTTAACTACCAACTACGTACTAAGATACTAGTCAGTATTCGGCTGATCTCCAACCTATTCTTCAAATATATCACTTGTTTTATTAAATAAAAGTTAATATAAAATTCGGTAGGTATATAGATTGAGTTGAACTTACTATTAATTATAATTTATTGTAATAAAACAATTATCACAGTCCCACAGAACTTCAATTAATTACGTTTTTGGTGAACACATTTAATATCACATACCTATCTGTTCTATATTATGGTATTGAACGTTTAGCGACAGTAATATTACTTGCGTTCGGTGACTCACTAATCATTTAATGTAGCGCTGAGTCTCATTAACTGCAATAACTAAAAAAGTAAGTCACGATTTGAAACTAGTTACCAATCGATGACATCTAAATTTTAATATTAATTGTTAAAAATTTTGACTTTGAAAATAATTGTTTTTATAAGGATTTTGACTAGGTATCTAAGTCTACGGCGATATATAAAATATATAGCCGCATATTTTGTTTAAAAGATAGCCAAAATAACGCAGCTGTCACATTACAAAAACATATGACCGAGCATGTGAGAGTTTTGCAAGTGTAACAATATGGAACCACTGTTTACTATGGGATGCTGGTTTCGTAGAGCGATGCTGTCGCTTCAAAGGCGTTTTGATACTACTATTTTCCTTGTATATCAATGCCAAGATGTGTAGACACTGTGCCCAATAGAGCGTGACCGTAATCAGCGCAACGACATACTATGCATCTTAATCCGTGGAAAAAGTCATAACTACTTATCTATGCGTAGCCATGAAACGTTTATCAGCTATTGGTGTGGAAATTACAAATGTATTGTCATATATTTGTAATTTTTTATTTAATAACTAATAATGTGATAAACACGACTAGTAATAAACAGTTATTGGCCTAGGTATAATAATTTTTATTATACAAAAGAATATGATATACAAAACTTATTTTTAAATAATAATAATGATAGCATGTACAGTCGTCAGCAAGCTATTATACTGTACGAGAACGTGAGTCAAACGTTTAGCAATTGACATGAGTTACGTAGAAACTAATATCTAATCTGTGATATGGGGTACTTATTATCTAAAGCGACGTGTAATTGTCAAACCAAATAGTAGGAAAAGAGAGTTTTCAACGGAAATGATAATTTTATAGTGTACCTACAATTTTCTTGTACTATACTACATTTTACAAGTTTTAGAAGTAAGTAAACAAATCGGTATCCATAAAGATTAATTATATTGACCCAACAAGGATGATTACGGCAAAATACTCAATTCAATGTTACATTGATACAAGATTGTACTTTGACATTACTAAAAATATTTTAACATTTATATAAAATTTATATATAAATATTTAATTATAAGAATATTTGATTACTCGTTTCAGCCGTTACTCATGCATTGACTATTTACCTAATGGGTGTGTAGATACCTGCTTGTGTTAGTCTTATTACTGTGGTTATCCTTTCAATTATTTAATTATTTCAAGTTTATTAACAGTTTTACTACATAAAATTGATGATTATTGGTCAAATCTATGAAATACAGAATAGTCGTACTGTACTATATACATACGCATACATAATCCAATCTCAGGTAGGTACTTAGGAAAAAACTTTAAAGTTAATTTGATTCCTCAAACATTACATTTAAACTCGGTGGCAGAGATTTAATTCAATCATTATTAATATTTGACTAGCAAAATTCTAATTCTAATATTTTATTATATATACGTAAATTACGAGACGTCAGTAAATTATTAAACGATATGATAGTTCTAAACATTTACATTCGTCTCATAAATAATGAGCTCGATCCTCTGCAAACCAGTATTTCTTGTACTAAATAAAAAAATACTCTTTCAATTTTTATTATTGAATAATGTGGCTTATTGAGGAAGTAATGTAAGACGAAGACAACGAGTATGTCAAGAAACCAAAAAGTATACTTATATGTAAAATATATCAATACCCCTAGTATAAGTTTCAATCGTTTCGAAACGTTTGCGATGATATATTTGCGTTCAGCCGATAATCGCGTATAAAAAAAATCGTTGCCAATACTTCACAACAGAGGCGCTGCTATCGCTTCCATACAATTTGATAGCTGACGACAAACACGACCAAGATGTTTCATTTCGATTGAAACTCACACTAGGGTACAGTTTTACGAGATTGAGTTTTCGTTCTTGTAAGTGAGTACCAATCTAAAATAAATTAATTGTACCTATGAAGACGGTGCGGTCAGCAAAACAAATTCTGTTTTATCTGTAATTACATACATATTACCAGGTTCTAGTAAATTATCTGCAACTAGCGAGCTAGAACAATCTACTTCTGTAATGTTACATAAGTGAACAATGGTACACGACGAAAGAGTATTACGTCACGTTCGCGAGCCGCTTTGTTTTAAACCTTCCCAAAGGAGCGAAACACCGTTGGTTATGAATTTATATTACAAAGTTGATATTTATTAGTAATCAAAAACAAAGGCAGTATAGCCAGTTTAAAGAGAAGACGAACGAAATTCTTAAGCGATAAAAATATCAATCATATAAAACTGCACAGAAATGTTGACAGAGTGCCTCGATAAAACATTGAGTCGCGATACAAAAAAAAATGTTATAATATTGCAAGAACCTAAAAATAATAAATAACTAACCTACATAGCTAGCGATTTAGTGAATATACGACTGTCTGGAACTTTTTCTTTGTTTATGTCTGGACCTAACCAACACAAAGTAAAAGTCAAGCCAAGGACAAATCGATCAAAGTACATACTGGTTCAGGATAAGAACGCCGAAATCTGAGGAACTGACCAAGCAAAATGAACCTTGCATATCAATCAAACGTATCAAATTAGGCGAAACAACCATCAAGGTAATGAAGCCGAGCATTGCTATGAATCGGCTTAGGCTCAAGTAGAGCTGTTCTATCTTAAAACGAATTGATGAATACTACTTCATGACAGAGAAAGTCACACTTTTCTTTGAGCCCTCATAATACCTAGCTAACGGACTATTGGTCTGTTTTAAAACTCGTGGTTTTGAACAAAGGAAACACGGACCAATCAAGAAGAAGGATTTTATCGCGTGATACATTTTAGCGCTTGTCAAAGTCAAATGGACGCAGAAACTCAACCGTATTAAAGCTTTTAGTTTTTTCTATTTAGGCTTGAAGTATCATAAATATGTTAAGCTTAATATATTTTAGTTTTGTGTTTCAATAAACCAATTGCTGAAGTATCACAAGCTTAGCATGAAGTTTACATATTACAAAAAATTTCATTAGTCAAGATTGACAGGATTAAAAGAGCAGCTAACAATAATGCATTGCGCTATAAGTGAAATACATTATAATTTGCATGTATGCAATGAATAACTATAAATTCATTAGTGGTAAATGGATCCATTTTACGTTCAAATATTATCTATAGATAATTATTTATGCTAATATGGCAAAACAACAACAATATAAGGACTAGCATAGTAGGTAATACAATTAGTTACCATTTAGATACAAAGAAGCCTGACATAGACATAGTTTAATTTGTGGCCTCAAAACAGGATTATACTCCTCCAGTAGCTTATATGCGGTAACCAGACTACACTAACGATTGCCTAGATTACCTTACATAGCTTGTGATAGTAGATGGCTCTAATTTTATGATTATTAAATAACTTCTACTTACAAAACTTTTACTCAACATAAAATGAAAAGTAATAATTTACTGCAATCAATAAAGAATTGTCGAGAATGGGAAGCCAAAGACAAATCACATCGCATTATCGGGTATATGAGTAATACAAACAAAGCAAAAACATAGCCTTTACTTCCTTTAAACCAATAGTTGCATCTGCCATAAATGAGGTTTTAATCATACAACGATGTACATGAAACTTTTTAAATAACAAAAAACTTGCTGAACTTTATCGAGGGTTCCATTTAAAAAACTATAGAATATATGGTAGAATATTTGGTTTATACAGTTTAAAATACATTGTAAATAACTGTTTATGCCTACTGATTAGAGTGAATCATATTGATAGATGAGATGTTCCTTGGGTGACATCACCAATACCATAATAGATATTCAAGTTTAGCTTCAATACAGTTTGAACTTGAACAGAGCTTCAGTTAATAAAATATTTACAAATATAAATTTGATGATTTAAAGATGATGGCGATTACAAGAATCCTGCCACAGATAGAAACACTACAAATATAATTGATCATATTGCCATATAAGCAATACTAAAAGTAAACCTAAGACCTAATAGACTTTGGCCACTTGAAGCTTAGTACAGAGACCGGAAAGAAATTATATTTGAATTTTTTTCTGGTAAATAAAATTTGTTATAATAATTCATATATTATAGATACTACGGGCGTATGTCATAGCTAGGGTATTACGTGTGAGTCGCTCAATGTTCATTATGCTCGATTGATATTACCTAAATATAAATGTAATGTTTTCTATTATTCCAATAAATACAACTGGTTACGGGTGAAACTATGAATTTCCCACGAGGCTAAGTGTAACGTTAAAATATTACAATTTATTTGATATGGAATGAACTAACCTAAAAATATTGAGAATATAATCCATATATAGTGATTAGAAAATATAAGATTACATCTGGTGTGTGAGTGACAAAAGAATTCGATCAATGAAGTAATTCCAACCCTAGTTACTGTGGAACATGCAGCTAAGCGAAACGAACGAAATAATGCGAAAATATTGAAGTGCAATGTTTTTGACATTGACAACCAACACTGTGATGCAGATATTAAAAATCAAAACAGTCTGAAATTTTATATCGATGTAGAATTTTTCTAACGTCTGCGAATTTATCACGCAGGTAATAAATAAGTTTCTTCTTGTATTAATAGTTGATGTAGACAGAGATCTAAGTATTGACTTTCACAACTGCCCGTATAATTGAATTTATACGGTGGCGAAATATATTCAGCACACTCTTATCATAGATACTAATGAGCTCCTGAGTAATCACGTTCCTGAAAACGTGTACAATATAGAACGCGTAATTGAATATAACATATTTATCATAATTGACATTAAACTAAGTGAATTTTTATTGGAAGGCTCTTATTCCCTTGTAAATAAAAGTTATATTAATTATATCATGACAGTACCTAGACAACAAGTGTAAACATTACACAACAACCAAAATACCAAGAGCACTACCGGATCTACGTCTCACTATTAATGTCATATTAAAAATACAGTACCTAAGCCAAGCTGTCGTTGATCTATAGTATTATATTTAGATTTTTTCTTGGTCAAATTTTGTAGCAGGCTTGCAGCTACGACTACAGAAATGGATGGTGTTATTTGATAAAGCTTAGATATAGAAGTGAGTATCTCACATTCTTTTATAAACAAATCCAATCAACCAAGGAACATGACTTCACCGCTGCTATAAACAGTGAACGTAATAAACAATAATTTCTTGATTGAAGCGCGTGAAACGAAAGACTTCCCTAAAAGTTTGCTTTAAGTACTAATATTGCATTCATCGGTCGCTTGGCAGACACCCAATGCTCCTGTGGAGAAGTCTCCATGAGCTCTGACTTAACTATATTATTTAAATAGTATTACTGAACGGAAATAATTTTGTTATATCGTATTAGAACTATTGACCGATAAAATAACAATTATCTCAACAAAAGATTCATATAGAGTTGTTTACAAAAATTTTACATATTTTTATCACAACTGCAACATTAAAAGTCCTTCGCTTCTAAACGCAAATAATAATGCAGCATTGCAGTTACAAAATGTTCACTGTCAATAACAGCGTGACAAAACTACTGAAATATAATTATTAAATATTACAAATTTGCACACAAGTAAATTTGTACCCTAAACTCATACGAAACGGTAGGAATTACATTGACCTGCTGAATGTTACGTATGAATCTTTGCCGTTCAAGAAAGGTAAATAAATTAAGTTTGTGAAATCTTCAACTTTCCTGTAGTAAAGAATACAAGAGTAAAATTAAATTGCCTTGATTCAAAATTAACGGAACAAGAATTCTCAATAACCAACTCATACGACAAAAATAGCATTATGAACAATTATATGCAACAAACTCACAACCACAATGAATGACGCAACCAGACTATTTGCGACTGATCAATTAAACAGGTACCACCACCACCTACACTTGACTTTTAAGAAATTCTCAATTTGACGATTGCCTATAATTTTTTTGACTTTAACAATAATAATCAAATTATTTGAGAGCATAGGGTCCTTATTCACAGAGTTCATTTATCAATTGAAAGTAGTTGGCTAAAAAAATGCAGAGTAGAAATGAGGTACTTTGAAGACACTCGAAGCAAATTTAAAAAAAAACTAATATAATGGAAATTCCATTCAAGCCAGCAATGAATCCCTATCGAATCGAAATGGAATTTCGAAAATAAAAAACAAATACGCGGACGATGTTACGATCCAATATTATTTGTGTTACTCATATTTTGGATAGACTATTATGCTTATCGCCATCTGTAGGACTTAAATAATGTAGTCAATCATATTTCTTAAAAATACTCATTACTTTTTATTTATTACAAAGTTTTAAACATGCACCGATTGCTGATATTCTTATCATAATAATATAGATTAAGTGGCCACAATTTAATTGCCAGATCACTTATCATGAACAACTAAGGTTTAGTTGTAATATTTACATTATTTTGATAAAAAGAATACTTTCGTTGACAACGTGTATTGTAAGTGTAACCTTTCGATGATAACCTCGTAAATCATACAACTATATTTTTATTCATTAATTAATTTATGAAGATAATGTCAAATCAACAGCAACATTGTACCGAAGCAGTTATAAGCATAAAAGTTGTGCAATGTTTTACAATTTTATAATTATTTTTTTGCTATAAAATAAGATTTGATACTTATTACCTAATTAGATGATGATAGTTTTATTAATAATTAAGTAAATTCAAATTGATTCGTAGTCTACTCTGTCCACAGTAGACAAAGCAAAGTAATTCTTATTCGAATAAATTAAGGTACTCTGAATTTTTGTCTCAACTAGCGGAAAACTTTTCGTTAAAAAAAATTTAATCAATGATAAATGTGTCCTAAATAATAATTCATACAATATGCGTTAGCGGTTCACGTATAGAAATAAAAAAATAGTCTTCGCAGTAGTCTATGTATCTGATCTTAAAAATATAAACCAGTTTTTATTATCTAAATTATTTTGAAATTCTTTTACACAACCCCTACTATTTCACTATGACAATATTGTAATTTATTGTCTTGTAGGTAACGCAGCAATGTATAAGCGTTAGAGAATTAGGCTAAGTGCCAATAAAAATGTTCCCACCTTAAGCCCCACATAACTTTGAATTTTTCTCTTCCCCACATGAAAGGCATGAGTATAAGCATTTGAAGCACCACAAGTATAGAAGATAAGTCCTAAATTAGGTAACTGTCAACTCATAACTTATAATTTGTATATTTACGAGAAACTTCCGAAAAATGTATAGTCTGTTAACGCTCGAGGCTAATAGAAGATAAAACAAACACAATTTTATTATGCACGGTTTTAGAATAGACACATACCTAAAGCTTGCGGGCTTACGGGAATCAATAACAGTCTTCATTTTCATGCACTTTGCTATTGACGTTGTTACAAATCTTCAACATACATAGTGTTGAAAAAGTAAATAAAAAAACATATTTTGAAACTGATTTTGGATAACTGTCGTAAAATTTAAATTTCAACGCAAACTAATAAATTCATCCCTTTCTCCTAATCTTAATAGAGAAAGGACAAATGACAATTTACGAAGGCCCTATTGAGAAAATACTGGCGATCCGAAACGACCAAAAAGTTAAGAACGGCGAGTTCAATTTCGATTTTAAATTTAGAGATATTCACAAACCAGGTACAATAGAACGCCGGAGGATGGACAGGAGCAATATGTTAAAATTTGTAAAATTAGCACCGATTCTGCTATGCACGGACTAAAATAAATCGAACTTCAATACTACTCTTTCATTACAATCTGACCAGAATACGAAAGACGGTAACGTCATTAGACGTTTCTAAAATGAGGATTTTTTAGCACTCATCTATGTGTCAACTATCTTGACGTTCAAAATAGTAATTAAAGCTAATCAATCCCTTTCACATTGAATAGAATGAAATACAGGCATTTTAGTTTAAGAGGATTCCAGAATCGAGTAAAAGTTTTAGGAAACACCTCTCTGCATAATTGTATTACTATCCCTTTTCTTTATAGCGCGTACTAAGAGGAAGGACTAATACTTCCTGTATTAAATTTAGATGTAGTATGTGTAATCAGAACCAGTTACAACGTTTTGCAATTAAAACACATACGCGCGATTCAAAATTTCACCACGCCTCCAAACCCCCACTACTCAAACGAGCATTTAAAATACGACAAACCAAGGTCACTGCCGACGAGTCTGGTTACAAACAGCCATCGCGTAGAGGAAATGACGACACCTACCTGTAAGACCTACTTTCGCTGGCCCTTACACTCGAAGGCAGTTCAAGTGTAGGTCATTTGATGTAAAAACAAAGTTTCATATCTCATAACACTAAAAAAGCAATTTAAAAGAAAATAACCCCGAACAACAAACGGGAGGATATTTTACTGCGCACTATCAGAGGAATAAACAAACTCTGGACTTAAAAATAAACAATCATACTAGATATGCTTTAAGTCTTAGAAGTGAAGATCAAGATGTACGAGTTCAGAAATCATTGGAGTGGTGAATGTGCGAACAAAAACTACTGCTTTTTTGTTTGCACATTACAGTTGCATAAATAAACCTCCTTTTACAGCGATCAGTATCTAAACGAGCACATGCCATCGTCAACGTCCTTGGAAGGTAACATGGGATTGGAAAACCAGATTCACTCAATTCATTGAAATAGGGAATTGTAATTTTATGAAGTGACTCTGGACACATTGGCTTGACGCCACCTGCGTTAGACAAGTTGGAATACGACGAGCAATTTAATTACCTTAAGACAACATACGTCATCTTATTAGATATAAAAAATGCAGATTTATGCCTATGACATTGTTATAATTTGGCAAAAAACCCCATTGTATTTTTTGTTACCTAAAACTTATGGTAAATAGAATTCTAAATTTAAAAACTGTCAAATATACAGCAGAAAAAAACCTTAATGAATATTGGATTCTTATCTTAAACAATGAATGTTTTCCTATCGGACTCGAATGTAAATGCTTTTTCAACTTTTAGTAATTAAGTGCGATAAATTTATTCAATGACAATTGGGTACCTACAATATTCATTTACTTTGTTGCAAAATTTACAAAAGATCAACATGATATTAAAGGTTATAATGAACATTAAAAAAACTACAAATGATAGCTAATCTATAATCCATAGCAACACCGCACAATACAACAATAACAATCTACCTGGCTCAAACACAGATTATATTTGCAAAACTTATTTTTGGGTAATAATCAAACTGATGGAACTTGCAATTGTAATATTCTACACAACTCATGAGGGTTATTTATAAATGTTTAGTATGAATACTGTTTAATACTTGTATGTTTAATATTAATACTGTTAGTATCGTAATAACATCATTAAATACACTTAAATTCACATAATTGAAGTATTTGCATGTTTCAGCCGAACAGGTAAAGGCTACAAATTCAATGGCAGGTCAAGATCCTAGTGTGCTCGTTAGGAAAAGTGGGGCTTTTATGACGTCATTGTTGCACGAGTGCTAAATATAGATGAACTAAGTAACCTCACCCGGTGACCTACTTAAACAGTGCATAGCTGCCCTTGCACAGAGGATACCCCATATTTCATATAATTTATTTTTTTAAATCAAAAAATCGTCGAGCCGGATTCAGTGAGTTAATCTCAGTCATTCTGACTGCAGTAAAGACGTCGCGAAGCAGAAATTATGTTTAACAGTAAAAGAGATCGATCCTAACGTCGTCAATGTTCTATTCAGAAACTTTTATAGAAGTCTGTGATATTTTACCACGTGCCTCAACAAAACATTCCTTTTTTATTACAGCAATTGAGAATTCTTTTACTGTTTTTAAAATAAATATTTAGTAATATCATAGGAGAACGATACGATGAAATAGCTCTATGAATTTAAGATTCAATATTAAAATACCAATTAAGTTGGTTTACGTTTACGTTTACGTTTCTTAAAAACTTTACGCTATCGAGTTGAGTGAATGACAATTACTTACCCGTCCAGATTCTTCGATGGGTTTGGCCGGATCTGTGTTGTAACAATTCGTCTGCTTATCTGTCGAGTTAGAACAGACGCCATACCAAATGCAGTGACCCTCTGCAGATGCCACAGGTATCTGAAAAAGGCGAAATATATTTTAAAATGCTGATTAATTTGATTAATGCTATTTTTAGAGTTAATTCTAGTTTATGTTCCAAACGCGTCACATTCTCCTTATTCCAATAAAATAGAGCTGAAATTTTGAATAATTGCGTAGAAAATATTAGAATAATTATAAAATTGTTTAGGTTATTGAGGTATTCTTTGTGGTATTAAAATCCATTTTATTTTTCAATACAGAACGTTGATTAAGATCCGTATAAATAATTCTGATTCGGTACCTAAATGGATTAATTAAATGTCATTTTGCAAGTACAATATCAAAAAAACAACTACAAAAAATTTAAATACAGAAAACCGTTCATATTTCGAAAATCATTAAAATTGTTACGTTTTATGTGCTGTCTCCAGTACAAGCAAAAATAATCATAACTCTAATCTTATGAGTTATATTATCAGTCCAACTCATAACTAGGAGAGGCATACCTCAACAATCCGGTCTTAATATTACATCGATATTTTCATACATCGCGTGTCAGACTTCTTTTAGGTCAAACAAAACATTAAACCTGATATTGGGTAAGTACGCAAATTCAAACGAGAACGCTAAAGTCTAGACTTTAAATTGGTTAAAAAGAGTCACTTCTAATTGGTCGTGACTGGAGTGGAGGTGTTTTACAAAACGGTAGTCGAATTCGAAATGATACTTTCTAACTAAAGGAATCCACCATACCACTTCGCAGTTCTGGACTTGTTATCGAGATTAGAAAATATTAGAATGGGTGATGTTTTAAACTGTTAATTAATTAATTATTTTATAGTGATTTATGGACTCATTACAAAGAAAACTAGCTTAAACTAGGTGATGCTTCAGTAATTATTCAACACCGAATCCTGGAAATGTGAAAGGCTGGTGGCTGAAGTAAATTCTGAATAGTAACTAAACTAAGAATACAATGGACATAATACTATTCACAAACGATTAGAGATATTTAAATATTTGCACATAAACTGTCCTAAAGTGAGAAGTAGTTTGGTATACCACGGCATCCAGTACTAGATAAGGGTTTGACTGGATAAAACAACGTGCAGTTTGGCTAATAGCGTACATCTGCCATCTGGTTTATAAAGGCTCTGGAGACTGGAGCCCTTCTCCTTTACATCCCTTTAGAATTAACAAGACTTACCAACGCTACCACGCTACTGAATGACAGACGCGATCTAGCATTTGATTAACTGTCATCAAAGTTACATTAATTGGATACATCCGTGTTCAGAGTACATTGCATTGAATGATAAATTAATAACACGCATGGAATAATAAATGTATCTAGAAATTGCAAAAGCCATTTAATTTCCTTATGCAGTTTATCGGCTCAATCGGCCCGACTACAAAACGCGGTATAAATGTCCCTTTGCGTCAAAAATGAATTGGCATCACTTTATAACCAGCCTTTTAACGAACGACGTCATATTTCCATTGCCGCTCAACTGTTTATCATTGTGACGTTTTGCTTTTAGTGCACAGTAAGTAATGTTACACAATAAGGGTCCCAGTTCTAAATTAATAAGTTATTTTTAATATATTTCAAATATTTGTCTTGATATATTTTGTCTTTAGATGCAATCAAAGCACCTTGTGAATTTTCGAGAATTTAAAGGCTTAGGCATTTTGATGTTACATTAGTGGTGATATTTCACCACTTTCTTGTTGACCACATGATAATGGAGGAATTAACAGGACAGTGCCAATAAAAGAAGAGGAAGTAAAACATAACTTCAGTTATGGGTCCTGCTGGCTTATATCGTATCTTCTGGTAATCTCAATTGGACAATTATTGCAGGTTATCATATCGTGGATACAAAAGTCCAGTATAACTTTGACGGGCGCGACGAAAAGTGATAGGCATTAAAATTCCGTCATCCGAAAATTTTACGTCATAGTGGATAAATGTTGGTATTTATGGCCGGTATATTATTTTTTAGAATATTGGTAATATTCTAACAACAGATTGAAGTAAACTTAATTAAGTATTGTTGCCCAGCATTCTAATAAAGAATTGCTTGGTAACTAAATAAACTTTGCTAGGCCAATCGCTACCTGCAGTAATATTGGAACCGGCCGTATATATTTCGTTGAAGTTTATGTTATACAACAGACATGGTGATTTATGCGCATTGGAAACAGCCTGAGACGACTTTAAATGATTCGTTCTGCGTCAGAGCATCATCTATATACATTGGATATTTTTGGAAGTCAACAGAAAACAGCTTCTTTAGTACACTGAAAATATAACCCTTACTCAATTCAATAAGAATCAAAATAGAAAATGGATGAAATGGCGGATGCAGCCGGAATTAGATTGATATTATTCAGCAAATACGGACATAATATAGGACAATTGAATATTAAGAGACACAGGTCCGTTATACGATGTCGTTAACGTGAAAATACCAAAAATGGGAACGAATTATGTTTAGAAAATTTATTTTATCCAACCTCCGACTCGGAATATAAAATACAAAAACGGTAACTTCGACTAAAAATCGTGTTGACCAAAACTACGCCAAAAACTATGTTTGGATTCTTTAAAATTCTTTTAAATTTATTTCAAATGCTCATATCATCGACAACACTGAAACTGTGTACTTTATTTGTTTACTAATACAAGTGTATTTATTGCATTGGAAGCTTAATGGAGTGCGCAGCAATGCAGCACCGCCTTCCCTTGTGCGTAATTATAAACAGTCTACGATAATAAAATGATAACCTACAATAAATTAACTTACAGAATATACTATGAATATCTATTATGAATACATGTTATTACATATCAAGGGGTTGTTGTTTCCTGAGGTTGATTGATAAAAATGAATATTTTCATTTTACGCGGTAACTGAAAATAGCCTTCCTAATTGAAAAGAGCCTTCCCAGTTTTTCAATAAAAGGGTAACGGTGAGTGATGTCTTCGAAGCTTTTAAAAGGATGAAGTCTGTACCTACGGCTTTTCAGAAATATTCCACCCAAAATTAATTATCCTTATCGACTCACCTAAAGGGCAGGGTGCAGTGACCGTTCTAAGCCAGTTCTTTGTGACCAATACAGTTTGCTGACCTATTGAAACCACTTTGTAATTGATTTTTACACAAAACAGGTAATAAGTTATTACTCTTTCTTATCACAAAAATTTAAGGTACCACAAATGAAACCATTCAACTTCACCTTCATCATCCAATTCAAAGATAAAATTTAAAATTTTTGGCGTGAATTTGTAAAATTATGAAGTACCCGCAAACCCGACATGAGGTTTTTTGATTGATTGAGTTTGTCGGTGGGCTATATTACTAGACAAAAAACGAAAAGAACGAAACGAAAGGTTAAATATGCATGTATCAAACATATTTACTGATAAGCTAGAAAGCAATACCACTAACATATAAAGATTATTATATCTTCGTCACCAAATGACAAAGTTGCTGAGTGCGACAACAACTAAGTTCCAGTATTATATATCCAGCAACCATTCAGTAGAATAGAAAAAATTATGAAAATAATAATAATGTAAATATAGTATTCTTGAACGTGTCAACCGACACGTTCCCACACACAGTTCCGTTATATTTTTCATATAGTTTATGACGAAAACCGCAATTTTATCTCTAACTGCTTCTCTCAGTATAAGATTACAGAGCTTTTTATATCTGACGAGTAAACCATAACAGTTACTTGCATGAGAAACTGTAGAAAATAATGTAAAAGTTTCAATTGTATAAACATTGATACATTAATTTTCAAGTTTTCATGCTGATGCCTATTATATATTTATCTATATATCGACTTCAAAACACTACAAAGGTAAAGGTGGTAAGTTGTTTCATGAAACAATAGAAAACGAAGTATACAGCACTGCAGGCTCCAAAAAATAATTTTAAATTGGAATACTTAAAATTAATTTATTTAGACAAAAATTGCTTTTTGTTTTTTTTTCTTGTTTAGTGTTTTAAAGTCAGTTTTTAATTTTTATTTACTTTTCTAATGGCAACTATTGCATCTGCATCCAACAAAAAAGAATAACTTCAATGGAATTAGAATTCACGGTGTAATCGGTTTTTGATTTCGTTTTATTTGATTTCATTTGTATAAAATACGAACTGAGAACCTCTTCCTTTTTAAAATCGGAAAAAACAGTATAAAATTTTAATATCATCATCTCATCATGATCTACAGATTGTCCCCACAGCTGGACACAGGCATTCCTATATGGGGGATACATATGAGGAGTTTGGGTCATAACACCCCTACGCGGGCCCAATGCGACTTGGTGGGTGAAAGCAATTGCTTTGAATAACAATTTTAAACGACCCATCCAGGGACCACCCACGGCGAAAGAGGTTTGGTTACGTTATTGAAACCAGAGCGTTCAAATCACAACGCCAACGAGCTCTTCAAGTTAATTTGTAAGTTTTCAAATAGTACACATAAATCAGTAGCGAGTGAGTCAGAGATAGTAGTTTGTTATGTGAATCAGTCTGTACGAGCATGACCACAATGGAAATGACTTCCCGCTAAACATAATGCACATTTATAACTGGTCTTGTTACTTGAATTTAGCAACTGGAGTAATTAATTAAATAAGTACGGAAAGTTTTCTTTAAAGTCGGCATTAGCGAATTGCGAGCTTTTGGAATTATGATTCAGACGAATTCTTTGGCAACTCGCGAACATATAACATTATTATAAAAAAAAAATATGTTACCATATGACCAAAACCTCTTTTAATCTACAATAGACGATAATTTTTTTAAAAGAAACAAATTAAACCAAAGTTTTGTCTCAATCCTACATTTTATACTACTAATTGATACTACAAGTAAATGCATGAAATTTCTTAACAATTATTCATATTTATAATTGCCCTAGGTACATAGTAATATTAGTATAACATAATACATAAGGTAACGTACGTAAAAGTACATACATTCATATGATCAATCGTTTTATCTTCAGATTTCCTCTTTTCTGTGAAATTGGTCACTACTAAGTTACGCGTTTTACGCCACTGTTGGTTACGCGGTATTGAAGTTTCAACGACGATATTCTTTGTAAATTATTCATGAACGCAGTTTAATACATTTTACTTTGAAAAAGCCTTCTTTTAGGTACAGTCGTGTTAACATGTCAAAGTATGCCGGAAATCATAAATTTTATTTACCAATTATTCAATATAAAAACACAGCGCCCTCATGGCTCGTCAGAGACTTCCCCAATCCGGCATTTAGTTCAATCAAATATCAAATGATTCATTGTTAGACTGCAGTTAGCCACCCTCTTATAAATTTAAGCTAATGTAAGCAGATAAGTACCCAATCAACTTATCTGTTTCTCACATGAAGGCCTTGTGCCAGAATTGATTTAACTTTTATGAGTTAAACAACTTTTATAAGTTATTTTGAAAAACCAAAGTGTAATAACATCTTAAAAGTACTTAAATTAAAAGTTAACATTTCATAGCGTCAACACGTATTTACATTTTTCGTGTTCAATGCGTAGATTGATGCGTTTTTTCGATGAGATTTTCATTCCTTTTTGAGTTTGCTTTTTTAATAAACCACTCAAAACTATAAGCAAAGGAGTTGTTCTGTGCTATAAATTATTTCGCGTCTATAAAAGTATCGTTCACTAGGATAGGTGGAAACCCTAGGTATTTCCCTATTTGCAACAGCCACCCTACCTATTGATCCACAAAGCGCCAAATTTAAATCCCCTCACTAAAAAGCAAAAACAACGAAGCAAGGTCACGCGACCTTCCGTCGTATAAGGAACGGTATTAATTTATTAACCGATGCTCAGATTGGGTAAATAATAAGCGTAGATGAAACATAACCAAAATGCAATAAATGTAAGTAGATTTTCGTTAGATATTAATTATTAGCTATAAGTAACTTATAATACACTGTTTTTGTTAATTTTAAATGAAAAGTAGATCTTTAAATTTAGTAAATAATTTAGTTTTAAAGGGATTGTATACTACAGGTATTGGATAAAGTTATTTATTTCATATAAGATCTAATATGTAAAAGAAATCAAATAATTATCTTATCTAAGCATCACGATAATTATTAACCTGTATATATACATCCACAGCTGGACACAGGCCTTCCTTCATATGAGATATACATCAGACCACGGGACCAACGACTTAACATTCCTTCCAAACCACGAAGGAGCTCGAAATAGCGAATTCAATTGACCCATCCGAGCACCAATCATGGCGAAAGTGGCTTTGTTATCGTAATCGAAAGCAGAGCGTTCAAACTAAAACCCCAGCGAGCTAGTCAATTATTATTTACCTAAAACTAAAGAATATATGGAGAACAGACATGGAGTCTTATAGTGTATAGAATAGCACACTGTCATAGTAACCCTCTGCTTCTATTTATCTCATTACAACTTTGTGGGAATCACACAGTGGCATTACTTGCAATGATAAGAATGTGAAAAAATCTAGAAATGTATAAAAAAATGAATAATTATTTTGTAACATACACAAAGACTTATCAATTATAAAATTTATATGATTCTCTTTATTGGTCTATTTATGCTTAAAAATTCGGTAAGATGTATATTTACTTTTATATCTGATGTGTCTCACAAATAACCAGACAATTCAATGTCACAGTACGAATTTCCTTGACCGAATAAAACAAGCATTGCATGAAACTTATTAAATCGTGTTTTCCAGAATAACAGCCAATCTCTGATGGAGGGTAACAGCACCTTTTTATTCATTGCAGGAATATTAATGTTAAAGTTAGGTAAAAAAAGATTTATCTTCCCAAAGAATAGTATACTTGTAAAGTTTTAATTAATCCTATTTTAGTTTCCAATAAATTGTAACAAAGAATTGTAGATTAGAAGTATTATTTGAATATGGAGGTCTTATAATGTCAATATATTTAAGAAGGCATTCAAGGAGAATGTCAGGACAAATCCTTGATTACAAATATGTGACCTTTACATATTAAATCTACAATTTATAACGCGGGATGGCATAACAGATCATACTGACTGATAGGTCAGTATTTTAGATATAAAACAAATGTATGTGTGCGTGTGTTGCCTTAAATGTGTTTTAAAATACTAGATTTTCACTAGAATTCTTATTAAATATATGAAGGTAGATTGTTCCAGTAGACATCAAAAATAGATTTCTCACATAGATTACCTTGGTGAGTTACAAAAAAATTAAATGCTTTAAATAATTACAACTTGTAGCATACCACTAGTATGTCATGCATGACATATAGCTTAGAGCCTTGAAGTTCCTATACAGTTAAATCCACACTTCTATGTAATACTAAGACTATATATTAGTATGGAAGCGCTGTTTATAGTATTTTGCCAGTTGTTCAATAAAGAAATTTGTTCCAAAATTATGGTTTCAAATCACAAATGTCTCTTAAAATAAAGCCGCCATTAGATTATTTTTAATTGCTTGAACTTTGATCATTTAATTATTTATTTTTATACAAAATTTATTATTATTATCGAAACTTAGCTATAAAATAAAAAATAAACCTTAAAAATTAATAAGTACCTTTGTTAAATATTATTAAATTGTTATATACTAGCAATTTATAGCTAATAATAATAGATAATGGAATAATAATAATATTTAAATATAGAGGCAATAATATGATGTTTTAGTAAATTTTAAATATTTATACATATTTTCGTGATTAATTATTAAACCATAAATAGTTTTTCATATTAGCTGCATTGTTAGAATTTTAAAATAATAACCTTAGTATTTATCTAAGTGTTTTTTCAAATTATTTTTTCAAATTATCACATCACATTATTTTGGCAATAAATTTTGATCACTAATTTACATAGCAGACTGTATGAAATCAGGTTATTTAGGAATAAAATGTGATGAGAAATATCCAAACTAAAGAAAGGAAATTTAAAGAAATTATTCATTAATTAAAAAGACAACAATTTTTTAATAACTCATAAGGGTCACTTTGGCTTATTTCTGAATCAATTGAAAGCATTCCAACTACTTATTGGTTTAAATTAATCTTAATTGCTCATTCTGTCCATTTTGATTGACATGTATCATACAATTTGATGTTCTAGAACAATAATATATACTAAATTGAATGATTATGAATGGACTTATAATTGGTTATATATTTTACATAAAATTTCATGTATCATTGCTATCAGAACTCTCAGTCTGGAAGCAAACATTTCACTATTTCTTATGAAAGAGTAAATAAAATTAAGTAGTTACAGCACCACTAGTTGTGATGGGATTCACACATCTTTATGGTATTAATATGGATAATGAAAAGACATTTCCTCTTGTAGTGATTCATAGCAGATTAATAACTTTATTTGATCTGGGTGTTGCATTTGATATGGATATAGAACATACTGATGTTAGTACTGCCTTTCTAAATGGAGACCATCATGAAATTATATTTATTGTTCCAGATAGTTTTACAATTGAGGGGCAGAGCAAAGTGTGCTTGTTAAAGAAGTTTTTATGGACTTAAACAGGCAAGTCATACTGTCATACTTGGAATGAAAGATTTCACAATATTCTTGTTTGCAATTGCTTTATGCCATTAAAGTGTGAGAGATGTGTATCAAAAGGATTTTGGTAAAGACAAAGTGATTATTGCACGTCATGTAGATGTTTTTTTTGTATTTAGTTATGGTACTATAGGTAGTAAAAGAATTTTATGATTATTTAATCTAGAATGTAGAAAATAAATGGGCCTATTGAGGAAGTCTTTGGTATACTAGTATTTAGGAGTAGACCCAATGGCACATTGAAACTCTCACAGGCTCATAATGTGGAGAATTTATGTCATAAGTATGGAATAAATGAGTGTAAGTCTATGGCTTCCAGCAAATTGAATCAGTATAATACCAGTTTAGTTCAGTCAGTTCAGTGTTCAGTTTCAGTATAAGCCTACAAGAGCCAGTGACTGTGTACAATGACAATCAGAGTCCACACAAACTTATTAAAGCTGAATTGTTTAAGAAGACCAAGCACAGTGACATACTTTATCATTTAATTTCTCAGTCTAGTGCTGGTATTATAAATATTACATACAGATCTTCAATCGAGTTGGCAGCTGATATTTTAACAAAGACATTTACTAAGAAGAATTATTATTTTTTTGTTAAATGTCTTAAATGTTATATTTATAGTATATAATCATTGAGTTTTATTTTACTTATGAGACTAGTGTTTCCAATGTATACTGCCCTACTCAAAGGAGCAAAGTTAGAGGTTATATGGGCTTTGTTACTTTATGTTTTGTTTTAATGTTAAACTAGTTGCTTTATTTCTTCTTGTCAGAGTATACCTAATAAATTCATAACATATTTTCTAGAGAATTTTATCAATTCTATTAAATATTGATGATATCAACTTTTGATATTAAATAATAACTGTAAAATTCACATTTATATAGTTTCACAGATGATAAGAAAATGTCCTCTTTCTTGAAGTTAAACATGATCACTACTTAAATATAGGAATAAACATAAAATGATATATATGACATTGTCATATTATATCATACCAAAATGAAAATGTTTTAGAGATTATAGGATTATTTCTATGTTATCCATTGTACGTAGATTTCACATTTATTATAGCTACCTTCTTTATTTAGATTTTCTTCTTTTGTGATATACCCACAAACCGGAAAACTGGTTTTTTATTTCAGCAGATGCCAGAGAGCAGAATGGTAGGGGGACATTGTAAGGGGGATTGAAAACGAAATACGTAAAACATTGTTGGTATTATTCTAATCAATAATTATTACAATAATCAATATTTAGAATGTAGTTATTCAATTTATCAAGAAATCATCTCTTCAAAGCACTGTATGCTATGTTAAAACAAAGTCTAGTGTAGCCAAGAACTGTGTTGATTCAATTTTCGTCTTCATTACCTATGAATTTTTATAGTTCTCATGAAAACTATACCAATTTGAAGGACAAACAACTAGTGCGGTGCAAACATTAACTTTAACTTATTTGCATGTACTTACGTATTTCACTAGATTTAACAGCAGAACACAGCCCAAGAAAGGTAGAATTCGCTGTAAAAACTTTCCACTGGCACAAGCCATATTTGTTCACTTTAAATCACGTCAAATATCAACTAAACATCAATGTCGTCATATCTAAATTCACAGCGATAATTAAAATTAAATTCAAATTATTATTGGAACACACTTCTCAACATCTGCCAGCCAATCCAATCCCAAAGATTGAAATGATCACGAAACACAAATGAGAAAATTGAATCAAATTATATATGCAATGCCATCAACTGATAATAGACAACTTGATCACAGACTAAAAGAGAGCCTTTTAGGATCTTTTTATAGTTATATTGTTGCAATCTTTGCGGCAGTAACGCCATCTAGTTGTTTACCCTCTATACTATAGAGTAAATTATAACTTAGCCAGGAATGGAATCCAAATTTCTTGAC
Organism: Acentria ephemerella; assembly: GCA_943193645.1. Taxonomy (NCBI): domain Eukaryota; kingdom Metazoa; phylum Arthropoda; class Insecta; order Lepidoptera; family Crambidae; genus Acentria; species Acentria ephemerella. Next base: position 2,234,500 of record OW971891.1, read on the forward strand.
GACTTAGTGAATGAATATATTTTGTGTCTGCATTAGATGATGCAATGAATTAAGCGAACTAGTTGTACACTTGTCGTTTCATGGGTATTAGGACGACGTATCTTGTAAGACCAACTGATGACTGGCTTTTTCGAATATTACAACTTTTTAAAGAAAAAATACCTCGTTATAAACATTCTTCTGAATTAAAACTAGCTAAGTAAATTAATTAATTGATCGCGAAAGAAATATTACACAGCCACTATCGCCATAGTTTTGCGATTAAGAATTGAACACTCGATGTTTCTGGAAGTATATCATGGTTCATTTTAAAGTTATAATTTAAGTTAGGCAATGAAATTAATGTCAATATAAATTTGTGACACAGTGACGTCTAGTGTGTATTTTGAGAATTTATTTCACTAAGTTATGCCCTAAGGGTTTTGCTAGGTAATACATTGAAAAAATATTCAACGGCCTTATTCAACTGTTTCCCTCCCCTTGGTCACAGACTATTAAGAGATATCTATATATGTATATTATATCAACTTGATCCACAAATAATATATCCTCAGACTTTTTGGTTTTTTTATCCATCCACGAACTTTTTTTTTGGAAAGGTAAAGGAAACAAAATCCCACAATACCATATCTTCTTTTATAAAAATAATATTTCTTTATTTATACATCAAGATACCAATGTTACGTTTCTATCAAATGATATGGAAATGATAGTAGGTGGTGATTTCTTTATTATTTATTCAGGGATACCGGTGTAACATATCCTTTTATCATATGGAGTCTTTCAAGACTTATAGCAAGCACAACCTGTTTAGTAATAAATTACAAAAAACAAATTGAATATTCCTAAATGTGATTTTGACGATTTCGATAACATGATACGTAAGTTGAATATTGTGTTAATATTTTCATTAAAATTATACAATTAAAATATGTCTTTCGTTAATTCACAATCAAATCACTAAATGAAAAAGGGCTTTGTCAATAATGCTCTAAAGACAGATAGGGCATAAGCCTTATTTGACATAAGTCAAATCCCATAAAATTTTCACTAAGCAATTGCGTTAGCGATTATACAAATGCATATTTCCTAGGTCTAGACTGATTTCTTATAATTTTATACTATGGATCAAATCCCATAAATGCATATATCTTTTCGATATATTGTGATGAATATTTTTATCTTTAGACACACTCTTCCTTATCTGTGATATTATCTAGATAGGGTTTTTTTGGCTCGTATTGGTGGGGTCGGTTGGGTGCTGAATATTTTATTTCATATATTGTGTTGTAGTATTGTTTTTGTCATGAAATTGGTGTAGTTTTTTGACAAAAAGCATTGTTAAATCGTGCTACAGTGTTTCATTTCCATTCATTCATTTGTAGTGTAAGTTCATTTATTTAACAACATTTTATGATTTCATCCTCATTAACTTCATCATCATCATCCTAATAATTATCATAAAATTCCATTTTCATACCATTTTATCATAATCGCTTATCAATATAAGCGATTTAACATAAAATTTAATTAAATTTTAAAATAAATTCTCGTAAGTCGTTAAGAAAATAGCGGGGTCTACCATTAGTCGCTAAAAACTCCATGGGACAAAGGGCTACATTGCACCAGTATCGTGGAGCCATAAACAAAGATAAAAACTACATTAATGAAGATATGGCTTAAAAGTCTTAGTTACCAGGCCAAATAATTGAAAAAAAGAAATAGTATGTTAGTAATCTGTATTTAGTGCTAACTTGGTTTGATTTACACGATTAACAGATTATTTTGCCAATAAAGAAATTACTTGCATATTAAAAAGATGATTTGATTTTGATACTAGGTGTATAGAAGAGTTCTCCCCGGTCACAAAATACATTATACTGTGATTATACAATCCGTGACACATCCATGGATTTGATTAACTTAAAATAGTTGAATTTACAGGTCCTAGTGTTTTTCCGTACATTTGCTCTGCAATGCGAAGTCCTATTTATTTTTTTATCGTATCTAATAAACATAAAGCGTACTTATTTCAGTTAAAATTTTACTGCAATATTATTAATATCTTCGATACTTACTTTGCAAATTATAGCCATGAATATCTCAGGTATTTTTTTCATTGATGCTATGTTTTTGAAATGAATGTTGTTTGAATAATGGATGATAGAAAACGTCGAAGGGGCATGTATGTTACAGCAAGACAAAAGAAGAAACTCGCGGAACTAGTGACCAAACATCCACAATTGATAGCCTGCAAGGTGACACAAGATTTTAACTACAGCGACTCGCAGAAGTTGTGGCAAAGCATCGCAAACGAATGCAACAACGTACCTGGACCGGGAGCAAGGAAAACGTGGAGGCAGTGGAGGAAGGTACAGTACTGTATTAATGACATTTTTGACTTCATTTTTGTATATTCACACAATGCTCTGTATTAATCATAAGCTGCTTTATCAAAATACTAACAAATATGCAACATCACAAGTGTGGTTTTCTTGTTATGGTAAAAACAAGATATCAAGTGTGTCAACAACACTCAAACACTTTGCTCTTGCTCATAAATTGGTCTTACAAAGAAGCTTGACATTGAAATTATTTTGTTCAATATGTTACGAATGATATTTCAAATAAATTAAAATGATAATCTGATGAATTAAGGTTGCAGCAACTAAGATTGGTAACGTTATGTACTACTTATATTAAGTATGAAAAGAATATTTAAAAAAATCTGTTTTTCTAATTTATCAGAAAAGAATTGAATATGATACCAAAATTTTCAGACTTGGCAAGATTTGAGGTCAAAAACTAAAAAGCGGCAAGCAGAAATTAATGGTGAAGTACCACCGTCAGTTATAATGCTTACACCTGCAGAACAAGAGGCTTTGGGCCTTAAGAATGTCTCTTCAACTACTAGTTATCAGGAAGCTCCAGAATTCGTTCCATTGGATCAAGATACACAGGAAGAATATAACAATGAAGCAGAGTCTGCAGCAACCTACAGTGACCCAGAGTCACCCCCAGATGTCAAAGTGTTTGAACATTCAGAACATAAAGAACCAAAAACTAAAAATTCTAACAGAGCAGACAAACACGCCAATAACTGTTTTTTTAATTGTGACCTTCTTGCTTCTGTAGAACAGAGGAAAACACAGCTAAAAGAAGACTTCTTAAATTATAAGAAGGATTATTTGAGACAGAAATTAAAATTAATGAAAGAACAAACAGAAGCATTAAAAACTATTGCTAAAGAACTCTCTAAATGAATGAGATTCATAAGTTTATAATTGTTTTGGATAATCATTCAAGAGCTAATCATTTTCTTATGATTTGTCAATGATATTATTATAATTCCATGCATTTCTTAATATGTTAATAATGGAACTTCATAAATGAAATTCTAATTAAGGGAATAAAGTCCAGGTAATTTAATATAATTAATTACTTGGTCTGCATTTATGCCAGTTGTAAATATAAGGAATATAGAAATAAGACCTTAAATGTTGTAATTACAACTAATCATTTGATGGTTTATTTGCTCTTCACCACATTCCAATTAAAAACAATTTACGAAACTTGCCAAAGTCAAAAATGTAGTAAGTATACTTTTATTCTTTTATTATTGGTTACGAAAATATAAAAGGTTATATTTGAAAATAATAAAGTGTAAATTATAGTTGCATGTTTTTTCTCTGAATTGAAGGAATAGTGTGAGGGAGGAGACTAACTTTTTAGAATATAACATTAAAAGATGAAACATTTCGACTCTTTCTTATTGCTGGCAGGAAAATATAATTGCATTACTGTAAGATAATTCTAAGTAAAAAATTTAGAGACAGTTGCTACTAAAATGTGGCATAAAAAACATTAATCTCAGTATTGGGCTAAATGTGATATCTAACTAGGCATTACTACGTTTTGTAGTTAGTAAATATAATTATTAATTCATAAAAAATCTTCAACTAGTAGAATGGCAATGTGTTCCTTATTTGACAACCTTCTTAGAGATAAATCATGTTATGGATTGTGAAGTCAAACTAGATATTAAAAGGAAGATTGTCGATTTGCAACAAATTCTGGATTTCGTAATTATCTATATACCTAATTATATGCAAGGATAATCATAAAAAATCTTTACATCTTAATTGAGGAACCTCCTGGAACTCAAAATATAGTATATCTTTTGACACCAATTGTGTACAGTATTCAATTGTTTAAATTTTGGCTAAAATTTCAAGAATGTGATTGGTCATTTAGTATATTTGTTATAATGATCAATCAATTAGCCAGTTTGTGTGTTTTATTTTGCAATATAGAAATGAAATAGAAATACTCATTTTGTTTTGGATTCTCAATTCAGAGATCTACTCTACTTTCTGTTACTTCTTCCTGAGACTATATTGAAATCAAAAAGCCAGAGATACAAACGTTTAGAGAAATATCTGCTATATATCCGTAAATAGTTCAGACACTATTACGGTATCTGAAAAATAATACTTTTCGATATTCCTTATGAATTTGTTGCCCTAGATTCAGTCATTTCATATAGTCATATATTTAATGTATGAATCTAGGGCAAGTGGCGTTAGATATTATTTTTTTCATTGGTGGGTCATCTCTTACTAATAAAAAAACCGGTCTTTTTATAATACCTATCGATAGGACTAATATTAAGGAACAAATTCTTTGTACAGGCCAGTCAGCTAGAGATGATGTTAGAGAACGAAAAAGAATGTGACAATCAAAGATAGATTCACTGCTACTGTATTATCCGTTATTTACAAGTTTAGTAGGCGATTCTTTGATTGATTGCGCCCGCTTTGCGATTTGTTGCCATACTACTTTAAATATATAATAATGTCAATGTTTATGACGCGCAGTCTTATGTAGATTGCAACGACAAAAAAAAACTATGGTGAAACCGTACAACCTTATTCCAATAAATTTTCGAATTTTTTATTTATGTTGAACATGCTCAGCTCAATTAATAATTTTTCATGTTTATCATGCTCATAAATATTTTTTTTGGGTAAGTAAGTGAAATAGTATGTTCAGGTTTTTGTTGAAACTTAAAAGTTAAGACTTTATGTATCCGTACGTAATTTCTTTAGTGACAACGGTTTAAAAGAAACATTTTGTCCACTTCAAATCAGCAATGGACACAGAATAATTAAAAAGGCATAAAGGAAAAATATAATACGCATGAAAAAAATAGCTACATACATACGACATACACTCTTCCTTAGCTATCGATAGTAATTGTCATATCCCATACCTTTTTTAACATTGAGCGATACGATTGCGGTTATCGAATTGCATTTTTTCTAGGCCTTCAGGGCTTTGTTGTTATATGGGGCTGAATCCTCGTATAGTGTGCACCCTTAGTCTTACTACTACGTGACTACCTTAATTTATTACCACACCTTAAGTATATTTCGAAGTAATAGTCCATGCAGTTGACCGCTTTCTTTATTTTATTTTATGATTCACCAATGTTTGATAACATTTTAACTTAGTTTTATTTATTATTGCTTGTCACATGGATATGTAGGTGTTAAAAAAGTAAACTAGAATATTGAGCATGTGAAACCCTGCAAGAGGACTGCAAATATAGGGGCGCGAGACTGATCTAATAGAGATATTGAGTTGTTATACTTTGATTTACTACGGAGTCACTCTTTCATTGTCGCCACGTCTACTTTGCGCTCAAAGAAAATTCGTGACTCCTTTCTCCGTTGCACTGCTAGATCATGGAGTTCCTTACCAGGACACGTATTCCCTCCTCAATACAACATGGGTTCCTTTAAAAGAGGTGTGAAAAAGCACTTTTTCGGCCGGCATTGTGAGGATGGCTGGGGCAGTATGTCGCATGCTACCATAGGTTCGAATATGGACTCCTCTACTGCTTATCATCAGGTGGCGTCGAGTCCTTAGCTGAGCATTTTATAAAAAAACTAAAAATCAACAAGAAATGAATTTTACAAATTATTATTTACAATAAAATAACTTTGTAACATTGTTTATTTTCTTAAATTTAAACTTTCTAAAAAGATTTTTTAAATCCTTTAGGGAATTTAAGGAATAAATCCTAAACAAATTACGGAAAAACGAAAATTATAAATGGAAATACGCTATGTAGTTGACTTCAAAAACTTATTGGTAATGGAGTTTCTTGCGCATAATGGCGGGGTTGATTAGGTGTGTGTATTTTATTTCGTATATTTTGTTATAACAAATCACTAAAGTGATAAAAAATGTTTATAAATCCCAATTTATAAACATTACTAATACATACATAATAGTGGACGTGTAATTACACCAATAGTTACACGCCTAAAATTATCGTTACATCATGCAATATATGAAATACATAATTAAATATGGATTGGTGACTTACGTGAGAGTTTTCAGTGTTTCATTACCATTTATTCATTTGTATTGTTAGTTAATTATTTTTTATAATTGATGTATCATTCAAATTTTATTATCAATTCATTAAAAAAAATCACTTTAACATTATTATATCATTAAATTATCATTTGCATATTAGAATTGGAATTGGAACAATTTAACCAAAACAAACATTATCAAAATTTTTGTCGTAAATCTAATGATAATGCCTGCAATAAGTCTAAAATAAATAAAGTAAAAAAATAAAAAAAAACTACGCAAGATATGGGATTCAGTTTCCTTTGCCCTCCCTTTAATGAGGAGAAATAAAAAAACAACAAATAAATGACAATTGCGTCCAAGGATAAATACCACTGAGCATATATAAATATTGGAAAGGCTTAATAACTTGAAAGTATTTTATACATACTGATAATTGTTACGAAAAAACTGTGATGTTACCTATGTTTTGCAATGGTTGAGAAATATTGCAATTTTGTAAAATCTTGTTCATCAAGTGAAATTATCGACAAAGAATCGAGAATAAAACATACAGCTTTGAGTGGGGATGAAGCTCGAACTATATATCAAAATGTAATAAATTCTGAAGCTAATAATGAAACGAAGGCCATCATCAACCCTTATGTGTCAAAAACTTGTTCTAAGTATCAAATAAATAAAACGGAAATTTCAGATAAGGATCTGTTCTTGTCAGTTCAAAATAATGACATTGAAACATTAAAGTTGGCTTTGCAAAACTGTCCAGATAAGATAAATAGTCGAGATAGTTATGGTTGGAGTTTACTTATGATTGCATGTCAGGCCAACAATATTGAAGTAGTGGAAGAGCTATTAAAACATGGTGCCGACACTTCTGTAAGGGATAAAGCAGGAAACTCTGCTCGAAGTTTGATAATAAAAAACAAGAATTATAGATTAGCTGAAATATTTTTAAGCAATAACAGTACTAATAGCTTAGTTAAAGGTGTTAATATGAAGTTGCCGAAAAGACAAAGAAAGGCAGAAAAAATCTTTTGTGACATTTGTAAAATACAAGTTGATGTTAGTAAAGATGACCACTTATCATCCACAATTCATAATATCAATCTCAGTAAAGGTAAAGAAATACCTACTAACTATATAATTCCTAAATCCAATAGAGGATATCAAATGATGATTAAAGTTGGTTGGGACAAGGAATCTGGTTTAGGCCCAGATGGATCAGGAAACAAGTACCCAATTAAAGCGGTTCAAAAGAAAGACCGGAAAGGTTTGGGGCATAGTAAAAAGCCATCAGAATGTACTGAGAAATCAGAGGGTATAAAATTTAAAAATAAAAGAACAATAAGTAGGGAAAGTGATGATAACAGAAAGATGGAAGTAAATTTTAGAAGACAATTTTATTAATGTCCGTATGACCTTCGGTTTTAGTTTTATTTTATAGAATATCAAATAAAAATCTGAATAAAACTTTATATTTATGTTTGTAAAATATAATATATGAATACTCTAAAACATTTTGTTGTGATTTATTTATAACTATTGTAGTGTAGACAACTTAACTATCATGTCATGCAAAAGTAATATTATAGAACATTTGCTAATCTAATATAAATTAGGTAAACAATGTTTGACATTAGATACAAATTAACATTTTCTTTTATTCTAATGTAATACTTAACAAGAATATATAACCTTTTCTTATATAATAAAAAATATCAAAGATTGGGAGCTACCCAATCAAGGAATTTAACAGCAATTTCAAAGCCCATAAAGCATGCTGCATTTGCAGGGAAAGCTCTGATCATTACTGGTGTCACACCTTTATATAAAGCTTTAGGACCTTCTCTTTCCATCAACTGTTTAAATACATCTCTCATTCCATTTGGATAGGTGCCTTCTGGTGCTGTTTGCAGTCTACTTTTCAAAACATCTGCTGGCATTGCCACAAGCCAGTTTGCAATCCCAGCACATCCTCCTGCCACTATGGTAGCCAATACTTTCATTTTTGCACTAGCCTCTTCAGGCACAAGAACTTCTTTTACCCATTCATAAGTCATGAAATACATGCCACTTGCAGGCACATCCCTTAATATTGTAGCAACACTGCCTTTGTATATGCTTCTAATTCCACCTTCTGCATACAACTGCTTAGCACAATCAATCATACCATTGTATCTTTGTGGAACATGTCCACCTTGCTGGATCTGTAAAAGGCATTTTATTCTTTCACCAGGTGCCATGATGGAAGTAGTGAAAATACCAGAGAATGCGCCTGCGGCAAATAACTGCGTTTTTGACAAGGCTTCACTATCATTATTCTTCACCAGTTTTTTACCAATACCAAACCCTAGGAAACTAATAGCAAATATTGGTGCTACACCAGTTAGGGGAGCTGACATACCCTTGTAAAGACCTCGGAAGCCTTCTCTATGAATAGTTTTCTTAAAACAATCCAAAGTGCCTTCGTACAAGGCCACTTCACCCGGTTTGGGTACTGGCATCGTTTGGAGTCTCACTTTTATAGTGTCCATAGGATGTCCTGCCAAAACTGTACATACTCCACCAAACCCACCACTTAAAAAATATTTAGCTGGGCTGCTTTTTTCTGACATATCGTTGTAATAATTTTTAATCAGGGAGAACAAAAAGTTAACTTTTGTATACTTGTCGAACAAGTTTAGACAACGAAACTTGAATAAACGTCAAAATGTCAAAGTCCAAGTAGATAGGTATTTTAGTATGAAGATAGGATATCTATTGCTTTATGTTGAAATTTATGTTTTGAAATGCAAGCCACCACATTTTTCTTCTATACATGGTTCGTTTAATGGGTGCGTTTGTGGGTTGTGATTTGCGATTCTTTTATTTATGAAGTGCTTCACAAAATGGTAAAATCAATATACTTCCGCATTGTAATAGCTAAACGTTCTAAGGGATCTCCGCGAGGCAAACGGGTAAATTATACTAGTATCCCAAAGTCATTACTAAAAAAGAAATAACTATGTATAACATGGCTGTATAGGCTTTAGTTCCTTTAGCCTTCACTTTTATAAGATGGGAGAACTTATCATATAAACAAAGATTTCAAAGTTCTGTATATTTTATTTCATACATAGAATTGTAGTGAATTTTATGTTATGAAATAAGTGTAGTTACATGCCAAAAAGGATCGTAATATCGTGCAATGTATGGTTTATTAAACATTCAGCTTTAATTTGTGACTTACATGTGATTTTTCAGTGTTTCATTTCCATTTATTCAATCATTTGTAGGATAAGTTCATTATTACTTTTAACATCACATTATCATTTCATTCTCATTTGCGCATATTTCATCTTAATCATTAATACAACATTTTATTTCGGTATCAATTCATCGTAATCGCTTACATTTCACACTATTACTATTACATTACATAAGTGAAATTTTCATATATTATTACATACATAAAAATTTCACTTATTAACATGGCTTATGGCGGCGTCTATCATTATCTCCATTGGGTTAAGGGATAAGTTACCATCCCGGCACCAATATAGAAGAAATAACTACATACATATGGCCAGTTTCCTTTGCTTTTCCTATCATAGGGATAATTTCACAACATAAATGAGAAGTTTAATGGCGGGAGTGGTTCGGTGTTTATTTCGTATATTGTGTAGTAGTGAAGTTTTAGTAATTATTATTAAAATAAAATTATATTTTCGTATCATTTTATCGTAATTGCTTATAATGCATTCCGTTTTCAAAAATCTTTGCTCATAAGTCATTACCAAATGACGGGGCCTACCATTAGTGGCCAAAATCTCCTTGGGGCAAAGCGAGACATTACATCGGTATCTTGGGGCCAGCAATAAAGAAATAATTGCATAAGAATTGGCTGTATGAGCTTCAGTTTTCTTTGTCTTCCCTGTAATACGGAGAATAAAACAAACAAAACAACAATAATCTATCAAATTTGTTTCAAATATTGTGCAAAAATATTATTAAATAAAAGCGTACTTGTTGCAAATGCGAATTAGTTGTAATATGATTTGTACCAAGGAAGAAATAGAAAAAAAACGTTTGGCAGCTTTACAAAAACGACAAAATAGATTATACAATCAGTTTAATTCACCACAAAAACCTGCGAACACTGTTTCTGCTTCTGAAAATCTTGTATCATCTGGTGGTCCGATTAAAAGTGATAAAGCCTATAGTAGTTTTCATCCTTATGCGAATGCTGCCAGTAGTTCTAAATCAGAAAATACTGTTTCTTTTGGTAGAGTTATCAGTGGAACAGTTTATTTGATATCTGAAGAAAGATTTGAAGTTAATCCATCAGAGTTTTGTACTCCTCTTGTTAATGTTTTTAAAACAATACCATCTAAAACCTATGGTAAGACTTGTATTGTTATTACGTATTTTATTAGCTAGTCTTATTATTATACCTTTCATCCCTTACCAGCCAGCCACCAGCTGGTAAGTGTCCTGTGAATTTACAGCTGAGGTGTAGTAATAATAATAATAATAAAAATCTCATTCAATACTGGAGAAACATAGCAAATGTTTGTTGTGTAAATAGTTAATGCTGTTCCTTAATTTGTATTTTAGTGTTGTCTTATTTCTAATCTTTGAATATAAGGTGAGGTGTAATTTGTAACCCTCCCTTCTCTCTTGCAACCACAATCCAATAGCTTACAGCTATGCCAGTGATTACATCAGCCCATCTTTTCTGTACCTGCCTCTTTTTCTTTTTCCATCTGGTCCCTTTCATTTTGTTGCTTTCAGTGTCTCTGCTACATAACCAGACTCACACACACAGGCTTTTTATTAATATAAAAAATAATTAAAAAGCTTGTATTTTCTTATTAACAATATAACAATCAACTAAAGTTTAACTTTTAATGTATGAAATAATTCCCTATAAGAATAAGATTCTTTAAATGGTATGCCTTTTGGCATAGGCCTTCTCCAAGTTTTCCTTATGTTTTATTAATTTTGGGAAGTTCTCTGCTATACTTAAAACCAGCACACATCCATCTACACTTTGGAATGCTAGAAAAAAATTAAGAATGAAAAGCTTCTCCTTATATGCCATCTAAAAATAGTCTATGGTTTCATAAAAGATGTGTAAATTAAATATAGTGAGGATGAATATCTGTGTTCGGGTCATGGAATTTTTTATGTTTAGTTGATTATGTTTATTTTATTTTGTATGTCTATTTCTCCATTATCTAGTGTCTAGAAGAAAGGTCCTTGATGATGCTTAATATGGACTAGATAGGAGTCGTGACTGTGAGAAATATATTAAACTATAAACCAAGCTTTTTCAAATCTTACAGATCCCTGTACCAAGCTCTGGAATTTCTCAATCAAGGACTACCATGAGTTTATGAAGAAAGTGACACCTTTAGCACCCTATGTAGTATTGGGTGGGCTTCCAAATTATGTTTTAAAGGTAATTTTAGTATTATATTTAGACAACATGAGTTCTTTTATGTATTTAACACAGAGCCAAGTCAATATTAAATACTGCAGGAATGATTTATCTTAATAATTACAGATACTTCAAGAATCAGTCATAAACCCAGAAAGTATTGATTTGACACCAATAGAAGCTACATTGCGAAACAAATTAATGCCATTTCAAGAAGATGGGGTGAGGTTTGTACAGTTAATTATGATAAATTTCCTGCATCCAATAAAGAAATTTGATAATCGACTGTCCTGGTGTTCCTTCAGGCTAACTGATAATTAGACTAAATCACCTACAAAATATGATCCAATCATCATCAACAGCCATCTAACTGTCACACATGTTAGGAGTAATAATAAATTTTGACCCACTCAGGGACTTGTTATCGTAATCAGAACCAGTGCTCATGAACTACTACTCGAACGAGCTCATCACTATTATTGTTCCAGCGCAATGATATAGAAAGAAATCACTGGCGATAATGAATCTGCGAATCTACCATAGTCAAAGACTATGTATTGATCAGCACTAAATTTAGTCCAATAAAGGAAGTTTGCAAGAAAAAATTATACAACTGGCTACATTTTGCAGGACACACATTATAGTCCAATGCTATTTACGCAGATTTACACTATTCCCGACGAAGTAGCTAAATTATTAATTAAGATTTATATTAACTTTTAGATTCGGAATTTCGCGTAGCGGGCGATGCATGATAGCAGATGACATGGGTTTAGGCAAGACTTTTCAAGCGCTAGCTATAGCGAGCTACTACAAGCACAACTGGCCTTTACTTATTGTCACTACATCTTCTATGAGGTAAATATTAAAACTGAACGTGTTCGCAGTTTAGGTAACTAATTACGATAGGTATTATGAACCGGGGTAAAAGAAAGCTGGCATGTTTATTTATGAATTTTTATATGTATATCACTATATTTTATATAGAAAATAAAATATTTATTGGAACTAAGTAACGAAGAGTATTTTAGGGCGTTAATAACTCTATAGTGCTCAATCCCGATGGTTATAATAAATTATAAAGATTTCTAGTAAAGTAGAAGAACATAGGAATTTCTATGAGCTACACAAAAAGAAAAAAATTAATGAAGTGTTATTCCAAGTAGTTCTCTCTCTTTTTGTGAGTGTGCGTGTGTGTGTCTTGGATTTGAAGTATTTAATATTGTAATTTAATATAAGTTTACAGTATTATTATCACCTTTTTATTATAAATATATTCTGGACCATCCAAAATTTACTTGGAAGATCGACCATTGTACTTGGTTGACTTTAACTAAGATTAATAAAATTTAAAATAGAGTGGATATGATTTGGCTATAACACATAATTATATTATGTATTATTGAAGAGAGACATGGCAAAGTAAGATCCACGAGCTCCTGCCCTCAGTGCCTATGATGAACATTGCGACGCTCACCACTGGGAAAGATACGCAACTCGTCGCGGATCGACAGGTATCAGTAATATAAAAACACTCAAACATACAGATCAAATTTAAATATTCAAGTAATTGAGATATTTACATTTACATAAAATTAGTTATTTCTGTTACATAATTTTTTGGATCTTACTAAATCTATAAAAAAAAGATTATGTTTATAAAATGTTTATATTTACTAGATAAAAAAATGTTAATTGTGTTGTTAAATTTGCTTTGTTATAAATAAAGTAAATTATAAATCTAATGTTATAAATATAATTGGAACTGTCAATGTGACTACAATTCTTACTACTTTCTAATACAAGTTTTTCAAACTTAAAAGGAGAGGTATGCATTCTTAAAACTTTGTGTAGTAAATAAAGTAATTTATGATTTGTTTTTTTAATTTTGAATTATCTTCACATATACAGATCAAATGTAATGCATCTTCCTAAATTTTTTCTCAAAACAAAAATGTCAAATAACTAATTTATATACGTTAAAAGAGTAAGGCAGTAGACAATTTCATGAGGACATGCAGGTGTGTGCTTCGAATCCACGTTTTTAAAGTTGTAAATTGATTACACCGCGTTCTTAATTAATACTCTTTTTGAGGAACATCTCAGACAATTGAGAATAAGTATATTTTCTTAAGCAAACGTTAATGTTATTTTTTTAGCAAACGCAGGAAAAACTTGGATATGTTATTACCTCAATAATATATCATTTATCAACTAAATATTTATATCGCATAAATAAAAAAATATTTTAGTATATTATTTTTATTTAATTTTTGTTGATTTAAACTAACTGTAGACTTGATTGATTGAGACTTTTGTCGACAAATACGGTATTAATTACATCATATGAACTTTGTAGTTTTGATAATAAAGTAAAAATAATTAGCAGCTATCTTTTATGCACTGAGAGTACAGGATGCGTTGCAATTTTAGACGAATGCTGGGTTTCAATAATATATCTACAGATTTTTGTTTCCATCCGTAGATATATTATTGCAACTCAGCAGTAGTCTTTGTGTATATCTATGGTAAGGTAATCAATCTCATTACAGACAGAGGTTGTAATCGTGAGTTACAAGATCACGAGCATGCATACAGATTTGTTGAAAAATAAAAGTTTTGGAGTTGTTATTATTGTAAGTAAACTTTATTATGTTTTACCGCCTTTGTTGTCTATTGGTTTAGATCACCTACCTCAAACCAAAAGGTAAAATTTTTGGGAATACAATCATATAAACTCTTATAGTGAGATTTACTTGAATAGATTAACAATAATAATATAATTATGTATTTGGATCATAACATAAGTAAATTTAAGAAAAATAAGTATTTTATAAAATAGAAAAGGATATTGCTTTATTGTATATACATCAACCGATAAAGGTAGCATAACTTAGTCTTCAGTCCCGCGATATGATGAAAATTGTGTTATTTAAATAAAAGCTTTCATGTTTTTTTTCAGGACGAGTCTCACTACCTTAAATCCCATAAAGCACAATGCACGGTAGCTTTAAGTAGTATAACCAAGCAATGCTCGAGGCTCATCCTCCTGAGCGGGACTCCCGCTCTTAGCCGACCGGCAGAGCTGTATACGCAGCTCGCACTGATCGCACCCAAGATTTTTGGCTCATACACTGAGTACGGTAAATAAATTCATTTAATTTTTTTATTATTGAAACTCATCCAAATTTATGTCTTCACTGTCCTTTATGATATTTTTCCCTTAAAATGGGTAGGCAAAGGAATCAAGCCCATGTAGTCCTTTCAATCGGGTGTGTAATTAATTAAATTATATTGATATAATTCTCTTACGGCCTTGTAACAATTTTATGACGTATTTAGTCACAGTTTTGTTTGATCTCTTGTTTTAATTTAAAATGCTAATTCAAAGAACGTGGCTAAATACTATGATTATTAGTACATATACCCATTTTTAACACTTTAAATCGTATTTATATTTGTAATATGAGTGACAAATTGTCATTTGTACGTTAATGCTATGCGAACTTCCAATGATGTTACCTCCAAACATAGTTAGATAAGAATTATTTCACTCTTAATGTAGGTAAGCGCTACTGCGCCGGTAAGCAGACAAACTTTGGATGGGATATGAGCGGGCAGTCGAATCTGACAGAGCTGCAGATTATTCTGCAGAGGCGGTTCCTCATCAGGCGCACAAAGGAACAGGTCCTTACCAAACTCGAGGGCAAGACCAGGTAGCTATCTAAGTAAGAATTTGGGTTAAATTTACTTTTTTACCTCTACAATGTTATATTTGGAAAATTTCAGGTCTTTAATAGGGTGATGGTCTTTTTTGTCATGAATCTAACGTTTAGTCTTATAATTTGATTAAGCTTTGGAAGCTCAAATGTCTCTCAATTTAAATAGTTATCGTTATTTATTAGAGTAGAAAAAAGGTAATTGTCATTAGAGACATTGACAAGATATAAAAATAGATTTATTTTGTACGACTAACAAAATTATGAAGAGTAGTGAATACAAGCGATTGAATTCTGGATTGTGATCTGTGCTATCGCGCGCATCGTATTAAATATATCTAAAATGAAAGCTTTTCTAAGTGTCAACTATCTTGACGGTTTAAAGACATTGTATCCATTTCATATTGAATTCGAATAAAAGCGAGGCAATTAACTTAATTTTAGTTTACCGGTTTTACTTTGCCGGTAGAATAGACATTATTTTCTTATTAACTACATTTTTGCAGAGAGACTGTGTTATTAGATCAATCATTACTTAACTTTAGTAAAGAGAATGAGAAAGATCTGTCTCAAATGGCGCAAGCATACAAAAGCACAAAATCATCAGATAAGCATGCTGCACTCCTTAGCTACTTCAGTGAGACCGCCAAAGTCAAAATACCAGCCATTTGGTGAGTATAAACAGTTTTAATGACTCTGCTGTCAGTTTGCATACAATTAGACAGATTACGATCGCGACTGTACAATTCGTTCATGAGTATATTATATATATATTACATATTAAGTTCTTATTTTGTTTATGTTCTTATTTTAAAACACATTATGCAAAATAATGATTAATAATATTGATTAAATAAGCAGTATCTTTGTACAATTCTCTAATATTCTGTTGTCCTTTTAATTGTCTTTGTGTGTACATAAATTGTTAAATAAATAAATAAATATTTAAAATACTAATTAATTCATCAAAACAATTTAATAGTAAACTACGCACTTTTTATATATCTATATATCTTCTACAGACTCAATGTCTATGCTTATACTCTACATTCAAAATAAGTAAAAATGACCTCTATGATAGTGACATCACTTTGTCTAGCAATCAAGAATTTTGGTCCAATTTGTAACATTGTCTTTTGTTTTGTGCAGTAAATATCTAAAACAGCTGTTGAGCGAAGAGCTTGAAGACAAATTCCTGGTGTTCGCTCACCATAGAAACATGATCGAAGCTGTGTGCGATACTCTGGACCGGCTTGAAGTACACTACATATGCATCGTAGGATCTACTCCGCCATCTTCAAGAGCAGTATGTAGCTGTATAATATAATTTTTATAGTTTTTACATGGTGATAAATGATCTAGGCCATATAAGTTTATATAATATATCCTTGCATTTTAATGTTTCAACAAGATCCATTTAAACGTTGTTTCTCTAATTTGTACAAGAATTTCTAGCAGACTTGTACAGGCTAATTGGGGGTAAATTCTGATTTAGTAGGTGAAAACCGCTTTAAAAATAATATTTCGCAGTGTGGACTTGCAAAGAAGTAATTTTAGCTTAGTAATTTATTCGGGAACCTTATGTACTCTGGCACTGCAGCTTTAAGTGATGTACTCACGTTATTATTGTCGCCAGGAGCTGGTGGATCGGTTCCAGCACGGCAGCGTCCGCTGCGGCGTGCTGTCGACGACGGCCGCCAACGCCGGCCTCACGCTCACGGCCGCCAGCCTCGTCCTCTTCGCTGAGCTGCACTGGAACCCTGGGGTGAGCCAACCCTCAACAACACTTAGCATCCCTCGGGTCGATTAACCTTACCCGGGTCTATTCAAAAAGACCTTGGATTCGAGTGTCGAGTGTCGGCTTTCATTCAGATAAGAGCACAAATAATGGAGATATCAATATGTCATATAAGGGATATATTTTATAATATTCTCGCCTCGTTAAAGGGATATGATTATATAAGTGCGAGCAGCGAGTTGTAGTCATGTGCCACGTGTCGCAAGTTGGGACTCTGTCTAGTCGCAGATGTGATATTTGTATGTGAACTATAATTTTAGATTAGCTGTGTGTGTGTGTGTGTATGTGTCAGATCCTGACGCAGGCGGAGGCGCGCGCGCACCGGCTCGGGCAGGCGCGCGGCGTGCGCGTGCGGTACCTGCTGGCGGCCGGCACCTGCGACGACCACATGTGGCCGCGGCTGCAGCACAAGCTGACCGTCAGTCTAAGTATAGCGCACGGTGACAGTACCTGCTGGCGGCCGGCACCTGCGACGACCACATGTGGCCGCGGCTGCAGCACAAGCTGACCGTCAGTCTAAGTATAGCGCACGGTGACAGTACCTGCTGGCGGCCGGCACCTGCGACGACCACATGTGGCCGCGGCTGCAGCACAAGCTGACCGTCAGTCTAAGTATAGCGCACGGTGACAGTACCTGCTGGCGGCCGGCACCTGCGACGACCACATGTGGCCGCGGCTGCAGCACAAGCTGAGCGTCAGTCTAAGTATAGCGCACGGTGACAGTACCTGCTGGCGGCCGGCACCTGCGACGACCACATGTGGCCGCGGCTGCAGCACAAGCTGACCGTCAGTCTAAGTATAGCGCACGGTGACAGTACCTGCTGGCGGCCGGCACCTGCGACGACCACATGTGGCCGCGGCTGCAGCACAAGCTGACCGTCAGTCTAAGTATAGCGCACGGTGACAGTACCTGCTGGCGGCCGGCACCTGCGACGACCACATGTGGCCGCGGCTGCAGCACAAGCTGAGCGTCAGTCTAAGTATAGCGCACGGTGACAGTACCTGCTGGCGGCCGGCACCTGCGACGACCACATGTGGCCGCGGCTGCAGCACAAGCTGAGCGTCAGTCTAAGTATAGCGCACGGTGACAGTACCTGCTGGCGGCCGGCACCTGCGACGACCACATGTGGCCGCGGCTGCAGCACAAGCTGAGCGTCAGTCTAAGTATAGCGCACGGTGACAGTACCTGCTGGCGGCCGGCACCTGCGACGACCACATGTGGCCGCGGCTGCAGCACAAGCTGAGCGTCAGTCTAAGTATAGCGCACGGTGACAGTACCTGCTGGCGGCCGGCACCTGCGACGACCACATGTGGCCGCGGCTGCAGCACAAGCTGAGCGTCAGTCTAAGTATAGCGCACGGTGACAGTACCTGCTGGCGGCCGGCACCTGCGACGACCACATGTGGCCGCGGCTGCAGCACAAGCTGAGCGTCAGTCTAAGTATAGCGCACGGTGACAGTACCTGCTGGCGGCCGGCACCTGCGACGACCACATGTGGCCGCGGCTGCAGCACAAGCTGAGCGTCAGTCTAAGTATAGCGCACGGTGACAGTACCTGCTGGCGGCCGGCACCTGCGACGACCACATGTGGCCGCGGCTGCAGCACAAGCTGAGCGTCAGTCTAAGTATAGCGCACGGTGACAGTACCTGCTGGCGGCCGGCACCTGCGACGACCACATGTGGCCGCGGCTGCAGCACAAGCTGAGCGTCAGTCTAAGTATAGCGCACGGTGACAGTACCTGCTGGCGGCCGGCACCTGCGACGACCACATGTGGCCGCGGCTGCAGCACAAGCTGAGCGTCAGTCTAAGTATAGCGCACGGTGACAGTACCTGCTGGCGGCCGGCACCTGCGACGACCACATGTGGCCGCGGCTGCAGCACAAGCTGACCGTCAGTCTAAGTATAGCGCACGGTGACAGTACCTGCTGGCGGCCGGCACCTGCGACGACCACATGTGGCCGCGGCTGCAGCACAAGCTGAGCGTCAGTCTAAGTATAGCGCACGGTGACAGTACCTGCTGGCGGCCGGCACCTGCGACGACCACATGTGGCCGCGGCTGCAGCACAAGCTGAGCGTCAGTCTAAGTATAGCGCACGGTGACAGTACCTGCTGGCGGCCGGCACCTGCGACGACCACATGTGGCCGCGGCTGCAGCACAAGCTGAGCGTCAGTCTAAGTATAGCGCACGGTGACAGTACCTGCTGGCGGCCGGCACCTGCGACGACCACATGTGGCCGCGGCTGCAGCACAAGCTGACCGTCAGTCTAAGTATAGCGCACGGTGACAGTACCTGCTGGCGGCCGGCACCTGCGACGACCACATGTGGCCGCGGCTGCAGCACAAGCTGACCGTCAGTCTAAGTATAGCGCACGGTGACAGTACCTGCTGGCGGCCGGCACCTGCGACGACCACATGTGGCCGCGGCTGCAGCACAAGCTGACCGTCAGTCTAAGTATAGCGCACGGTGACAGTACCTGCTGGCGGCCGGCACCTGCGACGACCACATGTGGCCGCGGCTGCAGCACAAGCTGACCGTCAGTCTAAGTATAGCGCACGGTGACAGTACCTGCTGGCGGCCGGCACCTCACCAAGTTGCCTATTTAAACCTACTTATGCTGTAAATGCCATCTGCAGCCTAAAACATACGTGAAACGACTAAGTAGGGAATAATATCCTGGAAGATATGTGGGTTTCTTCCTCGGTACAAACGTTAATACTCTACATTTACTGGTAACAACCGCGTAGGACGTATATGTATATGTCTTCATAAATGTATGTTATCTTCAGGTACTCAATAGCGTGGGGTTGAGCAGAGACACTTTTGAGAACACCACTACGAAACATCAGGTAAATAATTATTGTAGAAGTACTTATTTCATTGATAATTATGTTTTGTTTGGCAAACAATAAATTCAGTGTGTACATTGAAAACCAGCGTCAAAGCATTGGATTATTAGGATGCTTTTGATGTAACATGAATTTTATTAATGCTGACCTCGAAAAACTAATAGTATTTGCAGTAAGGATGCTTTTTGATGAAACTAATTTAGTGTAAAATTTAGAAGAGTGACATGAATTTTATTAATGCTAAGCTAAACTATAATGCGCTAGTTTCATGAATATATCACTAAATATAAGGTTTAGTACACCATTGTATGATAAGATTTGTATTAATATTAATAAAAATTATATATATATACTAATTATTATATTATGTTACTAAGTAACTTACCTTTTATTTTTATTATTAATATCAACATTATTAATATTAATTTTGCATTTGTCGTTGAATTTTTATAATTTGTATTGTAATATGTACATCACTATAATTGTTTTTTCTTAATGTTTATAAAAAAAAGGTTATTAAACCGTTTACATTGACATAATATTTAATACAGCTATGAACAGAGTTCCTACACGATGTATAAAAAATACCACGGCGTGACATTATTCTGCTTTATCCGATTTTAAGGAGCGTGCGGGTTCAAAAATGTGCTTCTCAAATTGTAATATGTCGGAGAGTTTCCACGTTATCGACAAATTTAGTTTACGAATGATTCTATCGTCATGCTGTCTTTCAATAACACTGTTTGAGTTAGTTTTTGCTTCAAATACCAGATGGCGCTGTGTTGAGAAAGCAGACTGAACAAAAAATTGATTATCTTGCCTTTTATATATTATTTAAGACTACTATTTTGACTTATTATCAAATGACTATTAATCGTTATCTATGGATATGCAGCTTACCTTAATAATTGTTACATAATTGTTACAGGAATCTAAAAACAACCTTACACAATATCTAAGTCCTGTAAGCTTTAAGAATAAAAATGATTACATACCGGGAACTAATATAAGGAAAGGTACGCTTAAAAGCGATAACCCTGGAATTGAAGATAAGACTGAATTACCTAAAAATGATGTCAAGATTAATGCCACACATGGCGAACAGTATTGTAATACAGAGACAGAGATAGAGTCAAATAATATGCTCTGCAATGATATCACAGTGCCTGAATCATTTTTAGATGATGATGAAGATGATGAGTTGTTAGCTAACTTAGATTTATGATATACAATTAACTTGTTAACTTAAAATAAATTATTTTTTGTATAAATTATGATATTTTATTTTTGTCGTTTTCAATTAATAATATAAAAACAATTTTGTTTATATTGTTAATTAGCTGTAAAACAGATAATATTAATTTGATTACCATTCATTCTTTTTATAAAAACATTAACTGATGATTGCCGTCGACTCAACAACTTCGGACTAGTGATAAGTCTTTTTTTGCGTTCAATACCGGTACCGATACGCTTAGTTAATTTAAATTAGTCGTGTCAGTATTTTTAAATTTCATTAATATTAGAAGTTACAGACTTTGGATGACGTTATTATAAGTTATTAAAATTGATAATGAAAGTTTATTAATAGTGTTAATAATCTTTGTTAAAAAAGTAGGTATTGAATGCAGGGTGGGGTTTCCCTGAACATAGACATACTGAATAGAGCAAGAGTTACCTGAGCATATTCAATGCTTCGTTTGTCTTTAAACACATACTTGACACTTTTAATTCAAAATTATGTGAATTAAAAGTTTCAAGTATATGAGGGCCACGAAAAATATATTTTTAAGAAGTATGTCAACAAAAATTTACATAGTTCAATCTAAATTATACACTTAAAAAAATTATAGAATTTAGATTACAACCAACCAGTATTAAAAAAGTTTGTATCAAAATAGATGAAACAAACAAACGCGCGTTTTTATTAAGTTTATGGCGCAAAATTTGAAAAGTATCGTTTTATCATGTTGATATGGTGGCAAACACAAAGTAACGCCTATATATCGGCCTCGGTATCCTGCTTCTTTCCACCCATTAGGCTTGACTCAGACATTAAAGTTCAGTGCACCCCGTTCTCTTAATATGACTTCAAAAAGAAGAGAACGCAATCGAATCGCTAAATGAAAAATGATTTGACAATCATACGCGATTGCTAAGCGATAGATAATGTCAAATCGATTCGATTGTGGTTATAGATATTTATTTTGTGTCCCTCAGGATGCGAAACATAATGGAAGAGTGATTTAATGTTTATCTCCTTTCTGTTTCAATATACGTGTGGAGATAAGCATGAGGAGAAAGAGAACGATAATAATAATAATATTCTGATACTCAACCAAAGTAAATCATCATTAAGAAGCTTGTTTTATGCATACTCGAGATAACTGAGAATTATAGATAAACTAGTAATAACTATATAAATAGTCTGCCAGGCTCAAACCCAAGACCTCAGGCTAAGTAAACACGATAACCGACCACTCGACAACTACGTTTCATATAGTTCATTATTTTTTCTACATCGTTAAGCATTTGTCCTTGCAAATAAAGTTAATTGTAGGTATTAAAAAAACAACATTATAGATATGATCTAAACTAAATTGAAATAAATAAAATACCCTCTAGTATCTGACTTTCTAATGAGTGACGAAGAATACTTATCGCAAAAGATTTAGGAATAAATCGTTCCCTTAATCATACGTACGGGCCGGCTTACAACTTTACGAAATTTAAGTAAAGGATTCTGTGTAGGGCCTGTGAGGAGCACACTGAACAAATGGAACATATTCTATGTAACTGTGATGCTCTTGCCAGGAAAAGAATGGGTCTCTGGACAGGGTTATCCCAGTCCTGAAGATATAAGGTTGCTGACTATGGGTGTACTTAGTAAGTAAATAATCCATTATGGAAGCACAAAAGATTCTATTTGGTCGACGTGCTCCAGGAATAATCCTGGCACTACATACGTAAAAGATTGGAATTGAGTAATAACAGAACAGTGTATTATTGATTTTGGAGAAATTCCACTGGAATACGATTTATATGCTAATTGTTAGCGATAGAAAAGTGGACATTGTCTGTGTGTGTAAGTGTGGAACTAGATATGTGATTTGGTATTTGAATATAAATATAAAAACAGGTAACATTGCAACCTTGTTCAAAAGCGAACAGAATAAAAGAAAAAAGGTTGAGTTTAATTCTCAACACTAATGATATTTTTATTAATGCGATCGTGTGATGATTGTTTGCTTATTAATTGCGAACTGACTTATGATGTTGACGTAATGTTATTGTATACCATACAATTCAAATATAAAAACATTTGTAAAGTGTGATTTAAAATGTCAAATGAAACTACCCGTTATAGTGTAGTTATCAATGAATAATTTTGCTTAATTTTACATTTGTAACGTGAATAATAAACTTCTTTGTAAACTCTCTTGTGAGTTCATGCATAGCGCGGCCTTGATGGTGTAAATTTTGAATTCCACAGCAAATTAACTTTTCAATAAACAGTATATGGGAATCTAACAACTATTGGTCTACAATGAATTTAAAATGGGTGTACAGATTTTACGAGAAAGCACAGCCAATTACGTTCTATCATAGCTAAAGAAGTAATTTTCATTTTTTAAGAAACTGTAATTAATAAATATTCTAACATCTACGCAATAGCTGTGCTGTATAAAAATATTTTCAATATAGTTCCGCTCGTCGAAAGAAGTATTTAAGGATAGTCAACTAAATAAAATAATATTTTATGGAAAATATATCAATAATTTATTTAACAACAAAAACAACAACACAAACTATTAAATCACTGAAACCAATTATGACCAGTTCTACAAGTCATTTAAAAGTCAACGACAGCTACTGTTTCGCAGGCGTCGTTCTTCAGCTTTTGCTTACCAGCGCAGTCAAGTAAGCATTCGTTGTCGTAGGTTACTCCATCAGTACTGCATACAGGAAGAAGATTCCTTCCACAAGTACATTCGCGGGTCTTGGGAAGAGCGATAGTGGGTTCAGCGTTGACAGATTCTTGGCAAGGTCCTCGGCTAGCGATGCCTAAAGAAGGTTTATTAGCAGTCGCGCAGTTCAGCAAGCAAGGGTTGCTGTAAGTCACTCCGTCTGTCCCACAAACAGGCTTCTTTTCCCTCGTACACGTACAAGGAGGTAATTCAACAACTTTGACTTTGTCGCATAAGCCAGTGCTAGCAACTTCAGTCTTTTCGCATCTTGCCACGCAAGCGTTGGAGTACGTTTCGCCGTTAGTACCACAAACTGGTCTGTATTCTTGTGTGCAGATGCATGCGTCCATTGGAGCCTGCTCGCATTCACCTTTCTTAACTACAGTTAGACCTTTCTGGTATTTGTAGTTCTCACATTCTAAGATACATTCGTTGGAGTAGGTAACCCCATCAGAGCCACAGACTGGCCTTAGGTTCCTGGTGCACACGCACGGGGGTAGCGCCACCGTCGAGCTCACGTATAACGCAGCGACCGCTAAAATCGCTGTAAAACAAGGAAAATAATGTGGTTACGTTTCCTGTTGGACACTGTACCGTTAATAGTCTATTGTATTCACGCAAGAAATGACGCAGCGTATTCTCCGAGCATTATAATTAGAAGCATTTTTTACTAGTTGTTTGTTCTTAGTTGTTTTATATTTGTTTTGTCATGACTAATTAATTTATCAATGATTTAAATAGAATTAAATGGTACACCAAGGACTTCACTCATCTATCTTATTCTTGTCCATCCTTAGATTGTCTGGAAGAGATCGCTAATCATTGATAAGACCGCCCTTATACAATATAGCCTCTGTCTAAAAATTGTCTGTATTTGTAATTTATGGTGTACAATTTAGTATAATTATTTTATCTATTTTTAAATACTGAATCAAGAATGCAAACAAGAAATATACACTATTTTTAAACATACATTTATGTAATATTTATTGGATAATTTTATATTAACTAAGGCTCTGAAGTCTTTGGGGCAAATTGATGTTAGTACATACGTAGAAAAAGAAAAGAAAAGATTGAAGACAAGATTCTTCAAAAAAAAAATAATGATTATTCTGATGAAGTAACCGTCCTTAAGGTCACCTTCGTTAGGATCACGTATTGCAATTTTCAACATAATATTTATGTAATTTTGTTATCTTTAAATGTTTTAGTTTGACAAAGTTGTGAAATAAGTGGCCGATCCAGTTGAAGGCGGCAACTAATTATAATTCTCATTTCTCATTCGTCTAACATTCTCATCTTAGTACGTTATATAAACGATCATGTTTATCGTTAACTCGTTACCCTTGACCACCGCCGCTCATGTAACAATTAAAACATACACTGTTTGATTTGTTTATCTTTTAGTATTTCCAGATCAAAATATTACTTAATATAAATTAAGATAAAAATATTTTACGGGTGGCTAGAGATAACAAGAAACTCGGAATTCATAATAAATTATATTTAAAAACATAATATGGGTCTTCGTATTATAAGGTTATTATAATTTCAGCCTCGAAAATGAAAAATACTCAAATTATCATTGCGAAAAGTGTCTACACTCATATATATATACTCATATAAGTTCGACTATCATTGTTGATATAGTATTTCTGTAAAGTTCTTTATAGTGCGACTTTATTTTTAACATAAGTACTTACTCAATCAATATCAAATATTGTTAATGTACTAGTGCTTTTCAATTGTCATTATTTAAATCTTTTTTGTCGAAAAGATCAAATGCTTTTACGCATCATTCCTACAGGCTACAGTATGTCGCTGGTGTATATGCTCGGAGTAAAGGCGTTCCCCATTAAATATCTTACGGCGCAGGTTCGCGACGCCTTTTTGTCATTACCATAACTTGTAATTTTGACAGCTAATATGGTAGCCATTTGACATTTTCAGATCTATTAATTTTTTACAATAAATACATCTCAAGTTATTTTTTTTTCAACTTTGGAAGTTATTAGTTATCTTTTTACTTGAAAAATAATTTGAGCGATCTTCAAGGCTACTATAATAATCGCGGTACTCATTTTGACAATTGTAAAAACATCACATTAAAGCTTTTACGTCTTTTACTTACATTATAATGGACTAAAATTAGAGATCATGGGAAAATCTAGGTAGGTATTATAGGTACGCTCGGCCTTAGAAATAGCTTAAAACTTTAGTTAGTATTAAAGTTTTAAGCTATAACTAGATCGCCCAACGATTGTACAAAATTAGTTAAAAGTTTTTTTTTGTGTGTTTCTCTTTTTGAATTGGCTGATGTACAATAAAGATATATTCTATTCTAACTGAGGCGAGCTATGCCACAGCAATAAGTGCGTTTATTGCGACTATTATTGATATTAATAACAGGGTACTAAAGTGATGAGCTACTTCTGAGGCCGTCTATACATAGTTATAATTATACATCCTTTTGCCAAAGAAGTTCAATGTCACTGTAAGTAATGAGTCCCCATTGATTATTTTATTTATCCTCGATACAAATAACGGTATAATAAAAACACACAAACTCTTTTAAGCCGGCACTATTGGTATCTAGCGATTACATCAAAATAAGGCCCAGATATCTTCGCCCTCTCATCATCCCAATGTTGGGCTAGTTTCAGCCAAGCACACTGTGTAACGCAGTTGATAGGTGACTAAACTAAATTGGTCAGTCATATAAATGGCATATCTAATACATTCAAGTTTAGCTTTATATTTATAAATAACTAGATATATGGGTCAAA
The DNA here is from genome assembly GCA_943193645.1 of Acentria ephemerella. Taxonomy (NCBI): domain Eukaryota; kingdom Metazoa; phylum Arthropoda; class Insecta; order Lepidoptera; family Crambidae; genus Acentria; species Acentria ephemerella. The sequence continues at coordinate 2,261,427 of OW971891.1, forward strand.
TTATAATTCTACTTACCGAATTTGGTTATCATTTTTTCAGTTATTAACTCAAAACAAAGGTTATCACTGTAAAAATATTATCGTAATTGTCGAACGGAGCGCTCGGCTAAGAATGATTCCATTACTGCAGTTAATGTTTATATATAAGTTACATCTGCCATTCCTGGGTCTGTTGACGTTTAGCAATGTCGTGATTCCCCGCTCAGAAGTGCGTCACCGTTATTTGTAGGAAGTCTTAGTACTAAGAAAGCTTTTGCACTTAATGTTGTCTTTGCTATTTGTGTAGTACTTACAGCTATGGCATTGGTAAATTACGCTAAAGGAAGTTAATGAATATCGCCAAGGTCCTGTGTTCCGTGGTTATCCACTGCCTTAACTTATATATAGGTAATTATAGACAGCATGGTTGTTACATAAAGATGAAAGTAATTTATTATGTTACGTTGCCTATGGTGCTGATTTTGTCTTAGTTATTTTGTGTAATTTTCTTAAATTCCCAGAAAAAATATTAATATTAAGACATTTTCCCAAATTTAAAATTTTTTGTAATGTAAAAGTGAAATGTGTAATGTAATAAAATAAAGCGTTAAAGCTTTTAAAATAAAGAAAATTATCAAATTTTAATCTTCTCTTGTGACTCTTGATTTAGTGCAGATACATGGTTTATACCTATTCGTAATTCGTGGATTTGCATTATCAGCGACGATATATCTTTCAATATTCTAATTTTAAAATCATACCTATCGTTAAACTTAAAAGCTAGATACTAGCTAGAGGCTACATAAAAACAAAATGAAATTTTATTGAAAATTTATTCTTTATGGGTATTCTGAAAGTGTACAATGTTAGCTATAAACGATAAGTTGAATGATCAGTCGACCACTATAAGGCGATAGAACGGTTGCGACAGATCCCAATTATCGACCACCTATGCCACTCGCGACTAGTTCAAGGTATTTTACTTACAAAGTGGCTTTCAAAATCTCCTTCACTCGAAAACAAGATATGCAACGCGTCAACAAACCCCAGGGTTTGCAACACTGAGAGTGAAGTCGTCTTTAGTAGCGCAGTTGAGCAAGCACACGTTGCCATACGTGCGGCCGTCAGAACCGCACACGGGCCGACCCTCCCGTGGACATGTGCAAGCTGGCTCGCATGGACCACTCCGCGCAATCCTCAAATTTGAGTTGTCCTTCGTAGCACAATTCAAGAAGCAATCGTTCTCGTAAGTCACACCATCGTTTCCGCACACTGGATTTCCATCAGAAGGACAAGTGCAAGGTGGCTCGCACGGACCTTCTTTTAGCATTTCCACCCCAGCACACTTGAGAACACACTCATTGTTGTATGTAATTAAATCTGACCCACAAACTGGGTTTAGATCATTCTTGCACGAGGTGCATCCGGGCTGTTCCACTATTAATAAGCCGCCTTGTTCGCACGGACCGTGGCTCGCTATCCTCAAGCTGAAATCGTCTTTCGTTGCGCAGTTGAGAAGACAAGGGTTGCTGTAAGTGGTGCCGTCGCTACCGCACACTGGCTTTTCTTCTCTGGAGCAGGAGCATGGAGGATCGCAGGGGCCTCGTCTAAATAATTTCTGTCCAGCACATTTTAATAAACAATCGTTGGGGTAGGTAACGCCGTCGGCTCCGCAGACTGGTTTAAAGTTTTCGGGGCAAGAGCATTTGGGTTGATCGACGATGATGACGGTGTGGCTACAGGATCCAGTATGAGCAATGCTTAGGGATGAATCGTCTATGGTAGCGCAATTAAGCAGGCAGTCGTTGCCGTATGTGACACCATCGCTTCCACACACAGGCTTCTCGTCGCTGGGGCAGACGCAAGCAGGTTGTGTGCACTGACCTTTCTTTTGTAACTCTACACCTGCGCCAACTTTCTTAGCGCATTTGAGCATGCATTCGCTCAGATAAACGCGGCCGTCGGTACCGCACACTGGGTCGTACTTGATTGGGCAGAAACATCGTGGTAAAGACAATCCGGCACTTGAAGATACGAATGCTGCTATAATCAGCAAGCCTGTAATAAAAAAGGGAAATATATGTGCAAATATTTAATTGTATTAGTTCCCGTAATTAAATGAAATGTATTTATTTAAGAATTAGCACTAGGTTAGATATAATTGAAATTAACTAAACCTTACCCAGTTTTATCATTTTGGAGTTCTAAGTTGTAGTTAAAAAAATATCTTAATTTATCTTGTGTTCTGCCAAAAACACGTCGTCAACTCAACTGTCAGAGCAAATGAATACCAGACGAAATTATATTCATAATTTACTCAGGCTAGTTTAAATGTACTCGTCAAATAGACTTTGTCAAGGTTTTGCTAACAACTGACCTGTCGCGAAATCTCCGCAAATGGCCACGGTGATTGCTTTGTTTCTAATTACTTATTGAATATGGCTTATTAAGATCAGTGATAGTTGCAACCATGAAATATAAAGGAATAGTTGATAGGCCGAATGCACCTTTTATGATGGAGATTGATAGCAGAATTTTGTCTAATATAGTCAAACATATCCTCAAAATTCTAAAAAACTAGAGAGAAGAAATATTTCATTTTAAAAGCGTGTTTCTATGAAATGAATTTAGTCCTTGCGGCCCGTATTAGTATTTGATCGACAAATATTATTACACGCAATATTATTAACTTGTATTTTCAATTTACATGGCGTATAGAATATAATACCTTGTGGGGTTTTTTCTCATCTTGATAAAGGTTATTGTTTACGACTTTATTCAGTGTAATTACATGACGTTGTTTTTTCCTTAACAACTAAGAGTTTTTCTTTTTATACACACGAAAAAAAGCAAGTCTTTTAATACTGCCGCAAAGATACTTGAACATTATTATATATTTTTTTAAAAATCGTTTTGCGTGAAAGTAAAAACGTCAAAGTTTACTACTGTACTACTCACTAGTAGAGTACTCTCTAGTTACTCTGTAGAAAACATTTGTTTTTAAATGATTGGACTCTCTCTTGGATTGGGTAATCTCTGCAATAGTATTTTTATGGGTCAGTTTTTAGCCACAACCAATTTTATTAAGTGACTATATCACATCCCACTGGTTAGCTTTGCTTGTAAATGTGATCGTAAAATTAAAGGGGGTAGTATTGGGTAGCAAATTTTTTACTATTGAACCGATGTGTTACGCCCCAAACTTCTAATTTGTCTTTTGGATAAAAACGCTGGTGTGCAATATTGGAATGTTCACAGTGGATCTGTTTTTTTGGGACATAATGCCAGACGCCGTTACCCGTGGAAGGTGAGTGAGGGGCTCACACTCACTTAAACTTACAGTACGACCGCTTTCCACAATGCAGTTTGGCCGTCGGTCAGGGCTGATTAGAATAAACACATATGTTAACTTTGTTGTGATAATATTCAAAGTATTAAAAATTTAGATAAGACTAATAATTAATCATTTATCTAGATATAAATAACTAACTATGCGTTTAGGTTAAGATAAAGGTTAAGATGAAGGAGATTTCTCATTAATAATTAAGATATAGTATGTTGACATATTTGTAAACAAGCAAAACCATCTATTGGTAGTTTATTGTATCGCCGCATAACGTAAACACAATAACAGCGGCAATATTCGATAAATCTATTTTAATGCAATTGGTATACCAATATTATCTTACATCAGTTTAAATGATCAGAACCATAGTTATTGTATCAGATGTAATTTTAATTGATGTAAAATACTGTTAAGTTAACTCAAGAATATCTAAGTGTGATAAATAGTAGGTAAATCTTCTGTTACCATTGTTTAATGTTTTATTATTACTTCGAATAGGTATTGAACAGGCAAACACGTTGGGTTGATATTTGAACAGCAAATATTAAACTTAGATAGGATGTCGGTACTCTTAGGAAAACATTTCAGAGGTACTTACATAATAGATATGTTAATTATTAGTTTACACATGAAATGTTAACTTCCCGATAAAAAATATTTGTTCAAAAGCTTGGATTGCAGATGCAATCATTCGCTTTAAAACCTCTACCAAAAGGTAATTCTCAATTAATTTTGAGTATTCTATTGTATCAAACACGCAAACAATAGAATTGTCTAGGGAAAGCGACACGTCCACATATTAATTTATATGCACATCATAAAACAACAAGAACGTGTACAATGGAACTGTCGAGCCCCAACGTTATTTTTATTTTTAGTCACTTTTGTATTGCGAATTATACGCACATTAACCCTTTATAAGTGTATCGTTGTTTGTTAATTGTACCTGTTGGATTATCGAACGGAAATTGATAAGGTGTTAGTATAGGTACAGTGTTCCCTATAAAGTAACGAGCATACTTGACATTCCAGTGCAATTAAGTAGACAGTCGTGTTGTTAATATCGGAAACATTTCCCATTGAAATGGATTCAAAACTTTGTAAGTCTTATTATTAAAAATACTATAATATTTTTCTTTGTTAACTACACCTGCTTCAATCACGTGTGTTCGTAACAATTAGGACCATATTGAAGAATTAAAAAAACCTGATTCTTAAAATCAGGAGCCAGTAAGTACTATGCTGTCGTAATGAGAATAGTATGTTGTTATCACTAATTATGACTTCATAGACATGAAACATATACTTCACTTCATGGACGTTGGGTAGGCAAGGTTTGTCAATAAAAACGTTACATATTTTGGAAATTAACAAATTACTTTTTTGAAAACATTATATTATTCGATTTACAAATACAGTAACCTCCCTAAGTAAACACCAATATTTAACGTATTGATTGGATTTGCGGAATGAAGTGATAGGGTCCTATTAGACGGCCGTCTGGTCGAGTGGTCAGTATCCCTATCTACTTAGCCAGTGGTTTTTGTATGATGAGTACGAATATTTGTTCATGAGTATGTTTGTATGTTTATTTAGTATATTTTCAATATTTATACTGTACTTATTACTATTTTTATCCGTTATTTAATAAAGAATGTATATATTTATATTATTTATTTTTATTTTTTATATTATCCGTTATCTAGTATCCATAACACAAGCTCTTAAAAATTCTTATTTAGGGCTTGATAGAAGGAGTGTATGACATTATTATTCTTTATTTGCCCCAAACTAGATAAGTTAAGAGTACTACGTTGAATACGTAGGTAGATTTGTTTTTAAACAACAAGATCACATCACCAAAAGACACGAAAAAAAAAGAAAAAAAAAGTAAAAGGAGAGTAAAAGAGAGGTATATAATTGTGCCTAAATAGATATAAAAATCACCAGTAGAACCAGAATATATTCTCTTTCCCAGTTCTCTATCTTTCGTTGATCCTGACATCAGCGTTCTGCAGCGAGTGGAATATTAACTGCCCTTGCGCGAAGGTCTACCAACCTCTGTGCGCTTCTGACGGACGCTCTTACAACAATAGGTGCGAGTTTGACTGCCGGGCGAAGTATCTTCAGAAATTCAACCAGAACCTGTTTGTCATCAAGCTCGAGAGATGTGACGAATATGAATATTATTAGATGAATTAACAGAATAAGGAAAACCTATTTATTAGTCTAGGTAGGTCGATGTTTTATTTAATTTATTTATGATATATAGAGTAGGACAAATATAGGGATAGGTAAAGACTTCTGACTTATCTTGGCTAAAAAAATTACCGACCTACTATATATCATAAATAAATTTGTATATTGTATCTTGGTCAGAAATCTTTATTTATTTTTCATCTATTGGTAAAAAATTTCCATTATCAAATTGATTTGTTTGTATAATTATACGGGTGAGTATTAGGTACAAGGTGTTGTATTTATGCACGAATTAATCTGCTTCCAATTGAAAAGCACATCACCACAAGCGCTTCGTCTCTAAAAACAAAGAATAATTTAGTAAATTATCGCCCTTGATTTTGGCACTGTTAAAAACCATTTTATATTGAAAAGTACCCACCATATCTAATGGCGATTCTGTTTTTTTTCTCGCAAATGTATTATAAACCTCGTTCGATGCACTCGTGAAGAAATAACATACTTTCCTCACTTGTATGGAAATTAACTATTTTTCTGAAGTTATTAAAGTTTCTTCAGCTAACGATAAACAGACGGGCAAGTCAAGAATACTGACGGTCACCTAACTTTGAAACTTATCACTCAATTGTGAAAAAAAATGTTTTAAACAAAACTGACTTCAAAACACTGACAAGGCAAAAATTATTTAACTTAAATAAATTATCCACGTTAAAAATGATTTCTTACAGTTGCTGCTAAGGTGTTTCCAGAAACAAGAAAAATCTGCGACTCCAAAAAATAATTAAAATTTTATATTGCCTTTTTAGTGGTTTTAAGTCGATTTATATTAATGTTATTTTTCTTACATAAGTCCTCTAAGTTAACTGTAGGGATACGATTCCATTTTAATAATTTAATACAATTTATATTACAGTAACTATTACCCTAATTCTTTGCTTTGCCGTTTCGACGTCTCCACACACTTGGCACGGCTGGGCTGAAAAGGATTGCCATTGCATGCGCCAGTATGATCCTGTTTGCGCTTCCGACCAGCGGAGGTACTTCAACAAGTGCGTTTACGAGTGCAGGGTTAAATACCTGCGTGAGAACCTCTTGCCCATGATAGAACCTGTCAACTGCACCCAACTGGCACCAACAACGCCTCATGTAGCATGAAAATAATTAGCATTTACATAAGTTTACATCTCTCACAAAATCAAATAACGATTAGTAAAATTTTATTAGTATTTATCAGTGTGAAATCTTCTGTAAGATAATTGTAAAGCTATAATAAATAATATATTAAAAAAATACACATATTTTTTTTATTTATCATCCAAATTTAACATGTGTCAGTTATAATATTTGGTTAATTATCCTACATATCTAAATTCATTTTTTGTGCTCCCCTGATCCTTTCAATGGTTTTGTTTTGTCAAGATAATTATAAATAAACATTTAACTAAAATATAATCTAGTAGGTATATCTGGAATGCTTTTCAAGTATTCTGTATACTTTTTTGTACAAACTTAAGATTTTAAGATTGGTGCTAAAACTAAAAACCTCCACATTAGATTTGACTTATGTTTAAATAATTTACAATACAGTATTAAATGAAATATCTCTACATAGTTCGTAAACTTAAATAATTTATTGCACTAAATATAACAAAATATATTAACATTTTATACACATTAAATACAAAAATTAAAATCTATTTTATGTTCAGTTGAAGCTTATCTAGCTTACCTAATTACAATCAGTCATCAATTCACAATGTTACAAATAATAATAATGACCTTGGTATAATCTCCATAATTATTATGAATAGTATAAATAATAATCACCACAATATAATTTACATTATTATATTCAATATTGAAGAAGTTGGTATATCAATTCAAAATGATATCAATCATTATACCGTTAGCCACTGTCAGTGATGTTTCTCCATTCCAATGTCTGATTGCTATTTTACTTGAGCAATTTTATTGTTCCATGCTTAATTGTTGCCTGTTTATTCACGAGAGCTCAAAATAGGTATTAAAATTTAAAAAAATCCAATAAAGGCACTTAATTGTAAGTACCTCTTTCATAATCTTTTTGTATTCAATTTCCAGAATTAAGTTTTATTTGTATTACTATGTACTTTAACTTATCATTATTACAAATATATAATGATGTATTTCAGTTCCTTATTATACTCAATCACTCACAGATATGTTACAATACTTAAATTTATATTTTGTGAGTGCCAATAAAATATTATTACAAAAAATATAAATGTAAATTTGATTTCATTTCCCAAATTACCTTCACCTAAATATAATTGAGATCTGTTGTGTTGGAGCATATAATGACTGCAATAGTTATTGACTGTATTGAAAATTAAGTATTTAACCAATTTTTGGATAACAGCTAAGTACTAAAGTACTTAACAAAAATGATATTAGTTAATATGACAGTTCAATTAATTAAGCATGCTGAACACCATATCCCACAGTTATTTTCTTATAGTATTATAAAAATAAAAAATAATAATATATTGAATAAAGTTTCTGACTTTATAATATTCATATGAATATTTAAATCATTATCACTATTCTTGGTTCCATTCTGGTTTCTGATATTATATTTTCAATCACAAAGTTCTTAATAGTCAAAAATTTATAGTTTAGAATTTGTAGGCATGAGCTCTTTAAAACTATGCTCTTTGTTCATAGGCTCTAGTTGATAAACACTCTTGGGTAAGAAACTTTGTAAAAATAAATGTGTGATCAGACCTGTGATACCCCAGACTTTGTGTTTTTTTGTTGTAAACACTGGTATGTAATAATTTTCATACTTAACATGCCCATGAGTATCTTTGTTGCAGAATTCTTTCATCGAAACCGTAAATACTTCTTCTACTTCATCCACACTTGGGGTTAACTTTTTCATATTAAAGTTTTCTATGAATCCAACAACTGGAGTAATCGCTATTTCTTTGTTTCTGCCTTGTACTAGCGGCATTTCAGTCCATATTTCTATACTGTCGCGGGGTACACCAATTTCTTCCTCTGTTTCTCTAACCGCAGTCTCGGCCATTGTTTCATCTTCGTCGACTTTTCCACCGGGAAAAGACACTTGTCCACTATGTTGTTTTAAATTTGAGGACCGCAGTGTATAAAGAAGGCATACTTCACCATCGTTTACGCAAATTGGCACTAAAACAGAAGCTAGTTTGTAGTCTTTTTGTTTCTTATTGAACATTATTGGAAGTTCTTTCAACTTTGATATGCAGCGATCTCGGGCCACATTGGACAATAAAACTTGAGGCGATAATGACATAGTTGAGTGTTACAAGAATTGTACTTTAGCTTTGCAATAGTTAGTAGATTTTTGTGTTGCGAAATAATTATTATATTTTTTCCATAGTCCAAAGGTCGAAAGATTCAAGTAACCGACCCATACGATATCAAAGATGTCACTATGACATATGTTTAAAACGTCAAAATCATCTGTTTATTGTTGTTTAATTCTTCCTGTGATAGGGAAGGCAAAGGAAACTAATTCCTATATAGCCATACTTTTCGTAATCATTTCTTTATTTCTGGCTTCGGGATACCAGCGTAATGGGATACATTACGCTGGTATCCCAAGGAGTTTTTGGCGACTAATGGTAGGCCCCGCCATTTTGTTAATACTTTACGAGAAAACTTTTTGAAAATGGAATGCAATGTTAGTGATTACGATAAAATTATACGAAAATATAATGTTATGTTAATGATTACGCTGAAACAGTACCCAAATGATACGATCATGATAAATAAATGAACTTACCCTTTCACGTAAATCACTAATGTATGCTGAATAATGTATTTCATATATTGCACGATATAACGATCGTTTTTAGCTTGAAACTACACCAATTTCATAACAAAAACTTCAGTACACCACAACATACGAAATAAAATACACACACCAATACACATGGCCCATTTTGCAGGCAAGTCATGAATCAAATCAATAGAATTCTTAGTTTTATGCCATCATCACACATGTTTCATAAACCTGATTTGGTTACACCTACGGGAGAAATAGCTTTATCGGAGAACTGACAATAAATTTTTGATGCCACTACAGGGGCAGGACTCAAGATTATGCGAAGAGTTACCGTTTCAGGATACCTTTTTTTTGTGTGAGTGTAAAAAATACGACTCCAAAGTTAAAGTAAAATGAAAGAGGATGATTACATTTGATTACTGTACCATTAGAATGAAGCTAAGAACAAGACGGGAATATATTGTGAACTTATTATCTTCAAAAAATTCTCTTTGACATAAAAAAATCTGACAACAAAATGTCTTAAAATTTGTCATGTATATAGTATTTCAACTGTTGGCACCGAAATCACTGGAATTTCGCTAAAATGAAATTGTAGCGCTAAAGTCTTAAATGAATAATATTATTTAAAACGAAATCTACATCCTAGTTTTTAAAAGAGTATGAATAAAATTCAACAATGGTTACATTTACAATACAAAACATATTTTCAATGGCATCCCGGGACCGCTGTATGGCGAAGTTACGAATTTTGATTCCGTTGCCTAATCACGGGACACCGCCGTCAAGTTCAGCTTCCGTGTTGGTACCTCTGTGTCAGGTCAACGGAGTTCCTTCCTTACTGTACACTATCCGTTCCAGTAAAATGCGGATGAATACTGGCCACATTACTTTTCCTGGTGGCAAGCCGAAACCGGAAGAGACAGTTATTCAGACCGCATTAAGAAAGACACGCGAGGAGATAGGACTCTCCCCAGATATGATCAATGTTTGGGGGCAAGGCCCAGCTATCCCCAGTAGTAATAACGACTTAATTATAACTCCAGTTATCGGAGCTATCTTTGACTTGAAGCCTGATGATTTGAAGATCAACATAAACAAAGTATCCGAAGCTTTTACAGTCCCCATCGAGATGTTGTGCGATCCAAAGAACCAATTTTACACGCAGTTCAGTAACGGGAAAATTTTGCCAGTATTTGTCGTCGAAGACTACAAGATATGGGGCATAACCGCTTACATTACTCACGCATTACTTACTTGTGCTTTATCCAGAAAGGTTTACCATAACGAATATTTCAAGAAGAAAATTGATATACGGAATCCAGATTAAATATGTTAGTTTAGAAGTTCCAAATCAAAAATAAAACTGTAATGCCATTCATTATTCTTTCTTCTTTTATTAATAGAAAAATACAAAAGCTATTAATAATATCACAAATACTTACGGCAATAGTTTAAAAATCGCAATTATAATACTTGGTATTTTGTTTGTATGTCTTAATACCTATAAATAGACGTATATATAGCTAAAGCAAGGCAGGTTCAGCGTTTTCGGATTCTTTGCATTACAATGTCTTCTAAAATAGACTTTGCCATGTTAAGTTAAGCTCCTAGGTCTATATTCGCTCAATGTCTATTTACAACATTTTTTAATACTATTTGAGTAAAAAACACAGACCATGTTCACAGTATTTCAATAATTGGCACTCAATAAGCTACCTTACTAATGGAGGTTAGTAAAAATGATTACTTTCTATTATTTTTTGAATTGTTTTATAAATCATATATACCTTCTATTAAAAAACTCAAAGTGAACTAAGACATAAAATCAATTATATAATGGGCATGCAGTGTCAGTAAGAGTAGCACAAAGTTGGTTTAAGCGATTTCAATCTGGGAATTTTGATGTCAAATATGCACGTTGTTCTGGTCGCTTTGTTACGGATAAAACAGACGCTACTTTTGAAAAAGTTGAGCAACTTCGGCATATAGGAAGTTACGACATAGCTTGGGAACTGGGAATTGAACAGTTCTGATCCATTTGAAAAAAGCTACACAAAAAAGCTCGATATTTGGGTGCCACATGAGCTCACTTTAAGAAACCTAATGAACCGTGTACTTGTTTGCGAATCTTTATTGAGACGTAATGAAACCGAACTGTTTTTGAAGAGATTGATAAGTAAGATAAGATAAAATAAGATATTGATAAGTAGATCACGTATAACAAGAACGTGCGAAAAAGGTTGTGGTCAAAGGACGGTCAGGCTTTACAAACTTTGGCAAAACCTGGATTAACTAGCATTAATAAGGTGATGCTGTCTATGGTGGGATTGGAAGGGCATAGTTTATTATGAACTTTTACCGCCGGACAGAACCATCAATTCGGACCTCTGCTGTTTCAGTCTCTTCAGAATTCTTTAGGCAGTGTCAGGTTTAAATCAAGAGAGGACTACCAAAAAACGTTTGTTTGAAGTCCCAAAATTTCAACGGGATCATGTCTCTATATACAAGGTGGCAGAAAGTCTACGAACAAATTGGCATATGTATAGTGGAATAAAATGTAAATTAACTTTGAAAAAAGTCTTGAATTTTCATATGAAATGCTAAGAAATGTTTTCCCCTACCTATTATTTATATAATTTAAATTGTTTGGGTACATACACTATCATGCCGAAACCTACCCATACAAAATTGTAAAATTATTTTCAAATGACTTCATGCAAATATTTCGATGAGTAAAGTAAAATAAAATGTATGTGATATTTCAAAATAATTTTTAAAAACTTGAATTTTTGACATCACTATAGTATTTATTTGACTATGCTAACATGGGTAGGGTCCGGATTGATACGGTATGTACCAAATATTCTGTATATATCAATATGTAAATAACAAAATAAGCAAGTAAATTGTAAATGAAAACTATTGAAAGAAAAGGAACCAAAAATAAAACACAAACAAAAAAAATATTTATCCAGGTTTATTCCTAACATTTATATTATAATCTAGTTAATATTTTATACATTGTCCAATCGACAAGTTGACCGTCTCTCGCCCTAGTCTCTGTTGTGTACTGTGCAATCATGTAATAAATTGTTTGTCTATCATATTTTCCTTATATTTTTGAAAATATACGAAAAATACATTAGCAAGACACATAAGTCCCTACTATTTATAAAGGTGGTCCAACTTAAAGCCTCACTTTAACATTCTATTGTAATTCTCACAGATAATAATAAAACATAAATAACAAACATTTTGTAATTTAAAATAAACGAATAAGTACTTAGGGTTATCTTACCATTTGATTGAAAGGTAACTCGCGGCCGGCAAGAGCATTCACAAATGCTAAATAGCTATCGGGCAGAGGAGTTATATTAATGGCGGTGAAATTTTTACTAAGTACTAACTTAACACTAAATTAAGGTGAGTCCAAAAGAACGTATAAAACAAATACTGTAAACCAATCTTATATCTATTGTGAATATAATACATAACACATTATTGCTGATAGCTTATTCGTTGTGTTTGAACACTGAAACTATTCTATTATCTAGTTTGCAATGATATTAATGTACCTAAAAGGTATTTACTACTGTCAAAGGTACAACGTTTATACTTTATAAAATTAACTTCCACGTAATTTTTTCAGCACCTCTGCCGAGGAAACCGTAATTTGACAATTCAGATATAGCTATATTAAGCATAGTTTTGAAAACTTGCTTTAACCATAATGGCCACAATCACCTCTCAAAATATTTTTAATATTCGACCGATTTTCGGATCTCTTCAAGAGAGGATAAAACAAATTTTTATTTCTTTGCGAATTTAAATGGTTCTTATAGTATACATCAACATTGCTTTAGCATTTACTAATACGAAGTAAAAAAGACGTAACAAATCATTTAAAGTACCTACCGTGATATGCTTGAAGATGTTGACATTTTATTCAACCATAGAAAACATTCAACTCACAAAATCCGACACAGTACAAGACAAATATCCAATTACAATCGCACCAGACATACATTATTCATCTCGTAATGTTTACTCTATACCCAAATAAAGACTAAAATTCACAAAAATATATTAGTGTCTCTTGTAAACGGGCTGGGGTCGAGGGGGGAAGTGGGGGTTAAGGAGAAACGAATGGGAATTGGGATCCTCGGTACATTCGTTATATTTGTGGGTCGACTCGTCCAAGATAACATGGGTGTTTGGTCGACACAAATTAAAGGGCATGGACTGTCACATAACTCGGATTCTGGCAATATTAAAAAATGCAAAAAAAAACAGTAATTGTTTCGTTTAACAACGGTGGATAATCGATTTCCTGCCTAGAGTATGTTGTACCAAGGCTCAGTTTTACTCCACGCTATAATTTATTGGGTCAATAGTTATTCAACATTGTGGTCGCTTATATCGACGGGGATGGAAGTCGTGAACGTGGGCGTTTCGAGTTCTTCGTGTTTCTTCATTTTCAGAGCCTGTGAATTTTAACATAGAAATAAATAAAACGTTGTTTAAGTTCTCTAAATATCACTCTTATACGGTAATATTTACATATAATTATGATGCTTACCGTACCAAAGCGGCTTATAGGATATATCAATTATACATATCAATTATTATATTAGCATATTCTATCTATTGGTGAAGCACTTTTATTGTGTTGATGTATATTACAATATTTTAAATAGTTATTGTAGCAAAATTAATAATTAATTGAATTAGTAATACCTATGAAATTAATTTCATTTCAATTGTACCCACCACAAACTTTTGGCAACTACTCGTACAATTATTACATAAAATAATAACAGTTAGATAAGCGACAAGCTAAGAAATAGGACCAAACATGATCATAAATAATCAGTTTATAAAAATATCCAAAAACAAGTTAATAATAATAATGAGAATAGTAGCTGAAGAAATGAACGATGACATCAAAAGTATATTGAATCATCTAACTAGAATGAAGGTAATGTTAAAAAGAAGAGATATATGATTGGAACTAACAATCGTAAGGTAACTAACTATATATCTATTAACTGTGCTAGATGAAATAAAATTATTAGGTGTGTATTGTTTATGACTACAACATAATCACTTCCTCTGAAGAATAATGAGGTTGGAAAATGTAAAATGTATTAAAATTACATGAATCTAATTTTTCGTTCGTTCATAGAATGCGTACAAATAGAAAACATTTTTTTTAAGAAGCATTGCTTACACCAAGCATTAACCACATTATTATCTTGGAATTCAGAAATATGCTTTAGAAATGTAAATTAATTAAATAATACAATTATAATAGAGTCCAATTTTAATGTTACGTTGCAGCGATTAAACTATCTCTCGACTATCACAAAGGAAATCCGCAGATTCACTAGTTGAACTGAGATGTGAACCGAAACATATGTTCATACTTGTAACGGAGTCCGAAATTGGTACCGATTTAGAGATAAGTCTTGTCTCATATTCGTTATTATAAATTTAGTCAGACCTAATGAAGAGATATTTTTTTTATTTAATTAAATTTTTATTATAAATCATGAGTGTTGCCGTGCCCGTTAAGTGAAATGTTGCAAAACCCCCATGGTGAAAGCCAGTTTACCAGATGAAATAGATATTGTTTTGAAAGCCAAGATACTGGAAAGTCGAAAAGGAAAATATATCCATTTTTCGTAAGCGTTTATGTAACACGAGATTGTAGATGCGGCATTGTTACTGAGATACATGAGTTAATATATCGAAGTTTTTTCTTTAAGTATTAACTATAAAAAATTATATAGGTGAACATATTAGCAGACACGTGAAAAATTAGAATCTCTAAAATTGGCAGCAAATTTTACTTTATGAAAATATGTTTAATATAAAAAATATATTTGATATGTCAATGATCCACTGAGCCCCACGTTCCTCGATTCATATGTTTCTGTGTATCGTTGTCAAATCATTGATTTGTGCACTTTCAACTCACAGTTTGACAGGTAAAGAAAGACTTAAGAACCCAATTCGATTTTATTTTGTTAATTGATTATAAGTGCTCTACGAAATAAATAGCAATGACGTCTTATGTATTTTTTTTAACATTAATCGTCACAACTAAATGCTTTAAGAAAAATCTGTGGAACAAATTTTATTGAACTCTTAACTATTTAATTTAACCTTGAGACAGTCAATAAGGTCACGTCTAAGTCGGCATGGGTCGAGGGTCAATACACCTTGAGTTGGCAGGTCAATGTTATTACGGCTTAAGTTTCATTACTAAGCCGCTAATACTACATGAATAAAGTGCACGAATAGTTTTAGTTACTAACATTTAATATGAAACTAACATTAAAACTACGTTAGCTACGCACGATTTGACTAATGCCCTTTTAACCTATAAACAATAGTTCTGTGTATTTAATGAGATACTGCGCTGATGTTGGTAGGTACATATGCTAAAGCTAAAATATCAACGAAAAAAAAAACATCATTTTGACATTTAAGAAAGCATGTTCAATTTTAGACTTTAATGCACTAATTTGATAGTTCCTTTCGATTTGGTGTGATTTCCTAGATTCGAGTAAAATATTCCCATTGAAATTGCATAGATCTTTAGACTTATTCCGAAAAAATTATGTAACTAATATATTTTGTTAATGCCGCATCTACACATGAAATGGCGATGTGAGCATGAGGTGTGTCACACGCACGCCACGTACCGAGTCGTGGTTGCTGCTCTGCCGCGGCGGCGGCGGCGAGAGGCCCAAGCCCTTCGTAGATTGCTGCAGGCGATATGGGCATTTATTCACTTACACCGAAGGTATACAATAGCTCAACCAGATAGAGGTAGAAAGACCGAGAGGGACAGTGCGCCGAAATTTTAATTTTGATATAGCCAATTTTAATTACGACGTAATACAAGAATGTAAAGTTTAAAGTAGTCTACATTCAAAATTACTATAAGGCTTTAAAATAGTAAAGGTAAGGTAAGGTACATATTTCTAAATAGTAATTAATATAATTGTGTTTGCAGCTTCAAGTAATCACTATTTAATAAATAATTTTCAATATAATAAAATTTTAGCGCACGTTGTACCGAAATACACAAAAATAACTATAAATATACATGTGAGATAGAAAAGGAAAGTTAAAATATAGATATAAAAAATAGAATAACAACCATATGCTGCCTGTATTATATGATTGTATATTTATATATTTAATAGAAAGAGGTAAGATACACATTATTTAAGATAACTTTAACAACAGAGGTGATCCATAATATGTTAAAATCCCTTTCTTTTTATATTGAACTTAAATGAAAACAAAATTTGGCCTTCTTAAAGGATGGGTTATTCAAAAAACTTGAAGTTCTGAATCTCAAGGTAAATACATTATTATAAGACATTAGTGTCAAGATATAAGGTTTCTCAGATGTTATAGGGTCGTAACGCAGTGACAAATATATTTTAGCATGAACATATCAAACATTACTTGCTGAAATAGAACTTTGAATAATTTTGTATCTTACAATGGATAATATTGCTGGATATACTTATTCAATTGACCAGGATTGGTAGTGACGACGAAAAGAACTGTTTTTTCTTCGGGATTGTCAATTGTAATCAGAGTTAGTTGTTTGTTACGTAAGGCCCGGTATTATACCGCGGTAGTGGGTTACCATTATAATGGCGGAAACAAATCTTGAATCTTGAATCATTTTAATGTATTCTTTAGAGTAATTAATACCTAACATTAATACAATTGTATTCCAAAGATTCATTTAAAAAATACTAGTCCCGCCACTCGCCATTATAACGTTATACCAACTATCTTCCTGCCACTTCACTGACGGTACCCAAAATGTACCTAAGTAAACAAGATACAGAGGTATAATGTCACTGGGAATTCCAAAAGAGGTCGATATTTACCCATTGGGGTGGAAATCGGTGGTTCAGAGGTCGACTTAAACGAAAAATGATTAAGTTATATTGTTAAATTTTACACTATAGGAAAAAAGGAGAGAGATTTTTAAGTAATTTGCGGGGTCTGAGGTATCAATTTTTTTGGAATAGGGGTCTCATGCCCAAAATAGGTTGGGAATCCATGAATATAGGCCGATCACAAACTCGTGGCAACACGGGAAAACGGAGGTTTAATAAATTGCACCGTATTAATTTTAATTTCCCCCTCTCTGACAATAATAATTGAAATTTAAACATTAAGATAATACCGTTAGAATATATTCTCGATTAACTCGTGATCATCACAGACTGTTGAACAAGTGTTAGTAAGAACTCGGTTGTGTTTTACTATAACAAGACACGAAATATTGTGCTGTAGTGTGTTGTGGTCGTGTAATGTTTACCTGCTGCAGTTTGTAGTGGTTGATGATGTCCTGGTCGGCGGGGCAGCTCTGCGTGAACGCGTCCAGCTGGTACATGTGGTACATGTAGCGCCAGAGCGCGCGGAAGCTAGTCTGCAAGTTAGAACGACAATTTACATCAGGCAAAGGCCCCATTGTCTTGTCATTTGGTGATTGGCTGGCTGAGATGTCAATACCTAGCTACAGTACAGTAAAGGCTACCAGGTTTGAGTCCTCTTCCTGGGCAGATATGTGTGATAAGCACTAATATTTTGTTCTCTGGTTATGATTGTTCTTCTGTATATGTTCTAAATATAACGCAATCTGTACACGATGCTTACTTTGGGCTAGATAATAAGTGTATATTATATTAATGCTTGGACGGACATATTAAATCATGCCGATTAAAATTAATGTGTATGGGACGTTTAAATATCAATGTGACATTTTTGAGATAGGCCAAACAGAATCGTGCCCAATTCTGAACTACTTACTTATCAAGCGCAATCTCGACATTTAGCTCTCTTAATCTCTGAAGCACTGTACTTTTTTTTTGCAAATATAATATTTTTATTGATCATATTTTCAAAACAAAGGTACACATAATTTTATACACAATTATGGAATAAAAATTGATTCATAATTATGTAAAAATTTAATAACTAATGTAAACTGTACTCACTGGAATCTCGAAGTCAACGAAGTATTTGCCTGCGACGCGAATATGTTGCAGCCTTGGCATTAGCTCACAGTCGAAGCAGCACATTGTGTCACCCGTTAAGAATCTAACGATGTTAAACATATACTTATTTATAGCTTTGAAATATCTTATTAGATGTAATCCAAAAAAATAATTACGTTTAACATTAATTGCCTTATTTAACATTAATTACTGTTATGACGAATATTGTTGGCATTTATTTCGTTTAAAGTACCGATGACGTCATATAGAAGTCAACACTGCGACTGTCAATTCGCTTATCGTAAAAATAATAATAATATATTTTTTTATGAACTGAAATCTGAAACTACCATGGATCTATTGCTAATGGTCAAAAACTATATAATTTTTATTGAAAGAGAAACTATGATACCGTATTTTTTGGTATACGGTATTATGATTTTGAAACAATAAGCATTTCGGAATTCTTAAAGTTGGTGAGACTAAATTGTTTTTAAATTGTGCTGGAGACTGTCAGCTGTAATTATTTGAGTAATAAAGTTAAGTAATTTGATTCCACATTTACCTTGTACCTCTGCGTTCGAGCAACGCATCAATGCGGCCAAGATGCGCGCGCAGCGATGCCGACTTCTGTTCATCCTTGCGGACTAGCACCAGCTTCAGCTTAGAATATAGGTTCTCGATTAGGGACGCTACTTCTTTGTCCTGTAAACAAGTAAATAAGAAAGAATATGTTACTGCAGCTAACCTCAGACTTATGGCTGGTATCAGTGTTTCCACTTATAATTTTCAATTTTCCCTATAATTCCCTAAACGATTTCAAAAATTTCTATTTTAGGGAGTAAAGATTCAATCAATAAAATAAATAATGATTTAATATTATTTTGAATATTTATTAAAAAATCAATAAAAGAACAATCACAAATTTACGTGATCATAAGATGATGTGTATCTTGTTTATAAATAAAATAAATGATTAGTCTTTGTGTGGAGTACACGTAACATTTTATTTGTTACGTGTACTCCACACAAAGACATATCATTCCTAACATTTTATTAATTTTAAAATAAACAAGAATACATTCAAAATAGCTATCTTCAACACAATAAAGAAACAATTCCATACAAACATCGCGACATAAATTACTTATTGTATGTTAGTATTGTGTAGATTAACTGTTTTATTGCAATCTAGTATGCGATTTAAATTGAATAAAAAATTAAGAATGATTGAAGATAACTAAATTACATATTTTCAACAAAATTACGATTAATTACACATTTTTATTAATGGGAATTTCTCACACGCAACATGCTATCACATTAGGTGGCACGCTAACTAATGGTCTATATAATTCTCTTTACAATAGGATTACCAATGTAGATTTTGATTTTCCCCGAATTTCCATTAATCTGTATTTTATTAAATAATCCCTTGCCACGCATAATTTCCGTTAATGTTCACCTTAAAGCGGAAATATTAGTTGGTATTACCTGTACGAATAGATTGTGTCCACCGGGTACCGACTTCATAATGTGCCGTTCAATCTTCTCATTCTCGAGTATTGCGAGTCCGTTGTCGATCAGAATGGGCGGGTGGGTCGCCTCGAAGTTGGTGCGGAAGTCTGGTGGCGGTTTTTGCATATCTACTGTGGTCACCTGCAACATTAACATAATTGCAATATAATAAGTTTCTTGATATCAAAGAATTTCAATAGGCTCCAGCAATATAAAGGAATCTTTCGATAATAACGGTGCGTTGTTGGAGACAAGTAGCGTTAATACTTATGCCTACACAAGGAAACATCAGCCTGCTTCAAGACCGAAATAGGGAAGGCAGTGATACATGCCCAGATGACCCTGAAAACGGATCTACCGCCTAGTAGTTTTGGTAAGACAACCTCATGGTAAGGCAATGGCTCTTATGCTTGTTCAACAAATATCATCACCGCATACAATAGATATTTTAAATGCCAAGGAAATCATTTTATATTGCAGTTGCAATTTGGGTTATGAGCCAAGTAGAGAGAATTACATTACTTGTATCTTTTTCTTCGCATCGACACACATCGAACCTATTCCCAGAGAAGAAATCGATGTAAGATAGGTAAAAGCAGTTTAACATTTTCAAAGCTTTAGTCTATAAAATTGGTGCTTTAGTATAGAAAATAGTACTAGTCTTAGGTGTGCGTGCAAATAATCTATCAAATTACTGGAAATGGTACTAAACACAAAGTTCACTTTAATTCCTAAGTATGGTAGATAATTTGTCAACTTCACACGAACGCATACACAATTTAAAACACACATTGTCGAAATAGTAGACAGAGTAAAAGGTCAGCGAACTAGTATTATATCGAAGAATGAGAATGGCAGTAAATGAAACGTGAACTTTCAAAATGGAATTAAATACTAATTTAAAGGGAAGTTGAAAACATATAAAAGTTTGGAAACTCGCATATGTCTATTTTGTAACCATAAATGCGAATGACTCATAGATTTATCTTTTAGGAACCATTTGCAAACGTACATGTTCAAATCTTTTTGTGTATACTCGTAAAAGACACATTAAGAGAGGTTTTACTCGTTATTGAAGAAAAAAAAATACACTTGGTTGGAGTTAGTCATTCACATGACATTATTTATAATAGAAAGATGTAATATATGATGTATGTAGATGTATTGGCTGATGTACAATAAAGATATATTCTATTCTATTCTATATTTTATAATTTAACTAGTTTATAATTTAAGAACTAAATATATTTTATTTATGGCTGTTGTTATACACGCGAGGTTACTGATTAATAAATGGATAGTACTGGAAATTACATATCTTATTAGTTGATCTTGACCTTCCGTTAAGGTTACAAGAAGGTCATAAATTTGTCATTAGGTAAGCGGAGTGATAAAAATATTTTAAACAAGAGAAGTAAAAATCCTAGCATCATTCAACAGCTTTCCATTCCTTCAGACAATCATCAATTGTGCCTTTCTGCGTGTCAACCACCGTTAGTCGCAACCTTTGCTAGAATCACGTCTGCCCCAGACGCGCTCGTCGCAACCTACTAAACCTTTCTCTTTTTTTAGAACCAATTCAGTATTCCAAAAGTTTTAGTTCATACGAATCAGGCACGACCACGTCAAAAAAATTGATAGCCAAAAACTACGCAATGTTCAAAATTTCAAAATTTTTATGGCTACAATTTTAGCTGGTATAATTTTAAGATGCAGTTGAATATGGAGCTCGTTTGTTTGGAAAACGCCTATTCACTCGGAGATGTGAAGGATCCCAAATCCACAATTTATTCAGAGAATTACTTCAGGATATCCAGATGAGGAGCTAGTTGGCGTATTGGTTCAAACAATCTGATTTTGATTACGAAAACAAAGCAACTTTGCGCCATGGCTGGCCATGGATGGGTCAATCAGAAATTGTATCTCCAGATTTCCTCCGTGTTTCAGACAACATGTTATACCGTTGGTCCCGGTTGTTATAGCAACCGCTTACACCCAATAGATCAGCATGGTGGTATGATGGTCAAAACGCCTCGTGTAATTTATGTTTCTTTCATGTAGTTCCTTCCTACAAGGACAAAACATAAATTTGCAGCACTAGGACGTCGGTTGTCAGTTATGATGATGATTTAAATAAGGTAAAATGTTTTTTTGTTCAGCTACAGGACGTATTGAGATTGCAGCGATAGAATAGCTGTATTGGTTTATTTAAAAAATACCTATTCACTAGTTATGTTAAACTATAAAAGATAAAGCGCTATTTTAATATAAACCTGTTAATGTCTACTTTGCCTGTACAATGGTTGGCAATTACATTTATCGTAATAGAATATTACCTATATGTAAGAGTGTGATAAAATGATTTTTAATTTTAAAGAAATTGTAAAGGTCTGTACTTACTTTTAAGCTGATTGTCTTGAGTTCTGCTAATAAGTACAGGTCCATGAAGTACTCCTGGCAAAACAGACAAGCGCCCTTCCGTCGTCCATCGATTGTCGATGCCTGAAAACGAGAGATATATATAAATTTTTATCACCAAAATGTAAGAAATGTTTTTAAAAATATTTATTTCTACAAGCAATTATGTAGTTCACTATAATTACTCAATAGCATAATTTACGTAAGATTATAAAACACACTATATTTGACCAGAAAGCTATATTAAGATGTAAAAATATGCTAATGTGACACATGAAAATATTGTTAAGAGTTTTGTTAAGCGCTATAGTGATGATCATTTAGCATATTTTCTAAATACACAAAGTAGTCATGTCAGTTTAATTATAATTTTTAATTAACATTCATATTTTGTTTCCGTGTTAAAGTAATGTGGCGGTTAAGTAATATAACTTAAGAGTCTCATTGCTATCCACTAGCCGTGGAGAGAAATAGATATAATAGTCTTAATTAAGAATTAAATAATCATAATTGAACATTATACAGAAGTAAATTTTGTGAAGTTGTAGGGAGTAATCTCTGGGATTATTGGTTGGAATTGAAAAATTCTTTTTGTGTTGGATAGTCCATTTATCGGAGAAGGTTATAGGATAAATAATATTTGTGTAAGACCGAAATATACACGAGCACAGGCGTCGGAAGCTACTGTAGTGTGTACAATTTACCGATAATTCTTAAAATGAATTACATAATGAAGATATTACTATATCTAATGATGAGCAGCTATTATACTTAATAGCTGCTCATCATTAGAGTAGGAAAAAAATGATATATAAACATTTTGATGCACTCTGAAAGGAATTTAATGCACCTAAGTAAGATATGAAGAGCTCGTTGGTGTAGTGGTATTGATGCGTAGTCGCCACTAGTGGTAGTACTGTATTTTTGTTTCACCCATGAAGGACGCCCTGTGCTCAGTAGTGAGACGTATATCAATGAAATACAAGCATATTATAATTTTGATCTAGGAAGATCTTTTGATCTTTGATTTTGTGAGGAAACGAAAGGGAAAATCTAATTTAATTATAGGTTTTTTTAGTCACATCACAATTGCAATAGTTATAGTATTTGATGAAACAACTTTAACATTATACAAAATATACGCCACTATTCATATTCAAGACAAAATAGTGTCATTATATCATGTACTAAGAGAAAACCATCTTTGAATATTCATTACATCTATTGTTCAATGACAAGCGAAGCCGTATCCAATTGTGTGTCTGCAGTTTATACAACTCTCGATTTCAACAAGGACAACATTTTGCTATTATCTGAAAATATAGTTCTAATTCTAACATTATGTGAAACGATTGACGGTTGTATTGCTAATTGTAAACTATCGATGTTATTTTTAGCTTTTGTTAATTTTCTATATGCTGTTATCGTTCGGTTATTATTAGTAGTATTAAAATATATTGTTTCAATCAAACCATTTGTCACTTTGTTTATTTTTCATCATTGAACAAAAGCACAATTAAATGCCTACTAAATGCCTAAGGATTTCTCTACCAATCAACAAGTTGGAATTGTCAGAGTTGAGTTCTCCCATCTCTACCATTTTTCTCTGACATTTCACACAGTATTGTCACTCAAAGTTTGTATTGCCATTTGGATGTACATTTCTCAATCAACTCAAAAGTCACATCGATACCGCCTGATATTAAGCAGTATTAGAAGTAAGATAGCTAGTGCAGCATTCGACATACTGCTGTAGCCACCACTACCTTACCGGCCCAAAAAGTGCCTTTTCACGCCTATTTTAAACGAATTATTACCAAAAAAAAGCATCTGGACATGAGATATATATAATTACAAGTAACTATAGCATGCGATGCATGAAGCTATAGGTACTTTTCATGAAGATAACGAATTGATTCCTTATACCTATATAACTGTTTAATTTATGAATACAGAACTACTATATTTTTATTTACATTTAAAATATTGCTATCGGACAATCAACATTTACATTGTCAACAACAGTAAGGCACGTATGCTCTACATTTTGCGTCGGTGTACGCATTTCGAAAGCTCTTTGTTTGTCGTGATTCATGCCTTGTCTTTATTCGAGGTCAAAGGGCTTTCCATGTTAAGCAACACTCCTTTGTATAGGCACTAAC
This sequence comes from Acentria ephemerella, assembly GCA_943193645.1. Lineage (NCBI taxonomy): Eukaryota > Metazoa > Arthropoda > Insecta > Lepidoptera > Crambidae > Acentria > Acentria ephemerella. The sequence continues at coordinate 2,285,895 of OW971891.1, forward strand.
ACTTTCTAGCTTTCTAAGATATTTTTTTAATGTATCAATAACTTAATGCCTTAGTGTCTTATTGGCAGATGTAAAATAAAGATATATTCTATTCTATCATTTACCGTCAAGAGTTTATCAACATTGCTTTATCATTTGTGTTTGGGATCAGAGCATTGTCTACTTTGTCATTTGGCATCTCGCCGTTTACTTACTCAATACTTCAATAGTCTTCCATTTACATAGGTATCAATATATTTTTACTAGCTGATGCTTATAAGATTTCAATTTATCATTCATAGAAGCATAGGCAGAACTAGATCCGATACCTACCTACCATAATATTTGATCAGAAGCTAAGAAGACCACCGTCATGTAGACCAATGTTTAAGGTTTGTTATTTAAGGGTGGATGGATAGATGGATGCTGAAAACAAGGACTCTGTTACGTGCCTTTCAATGAGGAGACCAAGTTTTTTTAGTATAACCTTTTTGTTAAATAGTATATTATAGACAAAGACATAAAAATTTAGAAAAAATATTGTCTGGTGTAACCGCTGTGCTACCAACGGTTATATTAAGCAACATTTACTCATAAGTTTTGCACAATTACTGCCCTAAACTACTTGTTTTACCCAAACGACTAGGAGCTATGAAAATAAAATAAACTTGAATATTATATCTTTTACTATGAAATCGGTGCAAGCAGCATTTCATCATCACTCACTACACACAGGCTTCAGTGAACAACACCGTACAATTTCTCATAATAATTTCTTGGAGAAACGTATTGTAATATAAATTATATGGTTCAGGTATTTCATATCATTTTCTAATCAGACCATCCTCGTTACAGGCAAGTGATCACCACATATAATTACATACGTCTTTACAGCCGATATCTTCTAAACTGAATAATATATTGTTTACTGGAGAAAGTCTTTAGTGTGAACTGCATGAGTGACAACAACAGTGACAAATGAAATATATTGTTTTCATTTGCATGCGCTGGCGCATGTCGGAATGCACGGTGGATATGATTTGGTGGAACTCAGAGATATGTTTATAAATCGCATCGATTTGCGTTTTATGATAAACATTATCACGCTTTGTTGAAATCTCTGATGTAGGAAATATAGGATTTAACACCAACCATGAAAAGTAATAGAAAGAAAATAAAAAAAATATAAATGTAATACCTATAGAAGTTAAAATTTAATATCTATAAATAATATCCATAGACAGTTTATTGAAATGGACCTTACTCATATTACATGAAAATTGTTATCATTACCAAATTGTATGACTAACATTATAGACTTTGGAGACATTGAAACAAAACTTAGGCCTGGGTTTAAAATCTTACCTTAATTCACAAACATGCAAAGATTTTTAGCTACATCGTTTAACTAATTCAACTAATGCCTAGGAGTTGATCAAAAAGTATTTAAATTACTAATTAATAAGCTTATTTGACTGTTAGTGTATCAAACAATTAACGAGCTCTTTCAAAAACAGCGCATTTTAATGACACTTTTTATCTGACAAAAATTTATTTGCTTTATTAATCCTCAACTATTCTTTACTTATCTCGATTGAATCGTTCTATGAATTGCTAAAAAAACTTCAACTTCGCCTTTATCTTAGTGTCACAAAAACGCGATTAAATTTCCATTTGATGTCAATTTAATCCTCTGAAGTATTTTGTTTTACATCATAATTAAGTAGTACTTATCATAAATACATATATTCCTTGAATTTATGCAATAAATATGACTGCATTATACTGCTGCTTATACCTAATATCATGTATTTTATATGTTTCATGCGCATATAAATCGATTACGACAAAAGTGGTTTTCCAATAACCTAAGCTTCTTCGATTTTGACATATTCTTCGTAACATAATTCGTAACGTAATAGTATTTTATGAAGAAATGGTAAATGTCAGTTGAAATCGTAGTGTCACTAGCGGCCGTGGCCAAGTAGAATAGAAACCTGGCGCAATGAAGCGTAATACGCTCACATCCATGGATGAACGACATGACAGACGGACTCTCATTCTATCAATTTGCACCAGTATAACATAGGGAGATTCGCCCTACTTAAAATAAACCTGCTTATTACTAGTAATATTAATTTATATAAGGTATTAGTACGTTTTAGGATTTATTTGGTTTTTTAAGAACATTATTGACTTTAAAAATAATCATTATAACATAAATTTCAATGAATATAATGTTATTAGGGATGTTATTACATCAGAGTTTATTGGTACTATATTAGGTACAACTATATAACCAAAATGTTGTGTAATACATAACATATATGTTATGTTAAAAATATTTTACTATTAATTTAGTACAGGTGAATGATAAGAAATACAAATGCCCGTAACTTGAAGCAGATAAAATTATTCACGAAGACGTCAATAAGAAACTGCAATAATGAAAGAGTAGTCACGATGGTCGACGAAGCGAAACACGTCACTACTCTGAGAAGACAGGTTAAAAACAAAATCAATCGCAATGCCAAATTACAGCATTCTGATTTAGCACGATAGGATAAGACTGAGCGGCGTACGTTAGAGGATCAACCAACCGTGACAAACAAACATCAGAGTCAACGACATCACCCGAACATATAGGCACTTTCAGTTTCGTAAAATCGAAAGCAGCAAATACATCTTCAGCGCACACCAACGCGCTATTTTAGTTAAGATGGCAGCGAAAAAACTTGATAATCCGTCACGGCAGCGTGCGCCAGCATATCCAGTGGCCACCGATTTGTCAATAGTATTCGCCGCCAACCGGCGGTTGCATATCGCGTAGCGGGAGATGGAGAATTTATGATAGAATTTATCACAGCTCTGCGGTTATTGACTGGTTGACTGAAGCTTTTTGATGATGAATATTAAATAACTTTGTATTAAAATCACCAATTGATAACGAGAAATAAGATCAGCTATGCAATAGGTATAAACTTATAGATTAAGTTCCGAATAAAATAATGGAATCTCGTTAATCATCCAACTGCGGCGATTCGGAAGTATGTACGAGAATATCTAGTTTTGTAAGCTGTACCACAAGATGCATATAGGTGCAGTGACCCGAGATAGTGAAATAGAACCGGCATCGGCACCTGACCACGGACCGGACTCTCAGCAAGTGTGAAAGTGTACCCACCTCTCTAATTACCGCTACCTCAGCTTGCCTTAAATGGCTTACAATATCTCAGGAAATTTGATGAAAAGTGAAAAAGATAACGATAACGGACCTGAAATATATCCTAATCATAATTTTACACTACTAATAGAAGACGACAACGTCAAAGTATCAATCAGACTTTTGGATACAATTTGAACGGGGTCATGCAGCGAAACTTTTGTAGGCCAGGAAGTGCAGGGTGCGCCGTTTGGTTGCACAACCCAGTCATCCAGCACAGCCATTGCAATGTGACAATGCATTTTATGTTCCCAATTTGTTATGATTAGTTAAAATATTGATGAAATTTAATAAGACCCATATTTTTATTGATTTCTACATCCAAAAAATCAAAATAAATTCGGTCAAATTATTATTATTTTATAATATATGGAACATTCAACTTTTTTTAAATAATTTTCAATTTACTTTGATTATTTGGATCTTCAAATAAAGGAAGGGAAATACATTCTATGACATTGTTTCAATCTATCGTCATTATAAAAATGTAGGGCGATACGATATGTTTTATTTTTGGGCTTAAACGACCTTAAGAAATATAAACAGTTAACGTTATATTGAACAGAAGTGGGAGAAAATGCAATATTTAAAGCAAACCAAATAAGTCTTGAAGCTAACTTAACGTTTCACTGCTAAGACACGAAATGGGCTGTTTAAATTACAATCATGAATAAGATTGGTCTTTCTAATTTAACCGTACTTAATGTTTTAAATGTCTTTTTATATTCAAATAGCAGTAGGTCTAAGTATGATTTGCATTTGCTTGTTGATTACATAATTGCAATGAGTCGAAGAATTAGTATTAGAAAACTATATTTTCTTAAGCTCAATACAGGATAAATTTTTGGTGTCAATATAAAGATACAGATCCTCATGAAGCTTGCACTTTCGATGGGGAAATCTTTAAATAGATAAAAATATTATTTAGTAGATATATTATTGTCGTAATATAATTCTTATTTTTTTTGTGCTCAGTATCATATTCTTTGGTTCTATTTCCCAAAGAAAAAAATTAAATGCTTACATTTTAGTAGAAGGCATGATTGATGTGCTGCTTAGAAAGTTATACAGCCAGTATGAAAAGCATCTTTACTGAACAAATGGCAAATCATGGCTACTTTAAGTTATTAAACTCCAAAGTGAAATCGTAGATATATTATTTTAGTTGATTTGATAGAAAGGGAAGCACTCAATACTACAGGGGAAGACAGAAACCTAAATTAATGGCAAATTTGATAACGTAATACAGGCGGTACATCCAACGTGGTGGAATGATGATGTTTCACACCGTGAGTGCCCGGAACTTTCCAGAAGGAACTGATGTGTAATGGCTTGTAAACAAGAAACCGCAGGACGGCGGTAGAGATTTATTGAACGTGCTCATTATGAAAATGAAATAGAAGTGTTGAGTTAAAAGATTTATGGCTTTTGTCTCATACAATTGCGTCATATAGTGATTAATCAGTTTCATCATTCCCATTCGACATCTTATTCGTAAAAATCTGATTATACACGAACTACTTAATAAACCATAACTATAATTTAGTAAACATCAACAGTTTATTTATTTACATAAAATATTATTTTCGTTCATAAGAAACAGTTTATTTAATTTTCCAAAGAAAATTCTTTAATTTTCCTATCACACATCTACCGCACAGGAAATGGTTATGAACAATTCAAGATTTATTTAAAGCCTTGTAATACGTAGTTTGCTCAATGAAACTTACCGTTCGTGCATATAAGTGTGATGATCTCACGATATAATAAGTAGGAATATAGTCATATTAAGTAAATATCGCAGTACACTAAGCGACGACAATGACATCACGGCCTGTCTTGGCTTGGCAAATGGCACATGATCATTTTAAATTAGAGGCAAAGTGTGTTTCTATTTATTCATTATTTCTTATCTAAAGGGCGATGACTAAGTAGCGAACAAATAAGGCATTACACATAGTAGGTGTGAAAAGAGCAGCAAGATAACAAACACTTTATTTATAAAAATATACTCTTTCTCTGGTATTTTTTTTCTGACGGTATTGATGACATAATTACTGCGAAAATATACGAACAAGTAAAATTCTCAATGCGTACTATTTATTAATAGAAAGGAGTGCGACCTCACGTAATAGACCGCGAACTGTGTTAGCAATAGAACTCAGAAAAGAACACAGCTGATCTTAGAAAATGGCCGACGGAATTGCGCGGTACTGATAATACTTGATTTTTTACTGATTTTTTTAACAATTTGATTTTTTATTAGTTATCGATTTGTACAATCCTAGAGAAGTATGACGAAGAATAATGAAAAATAATTGCCAATGATATCAATGTGTAGGATTCTTGTTTTAATTTAAGAATAGACTAAATGACCGTTAGCTAGAGCCTTATTAAAAATAAATGCGCGACCGTTAAAAGTAAATTTTGATGCAGGTGCATTTGGCTGTATGACTGTAATGACAGGTAACCGGTAAACAACAAACGTTTAAATACAGGGTTTCTAGAACCGCAAAGCCGTAAAGATGGCGCACCATAGATGGAGTATAGAATAATTATTATAAACTATTATCCTCAACAGCTAGTTGCTTAATAAATTAATTAAATTTATCTATTGATATATTAACAAATTATAAAATATCCATTCACTACGATCCTAACATGAAACACACATTGATGGAAATTTATTAAAAATTATTCTGATAGAAAAATAATGATATTATCCTTTAAATGTACGCAGTTGTTTCTAAAGTAAGGTGGCAGCATAACGGATATGCCAAACAGTTCATGTTTCTTGAAGGAAGAATGAAATGACCCAGATAAATATGTATTATCATTCAATTATTGTCTTATGTAAATAAATAAACTATTGCATACACGATAAAAGACTGGGAGAAGAGATCGTCAAAATATAAATATTTTCAATAATGTATATATTATACGTACTAATAATTCCTGGAATGGAATTATGAGGTCTTATCTCCATGCAGCTTATATTTATGCTACTAACAGATTTCATTGTAAGTAAAGAATTATTATAAAGTTATTCAAATTCAATTAAAGATCTAGATAGATGTTTATATTACATCTTAAATTAAATGCGAGGAAACTCTTTCAGATCCTATTCCAAATTATATTGTATAGACGGCATTCATCAATCCATCAAATATAACAAAAGGCTACTTTCTAGTAATACAAATTTCTAAGATTTCTAAGAATAAAACTGTAATCAGATTCGTGGTTAGCGCGACTGTAATTACAATAATTACAATTGCAATTATGTGCAATTGTGCGGGGCTGACATTCCGAGCACGTGTCCTCTGGATGGACTAAACACTTTATTTTGCTTCCCAACACTAACATGTGTTGCTTAAATGTCATGGAAATAAGACATACTGAAAGCTTCTTAAATTTGAAGGATATCCGCCTCCTCCCGAATACTTAACATGTGAATTAAACGTTTTTTATTGGCAAACTTCAAAATGAGTGGTTACATAAATAATACTTCACTAGTCAATCAGGAATTCAGTGGAGGAAATTGTACCGGACAATTTATAAGCTGTCGTACCTGTAACAACATAAAAATATACTATTAATATATAATTACAATTATCGTGGTGACGTGGAAGTTAGTCCTATTTTAAAATTATAGCTGTCGCTCTCTATGGTCTTACTCATAAAGTTACCTATACAAAAAGTGAAGCTTCGATTGCAAAAGGTAATTTTAATTTTGGACAAGTTCTTAATTTGAATTACTTTTGTCTTTTTAGTGGTTTGAAATCGGTTTTTAGATTAAAACTTTTTTCTCAATTTTGAAAGGTTTGTTTCTAAGCGCTATAATATTTAAAGGTTGCCTTCGATTTCGCTGGCATCCCATTATACATAGTGACGTCAGCTCATGCAAAGGTTTAATCTATCGATTGTAAATAATGTTGAAAATCGTTTCCTAGAAGAAGTTTTATTATTATAGGTAAGTTTAATAGAATGACTTGAAGAAAGTGTAATTTTTATAAAGATTAATCATGTAATTCAGAATAAATTTTAAGATATGTATATTCTGTTTCTGTTTTAAAATAAACAGCAAACCGAAGTTAATTTCTTGACAGCAATAATCCATATTTTAAAGCATAGTCAATGTCAAAAGATGTTATTTGAATTGAATCTATTTAAAAACCTTTTTAAATCGTTCATACTGAATTAATAGGTTATTCTTGAAAAGGTTTTGGAATTTTAGCAGAAGGCTAAGTAATTTGATGTGAAGGCTGGTAGTAAGTACGCCTTACTTAAGGCTGGATAACAAGACAGGGTTTATAAAGGAATAAGTCAGTAAAGCAAAGAACAACTAAATGCAATTGGGGGCAGAGTTTTTGTCCAAGCTTGAGTTTTCAGATGGGTTTTACAGAGATCACATACATCACCGCTCTCAACAAAGGCTGCAATTTTTCATGAAATTGGTAATTGGCTTATTTTACCGAACTAAAGTGAAGTTGCCACCATACAATTTTATAAGAAGTGTTCACAATTCGTTTATTGTAAAAAATAAGTACGGAGCAGACAGTGTTTGAGACCGTATTTAATCGGCCGGCTTTCGCTCCATGGCTGATGATGCGATGGACCGCGAAGTTGCTCAATTACCATCACTTTCCCTCCATTGTGCTTTAACGAATCGTATTTTGTGTAGTTTAACAGAACATTCGTCAATATCGAATTTGTCAATTCCAATATCGAATGAGGGAACATAAATTGGTAAATACATATTATATTACTCATAAACATTGCGTACTAATATGTAGTTTTATAAATAAATATCACTGTAATCTACAAAGTAAACGGATACAAAAGATTTTTTATTATTGAGGAGACAACAGAGACCCGTCTATTTAGTCCGGTAAGGGTCCAAATGATATGTAAAGTATCCAAGTAGTGGAAGAGACTTACTTATTGCGTTCTTCCAAAACACTTGATCGAAATAACCCACTTTTCAAGACTATGATACTTAGAACATTCTTACAAATAACCTACTTGTTCGGGGTTATGATACTCAGAGAATTCTTCTAGAAACGGTTCATTGAAATAACCTACTTTTTCGGGGCTATGATAATTAGAGCGTTTTTCCAGAAACGTTTGATTGAAATTAATCTAATCAATTAAAACTTCTTTAATATCATTATAATTAGTTACATCAAGATAAAGTTTTGACAAGAATTTGCCTAAAGTAAAAAAAAAGAATTTGCCTAAAGTAAAAAAAAAAAGAATTTGCCTATTGAGATTATATGTTTCTGTACATATCGTCTAACGTATTTATATATTTTTTTGAGATAAAAATTCTGAGGAAATTGAATAACTACTGGAAATTAGGTACACTAAAACTGTTAAGCAGAATTAAACGAATTGTTAAATCAACGTGCACATGTAAACAATCATAATAACAGCCGGTACATGGCTAGGCGCTTATCTGAGGACGGCGTCCTCGACCGAGGAGACGTATCGGGTGACGTCATCCTAACCGACATTTCGTAAAACACAACGCGGCTACAATGCTCGTGTAGCAACAGCATTGAAATTTCAGACTACACAAATTAAAAGACGTACTTACAGCCAACCATAACACAAAGTAGAACCTTTATGAAGACGTTTTCAGACTGAATATTTTCAAAGTAATTACAGTACAATTAAATAAGCTGCCATAACCGTCACTAAATAACACGATAGATATCTCACAATTTATAACTGATAATTTAAAGTTAGTCAGGAACTTACTTTGAAAACCCAAGTAAGAACTACATAATACATAAGTACTGGACATAATTTTTTGAATAAATTAAAAACAAATCCTTTTTCGGACTATACGATAATAAATCTTGACCGATTTGTAATTGGATGCAAGTGTAGAAGGGAATTTGGTTTATTCTTTAAATTTCATCACGATCCAAATGTTGTCCTCATTATGAAACATTAGGACCTTGAAAATAAATATCCTTGTATGGCGTCATATCAATATTCTCAGGCGATAATGTGACTTAGAAGTTAACATTCAGCAAAGGCGATAATTGGAATGACATTGGTGTTCAATTATATCTTGTAAATGCAGAGTAGACTTCTCCATACTAACATTAAGAACAACCCAAGTTTCTTTGGACTTATCAAATATTTTGGTAATAATTGAAAAAGCCGATTTCGTTAGCTGATGCAGGCGCTGGACCAAATAATCATTTCAAGCATGTCAAACGTTCTTATACAATGAAAGTGCAATAAACGAAAGACCTGGATTACTAAATGATGTAATAGTTACCTCATTGAGCATAGCTGTTGCTGAGTTTTTTTCTATTTTGAGAACTTTATGTCTAACACGTTTACGATGATTATGTAATAGCACACATGTATCGAGATTTCTCTAGAACGTGCTAGCTACCTATGTCAACTATAATGGTGTTAACAAAGCTAAAGAAAGAAAATGAAAACGGTCAGACGGTTTTAAAGGTCAAGATAGAGCATAGGTATCATTTCATATTGCAATATTAAATGATAACTATGGCAATAAGGATAGGTCGGCAAAAAAGTTTCTTCGCATTTTATATGAAAATTCAAGACATTTTTTATCAAAGTTAATATACATTTAATTACAGTATATTTGAACCATTTTGTTCGTAGATTTTCTGAAATTTTGTAGGTAGAGACATGATCCCGTTGCTGTAGAAAATTTGGAACTGCTGATCAAAAAAACGCAACAAGTAATTTTCAATCATCAACATTATAATCATCAACAAACAGTCTTCTCTTGTCGTTAACCAGACACTGCCTACAGAATTCTTAAGGGATCGAAACAGGTGGAAATCTGAAGGTGCGAGGTCATGGCTACATGAAGGATGCATTAACACCTCCCAGCCAAACTCTCTTAATTTTTGCTCATAAAGATGTATGTGGTCTAGCGTTATCGTGATGAAAGACTACACCCTTTCTATTAATAAATTCCAGTCGCTTTTTCTCAACTTCTTGCTTTAATCTCATCAGTTATAGGCAGTAGAGATCTGAATCGATGGTTCTGCCTAAAAGCTCATAAAGAACAACGCCCTTCCAATCACACAGCATCACCTTATTGCGAGTTAACCAAAGTCAGGCTTCACAGTCTGTGGCAAACACAGACTGTGAAGCCTGACCGACCTTTGAACACGACATTTTTTGCACGATCTTGTCATAAGTGATTCACTTTTCATCACCAGTTATCAATCTCTTCAAAAACGATTCGCTTATTTTGACAGAAAGAAAAACAAATGAAAAATAGTGGGAAATAAAATTTTCTTAATTTGATTTTTTTTTAAATGTCCCCTTTTGGATGTCATGAAAACCAGCCAGATACAAATAGTACAGCCAAAGATATTTTATTACAAGTCTATGCGTACTAATGCGAAAAGACTTCCCCCGACCTAATATATATAGCTATAATGCATATGGCATATATAGGAATAATCCTGTGCTAGGCATTATTTTTGCTTTAAGAAGAAACTATTAATAATTAAGTGTTTATTGACTCCGATTCCGTTGTGCATGAATTAAAATAAATTGTAGTGCAGTACTACTGTTACAGTACAATAAAACCAAATAAAGATATTTGAACGGTGACGTCATTTGACGTTTCTAAAATGGCGACTCTAAAGCATTTTTGCCTTATTTTAATGCGCATCATAAAACAAGCCGATTGAAATAAGTTACGTGTATGGATCGTTAAGTGTCAACTAAACGTTCTTTAAAATCACTTTATCCCTTATTAATGAACTGAATTTAAAGAGACGCGAATAAATTACTAAATATAAAATATTACAAAAGCTTGAGGCACTGATATTTTGTAGTATATTTGTATAAATGATAGCGTAATTAGTGATACGTTGAAAGTTTACATCACTGAGTTTACTTAATATAAATATAAATATTAACTTTTATACCAGCTCAATCGGATAACAAAAAATGGTCGCAAAATGGATTGCAAATTCTAACGGACAACTTACATACGAACTAATAAAGTTTTTAATGACGTAAAGTGTAGTGGTGCGTGACTAAATACTACGATTATTAAGCCTTACAAATATAAATATACGCATAAAATATAATGAAATATTTACTTCTGGATTAAACCTTCTCTGTGACAAAGAATTAAGGCTTTTAGATACGACATTAAGCAATCTACCACAAAGTTCGATGTCATACTATTATGACCAAGCCAAAACCAATTTAACAAAGGGACTTCCCTAGACTATACTATACACCCAATTCGACTAAAACCGTAAATCTGTGGTCGAATTTGTTTATTTCTTACAATTAGTGCGGATATAATAAGCAAAGATTAGGATATTAAACATTACGATGGTACCAATTACAGTAAAGTTGTTTTGTTTGTTTTTGATTTGGTCGATGTACAATAAACATATCATCTATTCTATTTTAAAGTAGATACTGTTCCAGTCAATAAAGGCAATCTTGGGACACTCTTCAATAAACAATGTCAGGACTCCGATTTCAGCATTCAGCACCCTAGTTATCGAATTTAAATGATATAAAAAACACAACTTATTGTGAGAAGTAAGAATCGCGAAAGAATTATAGAAAAACAAATGTTTTTGTGGACACTCGAGTCTTTTTTTAAATCAAGAGTCGTATTTAAATTGTGGCAAAATGAAATTTAGGAATACTTAATTTTCATGCACCTAATCTGTAACCTTCAGATATGTTTATCGAAGTTACTGATACGGATGAATACGATAAAGTAACCTACCAACTATTTACCTCGTATACTAAATATTGTTGCTATTTCTATTACCAACAAAAAGCGTGTAGAAGTGTTAGTTGGCATTCCTAATTAATTGGGATTTAAATTATTGTTGTATTTAAAGTGCTATCATTTTACTAACTTGTACTCTTGAAACCATGTTTACACTATTACTTAAACTACATAGTTTAATCTAATCACTGTATCCGATATTTTTATCTCTATGGTCATAAGCCGTATTATGCCGACAGCTGCATACCGAGCCGAATTAGGGACTGGAAATACACATGTATTTAAACATATCTAAAAAATGAAGTGGCACATGCATATACAAACTAAATGAGCAGAATATTGTTTTTCTTAAATAATATATATAAATTTAGAATCAATGATTTACCTATTTATGATTCATATGAAAAATTAAGTAATTTTCCTTGTGTATAACTTAGTTTAGTGACGAAAGATTTCTTTTGCAATTTGTTATTATTACTTAATGTCTATTCAACGTAAAGTTAATAATAATCTAGCAAAATTCATTCTGAATCATTTAAATGGAAAAATAGGCTTATGTACAACTAATGCTTAAATAAGGTTTATTCTATCAACAAGACTCAGTACTTCGTGCTGTTTCGTTCGTCCGATTGTGTGCGGCCACTGATACTAGTGTGGTCGCGGATCCGGTTCTGCCGTAGTGACTCACTCGACCTCCTCCTGACCTCCTCGCTACTAGCCGAATGTCTACCCTGCCAATATGGTTTAGCGATTCACCGAAACAAAATTGTTGATCTAAAATTTTAACGCTTTTTAATTTATGAATAGATTTATGGTTATAATAGGTTCTAACTTTGAGGAGGATTGACTTTCATTTTCGTTATCATTCAATTATAGTACCTGACTTATTACAATGATTTTAAAAACATTATGATGGACGTGTTAATGAACAGCCATTCATTAATACGAACGCCAATGTTTTAACAATAGTAACAGATCTAATTGTGGCAATTCAACAGTGATTACATTAGACATTCAATGAACCATTACACGTGGTCAATGTTAATGGGACAGCTTCTCGCAATGCTTGTAATAATGGGTTAGTAACCTAGAGTAAGTAGCCTTCAAGGAGTAAGTTTAATAATTACTGTATAAAAATGGCAAAGACTTTCAGTTATTTCATTAAACAGAAACAATTATGAAAAGACCACAACATTTGAACAAAATATGAGTGCGTTTATTTGAAGCGATAAGATCGTTAAAACTTCGTTATCTTTTGAGTGAACTTTACAAAAAATATTTTAGGTAGACATTTTCTTGGTAACTATTTTTTTTAATATTTTAAATTTTGCAATTAAAATGATATCGACAGCAACAGTTTAATAATTTTCAATTCTAATTGTAAACAATTAACTGACGGCCAAACACAATCTACATATACCTATAACTCATGCAGTAATTTAGACAGTCATAGTCTTTAAATGGGACCAATGAATACTAAATGGATACCGTAAAGGGAAGCATGCTATTCTTTAATTAAGACGTAATGTAATTTAAAATTACACGAGAAAGGTGTTGCTGATTGTGTGCCCTTTATTTAACTGGGAGATTAAGTTAAACATACTGGCGGATATATACGGATATTACGTGCTAGGGTGCTATATATATATATCCATATCTATAGCACCCTAGCACGTAAATAAATTTAGTTAATTGTTTTAATATTTATCGATGTGATCGTTAATTATTATTAAGAGTAGCGTGAAATTACTACAGAACGAAAGATGTAGATAGATAATAATTGTGAAGGCAATCTACAAATACACAACTGTAATGAAAGGGCAATTGTTTCTGTTAATTGATACTAAATAGCTACAGTATTTGATTGAGGTACTATTTCTACATCACTGCGCAATAATAGGCATGATTAATTCAGAGACAGCCAAAACGATTCGTAATGTAAATATTCCTTCTATTACAGAAAAATATGTATTTGGTTAGCAACTTTACCGCTTCTATTTATTGCCTTCAAACTTAAACTAAAAAGTATCTACCTGGGATCCCCGTGTAGCCTCCGGGAGGCATGTCAGTGAACCAGCCTTACACACTTGAACGGATTGGAACGGAAGAAGAAAAAAGCCCTTATTGTCTTATTATTGTACATTTTGATTTGTGATTGTACGGTATGGTCGCCAAAGCTGAAATAACAAGAGAATTGCCTTTTTCGCCAGTTTAGCAACCCCTTTAAAAACTCATTTAAGGAACCATTTTCAAAGTCCTTACCTAATCCAAAATTGTTTCTTTTTAATTAAAAAGTAATTTTCAATTTCATATAAGAGTGCTATAAAAGGAGTTAAATGAGCTCTGTAAATGTCACTGTATTATTACATAGTTTTCCTTTTAGTAAGTTAGTTGACTTTTCATAAAAAAAGTCGTGTACCATTTCATGGTTTAACTGTCTGCTGTAAATGAGACCGCGAGTTAAAAGGACATAAAATTTGAATACAGATTGTTGTAACGGTCCGCAGCTGTCGGAATCGTTACCGACATATGCGCTTGCGGCTTTAAACCATCTGATGCATTGGTACGACTACCTTATCAAAATTTTAATCGTGATCTCGTCATCTTTATTTCTTGTTACTTACTTGTAAGGTACGTTATGTTACATTTTGTAATTATCCGAGTAAGCTTGGAGTTTTCTGAGTAAGGAAGATAATGAAGATAGCAAAAGAACTTTACTTAACTCATGTGGTTGAAGATAAGTTGAAATGCTTTAATCTTCCAAATTTAATCTATTATATTTGATACTTCTTAATTATTTATCGATGATAGTTTTCACAAATAAAAACGTCAATTACCTTTTGACGTTACGTGGGGATATTGTTATATCTAATAGACGGTCATTATTATACAGATGAAAGTGTATAGGACTATTATGCGGAAAATATTGATTATTTTTTAAATTTTAAGTAAAAGGAATGACAATAGTGATGGAGAACGATGCATGAATCGCTGATGCTTGACAAGTGAGAACATAAACGCTCGTACGTCGACCACTCCCCGATCCAATGCGCACGCGCCGCGCTCCCTCGCTACTCACACCTGTCTTTAGAAAAAACGGTCAGTTCAAGTGCAAAAACAATGGACTGGTAATAATTGACTTGCCTTTAAATACTAAAATAATGATAAACAACTTCTGCTTTTATTATTATTCTTAGAAATAGATGGTCTTATAAGGGACGAGCCAAACTCAAGTCAACGTAACATTTCGTTCAGCATTTCGGTGGTCGCTCCTTCTTTCAAGATGTGATATCGTTATATATTTTTGATGAACTTATTATAATAGGTAAATTTAATATAGATCATATAAAATCCAACATGTAAATTAACTTTCGGTGACTAAAAATGGCAATGTGTATGTTTACGGAATGTATTTACTTATAAATGTTTAATTTAATTACCATTATTAAGCCTTGCGTTAATAATGGGCAATTACTTACGTTTCATAGCAACACGCGAGCATCTGGTATTGAAATACAGTGAATTATAAAACTTAGGCATATGTTTACATTGAAACATACAAAACATTAGTAATTCGATTATAACTTTAATTACTGTTAAAGGTATCCATACAAAAATGCCCACCTTCTATTCCTAATCTTAACAGAGTGGTTGCAAAAATATATGGATTTATAGATCTTAGAAATTATTTACAAAGGTCAAAACTGGCAATTGGAATAACCGCGGTAAAATATACAATAAAAATATAAACTTCCTAAATTCCAAATATGAATACGAAAAAATATCAATAACAAAAAACCTGCAATACAGGCACAAGACAAAATGTTGCTTACACGCAGTGAGATAGGAACAACAATAATGAAATAAATGACCAACGTACTGAACGCATCCAAAATGTAAATAAGACGGTTGCAAACTTGCGAAATAGCATGTGACTACATTAATAATATATGCTATAAAGATAACAATATTTCCGATGGCTGTTAATTTTTATTAAATACCCCGAGAGAGGTTTCTAAGAATAAAAGATACGTATTGTTAAGTGTTGTTAAACTTTAAAAGCTTGCGGTAATGTCATGGTGAATGCATTCAAATAAAAATGGAGTAAATTATAAGATAAAATGGACAATAGAATAAAAATAAGAACACAACAGTTCGTCACCTATCAAATAAGAAGTGGGCGTGAGTTAAAGCATCCAGTGCATGAAGTCTGCGAACATGCATTTTAACGTAGCGATCTATTCAAAATATATTCCGTTGGGGATTGGTTAGGAATTTCGATGTCGAAAGATGACGCAAAGTCGAAGCGAGCGCAATTCGTATCAATCGTCGGAATGACTTGACTTACGACCGTGAACAACCATTCGATTAACAATTTTCTGACTTTCGAAGCTTATGTTTACACAAAAAAATTTCTAGTCTAATAAATTAAATAAACCTACTTAATTAAATGTACATTAGAATTAGTAGGATTATTAGATGAAACGGATAGTGACTCAGTCGTTTGATCTCGGTGCCTCTGTAGGCCATGCAATATAAAGAAGGTGTCAACGTTGCCATCACATAACAAAGCCAAATAGTGCAACAATAAAAGTAATATACACACCAACAAATTATTATGTGAATCAGAATTCACGATTGAGATCCAGAGGTCTCAATCAGAGTTTGTTAATTCCAGAATTTTTGTCAACATGTTTTCGAATCTAGATATTTCATCTTAACAAACAAACATTTAGCACATGTTTTGCGTAATACGTTGAACATTATTTTTAGACGCATAATGACCAATATCCATAATATATTGTATTTCTACCATATAACAAAAGAAACCGTGTACGACACTGGAGATACTGGAGATATGGAGACTAATATATGGTTATATTGGTCTATATCTCAGCTTACAACGCGTTTACTTAAGCCGTATACATAATTTTATAATACTCATGTGTTTTGATGTAAAAAGTGAAAAAAACTGAAAACCAAAGGTGTCTTACATTGTTTAGTTTAAAATTACTACGTAAACAAACTACAGCAACAGTGTAATGTGATGTCTCTGAACATATCAAGCAGCTGTTAGCTAGGAATTCTCTCAATTATCAATTATCTAATTGTTTAACGTTACGACAGACCACCCAAATGACCTAAGAAGATCACCAATTCTCACACAGCATTACCAACTACACATTGTACGAATATGCCTCATTAATCAACGACAATAAAAATACAGATCTGTAATTATTATTGAAATGTTCTTGTTGCAGTCTCGTGCGCAAAGTTCATCGGCGCAGGTTGATCCATCACGCATCGATTTCCGCCAATAACTGAACCCACACAGCTGTCATGTATTAAATAAAACCTCTAAAAAAGTTTTAACGAGGATTTTCAAAGCGGTTTAAGTTAACTTCTAATAGTACGTTTTTGTTTGAAATTTGTATAGGAAGTCATCTGAGACACACGTTGCTGAATAAGTACCCACGCCACGTAGTTGCGCAAGCGCTTGGCTCGAATAGGCGTGGTGAAGTGTCCTTCAGCCTCCGAGAGGACGTGGTTAAACACTGCATCGAGTGGAGTGTAAAGATAAGTAAGAAGAAGTAATTTCACACGGTCTCGTTAAGAACTTGATTAAAGGAATAAATAATTGAAATTGAAATTTTATTGTAGTCATGCTTTTTATTGTATTATTGTTGTTGTTTTATAAAAAACTACTATTTATTATTTTACTTATTCGAGATTCTTTTGCCAAAAATCTTGAAGCTAAAATTCAACTTGTGTCTGAAATAGAGAGTTCTCTAGACTAAATAGAGAGTATCCGACTAGGGATGACTAAAGTCAACGTACCCTTTACCATCTCCAAGAGCATCATGATCCTTAGTATCGAGATTTCAGATGACGTTGAGTTCAGCAGTCACGTAAAGGATATCATGGCTGGCAACTAAGAAGTTAGAGGTACTCAATAGAGCGAAGTGGTACTGCTCTCCGGAGCAAAGACTTTTGGTATACAAGTCGTAAGTTAGACCCATATAGAGTACTGCTCCCCATAAGGGCATTTAGATATCAGCTTGAATTTCAGATGCGGTTCAAAAACTCGCCGTGAGAATCGTCTGAGATACTGAACTCACAAGCGGCATTGAATTTTAAGTTTAAGGAGAGATTTTGTGTCCTAATCCGTGTTCTATCGATTGTATGTATAACGGGGTGGGTGTGTTCTGAGAAGTTGTTGCACATGTTACCAACGGCTTCCTTCTATGTACCTCACACGTTGGAACAGAAATGGTCGCGTACTGTACGGTAATTTACGCAGAGAAACTTTCTCCCGCGTACACTCAAGTTGTGGAATGAACTTCTTGTGGGGGTTTTCCCTAAGGAGGTTTTACAGGGCTTGCAACGCGCGAGTTTTAACTCTGGTAGTGTTTTCCATCAGGTATGCCGTATGCTTGATTGCCAATGTAGTGGTATAAATCCATATCTTTTGTTTGTAATTGATTAAAAAGACGAAAAAATAACAATAAATTACAATAACATAAGTAACAATGTAAAGGAGTTGCGATTGCTTCAAAGTGGGCTGTCATGTGAGATTATAAAACATTTACATTGGATATCAATTTAAAAACTGGTCTTTCCGTGGGCGAATTCCAGCAGACTGAATGACTCTATTTATGATTGCTGTAGCTGTACATTTTTTGTGCATAAAAGCAAAACTTTGTCATCAAATGACATCAGCGTTAACATAGTGCTAGCTAGTATAATTATTATAAATAAAACCGTACATGCATTACAGGTGGATTCCTTGTTGATTAATATATATGAGTCTCTACGTTATCGAATACAAATGTTAGCTTATCAGTTTTTTATCTGATTATAGCTATTTATGATATTTGCTTATTAAATTGAAGGGCTACGTTCTTAAGTTTCCCAACACAACCTGGCTGTTGATTTTATCTTTGTCAAAATAATTATATGGCTGCGTAAGAATTGTATAATTCATTTATTAGAAATGTATATTTTTTGTACTGTGAAGGATGGTTTAAGGATGGTTTAATAACAATAATTAAAGCTAATGTGTAACAAGAAACAGTTTGTTGAAGAACGACATCGATTATCTAACCGACAAATACGCCTGGCTTAGGAGCATCACGCAAAAAGCTGTCGAAAACTTCAGAAGCAAAAGAAGTAGTGAAATACGAAAAACGAAAGTATAATGAAGTCATTTGGACTATTAAAGAACATCAATGTGATAAGCGAAAGAATATTTTCGTAATAAACATCCATTTTCATGTCAAAAAATATTCTTTATTTCGGTCCCTAAATTCGGAAAATGTTTCATGAAAGGTCTGAAGGATTGAATTATTTTTAAAGGGGTAATCTCACTTTTGAGCCTTAATATCACCTGACGGTAAGTAACGATAAGGACGACGATGGAAGAGAGCTACACCCGGATTACTCAATCACTGAAAAAGTGGCTATCTTAGCTCCAACAGCTAGAACAAAAATGCTGTTAACATTATTATTATGGCGACATACGTGGGTAGAAATAATCATATCTAGCCAGGTGGACTTAGAAGAAGCCGTACCTCCACCAGCCCCAAATTCAGAATCTTAAGATAAGGAAGGTGGTTTCGATCACTAGACTTCAGTGGTCGTCTAATTGTTACTACCCCAAAGTTGAGAACGAATCAAACCATATAGTATATCTAAATTATTTTATAAACAAATTTGTATCCATAGCCAAGACAAGTATAAAATTATGTTGTTATTAACTCCAACAAGTTTAATTACTTTGTTCAATTGAATGTAGTGGGGAAAATATTCTTTACAGTAAATTCCTAGGATGGTCAACCGATTACTGAATAGTGTATCGATGGCGTAACGAACCGGTAAATGAAAATTGCCCTGTATAATTTTTTGTGGTCTCCGAGATATATCTTCGATTTTCGTTCACCACATACGCTCCAATTCTAACGTCGAGCATTTTATTTATCTGTCCTTAGTTAACATAAAAACTCCTAAATAGTGTTCCACGTGATCGTAGCCTTTCTTGTTGCGATCATGTCCAATAAGTTTTTCATCTCTATGAAAAATGGAACGATGATTTTGTTCCATTTTTAATTTGAAATGGAAAAGTGAATATGTACTCATTCTTCACTTTATATTTTACTATAACTTCACTCTGTCATATTAACATACGCATCATAGTCACATGTTAGTAGTCTTTCATCCGTCGGTTTAAAAGTCCTTAATTTCTGTATATACTGATCCAAACAGGAAGAAGGGTTTATTAATAGACTGATAATATTTATTTTAGCTTAAAAGGAATATGGGGACAATTCAATTCGGTGCTCGCTCAATGAAAAGTAAACTTCGTCTTCGTCAGCAATAAATTTCGTCTGTTTTCTAATATCAGCACATCAACTAATTCTGGTACCAAATATATGTTAATCTTTTTTATTATGAAATGTTCAGTGAGTCATGTATGGATAGGATATTATTGTAGTTCTAGAAAAGCAACTTTATTTTCGGAAGTCATATTTCATTGAAGTTTTTATATTTTTTAAATAGTTTTACAGATTGTATTCATTTCCGTCAATAACGCCATTCTTGAGTGAAAATATCTATTTTAACGAGCCTTCGTTAATACATTAGGCGGGCATGCTAATAACTCACGTCAGTCGTCCCCCGGACGCACGATCTGTCGTATGCTCCGCAGTGTCACTTTCCCCTACGCAGAGCGCCCGTGCAAATTTCTGTTTCAAGTGACACATCTTCTCTCTCGACTGGAATTTTTTCCCCATCTGGACGCTTAACGAATAATGTGAGACTCCTAACGACTACATTACGACATTAAACTACACAATCGTAGAGCTACGTTTCATTAGCGTGTGACGGCGATTTTCATGGAGTAAATTAAAGAATGAGTAGATGTAGACCTTAGGTATGTAGTAGGTAAAGTGTTTACCACCGAATTATTTACGAACCCACAGTTACTTTGTTTTAATATCATACTGTATCTTGTCTTGTAACGCAGCAATGAACCTTAGTGATTTTTACTTTATTTGCCAAACTGTGTTATCAAATAGGCAGGCTGTTCATCAAATGTCATATTTCTTAAATTGATTATCGTCATGTTCGTAGGCAGCAGTTTCCGACTAACGTTCCATGATAATATACCACTAATCATAATACGCGCGATGCCAATTAAATTATATAATTCGATCCAATGCGGCATGATGGACGACCAAAACAACAGATGTTTTATGAGCTGTGAACACGAACTGCTAGCTGTTGTTTCCGCAACTTTCTTTTGCATTATCACAATGATAAACGCACTAATATATTGTAGAGATTTCTGTTAAATCAACATTACGCACATAATTATTGGTAAGTTCCTTTTAAAATTTCAATATCAGATGAGCAATCAGACAAACAAACATTGTGTTTGTTTGTCATATAACAGCTTACAATTAATTAATCAACCAAAAGATATCAAATTTTTTTGTTAACAGTTAATTTAATTGGATAGGAAGTATTGTTATAAAATTCATATGAATTTGAGTTTAGGCAATTGTTTCATCTGAGTTTCTTTTAAAGGTTAAGAAATATAAATATTTTATTTACTTTATATTGATGATCAGTTTGTCCCAGGCTTATGCACAATAGAAAAACTAGTTTCCATATCCTAATTCACACACGTGATATATTATTGTTATATTTTGTAAGAACTGCAGTGCTTGCAGTTCTTTCAAAATTGACATGTTACTTATAAAAAATGTTAAGCTAAAAAGTAATAAATGTATTATACAAACCACAATACACAACAGAATTAGTAACTTCAATAAACATAACTTTTTTGCTTTATAACTGTAAATAAGTGTAATAAAATAGTTATTTTGGAATAGGTTTTATGGAAGTTCACAGCTAAACATTTTAGTGTTAATAATGCCGTGAGAAGGCTTGACAAAAATGCAAAATAAAGTTTCATTTTAAAAGAACTTAGTAAATAAGTCTATTTAAATAAAGATATTTTGAGTTTCAATTTGACTTTTAGGTTAACAGAGGTCAATAAACAAGCATTCTGTTGGGAATGACGGAACATGCTTCTCTGGCAACTAATATATGTTGAATCTTTACAGGATTTAACCCTTTGAGGATGGCTATTTTAAACATATATAGATGGAAAAATGTATATATATGTCTGCTGTCCTTAAAGGGTTAATAGGTATCAAAAACTAACCATAATCAGAATATGAATTACTTATTTAATTTTTACTGCACCATTTTACTGAGATATAAAAATGTTATATCCATCATATTTATAGTTAGGTGAGCTTGGTACTCCCAATTCAGCTAACCACCCCTAAAAAGTCTAGAGATATACTAGGACAAAGATTTTCCAGGGATGTACAATCATCAAGACCTCAGAGCTTAATACCAATCATTTGTTTCATATGATCTATAAATTGCATTAAAATTGATTGAAATATATATAAAATGTGTTTTCTGAAACTTGGAAATACATAATTGTGTTAGATTTAAGTGTTGGTTTCTCACCAGTGTTTAGCATGACAGCTAAAAACATTAGAACAAATAACTTACTTCAGAAAATTATCTAAATTCTGTAACCATTATTAATGTAACTATTACAGTATTTTTTCATAGTAATTTCTATTTAATTTCCATTTGATGTTTAGATAAGTTGAGTTAGGTTTGAATTCTAATATTTAATAATTTTATAAGCATTTCAATATCTTAGTAACTAAACAGAGTTGCAGGCGACCTACATAAAGCAGTAATAATATACTTTCATGCATACGACTCATGCAACTACCGACAAGGCGCAAGAGGTGTGGAAAACACCACCAATAGAAAAAAATTGTCTTTAATTTATTGATTCAGATGTTACTTCGAAGCATATAGAGTTTAAACTTTGCCACCTCTTCACTATCTTCTTGGCTGCGAAGGCCAACAGGCCTACAGACATAACGCGTGCCGAGTTGACCGTTTATTAATCTCAAGATAACATGTATAAATCTACCTTTATAATCAGCTCGATTTCTGGGACGTCTCCATTCGCTGTTCCATTTTCGGCGATTTCATCCGACATATTGAACACTAAAAAAACACTTAATTCGTTTCAAAATATAATATAACAGACACTTGTTTCCTACACAACCTCTCCGTTCCAAAACACTGACAGACTGTTCACAGATTAGAAAGAATTTTATACTATCTCGCACACTTCACGTCAGTAATTTCAATAAGCCAATCAACAAAGTCAAAACGAAGATAGAACTCACTTCACTCTGTTCTGCCACAACTAAGGAGATACTTTGTATTTAATGATAATAATATACGATATTATCTGTAGATAGATATTTTTTCAATCATTTCGCCTGGTAACTAAGACTTTTAAGCCATATATTCATTAATGTAGTTTTTATCTCCAGGATACTGGTGCAATGTAGCCCTTTGCTCCATGGATTTTTTGGCGACTAATGGTAAGCCCCGCTATTTTGTTAATGAATGAAAAAAATGTACAGAACCCAATAGACCCCGCCATTACGCGCCAAAAACTCCCAACACACATGTCTTGCATATCCATCTACAGACGATCTACGGTTGGGTGCTGTATATTTTATTTCATATATTGTGCTGTAGTGTTGTTTTTGTCATGGAATAGGTATATTTTTATGACAAAAAGGATCGTTAAATCGTACAATATATGGAATACATCATTCAGCGTTGATTAGTGACTTACGTGAGATTTTTCGGTGTTTCATTTCCATTAATTCATTTGTAGGGTCAGTTCATTTCTTTAATAATATTTTATGATTTACTTATCATTTCATCGTAATCATTATCACAACATTCCATTTTCTAAAATTTTCTCATAGGTTATTAACAAAATAGCGGGGCCTACCATTAGTGATCAAAAACTCTATGTGGCAAAAAGTTATATTGCACCAATATCTTGGAGCCATAAATAAAGATAAAAATTACATTAATGAAGATATGACTTAAAGATCTTAGTTACCAGGCCAAATAATTTGAAAAAAAAAAGTTGTTGTTTTCGTCATTTGCTTGCTATTAATATTGATCTGTGGTCATTTCGTTCTATTCACAGATTATAGTAATATAATAAGTACTTAAGAGTTACTTCTTCGTCGTTATATTTATAAAGATCAGCATCTCTAACGAAATAAGTCTTTTAATTTATATTTAATTAACCTCATCACGGAATATTGTGAATACATAAAAGAATTTTTACATATTTTAATATGAGTTCTGCCTCTGAATTACAAGAGAGTTCTACATCTTCATCCAAAACTATGACTTTTGCTGAGAAGCAAGCTGAAAGAATGAAACGATTGCGGTCTTTGCACACTGCTAGAAACGAAGCAAGAACACACAATCATCAAGAGGTAGTCGCTGAAGAAGCAAGAAACAAATTGCCTTCTAATTACGAAGCGAAACGTCGTCAAGCTGAATGGTTACTCGATGATCAAAAAAAACGTGAAGACGCTGAGAAAGATGGTAAAAACTATGATAGAGTCAAGCTTTTAAATATTTCTGCGATTGAGGCTGAGAGATTAGAAAGAAAGAAGAAGAAAAAGAATCCAGATCAAGGATTTTCTACTTATGAGCAAGCCACAGTCCGACAATATAACAGACTTGTCAAAAATATGGAAGCACCTGATATGGAGCAATATGAAAAACAGAAACAGAAATATGGGGATGCTTTCTATGGTGGGCAAAATGTTATCATACATGGAATGCATGAGGATCGCAGAGAGGCTGTGGATAAAATGGTTGATGATTTAGAGGGTCAGATTGCAAAGCGTGCTAAATATTCTCGCAGACGTACACATAATGATGATGCTGATATTGATTATATTAATGAACGTAATGCTAAATTTAACAAAAAATTGGAAAGATTTTATGGAGAACATACTGCAGAAATTAAACAGAATTTAGAAAGAGGCACTGCTATATAAATATTAGGAAATAAGATACTTTACTTATTTAAATTAAATTAATCTTGTTTTTACTATTTAAACAAGATTTTTTTTAATTCTTGAATTTAAGTTTAGTATTGTCTTGTAAATTTATCAGTTGTACAACTTATTAAGAAAGAGAGTGAAACTAGAATGAATCCCATTTTTGTACATATTGTATAAATGATTTTAGTGTATATCTGACTCTTGTAACCATGTATTCCGGATACATTAGAAATCAATTGTCATATGGTCAGATTAATGCTCAAACAAAAGCAAATACTAAAACTGTTGTTTTTTGCTTTGTTGTGCTGTTTATGATTAATTTGATGTTACAATATTTTTCATAATGTACACACATTGACCATGTGGGTGGTAATGCAACAATTTTAACCCACCACCGGGGCCATTATAATCTAAACTGAGACCATCAGAGCTTGGTGTTTAACACTGTATATAATAATAAGATAAGGTGTGCACACAAGCAATTTTATCCCTGAGTTTGTTAGAACATGTTTCATATTCACTGACTACAAATAAGTCAGTGACTGAAAGTTGTGTACAGGCATGCATACAGAGGGTGGAGTAAAACACAATTTTGAAACAAATTTTCAATAACAAGTTTATATTGGTAAATGGCTGATTAAATAAAAAATATAAGTATTACACAATATAAAATACATACTTTCCATTCTGTAAATAATTCTATAAAAGCACCAAATATATTTTCACAGAAGTATTAAATTCAGTAATTACCATTTGCTGTAGGACAAAAAAATCTTGCTAACACTTATTACAAGTACAATTTAAGATAAAACATTGTTTAAAATTTTGTTGTTTTCATTTAAATAGTAATGAAAGAAACAAGACAGTTAAACAGTGTTTTAACTAATATATGTGTAATAAGGTCAAATAAGTTTATATTTGATTTTATTAGCATTGACATATTTTATTATTGTGACTTTAATTACTCATACAATACTATTTAATAATATGCATATTATGTTACTTTTGTCATTTAATAAAAATGACGTTTTACATTTCTTTACTTTTTATTTCAATTTTTATGGTTTCTGCCCATTAGAATATAGATTATATATCACACAATGAGGCATGCTATAAATAATAAGTTGGGGAAAAAGTTTATTTGCATTTTATTTGAATTTTTTTTTACGTTCATTTATTTTTAATTACTGTATATTTGTGCCATTTTGTTCGTTTGTAGACTTTCTGCCATACCTGATCCCGTTGCTATAGAAAATTTGAGACTTATGATTAAAAAAGCGCAACAAGTAGTTTTGGCAGTCCTCTCTTGATGTTAACTTGACACTGCCTAAATAATTCTGAAGAGACAGAAACAGATGGAAATCTGAAAGTTAGGGCGGGTGCATTAAAACATCCTAGCCAAACCCTCTAGCGTTATTATGATGAAAGGTCGCACCCTTTCTTTTATTCAATTCCGGCCGCTTTCTCTCAACTTCTTGCTTTAATCTCATCAGTTGTTGGCAGTAGAGATCCGAATCGATTGTTTTCCACCACAATCCCACCAAAACCTGGTTTAACTCGCAATAAGGTGATGCTGTGTCTATCAGCATCACCTTATTGCGAGTTAACCCATGTTTTACACCTTTTTCGCACGTTCTTGTCATACCGAACATTGATATCTTCTAAAACTGTTCCGTTTCGTTACGTCTCAATAAAGTCTCAAATGAGTACACGGTTAATTAGGTTTCTTTCAGTGTCCTCGTGTAGCATCCAAATATCGAGCTTTTTTGTGTACCCAGCTTTTTTTCAAATGGTCAAAACTGTTTGTTAGTCAATTCCCAGTACTTCAGCTATGTCGTAACTGCTAAAACATTATCGATTTTATCTGTAACAGGGCGACCAGAGCGAGGTGCATCTTTGACATCAAAATTCCCGGATTGAAAACAATTAAACCAACTTTGTGCTACTCTTACTGACACTGCATTACGTCCATAAACGTCTCAATATTTTTTCGTGGCTTACGTTGCAGTTTTTCCTTTTTTGTCATAAAATTTTAAAATGTATATTTAATTTCTTCATTCGATTCGCTCATTTTGATAGAAAAAAATAAAATAAAAAATAGCGGGAAACAAAATTTTCCTAACTTGATTCTTTTTTTGAAATGTCTTCTTTTTAATGTCATGAAAACTAGCCAGATACAAATAGTACAGCTAAAGATATTTAATTATATTACAAGCCTTTGCGAACAATACGAAAAGACTTTTCCCCGATATCCAGCTACGAAAAGTAACCTCTGAGATAACAAGTTAAACTATTGATTAATCAATTGTTGAAACAGGTCTACGGTTAAAATTAGTGATCACGGCTAGAGAAACCAGGCCGAAACGTTGAGCAATAGAGGTACATAATTATGTGCATAATTATGCGACGGTTGAAGTGCGTAATTTGACGTTTCGGCCTGCAGGTGCAATAAATTCAATTAAATATAAAAACTTTCTGCACTATATTAATCATTTAGAAATGTTTTAATTATTGAAATATGTCCCGACATATTCCGAATAATAGCGCCTGAAAAATACATATAGTGTCTTTGTTATAGATTGAAACAAACTGCTTGCTTAATAATGGTTTAATTGTAAATAATAATAATAAATTATGAGCACAAGTTTTATTATAGAATGAAATGCTTAGAACTTAATACACAATATAATGTGAAGTTCGGAGCTTCGACTAGAAATCACAGAGAAAATTCTCATACATTTGATTTGAAAATATATTTTTGCGACTATTATAATACATATTAAAAGCCGAAACGATACATGAGAGCGATAAGCGAGACGAATTGCTATGCGTCTGAACTAAAGGTATTTATTTCCTCGGTCTTATATAATAACTACTTATTATTTAGGTATCGCATAGGCACTAGTGCCCAATCTGAACAAAAAAATTCGTGCCTTCCCGCCGCCGCGGCCGGTGTATGTCATTATACATATCTTGGTAATAAATTGAGTGCGCGCACGCACTCATTTTAAATTAAGTTACATTGACGTGATATCTTTACCAGTGGGCATATTCATAATACGTCTGCCTAAGATCTTCCATAAGTTATATTAGGATGCCTCGAACAGTTGAATAAATACGTAGATATGATTTAGTACATTTTTGATAATTAATATTATTGTAGAGAGTTCTCTAAAATTACAACTCAGAGTAGAAACCTCTCTTTATTCAATGTAAATTATCTCTTTGTAAGTCACGGGCTATTCTTATTGAAATCCCCGTAGGTAAGTACTTATACTAAATTTCTTATGGCAAGCCCTGAAAAAAATATTTACAATAAGTAGTCTACCACGTAAAACCAATAATTAATACCTACTTAATTGTTTACATTAAGGATCATGTCAAACTTCAAATGAAAGTGGAATTTAAGTGCTGAGGTACATAACATTATTTTTCAACTGGTGAAACGAAAGTAAACAAAAAAACCCTGAGCGTGAAGCATCCAATGTACGATTCCAGTCACATCAAACCACATATCTAAATAAGTCTGTACTCACCACAAAATAAACCAGCGAATCTATGTTTTATCTAATCCTAACTGCATTACGCGGATTTTCGATAAAAGGAATTACGCGGATTTTCGATAAAAAATACCTACATATTTTCGTAATTAAAAACACGACCCCTGCAATTAGGATTAGAAGACTAGAATGCCGCAATTAGTTGGCGAGGAATTTATCTCGTATTTATTGTTGTTATAGGCTAGGTGCTAGTTACTTATAGCGGCTCTTCTAGCGTAAAATATCTATTGAAAATGACTCGCACGAGAAAATCTTTAATACAAGAGTGGATAAATAGTTAAACATTAATTAAAAATTAGTTTTTTTGATTTAGAGCAACAATGAATATCTATTAGATATTTAACCTTATTATTGTTAATCCACAAAATTAAGACAACATTAATTTATAATATTGGTGCACCCCGTGTTTATTGTCGCTCAATATAAATGTTCCGCGATATCAACGCAGGCGTAACAAATTCAGTACCACAGAGGAAATATAAATAACTAGCATAAAATAAAAATTATTACGTATTGATATAGGTAAGTATTCTTCTTTATGATCTAAAGTATTTGTCTATCCTCAATTGCCAGAATTCTATACCTTCGATCAACATAGTGATAAAAGGAGCACTACTCTTCTGACCAGTAAGATTCTGAAACAAGGTACTTATGATTAAACTATTCAAAATAATCTTAAGTGAAAATCTTAGCAGACCTCATGGCGGCATTACTTTGAAAAGATGATAGCAACAAGCCTGTGTTAATCAATCGTATTACTGACGTGTGGGCACTGAGACACCTTACTGCAACACAATAAGTTATTTAAAGCCGATACCAGTAACTAGTACCTAGACAGGGTAATATACTCCATAATTTAAGGATGGCCTTTTCAATATAGAACCTACTCCCCATATTCTGATAAAACTAATTCATTCATAAACTGCTGTGGATCATTGTGAACTCTTGTTTTAACTTCAAATTCTTTATTGCATGCACATGGGTGTACACAGTAAAACAACAAGTCAGTAGGTACATATGTTCTTGGGGTTTACAATGAAGCGCCCTATATTAGGTGTATCCGCAACTTGTTGGAAAATAACAACATGTCATACGTAGTTGGGTAGATTACATGATTTTAATCATATCTATAACAAGTTTCACTAAAAATGTTGTCTTAAATCTTGCGTGTAAATTTTAAAAGATAGACTTATGCTGCCGCGTACTTTTTTTTTAGAACTTTTAAATGAGATCAATTCCGGCATACATGATTTTTGCGTAACTTTAACTGTTTAAGCAGCACACGCCACAAGCTCTGGAAAAGAATACCTTTCCCGTTTTTGCAACATTTTTCATTGATGCTCAGCTCATATTGGTCTTAGCGTGACGTTATATAGCTTATAGCCTTCCTCGATATATGGACTATCCAACACAAAAATATTTTTTCAATTTGAACAAGTAGTTCCTGAGATAAGCAAACACAAACTCTTCAGCTATATAAGTATAGATAATGATATATGATGAACTTTACTAACAAGAAAATGGTTCATATTTCAATACATAAGAGTTCATAATACATTCAAGTTTATAGGTTCCTATAGAAAGACTAGAAATTACTTCGGAATCTCAGTAGTTACAGCAGTAACTTGGGTTATAAAAATGTAAAAGGTCGTGAGTTCGCATCCTGTCATAAAGCATTACTTTTTTCTAGTCTTGATTTTTCTCTAGTGATTCCATTGGGTATGTGAGAATTCTCAAATACTTTTAACTTAAAACTAGATTCTTTATAAATAGTACATTTCACAAAAATAGAGATGATGTTTCATTAAAAATGTTTAGCTCGTTTTCACTAACATCCCTTAAACTAAAATTTATGTAACAATCTCTTTACTGCTTATTGATTTGTCTGAAATGAGCATAAGTACCTATTATATTCAAAGTATAACAAATTATGTATGTCAATAGATCAATTTAAAAAATATATATAATTGGTGTATTACTATTGAGCCGTTCCGTTATAACGAGAAACAAATCTGAACAGAAAAGCCTCAAGACGTTTGCGATCGTAGTCGCGTTCTGCTGATAATCGCATACATAAAAATCGTTTCAAAAACTTCACAACAGAGGTGCTGCTGTCTTCTTTCTTACAATTTGACAGCTGACGACAAATACGATCTAGACGTTTCAATACCCTATACTGTAAGTTTTAATCGTATCGAGACGTTTCGATCGTAGTCAAATGCATAAATAAAAATAGCTTCTAATACTTCACAACACAGGCGCTGCTGTGGTTTGCAAACAATTTGACAGCTGACGACAAATACGATCTAGACGTTTCAATACCCTATACTGTAAGTTTTAATCGTATCGAGACGTTTCGATCGTAGTCAAATGCATAAATAAAAATAGCTTCTAATACTTCACAACACAGGCGCTGCTGTGGTTTGCAAACAATTTGACAGCTGACGACAAATACGATCTAGACGTTTCAATACCCTATACTGTAAGTTTTAATCGTATCGAGACGTTTCGATCGTAGTCAAATGCATATATAAAAATAGCTTCCAATACTTCACAACAGAGGCGCTGCTGTGGTTTGCAAACAATTTAACAGCTGACGACTAACACGATCGAGACGGTTCAATTCGAAACAGGGGTACTGACGATGTTCGTCGTCGATCGAGCCAATTAAATTTACACTAGGGGTACAATAATATATACCCCGATAATTTTTAACAACCCCAGATATTTTAAGAGGTAATTGCTGAGACCATCAAAATGAATTAGCTAGCCACTCTGAGATGGTTTTTTCATACAAAATTTTTTCAATTTTTTTTACCTAAATAAGATTTACTTCTGCTCTTAACAATGACAATGCACTTTATTCTTTGATAACAACCATTCTGTCAGCCCAGAGTTTTGATCAAGCATGTATTCAAATTTGTAATATAGACAAATCTGTACTGATAACTCAAGTTGAGTCAGACGAGAATCTGGAAAGGACAAACATTAAAATATTACATGCAACTGTTAAAAATATAAGATGGAAGTGTCTCAAACACCTATTAAAATGTCTAGGGTCCATAATTGTTACAGTTCTAAAGGTAACTACTTAGTCGACTTATATGTATACTCCCCTATCCACTTTAAGTGCAGTGTAAAAATGTAAATAACCATTAGTTATCCGCATTTGGCACAAAAGCACTCAGACAGAATAGGAAAGAATCGGATACATTTTCAAAATACTTATGACATCTGGCTTTGGAATGTGCAAAATTAAAATGTAGAACATAAAAAAATCAGACTTTTCGTAAACTAACTACCAAATGCGAATATCACAGATACGTTCAACAATTTGTACTACTGCACTTAAGATAGGCTAACCGTCGCCTGCTCTTCATAAAACCCATGAGCGAACTATTTCTGAAAAGACAAATTTTGAATAGAGGTAAGCCAATGTGTTGCCAATTGAAAAAAATAAAGATTACATTTAGCTAAAAAGTGCTAGGAAAAATATTGTTGTAGTTATAAATTTTACAAAAGCTTCAACAAAATGCGTTTTTCTAATTAATGTTGATGTACTTACTACGTCGTCCAGGCATGAGCCGTACGGTGATTCCTTCTGGTGCCCGTACTGTATGGAAACAAAATAATATATTAGATATTAGCCCTGATTCCGTTGTATGGACTATCTGTATGGATCATCTCTATCTACAAATCCACTATTACTCTTATGTAACGTAATTGTAATACTTGCCTTGTAGAAGAGCAATGGATAAGCAATATGCTCAGTGCTTTTCACTTTAACTGTCAGAATGGGTTAGAAATATTGGTTATTATATTTAAATTGCAAGACAACACACGACTACACATGTTACAGATTAATAGGATCAGCACTTACCTTACAAGAGACACTGGTAAAGAGCAAGTAAAAACAATTAAATGCTAATAAATTTATTTATTTCCTTATATACACAAATTCATTGATCACAATTTATTATGAAACTACTTAAGGCATTGCTAAGTACCATAGCTCTGTACTTGAAATTCTAAAATCCATTTATAATTAATTATTAAGTGCCGCAGCGTCTTTCTTCGCTAGCATGGTTACCATTTAACAAAATAAGTAATTTTCAGTCCCTCATACATGCTTTTCTTGAGCGTGGGAGATTACAAAACAACTTCGTAACTTAATTGCCATTATTCATGAACATGGGTGTTGTGGCCGCGACTAGCCCATAGTAAGCATAATTATAAGAGAAAGTGTTATGGATATGGATATTTAGATATGTACATGTGTGTGTAAATACCCGAAATATATATATTTATAAAAATATCTGCCTCTACCTGAAATTAAAACCGGGACCTCTGGCTATGTAGATAGGGGTACTGACCAGACGACCGTCAAATTGGACAATAGTATCCTGTTTCAATATTAGCTAAGCTGTTGCAATAATATTCTAAATAAATCCCATGGACAAACCTTCCCTTTGCTTTGGACCGATTCTTACTCTGCCCGTTACTTCTCCCTTGCATCGTTACTGACGTTTGAGTATGAATGTTAATAAACAACACAGCCATCCGCCATTATGATATTGGTGTTCATCACAGATTACGAAGGAGATGGGTGTAATGGATGGGTCACTAGGAAAGAAGCCGTACGCGAGCTTCAATGTGCTTGTCAGTCAGGGAAGTCAACCGATACGGCTCTTCACCTAGTGGTAAACTGACTGAAGCAGCTCTTGAAAATAAAGAACTGTATATAGGAGCATTTCTGGATATAGAAGGGGCCTTCGATTGTACAAGCTTTAAATCAATCCAAAAGGTGGTGGAAGAACATGATAACAACCTGAGGTTAGCCTCAGGAGAGAGGGGGATTGCAATAGCTCCGGTAAAGGATAATCACATTGCAACACATGGGTGTAAGTATTCGGATCTTGGAGAAGACTTATTATTTTGTTTCATTTGCTAGTTTTGTAACTACATTTTACCCATAATAACAAAATTCTTCTTGATGTAGAATAAAAAAATTGTAATTCGCTTTGATTTTTTCGATTTTGGTCCATCCCATAACACAATCGTTTTCATGTAAGTCTCAGTAAAATTGTTTGAATCGATATAATATAAGGTAGTTTATAAAAGGTTAAACTTGTTGTGGGGTATAAATATCAGCCGTCGGGGCACGCGCGCTTATTTCCGTTCTTTAACTGTCCGCGAACATGTTCGAAAATAAATGTATTTATGTATTTTCCACGTGGTTGTAAAATAAAAGAGTATTCGGTGTACAAGTGTATTTTACAACTAAAAGAGCCCACTATAGCAACTACGACAATATTGACACAATATTAATTCGTATATTTCTATTATTTTTTGTTATTTTAATTCATCACTAGATAATGTATTAATGTATGATTTCTTAGTATCACACATATAGTCCTTTATACCGCGTTGGGTGGGTTTACTTAAACCAAACAGAAAACGTGCATTTATTAACGAAGCACAAGTCTTATTGAGATTATTTATAATTGTCTAGTAAAATATGAAGTGTCAATGAAATGAATTAAAAATTGTAGTTGGCAACATTGTATCTCGCAACTGCGTTAACGGGAATTCCTAAGAATTATGTGTAGGGAGTTCTTTGGTGTCACGGACTCTAGGGTGGATGGCACATTCCTGATTTATACATGGTATATTGTCTGTCTATGGGTTGGCTTAGTAATGGGTCGCCTATGTCTAAATAGTAAAGTTACCAAAGAATTAACCCAATTCTATCATTTATAAAGTAATAAGCAAGACTAAACAATATATTTATAATAGCTGACCCGCAGCTAGTTTAAATATAAATTTTGGCATAGTATGTCTTACTTAAGCATTTATTATTAAATCAATTAATAGACCAATTTTAAATGAGAGAGTAGTCAAATATTGAACATTTTGTCATTCAATGTGGGCAATACAGAAATTAAAATTCAATGCAAAGTCCAAAGGCTGGATCTATGAAAATAGAGGAAGCGCTCTTTTAGAAAAACTATATATGTTCATTGAGGTATTCTTATAAACCGTAACCTTAATAGTCACTGAAAAGTTATTTTATAGAAAAGTTTGACGATGAACTTACATATCAACGCTGTTGTTTTGTCAAGGCCTACGCTCAATTACGGTTGTGCGATAGCTCCCTTTGACTAAACTTGACGTTTGATCGTAGATTGAACATAAAAATGTTAGTTTGATAGCAGCCAATCAAATCTATCATCGACTGAATTATCTAAGTACCCAAAGTTCAATTATATTTAAAGACAATAATTTAACCACAGAACTGCGACACTTCTAAGGCAATAATTTTATAAATCTAATAAAGTACATTTAGCTACCCAAGACATTATCTTTGGTGCCCACAAAATATGATTAAAACGTGTGCAAAACAATTTAGAACAATTTTCCGATTTGAATAATCAAACAATCAATAAAATATACACTATTTAAATTGGAAAAACTTCATTTTAAATAATCAATTCTTAATACAATTTTAATTATGTATATTTAATAATCAAGTGTATATAACCTCAATACCTATATATTCAGGAGGGAATGACAAAAGCCTTGCCTATCACAGTTAAATTCGATAACGTAGAACAAACACTGATTTATTCATTTCATATTGTCAGGGTCACCGTATTGATTTTATACTAATCAAAATTAAATTTAGGTTGAGCACGCGTCACTTTTTCTTATATCATTTTTGAATAATTTAAAGTGAACTCAAATGGTTCTCGATACCTGATTGTAGATACGAAAGGAAACTATAAATGGTGCCGCGATGACATCAAATAATATCAAATAAGACAAGTCGAAATACTATTTTTCCTGTTCTCACAAATCTTTTCTTTCTCTCATTCTGCTGAAATTTATTATTAAGTTCTCTAACTAGGGACCTACAGGTAAGATCTCATGTATTGTTTGATGCATACCATCCTTAGACTAGTAGAATGTAATGAAAGAAGTTCTAGGTTCCAGAGTTCCTAATTGAATTATTGCATATTTAGTACTTATGTACGAAAATTCTGTTCAAATTTGTATATATAAAATTAGAAAATGCTTGATTACAAAAGAGTGATATTGTTGCTTGCTTTATAAACCATAGCTGCAATTAAATTTAATTTTAGATAGTAAACCGACATAGACCCATATCAAAATTAACAAGGCACTTTAGTCTGTCAATAATTCGATAATTTAACATTATATGAAACGGTAGCACGAAATATCTCTTGTAAATAATGAGTTTAACACGCAATGACTCATAAAAAAATGAGTTTTTATCGAAAATGTAGCATTTATTTGTTGTGCTTTACAAAATACTTTAGGATGAGTGAAATCAAGTGTATGCAGTATACATAAGCCGTCGGATCATCAAATGTTTTTTTATTGTATTGTAGAGTGCATACAAGAGGCTATACCTCAAATAAATACTACAGAATGTGGCTATAGTTCATGGCATATCTAAAATTGACGGAGTGCTCGCTAGTCTGATTTTCTCTGCCGTATGATGTCTCACAGGCGATGTGTTTTTATGGATATTTTTTACATAATTATCATATTATCATTATTTTATACAACATGATATTCACAAAAGTTGTATTAATGTTTTACATTATAGAAACAATTTACGTATCAAATGAAATAGTTATTGTTCCTTGTGTTTTATCTCGGAAGAATTTAGTTTGAGCATGTGTGTGCCTAGCGCATGACGATCTCGCTAATTCATTAATTAAAAATTTAATTCATTATGACTTATTGCAACATTAATAATTATTTTATAACAGCATAATTAAAACAAACAACTTTGTTTTAATTATGCTGTTATAAAATAATTTGTGATGTAATTTATATTAATTAGATATTATGCTTTGCTTGTATTCTCCAATTTTTCCTTATAGGTAAGTAATGATTTACTAATGATGTGATTTCATTTCTCTAGAAATAATGTATAATAATTTTAATGTATAATTTGTAAAATGTAAAGTATAAGAGTGAGCAAATATGCATATAGTTTTATTCAAATTACTTTGAGCAAATCTCAATATAACAATTTGAAGGTGTTCAAAGATAATAAAATACTTTAAAAGAACATTTTTGGCAAGGCGTGATAAGAAGTCTTTGAGATCGTGTGATGCCCCGTTATTTTGACCAGTCAATAAGTGATGTTTAAAATAATAACCTAACATTTAAAATAATAAATAGATTTTGATAATAATAATTAATCTCTAACAATTTCCAATAATTTCTTCAAACAACCTAAAGGCTAATATAAAAACAACTTTACAATAAAATAAAACTGTACAATAAGTAAATTAATGCAAATAATTGTATGGTCAGCATCACATCAAATTTGTGGGAAAATAAACAATATCTCACAGGAATAAAGACCATAATGTGCTGCTGCCCATACATAAAATATAACAGCATTCCAACATTAAAATCAGTATGACCTTTTACGGCTAGTCACACAATATGAAAATAGACATGGCATTTAAAATAACTTGTACACTCATAAAGGGTACATAATAATTGCACACATTTGGATTGCTGCCGATATAGAATGTAACATAAGAACAAAGGGAACGACGATTGTTAATAAAGTCAATAATAAAAACAGTCCAACACACATGCAAGGTCCAATCTGAACACTGAAAACGATATATTCAAACACCTGTATGTCTCCAAACCGTGTGAAGGAAATCCCAACCAAATAAGTCCAACACGATTGGCATTTTCTTCAGTTAATCAAAACGAGTGCATGCTATAACATGCCAGGGTTATCGAAGCGCTTAAAAGTTTAAAACACAGAAGTCACTTGAACACTGAGGCACTGAAGGAACTTTCAACAATTTAGTTTGGGTAAAGCTCGAGTCTCTTCGGGGAGTGGGGAGTTCAGAAACTCCGCTCTGTCGAGCCGAGAGCTGTTCGAGCGAGTCGAGTCCCTGAATGAGCCGAAGCCGGAGTCGTGCGTGCGGTCGGGGGACGTACCTAGGATGCGGGGCATCTCGCACTGCTCGCACTTGTTCATCAGCGGGTGGTTGCTGAACGTGCACAGGTGGCACTGCCACGAGGCCGACGGCTGCTGCCCGGTGTATATGTTGCTGTAGAAGTTGCCTGCATCTCGATCCTCCCTCACTGGAATTTATGATGTTACAATTTTAGTACTCATTTTGTTAGAAGATATTTCCCTGATAGATAGCACAAAAGAAACCTAATATTCAATGTCAGAATACCGTCTTTATGTTCTACGTATGAAAAAGCTTGCATGCATTATTTTTCAATAAATTTTTATTTTTTCGTTTTGTGTTTTCATACACCAATTTAAATTCAGTTTGTCAATCAAGATCGCAATAAATGACAATATTACCCTCCAACAGATGACTAGCAGATGCATTTCACATGCATTCTTCATAAAGGTTTATAGTAAATTATTTTTCATTGTCATTTAGGCATACTTCAATACAAAGGGCTAAGCAGTATCTCATATTGATGTTCTCTGAGACCCTAAAACACTATTCCGCATGCAGTAACTGAATACTAACGTAAAGTTTAGTAAATAAAATAGTAAGCCTGATTACTTCTTTACAAACTTACTTTACCTATTAAAGCGAGTGATAAATATTAATGATGACAGTCAATTACAATATGGCCGAATGTAATTGCATAATGGTACCGATTTGATAGACGTATATAGAATCTCATTCCCATGAAACACCAGCACCCGTAAGATTATGATTGCTTGGGAAGTGGAAGTTGAATACGAAATCAACAAACCTATCAGTTCTTCAGGTTTATCTCGCCAATTGATTGGGGGGGCCATACTGGGTACAGTCAGACTCTGATAAAGGGATAAGAGTTATTACCAAAATAACAATATTACAGGAGGTACACAATTGTCTAAGTATTTCTTAGGTACTTGAAAAAAAAACGGCAAGTACGCGGAATATAACTAAAAAGCGTAAGCGATATCTTGAGAAACGCGTTATCAACTTTGTCAATGTTAAAAATACGTGAGTTACGTGCTTATTGCATTATGTAAATTATATTATAATTATAACACATAAATTTATGTTATTTCAATTTTTACTTGAGTTGTATATTTTCCTTAATTATTTTGGTCTGGTTTATACGTGATATTACGGTATACTTAGAAACAATAATAGCAATCTAACAATGTCATTATTGAAAGTAAAATTTCTGTGATGGTAAATCATTCAATAAAAAGGCGACGTAAATATATGCTTATCATCTGAATTAAACACACCTTACTCAGTCTACACCAACATTTATTTATATAGAGGGAGAGGGGCGGTGTGGTTTAAGAGTTATTTTCTACAACCGTTTTTGTGGTGTTATAATTCCCAAAACTCTTCATTTTCTAACCAGCATTGAGAAGTTTAATAGGCTGTTGATGATATAATCTTGGTAATTTAGGATATACCTTACTAGGTAGTAGACACATGTGCTATCATGAAGCAGTTTGCTATGTTTCAGTGTGAAGGTAAAGAAAGTCATGGAAGACATTATAATAACATCTCTTGTAATCAGAATATACACACCAGTTATATCAAGTAATATAATCTTGATATTTCATGTGTGTAGGAGATGGTGACCATTTAGTTTAACTAAATAGTAGTAGTTATAGTAAAGTACCCATAAACCAGGCACACTATACAGATATTCTATTACTTGAGAGAAACTAGCATGAAGGTAAAAACAAAATGTGATATTCATAGGAATTTCACTATTGTAATGATATATTTTGAGTATTATGTTTGAGATGGACTTGAAAAATAAATAATTAGTCAAAACATATTGCAAAACTGCACTCTATGAGAATATTGCAAAGCTTAATGTATTGAATTAAAAATAGATTTTTTTTTGACCAAATACTCACCATTTCCGGTCATTTCTAGTCGTTTAGACATTGAGTCGCACTGATCTCGGAGCCTCTCTACATACTCTTTGAGCTTTTGTGTGGCCGAGGGTGGAGGTAAAGGGGCAGCAAGAATTTGCGTCTCTTTTGAAAGCTGCGCCAGGTGACCTTTCTCCTGGGATAGAGCCTTGACTAGACAATCGAGCCTCTGTTTCTGACG
The DNA here is from genome assembly GCA_943193645.1 of Acentria ephemerella. Classification (NCBI taxonomy): domain Eukaryota; kingdom Metazoa; phylum Arthropoda; class Insecta; order Lepidoptera; family Crambidae; genus Acentria; species Acentria ephemerella. The sequence continues at coordinate 2,325,536 of OW971891.1, forward strand.
CTCTATATGAGCTCGATCTAAAACAATAGTTTCTGTTACAAATACTTATAAGACAAATCAGAAAATTATATACAATATGGAGAAAACAATACGACATTAAATTAGAACATTTTCTGTACTAGAGTTCATAAAAATAAATAGCTAAAAACTATCAAATACATGTATAGTTTTTATTGTTGTATTTATTTGCTTAAAAATAGTATCATATGCTATAAGCTTAATAATAATAGGGCTTGCAATAAATTATGGCTTTATTTGCTATTCATATTGCTTGAGTAATAGAAGCACAAAATAACCCTATAATTCTAAAGTGCTATGGCAAGTTCACAAGTTACTTCATTTTTATTCCATTTGGAAAGTTTACAGCAACATGAACTAAGTATTCCAATATATGTATCTAGAGAATCAGAGGCTAATTACAAACTTCTACATATAAGCAAGTATCTGTTTACAGACCAACTAAGCAGCAAAAGAAAAAGACCAAATTATGATAATTTTCTTGAAATATAAATATTGAGTCAATAACTTAGCTACTTATATAATTATGTTGACGAATTGATAAAATGGACAAACTCTATACTTAGCTTCTGCAACCACTTACTAATTGGTAGTTTATTTTCTCATTTATCTCATTAACAAACTGCCAAAGTAAAGAAAAGACAAATAATCAGGGATAGTACAAATCTGCAAAATCTACCATGAGTAAAGGCTGCTTATCTATTATAGTTTTTTATGTCAATGGTTTTAGGCTTATTTTTACAATTGGCTACATTTTGTCAGATACATGGAATTATGCAATGCCAGTTAGATTTGCACTATCCCCAACAAATTATTGAATATATAAAAGCGGCTAATGCAGAGTGTATAAAATGTGTTTTATTTTCATCTGACATGTGATGACTGCAACCAATTTAATGTCATATTTTGTATGTTATAATTTATTTCTTAACACATCCAGTTCACATTTAAACAAATTAAACTTTTATACATGTTAATTTGAAATAAACTATAATCTTTTTGAAAAAATAAGAGAATAAGAAGTAGTCACCTGTATTGTTTCCCGGAGGTTCAGGTGCTGCTCTAGATGGCCGAGGTGTGCCTATATGGGATGAATGCAGGGGTGGCGGAGGTGGGGCCCTACGTCGGGGAGGACGCGTAGTGCTTGGGCTCACCGTGACTGTCACATGACCCTCAAATCCACCATCTTCATCCCTGGATTCTCGGACAGGACTAGCCATGTTCGAAGTGGGTGTACACACTGTCAAATTCACAGAAGTTATTGCTCGAGGACTTTCGTAATCTTCTAACCAAGGATCATCATATCCACGACTCAAGTCCATATGACAATTCACATTAACTGACAAATTTAAGGGTATAACACGTTCTTGCCTATATGTTGTTTCAGGTTTTATACCAGACTGTGTCTCTTGTTTCAAAGATGGTGCAGGAGAAACCGTTCGGCTGAAGTTAGCTTCAGGCTCTTTTAGTGTCTGTTTAAATGCAATATCTGGATTTGGTTTTATGAAGTCAAGTGTATTGGGCCTTTTGGGTTTTTCAACTTGTACAGGCGTTTGTTCTGGCTTAGATGTCTGTGCTTTAATTTCGATCTCTTGTAGCTTTGGAGTTTCCTTTTTGATTGTTTTCTTCTCTTTACCCTTCTCTAACTTTTCATGAAGATTGCTTTTTATTTTACAGCTTTTGTGGATTCTATAATTTGTGCTCTCTGGTGGTATTACGTCTCTTTCATAAGGTGGGTTGTCTGCCACTAAGTTTTCATCTCTCCCTATCTCATTTGTCAATTCTAAATCACTTGGTGACTCAACACTATATTTCGCAAAACAGTTATCTAAGTTAATTGTTGTTACAGGTGATGTATCATTATTATTATTTGGTTCCTCATCCGATTTTTCTTCCAAAACATTTTGATTTGCATCTGTGTTTAATTTTTTGCCACCATTGCTGAGTTTCGAGCTTATTACAGCTGTTTGTGGTCCTTGGCAGTTGACAGACTTTATTGGTATAGATTTCGCAATCTCATGTTTTATAATGGGCTGATTGCGACATTTGGATGGTGGGTTGAGTTTAAGTTCATTTAGCTGCCTGGCTGCGGCAGACGAAGAGGCATGATATGCGTGTGTTAGGGAGGTTTTGACTTCGCTATGCAGATGTGTCTCACAGGCTTGCTTGTCGTGGCAGTAGAGTTCGATTGTGTTAGATACAACATGATCAGGAACACCAGGGAACTTTTGTTTTAATTCATGGAACAATTGCATAAGCGATATATTAGTGCATGCACACGGCGAGGGGCTCGTAGCGCTCTCGAAGGGGGCAGACATCGCCGCCCATCCTAGCGGGAGCGAACCGCTGCGCCGTCAAACGTACTTTCACCAGTGTACACAATGTTTCTTCCCACTCATTAGCAAAAGCAATCACAAATTATATTAATCAATTTTACACTGTAAATAACGTCCAGTACTCGTCGTGACGTCACAAACCTAAAATTTACAAGTCTATACAATTACATTTATACATATTCCAACCATTTCGATAGGATAGGTTCATGTTTTATGAAGTTAACTAACGTGTCAGCGAATTTAGAGGATCTAGCTAATTATATATCATCTTTTGTTATCATACCAAAAAGCTTGTCAAAGTCTTGCACGATAAAATGCAATTAATCTATTCCACACTAGTTGCATTTAATTTAACATGATACAATTTTACACCTTAATTAACACAATAAATACTTAACTAAGACAAAGGCAATTTTTGATTAATGGTACCCAAAAATTAATTATGAAAATTCGCACAAAACTTGTCAAATCAATTCTGCCATTTTAGCTATAGACACAGACTACTTAGTAGATACTAAGTATAGACAAAAATTTAACTTTCTAATTTGTCAATAAATATAGACTCGGAGGGCTTACGCTTAGTGGTAAGAATTCATAAAAATAAAAGTTTCTCATGAGAGTTATAGTGATTCACGTGGATAATTTAACTAAATATTAGGCGAAAGTGCCAAAGTTTCATAAGATGTTTTATTGCATTATTTAAACATAATCAAAACATTGCTGTATAAAGTTTACAAGAAAAGAAAATTCAAAGACATTAAATCATCGGGAACAAAATTAAAAATTAGGTCGTCAAAATTTAGACGAATGGAATATTTTCTATCGCTTCTTAACTGTAAGAAATTATTCCTCGCGATAAGGTCACCCTTTGTACAAGTCCTTTGTTTATATTATCTTCTGAAACTGTAATATTGGTTGATCTATATATAATAAAGCATGTCGGGCATCAGTTAGATGCTGTATTTTTTTTCATAAATAGTTTCTTAGTGTATTTTTTGATGTGAAATTCACAACTCAATTGGTGATATTCGTGAAATTTTTCAGAGTTAGATTTTCATTAATTCATTTGTAGGTTTAGTTCATTATTTGTATTAGTAGTCAAAAACTACAAAGGGGTACGTTTCACCGGTATCCTGGAGCTATAAAAAAAAATATTTAAGACATGGCTGTATGGGTTTCAGTTCCTTTGCTATTCCTTTAATAGGGAGAAATTTAACAACAAATTTTGTGATTGACGCGGCTGTCAGTTGTCATATGTCAGCGGTATTTCCACTGAGTGGACAAATCTGTCAATCACCAGCTATTATTTTATTATTTTCCATTCTTTTCTTGTGAATGATACTCGATTCTTATAATGGTCGAGGAATTGAGGAAATATTTGAACCATTTGCTCGAGAAGTATGTCTATTTATAAAGACTAGCTAAAATATGACTTCAGATAATTTAACTATATTGTAATAATTTCAGGGTGAATGGGTTACATTGTATTCTAATTACTGACCGGGATGGTGTCCCCTTGGTGCGATCTGTGACAGAGAGAGCCCCACAACTGGCCTTGCGTCCCAATTTTATATCTACATTTGGTATGGCCACAGATCAAGCAAGTAAACTTGGTTTAGGCAGAAACAAGACTATCATATCTATGTATTCCAGTTATCAGGTACCTATAATAATAGTGTACATAATTTGTGTGTAGCTGAGTTAACTTGGTATTTTCTAGTATGATCTAATACTTTGGTTTGTATTATAGTTACTTATGCAGCATATGCTAAAATACAAAAATAATTGTTATTTTTATCATAAACAGACAAATTTGTTAAGATTTAAATTAAAGGATTGTATCTATTTTCAAACAAAGATACAAACACAAAGGAATAATAACCTTTTTTTATTCCTTTTACTAAGGCTTTTACATCACATACTTTATCAGCTCTTGGTGTTTGTATCTTTGTTTGAAAATAGATACAATCCTTTAATTTAAGTCATTTAAATTACTCAAGTCTAGTCATTTTATAAAACTTGTCTAACCAATATAATTTCTACCCATTAGTTAATGACTAGTTCTATAATAAAAACAATCATTTTGTTTTTTCTAGGTAATTCAGATGAATAAATTACCTTTGGTCATAACATTCATTGGCAGCGACAACTGTAACACAGGCCATATTCTGTCCCTGGAGACTCAGATTGAACCATTCTTGAAAGACTTAGCTGCCATAGTAGCAGATACACCTTGAATTTTGTACTAAATAATCAATTATTCATATAATGTAGGCATATTATTAATGCTATTGGGCAATATTATAGCAATTTTTTATTTTTATGTAACTAAAAAATATAGATATAAAGATCTGTACAGTTTAGTCACATAAAAATGACAGATTTGGTTTTAAAGGGCAAATAATAATTAAACACAACAATTAACATCAGTTATCAGCCTGAACAAAAACATTTAAACAGTTCCTAACCAACTGAAACTTCATTATAATAATTGTGTGTTCTTGAAACTGCCTATAACACTCATTATACTGAAAACATTAAATAATTAATTTTGCCTGTAAGTATATTGTACAGTTATAAAATAAGATACAGGTATCTAAATTGTACAAAAACTAATATAAAAAGCAAAAAGGTTGAATATGAAAACAAATACCCAGATTTTTGTTTTTGTTTTGTTTCATTTTTATATATATCTAGAGATGGGAGTAATATAGCTACACATTAAGCATTTTACGCTATAACAAAATGCACAAATAAATATTTTGTCTAAATGAAAATAAAAAAAATCATTTGAAGTAGTTACAAAATCAAAAATTGAAGAACTGAGTCTGTTATGCCATTTGTAATAAACTGGGCTAAACAAAATATCTTTCGCAACCAATTTTTTTTAATTATGGATGGGTATATGCAATTTCTTTCTTTTAAATGTAATTGTATAAATTAGGTTATTTAAAAGTTCTAAAACTATTGCATGATTGTTAAATTACATATTTGAAATTTGAAACGAAATGGTGTATTCTAGAAAAGCTTTAGTGGTTTAATTCATGGAATTTATCATTGATGTCTTTCTTTGACAAAATATATTTAGTTAGCAATAAAAATTTGTTAAATCAGAAAAGAAATCCACTCAAGAATTTGATTAAACGAGTAGGCCATGCGAGACTAGCCTCGAGGCTGCTTCTTTTTATAGTTTCTCTAATTACAAATGTCTGATAATCACAGTAAAGAATTACAAATGAATCAGAGAAACGGCGGTACCCTAAATACGACTTAGTATAAAAGAATTTTACCAAATCCCGCACACACTCCATAGAAATGGAATTTAAGAAACACAGTTCTTTGTATATTTGACTTAAACCTGACTAATACAAAAATCATAATTTATTGGATTATGATTGTAACTTTCTTTTTTCAAAATGGTGCATATATGTGAGAATATTACGTATTTCTCCTTACTTTATCGAGCTAATACTTTTAATAGATAATGAAGATAATTAGTAACTGGCTAAGCAAATTAGTTCTGTGACCTATATCATTTGCTTCTGTGCCATATTATATTGATGCCGGGTACGTGACTTTGAACCTTAAATCTGCACGATAATTTTATAGATAGGCATTTAGGTAGCCGCCTCTTAATTTGGGTCTGTTGAGTCTTTTAGTTTAATAGTTGAGTTTAAAGCCAATTTTAAGAGGGGAGTTTTATTTTCTCACTGCCCCGTGAGACAGCAAAATCGCATGGATGCTAGAAGATTCTTTATAAATATTATTTTGATGATAGGTTCGACAAGTTATCAATAACAGCAACCTGATATCCCGGTTTAATTTCATGATATGTCGTCTCTACGTAGCACCATCCTAGCACTGGAGTATGTTCATTTGATATATAAGTTATAGTTAATAAAGAAATTTTTTATAATTGAATCTATATAATGGCACATACCATAGATTAGTTTCGATTCAGTTTTGATTTACGTTTGGTGTACTTTTAGTGATTGTAAAATTATTTAATAACAAAAATAGTCAAAGATCTGTAAATATAAGATGTAAGAAGTTAATTAAACTCAAAAAATTTATAAATAATTTATTTGATTTGTATTGTACTTGTGTTAATAACCTTTTTTATAATAAGTCATATGTAGCAATGTCATAAATAGTCAGAGAAACGTAAATTCCGCGCATATAATTTCCGGTACTTTTGATTGAATTGGCACCTTTTTAGGTCATGTAAGGTCTATACGAAACTAAATAAAAAGCAAATTACAAAATGACAAATTACGTAAAGCACTGCTAGTTTGGCCTCAAACTTGTGTAATTAATTTAAGAAGTGATTTTCTTTACTATTGAATATATGTTTTGGGGAACAGCACTGAGCCTTCCACGGCATTAAACAATGTAGTTTATTTCTAAGATGGTTGTTGTAAAATAATTTTCTTTATATTTTTATATAGACAGGTGACATATTATTTTAAATAACGTTTACTAAGTATACCTTGTAAAATTTATTCTAATACGGGTGTTATAAGCGGTTTGTTAGAGAATGCATTAACTATGTTGTTCGCTGCTAGTACTGCCATGTCGCTGCGCGTGCGCAACGTTGCGCTACCGATGTGCGGGAGCATAACTGTGGGTAGGAGAAAAAAAATTAGTAAGTATCAATGTTTTTTAATAAGCCAATCAATCATACGCTTGGGGTAATTGATGTTTACGGATCTTAAAATAAATATTATTTAAAATAGCACGTAAGAAATCGACTGAATAGTGACGAGTCAACTGAGGTTGTGTCATCTAGAGTGTAAGGAATATTCAACATGACTTGAGTTTCGTATAGCAGGAATTGCAACGTCCCACGATCGACACAAACTTTAGTTATAATTTCAATGATATTTCTATTTGAAGATACTTACAGACGTTTGGTAAAGCCAAAAGTTTGTGGTCTCTTGGTAGAGGTTCCGGGGTAGTCACATCCAGACCAGCAGCGTAAATTTGTTTCTTTTTGAGAGCGTCATACAACGCATCTTGGTCTACCAAATCTAGAAGACAGAGTGCTATGGTGAAACAATTGATGTGAATATGGGATCAACCAAAAAAAACTAAGCAACTTAGATGGATTCTATCAAGTAATCAACACAATAATTTTTGATGAGCTTAAAAACGCAGTATGGTGTAGTGGTATTTCTATTTGTTACGTATGGTATATTAGATACCTGCTATACATATGATAGGATACCTTCATATTTTTCTATAAAAATTACTTAATCCACTTTCATTTTTAAATATATTAAACAATATCAGAATATAAACAACCTGACAAAAAAATTATATATAATATGTTATTCCCATCTGTAATATATATTTAACGTCAAATTACTCCAGCGTATGGACTCACCGCCACGACCGATGTTAATAAGTATTGCGTTCTTCTTCATCTTCCCCAGCGTGGTGCTGTTAATCATGTTTTTCGTTTCACTCGTTAGCGGCACGGACAGCACTATAAAGTCACTTTGTGCAAGCAACTCGTCAAGGCTCACGAATTCAGCTCCTAACGCTTTACCTGTAAGAACCAATTTAAAATAATGCTAGTAATTTGTTACAGAGAAATAATAGTTTTCCAGGTAATAACAGTAATTTTGGATTTGTGATTATTATGTAACAGTGATGAAAAACAATTATATATATTGTTTTATTGAATGTAATCTAGAAAGACGAATTCAAATCCGGAGACTGCAACAAGAATGGACCATAAGCACCCTACAGGTCATAAGTTCTATCTTACTCAAGCTCTAAATGATGTTTACTTTGGGCTAGAAAAAAGAAGCATATTATTCCCTAAAATTAGGATTACCTCTTCATTCGTTGAAATTATACTGGATCGAGAAAAACGCGACATTTCTCGAACCTCTATATGATCGAGAAAAAAGCGAGCGGGCTTTGAGGTGTCATACTTTGGTTGGTAGTGCAACAGAGAAACAAGTTATATAAGAGTTTTAGTCGATAGCATAGCCAAGTTTGACTAACTCAACATATATCACATATTTTTCGTATAAGCTCACCTTCAGGTTTCTCCCTATGACCAGTGTAAATGAATCGAGCAACCTCGAATCCAGCTAGCCGCTTCACGATCGCTTGTCCAATGCCTCCGAGGCCAATAATGCCGACAGTACTGTCTCGAATATCTTGCCCTAAGACTTTGTCGAAGCCAATCTCCCATTCCCCTCTGTAATTAGATTTGATTGAGGTTGAAATTATTTTTAAACTCTTGCACTTGTAATCAACTGCGTATGTACAATTGCCTTCACTAAGCCGACTCAGCAGCAGTCATGTGTGTTCCGGTGTCAAGGAAAAGGTAACTACTAGCCAGGGTACAGGATGCTTTACATCTGATTATCTTGTCCCCAATAAAGTTATTTCCTTTACATTTCAGGTGTCTTTTATATGGTTTCCACTTACCATTTGTTTAAATCTCCAGTTGATGGATATTCAAAAGTGCACTCCATTTTTTGCTGACTAAATGGATATCTTTATTTCTGTCTTACCATTGGGTTTTGCTATGTTATGTGTAAAAAAGATTACCTGCGTACTTGGTCAAGATTCTCCGTGAATCTTCTGGCAGCACCCAATATGAGGCTTATGGCAATTTCGGCTACAGCTGGACTGAGTACGTTAGGAGTGTTGGATAGCTTGATGCCTCGCGCCTTCAACTCATCCAAGTTGCAGTGGTTGTAGCCGGCGGATGCTGTGGCCACTATTTTTAGCTGGGGCCCTGATAAAAGAGAATTACTCCACATGATGACTTTCAAGTCAGGTAGTTAGCGTTAGCAAGTGAACTTTTCTTAATTATTAGTGAAATAGTATTTGACCATCAGGGTAGAAAATAAGCAGGTATCTAGTATAAGTTTATTCTATCTGACTAATCCTGTGGGTTTTTGGATTCGGCTCTCGAGGATTCTAATCGACATCTATAAATGTACAAGGCGCCACGAGTGGAAATAGGTAATAAAGAAGTCGGTATCGTCAGTCGATTAGTGTTGTTTTGTTTATATATGTTTGCTTCTTAGGTTACGCTGTATGCTTATGTTATCTTTGTGCATATTATAATAATGACTATAAGTTTTGATCGGCAAAATACACTGACGTCAGTTCAAGTACAAGTTCGTAACTAACAAAGCTAAAATAACATATTTTTGGAAAGTAGTTGTATAGTTTGAAGCTTATGACTTACCAGCCTTGTCTAATAGTTCCTTGGTAATGGGATGGTGCGACACCCACACTAGAGCAGAACATCCTGGGATGAGCTTCAGGAGTTCTTCTTTGTTCTCATTTAAGCCCTCTTCGCCGAAGTTAATGTAACGACTTTGCAGAACAGTGAAGCTAAACATAAAAAACATTATACCTACCAATTTTTATTAGACAAAAAAAATATGCAAGAAAAGTATATTTTGTATTTTATCGCAGATTTTCATTGTTACCACTGTATCTTCCAATGTAGGTAGATTTTTCTACCTACATTGGAAGATACAGTGGTAACAAAATGGCACGGCGTGTGTTTCACTCTCCGCTTAATTACCGTGTACGTACATTCTATTAATAAACGCTTTTTTGCGTTAGCAATTTTGTTAATAATTATAATGGACGGATACGTAAATTGGTTTCATTACATAATAGAAAACTTTGAACATAACTGACAAAAGAAGAGATTGTGTTTTAAGTCAAAAATATCTTCACCGTTTTTTAAAAATTTGATACCCTGTTGAAAAAGAATAGTAATATAATATTTTAATGAGGCTGATGTACGAAGTTATTTTTCTTAGGAAACGACAGTTCCAAATTTCTCTAACATTTCATGAATGCTTATAACCAAAGTTATGACATCAGAATTACTTGTGTAAGTTTCAATCGTATCTAGACGTTTCGATCGTAGCTGACAATTGTATATATAATTAAACGACTTGAAAACACAAAAAAAGGCAAAATAATTCAATTTAAGAAGTCATCCTATGAAAAATTATTTTTCGGAGTAAATTCTTCACTTCCTATTATTTATGGAAAAAACTCAGCACCAACTACAAAAAATCATTTTTAATTGGATAACTCTTAAATTGAATTATTTTTGGCTGATTTGAAGACCGTTTCTTACCGAGCCGTTAGCAAATTATGACGCTGTGGACATGAAACTAGCTTCATTTGGTTTGGTAAGAACGTTTAATACGTATATTTAATATTATAATAATATGTATTATTATTGTAATAATATTTAATTAAATACGTTTTATTATACCAAATTAAAATATAGTTGATTGATATTTTTGACCTTCCTCTACGGAGTGAATTTAGTCAGTGGTGCGCTCACGTCACGGTCATATTTATTTGCACCGCATAGTAGTTAGTTTTATTTCCACAGCTTACATAACTAATTTACTGTACAGAAAGTGATTTCAATCGATAAAAACGTTTGTTAAATCGACATGTACTCACTGTTCTTGCAATATTTTCAGGCCGCTTTCAGGAAAGTCGTTTGAAGACACCAAAACCTTGAGATTTTTAGTCATTGTAGCGTTCTCACTTGTGACCGGTGAAACAGAACAGACTATACACCATAATATGACGTGTTCGATGTAATCGCGTAACATTTTCCTCGTTATCTTTCAATACGATAACAATCACTCGAAAAACAGTAACAAAACGGCTGCTTACGCGAAGTGATCTGTTGATACACTGTGGGTTGATATTGGCCAAGAAACGAAGACCTTGATCCCAAAAAGACTGGGAAATAAAAAAATTAACTGGTTTTCGATTTATCAGTAGCTAACTATAAACAATGATTGTTGTGGGTACCTATCTATAAACGGGTAGGCACATACCTACTATTTAATCAATAAAAAAATTATGAAACATCTCAATGTTATTAATAAACTAGTAGTAATAAAAATAAACTAAATTTAATTGAATAAATGAAATGGGCCTCAATCAGTGGAAATGAAACCAGGAACTCATTGATTATGATACTTATTTATTTCTTACGAGGCAATTAAATAAATAAAAAATATCCATCGTTTCTTTAAATACAAAAAAAATAAGCAAATATAGAAATACAGTGTATAAATATTATAAATTTAATTTAATTACAAGGTTATATTTCATATTTGTGTTGTAGTATGTCCCAAGCCAAGAAGCTCCAAGACTTAGTACATAGTAACTATTCATTAATCTGTGACTTAGGCTGCACTGTGATATCTCGCCGCGCGATTATTCCCTCAGAACTCTGGGATATATGGAAATTGTATGAAGCTGCAGGCACATGCGAAAAAACCTGTGCATTTCCAGTGCAAATCAGCAACTTTTATTCGAGAAAATGTTTTGTTCATTAAAGCTGGGAGGAAACTAGGAAATGTATTTGAAAGTGCGGCCCTAAGTCAACCTATTTGAACACAGTATACCGTATATTTAAATTGCGATTATAATATTAATATAATACTTTTATTAATACTAATAAATACAAAACGGAATTAACCATATACCTTTTTTTTTTTTTTTTTTTTATCGACGGAAAATGCATTACGCATACCCCAGTGCTTGTGGGAAGCGCCGGGGTTATGTGGGACTCCTCCCCCAGAGTGGGGGCCCTACCCACTAAAAACCGTCGTTTCTCCAGCAGGCTGCATATGAGGACGGATGCGGGGAGCTCATCGCAGACGTCCGCATCCGCCCCGCAGGACGACCGTTTCCGGCCACCGCCGCTCCCCAGAGGGATGGAGTACTAACCCGCAGGCTTTCCTCCCCACACACGGAGACGTGGAATGCGGCAAGGGTCCCACCCCCTACCGCCGTCCCCCGCGAACCTTGCAGGTCCGCTAGCCACGACCCCCCCGGGAGGAGAGGTCCACTGGTCCTGAGAAGGACCGTTTGGATGTAGCCGGCAGAGAATTCTCCGCCGCCACGGGCTCAGACGTTGCCGTTGCGGGGACACAGGGGGCTTAAGAGCCCGCCCGGCGCCGACAACACCGTCACCGACGACCGGCCGCCTGAAGCGACCCGCCGGTTTTGCAAACCGGCCATCCACCGACCGCGAAGGGTCCGCTAGCCATGAAGGCTCCCACTAAGCTGCATAAAAGCGGCGCGCAGCCTTGAAGGCCGCCATACCTCGTCTCACCGGACAACTTCCCGCCACAGTCAAAACGCCGCACACCCGTCTGGGCCGCGCCTTACGGTGACGCCGGAATGAGGTTAGACTTATGGGCTGGAAGTGACCCCCGCGGAGGTTCATCACGTCTCCGCGGCTACCAGCCCTGCGTTCCCAAAAACCGGGTCGGGTTGCACGGATACCACCACGTGTGCCCACGGCACGGACTGCAGCGCGGGCTCTACAAAGCCCCAAACTACGACCCGAAGGTCCGCTGGCCTTGACACAGGCGCGAAGAAGATTACGCATACGCGGGGCCGCAACATACCCCACGCATAGCCGCAACTCCTCCACCCTGCCTAATGTGTACCGTGCATGAGCCAAGCCCAACGAAACACTTGACCCATAACCACGGTACCCACCAAACAACCTATGCCAATTCCGCCCAACACTGGCCGCTGAACGGCCCGCCACCTTAAAGGCAGCCAAACTAAGCAGCTAAACAAGCCTTTTCGACAAAAGGCGACAAAGCGCCACGAGCGAGCAACCGCTCCCCACTCACCGCCACAGAAGGCGGTTCGCGGGCCTTGAAGGCCCGCCATTCCACGAGCCGAAGCTCCACTGCCCCGCGAGGGGGCCCCACCAGGGTAATTTTTTAGAGAGGTTTTCTTCCTCGCGACCCAGCGCTAAGTGCAATGCGCCGAGCCCCCGACCCCCACAAAAACGTGAGGGCTACGGGATTGTGTGGCCGTGCAATGCCCGAAGGCAGCCACACGGTGTCAGAGTATTGGCCAAATAGGTATCCCTGTCCTGAAAAGGACATGAATACATAAGTGCCCAGGGTACGCCGGCCGTACACATTGTGAAACCCACCGTTCGCGCCAGATGCAATAGCATCGAACGCGACTGGCGATCCCCCAATGCATCCAGCACGCGAGGAGGCTCTCTGACCCAGTACCCCGAATTAACCATATACCTACAATAACTTATTAATACTTCTATATTGTGTCAAAAAAATAAAATAAAAATTTCCAACAAATTAGGACACACTATTTTTAAAAGTAGAAATTTTAATCTAATATTTGCAATAAAATCTCGTGTCACAGAGTTTTTTTTTATATGGTTGTTTTTTTTTCATAATATTTGATCTTAGTGACATGAAGCGTTTTCGCAAGTGAAACGTTAGAAAGAAAGGCGACGGGTTATTAGCCCAAAACATATATAAACATATACATAGCTAGTTAGTATTTCCTTTTCGTTGATTATCTATTTCATTATTAGTGATCAGTACGCAGGGTGCAGCATGGGCTTCCCTTCTAAACCAAGCAGAATGTTATTAGCTGCCGTTACAGCCATTGCATTTCTAGATTTAGATGTTGCAGTTCCAATGTGCGGCAAAATATCTGAAATATACATTTCTGGTTATAAAATAACGCTACAAATCCATTTTTATGAAAAAATAGACAAACTTACAGCAGTTAGGCAGCAATACCAGGGGATGATCTTTGCGCATCGGTTCTGGAGTAACTACGTCAAGTCCGGCCGCAAATATACGGCGTTCTTTGAGCGCATCGTATAATGCCTCTTGGTCTACCAGTTCTGTTGAAGACATATCCATGAAGAGAGCAATGATTTGATTGATATTTTTTTTTGAGAAACCAATGATTTTGGGGTTATTTTTTGAAATTTTAATATCTTTGTAACCGTTGAGTTTGGGGCCCAATAATTTATTGTATATCAATGATTTTTCTAATGTACACTTTTTGACCACGAATAAACAATAATATTTAAATAAAAAACCATCATAATCTGGCTACGAAAAAAGTCTCAGGAACAAAACGACGTACGTACGATTGTTAAAAAAAAACGTAGAAAGCAACAATTAAATTTAACTTTCGGGAAAGAATCAATAATACAATAATATAAAATAAAATTTCTGGGCTTAATATTAGTCGGCAAATTTTCAAGGAGTGATCTCATAGTAAGTATTTGCAATAAAACAAACTTTTTCATATGCTTTATGGCAACTCAGAAAAGTACCTAATATGAAAATTGCAATTTAATCATACCAATTTTTCTATGTGTTCCTTACTTAGATATGGGATTGTTTGTTTTGTGGGGCAATTATTGTAATATTCAACACCCTTATTTCAAACATTAAATTTAACATTTCGCGCCATATATAATATATATTGTGTGTAAATTGGTACCAATTCATATAAATGTATTAAATAAAATCACTAGACACTCCGATAGATTAATTCTTCAACAACATATAAATATATAACTACTTATGCAGTGTCCATAAAAATCTAAAAATATAGAAAGAAATATAAAAAGATGGTCAGTCAAATTTTTTTGTTAACGCCGAAATATATACCATATTTCAAGCACAATAAATGTCATTATCTTATCTTATATTTATAATTGCGTTCAAGGTCAGATTTCTTTCTATCGCTCTCTTGTAAGTGAAAACAGATATTTCAACTTAAAAAGTCGATGCTATGGAAAATCCTATATAGTATATAAATGGCAGTAACTAGGAGCTAGAAATAAATGAAGTGATCAGAAATGAAGCAGGTGTCAAGGATAACAAACCTCCTCTTCCTACATTCACAAGGACAGCGTTCTTTTTCATGAGTTTCAAAGTGTCTGCATTAATCAAATGTTTCGTCTCAGTTGTCAGAGGACAAGATAATATTACGAAGTCACTCTCTTTAAGCAATTGTTCTACAGGCACTAGTTCTGCTCCTAAGGATTTGGCTGAAAGAATTAACATTTATTTAGTGTTCTTTGCTAGGCTTATTGGCTATTAACTCAAGATCCAATTCCGTGTTAGCTATTTCAAAGATAAAAAGCTTAATAACGTATTATTTTACGTAGCTGTGCGTTACTAAGAAGTATCATTTTTAATTAAGCATTTTACAACGTTAGGAAGATATGAATGCGCCGTAAAGTCCTTTAAGAGGACTTTGGATTTGTCTTTTCTGCACCTGTTTTTTGAGGTTGATTAGAGAAACCTATCAGGAATTAAACATAAATATTAAAATGAAATGGCAGGTCGAAGGCCAAGGATTAGTCTATTATTTAAATTAGTACCTTCAGGCTTGTCAGATCTGCCAGAGTATATTATCCGGGCAACGTCAAACCCTTTAAGCCTCCTTGCTATAGCTTGCCCGATGCATCCTAGCCCTATGATTCCACATGTGCTGCCATTGATATCTAATCCAAGGCACCATTGTATTCCCATCTTCCAATCACCACTAAAAAAGATTTTAAAAAGTAACCATTAAATTTACTTCTTAAAAAATTGTTTGGTTGAAAAATCCTTGTTCGTGGAAGAAATACTAATTGAATTAATGGACTATTTGGTGTTCTGTTTCCTCTCAGAATAAGTGTTGAGTCACAGCTTGCAGCTAATTTACAATGTCTCTGTTTAAAATTACAGATTTTAGGCGTAAACAGGCTAGCGTGGTGGTGGATGTTCTGGCCTACACTCTTCTTCTAGAGTAGCGTGTAGTTAGCTTATGTGTATAGGAAGGCTTATGTCCATCAGAGATGCGTACGTAGGCTGACGAGGATGGACGATATGTATTATAAGGGAGGCATTTAAAAGGCGTTACAGTTGTTACATCACACGATGGGTTAGCCCTACGTGTATTAGCGGGTGACACTGGACCAAAGTGGACGTCAAGTGAATATTTCGGAGCAACAGACTTTAAATTTTTTTTTGACTCACGTGGGATCCATCATCGCAACAGTTGCGGTGTACCTACTTAAACTCGGTACTTACTGCTCTAGATAAGTCCATTTGGTAATATGGTCCATATAAAATGAGACAAGTAATATCAGTATCATAGGTCCACTATCTAATAACGAAGATTTTCAAAATGCGAGAGACAGAATTTTCTATCTTGATCCAATTTAAATTAAGCTACGTTTAAAACAGCAACTTTAGTTATTTCTGTCTGTACTAACCTTTCTAATTCACGTACTCCTTCTTTAAACCTTCTAGCAGCAGCTATTAACAGTCCAACAGCTAAGTCGGCCACAGAATGGCCTTCTTTTTCAGGACAGTGTCCTAAAACTATGCCTCTTTTCTTTAATTCTTCTGTTCGAACATGGTCGAGACCCGATGACACAGAAGATACCACTTTTAATTGAGATCCTACAAAAAAGTAGTCTGTAAGCGCCTACGCACCTCAAAAAATAAGGCTACATGCTGGACAGCTTATTTAATTTTTATCCGAAAGACAAGTGCTTCCTTGCAATGTATACAATGCGGTAAAGTGAGAAAGGGAAAAATTTGTCAGAAAATTGTGATGTCAGACGTGAGGTTTGCTAAAATTGTGATGTCAGACGGGAGGTTTGCTAAAATTGTGATGTCAGACGTGAGGTTTGCTAAAATTGTGATATCATACGTGAGGTTTGCTAAAATTGTGATGTCAGACGTGAGGTTTGCTAAAATTGTGATGTCAGACGGGAGGTTTGCTAAAATTGTGATGTCAGACGTGAGGTTTGCTAAAATTGTGATATCAGACGTGAGGTTTGCTAAAATTGTGATGTCAGACGTGAGGTTTGCTAAAATTGTGATGTCAGACGGGAGGTTTGCTAAAATTGTGATGTCAGACGTGAGGTTTGCTAAAATTGTGATGTCAGACGGGAGGTTTGCTAAAATTGTGATGTCAGACGTGAGGTTTGCTAAAATTGTGATATCAGACGTGAGGTTTGCTAAAATTGTGATGTCAGACGTGAGGTTTGCTAAAATTGTGATGTCAGACGGGAGGTTTGCTAAAATTGTGATGTCAGACGTGAGGTTTGCTAAAATTGTGATATCAGACGTGAGGTTTGCTAAAATTGTGATGTCAGACGTGAGGTTTGCTAAAATTGCAATTGTTTATTTGAGTTGTTATTTAATTTTTCTATAACTATTCTTTTAAACTTTTATTAACAGTAAACAAATTTATCTCGCTTAAAGTATTGTTGTACATATAGTATATATACAAAAATATTGACAACAAAGTAATGCATTTATTCACATAATAAAGGTTTCTATGTAAGAACTATGATAACATCGAACACAGCCAAAATATATTTCTTAATAACTTTATTGTAGATTTGGAATATATTCTTGTAATTATTTCGAGAGACTAATATACTACAAATTTAAATTATTAAAAAATTTGGAAATACCTTAAATATCAATTTCACGACAGTAATAAATTTCTATTATAATAAGTGTGATATGTTAGAAATTTAGCTTAAAACTTGTGATTTATTTTTTGTAATATCCAAGGAGATTTTCATTTTCATGTTTCTGTTTCTTGAAACTCGAAATACGTTTAGGTTAGATGATTTTTAGTGTCTATTATTATTTTATAAAAAATTGTCTTAACGAAAACGGCTGTAATAAATCATTAAATTACTTTGAATTGATATGTACCAGTTAGTTTAAGTGCTGTTCAGTTGTAATCAACATTTTTATAAAAAGAAAAAACCTAATAAATTTTTACAGAAAAAAGAAGTGTTTCAAACCTGCCAAGTCCAGTATGTCTGATGTCAGATGATGTTTCGTATTCCATATTAAAGCGTCGTGTCCTCTAATATTTTTCATGATTTCAGGTATTATTTCTGAGTCGCAGTCTAAATACGGGAGAACTGTTAGTTCATGCCTAAAAATAAAATAAATTACAAGAACAAAGAAACGCTAAAGTTTAAAAGTTCAATTTGTCGTTAATATTGGTTTAAAGTTTGATTTTGTAAAAAATACTACTTTATGTACTTGCGATTGCATTTTTATGCAGCTTTCGCGGGATATAAATCTAAAGTATGTTAATTATTATAAAAAGAAGTTTTTTTGTATTAATCTGATTAATAAACCAATGTTATATATTATTTATATATTATGTATGTTATATATATATATATATATATATATATATATATATATATATATATATATATATAATAAACATACATACATACATAATTAAATAAATATAATATTTAATAAAAGCAGTGCATTTATAGTAATGCACTGCTTTTATTGATCTTCATTAAACCCTGTTTGACTGGCAGAGAATACACTTAAGTCCGTTAATCACCACTTTTATATAAGCTTTGCGAGCTAATGATTTAATTTTAAATCACATTGTGGTGAGAAATATTATATTATTAAAAATATTATTCATATTTCTAAATATCATTAAATGAAATTTTAACTATGAAACAAAAAAATTATAATCTTAAGTAAAATTATGATGAAATGACTAACAAATTTTTATCATCATGGAGAATAAAAATTTCATTTTTGGGTTGATCGATAGAATTATAAAATAAAGTTCGGCAAGTGAAGTCGACGACACCGCTCGACACGAGTCCATAAGTAACTTTTCCTATTATTCGATTAAAAATATGATAATTTTTAAATATTTTATTTTGATATTTTATTTGTACATAAATAAATAAGCAGTCTTACTTCACTTTCAATAAATTCAATCCGGCAGCAGGATAACTTTTATTTACCACTAAAATTCGTTTCAGCGCCATCTCGGGAAGAATAATTATCACTTCAAAAACAGTTCACTTTTCACTGTATTTAATGTAAAATAAAAATATTGAATATTTTTTGTGATTTATACAATAGCACAACAAACCATAACTAAGGTTTAGACTAAAAAATATCTCTATAGATGTTAAAAAAGCTTTAAATGTCCTTTAGTTTAGTTTATTACGTAAGTTACTGCGATAAGGTAATGTCAATGTCAAAATGACATTGAGAATAAATAATGTTTGGTTGTATAGCGCCACCGGATAAAATACGATATAAAGTCATAATAAATTAGAACTAATTTGGTTTCCGGTTTTTTTGGTTATACAGTAATTGTACTGTGTGCAGTGTGACGTTAGTGACGAGAGTGAAAGAAAGGAATGAAGATAATGAATTATAAATTTATATTTTCATGTACAATCATAAATCTATCAAACTAGTAGGTCCCGTAAAATTTACGAAATCTAGGATTACTTCCATAATTCATAGAATGTGGCATTTGTTTAAAATGTGCCTGTTTGAAATTCCATGACTAATTATTAATGAATATTCAAATACTTTTAAATTTTAAATGGTAGCTAGGATTTTGCTTATTCTAGAAGACACGAGAAAGGGAATAAATAAGTTGATTGATAGTTGTTACTAATTTTTAATTCACAGATATTTTAGTTGATATTAAGTAAGCAAACACGCGTTTAACACAACATAATAAAATATACCTTTATTTGAATATACTCAAAGTAAACTTTTACAGCATTATCGGAAGACATTTTGGAAAACAATGTCAAATTTATTTTCAAACATTCATGGAACAAAAACTTTTAACAAAATTAAATTTCAATTATTGCAGCACTACTGAAATTGCGATTTAACATTACAATGAATAAAGTTCTGAAAATAAAGTTATTTTAAGAAAGTAATATACTAAATATACGTAGTGCCATCTGTTTTGTGATACAGATATCTAATGTTATATATTAGTGCTTTTCAAGAGAAAAGTCATACGAGACAGGTTAAAAGTTTGTTTTGTGTTACAGGCACAGATGTCACTAGTTGTAGCTCTAAATAAAAATGTTTTTTTTTTAACTTCTTAACTCTGCCTTCAAACTACATAGCTTTGCGTTGCCAAACCCATTAAAGGTTGAAGCTTTGAGCATATAAACACTACGTTTTATGAGGCGGAACTGCCTAACAAGCATTTAAAGGCTAACGATTGCAATGTAATGACAACATTGAAGATATTAAATACCAATATTCAAGTATGTACAACTGTCAGAAAATTGGACTCGTGATGTACCGATAGTAGCAATAATTTCGATAACGATATTTAGTGAGGTGACATTAATATTGATACAAATAGGGCGAAAACGGAACAAAAAACAGCAATAACTGTTTTGTGGTCAATTCCCAATTGTTGTTGTTGTTCCCAGCTGTCGTAAATGCTGATATGCCGATTTTGTTTTATATATTGCAATTTATTTTTACACTGCATTAGGTCCATAAACGTCACAATTTGGTAATAAAATTCTTAAATGTAATGTGTCTAATTTCTTCATCCGATTCGCTCATTTTGGCATAAAGAAAAACAAATGAAAAATAGTGGGAAACAAAATTTTCCTAATATGAATCTGTTTTTTGAAATGTCACCTTTTTAATGCCATGAAAACCAGCCAGATACAAATAGTACAGCCTATTTAGTATTTCACATATGTTTACAAGTTTATACATACTATATGCGAAAAGAGTTTTTCTCCGACCTAATATCAAAAGTATGAGTATAAGAAATTTTAGTTTTATCATAAACTTCCCTTTGCTTTACTTGTGTTATTAAATATAATGTGAAGGTAGTGGCGCTAACTACTCATACAACTATCTTATCTAAAGAAGAACAAACGAATATTTATAAATATCAAAATGGTTCACTATACAGATTATTTTATGTATGTTATTGTGTATTTTACCAATATTCATTTGCAACAGAACGTTTGATTATAATTGGCACAATGAAATACAAAATAGTTTTATCAGTGAGCATTTTTGTAAATTATTTCGATACTGTTATATTAATCATTACCACAGTTTCTCGATCTAAACTGTTTCTCAAGAAAACAAATGAAAAACAAGAAAGACAAATGAAGTAAATTAGACACGAATTACGTGATTAATTACATGTAACATAAATAAGAAGGGTTTAAAATTTTTGGAATTGGAGTGTGATGTATTTAAATTAAATTTTGGCACAGCGATGACGTCTCTGGTTGCGATCACGATCACGCGCGCAGATGTGCGTCTCTGGCGAATTGACAACGCAATGGGCAGCTTTGCGTTTTACAAATCATAATATAAAACTGTAAATTAATGGTTAGTCAAAATTAAAAATCAAATAGAATAATCTCAATTATATTAATTGGAAAAATTTAAAGATTATAAATATTTTTACATAGTCGACATTGTAATGTGATGAAAATTTAAATTAATATAAGTCCATGAACAAAACTAATTAATTGGTTGTTAGGAGATAGAGAGGGAAAATTTTAAAAGGAAAGAAATACAAGCTCGCCACGATTAAATAACTACTTTATTTTCAAATGCAAATAGGCATTTATAAAACTTTGCACGCACAAGAGTTGAGCTTTGCTCCCCGTTGGGTTCGCCTTGTAACCGTACCTTAAGCATTTCTCTAAGAAGATAAACATGTCACAACACCGGGGTTTTGCATACCACTGAATTTTCCAAACCTAGACTTAAACAAAAGATTCGTTCGTAGTTGGATAAGTAGTTTCACTTAAATGGTATGTTTCACAGTTCACAGGCACTGCTATCGTTTGTATACAATTTGACAGCTGTCAAATTCAAAAAGTCAAGTTCAAAAAGTCTTCAGCTGAAGACAAACATGAAAAAGACGGTTCTATTCGATTGGAACTTATACTAGGGGCACTGCGTTTTTGCATCTCATTTTTTCTTTTTAGGAAATTAATCTATTTTTAGGATTACCTCCGTATACTTTTCAAAGAGTTGGAATGGGAAAGTAATTATTTTTATGTTATAAGTATTTCTTTAATGTACAGTTCAATTTATTTTGAGCTATTAAGAAAAAACATTAATTTAAACTATAAAATTAATGTTTTTTCTTTAATGGCTCAAAATAAATTCAATAATAATCACCACTAGATGATTATTAATTCTAACAAATATGAACATAGTGAAGGAAGGTATCCAGACTACATAACGACAATGCAATAGATAACAAACAATCATACCTGACTGCCTTGTATGGGTGTTTTATTACAGAATATATAGGTATCCTGGAATTGAACAGAGTGTGATAACGGTATAATAGTTGTGGAATTTATTCAAAGAGAAAATATCTTACACGCCGTTTCCGAATATATCTATTGATTAATTCCTTAAGTCACGTACTCCCGGGAACATTGTTTTGACAGGTTATTCCAACACAGAACAAAAAAGTATCTAATTTGTAAAACCAATAATTTTGTGTGAGTGTAGGTTCGGAACAAGCCTATTACTCGCATAATCAGAGCCCGCCAGCGGCCTGAATACCTGCGGGCGCCAGCTCCTCGGCGTCAATATTTTGTTAATCGTCTCGTTGCTAATTGGAGAACGTTGCCAACTGAGCTATTGTGGCTGTGATGAACTGTACAGCGTCAACTATCTAAACGAATCATTACAGCATTTCATGACTTATTTTTAAAGTGATAAGGGTTATTAGCGGTCAAAAGTGATTACTTGCTTTGGCTGATGAGATTGCATACGTCCTCGTAATACCATGCCTGGTCATGCACAGCTCACGTCCACTGCGATGGACCTCTTTCTATCTTTGCATCTGCTCATCGGGTAACGCTAACCGATAATTTTTATATACGAATACTTATAAGTGTTCTCTATCTTTTGTAAAATGTATGTTGACATTATAGGTTTCAACAATTATTAGTTCGTGTGTTTACCTTACAGGATTAACGGCATGCCTTAACAACACTAAAAGCTGTTTAAAGACCGCTAAATCACTGCTTAGAGTGCTAAATTTAACATCTCGTAGAATTTACTTTGACAGTGCTTAAAATATTTAAAAATAAATAATTTTCAACTCGACGAGTTTGATAGGTCTAATTTTTTTATATCGGTTTCCTAATACACAATTGACATTTTATTCCTATATCTATAGGAATAAAATGTCAATCTCGATCATTTGTATTACTCTGTAACACCAAGAACGTTATTTTTACAATACAAGTCAATAGAAAGACTTATGTATTATTTAAATAACGAAAATTCGTTTTATCAATCGATTTGCATTAGACAATTTGGCATCTTAAAATATATTTATAGTATCTTTTTTATTTATAGTATATTAAATATTTTTAGTGAGTTCTTGTTTATATTACACATATTCCTGAATATAAATGCAAAAATATTAATTTCATAATTAAAGTTAGCAAATAATTACACAATTATTTATTTGGTTTTATTTTATTTAACAAAAGAAAAACAATCATCTGGTGGTATAAAAGTTCCGGCCACTTGGCAACGTGTCAACAATTTCTCCTTTTGCGGAAGATTTTGCGTTGCGTGTGCGGGCTAAAACGTTACTATAATATATTCAAAGGTAAAGACAGAGTTTTGTGTTAAGCGCATTGAAACTAAATATAATCAAATTAATTCTGATAACGAGATACTGTATTTGTGCTCAACATATAATTATGCACGTTCTACGTAGATTGCAATCCTATAAATACACCTAAGTCTGTTTTTACACGGTAGATTGGTTCCAGAAGAAGACGGCTTCTTCTGGAACCAATCTACCGTAGTAAAAAAAGACATTGATCTTATACAAAAATGGGTGATTTGTTCCTAATCTCTAAAACCTATTAAAATTAGAGAAAAACAAGAATTTTTAAGAACAAGAATTCATGTTTATTTTATTAAATCAAATATATAATGCTTATTTTCACAAGCATAGTAATTAATGATAAAAAAGATATGCACTCTAATCTTAAAAGTACATACATAAAATTTCAAATCGTGCTAAATGGAATAAAATCGTGTAAAAAAATTAAAAATATTCAATTTTCAAACCGTGTTATATCAAAACCGTGTACAAAAAGACCGTGTAAAAACAGACTTAGGTGTAATGCATACATCTTACTGGAGTCTACATCTATTAGTCTAGTCTATTACTAATCTTACATCAATCACTATCCTATTCTTTTGTTTACTGTTTGAATGTTCTCTAACAAAGTATCATTATTGTTTTGTAATTTTTATTAAGCGTATCAGGTCGCTGTATTCGTAGCCCCAGAACTAGTAACTAGTGTTGAACACCCGGTTAGTCGTATCGACCGGGCCAGGCGCCGACGTGGCGGCTGCTGCGGACTATGGAGGGTTAATGCGACCGTACCAGATGTTTACGAGTTTACGTTCCCATTGATGCAAATAAATGGCGACGCTTACAAAGATTTATGTTTCATTTTATATTGTTTTAAACTTTCACAGTCATAATAGATAGTTATTAATGGGATTTATACTATGAATTTGTTCTTGTTTTTGAGTTCCCAATATATCGGCACTGTTGGAAGCGCCATGATGTAACGGTAACTCAAAAATTAAGTTCCGTTCAAAACTATCTATGCTCATTTTATTCAGTGAACTCATTTCAGCTGGACAAATTCCTTATTTGTTTGATTTTATTTCATTGTTTAATTCATAAATTATCTACCGACAAAAGGTAAATTATTGTCAAAATGTCGTTTGTGTTTTTTGGAAGAAATCTACTTATTTTACTATCAACCTATTTTTAATATTTCTCCGTTATCTCGTAACCATAATATAAGCTCTTACGATGGTAACTTTGGGCTAGGTTTAACTGTGAAAAATATATTTCCCAGATTACAGAGTCGCTCTTATTAATTTATTTAGCACTTACAATAAGGGTCAGTTGAAACCAAACCCAAATGGTGTTTGGTTACAAAAACCCCGTAAAGCTTTACAAGCTACTTATAAAAAGAAAAACCCAAAAGTTTTTCTAAGACTAACGTAAGTACTCCCCGTTTCTAAATTAATTAAGAAACAACTTTCACCCCTCTATCATTGATCGCTGTTACTGAATTGACAACATGCGGAATTTCCGTTTGTTGATGCGCGCGCGCCGCTCACCTGTCGCAAGGTGGCGTGGCACGTGTCACGTGGCGCCCTCTACAATGTGTAGGGTTACCAAACTCTGCATGTTTTATTAAAATATCTTTATTATTCTACATTTGTTATTATCTATCCATTTAATCCTTACAATATTAAATCCGACCAGATCCGAGAGATCATATAATAGAAGAATAAGAACATTTAAGACTTTTTCGGACACATTTTTGACGTTCGTTTATGTAAACAAGTTAAAATAAATAATTTAATATACTCTGGCGAGTGGTATAGAATGCATTCAAAAGTTGTAACGTTTTGGCGTCCTAAAAGGGAAACATTAACCTGGCGTTACACACCTATTTAGCAAAATATTTGGAATATTTATTTTTTAATCTTTCAACGAGTAAATAATCCAGATATTTTTAAGAGTAGATATCATAACTAGTAGGTTTCTTTTGCACTTGTAATAAAAGGTAGTTTATAAAAATATTATGTATTATTTCTTGCTTGACGATATAGCCACTATGGTTTGCCTAGTATTTGGAGGGGATTACATGAATTTTTCTAAAGTTATATTTTTTTTAATGATAATGTTTATTTCTTGAAGCCTTCAAACTAATACAGTTAATGGTAACTATGGATGTTAAGGGCTATTAAATTTTTGTAGACTGGTTATCACTGAGACCTAAATATTGTGACTTGGCACGAAAAGGTTAAAGTAGATCCAATACTTGGGCACTTTTTAAATTAATCTAATGAAATTTAATGATCTTCCCAACCTCAAGGTTCTTAATATCATTGTGGTTGGTTATTTTATTATATTAGATTTTGTTCAATGTCCCAAAAATATCCTGAGATGGTAGATATTTATAAATAAAACTAAATATCTTGTGCTAAGAGAGTGTAATAAAAATAATAACAACTTGAACTATATACATACTTTGGACAAAACTCGTTAGCGCGATTTAAAACCGTGCAGAGCCATCTAGGGACCAAAACTGGTATTAATACTAACCATGCGTAAATATACACTGACTTTGTACAGATTTAGTATTTCTGAACGCTTCTTCTCTGCAGCTACTAATTCGTCGAAGCGGTAGTAGGGTTGATTGGGAATATGCATACTAGTGTTATTTTTAATTTTAAAATAAGTATTATTTTAAAATTAAAACTAACAATTTATTTAGTACATATTTAAATATTATACTATAACTGGGACAATTAGTAAATGCCCGGTTGATACCCAGTAAAATTATGACTATTGCCTTTATAATTATATTTATTTATTTTCTCATACATATTCCCTGTTGTGACGATTTAAAAGAGCTTAGTAAATAAGTCTATTTAAATAAAGTTATTTTTGACTTTTGACTTTTGAACAATTCCATGTTTTTCTAATTGACCTTGCATTACTATTAAATTTTTCATAAATTTGGTCTCCCTAGCGTATGACACGTGCATTTTGCAGCAACCCTCGCCCTAATGTAATAATGACACCTGTAACAATGACTATAAATGTGAAAATAAGGTCACTCAAAACACTTAAAATTGTATTAATTACCTGCGTAACGGAATCATAATTCTAATGATAATGAGATGATGTCTGTGTATATTGCGGGCTACTCACAAAGTAACACTTAATTTACACACATAAATTATATGTATTATATATAGTATTATCGTAAAATTTAGTAAAGTTCAAACGCTAAGTTAGCTTTCTAATAAATGCTCAATAACTCTGGTTTATTTAAAAATATTTAGAATTTTTATGGTTTTTCAAAATTACAAATACATATTCCAATTATTTAGTTCAGTTTAGACAAACTTATAATTTGGTAATATTACTATGTTAGTTACCTACTTACTATGTTAGTTGAAAATTGCCAGAATTTTGGTAAAGAAGATTTATATTGATTATATTCTATATTCTTTTATTGAACGAGTAAAACTGTTATTTAAAACAATAATTATTGATTAACTTATTACTTAATTTTTACTACTACAATTTATATAACATATTAGAAGAGGAGCTATTATTATCAAAGATTCGATATTTAACTGAAACTGTGAATTCTCTGCTTGAAAATGAGCGGACTTTTAGAATTTGATAATAAAATTGATAATAATAAAAGGCTGCTTTAAAATGCACAACAGCTTTAACTAAGCAACGTAACAAAAATATTAATAAAAAAAAAAGTTAAACTTAAAAGAGTTTCTATGTTGGCATCTAGTCGCCAACACTGCTTATTGACAATTTATGACAAATAAATACTTTATTTATTTATTAGTATATTCTCTGGTTCTAAGAAATCTTATGCATTTCTCTCTTTGGGTGGTTCTCTAATTGTCTAGTACAGACGGAAACTAATTCGGTTTATCGCTACATCTGAGAGAGTTCCGCGCAGTAAAATGCGCAGCCAATGTGTGCTTCAAGCTTGCTATGGTGCAAATGATAAGAGTTTTACAATTCCATTAAAGAATGATCAGATTTTTTTTGGAATTTTTGTAGTTTAATTTATTCTTGAGATTCTCCATGCTTCGGATGGCATATAAAACTTTTTTCGTAAAAGAAATCAGGAACATAAGAAGGCCTACGAACTGTAGTAGGACTTTATGCCTTCAGGCAGTCTGGTTGACTGACCAGAGTTGTTGTTACTATTGAACAATTAACGATGGTTCCATATGTTAAGTAGATAAGATATATTTAAAATTGTATTTGATATATTGCTTCTCAGTCGCTTCACGTTTATTGCTTAAATTGTTCACAGTAGGGTCCGTCGTGATCCCGGACGCGTGAACGTACGAGACGAGCCAATTTCACAGATTCGTCGCCGATTATCACGCGTCGCCCGCTGACGCTTGCTTGCATTGGTCGATCTAGGGGAATCCTGAGTTTGAGTTTTGTACTACTTTGGAAAATCAATTAATATACCTGCTTACCATTTCATACTTAGCCACACAAGCCACTTCCAAATCCTTTATCTGACATTTATTACATATCCTGCGGAACAAAGCTAAACTTGTCAATGGCGTCTTAATAAAACAGTAGTGAATTTCGTTGAATTGAAGATGAAGTCCGTTGAAGTTACGCAATTGGGGAACGTGTCATTTATTTATTGTTGGACTCTGCGTGTTTATTTATTTTTTGTTTCTGTAACCTTTTGTTTATCATTACTGTTATATTTCTAAGAATTTATCGAAGCATAGTATAGAACTGAGCGTATTTGACAGCTTTGAGATATAAGTAGTTATAGTATTCCAGATATAATAGTTCCAGGTACTGTAGGTTTAATATTTATATTATATATTTATATCATCGTGTCACTTAATAAGGGTTCAATGAGGTTGAGCGGCTAGAAATAGTCGACTAATGGTTCTGATTGAAATAGGATGCTTAAGTTTTAACTACATACACTTTTATATCTTAATGAAACTTTTTGAAACGTTTTAGGCGTAACAATAATATGTTTGATTATCCACCAACTTAAAAAAAATGATGACTGATATATATATTAATTTATGACTCATATTTTTGATACGCTTTGAAAGGTGATGCTAATTGCTAAATCTATTTGTCACTGACAACATGATAACGGTGGCGTTGAAGTCACGATACATACATTAACTGAAGACGTGTTCTCCGTTGTCTACTGCGGGACCTAACGTTTGGTTTGTGGTTTATATTGACGTTCGTGTACTAAAGTTGATAAATATTATATTTTTATTTTCATAAGGATCCATTGATGGGCGGCGAGAGTATAGTCATGCGATACAGCGGGCGCCACGGTGGCGCCCGTCAGCGGACAGAACGCGAGCTCCGTGTGTTTGTGCAGTGCTGCAATAAGCGACAACTTGCGCAGGTTGCGGCACAACTAACAAACGGGATTTTCTAAGCAATGCCTAGCACATGGTTTAATATAAAAAATTACAATCAATCTGCAAACGGTAACATTTAATGAAGTACACAGCCACAAGACCATCTACACAGGCTAGTTGTAGGCAACACACGCATGGGATTTTTTTAAAGCAAAAAGGTTGAAAACGTTAATAGTTTTAATTATCTTTTTTTAACTACAGGGAAACTGGCTGCCTTACCTCCAATTAACGGAACATAACAATAACTGTTAATATTATTGTTATGTCGGAAGACTTTGGTAATATGGTGTTGACCTGGTGAATTGCTCGGCAGAACCCAGGTTAACCCCCGTGAAGGGTAATTGTTAAGAACTCCATGGTTTATGTAATAGACAATTTTAAGTGTATATAATTGTCATAGTTTTTACTTGTTTTTTCTTGATTGTCAAATAATTTTTCTGCAATAAAACATAAGTCTATCAAGCTCGAATATTTTATTTAAATAACTAAAAGTCTAATACAGTATTTTCCATATCTTCATTTTCACACTCTTTACAGTAATGGAGTAACCGGGGAGTTTTAGTGGGTATTCTCAGTGCCGTTCTATTGAGTGAGCCCCACACGCTCGTTGCTTAGCCAGTGGCGGATAGGTCCGTAAATGAATTCCTCCTTGTATAAAAAAGGTAATATGGTGTTAGCTAGCCAGGGGTATTTAGAAAAAACCTTACTACTACCCAAACTGAGCCAAAAAATTCAGCCCCCACTGGGAATAGAACCCTGGACTTGCAGATCTGAAGTGGGTGGTCTCACTAGGCAGCAACTAGTGACCTAGTTAAAATAGGCGTATAAAATTGCAAATTGTTGATTGATGTATGTAATGTATAGTCTACGATATTTTATCATATATAAATTGTTTTATGTGTAACTGTGATTGGCTGTTCCCTAAAGATCTACTGGAAATGTAGGAAAATTTATGATAAACCTATAATATGATAGTTGCAGCGGCATTGGGCTCAATTGGCACTACGCACAGGTTACATGTTTTTAGTAATCAATACGTTTAAAAGTCTGTAAAAAGAAAATGTCAGTTTTTACATACAAGAAAATATTTTTATTCTGTTTAGTTCGAAACGTGTGAATGTCACTGCAATATTCTTTACCTTATAAATCACCATTAGTTATGATGATTTTCTTACAGCGCCATTGCAAAAACCTCTTTATATAAGAAGTTCAATTACTGAGTTATTGTAACTCCTTGGCTTTTAAATTTCGGTATGACATTTATTCATTGACCTTGCGGCGGTGACATTCACAAACTCCTCGTTATGATACAATTATTGTTTCACATTTTTGATACGCACATGGAAGCATTAACCATATTTATTTATATTGAACTTTAGTTTTATTTATAATAACGTACGTACTTACGTACTATGTTAAGTTTTAAATGATGCTGTACGGGCTACTGTACAATTATTTTTAAAGGTGTCAATGATTCGCCGTATGATTTAGGTCACTTAAACAATATTATAAATTATAATTGTACCTACGATTATAATTTATAATATTGTTTAAGTGACCACGCAGCTCTTAATTGCCTATCATTTATATATGTTTGAAATAAATCAGTGTTAAAAAACTATCATTGGGTTTGCTTCGTACATTAACATTCCCTTCTAATACATCTCGCACTCATCTTATAAACTGTAGACCACCTTACAGATGCATTGTTGTATTACCTATTCACCTTTTATTTTATATTTTCATCATGTTTATTACAAATAATATTATATGTTATCGAAAGTATGGGTCAATTATTTATTCATTCAGAAATGCTTATATTCAATTAATCGTAATAAAGAAAGAGATAATAATAATATAAAATAAGAAAAACTGAAGACATGCAATACAGCACGCAACTTAGGTTTTAGGTTTATATAAAATTAATCCAAGAATTAGTCTTCCGTAATTGTCTTCGAAAACCGATTATCTTAAATAAAAGTTAAAGAATGGCTTTGTACAATATATTAAACTTAAATGTCTTGAATACATTAAAAACATGTCAAATGAATCAACATTGTAAATCGAACATTAAGCCCTTTATTTAATTCACACTGCAAGATACAGTTGAAATTCCACCAGAATTATAGAAGGTGGTCAGTTTTTGCAGTTTAAAAGAAGCTATGAGAGGACGAACGAGACAAATTAGTTTTTAAACGCGGCCCGGTGTGCGCACACCTTTACTCTCAATGTAGAGTGAGCTATTTTAATGCTTATATTAAAAACTAGGGATGTCATCTCCCTTTCATACGCTTCCTTGCATTTACAAGTTATCGGATAACAATATCGCACGTTTTAATTGTTTTTTGCATTTCTGTTGTCATCTATACCATTAAAGAAAAATTTTTGACGATAAAAATGGTAAAGGTCGACCTACGATGGGAAAATTTATTCAATTGGTAAGACGAAAAATTTATAATTAACGACATATTTGAATTCTTTTTTTTTATTTTTGAAATTGAAACTTACATTAATGTGGGACACAATACACATTAGTGTTAGTTTGTTTGCTCATTTTCTATGGTCCAAATTGAATTAGGGAATAAGAGATACCGTAGTAGCCTGATACACCTCTCTATTGACGTTTAAGCATCCTTATTATATTTGCAACTGTGAAAAAAGTAATAGGTACAATTATTGTAGGTTCTCTTTAGTTGTGGGTGACTAAGTTGGATTGTTCTATTTCAAAGAAAATAAATTAGATTTAAAATAGAAAATGAATTCCTAAGTGGAAACACTAAAACGAGAAGGGTTTTCTCATATCTATTATCTACAAAGAAGACAAAAATACATGATTTTTAAGATATTAAAAAGCCGGATTAGACATTTTATATCGACTGGTTATGGCTTCATACACTATATAATAATTTTGACTGGCACTTTCTTCTATTACACAACAGTCGGAACGTGACCACAGAATAATTAAGGACCTTTTTTTAAATTAGATACTACATTAAGACAGCTGTCTTTTCGCCTGATCAAATCCGTTAAGGCACCTGCACAGATTTTTTAGACGGGTGATCTTTGGTTTTTTACCTTTTTCGTGAAATGCGTGGTCGCGGCCCTGACACCTGGTCATACTGCCTACTCTCCACCTTTAAGGAACGATACAGCTGGCTGAATTATGGGTTTCCTTTGTCACTTATAAATATATAAAAAATTGTAATTGAGATGTTTTTCATATCATTAACATTCATTTTAATAAACTACTTAAATTTAATTTAAGAATTTTTAAAAATAACTAGATAATAATAGAAATAACATCCTATTATATTTGCTGTTACTATGAGCGTATGACATTTGAAATTTATTTGAATAGTAGATGAATTAAATAGTGTAACAAAAATAGGATGATAAAAAATTATATATTTAAAATACTTTTTTAATAGCCTTCGAATAAGCCGTTTATTTTGTAATTGTACTTATAAATGATACTGTTTTCTAATGACGTATCTGTTAAATTGACTATTCTAAGAACTTGACATTAGAACAACATAAATTTGTCATAAAAACAACTCTGACATTAATATATTCTTTAATAATTTTAGAAATCAATCAGTTGACGTTCCCTTTAACGCACATACCTTGCGTGATGCAAAAAATACTGAATCATAGGTCAAGGCGCGATCCACATAAGTTGCTATTGGAAATTGTCCCAAAAACTAAACGGCTCTTGAACAAATTGTTATGCTCTGTGAATATATAACAAAATACCGTCTCCTTTTATGAATGTATCGTTTTAGAGCATTATTGCGTGGATGGTTGCTAGAAACACACGTTTTATTCAATTGACGAGTCAATGAAACTAAAACAATAGTTGAGTGTAGTTGATGAATAGTATCATGATAGTGTTTTATAACTTATGTGATATATATAAAATTATTATTATTGTAACGTAAATAAAATTTTACCGTGGTGGTTTACATACGATGGTTAATCGATAAAATTTTGTTTACATCATTATTATTTGCATTCTATTTGAAATGGTTAAAAAAATACATTTGATTTCATTTTATTTCAATATATATTTGAGTCAATCATATAGTCACTTACGAACATCGTTCAAAATCAAAACGTTTATACGTGCTCACACATAAATCTTTAAAGTACATTTATTATCTAGCCTAATTATATCAACTTTACTACCTTATTTTATGCATACTATAAAGATCGTACAAACATCCATGACTCGTCAACAAAATAGGTTCTTACTCAATATACAAAACCATACAGAGACTCTATTCCGGGACCTTTGTTTTATTAGACAGGGCTTAGCACTCGACAGTGTTCTCATTGTGTTGTGAATAATAAGTATTGGTAGTTTATAATGTTCATACTTAAAAAAATGTGTTTTCAGTTTTTTTTTCGAAAATTATTTATAAGATCATTTCTTTAACATCAGCTCTTGACTTAATAGTACAACCTTAAAGTTAAAAATACGTTATATATTATTTCACAGGTCGTAGTATATCTTGAACGTGTTCCATAAAAAACTATAGTTATAGCTTTTTCATATTTGAAATGACAAGCCTAGGTGGTGCAAGCCGGGGCAGCCCTACCAGTTAGGGTGCGCGCACACCTGACCGTGTCACCTGTACCGACAGTTGCGTCACACGCACCTTGTCACATAGTATAAGAGCGAGGTAATTTCTCACCTATTACAATAATAACGGCTAACAATAGGTCAGATATTTCTGTGTACGGAACATGTGTAACGAATTTGCGAGTCTTTTATGATGTTAGTGCATGTTAGTTTTCAGAATGCAATGTTAACTATAAGTAGGTATTGTGCGATCAAAATGAGAATAGCACATTCTTACTTCATCCACAAGGAACTTCAACAATCATTCAAATAATACTACCCGTATTTGATTTGTTTGATTCAAATATATTCAAGGATTTTTCCAAAACTGTAGTGTCATTTTGTTGCTAAGATTTATACTAACAATACGTCAAATAACTGAAGTGCAGTGCGTTTAAAGTGAACAACTTTTGACCCGTGCTTCGGAACACGCATTAAGTAAGTAAAAAAAATGCACTTGTATTTTCAGCAACTCAGTAGTTTAAGCAACTATTTTCATCCCCCAACTCAAATTGTGCCATCATGTGTCGTGTTATGGTTCAAACTCATGTCTTTCTTCCATGAAGACGTAGGCATTGAATCGAGGGCTTTGATTCAGATGATAAATAATAATTTATTATTAAGATAAATCGTATAAGCATCTGTTGAAGAGTTTGCGTATCACGCCATTGCGTTTAATCAATCATTGTCTTGCTCGATTCAAATTATTGAAGTGGACTTTTATTTTACCTTTTTTAAGTCGGTTTTTTAAGTTTAAGTGTTTATGTTTCATTGTACGTATTTTGAATATAATAAATATGTATTTATTTAATATTTTAAATAATTAATTCCAAAACGGTGTTTAATTATATCATTCGACAGTATTATTCCGTTGGTTATTACCCATTATCCCTAGTACAGACTAGTGCGCACGCGCCGATCACGAGCACATGTCGCGCACCTTGCGCCAGGTGCTGCGCTGACACACTTCTAAGTCTAGACTCTTAGAAATAGGTTACAAGACTAGTGTGTCTTTGTTCTTTTGATTAAATGATATAAAAGTTTCAAATGGAATTTGAGGAGGCGTTTGTACCGGCCTTTTATCTTACAGAGTTTTTAGTCAAATGACTGCTTTTACAGAATTATGTAAACTCAAGAAAGCAGATTTCTTGAGTTTGATATGTGATGGCGATGGGCCGCATAAGTTCCCTGACGAAGCATTATCTGATCTGATTTATTATCCTATTGACATAGGGCTTTAACTTGAATTTTACAGGGCAGAGAACACAGCGGATGGGGACTAATCTAAATAAAATAAAATAATATCTTATCTAATATTTATTAATATAAAATCTATCTCGTGCAACGTAGCATAAGACAGTCAAATTCAGTCTAGGTACATTACATACTCTTATGAAAGTCAATATTGAAGAATAGAATAAAATACTGTAAAGTATTAAATTATTACCTTAATTTTAATAATAAAAATAAAAATAATACTATTCAAAACTTCGAGCAAATTGTATATGCTGTAGCTATACTTAGCGGTAAGTTACATTTTGATTTTAAACACCTATACACAAGTTATTATAAGGAAGAACAATTTTACAGCCATTCAGTAGATTTATTTTATTTGATACTGTGCATACAACAGTCGATATATTTACAATGTGATGTTTCATAAACAGAATCAGATTTGTCCTATAACCTATTTAAATCAAATCTGTTATTGCCTTAGGTATTTCTATATGTTGGAAATTGTAATAAACGCGACAGTAAATTCGAAACATGACAGACAGTGTAAAGCACTAGTAATTGGCAAAGAGCTAAAATTTATAATTATGTATTAACATTATGTATTTGACACTTTATTGCATACAACAGACATCATATTAAATGAAACACGTAACAAATTTTTCATACTGACATCAGCTGTCTTAAATATCAATGAATTTAAAAAAATGTAATGTATCAACATAATTCAGTTTTACTATACATTACTCTTTCGGCAAACAGTGTATAAAAAGTTAACGGGAAAGTAAGGCAGTGTATAACGAACAATCTGTAAATACCTTAGAATAGGGGTGGAAAGAAAGGGAGTGTTCCAAACACCTGATCGAATAAAACAGGTGTTATATTAGAACGTTGCGTTATAAACTACGTTAGAATATCAAAAGACAGGTCTTAAGATATGTGCCACTGTAAAAAACAATTCAAGTTTAAGTCGCATAAAATACTAGGAAATGTTAATTAATACGATAAACAGGTAAAAAGACCTAAATTTTAAATAGTTGGAATTATTTTCGAAGCTTATAAAGGCTGCCTGACAGATGTGAATTTGCAACAGCAATCAACCTCCATTATACCTTACATAGGTGGATCAAGTCCTTATTCGTCTCATATTATAATTTTTGTTTTTTTTTCTACTTAATCTACTTTTAAAATTTTTTTACTTACTTAATGCCTTCTTAGAGCAATATTATTTAATTATAAGACAAGTAGGTAGTTGTAATTGAATAAAGTAACCTTTTATATTAACACAATGTATAATTATGAACCAAATGATGTTCAGACATTATTATCTCAGAACGATATTATTATGGGTTGTTTTATAATAAGCTATTTGACAGAGCGAGCAGTACTTAATTTTTCCGCATCTTACTTCTCTGCTCAAGAAGCGGTCAGAACGACTTAATAAGGTCGTCAAAAGTCCAAAGTGTACACCACTTCAGTGCTATTGATTGTACCAATAACATAAAGCGAAAAGATGTGTGTCTTACAATCCTATATTTTATTTAATAGCTTAGTATTTTTTATTCGTTGTGAATTTTATCTTGGCATTGTAAATTCAAATTATTGTAATGGATAAAAGGAATTAAATATCTCATGTGTAACTGACAGATGCGACGATACGCCATTCATAGTCGACGGTTGTGGCATGTATGTTTTAATTTTTTACAATTTTTAATGTTGTAAAATATATTTTAAAATGGTTGTAGAAAACACATGTAATGAGTTCGGACATAAAATAATTGCCACATAATCATCAATATAACATTTGTGTTATTATAATAAATGTTGATGAATATATAATATACATACAGGCACTGATATAAAATCAAATTCATTTCTATATGGTTTGGGGAATTCATTTTTCTAATCCAAGTAAAACAATTTAAAGAAATATAATATAATAAAAATATTCTTATTAATTATTCTTCAAAATAACGTCGCGATTTGTTGGCAAACTATTATTTTTGGCATTATATTGTTTCATTCTAAATATATATATATGTACTTACAAATAATGAAATTTTAAAAATATGTAAGTATAAACAATCAAATACGATGAATGATTGGATGCAGTGGATTTGTTGGGTGGTGGTAAAAAAGTGGTAAAAAAAAGAAATTCAAAGCTTTTTACCCTGCCTTAGTGTAGCATCAAATGTTAGCGAAATTTTTATTATTATTAAAGCAGCTTAAAACGATAAAGTTTTGACTGATACATATTCTTTCAGGGTTTTTATTCACGTTTTTATATCGATGTTATAAAACTTTGTGATTAATTTACCTTCATAACTGTAAGAAAATAAAACTAAACTTAACAATGAGTGTTAAGTTAAGTTTGCTACCTAATTAATAAATTTAACCTGTATAAGTATTGGGCTCTTGTAGTTCGTGTTTTTATAACGTATCTAAGATAAATGCTGTGCGTGGTAATTATCGGCACTCATTTCTAGGTTTATAAAGTAATGTTTTGAATTATTTTCCGTATAATAATAAAATAAATAATTGTCCAGAATACGCCAGAATTGTCGCCGATTCCTCTCTCTGTCGTCCAGACCCTCGGCCGTCTGGCCTCCTCTGTCGAGGGGTATTCTCCCATCCCTCCAGCCGTCGAGGGATTGGGAAGAGTTTAAGTAAATTTCAAAATAAATAATAATAATACAATTCTCTAAAATTCTGCGGTTTAATTAAAAGGTTTAATTGTCTTTGTGTGTACATAAATTGTTAAATAAATAAATAAAATCTAATAGATTTCAACCCAAAATTTTGATGTACAGTCAATATGATTCACGGAGGTAACTTAAATAAATCCATATGTATTCATATTAATTAAGCATTAAGCAAGATAATTTAAATTTCAAACATATAACTGATACATTTCGTAGTGATATTTGTTGATGCATGTGTTATTTGAAGCTGTCTTCGTACATAAAACTTCAAACCCATATTAACAGACTGTAATAATCTTATCAACTAAGGTGACAAAACTGCAGACCAATAAAACGTTGATATTATTTAATATGACAAGAGGTTTTCACTAGCAACTTAAGCTCTGCTTTTTTAAATTAAATACGATGAAACAGCACATACATGCTATATAATTTTCTTATTAATTTCCCTTGTGTATTTTTAAAATATTCAAAACATACTTTTCCGTTAAACTGCTTATCCTGTACCTCATTCTAATTAACCAACCTTTTTGATAGTATTTAATTTAATTTTGATTTTGGAAACCAAATTAAATTTAATTTGGTTTCCAAAATCAAAATTAAAGTACTGACAGTTGTGTTTTTTAAATAAGTTCAAAACGCTGAAAGCAATATCGTCAAGTTTTTTATTTTATTTTAAGCTTTGATTATAAGAGAGAAGAACGTCTAAAGCAAACAGATGCCTCTTTCACCTGTTAAAGACACGAGTCGTAGACGTTGTTATAGCGAAAATAATAAAAATAATAATATAATAAGCAAGTTGCGATATACTTATAATATACTTAAACTATACCACAAGAATGAAGAATGAGTGATTACATTTCTTGAACCCGCAATGAGCCACGTAACACCATTACACAAACTCACTGCTCGTTCACGCAGTTGGGGTGACAGACATTAAAAATATAGCGACGCGCCTGCACTGCTATTGCCAATTTGACGTTCGGACCCTAATAAAGGAACCCGGAACAGCACATGTTCATCTTTACTTTACCCATTATTACATACCGCAGGGAGCAGATGTGTTTCACTGCCTCTGCTGCCTCGTTAAGTAAAAAAGTATAATGTCATCAATTTGTCGAAGTTTTTATTTTTTTAATTTTGAGAGCGTTATCCAATTTTTTGACATGATACAAACGACATTTAATTTTTTTTTGCCTTTCAGTTGTTTTAATTTTTTTTACGATTAAAAATTGGGTAGAATCGAATCATGAGGAATATGATTGGAAAAACTGAGTTTTATTGTAAGTAGAATCACCGTATATTTACTTTAACATACTTCACCTGTGACAAGTTGTTCCATGACCAATATAACTGATAAAATTAGATTAAATAAAAACTACTGAAAAGTGATAATATTTTGAATTGGAAAATTAATTAACTGTAAATTTTTTTACTTTCCTATTAATTTATTTCTATTTTATCCAGTAAACTATTTTAAAAATTATTTCTAATGGAATAGTTTATTAGAATTCCTATTTACTTTTTGAACATATTTTTGTTGTTACATTTTAGAGTAAGTATGTGTTTATCTGTAGTAAGAAATGTTTCTTTCTTCTTTCTTGTTATTCTCTGACATTCAGGTACTGTTTTATAAGGTTTTTAAAATACGGAATCAAGAATTCGCAATTCCTAAGATCTTATGAGTTTAAATATGATAGCTAGCTGTGGTCGCAAAAAGGCATAAGAAAACAGGTGATCTGTTTGTGATGTTCACAAAAAAGGCTACAATTGGTTGTCCAGCGTTCAAGTTTGTTCACTAAATCATCTGTCAAAACTGCGGCGCCGTTCAACCGATCCGACGAAAGTTTATGGGTGATAAGCTTTGGTATTTTTTTTGGTTTTGTGTCTTTTTTAAATGAAGCGAATAGCGGGTTACAGAGTTTTGGTAACTTATTGAAATTATAACTACAGAGTTTATTTCGTTCCCAGTATGGCTAGTAATAATGGATTTACAATTAACTAGTTGTAATCGTATAAGTATATTGATGGGTTTCAATAAACGGATGGTTTTGCTTTTAAGGCATTGAATTTTGCCCTATTATATCAAATATGAAAAAATTAACGCATCTTAAGGGAAACCATCAATGGTTATAAAAGCACAACTGTAATACATTTACGACTTATCTCGCAGATCAAAATGTCAGCGTGTTGTTCAAATATAGTTACTAATAACAAAATTGAAAAGTAAGATCCACACTAAACTACCCTCGTAAACCCCACTCGATGGGCAATAAATACGAAATGACAGCGGTTGAATCAATAGGGCACGGCGCCCGCGCAGTGCCCGCTGCGCCGCCTAATTAGAGGCTGCGCCCGCGCCGACCCAGCATCGAATCCAGACCGTATAATTATGTATTTACCGTGTGATTTTTATAAGTTTCCGAATCGTTTTACGTTTGTAACGGACATGTGAAACGTGTTTCATATATGATTTTTATATGTATAGATATAAGCTAAAATGCATTGGGTTGTAAATTTGTTATTTTTAAATTACACGGCCACGATACTAATATTAGGTCCTTATATATCAAATTTACGTTTAGTCGTCAATTAAGAATTCCAAATTCAAATTTATTAGTCCATTTAGCAGGTACATTTAAGTTTCGAAAACAGTCATTCATTTGTTTTCAAAAGTAAATTCCGCACGTTTTTTGTTCCAACGTTTTTTTCTGGAAATTACGACCTTCAGAATAAGCCGTGTGGACGGCCGGAGACCAAAGTGGATAATGAAGATTTAAAATCTATCGTGGAAGCGCATACGTCGCAAATCACATCAGAGTTGCCTACAGGCTGTTAAAACTGTTTTAATCTACATGAAGCAAACCGGGAAAGGGAAAAAGCTTTGTAATTTACCACCACCACCTTATGAATTAAGTTTATCAATTTTAAATCGGAAAAAACAAAGGAATTTAAATCGGATCATTACCTGTGATGAATAGTGGATTCTATACGATAATCGGAAGCGCTCATCACTATGTGTGAACCTATGAAACTCAGCCAAATTTTGCCGCTAACAAAAATTAACTTTAATAAGTTTACTCACTATTTAGACTAGTGCTGATGTCGCTTACTACAGCTTTCTTAAACTAAACGATTACGACAGATATCTATTGTCAGCAACAGCAAACAATGCTGGAAGAACTAGCTGCTAACAACCGAGGCTGGTCAATCGCTCTAGGCTGCTGCTGCTTCAAGACAATGCTAGCCTCACACTGCACAACGACGACAACCGGCTGCTAAGCTAGAGTAGTTGCAATTGGAATGTCTACGATATCCACCCTATTCCCCGGCCCTTGCTCCAACAGATTACCCTTTTTCCGTAATTTGGATAAATATGTACAAGAAAAAAAAATTACTCTGATGTGGCAGTCCAAACCAGCTGCTTATTGATTTTCGCCTGCATGTTTTTTGTAGTAAAGGAACTAATAAATAACTTATGAAATCGCAATGTGCATAGATAACAATGATGCATACTTTGATTAATTAAATATATTTTGGAAAAACGTCGGCTTTATATTCCTTCCAATTTCAAATGTTGATATTAATCTAAACAACTAGAAGGTTAGATTAGATAGGTTAATACAATGATTAAAGGTATATAAAACAATTTATTATAACATATACGTGTAATGGGTGTACACAATGGGTGGGTAACACTAATAATATATATATATATATATATATATACTATATATATATAATCTGCATACGTGTACTGGAACTCATTCAGCCTGATAACCTTTGTAGAAGATGTCTAAAATTATGTTTAGTTCAAACAATATTTTAAATCACGTACAATGCCTTTGTTAGTAGCTATTCTGAAAATTATTAGTGTATTAACTGCCTTAGTAATATAATTATCATCTCGGGACCTACAGCCCAATTATACTATTTGACTACCGAGATCGCTGGAAGGATGAAATTCCCACTTAAAAGATTCCCACGGATGCACCCACACATTACTTACCTTATATCTGTTTATTTGTCCCCATGAGATGGGGTCGAAAGGTGTAAGTGGGAAAGTGTACCGTTGAAGTATTCAGTGCATTAAAATTATATCCTTTTATTTTTCTGTAATATATAATCAAATGCTGTGAAATCTTACGTTTAGGTTGATATACATATAACTATCTATATATCTCTGTCACCCCTTATCCATAAACAAGCTCTTAATTAAGCTTACTTTAGTCAAGATGAGGTGTGAGTGTGACAATTATTATAATTGTATCTGGTATTTCGGTATCTACTGTGGTAAGAAGATCTCGCAACGCTAAATAATAATAAAACATAATAATAAACGAGCAAGGCTTTTTTGAACTAAAATCACCTAGTCATAGAATTTAGATTCGATTGTTACACGAAAATTACGCCACTACGTTATTTTCGTTATATAATTTAAGGATAAACTTTATTGCTCTAAACAATATAAATTATTACTGTTTAGAGCTGATAACCGCGATCTACCGAATCACTATTTACGGTAAATTCACACAATATTGGGCACAACGTTAGCCTATATTCAATCAAAGTTTAAGATGTTCCTTAAACTTTGATTGAATTATTTATTTTGTATTTGTCAATACAAAATCTAGTTATTAAGTTTTCGTTAAATGGGATAAGGCAATAAACTGCTTGTATTACTATATTTATTGCTTGTATTATTTTAAGTATCATGATTACACCGCCTTCTGGGCACGCCCACACCCTTATCGCACACTGCGTCAACGTAAGTGCATTATGCGCGCACGCAACCCTCATGTTATGTTGGTCACCTTACCGCTCGATCGATAGAAGCCAGTGATAGAATACTATCTATCACGCTATACTGAGATACATAAGGGCCCAAGGAATTAAACAGAACTTTAGTTAAATATCTAATACAACTAGAGAAACAAAATTTGTTTTAGCCAGTCTTTTGTTTGACCCATTCGTTTATTTTTTATTGTTATTTATCTTCATTGAAAAAACAATTTTGGAATCAAATGTTTTCTTTAATGGCTGGTTCCGTAATTGGCTTATACTTTTCATAAATAAACATTTATCAGTCTGAGTTCCGTATAAGTAATTCCTACCCCACACCTATCATTTATTTATTTACTTTATTTGTAAAATAACTATAACCCTGGTGTAAGTTTTAATAGAATTGGACCTTCTCGATCGTGTTTATGCAGTTTTAAATAACGTTCAGTATGTGTATATACATATATGTACCAAAGTTGAATAAAATATTTTACTTTGACTTGGTCCTCAGTTTTTAAATAGTATGAAAATGACGGCAGTGCGTCGGCTTTAAACTGTTGGAAACTACTTTTTATATGTACACTAGTTGACCCGGTGATCTGTGTATTACTGCCACTAACGCCATCTATTAAAAGAAACCCGAATTAGCGATGGAAAAAAATCGCCTTGTCGTAGCATGTCGTGAGCAAGACGATTTTTGATTTAAAATTACCAACTTGAATTTATTCATGTATTTGGATTTTCTTAACACTACCAGCGATTTGAATATATGTCAACAACAAAAATTATATTTGTTACTAATGTATATAAAATAACATTAAGTTTATAAAACGTACTCTCTAATTATAGCTACAAAAGTCATAACATCATTTCTGAAAAAAAAAATGTGTAATATAGTAGGAATTTTGAATTGAAATTGCACGACCAGTCTAAATGACTGGTCTGGTAAATCTAGTGTTAATTATTATTGTTCTTAAACCACCTTTTCATTAAACCAAACCAGCCACAATAACAACAAAACCGTCAAGCCGTTTTCTAGATTAAGCGAAACCAACGAACAGTATTCATTTTTATATATAGGAATTTTTTACCTCAACGCAACTACGATCGAAACGCCTGGCGATTTAAACTTACACTAGGTACCAGAAACCGCATATATTTAAAAAAAGCACATACATATTTGCAGGTATATAAAATAATATAATGAAAAACACAATATTTAAAGTTTAGTCCTAATTAGTAACAGTAAAAAACTGATTGTCTACCTACAGAAATATCTCTGAGAATTTTCGACTAGTCAACAAACATATTATTTACTCGGTCAAACAGAATAGTGTTCTATTGTAGTCCGAACGTTAAGTGGTGCACACCTTCCGGATCTGTTTGTATTATCGTGTTAGTCCAAATATTTGCCCAGTGCTGGGAACCGAGGGAAACGTCAATATACGTTAACGTGGGTGAGAGGTCATTTGTGGTTAAATTTGTTTTATCTGTGTACTTAGAATTAAATAACACTTCAATAATTAGGTATGTATAAGGTGGCCTAAGTGTATATTTTTCTATACGACATTCTGACTAGGCATGATAACAATTTTATTGTTCGATCTGGTATAGAAAGACAGCTTGATTATACAAACATTGGTAAAGTAATTGTACACTTGTCAGGTTTATTAAATTACTTGCACATAAACTTGGTCTTCCACAGAGTGATGGTTGTAAAATAGGCGATTGGTACTAATTTATGACTGTGATGAAACATTGTTAAAGATTGCAATATTGTAACGCTTACTTTCTATGTGTAAGGGTCGGTCACAAAGGCGGTGATGATTTATCAAAACATCGTCCGTGTTCTGTCGTGCTTAGAGATATTGGAAAGTCAGATACAAGCTTATCCTGTATTATGAGACCGTCATTACTCAATTAGCATTAATTACGCCGTTTGTCTGTGTGTCACCGCTTCCTGCTTCAGACTTGAACGGATAGTATTATGCTATACAAAACCAAACTATGATTAATAATGTTGTATCCAGAAAATACATATATTACTGCGAGGATGAATGCGTTTACTTTACTGACCTTCCCGCTAATGGCTAAGTGACGAGCGTATGTGGGG
Source organism: Acentria ephemerella (assembly GCA_943193645.1). NCBI lineage: Eukaryota > Metazoa > Arthropoda > Insecta > Lepidoptera > Crambidae > Acentria > Acentria ephemerella. The sequence continues at coordinate 2,370,034 of OW971891.1, forward strand.
CTCGCGCAGTCGTTTTGAGGAGCTGAAGTATTTTTATTCGTTTTGGACGTAGATATTAACCACGTCTTGGCAACCCGAACTCCTTCGGCCTTCGGCTGCCAGATCATAAGAAAACAGCAACACATTTATTTACATAGTAAAATTTTTCATATACGGTAAACATAGTCGTTACGTTTGACGTAAACCTGACTCGAGGGTTAAAATTTGACTTCCAATTTTTATTATCTAGTTATCTATTTCAAAATTATGTTTTTGCGTATGTTTCTTGGCTTTCTTCTGCTTTCAGTATTCCTATTAATCCTTTTCAAAGTTTCCTTATATTTGAAGGCAGGATGTAGACATTGATAGTAAGCAGTAGTAATAGGTAACAATTAGAGCCACTGAACTCTTTAAAGTGCTTTCATAATATGACAATAATACTATGTCTATTTTTAGGTACATTCAAAATTGAGCCTAGATTCATAATATTTTAGATAAAAAATGATATGGGAAGACAGGTTGCTCAAGTTAATTGTATATTTTATTTTTGTAAAATGTACAAGAGGGTCAGCCATTTTGCTGCTCAAGATTTTTATATTTGTCTCGGCATTTCTTTTGTTTATTGTTCTTAAAACCCAGGTCACAGTATCGAAAGATCATTTCTCTGTGGCCAGATGTTCAAACTTACAATGTTGAGGGTTATATTTCTGAGAATTTGATAAATGGGATCTTGAAACTAAGCCACGTGAGTAAAAAATCGAACTAAGCATAGTTGACCAATTTACGGTGTTTGTGACATTTCTCATCGGCGGCCGGCGGCTGAGGTCCAACGTTATATGAGACTACGTTTATTATATATTATTTTTTACTTTAATGATCATTGACGTGTAAGTAATAAATTACGGGATTTATACAATATAGAAAGATTTAGTTTGTGAGTTCCCGAACATCCATTCCCATTCATAAAATCTCACCCGGAAAATCATCAGTTAACTCTATGATCATGGCGCTTGCAACAGTGCCAAAATATCGCGAACTCAAAGACAAAACGGTATATGGTATACATTACGTAAATAACGTAAGTTTATTATATTTGTAATAAAATGTATCTGAGCTACCAGCCAAACGAACAGAGAGGCAACCTACTTTCGGCGGAACTGCACCAATATACACCGTCGGTAGTTTCATCGTCACCTATGACACATCACGCCCTATATATGTTAAGTAATATGTGCATAGCTTTATATTCACATATTACTAACATATACTACATATTATGTAAGAATTTTAAAAAATACAATATTAGTAATTCTAATTATTTATTATTAATATTACTGACATTCAAACAATTGTAAATCAAAAATTATATAATATTTATTTGTTACATTTAAAAACACACTTACTTAGAATTCCAAACAATACCAAGATAATTATTATTTTGAATGAATATATTTGAATTGGACCATTAAACAAATTTAAACACTTAACTTAAACCTACCTTTTGTAATCTACCTTTCTCCTGTATATCCTAAATTTTTTTGTGCCCGACAGGGTCCATAGTGTCATTAAGTCTTAAGATCTACATATTATGTAACTATGGAACGCAAAATAAAGAATTGAATTAAAAAATATATATAAATACTAACTAACAGTAAAAATAAACCCGTATCAACCGTCCGTGTTGGGAACCTCTTCTTCTTCCCCTCTGCTGTCTCCCATGGCAGTTCCTATCATCACTTTACTTGTTGTCCTGGCCTGTCCTGGCACCCACAATTGGTACAATATTCTCACAAATGGCGAGATGTGGCGCCTAATAATCGCTCGTTGCCTGCTCGTACAAAATGCCTATGTTTTAATGTTTTAAAATTTAAAATTATGTGGCAGTTGAGCAATAACGTCTTTAAAGATAAGTTCCATAACAACCGAGCTACCAAAAGTGAAGCCAAAACATATTCATTTAGGCGTACGACAATTATTTACTGAGCTCGTCACGCACACAAGGATACAATTTTTTTTTAAATGAACATTTTATTTATTTAAAGTTTAGCAAGCAATTAGTAGTATTGTAATTGTTGTTGCGTGCTGTGGTTGCATCTAGTAGGGGCAATATAATGTTTTTGATTACAAAATTAAATTTAAATTTTTTATCATTAAATATCATTTTAATGTTTAATTTTGTTGATTATACCCAGTTATACCAACTTAGTAGCCAAAAAAAAACCTTTAAATATAATTATCGGGGCTTTTATTTACGACTAACCAAAAAGGAGGTATTATTGTGCTTAAAATTAGATACATACACTTCTCTTAGGAGTAATTTTTTATCAGTAATATAAATAAGAGAAACCAGGCAATCAAAACACCGTTACCGTTAGCCTAGTCTTTGTAAAGAGGAAATGTTCAACAGAAATTACGCTTTAAACCTGTGAAAATGTGAGCTCAAACGAAATTGGCCAATAACGTTTTTAATTTATTCAAATCTCAATAGGACGTTATACCTAGCATTATTGAGACTCGAGACCATTGTTCAGTGTTATTACCACAATTCGCGCTCAAAGAAAGTCAAATAACGGAATTACCAGATGCTATAACATTATTTTCCCCAACCTTTTATTTAAATATTCACAAGATGAAATGTTTGAAAAACTATTCTAAATTCAGTAGGTTATGTTATGTTTAATGATTTGTTGTTATGGATTAACAAGAATTTGTCATATCGCAAATGTTAATAAATTTGAAATTTGGTTACTTACCATATCAGAAGATTATACGAAATTAATGTCATTATTTTTTTTTATAATTTTATGATTTTTGTGGGAAATTATTCCGTATTTTCTCCGTTTTTTTTCGTAGTTCCCTAATCTGGCAGCCCAAATAACGCGCGAGGTTAATAATCCCGTTCGAAAGTTCATAGGTCTACAATCTTCCGGCAATCATTGTTCCGCTATGTATCTTTAGTGTTGGATCTCTATTGTGCGAATGCACGTCAAATGATAATTTGGGAAACATTAGGCTTAGGAAACAGTAGACTTCTCTATGCAATGATAAATAATAGGTTAGGAAATGAGAACAAAACAGTTAATGGTGGCGATCTAGCATTCTCATATACTAAAATAAAATTTTTTGTCTCTTTTTTTAAATCTCAATATGAAAGGATTTTTAGAACGTCTTGTTAGTTGACATTTAGACGATCCATTAACTTTTGACGAGATGATTTATGATGCGCGTTAAATATGGGTGATAGCTACCCGTTTTGTGGACTGTATTATGTGAGTAAGGAAACACGATGCAAACGGTAAAACCAAGTATAATTAATATTAAAATAGAATAAATAACAGATCAACACACTTGACACTATCAATTTACTTCTGATTTTAGACAACGTCAAAAAACATAATAAAAATACAAACTATATAAAAAAGGTTTATGGATGCCAGCCAGTCGCTAACAATGGGAGTTAGCGGTACCACTTTCAGTGAGCACGTAGGCGTAGTCGTGTGCGTCTCCCCTCCAGAAGGGGAAGAGGGACCAAACGTCCCCGAGCAAGTAACTGCGCACTCTCCCGTGATTCGGCCAGAGCAAACAGGCCATGGACAGGTGGTGGACTGTTAATTGTTACTTTTTTATTCTTTCATTGTTATACTTGCCCTTTAACGCAGTAATGAATATGCATTTGATCAACGGCAAAATATGTTTTGTAATAGGCTGGGTGGTCAGGGCTGCAGGGAGAATGAGGAGCTGATGATAGATGCAGCCAGGTCAAAAAAATATAATTAAAATTGACAAATAAAACAAAAAATACAATTGATAACAAAGGCGCAATGGTGAAAAAGAGGAAATTTCGTTTGAGGAGTTTGTGAGGAATTTTTATAATGAAGAAATGTTCAACAGCTTTGTAAATAAACAACAAAGCCCGCATCAAGCGATAAGGGCCGATATTGGTACTGGTACAGATGTTGGACTTGCATCGCCTGTAATACCTATGGCAGATCAGTAATGTTGGAGAACATCTATGTAGAGCGCGATTTGGTCACGTCTCCGGTACCGTCCGCAGAGATGGAAACTTTATTCAAGCAAAAATTCTACAGAAATTCGACAATATCATAACAGCCGAGAGTTGTCTACTCCGGACACTAAATTGAAATTGAAAACTAGTATTCTAATGAAATTGTTACTAATTTATCATTATCATTATCATTTTATTATCATTATCATATTATTTTTTTATACTATCATTTTATCTAAAAGGTAGTATATAGTTTATTTTTTATTTTCACATGCTGAATTTTATTCGTCATCAAAGGCTCAGTGGTAATATCTAAGCTAGCTTCACAATTTAATACATAAAATGTAAAATTCATTTATAGCATTTTGCAAATACAGAAATATTTATGCATATAAAATACTTAAGTTCGTTTTATGGAATTATTACATATAATTTCAAAATACTTAGTTAAGTTTTAAAAATATTTTCAGCAAGTCTTGCGTTTATTATTGTAGGTGTTTTTTTGTAATGTAAGGAATCATTTTAATGTACTCTTATGGGGCAAGGCCACATCACGCCGCCTGTCAATAAGTTCAGATGTTCGTCAGTTTTGACGTAATGTATATACGATGACGACATGATGACTCTTTCTATTAATACACCTTTAGCCACCGAGCTGAGTTTACCTTCTCACGTTAGAATCATAGTATTTGTTTTCAACGCATTTGCTTCGGGTTGTCGGTTTTGGTTATTTGTTTATTTTCGGGTTCAAATTTCAAAAGGAAATTTTACACTGTTAAACAGTGGCGCAATCATAAGGCGGGTGGACGGCATTCTTATTGTCTTAGTGATTAAAAATATAACATTTCATTATTTGTATTGAATCAATATTTAATGTAAACATCAATAATTTTGCTGTCTGTACAGAGGCGTGTCAGCTCTACTGTGGGAATGTCTGCTCGTGAATCGCCCGTGGCTTATGACAATTTGCATTTTTTGCCGACAGTACCGATGGAATCGCCTGGACTTGGTTACAAGTTAAAAGCTTAAATAGAAAATTTTTATTGTTTTGCATAATTTTGTTAATGGTTTTATACTCTATACGACGTATCGTTTTTAACCTGTCAAGTCATGCAATCGCGGCTAAACAAATTAATAAATATTAATTAAATAACAATAATTAAATAACAATAAACTCTGATGATAAAAATGCTAAAAAATAAATTATATAAGTTCTGTTTTAAAAACTCAGGCTTAAATAACGTAGTTATTCTGAAAAAATATAACTGGAAGCTTTATGTTAACAGGATAGGAGACAAAGTGCCTCAACCCACAAGGGGCTGCTGTCACAATAAATTTGAGTGAAAAATACTTTAATCAGGCCTTCATTAAATACACATATGCCACAATCTAGATCTACTGTTTTCAACAGTTAACTTTTGAAAAAACAAATTCAGGTTAGAGGAAAAAATGAAACTGACCTGTAATAACATCTGTCCCTCAATGAAACTAGATACTGAATTGATGAGATTTAAGTTAAGGACGTATGGGAATTGACCCTTTGTGACTTGACCCTTTTTTCACGGTACCAATAGAGATTCGTATCAACGCCTTTTTAAAACTTTAAGACAACTATTTGGAATTACAAAGAAGATGATGAAAGTAAGATATCCGCTCTTAATTTGCACCACACCTTAACCCCCGGCGCTGACCGCGTCGTGCGCGCGCGCAGTCTTTCTTTCGCCGAACGAATACGCTAATTGCTGACTGAAACATCGCGTGCTTTGAGTTTTTGTCTAATTGTATTGTGATCTACCGTCTATAATACAAATAAAAGAATGGTACAGTTAACGTATTTCTCTTTTGATAGATAAATGCTATATTTATTCGCAGACATACACATGATAGTAACTGATAAAATAATTTATGTGTGCAAGAAAAAACGATATAATAAACTACGATTATAATGAAATCTTCTTTTCAAGTAAGCTAAGCTAACAAATTACATTATCTTTGTATGCAATAGGATTGTTTTTAAGATTTTAGATTATAATTGATCTATTCGTTGATCGATAATATATTCTATGACACCCTCAAATCCTCGTGTTTCTATAAAGGTAGATAGAGTCAAACGTTTGACTAAACTAAAATGATAGTCTAGTCAACATGTAATTATGTAAGTATCCAATGAAACGTTAACCATTTACCATTAGCAAGGGTTTATGTGTCGGTGCAACTTTGATTAACAGACTTTAGAAAAGTAATAGGGTATATCTAAAAATTTTAACTGGTTATTGGCATATAAAATTAATAAAACAAAAATTGATACGTAAATTTAGGCAAGAAAGTTTGGTACTTACCGTACATTCCGTTATTTCGCTCGTCATTTAACAGTTATCGACTAATCACGCATCAACGCGTTAATAGCTCCTTTCTAATGCCTTTACAGCCTCATCGCCTGAAGGTGCGATCATGTTGTAAATAACCTTTGGAGAAATCAATATCATAACGCCTAAAATATTGTCCAATGCAACCTATAATCAGTAAGCAAGTGACCTATGAATAACAAATGAGATTCAAACACCTTGTTTATATTCCATTTCTGATCTTATATCATAGTTTTGATTTTTTTCAGGGTCTTGTGCCAGCAATGGATACTGTTGAAATGCAAATGGAACACTTTTATTAATATCATGATGCGGACAGCAAGTAAATCTCGCGCTCGTGAGAAAGGCCCGTGGCGACATCCGTAATACGTTATGAAGATAGTGTTTGGTATACTTTTTTCTGTAGTTATGATTATGAATCATCACGTGCATGTGAAAGGGCACTAAGTAAGGTCAATGCAGGAAATTATGGTTCGTTCTCGTCTTGATGTCCGGTTGTGCGACAAAGAAATGACGGCTCTTTTGAATTAAGCCACAATACGACGTAATTATGTAATCTACATTCCAAAAGCTTGTGATGAGGTTACAATTACACTGGTGGTTATTTTGACAAAAGAGAACAAAACCAGCAATCTGTCTAGATTTGCTTATATTAAGAGCCAGTCGTAAGACGCCCAATGATGGAAATAGACCTCCCCCAAGGATCTCTTAACTGATCGGTCTAGCGTTACCCGCTAGTGGAACTATTAATTTGGAAAAATTGTCGCAATCTACGATTGTGTGAATATGACATGAGGATTCGACATAATTTTCGTGTTGTCCATGTTAATTTTGAGGTCCACTTGTTGGGAAACTGAACAGAGTTTGAAATAATTTGCGTAAGTATATAAATTTGTTATCAGACCGCTAAATATAGTACACTATCCAGGGAGTTTTGGATGTGTTTAATTTTAATTGTGATGCAGCCTGTACCTTATAAAGCAGCAATGGACAATCAATTTAGTTGGTGGTTTTCACTTTAATTGTGAAAATGAGTTAGTGAATAGTCCGCCAGAAGATTGCACTTTAATGTTAAAGGTTGTAAATCAGAAAAACTAATAAAATATGGTAAAAAGCAAAGCTGCTTTAGAAATGTGGTCGAGCCATTATTACCTTTTATAAATATTTATAGAATAGAATAGAATATATCTTTAGTGTTCATCAGCCAATTCAAGAAGAGAAATACACCAAAAACATTTAACTAAATATGGTTTTTGTCTTTTTTAATTCTTGTCATATTGCTGTGTTCTTGTTACATAGTCTGTTTGTAAAATAAGCCCATTTTTACTTATATTATTCGCTCGCCTTTTCATTACTTAGGTGTTACTAACAGTCCACTTAGTTCTCCCCTTCAAGAATGTTTATGTTATTTCTTATCGTCGATAGAATTATTACATACCGGCTGCCTCTCTCAACTTACTAGTCTGCTGGAAGAAATTTCGATGCGAAATAACCAGATCATATGTGTCCGCCCTTTTAATTCTATATTTATTTTGTTATGTGTGCATGAATAAATAAATAAATAATTGAAATGATACGGAATGGTGATGTATAATACAAATTATTACCTAGAAACCACGGTATTCAGTTACTGACGCTTAGACAGCTGAAGCTATATTTTTAAAGCGTTTAAATATTTCTTGTAATCTTACAGAAATGGTTATTTATGCATCTTTTAGGGGAAATAAGCACGAGCTTATACTAAAACAAAACTGAATGTAATAATGTAATGAATTCATAAACCTGTGTGTGCAAAGGTAACATGCTTAATTTCAGGAATAGGCAGGGCACAGATGTTGAAGGCAGGTGTCATTAAATCGTTTAGTTTTATATGTATGCTTATTTTTGGGTTTAATTAGCTGGGTTTAATATTTCAAACACAAAAGATCACAACAATGAAATCAAAGGTTCAAAAATAGATCTATCCATAACCAAAGCGAATAAAATACGCGCCGTCTAAGCGAGTTAGATCTAGCATCGATAAAGACTCGATAATGGATTGATCGTGATCTACGCATCCGCTACCGGTGTTGGGGGGCCATTACAGCTAGATCTTTGCAATTAAAATATTTAAATTGATATAAATGTTTATACCTGCGGCGGTAGAATATAAACTCGGCCTTGTAATTAAAAGCCCGAATCGTCTGTGAGATGGACTTTTAGTCTGTTTTATGGTCATATTCTCACACTACAGTATAGACGGGATCTCCGGACGATGAATAATTTTGGATATTATATTACTTTTGATATTAAAGCTACTGAATATAAACAACTGACTTTTATTACGAAACTGTATTTCTATTATGAAAAAAAATCATTTGCAAAGAATGGTTAATCATTATAATAGATATTGTATAGCTTTTGTGTGAAAACAAAAAGAAAATTATTAGTTTCCTACATAATTTCGGCAACTTCAAGAAAAGTCAAAGATGATATAAAATCATTATAAAATCATTACAAAAGACATCACTAAGATAAGATAATCACAGTATTCAATCACAAGTCATCCTACTACTGATGGACCATTAGAGTTGAGGTCATGCAATGGTGGAATGCTCGCGTGGCGATGGTCTGCTCCCGAGGGCCCCGGGCAGGTTCCCACACTGCGCCAGATCACGCTTGATATTATTCCATTTGTAAACGGTAAACTTTCAATAAAGGTACCGGTCTGATTGCTTTATACCCTGAAACACAGAAGAAGACAATAAATATATGCTGCCTGAAGAATAATTTTAATAATTTCCTAAAGAACTTAAGAGTCAAAAGCAATTTTTCATTTCCCACACTGCTTAATAAAGCACCCCAAACCTTGCCATCTATTCAAATCAAAATATATTAATCACTGACTCTAAAAATTACTTTTAAATTCGATGTGTAAATACTTTGATTGAATTATTTTTGACTATTTAGAGTGGGAAGCCGTTTTTTGGTTTTCTTTAAAAAAATCTAACATTAAGTAAGACAAATGTGGTGTTTTATTTCTTACTTATTCGAAAACATAAGCAAGAAATGACGATCCTTCAAAATAATCTCGCACTAGGTACTTTGGAATCTGGCTCCATAAGACTCGAACATGGGACATCTTTTATAGACGAGAAGGCCACTCAAACAGGCGGTTTCCATACACCATTATTGTGAATCTGCAATCAATACTTCTAAGACATTGTGTCCGTCTCTAATCTATCTAAAATTATTTCATGAAATAATTCGTTAACGAGTCGAAACTTGAGACTGTATAGTATGTACTATAGACAAATGTATTTCTTATAAGACAAATAACATACCCGTGAGATATGAAGAGAAGCATTTCAATATGAGCCAGACAATATCTATAGGTTAAAAATTAAGAACGATATATTCTTCACTTGTATGAATGGCACTGAGTTCTAAGCATGTTATTTAGAATATTTAAATCAAAAATACAGATTCTAATATATACCTAAGTAGATATTTTGCCTTACTTACTTAATAATACTTAAATATGTTAGATAGAATTAGGAGCACCCCATATTCCAATTTTGTATATTGCAACTTCCTTTCCACCGACTTAGTCATTTTAGTCTAAAATTATACCCCATTATTATACCTTAAACACCTGCTGCTCCAAAGTTCTGTCTTGGCCCAATTGTCACGAGCTGTTCAGCCAACATCCCTATTACCCATAATTGCTTTGCCAATTTTCGGCAGCTGCATTCCAATCAAATTAGAATACGAACGAACATTTCGTATCGACTTCGTGTCACGAAGGCTACCGATTACCAGATGCCTTAGTAATAACAAAACCCCATGTGCCTAAGCCGATCTACCTGGATCTTTCTGCCTCAGTAATCTCTAATATAAGACGAGGATAATAAAAATGTATCAGAGATCATTTTAAAGTGGTCTTCTTAAAGCTTCCAGATTTTGTATCTTTTCGCATGTTAGCATAATCATTTCTAAGGGGAGGAATTATAAAGACAATGTCGCATTCGGATTCCATTCTCACGAATCAGGTTAATCGGTGCCTGTATCGTGCAAAGGCGCATGCAAAGCTAATCTTCACAATATGTGGAAATTTGGGTGCAATTCATTTAAATTTGTGGGAATATTTAACATGACTGAAAAAAAATGATAATCTTAAAGGTAACGAATTCATAATCATGACACAAATACTAGATCAGTTTGATTTCGAATCAAACAACGTTTCGTTTGACTTGATTTGAGGCTCCTTGTAATCTCTCGGTATAAAAGGACACAAGAATTAAACGAATTATTTCTACAAATCAGCGTTAAAATGAACTTGGAGTTATGTCTAGATTCATTAACAAGGTTATTGGTGAAATAGTTTTAATTTGTAGTTCAGAATGTCAACAAATTTTCTTAAAAATAAACTGAGACATAACTTCAATCGTGCCTTAGAACAAGGAAGTCTTATAGTTATTACGATCAATCAAACTGTTATTGAAAGAGGTGCTGAAGTCTGTTAACTTTGGTTAATAAATAAAAAAGCAATATGATAATTAGAAATATGACAATGTTGACATAGTAAAGAAGATATTAGTTTAAAACATAGAATCAGGAATATTAGAATTTAATTTCGCCCAGGTTCTCTTATAAGAAAGAAGTGCATATTCATGATACCAGCTTTTTTCTCATAAGCGCCATATTTCTTTATATTTGTATCTTTTTATCCATTCTTTACATTGTATCTTTTTATAATGTCAATAACCACAATCGATGAGTAAAATTTTGTCTCCAATGTATTCCCCTGGTGTGTTATTAATTCCAATGTTGTTACACTTGACAAAGCCTTATCGTCACAAAAGCCGATAGTACGTTTTTACTATATCTAGTTAAAACTAGATACTAGTTATTACGCTTATATTCCGGTTCGCGATTTGTATCACAATTTGTTAAATTGCTCATTTCTATCACTATCAATTTATACATTAATGATTACTTATGTGTAATGAAATTAGGTGGAAAATCGAACGTAGTGACAGATATTTGAAGGGCTCTTCCTACCATATTAAATTAAATTAAAGTCAAATTAGATTAATTTTGTCTTGTTATATATTATACCTTTTAACTAATAATACTAATAGCTTGACAATCATTTTCATTAAAGTGAACCCGACATAACCAAAAAGAATTAGTCGGCTCCATGTGACATATTAAAAATAATATCATTTACTTACTTATAAATGGAAATCCATAGAATATCATCATTTATCCATAGAAAATCATTTTCATAAAACATTACGCCACTTTGACAGTTGCAAGATTTATGAAAAGTTTGTACGAAAATGATTTAGTATATATAATATAAATACGTAATTATATCGTAATAATCCCGCAAAAGGCGTTACCTCGTAAGTTCTTTGGATTTATTAACGACAATAGCCTAGTGGTAGATAAAAGGGTTCCGCTGTCAAAATACGATCGTCCCTAAACTGTATTTTTTAGGTTTCTGCACTTTGCAGCTGGACGATAACAAAAAATATGATGGCGCTTGGTTCTTTTGGCTGACGTTGTTAACTTACAAAAGGGAACTAAGATATTTGAGGCTAAATTAAATTTTAATAATGAATATTTGAAAAACTTAATTTATTTTTTAGAAATTAATGTTATTCTAGCGATAAAGTTATTTAATTTAATTATAGAATATATATTTAATATATAATTTAGTCAAATAATTTAGTCAAAATAATAATATAGTCAATTTTTAAATATATAAGCACAAACAGTAGTTCGTAATAATGCTTACTTGGCTATTTAATAGGTGTGAGAGTGAGTAAAGTTATTTATTCAACATGGCGTATTGTGGTCACCAAACTCTATAATTTATAATTATATTTATAAAACAAAAATTAAAATACCTATTGTTAATATGTGTTGGTGCGACTAAGTTTCATTTACTTCAAGTTTAGTTTTTCAGTTTAATTTTAAGTAATAACAATTTTAAATTTGCTCTTTCTTGCATGACCACATCATATCATCATTTCGACTGCTCCATTTTTTTGTCTACCTGTCGCTACAAAACCACTTGTGACGCGAAACTAATATCCGTACCGCATTACTTGAAACCGTTACATGGATTAACTGCTATTGTTATTTTTTCATACAATTTGTATGGTGACGTAGGTTTTGTGAGCTATTTGTAGAGTGGTAAACTTTATGGTGGTCTGCAGAGGTTATTGCTTAGTGAAGCACCAATAAAAGTAGCAATGGTTTGTTTACTTCGCTCTAAAATTCTATCTGGGTTTTTGGGGCCGTTAAATATTTTTCTGGATATTTCCTTCAACATTTGGATGGTTGGCCATCCACCAATCATGCGTTTTTCCTGAAACATTTTGGAATCAGCGTTCAGAGTGAGTTACATCTAGGGAATTTTAAGATAAGACTCAATTTCTTAAACCAGAAAACGCACTTGTTACTTATAGTTTAGGGGCGGCAGTGATTAGTTAGTATCAAGGGAACTGCATAAAAAGTTCTAAACGTTTTCTTATATATTATATGTCCTTTTGAAATTGTGCTAGAGGACCGACAAAGATGAAGGACTTTTGATAATATGTTTGTTAATATGCTTGTAGTTTGCGTCTTTCGGATCGAATATTGCTTACGTTAAATTATTATCATTCTTCGTATTATAAGAATTTTATTATTCATTTTATTTATATTTTTTCTTTTTTCGCGAAGGCATCCACATATCTAACCCTGCTTTCTTCACCGCCATCCAATTTCGAAAAAAAACAGTGAAAAAAAAACGCGGTAACGTAATTTTTTCTGCACAGAGAGCGCAGATAATCGCACAGAGAGTGATTCTATAATAGTTCTTACCTCAAGCATAATAAAGTTACATTTGTTGTTAAATTATAAGGTTTATCTAAAAAAAACTAGTCACATACAATTTTAATTAAAAACCGTTTCTAGTGATCTTGATAAAGTACTATAACAAAATTCTTCATTATAATTCTTTCGTCTTGGACATCAAATATATGTTTCTACAATATCAAATCAAATTAAATTCGTAATTCATTCGGGGTGTTAAACGATACTTTTTATTTCAATGTTCGCTTGGTTACGAACACGTGAAGGCGCCATTGTTTTAAAACACACATCGCAATAAGTGTAAACGTGCAAGGACCGTGTGTGAAGTCACAAATCGATAGTAAATCGACAAAAGCGCCGCCTGCGCCACTCCTGCGCAGCGTGCCCGTATACTGCCCGCAAATGTACTTAATACTTGATCAAAGGTAAATAATTTTGAACAACCATAATGATTCAAGACTACCAGCTTCTTTAAATATCAATAACCTATACTGACAAATATCTATTACTCAAATGTTATCTGACTCATTGAGTTATAAATTTAAAAGGCTAGCATATATACCTCGATCAATTAAAAATACTTTACACTCATAACGCACCCGATTATAGAATTTATATATATATATATTTACTTCCATATCATTTAAAATATTCGCCAGAAGTGCTGTACACGTTTTCTTACAAAATAATTGAAAATTCTCTCTCACTCAAACGCCGAATAGCACCTAAAACGATATTTTTATTTCTAGGACACTGCAACAAGTATCAAGATATTCCAATCCCGATGCACTTTATGATACACACGAGACTGTGGAATGCACCCACTGCCCGTAGGGTTGACACTGGGTCCTAAGCAAACACTGCAAATAACTTGAAATAACACCTATTGTATAACACTTGCATTCACGGACAAAGGCCTTAATAACACAACATTTTGAGAAAAGTGATATCTGTCAAAGTAGAATAGATTTTGATTATTATTGCTTTTTGATTTGGGTGTGATAGCTCGCTGCAAAAAAAGTGTTACAAAATTGTGAAGTCAATGGGGGTTGTTTTTGTTACTATTATTATGCATTACTATAAGAATATAGGATTTTGCATGCTTATTGTGCAAACGATTTAGTGGTTGCATTTTTAATGTAATCGAATAGGGCAAAACTTTAACGTAGTTAACTGTTTAGAGGTACTGTGAAATAAAACATATCTTTAATTTTTTCATAATTTTATCATAATTATAAAAGTGTCCGAACTTCGGTTAACTAACGCAGAATGCTATGAGAGCTCATTGTTAGGGAGCAGATCTCAAGGGGGCAGACAAAATGATATACATATTATAATGTCTGATAAGGCGCGGCTGAGGCTCGCGACTAAAGCGTAACAAATTCAACTCCCGTGTCTGCTCGGTCATTAGACATCGACAGGTCGAATGTGTTTTCGGGAAAAGACAAAACCAGTTTGATAGATCGCATTAGATAGTTTCAAGCGTAAAAACTTCATTATTTTGCAATATTTATGTTAAGAATGAATATACTTAGTGTACGGAAGATACACATATTTTGTGGCAATTTAATATCAAATAGTTACTTTGTACATTCTCTTAAGAGTGAGCTGGTAGTAATCCTTAAAAAATAAATTTTTTATTTTCTTCATGCAAAACAATTGAAGCGAGAAGAATGGAAGTATATTGCGACACAAAAAAATAAAAGTGCTCCGAAAAATTTGATGATAGCTTTTTTCAGTACAAGATTTACTTCTAGATTTTATTATATTATTATTTCGGCAGCCCTCAGACGTCGGGCGCCAGCGCCGGCGCATCTCAGCGCGCTATTGTTTTCGAGCGGCCGATTGAATGCGCCGCTACCTGCTGGTAATGCCTTTTTTATTCAACAGCAGGGCTCCCATGTGAGATGTGTTCGTAGTAACCTTTGATTGATAACGTACTTCTTAGTTGGAACCTTCAAGACTAATGATTGGGATGGAAGGGATTAGTTGAGAGCTTGGGAGCTTTTTGTTGCTGGGAAACTCGTAAAGACTGTTCTTACTTTCTAACTTACATATGAATGTATATTTTTACTAGACGGCTTTTTAACATTTAATCTTTAAAAGTGAATCGGCGAAACTATAATTGCATGTAGATAGTTAACAAACGCCTGATGGTATTATTTTTAATGTTAAATCTGCGAATTACAGGCAGAGTAGTCTCTAACAATGCAAGAATTGTCATTTCCCTTAAATTATACCTTGTGTAGTACCTACATTCATTAATTTAGTATACTTATGAATATCAATTCCTACCTTCAGTGTGTCACTACACTGCTCATCAAGAAAATTCCGGATTCCTCGAGAAAAATCCTAATTTGAGGCAAGTAATAAATAGTTCATTCTTAGGTATGGCTTTGGATTATATTCGTTGCTTTGTGTTATTATTTATCTTAAAAAGAGAAGCATAAGCTAATAGTCACAAATTTTGTAAATTATCTCTCGAATGAAAAAGGCTTGTTTCTTTTCTTTAAATTGTACTTATCGATTCTTCTCGAGCTCTTATTCATAAAATAATTTCTATACTTAATTCAATTTCTTCTATGATGGTTATCTGCTATGATACAGAGTTGATTGTGCAATAATAATGTTATACTATGATCTTATCTTAACTTGTTTAAGTGCTGGGATCGACTCCCAGAGCACTTCAATTCTAGGGGATCTTTTGTGCTTCCATTATCCTATTCCTAGTCCTGGAATACTTCTTAAAAATATACGATACCTCTAAGTGGTTTATCCTTTGTATGCAGACGTATACATATGTTTATGGCTTGTTTACGTCAAATGGGAGAAGTAAAAGAATTTGCTCAGGGACATCAAAGCAAAAACTTTATGACAGACGAGTGATTATCGTGCTTATTATTATAACTTCCATTTTAAATATGTAATTTTTACTGTTGCAACCATACTAATGATTAAATTAAATTAAAACAAGACGCTACGCTTGCATCTCTTTTACGCAGTGGTGAGTGTTACGTAGGTGGGTTAAGAATGCAAATATTGTTGTTGTAATATTTAGAGCGATTAGATAAAGGAAAATAAAGTGGATATTAAAATAAAATCCACAGTATTTCTTAACAAAATGCATTTTTTATTTTGATTGACTGATGTACAATAAAGATATAATCATTAAAGATATAGATATTCTATTTTTTTCTAGGTATATCTAATTTGATTTGTTTTATTTAAGATAGGCAATATAAAAACGAAATAAAAAGTTTTTATTAAATAAGTAACATTAAACCATCATTTCCACCTCTAATATCGCAGAAAACCTCTTAAAAACCTTCAGAATAGATTTGATAATGTCAAGTTACGTTAGTACGCTAATATGTAACGTTAGTCCCTACTCTAGAATGTACCTAAATAAAGAGCTTCCTTTGAATTCTTGGAGCGGCTCCTAAATACGTACACGCTTTGATTAAAAGGTGATGTCTACTGAGCTGGTAGTGAGGTTGAAGGAGCAGGAATTGTTGTAAAGTTTAAGATACAATGGGCTATGTCACATAAGACCTGGCTGCGAGCCACCGCCTGCCCTGCCAACGTTACAAAATTCCCGCTTTTGTTACAGCCTGAGTGTTTTTGCCCTTAAATGTCTATGGCCATAGGTTGCGATAACCACTTGCCATTATACAGGCTGTGAGATTGTTGTTCTGATAATCTTGTATTTAAACAGAGTTTAGGCACTTTATTTTTGAATAGAATTGACGATGCATAACGCAAAGATAACGTTAAAATTTTACCATATGCCTTTTAAAGTCAATGGAATTAGCACCACCTACATCTGTGTTGATTTATGTTGTTAGCAGTGTTCTGGATTCAATGACCGGCAGACATTATGACTAACTAATTAATGATTTCCATTCATTAGAGGGATTGCTAGGTGGAAGGGTCGTTGACCCTCTTTATTAGACTCAAACTGATTCAAAACTTTAACAAAATTCTCTTGAGCTTAGATTGCGATTATCTATTTTCAACCTTATTTATAATTTGTTTCAACAAATATGTAGTCACTTTAACAATGTGCGAATAAAGCATAAAACAGTTTGACATTAAAATATTCCAAAAAAAACCGACCAAACCAAACCTGGATCATCTATTGATACAGAATCAAAATTTAAAAACTAAAAACGAACATTAAAACACCAAATGGTAATCATAAATTTTAAAGAGTCGGTGCTTCATTTTTCTGGTTCTTCAGTTTAAACTATTACATAAAATTTAAATTTTCGTCATTAA
The DNA here is from genome assembly GCA_943193645.1 of Acentria ephemerella. Lineage (NCBI taxonomy): Eukaryota > Metazoa > Arthropoda > Insecta > Lepidoptera > Crambidae > Acentria > Acentria ephemerella. The sequence goes on from OW971891.1 coordinate 2,387,512, forward strand.
TTCTAAATTAATAAATATTTATTAAATAAAGGCACTGGTGAGATTACACAAGATAATAATTATTTTAGTCTCACATAAACCCTTCTGCTTGAAGTGTTCGTATCTTAAGCTTCACATGTTGTTCGTTGAGAAGTTCGATTTCCTATGGCCGAGGATCTCTATCAGATGACTAGTATGGATTTAAAATATTAGTGAACGTGAACAAAAATCGTACAGACAAAGTTACTGATCATTTTCAGACAATTAGAAAGCAAGCAGAGTATCGTTGAAAGCACAACGATACCTGTTTGCATTCACGCGTTGTTCCGATCCGAAGTGAAACTACGCTATTCCTCTTCATGTCAAGTTTATGTAAATACTTTGCTTTTATTGTGCAGTTGATTGCGCCGTGTCTGACGTGCGTCCCTTGTGGGTATTGTCCAATAATTTTATTAGTGCGAAAGATGCGCTGCGAATTTTATGGTAATGACTTAAAGCATTTGCCAGCAGTCTGTTATTTATCTTTTAAGCAGTACTGTCTAGAAGTATTTATTGTTATGTATTTTATTATTTACTATTATAATTAGCTTTTTAATTTAGATTTTAGAATATAGAATTTTTAATTTAGAAAAACGTGTGTTATATTGCAATGCACCTAAGTAAGGCCAGTGTATACATTCTTACTAAAACTTTAGGTATTTATTACATATAAAATCAACACCCAGAGAACTTCGACCCAAAGGGTTCTTTGTGCTTTCCCTTATCTTAGTGTCTTGTGTTCTGGAATATTTCTTGATTGTACTTGCTAAGTACGTTTGGAGTCATCAGCCTTATGTGTACAGGTGGAGGGTAGCCCACACCAAAAAAACCCGTTGTTTTCCTGGCAAGAGCATAAGAGTTATAAAGGATGTGTTCCGTTTGTTAAGTGAGCTGCATACAAGCCACACACAGAGGCGATTCCAAACATATAATATGAATATTATATGATCAAAGAAATTACCGTGTGGATTTTGGTTCCTTTATTTTTGTTTAGGAAAAGATTATTATATTGAACTCTGTCAACAAATTGTAAAACTGTTATATCCAACCACAATGTAGAGAAATATTTTACTGATTAAATTCTCTGTCATGTAGGGTTACATTGAGAGAGATACTATAATAGTGTATCTTTTGAAATATTTGCTTTTAATGCTCAAATTACGGCATTCTTGTTCAGAAAAACGTTTTTTAATTATTATCAAACATTTCCTGGTTTCTTATGTCATGAGTTCGGAAAATTGAAATATGGTGATGTCTGTCCATTGCGTCCATTTATGCTTGAAAATAATAAAACCCGTTGTATTAAAAAGCCCTTGTAGGGATCAGCTTGCAACGACAGTATGCAGCACCCTCTCGCGGGTACGCGTATAACGTAATCCGCATGCCACAGTCATTCAGCTGCTAACGCACAGACATGCACAGATGGTCCGCGCAACGCGCAAATTAATTGGAAATGTCAAGTGCACGGGAGCCGCCATCTTGGATGGCTAATTTTTTTCGCGCGCACGTGTCTTTTATTGCCGGCAGACAGCTGGGCGCGGTCAATATTTAACGTTATATTACCTTTCAGAATCTAAGCGTTATATCATTGTACTTTGACATTCGATAAAGGTGTATTAGATCAATGTTTTGTTTGTTACGACAATAGCTTGACCTATTTAGTGTGTAATTAAAAATCGCCGAGTGTTTCCGGTAATTACCCGAAAAGCGATCGAGGTTGGAACATTTTTTTAGATTAGCTTTATATTGTTCGAAACACCTTTGCTTACGAATTTGGAGCACCTGATACCGCAGCTGATCGGGATAGCACCTTGTATCTTCGCTACGGAATTTTCTTTACGTAATTACGAGTTCTAATGTTGCCAGTTGGTCTAAATTATGTGGTTCCGATATCTATTGTGCTTCGAATGAATTCATTGATGTCTACTTATTCACTTAGAATAATGAAGGCTTTTCTAAAGGCCTATTTCGGTATCAATCAGCATTTTGAATTAACGTAATTTATTTAATGTACTTTAAGGCAATTGCAACTTTTAAATAAATAGTCTGTTTACACCGTTGATTAATTAATTAATATCATTGGCTGAAGTGACCTTTTGTCTTTATTTTTCTCACGTTTCCATTCCTGATTCCCCACGCAACCGAAAGCTTGTCAACCGGTACAGGGGGGGTCCCTGTACCGGTTGACAAGCTTTCCAACACTGGCGACTGTCGCCGTGGACGATTGCTTGATTGCTAAGACCCGATACACTCCGGTAACCATCATTGTATTTTCAGTTTAGTAATAATTTTACCCGCTAAATTCAAAAACAAAATATGGATGATAAACCTAGTGCATTTTGCAATAAGTAAAAGTCAAAATATCTTTTTTGAAATAGACTCATTTACTTAGTTCTTTTAAATCGTCATGACAGGGAATAAGCGAAGGAGATCTCATTTCTACTATTAGATTTCTACAGCCAATTTTGTAACTTTACCAACTGTCATTGCAGCGGCTTTTAATTACAAAATTATTGATTTTGTTAAACACAGAATTACCTAGTGTGTTTTGGACAATATTATAAAAAGTATGTATGTGCATCGCTGTGTTTCAGCACGTCTAGCTGTTTGTTGGTCCCGGTTGTGACCGCAACCGATTTCATCCGCCAGCCCGCATTGGGCCAGCGTAGTGGTTTATGACTTGGGGCAATAACTCCTCATGTGTTACTCCCGTGTTGAAGGGCCTGTGCCCACCTGTAGGACGTATATAAATATTAATTTTTATGTTTATATTAATGTTTGTATATCACTGTGTAAGTTACAAATATTGAAATTATAAATAAGAACACTATTCATGTTATGACGATAAATATTAATATTACTTTTTTGTTATATTTTAACTAATAGGTTGGGGAAACAGCGTATGATCCCGTTGCTGTAGAAATTTTAGGACTTCTGATCAAATAACCACAATAAGTAATTTTGGCAGTCCTCCATTGATGTTAACCTGACACTGCCTAAAGGATTCTGAAGAGGCCGAAACGTGTCAGGGTTATATGGCGGATGAATTAACACCTCCCAGCCAAACTCTCTTAATTTTTGGCTGAGTGGCTAAAGATGTATGTGGTTTAGCGTTATCGTGATAAAAGACCACACCCTTTCTATTAATCAATTCTTGTCGCTTTCTGTCAACTAATTTTTTTGAAATGTTACCTTTTTAATCTCTTGAAAATCAGCAAGATACAAATAGTACAGCCAAAGATATTTTATTACAAGTTTATACATACTGTATGCGAAAAGTCTTTTTCCCCGACCTAATATAAGAAGTTATTATCATTGTAAGGAGAGCACAGACGCTAAGAATGAATGATCATTTTAATATGATATAAATAAAGTAAAAATTTTCAATATTTCAATTCAGGATACATATCCTGTAATAGCGTTGTAAATTTTGTTAATCAACTTTAATTATAATTATGATTTCACATGAATGTTAACAATTGCATGCTAACGCCGTATAAGCATTGCATTGGTATAGTGCATATTGATGCACTATGAAACAACCACATCAGTTTGTCCGTGATATCATCTTGCATTCATCATTCCCATATGCAGTCCAATTGTTACTGTCGATGCCGGTCGGTGTAAACAGATGCTACATCTGGGTGTACTTGTACAAATATACAAACACACAGCCATTGTGCGCGTACAATAGATAATAGAGTAAGCGTGTTTGGTTAGCACTTGCTGTTTATACAATTCGGATTTCGGAACGAAAGGAGATTTTGTTTCATTCATAGAGCAGTTTCCGGGCGAATGATGAATGGGATTGAAGATAGCGTCAATAACATACTTCAAATTACTCATTAGTTACACTCCTAAGACATAAGTTTTGTGAAACGAAAAATTATTAAGGGACCTTAACAAAAAAGTTACTAATTAATAATAAAGTATTAGTATTAAATATAATTATATTGAAGAAATACTGTCGAAAAGAAAAATCTATACCAAAATTAAGATTTCAAAAGCTAATCTGAATACGATCGCATAAATAAACTGAAAAATCAAAATAAAGTTACGTTCACAGTATGTTAGCATAAAATTAACTAAATAGTCATGTGAAAAATATAAAGGGATTGTTACAACTCAGTGATGCAAGAGAGAGTTATTACACCCTTCCGTTGAGCGGCGCGTGTCTGTAACAATACGTATAGCTCTGTTGGATGTCAGCGAGCGAATACCGCGTGCGCCGCACGTGGCGACATCTATTGTGTAACTTCTCATTATATTTAAGAAGGGGAATATTACAATCCCCTAACTCCGTATGTTTTGAGATTTTGGTAGATGCTGTCTAGGGGCCGCTTCAGATGATGAATAGTAACTACCACTTTGAAGCAAATAAAAGCTATTCCACTGGTTTGGTTCAAAAATTATAACATTTAAATTTCCACAACTTCAAAATCAAGAGGCGCTGGCGATGCCATTTTAGGTTCATTAAGTGTAGTTTGGACCTTCCGAACCTCGTTATCTTTGTATATAGATGTAAGTATGTATAACACCTGGTCACTGTTGCAACACGTCATTTACACATTGACGATAAAACACACAATTGAATATGATAAGATACCAAATTTGCACGTACGTAGTTGATACTTATCTAGTTTTCAATATCAACATTTTATTTGATAATAATAATAAATACCTATATAAAAAGTCATTTTTAGGGTTCTGTACCTACGTTAAATGGAAAAAAGGAAGCCAAATAAGATCTAAACTAAAGCCTAATAAGTGGCTTTTCTCACAGTATCGTCTTTACACAATCTATCTATTTCAGTTTGCAACGTCTTGGGGCTGTGAAAAATCCAACTTCTAAATTAATGCATTCATTCTAATATTACAACACTGGTCGCGATTTCCCAGGTATAGATTTTCTCTCTAGTGTCATGTTCTCTTTCTCTCTTCTACGATATTACTCACTTGAACCGAGGGTACCTAATAATTTAGGTAATTTCGCAATGCACAATTTGTTTATCACACTAGTTCTGTAATTAAAGTCCTATGACAATTAATATGTATCTGTATACATATTAATCGTCATAGGACTTTAATCCATTATCGGTTTTTGCTAGACGGGTCAACATTGATTAACATATGAAATGTGGTTTATCATGTTAAATACTATAAAAAAGCTCAGTAGCTCCTTCCAATCAAGCTTAACATTATGTACAACATCTGTGGCTATACGCAAGACAATGAGCAGGCTCGGTAAACAAGCACTTGAACCCAAATAACTCACCAGATGGCCGAGGATATCCTGTGGGAACAGATTGCCGGCAATTAGGGCGAGTGGCGCGTGCGCACTGTCACGCGACGACTCAACTGCTTCTTTATAGGCTGGAACGGATTTGGCACTTTAAAATCACATTTAAAAGTAAAATAATTTAAGCAATTAGAAGTGACTAGAAATTGACAGAATGGGAAAATTAACGCCTAGTAGTCAGTAAATTTGAAAAAATTTATTCGTTATACAATCATCTTACTTTGAGTAAAAATAAGATATTTAGAAAAATATTCAGACTAGAAAAGTGCTCATACTTTAGGTATTTTTTAAAGTTATTTGCTGCTTTTATCTTATTCTATTCGACAAATAGAACCATTTTTTTTAACTTCACTTCAACCAAACATAATTTTACTCAGAATCATTTCTTGTAATTAAAATGTTATTTTAAATATTTTTTAAAAACTTTTATGTGTTCAATGTGTCTTTGAATAACTTTTGTAACACGAACCTTGTTTTTTTAATAACGACACCACTATAATCCGTCTATTCAATTCGTTACACCTAGTGAAATTATCAATAATTTATTGGCCAATACTATAATAATAGTACCGATAATTTATTAGGAATCCTGCACCAATTTAGTACTTACTTGATAACGTGACACTATCTAATGCATCGACCTTAATTCATATCAGTCATGTGGTTTGTGTTTTTCTTATCTTTGAATTATTAACAGTTGAATACTGACACTTTATTCCTACAAGATCCTGTTTGGTTAATTTCATGGATCTAATTGAACTTACTACGTACTTATTTTTAATTATACAACAGTTTTAAACCGCCGCTGTGCTCTAGTTGCTGAGACCTTATACTTCAGATATGGAGGTCTAGGGTTTCTTAGGGGTTAGGTCTTAGGGTTCAATTCCCAGTGGTAGCAGGACGTTTCTGCTCGGTTTGTTTGACGGTAGGACTTTTCATAAGTCCGCCTGGCTAGCTACCGCCATAACAATAAAGTTTGAGCAAAGAGCATTGCTGTATACCGACATTTGAAGGTAAGATTCCTCTGTAGTTGAGGAATCCGGGTGTAGCTCGCATTGACATTCGGCCTTATCTTCATTTACCATCAGGTGAGACCAAGAACCACATTCACAATAAAAAAAACGCATAAATACTTTTTCAGTATGTAACTGTTAGACGTCTTAAAATAAATAATTATTTAGGTTCATGAACTTCAAAATCCTACCTATGCGTATAAATTTGGAACTTTGGTGTGTGGCTTCCGTCTTATCCGTTGTTACTTTTAGAAACAGAGATAAATAACCTTTGTCAACAGTTTAAATTGTTGTTAGTTTTAGTAATAGTATTAAAAATTTTTAGCTTCTCCGCCTCGGTCTTTCAAAATAGACCGGAAATGCTAAAAATTGAGTATTTTTACATTATTACTCTCTACCATTATATATACAAAAAGAATTTTATTTCTTTTTGTATATATAATGGTAGAGAGTAATAATGTAAAAAAACTCAATAAAAAATGTCAAAGAATATAAGAAAACTGTAGGTATTCTATATTGCACATGCGTAAACATTCTGGAGGACAAAACCTATGAATACTTTCATATTTCAGCTACTCCTATACCAGTTCCCTTTGTTTCGTTGAAAACGGCTCAAACAAGAAAGATTCTACGCAAATTACCTCTTAAGACCTAATAGAGCGAATGTCCTCAAATTATTATTTTATTATCTATTTTTGTTTTGTAGTTGTCCTGTAAAATCGCCTAAACTTTTATGTGCAATGGCGGCACGTAAAAGATAAAAAATTACGTGAAAAAACCCATGTTGTTATTTTAATTCCCTCAATTTTATTAGCGATAACAACAATAAAGTTTAGTACAAATTGTTGTTAACCCCTTCGTAATCGCCAGGATGTCGGACTTCCGAACAACTGCTCAAACTTACCAGTGATAAATGTTTGTTGTTAAAAATAACGCACCTAACACCCGCAAGAGACATACGGTTCGTCTACTTAATTTGAAATAAACAAAATTTATAGCCTTATACCTATTCTTGTGTTCTTATATAAAAATGTAATAGGGATTTTAAATGGAAAACAAATTATAATGTACACATTCCTACAAAACTCGTCTATGTATTCGTTATTTAAATTTGCTGCAAAATCTGGCAAAGAATACGCATATTTTTATGTATATTTAATAATTCCCCTAACTAGTAATCCTTATAAGTAGATTATGAATAATAAAAATGCTTAGATAATTATTTGGTTATTTGCTATCATTTGTGAAAGTGTCTTATACTGCGATAAGTTGTATAATCTTATAAAATAAAAACGCTTATATTGTACACTAATTATCATGTTTAGTTTGCACTATTTAGAGAAATTTAGCTCGTCAATTTTCTTATTGCTTCCTTCCTAAGGCACTTATTACCTCATTATGGGATGTCAATTTATGTTCCCAAGAGACGTGTCGTAAACAAAACTACAGATGGTATGGACGGGTCGCTAGCAAAAAAGTTTTGACAATTTTAAAATGAAAATAGTTTTTATTTTCATCTCGTAAAAATGAATAGTTTTCTGACGATATAATTTATGTGGAATTTCGTTCTTTTAAAATAAAATCTTTCAGCTGTTACACTTTTGTTATATTCTTGTATAAAGGTATCGCACCTTGTAAGATAATAATCACAAATTACGTCAATTTATCAAGCCTCATTAATTAAGTATCTATGTATAAATATACTGATGATATATTGGCTGATGTACAATAAAGATATATTCTATTCTATACTTGGAATTTGTATGTATTAATATTTTTCATGTATGTATTGGTTATACGTCTTCATCTTCTTTCAAGTACTTTATAGTTTAATTCTAGCCATTCAAAGGTTACCTCAAACATTTTGTCGCAGTTTATACAAAATTTAATATTATAAATTATTCCCTAAGTATTTCTTTTGAATCAGTTGATGTACAATAAAGATATATTCTATTCCAATAATAAGTATGTTTTAATTTAACTACTTAAAATTATCAATAGAAATTGTCACATCATATTGCTATTACGCCGTTGCTATACTCCAAGTTTATATGACTTTTGATAGCAATCGTAATATTGGCATCGATTCTACTGTAAAATAAAAGTGCAGTATTACTTTTTCATTACAAACCGATAAAAAAAAGACAGACGACCCGTGACGTCATTTTAAGTTCACTATAATGGTGATTTTTAAGTATATTCACCTTATTTTAACACGCATCTTAGAACATCCAGTCATAAGTGTGGTTGTCTAAGTGCCAACTAACTTGATATTCCTAAAAGTCAATCTATCCCATTTATATTGAATTGGAATGAAAGAGAGTCAAAATGGTTAATTCTAGTTCAAATGAATGCCTGCAGAATCACCACCATTGTCTCTGAATCAGAATCCTACTAGTTGTTATATTTTATTACGATTTTGTTTGACCTAGATGTTTCCAAACCAAATGTTCATGTGCAAGATTGCAGTTAGTCTTTCTAAGTAATCATAATTATCACTGTCACTAATTACCTAGTCCAAATTAGCATCGTAAGGTTGTGGAATGGATATCTACCTATCTACTACCTATTTCCTAGAAAATTTTGATAATTAATTGTACTGATACATGTATATTCAACGAATAATAATGCCTAGAAAGCGTGTACACTTGTAAACGCAGTTAATTTGATGCTACAATAGGAGGAGGCTGTTGTTTTCCTACTTCGTCGACTTTCAAAATGAAATGTGTAGTATAATAAGTGTATCCCCAACTATTTAGTTTAAAATGTAATTTATATAACAACACGATTTTAATATTTGTTAAGTGCCTGATTTGCCGCTTGACGATCATTTGACAGCTCGATTGACATGAAACTATCTCTCCAAGAGTTTTTATTTTTATGCATACATTACAAATATACCCCATTATTATTATTGTTTAAAGCTCTTTAAAATGTGTTGTCAAACCACTGTTTTCCCATCAATTCGCACAGAGCTAGCGCGGTGGTGTAATAGCCGAAACTCATGTGTTTCTACTAGGTTGGAAGTCCAGTGCCCAGCTGTGAGACGTATATATAATATGTACTTTAATGTCCTATATATTTGGATCATGTAGACTGTAAGATTATCTATATTCTAATAATTTTGCTATTATAATTACATTAATAAAGATATGTTGATTTTCAAGTACAATTTATGATAGCGAGCAAATCAATCAAATTATAAAATCAGGAATATCAAGTTAAGAAATATATTGCATATTTATTATTTCATTAAACATATTGCAATCATGCTAAAGAGTTATATATAATAAATAATTTCAATAACACTGTTATACAATTAAAATATAAATAGGAACAATACCAATATAATAATAAGCATGGTGATAAATAATTCCTTGAGAATAACCTCAACTCGAATATTCTAAGATAAAAAATTTCATGAAAAAAGATGGCGGAACTAAGGTTATTTTTTGACAGATCGTAGAACATGGCCGCCGTTCACGGAGTCAATTAGGCGGGAATGTTGACACCACGTTACCAAGAATCTCTTCCCTGTTAATCCTCTTTTTTCACACATTTTAAGCGTGGTGCAATCCTTGTTTTTATTTACGAACGTTTGAACTCAAACAGGGCTTAAACGAAACTCATTTTGAACTAATTAGAGCCGGCATCCGGTTCATTGGCTGTCAAATCGTCGTATATTCTGCGGGTTTTTTTTCTACAGCATGCGTAAAAAGATATGTTACAGTTTAATAGGAAAATGTTTGTTGGATGAAACTATCTTATTTTGCGATAGGCATAACGTGGATATATATTATAATTTTTGTCAGTTAATATTTATTAATAAGGTATTTATGACTTACGAATGCACGAAGCACTAAAGATCCCAATGGGTCGACGGGCTCCTGGAGTAATCCTGGCCTTACATCAAGTTGCTGGAATATTCATTATATATGGAAATTTTGATTTTGAAGTTAGTAAATTCCTAGAAGTATTTAAAATTAGAACTATGCATTACCAAACAAGAGGATCTGAATTTTAACTTACATTTCAAAACAATGGAGGAAAACTTTAAAGTAAATACGTAGATATTCTTTAGAAAATACCGTAGCTACTTGTCGATATGTTCCACAAATATGTTCGTATGTCCATATAAGTCTGTCTGCTATTTTCTCACCGGAAATTCGGGTCGTTATTCACCCGCCGACGACACATGTTCGAGCATGTGGCGCTCTCCGAAGAATCTTCAGGGCTCTGACGTTATTACTCATAGCAATGCTCATTTTTTCGCTACCGTCGTGATTGGACCCCACATGAGATTGTTCTGAAGACAGTCTGTCAAATATCAAATGGTTGATAAATATGGGTGATAATATTATATGATGAATATATTCCACGCTTGCCTGGTCTATTAGAGAGGTGGCGGTACATTTTTGGTGGGTTCGAATTTTTGTCTACAAGCCATTGAAATGTTTGTGTGGTTATTGAGTATATTTAAAATATTTGTATTCATATTACTATCTATATTTCTCCGTTATCTAATAGCACAAACTCTTAATGGTGCTTTATATAGGGTTGATTACTAGTACTCATCACTCATCAGTTTAATAATTATTCATTACAGCGGTAGAGCCTTGTGGCCTTCAGATAAGAATCATTTTAAAATTAATAAATGTTATCTTAATAAAGTGCACTTGTATCACTTGAAAAAAGTGCACACAAAAAAACACAATTCCACGAGGGATTGACTGGAACATAAGTCCTCCCTTTATTCTAATAATAATTGTTATGTATACTTATTTTTAACTGCATTTGCTAGTTGAAATATTAAAAATTACATTGTTAGTTGCTTTCCGTCGTTGTTGTCTTTCCGCTAAACGTCCGTCAACGTATTATATTTGTATTAGAAAATACGAAAACTAAATAAAAACACAAACATCTTCTTCGGCCCATACTCGAACTTGGACCCCAGGCCGAAGAGTCAGTAGCTATGGGCACCACTCAACCAGCCAGTCGTAAACAATCAAATACATCACTGGTATAGAGAATCGACTTGAACGGTAGTGATCCCACTAACGTTCAAGTCGATTCTCTAACTAGTAACCCAAATCCCGGCATCACAGTCCGGCACCTGATCCTTCGGGCGCACCTGCGGCGAATCCTTTCGTTTTTTTGTGCGCACACCTGCGCCAATCCTGCGATGCATTGTGCAATATAGGTTTTGAAAAATTAGAAGTGCCAGGGAAGTTTGGGAAAATGCAACATTTCAAGTAATGTCTTCAAACCTGAGACGTGTTAATTGGCCGAAGTAATTTATCTCTAACCATTCTCTCTATATTGATACATATTGAAGAGATATAACCTAACTGAAAGCTTTAACAGAAAACTCAAAAGTCTCTAGAAATGCAGACAGTTGGTTAAACTTTAGTGTTTCAAAAGTGTTAAATACTAAATACATGTAATAAAAAACTAATTTTCAAATAAATACAAGGATTTAAAACACTACCAAAATTAAATTAAATCTTAGCCGGGTCTACCACATCGTAGCTCAACATATTTCAGTCTCCCAGTGTGTGAAGGTCGGTACTCCGAGTTTTTTACATGAAAGGTGTGATCCCGAAGCGATTGAGGGACTTTTTATATCTTAAATTGCTCTCAGGTGGATTAGTTACTTAATATTTCAATTTAAAAACATTGTTGTCGTTTTTATAGCTAATACCTTCGCTGATAAAATATCTAGATGCAAATGTATTTTATAGTTTTTGGAATAGCTCAGATGATATGATTAGAGACATTGGTGTTGGAGCTTTTTACAGTCAGGAACTGACATTTTCGGTGCTAGAAACTTGCTTAATGCTAAATCAAAAAATACCATCTTCACTGGATTGTATAAAAACATGGGCTCCAACAATGGTTCGCTGAAACCTATATGACAGTTTCGTTCGACATACTTCACAAAAAAAAACATTGATATGTCCAGATCACAATTTTGCCAAATATTTTAAAGGTATGTCAATGCGATGTCCTGATGTCAACCAGAATGAAAGTTCTGCGAGCAGGAATGCCAGAGTCTCAAAGCTACAAAAATAATAGACCAATATATAGTGAGACCAATGATAATGGAAAAAAAAACAGTTAAGATTACTCTCTTTCTTTGAATATAAGATGGAAATAGCAACTTAGCAACTTTCTATTAAAACATGCTTACATTAGATTCATGCGGCTAATAACATACGTTCCTTAAATTGAAGACCGAATTTTAGTATGTGTAAATTATAAATCATCATAATTTTCATACATTGCATTAATTTTTATCTTTAATAATGTTTGAAATTTAAGACGACCTTAAATTTAAGTTGTCTTTGAATACTCAACCGTGATACAGTCAAACCTATACAAAATGGTATAATGATTTAAACAACTAGCTTAAATAAAATTAAGTTTCATGGTTCACATCTTTTAGTTAACAATTATTTCGTACAACAACAACTATTTCGTACAGAACATAAAAAAGAGTCACCTCAATCAACTCAGAAATGTCGGCATAATAGGTACATACATAGAAAATATATACGTATATATCAAAAGAATTGAGAGGCGTAAGGAAAAAGAATGGCAATAAGAAAATTATTAAGAATGATTACATTGAAAACGAATGAAAGCTCAATTAAGTGTAGCATGTACGTCACAATCATCCACAATCTAAGATAAACTAAAGATTCAACCATACCTTCAAGGACACCTTCCGAGGTCTTGATAACATTACAATCGTTATATCAGGGTTACCACAAAAATCTCTTTTTACATAGTTTTGCCTCCTCATGAAATTTGGTGTACTTCTGGTACTTCAATTGTTAAAATCTGACATGCCTAGACTACACTCTAGTGTTGTCAGCAATAAGTTGGTAATTTGTTCTGATCGATGAATATGTTTAATATCACAAACTTGTTGAATATAGCTATTGAGACTATAGATTGTCCCATCATATTAAGTTTCAATTCTGAAAAGTTAAGATATTAATTACGTACAAAAACTCATTCTAAACAAAACCTCATGTGTTGAAACACCGATAGAAGTGGAGGCTCACACAACGGCACTTTGTTCACGAATAATGAATACTCAAACTCAAAATTATTGGCCGAGAACAATTTTATTAGTGGCCGTTATCTTGTTTCTGTGCATTTAAGTCCAGTACACGTTTTACAGCTTTTGATTGCATATCTAATGCTGTGTCACATGCCAATATTACAGATAAAGTTAGAGATATGTTTGGATAATCACCAAAAGGTAATTTACTGCGCCCTGTTCAAGACTAGCGTGATTGGAGGACCAATATCCAGCAATTGGACGTATATATCACACACACACACACACACACACACAGACAAACACACACACACACACACACACACACACACACACACACACACACACACACACACACACTTTCTCACACACTCACACATCACACCAATTTTAGAAAATAGAAAATTTAGTCTACTTATGAAATTTGAAAAATTAAATTTGTTCTGTGAGAATGGGTTTACTTGTATGTGTGGTTTATTTTTATAGTATTATCATTTATTATTTTATATACAAATTTACTAACAAATTATATTGGAGATTAATATTATCTATGGTTTATGAAGCAATTATTCATGTTAAAATGTACCTGTGAAAAAAATGGAGTCCGTTAATTGCCTGATACGCGTCCCCATTACAAACAGAGCTCCGATGATACGCCTTGCGCAGCCGCACATCTGGGACCGATGACGATCTAGCTCAACATTCAAAAGACTTATCAACTCATACTAATCACAACAAATTTCAACTTACGTAAATTAATACATATAAGGTTGATTATTGCATTGCATTAGTTGCGACAACCATGATTGCGAACACCTGTTTCAACTGCCGCATTTATTACCGAACCAATAAACGACAGTCTAACTTAAGCATATCGTCGTAGAGTTGGATTTCGAAAAGAGAACATCAGCTGCAGCATTCTTGTTGCTTAGGGATGTTCGCATAAATTATCGATGTTTCTCTTAGGCGCGTCGACTTGAGGATAAGTGCGTCTCTCTCTGAAACGCGCGTCACACTGTAGAGTTGAACAAGTGAGCTTTTATTATTTATTAAATTAGGATGAACTCCAACAAGGTTGTGGTATTGTCTGCTACCCGTCTTCGGTACAGTCTCAATGTAAAGCGGCCTTATACACTTGTTTTTATTTAGGCGTCTGTGACCGTGCGTAGAATGCGCGGCGGGTGCCATGCCGCTTCCCTGTCTGATCGTTTTAATGCTAATGTTCGTAATTCGATTTATAATTAAAGATACTATGTAGTCGAAACATAAATAAATTTAGACTTTTATTTTGTTCTAGTTGTAACAGAATATAAAAGTTAATAGTATCTATTCAAAATACCATCCGTTATAGTATTAAAAGTGCAGGGAATATTAAATAGCTATGTTTTTATTTAAAATAATGCTCAAAGCGTGCAAGCAGCTATGTAAATATTAACAAGAACATATCGATCTTTTGAACTAATAAATGACCTTTTATTCATAACAAGTCTTGTATATAACAATACTTAATTAATTACTAGGCTATATTACTGGAATGATTATTTATGTAATTTACTTTAATACAATCACGACCTAAATCTGCGCAATATCTACATCAGATTTAGTATGAATTTGCAAAGCTTCCACGTAAGTTTAAATTGCTTAGATATGAGTTCGTATTAGTTCATTTGCTAAGTCAAATACCAGTTGATCGACGCCAGGTCACGGGGCTAGTTCATAATACACGAAGTGACGGCGAGCGCGGCCCGCCGGCGCCAAACGCGGCGCCTGCTATCCTGATGCCAAGACCGGACAATCTACAAACTAAAACCCATCTAATAAACAAGTTCTTCAAAGCTTAAAATCTTTCAACAAAACAACTATCAGCTGAGATATAACACTACATTGGAAACAGAGTTTTGAGTAGTAGAAAATAAAGCTCAATTGCATTTGTGTTGCAGTTGTATTCAATTCACTCCTCGATTTTGAATTCCGAACACCGAGTAAAAGAAAGCGATTTTTTAAGGAAGCGTTTTATGTCTTGGGATTTATATTAATTCAGGTGCTACGTAAGTCACAACATTAGCGCTGATCACTTTGATGTTATTAATTATTTCTGTTATTGCATTACAAATTAGTTTTTTAATGCTATATTATCTTTGCCGTGATTAAGAAAGTTAACACCTTGTTTTAACAACCTTCGTTGGCATAAACATTCATTTGAATTTTTTTTTAGTTTATAACCATTTTTATTTTGATTGATTGGATGACGAATATATTGCTTTATCATTTTTATAAACTAATATGACTCTCCCTGATACGTATAAATGTGTGAATGTGATTATATTGAGAGTAAAATTAAGTAGTAATAATACTTTAAGCCCGACAGAGGCAGCTGCTAAGAACATTGTTGCATAGTATGCTGTTATGATATTTTTTTTCTTACTCATTACTTCGAAAACTCATTGCATCAAATGATAATAAATAGTTCAAGCTTCAATAATATAATGTTACCATTAAAACTGTAAAAAAGATGAAATCAATCCAATCATACAAAGGAAGATAGAAAATGACTATAATGACATCATTAAGTATCGTATTTAGTTTTATTTTTAATATTATATTTGATATAACGTTATTAAGTAAGCCGCAGTCAAAATATAGATGACATATTTATTATAAAATCAAATAAATATACCAAAGAAATCAGTGCTAATATCTTGTGAAATGAAATTTCGAGTAACAACACCACAAGAGGCAAATAGAAAATTAAAAAAATATAACAGTACAGTAAAAAATAACAAGAAGTAAAAGAGTAAGTAAGAAGCAGTTTTTAAATTCAATAAAGAAAAGACAAAACAGGTAAAGAAATAAACAATTTATTTGGTATCTCTAAAATTGTGTCACCCGGTTGCTTCGAAACAGGAAACCAGTTGAGTATAATGTCAGAATTTTAGGGTCTGAGGCTGGTTGACTATAGTTTCTGAAGTTTTTGTAATATACTCCTCGTACTGTGTAAAGTGACTGTTTGTGACTTTGATTACATACAACACAAATTGAATTATGCTTATTGTTGGTGAAGAAAAAGAGCGAGATCCGTAAATAGGCCGGTATTATTAACAAATAAACATATTTCACGTCCCATAGCCCTTAAGTACTGGAACTGGATACAATAGAAGTATAGAAATTCTTTTGACCTGGATGGTATTTGTATATCTGTAGTATAACTATCATCATCATAGTATCAGCAGAGAGACGTCCACTACTGGAATCCTCCAAGGCACAACTTCTGGGAGCCACCTGATGACTTTTCTGCCAGACGGCCGTCAGTCCTCCTTGCAATGTGCCCACTGCCACTTCAGACCTACAATGGGCTACGTAGACGACCTTAGTTCTCTAGCGAATCTCATCATTTCTGATTCGATCACGAAGAGAAACTCCGAGCATAGCCCTCTCAATTGTCGTTAGGGTGACTTTGAGTATAAGTATATTTTAAACTAAATAGCTATTTGAAAAAAATTTCTTCCAATAGCGTCCTAAAAACTGTAATCGTAACACGTAGGGCAATCAAATCTTTTATATTCTTTATTTATTGTCATATCGTGTTGCTTACAAGCTTAAATTATGGTAACCAAAAACAACCTAGACCCAGTTTCAGGCTGCGAAGTCAATGCAGAATTGAATCGTAAATTTTTACACGTTTTCCTTCCATAGTAGGTATTGTGAAGCAATTATGTAATTTCATAAGGCTCCAGTGAACTCTGTACAGTTATACAGTGACTAGTTTCTTTATAATAAATCATATACACAGATCACCCCACAGATATTAAAAGAGTACTACAAAATTCATATTATATCTTATAGTAACAAACTGAAATGAATGTAACTGTATTTAATAAAAAAAAATTAAAATCTTATATCATCTTAATAATATTCATGTTTAATTTATAAAAGCTATTGAATTTTGTTCTGAAATTAAAAAGCGGTCCCTAGCGTATTTTTTATCCCTTTCAGTTACATCAGCATCCAGGCCTTTATTAGTTGTACTGAATTGTGCGTGTATTTCACTCACTTCAGGCAATAAGCATCTATTGAAAATTTTATGGTCAATATAATTTGTCAGCGATTGTCATGCGCGTAAATATTGCACGAATGCGCGTTGGCCGCATGCGCGCGTTTATATTTGGAGCTGCTCAGGCCAGGTGGTCGACCGAAGTGATGTTACAAAATAGATACCTACAATCTGAACAAATGACTGTTGTATTGCGCTTAACGAGTGCACACATGAATTTAGGTCTTAAATTTATTAAACTGTAAGTCTTAAATAGATTATGATGGCATGGAATAAACAAAAGACTGTAAAACGATGACCTTTGAGAAAGAATTGCGATATATAGAAATGTTGAGTTGTTTAATATCTTTTTAACCGTTAAAGTAACGAGAAAAGCAAAAATGTATCAAAATATATGAGTGACCACCATGATGGCGTAACCTGAGTAAAAATCGCCAGTTTGAGAACCGAATTTCGTTCATAATTTTTTTTTTTAATTTGGATAAGTCGTCATAATTTTAAAGCGTGCGTTTTATAGATAGCACATGTGAGAAGTTTTGGTTAAATAATATTTACATGGGGACACTGACATTATTTTTTATATCTTATAATCAAAAACCTTATATTGGACACAGTTATAATTAGATCCATAAAAAGCAATAGGCCACTGCGTCTAAATACAAAGCATTATTACATTCTACATTTTAAATGACGAAAATATAAAGCCAATATATCAATATATTATACCTCGGTGAAAACTGCTTGCGCTGTCTAAAAGTGAACAGCGCCATCTCTTGACGCCGATCAAAACTATATATTGGCCTGTATCTTATGAGATTGTGACTGATGATAAATTCAACAAATTCTTCAGATACTTAGTCTCCCTAAAGAGGAATTGGCTATCTTACCTTCATCTGTAAACATTGTAGTTATGATGGCAGACTTGTGATTTATGAGTAACCAGGTGGACTTCGAAGAGCTCTATCGCCAACCATAAAAATGCAAGGCTTTAAATACATTTTTAGGAAGCTTCTACGTAAATGTCTTCTTAAATAGTCTCAGTTTTTTTTAATAGCTGACGCCTATGTTGCTATCAAACGGTGCTAAATTTGTGCCTAAACACAAACGGGGAGCTCGTTGTAGTAGTGGTTCGAGCGCTTGGGTTCCGATCACAAAACAAAAGAAATTTTGTCATGGTTCCTTTCTAGATGGGTCAATTTTTTCTAAAGCTTCTCTGGAAATTAACAGTACTCCAGTGTTTCGAAAGACACGAAGAGCCTTCCGAAGAGTTGGTTCCGGTTGTAACTGCAACCGTAACCAAACCGCACCAAACTGCATATTGGTATTATGCCATGCCATTGTCATCGTGTTATGTCCCTTTATGTGACTACTATGTAGGAAGACTTGGGCCCAGCAGAGGGGCGATTATAACCTGTATGAATGAGGGAAAAGGATATATTGAAATTCTGGGAACTGCCTGGTGAATTGTTAAGGAAGAACCAAGGCCACTGCCGCTAAGAGCAGTGGAGTTACCGTGAAGTTTTAGCGGATATTCCTAGTGCTGTTAGCACACACCCGTCGCTTAGCCAGTGGCGGGTAGATCTGTAAACCGATTCCTCCTCGACAAAAAAGAATAGATTTACTAAACTTAAATTTAAAATTAGAACGTGGTTTAACTTGGTTAGGTTATAGTATTGCTAAAATTTATTTCCAGTCAGTTTAAAGTCGGTATAAAGTTATTTTAAATTTACTTTACAGTTTAAAGTTACTTATAGTTGATCAATAATTTTAACTTAATTTAGGCTAATTTTTAAAACTTCGGATAATTTTACTAGTTTTAAATAGATACGTATAATATATTTAAATTGAAATTATCATCTCAGTAAAACATAGGTAGCCACGACGCCCTTCTTTAAGCAATAATCACTGTCACATATTAATTTGCTTAACGTCAATTCAAAATTGGTGTTGTTAATGAAACGTCACGTAGGTTGGAGTTAATAATAACATTTCATTCAATATCACAGTCTCGAAGGCCTCACGCAGTTAAAAAATTGTGAAAAGGACGCATCACGCTGCTACGGTTTTTTAGGACGAATGGCAGTTTTCTGCCTACCCTAGACTGGTTTTGGAATAAAGACCAGATATGTTATTTCTGTGGTTTATCTATAAAAGTAACTATATAAGCAGAATTGTTGTATCTAGTACAGTTCCATCTCGTAGACTGTTAACAGTTTTTGAGAAGCATTTTTGCGCTGTTACGTAATTGATATTTTTTGATTCTGGTTGAAGACACCTACTTTTTGCACAGCTATGATTTATGACTACATAACTCTAATATAAAAAGGCTCTGGTAACATGGCGTCATAAGCGTACTAAGATTTTTACCGTTTTCGTCGCCTCTGTGTAAAGAACTTCAATATACGGAACGTCACCATGACTAGGTGTCAAAAGCTTTACCTGTCTGACACCTACGCTGTTATACGAATGTTTGCATCGGTCAGTTTGTTTGGGAATTATCCTTTCACACCTTAATCCTGCGGCCGCTACTCAAATTATTGTCTAAACATCATAAATTTGGAGTTTTAGATTTAACACGTATACCTTCGCAGCAAAAAAGAAAGGAATACGTAATATTCAGCCATTTGGTGATTTAGAAAAATTTTGTTTTAAAAATCCAAAGAACCGCTTGGACTCTCAAGTAGAATGTAATAATGTTCGGTGGAGGTGGCTAGAGCAGAATGTCTCTTGCTGCACTAGCTATCTGCGAATATGGGAAAGATATGAGATTTCAGTTATTGAAGATGAAGATACGATTTTTTCTTACTATGTTATTATTTGTTTAGTGAATAATTTTGACAGCTTGACATATTTAACTCAAAAAAGTATAATAGGTTAATAAAATATCTAGTAAATATAATATCCTTAAACTCTACTATTTAACTACAAAACGACAAAATTCAAACCTTAGATATTGCATTTTGAGTGTTCTAAGAACATAACTAAATTAAAATTAGTAACGTCTACGGAATTCTTCTTAAGAATCAAAATACTGCAAACTTAAAGGTGTTACCAAAACGGCCCTCAGGCTCACAGCGCCGACTGCGAGTGTGAATTTCGTATTTAGTTGTTGTATTTTTTCTTGGTTTCTTGCCGGCTCCGGCGGCGCGGCGTCCTCTTTATCATTTCTTAACGCATCCAGATTTGGCGATGGCGATACAAAATCCTGTTCAGACAACTTTTTGTTCGGACATTTCCACAGATTCGGGGAACAGCCCGAAAAACGACCGAAGTCCGCCTCCAGCCGTTTATACAGGTTTGTCGTGAATTTTTATGGGCTCAAACGGGGGTTACTGCTTTAGTTCGAGTCGTAATATGTCGCAACAATAATTTGCGAAATATTTTGTGTCATCGGCGAAATTAAGAGCGAACCTTGTCTCACCTTTAAATTTGTTGTTTTAACGGGTTCTTAATTTTTTTTGGACAAATGTAAATACGCCAACAAACAATAAGCGATAAAAATGCAATAATACTTTCGACTATTTAAATATTCTATGAATCAAGTTAAACTGTACTCTTAATAAATAAATGCTGTATCGTATTTAGTAGAAAATTATAATTTCTGTTTTTACCAACATTTAAGAACCATTTATTAATTGTATCCGACGAATAAGTTAGGTCAATAAAGATAAGGTCAATGTTTTTCTGAAAGAATGATTAGGTTAATAGAACAACTAGGGCTAATTTCGTTAGTGGTCTTGGATTTCAACTACTAGAATGTATAAAAATCTTAGAATGTATTTAACTGCATAAACTTACTAGAAAAAAATTGATGTTTTCAAATTGTAAGCGCCGTACAATTCTATCGGAATGTATATTTGTTGTGAAATTGGAGCTAAAAATGAAATTCCAATTCTATTAGATTCCAATTCTAATAAATCTAAAATATGTATTAAACAGGGGTAAGACCATTATCAAGTAACAGCTGAATTCAATTTCTGTCTTCAGATAGAAGTAAACTTATTTAAGTATTTATTAAAAATTACATAAGTTGCTTTTTAAGAAAACTACGTAAAGAATTGAAAAGCCCTGAAAGTGATTGGAAAACCTTGGAAGAAAAACCAATACTTAATGGATGTGTGAAGAAGAACAACACTTCAAATGTTGGAAAAAAAATTGCAATAAAAACGAAAAATTTCTATAATTATTTCCAATTTTTAGAGAAGGTACTATTACGTTTGAATAATTTAAAACCGGTTTATTTCTATTTTATATCCGGTTATCTTATTGATTATTTTTCACTAAGATGTATCGCGCATCAATAAAATAACCGGATATAAAATAGAAAGATACATCTTAGTGAAAGATTTCAGAAATATATATTCGGATGCATTTGCTCACGAGTTTTGACAATTTACGTGTGGAATATGTCAAAATTGAACAGACCTTAAGCAAAAACATCCGTAGACTAAATAGATCATTATGACCTGTGTGGAATATTAAATTCTTCCGATTCCAAACTAACAGTAGAACAAGAACAAATACACTCAATAGCGCAACATATGACTGTCAAGTGTCTCGTAATCGTTTAGTGTACTGCTTTCGTGAGTCATAGCACATGTGTTTGTAGAAATATCGGATGGACAAACGCTACGCTGCTCGCATCGCGCCAGGGAATGTGAAGCCAGTGCTGGGATGTGTCGATAAAATTATTTCGGATAATACCTATCATTAAAGTCTAGTTACATACAGAATCGTTTAGTTCCATTAGGAACGTTCTTTTAGTGTGATTTTGGCTACGGTTTCGTTGTGCGCAAAGTTAATTATATTTCAGTTCAATAGTACTGTTTCAGTACAATACAACTAAGAATTACACATAACGTCAGTCATTAGACGTTTCTAAAATGACGACTCTTAACTATTCTTGCCGTATGCGCATGCGCATCATAAAACACGCC
Organism: Acentria ephemerella; assembly: GCA_943193645.1. Classification (NCBI taxonomy): domain Eukaryota; kingdom Metazoa; phylum Arthropoda; class Insecta; order Lepidoptera; family Crambidae; genus Acentria; species Acentria ephemerella. The sequence goes on from OW971891.1 coordinate 2,409,899, forward strand.
GATTAAAATAAGTCATAAGTGTATGGATCTTCTAAGTGTCTAGTAACTTAATGTTCCTAAAAGTCCCCCTTTACCCCTTCTTATTGAATTGAAATGAAATAGGTGTGAATAATTTATTTAGTCCGTGCATTAGGGCCATTATCCTACGGAAAAAGAGAAGTGTCGATAGAATTCAATAAAATTTTGATGAGTTGAAAGCGAAATATGCAATTTTTTTTTAATCACAAGAATGTGATATCAATTTGTTTCAATTTAAGCTATTTAAAACATGTACTTGTATTACAAACTTAATCACTTCTTGTTGCGTATTTAATGCTGGTGGTCATATACGGATTAAAAAATAATGTCAAACATACGGATATTTAAAAAAATTCTAAACAGGGTAGTACTTGGCCACCATCTCACCTGATGAGATAGTGAAGATAAGGCCCAAGATATGTGTGAACTGCACCCAGATTCCTCAAACACGAAAAAAACTGAAAACTGAAATGATAATGACTGAAATGGAACACTAAAATACTGTTAAGATTATTTTTATGACTTCAAATCTTATCTTAGGTAAGGTGGTTTATAGGTAACCTGGCGTACTTATATAAAACCCTACTAACAACTAAACCCAGCATAAATTTTTGGCCCTAAAGAGAATTATGCGCCGGTCCTTTAGGTCTGAAGTAGATGGATTCAGCCACTAGACCACAGAAACAGTTAGTGAGTTGTAATAAAGACAGCGTCTTAAGACACATCAACAGAAAAATTAATCAACAATAAGAAAATTAAAAGAAATTACAATCAGAAAAGACTGAAATGACGGAAATTTTAATCAATTTCTTGATATTGCTGGTTTGTTGAAATCCTGAAGACAGGACATGTCAATGGCTCTCATGCCTGTTTATTAATCAAGCTACATTTGGCTTTACACTGAAACAGCGTGCTGTTAGCCGGCTGAAATACTGTCATCGTAAAATTTTGAATTAAAATAATTAAATCGATAAATTTATTAAATATATATATATATATATATATATATATATATATATTTGCAATGGAATCAAATACATGGCGAATGTGTTAAGAATTTCAGTATATTCATACCAAGTTTTTCATAAAAGAGTAGGTTTATTACGATTAAAATAAATACTTTTTACTATATGTTTTGTTTTCAGAATTTGAATTCTGTTTATTCAGTTTGTTTGAATAAAATGATACAAAAAAGATATGAACGGAAAAAAATACGAGGATCTATCGAAATTTAAAAAAAAAACAACTAGTTTTACCATTTGGTTATGGCAAAATATTGCCCACCTATAGCTTCTTTGGTATGGTCAGTAAGCTTTTGATTTTGTAAAGTATATTTTAACATCACCCGTAAATAAAAATCACTATGCCATTTTACAAGATTAAAAGATGATAACGTTGATTATTAAAAACACTTAAAAAAAACTTCACATTATATAGTGTTTTGGCAATTAAATCCATTTAAGGACCGCGGGAGTATATTGGCTCCTGTCCGCAGTATTTACAAGCAAGTGCATCAAAGGCAACAACACTTGTAGCTATTAATATATTTATACTAAAGCCTCTTCTGTAAAATAACCTTTTTATTACTATTTCTTTAACATCGCCTACTTCACACGCCTTTCAATTTGTAAGAAAATACCGGTACTATGACTAGTACCATCCTTGCTATGCGTTGCTTACTTATCCTATAAAAGAAAATTTATTTATAGCTGTACTTTCTGTTGTTCTCTTTGAATTTTCTTAAATTTATGGGTCGGGGAGTCCTTTGAAAGCGTAACTTTAAATCTAAGCTTTTGAAAACTCACGATAGAATTGCGGTATCTCATCTCTAGGGCGGGAGTCGACTTGAGTCGAGACGGGCTTGGCGCCGCGGTTTTTTACCCCGCATCACTTGCGTGCTAGCGAGTGGCCTAATCATGGTTGTTCTGTTCAGTCAGTCGACCGCTGAATGCAGCGCGTGACGCACGTGTCGAATGCCCGCGCAAATTGCGCGATCGTAACACGATATGAGTGAACTGTGTCTTATTGCGTGCCAATAATATTGTAATTAGAAGTGAAGTTAACGTTGTTTTGAGTTTTTCTTTGGTCGATTGGATTTGAGAACTGAAGATGTCCGTTTTTGTGACAAATGCTGTTGAAACAAAGCCCGAAGTTAAAGGTAAATATTACATAAAGTTTTTTAAAGTTTCAGAAAATTTTCAGCATATTGTTGTATAGTTTTTAAACAAAGACAATTTGATAATAATTTCATAAAGTTGAGTTAGTCATCTTCAGTAAGACAAAATAAAACTTATAGTATATAATTAAGGAGAATTTTATTACTAGCAAATTCTTTTATTTAATAGAAAGTCAAAAAAGACATTAAATTGTAATTTAGCGAATACAATACAATACGTAAACTAATAAAATACAAAATGTGAAAGCTGTTTTTCGTCCAAAACCAGATAAGACTTCAACGCGTTACGAGTCGCTTTATTAAAACTTAGTACAGAGAAATGCCCTGAAAGCTCTATTACGTTAAACGTATGATTTATTTAATTCTATTCAATTTATGTCCTCTTTGTTCATTTGTTTGTTAAACTTATGAACCTTTCTGTTGACTCTACTATCTTTAGCAAGAAAAAGTTTTATAAAAGTATTATTTTTATTCATTCAAAGTCCTCGGATAACCATTTTAATGATAAGATCGTAATCGATGTGACCAGGAAATTATAGATTTAGTGTTGACTGACTTGAATTGTAATGCCTTTTATAGCCAACCAAGGTATAGTAAAGGCTTTGGTTTTGATAGAATAAAGTATGCGAGACATACATTTATGTCTTGTCATTTGCTTCCATAGTGGAATAAAACAAAAAACTGATAAGAAGAATGAAATAGAGTTAATGACGCTTTTTATTTTATGCAGGTACAAATATATAATAATGTAAGCAGATATAAAATTTCATAATTACATAATTAATTAATTTACGTAATTTTATTGTTGACAATCAGTTTAATCTAAGTATTACGATATTGCTACTTATATTTCTTTACTGATCTAATTATTAGAACCATTTTTGTACTGCCCTTTTTGAACTATAGACTCGAATCGAGTGATACCACATAAAAATATTGTTATCGGCCCTTGGACGTTGTTGAGCAACGCATTGTAGAATCCAGAGTGAAGGTTGTAGAGCTCTGAAGATTACTTGTCTCATTTTCGGATTTGAGCCTGCTTAACTTCAAATCAAAAATTACACAAATCATCGATATGTATATACCAATTACAGAATAAAACACGATCATCGTATAAAAAAATATCCAATGATTCTGAACGCGTTAGAGGGTAGGTTAAGTTTATTGCTTCACTAAAGTATTCCAAGAAGTTTATCACACTTCAAGGCTCTTACTTCTGTTAATGAGCACATTTTAAGTAAACAATATCGTTAAAACGAGGTGATATTGTGGACAAACACTTCTCCGTCTACTGTCAATAAGTCTCAGTGTCAAATTAAAACGAACTATAAAATAAATGACGCACAATTAGCTAAATCAACGCTCTAAATTTACATTAAACCCCTAAAAAGCGTAGGAAATTGCTCAGTAATCCGTGCACCCCAAAACAAAAGGGTATGGATAAAAAAAAAACAAATGCACATGTTGCTAGGGTGCACACCCTACTGTGTGACAAGTGTACTGACAAACCATGTGATACTACCGAACCGTTAGAAAATAGACTCTATTACTAGAACTTTTAGTAGCTTATGGTTGTTTCACATATTTGTTTGTTTGTTCACATGTCGCTCTGCAGGGGTCACATGGGTTCGCTCTAACTTATTTTTTTTCTCCCTCGTTTTCGTAAAAGGACATATTTGTGTGAACAGATTGACTTAGCAATTAATCATTATTTTCTATTGTTGATGGTTCTTATTAAGATTCTCGCATATGGGAAAGATCGGTTTAATTTTAAAAGCAACTAGGAAGAAAGGAATATTATCTATAGAAGATGTTACAACATGATATGTGCATGTTTTAGCGGAGAATGAGTTTTTAATTCACTGTATTTAAATAATTAGAGGCAATAGTACTAACTTAGGACAGATCTTTCTATACTGTGGTAGCATTATAGCCAGTTGCTTCCATTAGTATAGACCTGGTTACCTCATCGTTATCACAGGTCATACATACGGGTACCTGAAGTAACTTACAATAGTAACAAACATTTATAACTACTCCAGAATCAACCATGGCAATGTTTGAATAGTATATGTAATTAAATCATAAGTGATCAAACAACTACACCTTCAAGTAGGTTTTAATAATTTCAATATCTAATTTTTATCTATACAGTTTAGTTCAACTTTATTTTCTAATATACAAGGTTTCATTCCGAAATGTAATGTTCTTAATTCGATCTCTGATAGGAACCTTAGTATACGTAAATGTAACTAATTGAAATTAAATTCAAATACACGAAAAGGGGCTAGATAATTGTTACAAATTCAGTATTAAGTTTTCAACACCCCCATTCCAAAAAGAAATATAAAAAACCGTTAAACACACGCGAAGCAGGGTATCGACATAAACCGCACTAATGTCGATATCACATGTCTGTCGATTATGTAGTTGTCGCATGTGTGACGTCACGCACCCCGTTTGGCGTCCAGATGTGGCATCACCAGATGTTCTCGATGGCTGGCCGAATGGTTGACATCTGTGTCTATCGATTGTGCTGCCGCTGTTGCTACTCATAAACAAATAAAGACTTCAGTTGTTAAAATCAAATGGAACGGATTATGGCGTCGTTTTTGCACCGACTTTTGTCTTTTACTTGTGGACAGAATGATACTTAAATAAAACCGATAAAGAATAAATATTAATCAGTTTTCTTTTATCATTATTACAGTTTTAAAAATACACTATATTTTGTTTTATATTTGAACGTAGAGGCTTACTTGAAGGATAAAATGTTATATCATATTTTTTAATATGTTTTATTCATATCTTTGCCTTCGTCTCCTCTGATGGTAAGGCTCAATATGAAAGTTAACTGTACCCAGTTTCCTTAACCACAGAGGAACTGGCTATCTTACCTCTAACTGCCGGAATACAATAATGCTGTTATTATCATTATTTTTACGGCAGAAGACTAACGTAAGATGGTGTAAGCTATCCAGGTGTACTGTACTAAGATAAAGGCATACCACGAATAAAGCCAAGCAAAACAATTCTGCCCCCACTGGGAATTGACCCCAGACCTCCAGTTTCGATGTAGGTGATCTCAGCTACCAAGAATAATAGGTTGTCAATTTTGTTACCAATGACCCGTCCTAATAACATAACACCTAATTAAACTCAATGACAAAACAACTATCTAGAATCTTCGTTATGATAAAATTATTTTATCGCGATTTCATATTCAACTGTTATTATAATAAAAAATAATCATGACAAAAACATTCTTAGATTTTTTTTGGGATTTCCCATAGTCCAGAAAACCGGCGCGCGCGCAACTCTTGTCGGTTCGTTGAACAAAAAACCAACACGTATTAATTTACATACATAATAAACAGCATAATGATAAAACCACTTGAAGTCGTGGCTTAATCCTGTATTTTCAAAGCAGCAAGGATTAAAATGGTATGAGTTGAAGTAGATCCTGAATAAATTTATTTTATCATTCTGTTTGGTACTGGAAACATTCTATTTCCTATTTTATTAATAAAATATGAAACGATATAAATAGTTATTTTAATGGACTTTATTTGTTTGGAATGAAGACATGTGCTGCTGTTAGTTTTGGGGTCTTTAGTATCAAATGATATTAAATAAATAAAATTTTAATACAATTATTATATTATACTAACCATCCTTTCTGATGCAGGTGATTAAAAACTTGCTAGTTAAAATAATCAAGTAAGATAAGATTAAAATGACATATATAAGAATTTATTGATAAAAAATGTGATAAATATATTTATTTTGGTCGACTAAACAGTAATACATTGATGCATTTATATTTTCTATGTAAATATTAATGAAAATAAAGTTAACGATACGCTGATTTTTGACTGTAAATCTCAGTTAAATATTGTTAATATGACATAAAATCTGTGAAAAACTTACATATTTACCGCAATAATAATTTCAGAAGTTATTCTGAAATTTCTGAAAAAGCCTACAAAATGCTAAAAATAAATAATAAAATGGAACATATTTTATGACGTTGTATTCCGTTGATCTGAGTACAGTCTATAACACATAAACCGTAATAAGATACTTTAAAACTGGTTCTTATTACAAAGGAATAAGGGTAGTTAAGTGACTTGTTAGTTTTGGCGTTCATCGTAAACTTTAATGTCAAATTTTATCACAGCTCACGTTTAGTTTTTAAACGGCCTGCCGTCGGGCAGCGACACGTGCGAGAAAACTGCTCGCAACACGTGAACAATGCTGTTTAAAAACATTTACAGTACATTCTACGGAAGTTACTAAAAAAACGTTCATATGCAACCTTTTAAAGAGTAATTAGGTGTTTCATGTTACATAGTCGAGTACTGTGGCTTATTCACTTTGTTTTTTAGTATTCCAGCAAAATAATTTTGAACTATACAAATATCATTATCCTACATGTAAAGGGTAGATTAAGACATCATCATCAGCCGAAATACGGACATAGGCCTCCCCTAAGGAACTTTTTTTTTTGGTATTTTAAGAATATTGGGTCTTGAACGTGTACTGAAAAATAATGGTGTAAGGGTTGAAAAAACCCTTGACTTAATCGGTAGTCGCTAATATATCTTTTTTTGATATAGCTCGGTGCTTTTTTTAAGAAATGTGTCCTTTGTCTTCTTATGCAAACATCAATAAACAACAAAATTAGGAGATCACCATATTAATAATACACGGATTATTTATTTTAATGTAGGTCCCACGAAAACAGATGTTTTCTATCTGCAACTTCAACTTATTGTAACTTTTGACCCTTTGTTTGTGTTGGAAACAATGGTGACATGCGGCAGACAGATGGTGTAAACTAAATAATATAATATATTGGATATATTAAGAAGTTGTTATAATTATGGTAACACACATCGTGTAAATAAGATTATTAAATAGCGTATGATATAATCAATAATTACACATACATCTTACATTCAAACTATTAATGACGGTTGATAAAAATTATAAAAAAATTTTTTAGTTTATTTTTACAAAAAAGAATTTACTAAGATATGATATGTCAAAAGATCTATTTAAATAAAAATGAATCGCCTAAATGTAAGCTTCCGCAGTACTGCATCAAATGTAACAATACTTTTTTATTATGCTCTTTATTTCAAAGTTTAAATACATTTATTCAGTCTAGATACATTATATACTCTTATAAAAGTCAATATTGAAATCAATCAATATATTTTAAAAAGTTTCTTTACTTAGTTACAAAAACCGTGTGAAGCTATGGTGGGCAGTAAGCGGTTTACAATTAACTGAAAAAGGAACCTAACTGCACATCAACCACCATATCTACCGTATATACCGTAAAACACCTAATAACTGTCCAATCAAAATATTTAAAAGCGTTATTGACTTGCTCATTTAAGTATTTTACCTCAAAACCATAATGAACAGACGGAAATACTTGAAAACGAAGTCGAAGACACTAAAAAACTTGAAAAATGCAGTCAAGTCTTCTGCAGCTAACGGCATAACATATATTTTTGCATATCCTATTAATATTAAAAGGATGTAAGGAAGCCAAAAGTTGGACGAAAAACACAAAGGGAGGAAGCGTATGGGTGGGCAGGGGAGACGGCAACCTACCCACGGATACAGAAAAAATGAACACAAAAAAGTGGTCGTATTAGTATTTGACACAACGTAAAACTGTGAAGAGCTAAATGTGACCATATCTACAACTATAACAGTAATAATTTAACCTGACCGATTAAAGATTAAAAATTTAATTTAGTTTACAAAGACATAATACATATACAAGACAGAGATATAACAAAAAGTTTTAGTGTCTGCAGAGTGGAGGTGACTAGGAAAGTATATCGCATGCTCCACTAGCTATCTTCACATATGGAGTCCTCGTATCAGTCTCTAGTGATTTACAGAACTTTTTGAAAAAACTTAATATGACAAAATAAGTCATACTTAATTTGATGTTTGCTCATGCTAATTTATGTCTTAGACAATTTTTATTGATATTTAAGACGAGTTTTCATTTCGCATCCTAATTCTTGATCTGACGAAAGCAAATAACATTAGAAACTAAAGTTTTACTTTTTTTAAAGATTATTTTTTGAATATTGAGTAGTTTAATTTTTTATTTATTTTGAGCACTAAGAAAGACGGATTTATGTGCCAATTGCATCGCGTTATAATTAGAAGATTGTTTTTCTAAAATGAAAAATCGCATACCAATTAAAATGCCAATGAAAAATCACAGATATTTATAAATATCTGTGATGTTTCATGGGCATCTTTTATTTTATAAATATATTCAAAATTCATATTTGTGTGTTTGTTCTCTAAACATAAACAATTCATCCGAACCTGATGAGACTTTGGTAAATTGTTATTTTTATGCCTGCCAAGGTTCCAGGCCTGTAATGTCAAATATAAATATATATTTTTTTATAATAATAAAAACATTTTTATTTATTTATTTTTACAATTATAATTGTGTCTGTGAATGGTGGGTACAGCCAGTATAACATCTGGAAATAACCTGAAGGATGCATTTAATAATCAGTGATTATTGCTGCAAAGAAACATTTAAAAAAACTAAAGTAACAAAATTATGATGAGGACTAAATCAAAACAGAGGGCGTAAAACACTCAAATAACGAAGCCCCAAGCCTTCTGTAAATTTACGCGGTTAATTGCAAACAACTTGAACCTGTTATTGTTTATATAATTTAAGTGACTATTACAGTTTCGTACAGCAATTGGCTACGCGCTAAAGCTTCTGATTCTGATTATTGCAATGCCTGGGTGGCGCTAAAAGCGGTGATTCGCATCTTCTACGTAAAATAATTTTTAGTTCTCTTAAATAGATATTGGAAAGTGAATAATTATTTTTCCGCGTACTTATTACTCTGGGTTACTTATTATAATAAAATTCGCTCTAAAATTACATTATAATCATAAGTAATGAATTTTGCTGGAACAGGTGCGTGCTGCAATAGACGACCTCGCGGGAGACTCTCCGTGGGTCCAGACAGTACGTTGTAAATGCTATTTTTGTTTAGCTAAATGTAATGAAATTAGCGGCGCACTTGCTAAGTCCGCAGTAGATAGCAAAAAAAATTTAAAGTCCCATAGGGATGTTCACTACAAGTAAATATAAGGTATGTTAAATGAAATAACCTAATCAAAGTAAAACTTTTTTCGTTGGAAACTTAAAAAGAAATGTGTTTGTATACCCACTAATTTAATAATAAAATCTTTGCATGTAAACGCATAAATTACATCGACATGACAACTTTGTCAATGTGCCCATTTAATTGGTGGCATAACGTATGACGTCATATGCCAGAAGAATTTTCTAATAAGTGTTTTTGGGTGACTTGTAAAAGCTCTTCAAAGATGTCGATATATGTAAGAAAATATTGATTCATGATGGCATGTAAAGTAATAATTCTTTGATGTTTCTATATTATTGAAATACTATTTATTTTATAAAATAAAAATCATCTACTGTACAAAACCAGTAATATTTTATGGAAACGTATTCTAAGAGACCCGACCAATGTAATAGCAAGTGATTCTAGAGACTATAATGGCCGTCTGTTTACTTAGAGATAAAGTATAGAAATTAGTTCTCATTTATTTTCTTATTTAAATCTAGTTTTATTTGCTTCATCAACAATTAGGTTACTTGGTTATTGTATTTACCTATTTAATTTAATTATTACAAAATACCTTTTTCTTACATTTTTTTTCAATCGTAATTGCTCGTTCTTTTCAAAATTAGAAGTATGAGTAAGTAAGTAATAGGAAACATGAAAGTGGCAGAAATTTTTGTATAAAAGACGAGTCTGTTGACCTTTCCTGCTGTATGAACTCTCTAAGAAAATATGTATTAGATATTTAGCTAAAAATAAGCGATTTATGTGCAATGTGCACCGACCAGACCGCGTTATTAATATGAAAGAGAAGATTCTTGAACACGTCCGCGTTTTGTTTACGTTATGTTTCCCGCGTCACCAAATTCCTTGCGCTCCAATCTCGGCATTTGCATTAATTTGCTAACGAAAATCAACTAAATCTGAGAGTACAAGATAAATTGCCGTATCGTTTGACGGCGCCAACTTGTACGAGTAATAGTCTTGTTTCTAGGCATCCACATCCGGGAAACGATCGCTTCACACGTCTTAAGCTTGTTTAAGCTTATGCAAAAAATTTACATGTGTATAAATTTGAAAATTATATGCTCAGGTCTCAGAGAGAAGACAAAAATTTAATACTAATAAAATGTAATAAAAATCTGCTAATGACATAAATAATAAAAAAACATCGTAAAGATAACACACATATTATTTTCAAAAATTCAATTCCAAGTTGAAATTAAAAAAATATACATATAATTAAAAAAAATATTTTCATTATATAATTCTGCAATAGTTACCCTCGATATGTAGTTATTATTAATCAATTTTCAATAGTAATAAAACTCAAGTCGTTTTTCGGTTATTAAAGCAATCGAACTTACGCATAATTGAAATCAGTGTTGTAACAACATTTTTATATAACATCTGGATTGAAAGAGATCACGATCTGCCATCTGGCAATTGGATTCTCAGTTGGCCGCATGCGAAATAAACTTTTTATATGTGATTTATAGCATCGACGCCGGGGCGCCCGCCGTTGCGAGGTCATTCCTTACGCCCTGGCCGTTGGCGCCAAACTGGCGAACTGCAGGAAACACCAAATTCCAAATTCAAAAACTTTCAGTAAATTTTTTTAGGCGGCAAAGGTATATGTTTTGTGGGTCTTTTAATCGGTAGTTGCTGCTTTAAAATAGGTTTGATTGTTTACACAAAATGTAAAGTAATCTAGACAGAAATCAAAATATAAATCTATGTTAAACATCTGAATCTGAACAACTGGGACTTTCGAAATAGGTACCAACTGTCAAAGTCAAAACAAGTAGTAGATTAATGTTAGTTTTTGACAATCATTACCTGGTTGTCATTACCATACGCTTGCCCCCACCGCATAAATTGAGGTACAGTCACACGGATAATTAGTGTGTTTTCAAGCTGACTGTCTTTCGTTAGAATTCCTCCCCACTCCATAACTTTACATGTATAACAGCTGAAACTAAATTGTATCGTCCCTTATTTATTAATGTAATAAAAAACTTTTATCTTAGAACAAACACAAACATTTACCATTCACAATCTAGAGCCAAGTGTGCGTATCCTGATTCGGAATCTGACTGTACAGCCGCTGACTCCCCTCACGCATATTATGCTTATTTTCAGACAAAATTCCAATTCCAAGTCTAGGCTTTATTCAAATCTAGGCCATCGGTGATGTGTAACAAATGAGAAACTGACAAAATGTCATCGGAGTGCAATTTTTCTCCTGAAGCCAGGTGGTTTTATACATTATACATCTGACTTCATATTAATGAGTGTAACCTTTCCGGGCGTAGTTTAAAATTGTTAATATTTTTTTCTTCTAAAACGATTTGTACTAAACGTCAATTGTCAAATCAGAAATACGAAATTCGTTTTGACGGAACAGTTGTCTGTCTGTTGTTTCAGTTAAATAATGTAATACCATTCCTATTTTTAACATTATTTCTTTTAAGTTTTTTAATTTAGTATACATTGACAAATAACGAATATTATTTTCTTTCTTCATAATTTAAGCCACGCAAATAAAAGATTTGGTATAAATCAGTTATTGAATTAAATACTGTTCATCCTAAGGTTGCCTAGAAAAGAAATATCATAAAAATGTGTAATATCTTTTCATTTAAATTAATTATTTTAGTTTGAAAATAACAATACAGTTTTAAATAAATAAATACTTACCTGGCTTTGTTTAAAAAATATATTTTAGAACTTAAAAATATAATTTAAACACATCTAATGTTGACTATAAATATAATTACGTCTATTTTTACACATAACCAGTGATTAGATAAATTATGAATAATTTGTGAAAATTTATATTAATTTAAATGTACAAAGTTAAAAATTATGTCGGCTTTTTTCATTTTCCGGCACGTGGCTGCCAGGTGTGGCCATGTTGAGTCTGCATAGTGAAGACAATGCTTTATTTTGACTTCGACAGACACTCGAGTTTGTATTTGGACAGCTGGATACAATAGCCAGTTATTTTTGTTCTGCCAGTGTTATCAACAACATTTACGGATTGTAGCGTACTCACTCTATACAGGAGCAAATATTAGTTATTGTAACACCAAATTGCTTAAGCAGAAACAAGGGAGTTATGACTCTTATGTATGTAGGTTGTATTTTTGTATCTATTTATATCATCATCATAAATGTTCTTTACACTCGTCCACAGCTGGACATAGGTCACTCATAATGCATGTCACTTCTCCCGATGACTCTCGATCAGCACACTCCAAGCAGTCTCCGAATATCGTCATCCCATCTTGTCGCAGGGCGTCCTACACTACGTTTCCAGAGTCGACCGCTCCATTCAAGAATTACGACTCGAACAGTCGTCAGATCTGCAGCAAATATGAACAATTCACTTTGCTAATTCGATTGGCTGTCGTTTAATTATATATGTATAATTAACATAGCGATGCATGACTGACTCTCTTATTTTCTATGATAGCGATGGAACTGCATTCAATTTGACCTTTATTGTCTTTACAATTAGATTCACTTGGTCTTTATTAGACCAGTGACGGATCTACGCTTATTGTTAAATTTGACAGATATAGATAGAGGTGGATTACATAATAAATTTGATATTTGTTGCCCACCATTTGATATTTGTGGTATTTGTCTAACACCTTGTACTTATGAAATGAAAGATACTATAAATGATTGAGTATATATTACTTAGCTTCATGCGTCTCTGCTATTAACAACGATGTAGATAATATTGAAAATTTCAGCTTAAATGTGCTGAAATCTAAATTTAGATAGATTAGAGATATCGTACTACCATAAATAAAACTATTCCTAGTATATCCTTTATATTCATTTCGCGATCACAATTAAAATTATAATTTTACACAAAAAGTTAAATACAGAAATAAAATTAGAATTATTTTAAAAACGGATTTATGTTTCATGTGTAAATGTTTTAAAAAACCTTATTCTTAATTTAAATCGTAAGGAATTACGATTTAAATTAAGAATATGGTAGGCCGCCTATAACGGGCACTGGATGTCTAATGACAAACTTTATGAATTGTTTAGATATTGTTCAGAATCGATTGGTCGCACGAAATTTCTGAGAAACACAGTCCACGAATACCACAGTTGTACGTAACAAATGACTAGCAGCAGCGAAGTCTTTGTCTCCTTATGCAGTGTTGTTAAGAACTAGATTACTTTGATTTTTCATACAAAATATGTGCTTGGCAGTACTCACGTGTGTGGCGCCTATGTACGCTTTTTAACATATCAAAGTATGACGGCACACGCTTTTAAAGAAATTAGATGCAATTTAAATTTTATTTAGATCGAAATTACAAGAACTATTTTATAGCATTACTTACTTATTGTATTATATGATTTCTTTGAAACTGTATCAACATATAACGCACTAAAGATTGTCTATTGTATCATATGCAAGCTCTTTAGTCTGGTAAGGGATGGAAATTTAATAATAATAATATATTTGTCACACTCACACTTATTTTCTAGCCCAAATTAAGATAATTGAGAGCTTTTGTTATGAATACTAGATAAAACAATAAAATAGTTATTAATAGAATAGAATAGAATATATCTTTATTGTACATCAGCCATTAATCTTTTCCTTCGTCATATTTCTTATAAATAAAAATGAATTGATGTTTGTTAGTCTCGCTAAAACTAAGAAACGGTTTGACTTATTTTGATGAGTTTTATTCCATTGAATTAAGGGTTGATTTAAAAAAAAAATAACTGGGAAAATCCTACAGAAAAGTTAAAAAATATAAAACTGAAAATTGATTACTAAGTACGGAAAATTGTCTAACTAACATGTTAAAAATTAAAATTGTCATTTCTTCCATCGCTACTTCGAGTTTCTTTTAATAGATGGCCTTAGTAAGTAGGTGATACAAAGTTCACCGGGTCAACTATAGTATGTATATAAAAATCAGAAATAAATTTAATAAACATAAACATCAAAAAGTCATGAACAAATATTATTATATATATTTTTATATTAGTTATTCGACAAACAAAATATTTAAATGTCACAGAAGATTGAAGTATAACAAAAATAAAAACCGATTGAAAAATTGTCTAGAAAAGTTTGTTTTTCCAAAGCTTCATTAAGTTAAGTTAACCTAGCTATTTTTCACACGTCTTATGCTGTGACACCGCTAGGCCTTACCCGGAGATATACGAAAACATCCCGAGAAGTGATCGGATCCCGGGGTTTCGATTAGTCACGCCCGGCGCGCGCCGCGTCGGCGACAGGAGGCGCCGCGCTGTCGCCTCCATTTAGGGTTGTCAACATATTCTTTGTGAAATATAACGCTTTGCTTTTGATAACGAAAAGAAAGCAACTTCCACCGCGATTGATCTTGAATGTTTCAATGAAAATTTTCTTTCGTGATATTCGTGATTCGGAAAGTACGTTACACTTTAGTTTCGTTTATGAAACTGCTTATATATTTTTTCAATGTGTATTCCTGTGCCTAGGAGTGGGATAAAAATAATAAGGGAAAAATATTTATCTGCTTTGATTTTTTTTAAAACAAATTAGGTGAAACGTATTATAAATCATTTTTACTCACAGGTTATAGGACAAGCGTTACCTGAGATCTATTAAAAATGCAACGTACTGATTGCTATTTTGAAGTGTTCTTATTTAATCACGTTGAATTACTGGATTAAAAAACGATCGCTCTCTGCGATTTTCGGGTGCGATATTTATGAACACTTGTAAATATATTTCATATATTCAACCTCTTATATTGACTTAGTGCATCACTCTTGTCAACCCTGTTCCCACCTATAACTAAAGTTAAATGCTACTAATGGTATCCTTGTAGCTCTAGCCTTTGGTTGCGTCTCATTAATGCGTTGACAAAATAATGTGACCTAGACGCACGTTTTAATTTAGTAACCTGTTAAATATTTGAAGGTTATGTGAAAAAACTTTTATAAATTTTATATTAAGTTTGATAAATATTTACCTACATTTTATTTACGGTAGAATTTCTGATACAAAAATACATTAAATTACTAACTACATACATTAAATTATTACTCGTACAATGCCTCAATCTACAGTTACGTTTGATCGTAGTATAAATTGAAAACCAACTCGGACGTAGAAACTAATAAATTAAAAGCTAGTACCTACTAATGGGCGAATGGCGGAGCTATACTGTACCGACGTGCCCACGCCGGCGCCAACAGTAATGTTTGTTCGGTGAAAGTCGCAACAAAATCACGACTTCTCATACATTAAGCTTAAGACCGTGCGAATGTATAACCGCGGACACGACATTACTAGTTTGTAAATTTTTCCTTTATAAACTGACCGCTCATCATTTTCTCATTTCATATCGTCTTGTAAGCGAAATTTCCGTAATTACGGACACCGGTAATCGGTCCAGAACATTACTCTTTATTCGTTTACAGTAAAAAATTTAATACATTTGCTTATAAAGCTCTTAAAATTACTAACTTTTTATCGTGTTCTAAATTTAAAATTTATTAAATACTTTTTATTCATCAACCATAGTGCTTTTATTATTGATTAGATTAAGAGTTCAGTTTTTATTTTAATAGTTGGGGCGTTTCGTTTTCTGTGAAATTTAGCGCCAGATTTTTATCGATCTGGGTTGCGCTTATCTGGTGGTGGGATCGACACCATTCAAAGCTGGGACGGCTGCGGGCCCTTTGAGATCGACTTTGTTTTAACACATCCTTTGAATGTCGTAATGAGCACCTTGTATCGCAGTTCGACTTTCTTTTTATTGTACTGTGATATATTATTATTGTTTTCGGAATCCTCATCTTCATCTTCAATCATTCGAGTTCGAGTTAAAAATTTTGTTTGACACACCTGACTCCACTTAGCGAAGTATTTGCAATATACGTATTTAAAAATGATTGCCTTGAGGTCAATATAATGGTATATGACGCAGGAATTTTCGTATGTCACGATTTATATCCTGTTATATTTATTCAAATAACTTTTTATACGGTGTCTTACTAAGCAATTATGTACAATATCAAACGTAGGCGGGGTTCCAAAGATTCTTGTTTTGTACTTATAATAACACCTGTACTGTGAGAAGCTTGCTACGTAAACGCAATCTTTGCTTAGCTCGCTCTTATTCCCACCTCTATTCTACGTCAGTTCTAAAAGATTTCAGCTTTAAGTCTATTGATTTAAGGTTTAAAATTCCCAATTAACTGCTTTTTGACCGCAAACAGTTAACGATAGTCGTTATATGTGTTAGAGATTGTAATTTAAAGCCTTTACTAAAAGCTATAAGGTTTAAAATTAAATAGTGTTTGAGCTTCTCACCGAGTGTCGAAGAAACGCCTTCGTGGCGCCACGGCCGTCCGATTATGAGCTATAATCTAATTCCGGTAGCTAACCCATTAAGACGTACCATTATATCTATATTAGATGCTTCACTTCACTTTTTTAATGTGTATAAAGATATTTGCATATATCGTTATTACATCTTAATGAAGAAGATATGTAGAGATACAAATCCTCTGAAATTAGGACTGCTTAAGTCATAGTTAAGAATAGAGTTCTATTTTTAACTAGCTCAAACAGTGAACTTTAAATTGCCTAAAGTTTATCAATATGTAGTAGAATACTATATACAGACGTCATTTGCCCAAAGAGAAACAGAGACTTTATAATTTTATTGGTAATATAAAATAATTACTTCTAGAAAAACATATAAGCATCTATCTTGCTAGTTTTATCTTCTCTTTTCTTAAATTGATTAAGTGTTTTCTCTGAAACCACTTCTCCTTGTGGCTACAAGCACGCCCCTTTATAACTCTATGTCCAAAAAAAGCTTTAAAGATTTGTTATTCTATAACTCTATTGTACTTTTTTTGTATTTCAATACAATTACCAAAAAAAAAAGTTATTTCTACAATTATAGCATAATGATAGGGAGACCTTAATACAAAGCAGCGTTGAAAATGATGAAGACAATTGTGACTTACTCAAAGTTATTTTTAAATAAAAGTTTTTAAGTAGACATTGATATAAATAAATATCAATATCCGTAAACTTATAATTATGAAAATGTTTATAATTATTTTTAAAATGAATTGATATTTGATACAATAGCACATCTCATGACATTTTATGAGTTAGTTATTTTGCGTTACACACATGAAGATGGAAAACCCGTAAATCTAAAATTATACCGAACATTGAGATTGGAATGCGGACTAATGGTTGCTCCGTAAAATAATATGATTTAATAACAATATGGACTCCCGACCATATGGGTGGAAACCAGTTTGAGAGACGTTGGTATGGCGCTCGCGTAACATACAGGCTACTCTGAGAGCTGTCTGCAGATATACGAAAATCTTGAGACAACCGTATCCGTGTAATAATATAAATTTTGTACATGGTAAAAGCTAGTAATTTCAACATGAAATGGAAGTGTTATACAATATTTATGAGTAAGTATTATGTATATTGATATTATCTTTAGTAACTCATTCATAGCAAAGATTCCACGATATTAAATCCTACCAATACCTTATAAGGTCATAAATCCGAATTAACGCATACACATGACATTTCCATATACCTTCCTTAAGCTCGATATCTATCATACATCTTCTATCTCGCGTATGTCGACCGTGACGTCACGTGCGCAGGCGCCGGCGCCAAATCACTCGCCGTGAAGTCCACTTGCTCTATCTCCGTCTCTGTCATACTAATAGTAATCGAGAAGGAAAGAATGGTTTCTAAGCATCCTTTTGTGATTTTATTGGGCCAGCATTACTCGTTATGTAGGTATGGAAAGCATCACGTAATATGTTACAAGATTGTTTTGATACATATTTCTCTAGTAATTACGTAAGTTAGTTTATTAGATTTTTTCGTGATAAATTACTGAATCAAATACCTAATGCAAAGAGACTGTAGGAATGCAGAATCAATCATGAATACAATAGAATGATAAAGAATGTTTTTGCGAGACAATAGAAACAAAAATATCAATATCCAGTAAAATGATACTGACAAAGCAGCACTCACAATAAATTCTTTTGAATCACAATAACTATGGAAATTGAATAGATCTCTACACATTATGAAAATAAGTTGCTGTTAATTAATCTCGCTGATAATGTCCCATACAAAACTTTTATTTTTTCACCGAATTCATAGATTGCGTACTTGATAATTATTAGTCAAACAAAGTTCACTGGGGCAACTCATTTTAAATAAAAATTAGCGATGTTTTAACAACATTCTGTTCGTACCCAATAATATCTTCAAGTCCGAATATAGGTATTGTGATGTGGATTCAAAGACAACATTGAAGAAACCGGCCCGCTCCGTGTGGGGCAACGAAATTAGCGGCAAATATCTTTTAAGTAACTTTCAGAAGTCGGTTGTTAGATGATACTTAACAATTATATTATATTTATACGCAGTTTCCAATGATATTAGATATTAATATGGAGTCTACGAACGTTGTCCTTACTTTGTTATAACAATTACACTTAAGACACTGCCTTTGGGTTTTTAAGTGTTAACAACTCCATCGTCCGCAATCATTTAGGTCATATTCATACTATCTTAATTATTTTGTTCAATCTAAGTGTGTGATTATACTGTAATGTTTAATATAAGCAAATGAATAAGTACTGTTCATTCCATTACAAATATTATTCAATATTCAGTAATTTTATACACCTGTGAATGCTAATTTGATAACAACATATACAAGTACAAGATATACTTATGTATCACTAATCTTAAGTAGGTCCAAAATATACAAACCTTAATCTTTTATTAAATAAATATGAATTGATAATAAATTTTGAACTTTGTCATGATATGAATTACCAGGTGTTTATACCAACAAACACAGTATAATATTGACGTAGGAACTGTTTTATCTAAATCAATTAAGATTGCTGATTGTCCTAGGGACATCAATATGATTAATCAGACTTTTGACGCACCTTCAATAATAAATACATTCTAGTCTTTAATCTACTAAATTAATCTTTTTAGATAAGTAATTTATATTACAGTTATAAGTTCAACGTGGAAACATACAAGTGTATTTTCAACTATTAAATAGATGATCGAAAATAAATCAACTATTTTGAATAATTAAGTAATAAATTAAAAATTACTAAAAGCAGAACGACAATGGCTCAGATTGCCGTTCAATAATTATATGTATATATACATATTTGTACCAAACTTGAATAAAATATTTTAAGACTTCGAATGTTTTTCTAATGATTGAAATAGCAAGGACACGTACTATCCAAATTTTTAATAATCTTTGGTAGTACCTACCTTCATATTACGTGTGTTAGAGTTGTATATTATATCTATGAGTCGATATATTTATCAGCCGTTTGACGTCTCTCACTCTTTTCACCTTTTTCTTAGGGTTTTCGTTTTGATAGTTATTTCACAAACAAGCTTATAATTAATTAATAAAAAATATAAAACTGAAAAAGCACAAAGAATCCCATTCGGGATTCCCACTCCGGGAGTAAAACCTGGTCCTTTACTAAGATAAAGCTGAAATCTATCACAGATAAACCAAAATATGATTTATAATACTAATTACAGGTTTAAAATATTAATTAATCTCGCAATGTACACCTACCTACTTGAAACTTAATGTATTGTTTTATAATATCGGTCAAACCGAATTAGATAACGAATTGACTTCTTCCATATTTAACATACCTAATATTTGTAATAAATACAAAAAGATCATTCAAAGTATATTTTAATAGAATCACACGATTTAATTTTAATAATGAAAGTAATATAAAGTATCTAGGTACCGATTAAAATATTTTTTGTTTAATGTTTATGAATTCTTCGCTATTGTATATTTTAATTCAATCATCTGAGAGTCTAATTTTGTTTTATTTCATTAAAATATTCAGATTCATCCTAATGTATTGCCGTCTGTCGCGTTAAATTTATTTTAGAATGTGATTTATATTGAATTTGACATTTCTGTTTAAATTTATGATAAGCATTTTATTGCTTCATCAGTGCTATTTTTACATTTTATTATCTTGAAGTAGATTAAAAAAAATACTGCCTGCGCAAAATTTAACAGCGAATTATAAGAAATAAAAAAAAATTACTGCAACTTTATTACTTGTTACCATAAAGTTCAAGACGTTATTTCTATGGCCTCGTTGTTGTTTCGTACTCCAGTCATGTGTAAGTTCTATAACGAGGGCCGGTGTCCGTTTGTACCCACCGCTCCTTTTTGCTGCGTATGCGCAGCTTCCGTCGCGATCATAACACTGCCGATACCTTGTTACAAATGTAAACCTTACTGCACATTTTATAAAGATTATAATTGTTATATGACTTCTAAATTTGAAATTTAAGTCACAAGCCTATGACACATCGTTTGACCACGTCTAAATAGGGCTAAACTAACAACTTACGGATATAAGTGCCAATTTAATATGAACATTATTTATTTAAGGAGTTTTATTTTTTATGCAATTAATTTTTATGTTATTTACTTATATAATCTTAATCAAACCTTACTGAGGATAAGATTATTTATTCCCAATAATAATTGTAGCTTATTTTGTTTCTCTATTGTTTCAGACCGTATATTGGATCGGGATGCTGGATTCGTGTCTGGTGGAGAAGATGATGACTCCTGTTCTGGCCCAGCTCACTCCGATGACTCAGGAGTCAGACTGGTAGAAACTGACTCTAGAAAGAGAGAGCGCACTCCCATCCGTTTGCAGCCACCGAAGAAGCGTATACGTCTCGGCTCCCAAGAAGAGCTGAATAGCCCCGAGAGGGACACTCAAGTCAGCCCATTCAGGCCCTGGTCATTCACCGAAGAACCCCAACAAGAACCCCTTTCGTTAGTGAAGAAAACCAGTGAAACTAGTCTTTTAAGACAAAGGAGAAGGCCGTTAGAACCTCCCCCGACACCAGTCCCGTCTCCAGCCATAGATACCAGACCCGGACCTCCTAGAGTTCCACCGCATCCTGGAGTCGTAGAAGCTTACACAGATAAACCAAAAGGTAGAGAACACAGAAACTACAAAAACATGACAAGAGAGAGGAGGATAGAAGCGAACGCTAGAGAGAGAACGAGAGTACACACAATAAGCGCTGCCTTCGACACTCTCAGGCGATCGGTACCAGCTTACAGCCATAACCAGAAACTATCGAAGTTGTCGGTGCTACGGATTGCCTGTGCGTACATTTCTGCTTTATCGGCAGCAATAGAACCTGACTCAGATTTGTCTACAGCAGTGGAAGCTGTGACGCAGACGATACACACAGAAGGGAAGTTAAGAAAGAAGAAGGAAGATCCTTGAAAGTTCTTGTAGAATCAAGGCCTAAATCGTTACACCTCGCGCGTTACTATATACCAGTAGAATGGAAGAGTAACCTTAGAGGATGAAAGTGAAGCAAAGAAAGAAAGATTTTCGCTTTATTATAAATAAATGACCATTATAATGGTGGATTTAGAAACTGCCTTGGAAGTAGTGGATCCGTCCAGCCTTATAAATAATCCGTGACACATGAAAATGGTTAGAAATCTCATTAGGTTTTATACTGAAGAGTATGATTTCTCACGGGATAGTGCAAATTCGTGTTACTATAGCATTGGTGATTGGATTATTACGGGTATATATTCAGCCCAAAATCTGTTGAAATAAGGAATTCATAAAGGTGTAAATTTCCTTTGTGAACTTATCTAGTGCAGATACTATTGCGGTTTCGCGGATTTGCCCATATCCCCGTCGATATGACGGACACAGCTAAGACTGACTTATCTAAGCCTATAACAGCAGTTACTACTTACAATAAGCGAAAAAGTCGCAATTTATTCTCAAAATACCGTCCTATAACTTCCCTCGCTTGGATACTAGTACAAACATGACAATAATAATTAGTGATCGCAATTTTTTAACTATTTATGACATACGAGCGTGTTATTGATATGGAGGGTAAATTTAGAATAAGTATTTTCCGAATAATCTTTGACTGATGTTAACAATGTTCCTTTACAATTGTAGATCTCGGTTGAACGTTTCTGAAAAGACAAATTGGCGATGACTTATGTCGTTAGTTGATGCACCTACTTAGAAATCTTAGAATATACAATAATGTTAACCATTCCCAACGCAGTATTAAAATAGGATGAAAAATGCTGTTGTGTATATGAATAAGTGAAAGGACTCTGTGATATTATAATTTCAATGCTACCAGCGCCACCGAGTATCGCGTGCCCATTTAAGGAACTACTTACAAAAAATGCAATCTAATTTCTAGATAGATATTGAATATTTTCTTTCACAGAATCGCTTCGCTGCTCTAAAAGTGTATTTTTGGCTTTAATGATATATTTATTGAATCGAGTCAGTAATATTAAGGTAAATCTGTATATATTTAGCTATTAATAAAGTTGCATTTCTTGTAAATATTAGAAATAGGTGTGTATTGTAAATAAAATTGTTTTTATCTTATTGTTATAAGGCAAATTGAAACTTATGTACTGGTTATGAAATACAGCTGAATATTTAAAATATACTATACCAATAAATATGCTTAGTTGTTATTGCATCGACAGATTTCAACGACGTTATTATAATATTAATGTGATTTAAAATAAGATTGATAACATCGCGATAACAATAAAAACGTGATTTAATGTTAGAACTGTTCCTCATCACGAAATCTCTAATGATAATATTGATAATGCTGATGAGCTTCATCGGAAGTTTTTAACAAATTCATTTCTGCTTTACTACAACATGGTTGTTATAAATTACCTTGCACGTTATCAATGGATATATCCATCT
This sequence comes from Acentria ephemerella, assembly GCA_943193645.1. Classification (NCBI taxonomy): domain Eukaryota; kingdom Metazoa; phylum Arthropoda; class Insecta; order Lepidoptera; family Crambidae; genus Acentria; species Acentria ephemerella. The sequence continues at coordinate 2,433,125 of OW971891.1, forward strand.
GCAATAAAGACAATCCACAGTACCATTTTAGTCGTTACATAACAAGGGATTTGGATTCAGATGCATGTCATCTGTAGTTGTCTTTTATTATGTCACAGGCTACTTAAGGATAATGACGCATCAACGTTATCATTACAGCAGGCTTGTTATCGAGGTAAATGTTTTTACTTTTGTCTTATTAAAATGAACATTTAAACTTTGAAACTGCGTAATTAAGTCAAACGGTAATGCCTTAAACATGCATTGTGATATAATAACTGTAAATATAAAATATTCGTTCTAAATTATATTTTAGATTCCTTCTTATTAGAACTGACAGTCAGAAGTTCAACAGAAAACAGTTTGTTATTTAATTTCGACTCGTTGAAATGGTTTTATTGGAGCTTATGTCTTGCTATGAGAGCCTTAATTATTTATTTGGTCATCATGTTTGCCTCTATACATAGTGTCTTGAAAAACTCATTTTACTGCTATATCTTTAAAAACGTATTTCGCTCAACCAAGTTTGCAATTTATAATTAAGGTTATAACAGTAACTTCGTCACAGTAACAGTAAGCTTTAATATCTACTTGCAGTGATGTTTTGTAATGTCGAAATTAAATATAAAATTTGAAATTTTGTATAATATATTCAGGTTAAAATTCAAATCATAAGAAAGACTAAATAAAAAAGGGGAAAGAACACAATTATTTTTTTGTTTCATTTTGTTACAACGCTTCAGTTAAACTAATATTTCTCACCTATTATCTAACCCAAATTAATCATCATAAAGAGTTTGTGTTATAATATGCACATAAACATCAGAAACTAACAAAATACACAAAAATCCATGACTCGTGAAACTCTTGGTTCGTTGCTCCAACCAAGATTCAAATCCAGGCCCTCTGGCTAATTAGACAGGAATACTGACTACTCTACCAGACGGTGATGTATATAAATAGCTTATAATCAGGAATAAGTTCTCACTAGTACTTTGGATGTAGATTGATACATTTACAGTATTTAACATTTAAAGCCATTATATGTACATACCATCGCTGGGCATAAGTCTTCTAGCACGGGAGAAACGCATGGGGAGTTTATAACTACAACACTAGCACGCTGGCTTAATGCGGCTTAGCAGGAGAAAGCGGTTTCCATAACAACCATGACCAGGACCAACGCCTTTACGTGTAATTTAGAAGCATGAAGGAGCTTAAGATTTCAAATTTGATTGATCCATCCAGGACCGACCATGGCAAAAGTTTCCGTTATCGAAAGTAGACTGTTTGAACCACTACGTCAATAAGTTGCTCAATTTTATAATTAATATAGAATATACTATCCTTACATTGAACTACCTAAGTATATAGTTGCTGATTTAATAGGTAATAACCCTCTTGTTACCAGGTATTACTAAAGCTACACCCTAAGCATTTCACTTCCAAAAAATTAGCTTTATCTATTTTGTGTAATATTGCGTGTAATATTCCCGATCAGTAAGTATCGGAAAGTAAAATAAAGTTTGCAAAGTCGTTATTAGCCGGAAAAATGGGATGCTAGCATCTGCTTCTTACAACGGGGTCTGTTATCACCCCAGCGGGTGGGTGAACAACAATGGGGTCTCTTATCACCCCAAGCAGAGTGGTGATAACTGCCACGTGCCTTGTCAACACAGCCCTTGTTATACTGTGGGGTGATTATAACTGCAAGCGCATCTGTGGTAGGTATATTATATAAAAATCTGATTTTGTAGGTACATATGAAATGAATGAGGATAAAATCTTACTATTTATACTATATCGACGGAGATAGTGCAATTCCGCGTAAGTAGCATTGTATAATTTCGCGTATCTGTCAAAATATGTCCAATTTCATTTGGCTAAATGCTTCTAAAATAAGAAACAAATAAAAGTATAACGTTTTCATGTGAGTTTCTAAGACTAGTGCAGATACGTGGTCCTTACCCAAAGTAGATTTGAGGATCTGCACCACATATAAATACTGTACCTATGTTTCACGGAGATTCGGCTCATGCTTTGGTTATTTACAACAAATATAAACGAAAAAATATTGATTAAGAAGAACGCCTTTGTAGGATACCTCCACCTATAAGTATCTCTGCGGGACACTTTATATGCAAATAAAGAATATTTTGTATTTAAATAATCAATTTTTTTTTCATCAAGTTAATGCTATTTTATTTTAATATCTTCTATTAAAATTATTAATTACTATAATTACATTACTGCAGAATGAATATAAAAGGGCAAAGGCCAAGTGTCAGGTTAAAATTATAGACTGACAAAATTATTATCACAAATTTTCCATAAAATTAGTCTAATAGATTAATATCTCAATAATGTAATATCAGCGCCATCTATAAACGAATAAGATGTTTATTTATTCAATTCAAATTTATAATGCTTTATGTACAAAGTAAACTTTTAAGACGAATTAAGTTCAAATATTTCGTACGAGATGGCGCTATTAGCAGACACAAAATCTTGAATGGAAACGAGAACATTATTTTTGGCGGGATATCAACATATCTATTTAAAATTCGAAAGTTGTGAACAGATGAGAGTGTATCCGGGAAAAAATAAAATTTTAAATCAAGGTAAAGAAATGATTTATTTAGATTTAAGATTAGATTTCAAGTTTTAGACAGTCCATTTTAAGCATCTTGTGTCTAAATGCGTTCCTAAACATCTGACGCTACAGTACCTCGCCCCACATTGTATGCAAGTGTAGTTCGAGGGGAAACCGCAAACTGCACAGAAATGTCGGTCAGGAAATCTGTAAAAATAGACTAAATTTACATACAATAATTTTGAGTGAAAGGCAAAACGCTGTATTTTTTATTATAAAAAACTAAAAATTACAATTGATCCCAATTAACCAAAGGTAAAAAAACAAAAGGTAAAGTTAACAAATACGTAGATATGTACAACACAACATTAAGAAATTAAAGTTATTGATTTTTGACTGTTTTTTTTTAATATGACTTATTTTTCATGAAAAACTTATGTAAGAATGCTTTAAATTTTATGTACATAAGAAAGAGGATGAATAATTTTATGAACATATTATTTATTTCACTTACTGGGAAGGTGGCACTTGCGCTGAAAGGTAATTAGGAGGATCCGGTCTGAAACTGGCGTCTTCTTCAACCAGCTGGGCAAAAGTCTTTCTGAACCTCATCTTATAGTACTCTGCACTTTTTGATTTCTTTTTCCTGGTTGGTTTTTCATTTGAGTCTGCAAACTTTGGCACTTTTTTTGACATAACTAAGTCAGCATGAGGATCTTCATGAAAATTGTCCTGTTCCAATGCTTCAATGGCCTTCCTGGCTCTGCGTTTTCGGGCTGCATCATCAAGGACTCTTCTTTTCTCTGCTTCCTTAACTCTACCAGATTCTCTTGCTGACATTTTGATATAATTATAATTATTTTTATTATAATAAAATTTGCATGAATTTACTTATATTGTAATTGAAATCTTACAGCCCTTTATCATGTACAGGAATACTTAATTGATCCATTAAATCATCAACACGAGCTTGCAATGTCTCCACAATATCTGCCGATATAAATAAATGTGTTTCATCAAGGTCTTGAAGTATAAACTTGGTGCCCAGTGCAAGTGTCTCATCTAAGTGAAGTAGAAACTGCTTCATCGCTGGATCACTGGAATCAGAGAGATGTCCAAGAAAAGGGGTCTTAGTGCTGATGAGAAGAAGTTGAGAATGCTAGAGATTTTCCATCATAGTAAAGATTTTTTCCAGCTTAAGGTAAATTATATAAAATGAAAATCTTTTATCTATAATATTGTTCTAATACCATACAAATTATGTTTTGCATTTGGTGTATACTTCAGAACAAATAAAACATAATAAAGCCAATTATTAATCTTTATTGGAATTGAAATGATCAAAACTATATAATTAAATAACTGATATAATGCTTTACATTTTAATCACAGGAGTTAGAGAAAATAGCACCAAAAGAGAAGGGCATAACAATGCAATCAGTGAAGGAAGTTATACAGAATCTTGTGGATGATCACCTAGTGGACTCTGAGAAAATAGGCACCTCTGTGTACTTTTGGTCTTTTCCGAGGTAAGAAATAGAAGTATCAGAATTCCTCTACATGACTAGAAAAAGAACATCACATCACATAAAAAATCTTTTAGATTGCAAACATACATCAACAATACTAATAAAACAATTACCTACATAAAAATTCATTAGCTGTAAATTGGTGCTCCAATATTGATTAATTTAATTCTAATTAATGAAGATTTTATGTGAAATTTATAATATGGAAATATTTAAACTTACTCAATTCTAACTCTTATTTTAAAGCAAAGCAAAAAATGCAAAAAAGAGGAAAATAATTGACTTGCAAAATGAAGTAGACGACTGTAAAAAGAAATTGAAGAAAACTGAAGACAATATTACTACAGAATCAGTAAGAATTGCAAAATCATCTCTTTTGATGAATATAAAGTAATAAAGTTAATTGTGACTGTTTCACTAATAACTGGTCAAGTACAATGTGGTTGTGCCTTTAATTTCAAGACCATATTAAAAATTCTATAATTACCTTTATTAACTAAATATCCAATTCTGTAATTTATATTTAAATTGTGATTTAATCACTGACCACAAGTTCATAAAATAAAGATGGTAATTTTAGAAATTAATACAGACCTTACTTATTTATTTAATAATTTATTGTATACATATAAACATTACCATAAGAAATGAAAACAAAAAAGTGAATAGAAGGAAAGATCTATCAACAAAAAATGTGTTTGTCACATACCCAATCGAACCAAATATTTTAACATAGTCATACTATGGCTATATAAAAATTGGAAATTTATATAGAAATTTCCCATACATTTTATTTTATATATCAAACGGCTCTATAAAAATATTTGTATAGAGCCATTTGAGAATAATTATATAATTTTGAATTTTTGATATTACTATAGTATATATATGGCTTTGTAACTTGGTAGATTTTGGCTTAATAGGGGATGTAAGAAACACTATATTTTTGTAATAGTATATATAAGTACTTAAAATTGTAATATATATTGTGTTAATCTATCCAAACAGGTTGGTCGAGAGCCATGCCCTGAAAGAACGGAAGCTCTATCAATGCTAGAACAAACAATACAACAGGAAGATGCTCTTAAAAAAGAGCTACAGAAATACAGAGACTCAGACCCTGAATACATAGCACAATTGAAGAATGAAATAGAGGTATTATACAGTAATCTATTAAATCTGATTAATTCAATTACTTACATGGCCAGAGAAGTCAAGAAATTAAAGAAGAGAGAAAGGCAAGAAATTGTCTATAATACATTATTTTACAGACTAAAAAATCTTTATTGTTATTAGGAATTGAAGGCAGCCATTAACCGCTGGACAGAAAATATTTATATTTTAAAGTCTTACATCAGAAACACATTTCAAATGGAACATGAAGCTATCGACCAGAGTTTCTGCATTCCTCAAGATTTGGATTACATTGAAACATAAAATAATATTAACTTAGGTTATGTTTGAAATGTTGATGTATAAGAGGCTAAAATACATAAATTGGTAATTTCGTAATGAATTTGATTGTATCTAATTAATATATTTACAACAACATCATAAAATTCTGTATTACCATTCGACTAAAACTCCTTTCTTAACATTCACCATTATTCATTTTTGTATTCTTGCATTCATGTGTACAAGCTCCAGTTAATTTTATTCGATTATGAACTGTAATAATAATTTCATTTCATTTATCATTTATTCACACCAAAAAGATTTACATTTAAATATGCATAAAAAACAAATAATAAAATGATGATAGTTACGATAATTTAGTGCTTTTACTCTAAATCACCACAATTTAAGTAAAAACTACAGTGTTTAGTTTATGGAGACCAGAAACTCACACAAGCTAAAATATGGTATGGCAATTGGTGTGTTAGTCGCTTAAATCCGAAATAAAAACCACAAAAATCAAATCATAAATATTCGAAGAAAAGCCTGTTTTTTTGTTGATGTTTATTTCTCCCTATTATATAGAAGGCAAAGGGAACACAAAACTCATACAGCCATGTGTTACGTGATTATTATTTTATTTATGGCTTCGAAATACCGGTGTAACGTATCCCTTTGGCCCAAGGAGTTTTTGGCAACTAATGGTAGGCCCGCCATGGTGTTAATGACTTAAGAGAAAATTTTTGAAAATGGAATGCAATAGATTATGATAAAATGATTCGAAAATAGAATGTCATGTTAATTATTACGATGAAATGATACCCAAATGTGAATGGAATGATACGATGCTGATAAATAAATGAACTTACCCTATTAATGAATGAAGCGAAAATACACACACTGAATATTCTCATATAAGTCATTAATAAACGCTGAATGATGTATTTCATATATTGCACGATATAACGATCGTTTTTAATATGAAACCACCAATTTCATAACAAAAACTTCACTACAACACAATATACAAAATAAAATATACAGCACTGCACCGATTTTTTGTTGAATTTTCGATATTACAGGGAAGGTAAAGGGAATGGAAATCCATACAGTCATGTCTTATATAGTTGTTTTTTTATTTATGGCTCCGGGATACGGTATCCCTTTGCAACCATGGAGATTTTGGCGAATAATTGTAGGCTCTTATAAGCAAAAAGTGGAATGAAATGCAAACGATTACGATGAAATGATACGATAATGATAAAAAATATGAACTAAACCTACATGAATAAAAATGAAACACTGAACAATAAAAATGATGTTTCATTCATGTATAGCGACTGAGTCACGTTTTTGTACCTTACAATGATTATGTTGTAAATACAAAGCTGACTTAATTTTTATTCTACGATGTAAAGGGGGTCTTATTTGTCGTTATCGGAGATTCCGGTGATATTTACATCCATATTTTATTTTTATAGCAGGCATATTTTATCAAAATTTTCATAACGAAAATTTTTTATTGAATGTAGTATTTAATAGAAACTTGCAAGTAAATTTTAAAGAAAATACTATGTTGATATATTATTTCAAACTCTTGAGTTTGGTTATATTATATCTAGTGACAAACTGTAATTGTTGAGGTTGCTAGGCGACAAGAAAAATAACAAAGTTGTCAATATATATTTTATTAAAAAGAAATTTTTACAGTTACAAACACGTTTTCTTTGTGTAGCTAACAACAGTCAATTAGGCAACGCTCATTGACGCTTATTGTTAATAAGGTTACGAAATTTTTGGAAAATGAGTCTGCCGACGAATCATACATTGAAAGTCAGATATATTCATAAAAACTATAATAAATAAAATAAATCCATTTTCAGTTCATATTAAATGTCACTTTGAGGTTTATTACTACGGCTTAAGAATTATCATGAAATTTAATTTTTCACAAATGTTTAAAAAATATGGCACAGATAAAAAAACACAAAACTAGAATGAATTTTAATTTTCTATTTCACGATCTTCTTAATTCAAATAAATAGTCGTTTAATTACAAATTGTTAATTACTACTTATCGTAATTTAATTAGATATTTACAAATATAAGGTACTTAAATTCATTGTAATTATAATTTTTCTTAGTCTTGCTAGTTACTCTTATCTGATTCATTGTTAGTAAATAAATACTATCTATCTATCTATAGAATATACCTTAAACACTGACTAAAAATAATTAATAAATAATTCGGAAAATTTATGCTTTAAATTTTACTCTACGATTTTTATATTTATTCTTAGGCCTGATACAAAACCGCAGGTTTTATCACATTGGAGCGATTTTTTTGCCATTGCCATATATACAGTTTCAGAAATAGATTTTCAACATACTTGGTCGTAAAATAAGCCGAGCACACACACGTGCGTAATTACATTATACACTAGTGCGTATTAGAATTATCACTACAATGTTAAATTAGTAAATGCAAAACAGAATGAAAAACAGAACAGAATGAACAGAACAGAACAGAACATAATGTGAAACAGAGCGTTCCCAATGTAATGAGAAATACAGTTATATTTTTTGTGTGACGTATCAAATATATAATATAAAAAAGAAGTGTGACATGTGTTAATCTACTTCTGAGGCCGCTGTACCGATAGCAGCGTTTCTAGTCGTAACCATAAAAATACATCGTACAAAATAAACTATTATGCACCTATTATTTAAAATTAATTAAGTTTATAAACATGCTTTGCCTTTCGATAGTCGCATTCACTACATTAAAAATGTATAGGTTTAGATAATCAGGCTCGACAACTAAGCGAGGAAAATGTTCATTGTACACCCAATTTCGAGGTAGGCTAGCTAAACCTTGATATGGGTATTATTTAGTAATATAATAATGATAATTAAAATCAGTTGTAGTGGTTTAATTTTATTGTTCTGTTTTTGGCTGTATTTGGCTTTCCATGCAGATACAACACATACCATCTGCAGATCAACGAAAATATTTGAAAATGCCTTTGCAATACTATAAGGGTCATTCTAAACTTTATACACGCACACGTCTATCTGTGCACGATAAGCTTCACCAATTCACCTTTTACCTGTTTCGAAAATCAGATATAAATAAGTATTTCATAATAAAAAAAATACATTTTAATGTTTTACATTTTAGGGCCTATTTTTATAATAAAATAAAAAGCTTACCCCATTTAAAGTTTACCCAAATAAAGTCATTATATGACAACAATTGATTGAAAACGATTTGCGCAACATCGGTAATTAAATATTCAGGAACAATGGTATTCTGCGATATTATTTACTACATCAAAAGTAGTTTCTTTTAAAATCTTCAAAAAAATTATACTTATTTATGTCAACTTAGCTGTTAGTGTGTGTAACTCAAGCGATACTAATTACTTCTTGTAAAAGTTATGTTAGTTTTGTTTCCCTAAGGAAAACAGGGCTATAGAGACAAAGTAGGTATTTGTAGTGATCTGTATCTTATCCTATTATCTTAGATTCTAACTTGACTTAAAAGAATCATCTAGCTGTATAAAGAAACTCTCTGTGCTGCTAGCCTCTTTCCCATCGAAGTTAGACTCCATATGCTTCGCCCCGTTTTCGTTTTCACAGCACTTAGGGAAAGGTGCCATACTGTCCATCTTAAAAATGATACACTTGCTGTAGTTCTCTTTGGACCGCTCCCGGTTGTTGTTGGCGGGACCACGGCCCAGGGTCCTCCCTCAGAGCTTTGAAGAACCGTTGTTAAGTAGCCTGATGCTACTCTCTCGGCCTACACTCGTCCTGTAATGGAGAAATTACGTCACAGGTGAAAAACGAACAAAAGATGCAATGAATGACTTAGGTGTCATCGACTTTATTTCTTGCGCCGCTTCATTTCTGCAGCTACTAATTCTTCGAAGCAGTGGTAGGGTTAATTGGGATTATGCATATTAGTGTAAGTTTTAATTTTAAAACTATTTAATATTTAAATTAAATTTTAAAACTATTTGCAAATACCCGTATAATAACCACTTAAAGTTATCACTGTTACTAGCGCTATACTTTTAATTATATTTATTTACTTTTCTCATACATATTCCTTGTTATGACGATTTAAAAGAACTTAATAAATGAGTCTATTCAAATAAAGATATTTTGACTTTGACTTTAAACTTCATACTTAAGTATCGGACATTAAGAGTTTTACGATGAGAAAACAGTTTTAATATCACAACGACATTATTTTTTTTACATTCCCTAAAAACGAGGCTTGATTTATCACTAGAATCATTTTTATTTGCAGTTTCAATTGCTTGCAGAGTTTTCAATGCCTTCTCTTCCAAATTATGATATAACTAACATTTAAAAATACAAATTATATATCTTGGGAATAAATGAAAAATGATTATACTGTAAAATTATTAGGTTCGTCAGAACTCCAACATGAACAAATCTAAATTGACCGAAGTTAGTACAAGACTTATTTAAACCTAATTTGGTATTCGCCTCTAAACTCGTTAGTATAATAATTTTTCTTGGAACTAAAAGCATTTAATAATTTTCGTTGATATTAATGTTCCAATTTATCACTTATTTTTTTTTGCATTACCAAGTAAGCTTTTACGTTCGGAAAGTATCGAGGGAAAGTAAAATTTTATGACACTGATCTTTATTGTGATTAGTGACATGTTTGTGGTGAGCTTTGCTGGTGAAAAGCTTTAGACTTGTAGCTAGACTGGAAGAAATGAGAATTTGATAAGTAGTACTTTTATACACAATATTTAACACGTGTTAAATTCAACTGAATATGTATTTAGAAACATTTTCTGCCTCTAGGTTAATAGAAAGTATTCGACATGTTTATACGGAAATACTCAAATTAAAGACCGGATAGTATTTACAGATGATTGTTTACAGGAGTTCAAAGTGGAAATATAATTACGTCAACGCGGCTCCCTAATTACAAGTTTAATTGAAGAAGTATATGTAATACCACATACACTCAATACGTATCAAATTTAACTATGTGGTCGTTTATATCATAGACAAAAAATTGCCTAAGACAAAAACATAATTCAATGAATTATGGTACGGTACTTAATTTTTCCCATTATGGTGCTTTTTTGTGAGATTATTACGTATTTCTCATTACTTTATCGATTTCAAATATTTATATATATATTTTATAAATATTTATTTACTACAAAAAATTACTAGATTAGTAACATAATCATTTTGTAGCTGGCTATGCGGATTTCTTTACAATAGTATAATATGAACTGAATTATTAACAAAAATAGCTTTGTGACTCATGTCATTTACTTCTGTTGTATTCTGTTTTGAAGCAAGATACGCGATATTGAACCTTGAGAATGCTATGATAGAGTTCGAAGATAGCCGCAATATCTGCGAGATTTAGCACTTAAGGTAACCATCATCCTGCGTCTCCCTTTGTGGTGACAACTTACAGTCTGAAGGTCCAATTTGAATATTGGTTAAAACATTTTTTAATTCGTAATCTTTAATTCTATAGCAGTTTAATATTATTCATCATATCATTCATTGACAAGACATTGCTGGACATAGCCAAAACTCCCATTCTCTCTCTCCTGCGCCCTGTCCCGTGCTTAATATATTTATGAAATGTTAATTGCCGAAATACTCACGTTCTTGGAACCATGCTTATATTAGTTTTTCTGCTGGAGTGCAGTCTCCTGGAAGTGGAAAGCGACATGGACCCGCGAGTGCCGTGTGGAGATCCCCCTCGGCATAGAAGATACCTTAAATAAAGAAGAAAGAAAGAACGATAACAGACTTGGTATCACCAACCTACAAACGGGCCACTAACGCCATCTATAAAAAGTAATTACAAGTAGTGGTAGAAGAAATATTAGTTTTGATTTAGCATGCCAGTTAAAAGGTATTCTATACTATTTTACCTCAATTATCAATTGTTATGTGATCAGCTTTTCTCTAGAATTATTTCTTTTTTTATTACTGATATTTTTTTAAACCACCCCTAAGTGAAAGCAAAGGAAACAAAAGAGAAGTAATTAAAATCGGTCAAGCTGTTTTTGAGTTTTGGCGAGATTAAAGAACAGCTATTTCTTTATATAAGAAGAAGGAGAATAAGAAGATAGGAGATGATTTATACGGGTAAGTAAAATAGTACTAAAAAATTTAGAAAGCATCTTCGTACAAATCTTAAATTTAATTTGACAGTTCCAAAGTTAGCTATCCATTTACTATACCTATTGAGATATTGGGATGATCTTAAACTAAAGTTTGGAGTGAGCTTTCAGAATAGGGTCCATTGTCGATGGTTACCTAACTTTATAAAAAGTTACGTAATAAACCTGCTTGTGGCGATTCGTTAGTATTAACAAGTTGAGTTCTATTTTATCAAAGACCTTTAACGAAATTTAATTATTTCAAAGTTTAATACATTCAAAACGACCTCGACGCAAAGGTAAAAGTGGAATAACTTAAATTTATAGGATTTCGCTTTGGTGTGGGCAATTAAAACGGTCCACAGAACACCCCTACAATAAGTTTCGTTGATTTAGTTCTACTTAGACAGTTAAAAATTTAAACTTTTTGACGTGGGCAAACAAAAGGACATTGAACAAGAATTAGCAATAACATACCAGTTGAAAAACTAGAAGCGTAATAAATAAATAAATCGCGTCTTTAAAAGTAAACCAAAACAACACTCAGAATTTTATTCATGATGGCTGCGAAATGAAGATTAAAGATTCCGAAATGCGTTAAAGAGCCTTAAATACGTTAAAGATTTTTATACATGTTAAAGATTCATAAATATCTTAAAGATTCGCAAATGCGTTAATGGTTTACGAATACGTTAAATATTTACAAACGTGTTAAACATTTTCAAATCCGTTAAAGACTCAAATGCGTGAAAGATTCTCAAAATTAATTGCAGAATTTAGAAATTGGTCTGCTAAATCGGAGTTCAGAGGTAACAATCTTAAAATAATAATAAACAAAATACCAAATTGAGAACCTTCTCCTTAAATTTTTGAAGTCGCTTAGTAAAAAAATCGAGTGGATCAGTTTTCGTAAGCGGCATCGTTCACGGGCATGAGATATGATAAGTATTTTATAATTTAAAAACTGTATTTATGGAAGCAATATATTTTAACTTGGGAACACTAAATTTTGTTACGAAACAAGGTTGCATGTTTCAATGTAATTTCAGTGCTATTTGATGGCTTATGTTTGATAATACGAGTATACTTTGCAGGAAATGAAATGCGATTTCTAGCTGATAACTAGGACACAACAACGCAGTAAAATGTTTCATTTACAAAATATAAAAAAATATTATAAATTTATATATTTTTTTAAAATGTAATACCACTTGTATAGTTAAAAATATAACTCAAGTAACAATGTGACGCTAAAGTTACGTGATTTACGCAGTAAAAAATTATAATAATTTCTATCAAAAATTCGAAATTGTATAATTAATTTAATATTTATTCATACAGATTGTTTGTAAAACCAGTAAAATCAAATGTGTGGGAAAATTCCAAATTTAAAATTTTATCATTTTTCATTTTCTATAACACTTTAATTGTTATTATTTATACAACTAAGTTAGTGTGTGTCGGTTTCGGTGTTATCCCTTGATACGTTATAACTTATTTCTCAACAAGTTTACGGTGATTCCGATCTGTGTTGGGGGTTTCCTTAAGAGGTCTTCTCAGAAATAATGACTTCCGAAGGACTAAAGTCAAAGAACAACCGACGGAAAACAACAGTTGAACAACAAGCGATCCCCAGAGAAGAGGCAGCCGTTAAGAGGGAATAACAGGCACGATACAATGACTAAGTTAAACAGCAGTACAGTTTGTAAACACCAGCGTAAGACTGCTAGGTAATTAAATGAATGAAAATAGAAATTGCAATGTAAAATGTATATTGAAAATCTAATGAATGTTAGGAAAATAAAAGATATTCTTAATCAAATATATCGAATCTGACATCTTTATATATCACTTTAATTTATTACATCTAAATAGGTTTTATGTCACTTACACAGATTACGGCAAAATTCAGAGGAAGCCATTAGTGTTGTCTCATTATTTATTTATTTACACATGCTAGTATTACAGAGCTGTGCATCGAACAACCAGTATGTTACTCAATATACCTTTATTAATAAAATGTGTGAGAACCATCTTGGTCTCAACATGAAAAAAATGACTTGCATAAAGATATGACATGGAGTTTTTGGCGCGTAATGGCGGGGGGCGGTTTGGTGCTGTGTGTTTTATTTCATATATTGTGTTGTAGTGTTGTTTTTGTCATAAAATTGGTGTAGTTTTATGGCAAAAAGGATCGTTAATTCATACAATATATGGAATACATCATTCAACGTTGATTAGTGACTTACGTGAGATTTTTCAGTGTTTCATTTCCATTCATTCATTTGTAGGGTAAGTTCATTTATTTAAAATCATTATATTATTTCATTCTCATTTACTTATCATTTCGTCGTAATCATTATCATAACATTCCATTTTTGTATCATTTTCAAAAATTTTCTCGTAAAATTAACAAAATAGCGGGACCTACCATTAGTCGCCAAAAACTCCATGGGGCAAAGGGCTACATTGCACCAGTATCCTGGAGCCATAAATAAAGATAATAACTACATTAATGAAGATATGGCTTAAAGGCCTTAGTTACCAGGTCAAATAATTGAAAAAAAAAAGATATGACATAAGGCTAAGGATAAAAAATGCATCACCGTCTAAAAGTTGAATATTCAAAATTCAATATATTTATATTCAATCGGTGTTTAAAAGTAGCGATTACTTATCGTGACTAAAAGCGCGTAAAGCTTTAGGTAAAGAATTAGAAAGTAGTGTACTAACATCAATTAATACTTATCTAAATATTTATTGGATGTTGCTACACGTTTCGACCCAATTATTACTTTTAACGAGGTTTGACCGTGATCACGGTTACTATAATTCCGTGTAATTTGTACACCTGTTAATGACATTCACCAAATATAAGTTTAAAAAGTTCATAATTGGGCTTAGCTTTGCTTTCCAGTGAAATTTTTAATATTAATTAGAATGTAATTTAAAACATAAATTACTTTATTGTTTGGTAATATGAGACTCACATTTTTAATTACCTTTTTTGTAAGTACCTTTAAGTGCATGTCTAGCTTACATATATAAATATAGAGGACGCTATGCAGCTAATTAAATAGCTATTCAGACTTATCCTGGTCAGAATATTAGTCTGACTGTCTTACTTTTGTTAATAAGGACCGAGTCATGATTAGATATTATTGTACCATGATTCTAATTCATAGCACCCTGGCTGTTAATTATTTTTATATGTCTATATGATGTACTTACATGATGTCTTTATTCTTTTGTTATTCTTCTGTTTGTGTCAGTTCGCCAAATATACACCAATTTACAGAGCATTTCCATTTATTTCTAATAACATCTAAACTTAGATTAAGTTTTGTAATCAGGTGACAAATATGCCTGGGAATGAAACCCACACGTCTCATCAAGAAGTTATCTGCACAATTTCATTTCTAGGTACAATTTGAATTCCAGCCACATGACAGGTGTCAGGGAGACGAAGTTAGGTAGTTTATAGTTGAGTTTAGCTGATAATAATAATTTCAAAATAGTTTTTTTTTAGAAAAAAGCTCATCTAATGACTCAACAACGCCCGATGGTAAGCAGTCGGAGGAGGCCATATGTGAAATAGCTAGTACATTATACATGCGACGTAATGCATTAGCCACCACCACCTTGCCTGCTCATAAAGTGAATTTTCACACCTCTTTTGAATGATGTATAAAGAAGGAAATACGAAATACGCATTTATGAAGATTTTATAAGCACTAGACAAGATACATTGTTTATTACGCGTTTGATTATCTTTTTAAAATAAAATAAAAAATGATAATAATTTAGATACTTCGTTACGTAACATTGTCTTCTTATGTGCGTTTGAAACTGATGGTTCTCCGATTTTTCAATCTTCAGATAAAAATTATTCAGAAAAGAATAGTTATCGAAAGAAAATGACAAAATTATTTTAGGGTAAGAACATCTAAGTTTATCTTGCTAGTCGACCAAATACTTTAATTTCTGTATTTTTAATAAATAAATTGATATTGAACTATGTATATTATTTGGGGAAAGGATTTTATAAGCGGAAATTATAATTTGTACTTACTGAGTAGCAGTTACCTTATTCCAATTTTCTTGTAACATTCACTTATCTACTTTATTAAACAATCTCTAAACTATATAACGTTTTAAATTCGAGTAAAGTTTAAGTAACTGTGCTCGAGTCAAGTCAAGTAATGTAAGGTTTTAACTTATTGGAGGATTGAGAAAATGACCCGAAGAATAATGACAATTATAATCTAAGACAGAATAAAATTGTAGAGTACTGGGAACTAAGTTCCTTTATATGATAATACTTTGTCTGATAAATCTGAATGCCTGATGCAAGCAGTAGGAGATCAAATTTAATCATAGCGTCTTCCTCAGCTGTTCATCGCGACACTAGGATTCCCCGTTAACTCAAATGCCCTTCGTAGGAGTGATCTAGGTTCTGCCGGAGCAATTCGCCAAACAGCTCCCAGGCAATTTTTCTTATAACTGAATCAAGATTTTATTAAACAAATTGTAAACCTTATCAAATCTACTAGAAGCTGTAAGTACCTTGCGATGTACCCTGGATGTAATCACATTTTTACATATATTATCCCAACATCGAGTACGTATCACATAAACTTCTCAGATTCCCAAAAATATATTACCCACGACAGAAACTAATAAATATGTATAGTAACTACGATATACTGCCTCTGAGTGTTCAGTTACTTTTTTCAACCAGCATAGTCCCTGGCGATTGGTTGATTGAGAGCCCGGAGACAGTGTTTGATTCCCTTTTGTTTAGTTTAAGTCATGCGAATCAGTTCGTTTCTGCAGTAAATAACAAACGAACATGCGACATTTTGTTAAACGTACCATAGAAAAAATATTTTATCTAAATAAAATAACTTACATTCTATACTATACTATATATTGTGTTAAAACTATTAATTTTTTCATTCATTCAATTCACATTGTTTTGTGAAAAAAGTGAAATTAATTGTTGCGTTCTCCTTGGAGTCCTTGGTATCTTTTTAAATTTTACATTAACATTATAACATTTTAATTTTTTGAACCATGTTTTAAAGACGATTGTAACAGTCTCGCTTGATAATATATTTTATTTTTCGTTTTTGGCTGTCTTTCCATATTATATACACACATATTATATATAACGTTGCTTTGTTTTCAAAAGCTCTCTTTTTGATAACTAAAAATTTCTCTATGGTAGGTTTCTGGATGCGTCAATCAAAATTTTTTATTTCCAGTTCTACCGTGCTTCGGAAGGCACGTTGGGCCAGGTTGTTAAGGCAACCGCTTTCACCCAGAAACCCACATTGAGCCAGCTCGGTAGTGTAATGGTCCAAACTCCTCATGTGTTTTCCCATGTACAAAGACCTGTGCAGGACCAGTGTCCAGGTCTTTCTCCAGCCGTTGATGATGATCGTAATACAAAGGTGCTAACGCCAAAATTAAACTCGGCGGTGAATAAAAGTTGATCCTGAAACTTCAAGATTCAATATAAGTATATAGTTTCGCTTCTAATTTTACAAATGCTCTGATATAATTTTCGTTCATAAAAAATTACATTCTATTTAAGCCTAATATTTGATTGTGAATAAACTATAATTATACAAAACTGGTGCATAATTTCATAATTATAACCATAGGATTTTCTTTATTAAAATTTAAAACATAATAAACACCTACTTTATTACAGTTATAATTTAGATTAAAAAAGACATTAAATATTACGATTAGCTGCTACGTCAACAATATTGAAAGAACTAAACCGCATTATGAGGCTAATAAAATTATAACGACTAAATACGCAAGTTTAATAACATTTTACTACAGTTAACTAGGGAAAGTAATGAATCTCAATGTTTAGGACACTCATTGAGTCTATTATTGGCGTAATTTTGTTCGACACGGACTTAAATTTAAGTTCAGTACTACTCCCATTACAATCTGTTAAGAAAAATGAACGGTGACGCCAGTCAATATTTTTAAAATGCCAACTCTTAAGCATATTTGTCTTATTTAACGCGCGTCATAAAATATACTGTTTAAAAGAAGTCAAAAGTGTCGTCTAAATGTCAATTAGCTTGAAAATTGAAAGAAAATAGCTGCAAGTTAGTTTGCTCAAGTCTAGACAGAGAGAGAGAGAGCGATATGTAAAGCGATTTTGTTTGAAATCAATCCAATGTAGAGAACATTCAATCACAAGACGACAAGTCAAATTATGGTAACCGTCTAGCTTTGCATATAGTATTTGAACTGTTAGTTTTTCATTATCAAGTACCTTTTTTTAATCGGAGAGGTCGAATGCATTTTTTATGTAGTGGTTTGTGGGACTCAAGGGCGTTCCCCCACCACCTGCCACTAGGCAAAAAAAACGAAAATATGGCGAGCCCGAAAATATTTCACCGGGTCGCCGCCTGGCCTGCCGCGGGTTGTACCATGCACCGTTTAAAACCTGTCCGTCATCAGAACCGACAACGGACCGCTGGTCTTGGAGACCGGTCGCCACTGAGCGCAATGCTCCGATGGCCCTAAAAAGGCCTTTTCATATCAAGTAACTACTGTAAGGTTCTCTGATTTTTGTATCATGTTAATTATCGGATAGGGTTATTATGTGAGTGTGCTAAATATATTTTATGGATCGTTTTTATGCGAGTAAACAGAGCGTGCCCATTTAATTGGTAAATGCAGTTTATTTTAACCTCAACAATGAGGTTTTATGCTGGAGAATCCCTATACACTCTTTCTTATGGAATAAATAAATGTGTACGTCTTAAAGTAATGCAAATATTTATTATTATCTAATTATTATGAACGAATAATTTGTTTTATTTTGTTTTTATCATATATATTGTTTTTTTTTATTAATAAACAGCATTCACAATTCATCTTAAGGTCTAAGTGTTAGTTACAGATATCGATTATTGCGTAGCCGTAGTAGCGTAGTAGAAAAGTTAAATTTAATGCTTAAATAGGCAAATTGGCAAACATTTCAATGGCATGTTTATTAAAGTTAGACGCAATGTCTACAAATATATGAAGGTTTGGGAAAAGAAAATTAAAAATATCAGTGAGTCGGTGAAAAGGCGAATTGTGGTGTGGTAAATTATTTTAGCTCGCTTCAATGTGCACAACTGTTTTCAAAAGCTCGTAATAAGTTTGTGAGCTCTGCTCATTACAAACTTTTCTGAATTACGCCCTGGCTCGAACTTCAACTCGGACTCATGTATAATGAGCAGTTTAGCTCTTTTGTTCACTATTTCGACCCACTTGCTCGTAAAGTGTTGAATATTTTTTTCAAGTATTTCATTAATGTCAAAATGAGTCAGGCTAGCAGAACTTAGTAGTAGTAGATACGCTCCGATGTTTCCGTACAGCTCAGTGTAATACAGAGGCATGTCGTCTGTCATTCCAACATTTCCATAATACCGTCATAAATTACATGAATCTACAAGCGGCGATATATAAATGGCGTCTTATAGATACACACACACGTAAAATGAAGCCGTAACGACTGTCGGCATTTCCACTTTACAAGTCAAGGTCAGTTATGAATTGGTTTATAATTTTATAAAATTATTGTCTGAAAGTAATATTTATAAACAAATTTTTTAGTGGTTTTGAAATATAATCACTTACAAAGACTCGAGCTAGTGAATTTTAGACAAATAAAAGCATAATCTAAACGAAAACTTTATTCTTCTTAAGTTACGTTTCAATAGAATTTGTTAAGGGTGACTTAAACTTTTAATCATAAACAAAGTTTACGTAAAATTTTACCTTGATGTATCGGACCAGCACATCAAAGGTTTAATAAGTAGAAAGCTTTTAAGTGATTATTTTCTCATTATGAATCAAGTAGTGGTGGTGGTAACACCTACATTATGTAAGCAACATTCTTAGTTAAAAAACTGTGAGTTAATTACATTACGTTGTAGTGCGGCGAGTAAGGTTGTCAGAACTCAACCAGTATGCTGTTAACAACACGCTACCTCTTAATGTTAACAGAAGTAAGTAAGGTAACCGCATATAATTAGTTATGTGGTATATAACAGCAGTTACTCTTTTAGAGCACTTATCTTTCAAAAATATTTAGGTTCTATATTTGTTTAATAGTTACTAATAAAACTGTAAAGTTTCAAGAGCTACAGTTTATGAATGAAACTGAAGCGTAGGACTATAGGAAGAGTTTTTGGAAGAGCTTTTAAAGTGGGCTTGAAGAAGCGAATCTTAATAAAATAGGCAAGATATTTGAAAGATACGAGTCCTTTAAAGAATCTTTAAAAGTTATGAGTCTTTGAAAGATGTGGGTTCTATAAAGACAGAGTCTTTTAAATAATAGGTACTTCAGGTCACTACCAGAACTACTACCGGCGAAACTTATTACTGGCTGTATAAAATAATATTAAGACGAGTTAATTCAAAACGGAATATGGCACTGAACGGTTTTCACTGTGCACCATGTTTATAAACGAATCAACGTTAAATTTATCGACCGCAATCACGTAATCAGTAAATTTAATTGCAAGCCTGGTTCCGTATGCCGTGGAGGTATTAAATCATCACGTTTGTTTGTGCCATGTGTATACATCACATATAGGACACGTTTGTTATACGTGTGGAAACTCGCAAACAAGACGTTAATATCGATAATCAGGGAACATTATATCCGTTGGTCTAATATATCTGTTATACGGCACGCCGAACAGTAAACTTGGTATCTTAATACGCACATAATAACTTCTTGGTTTTTATTTCTGAATGATCTTTTGTATTACTAATAACTAATCTATCTGTCTATGCTGTCCCAATCTGGTACCACTTACCAACTTATGTTTAAAATTGGATATTTATTTTATTGTATGAATAGCTAAGGAAATTACTAGACAGCGTCTGATGGTAAGCAGTAGGAGGAGCCCAAAGCTTGTGTAGCATGCGAAAACTAGTTCTTGCCGGCCCAAAAAGTGCCCTTTCACACTTCTTTTGTAGGAACTCAAATTGTAGGAAAGAGGGGATACGTGTGCGTGTAAGGAATTCCACACTAATCCTTAGCGACAAAGAAAGCAGTCACCGACCTCTTTGTGCGGACTCAAACATCTTATACTCTTTGTTGAGGCCACTCTGTTCTTTTGTAGGATGGATCCCAGATGTATAGGGGTAACTTCTGTAGCTCTGGTGCACATCAGATATTTATTTCTTGCTTCGCCTGCGATTCTAGCAGTAAGGGGTACCCCTAGTGTCATTTTCAGTCAAATTAAACTGTCTCGAATGAATAACTTCTAAACGCTAAATACGACACGACTAAAACTTACAGGCAACACAGCTATGTGAGGTGACTTGGTGATGCCTGTGGTACCACCAAGATAATAGTGGAATATATCCACTAATAAGATTATTATGTTTTGCTAGCCTCACGTATCGTAGCTCTGCTGCAATAGGGCTTAGCAGATTTATGTATTTCATACAAAATTCATATTTTTTATATAAAATAACAGTAAAAATACTGTTTTAGCACATGTAGCGTTCAGAAAACTGCGTGAAATGGATCAGCAACTCGTGCACTACATATATAGCTACAATTGCTGGTACCGCTTAGCTGCCATGATCATCTCTATGGGAACGGCAGCCCGCGCGGTTTGATATCACGTATATTCGCGGTGAATTTTCCTCAACATTGTCAATATCATTGACATAGATAAGCTCAGCTTTTTTTATATAAAAACAGATAAACTATTAACAATATTTGAGTGAACCCTCTCTACATTTCTATTAGCCTTATCTATGTAACACTTTAGAGTTAAAGTGATCAGTTTTAATAGAATTCCGTTTATTTAAGCGAGTGGCAATATTTGTTTACACATATCCGTAGAAAATTTATTTTAAGATAAGTAATAAGTTCCATGTAGATAAGTCCCATGTAAATAGGATTTTGTTTACCTCTACATGTTATAAATTCTAATATAGAGAATCTATATCTAAATCTCGAGGGAGGTAGACGGGATTGAATCAAAATAATTTGAAACATACTCAACAGAGTTTGCTTGTTGCTTGCTTTTGATTAGTTGCATATTGTTAGCTACTTCGAAGAAGTAGGAATATTATTAGGTACTATAATAATTAGGTAGGTATAATATTAGGCTGATAGGTATATTTTTAAGGCCTTTTGTTTGAATGTCATTGATAAAAATTGAAAATTGTCGACTTTCGACGAACCAAACGAAGCTGATGAAATTGAGCAGCTCATGTGGTTCGTCTAGAATATTTTTTGTGGAAGCAAAAAATCTAAACTCACATTTGGTTAGGCCAGGGGTCACATGCGGCCTTTGGATTAGAATTTGCGGTTCTTTAGTTCCATACACAAACATTTTTTTGTTATAAAAAAATCATGTTGCCACACAAAAGCCACACAACGATTATTGCTTATCATCAGGTGGTGCCGAGGCATTTGCTGTGCTTTATATATTTAAAAAAAAAATCGACTTGCTTTATATTTTCTAATTTTTTGTGTAAAACACAACTTATATATCTTTTTATTCATTAGAAATATTGATATATATAATATATCAATAATATATATATTATGATATATTATATTGATATATATATAATATATCATATATATAATATTGATAATATTGATATATATATCTGATTAGTTTATTTTAACAAAAACCTTTATTTATGCAAGTAATATATAGTCGTATATCTATAAATAGTCGACAAGAAGAACTTTTTTGACTTTAAAAAAATTAAATTTTGTCATTTAAAATTTTAGGGTTAGGCATTTGGGTACACGATGAATGATGTATTGTCAGCAATATTATTTTGTGATCACAGGTAACATAATATGGAAGATAGAAGAACATAGTGTATATACGAAAAACATTGGCTGATTCAGAGTTTAAAGAATCTTTTAAATAATTTCTAAGATATTTAGAATATGAATTGAGATAATATGCAGTATTTTCTATAAAATTGGCTTCGTTTCCCTGCTGAAACCAAACCGCTATAATAGCTCTTTTAGATGTCAACGTGCGTTAATAAACGACGAATTTCGCATTTTCTTCAGTCTGAGTAGAATCGCTGAATATGAATATGTGATAGATATATAGTATATTACTGAGGTTACACAAAAAATGTGGCATTTGATTTTTTTCTATTTCCTTCTTTATTTAATATATTTCACAATACACAGAAATTCCAAGCGATTTCCTGTTATTGATGACACTTAAAATAATCCAGTTTGTTATAGTATTTTGGCGTCGACAGCTTATTCTGTTAGTGTTTGTTTGTATGTAAACAACTGCCTACTAACTAGGGGATGTAAATTCGTGAGTCATATAAAAATATAATAAATTATATTCTGATGTTGAAAAAAATAAACAAAAAACCGTAACAGCGGCGAAATCACCATTTCTAGAAAAGTGCAAAGACAAAAGAACAAATCTAACTAAAATTTAAAAACGATTACATTATTTTTGTTGGTCAAAATTATTTGCATTGCATATTCGAGTGATCGGAGCAAATAACCTTCAATCACAGCGACATGGTTATTAAATCCATTATAAAATGAAACGCATATTATATTTTTCTTTACCGGCATTAGTAACTTTACCAAGTAACCTCTGTGCTCTACTTCAGTCTTTAAAAAAACACAATACATTTATATTTTTAAATTTATTAATATATTCACATTGATTCCCTATACTTTAAAGCATAGAGGTAGGCGTTGTTAATGATGTTCATTATAAAAGATAATCTCTCTACGACGAAATAGATCCAAATAGGAAGAACAATATTATAAAATTTAATTTAAATTTCACATTATGTCAGATATATGTAAATTTCCCTGAATGAAAAATCCATTAATGAAATAACCTAAACTATAAGAGAGAAGTACTCTAACGATGATAATCTCGACTAAAATCCAAAATTATCTTCATTATTTCGCCTACATAGAAAGTTTTACAAAAGTTAAGGGATCATGTTACCCGAATGTTAGGTTATCATGTTATTCCAAGTATAAATAATATATATATAGAATGTGATATAGCAATGGTTGTCCTTGTTATTTGCTATTTACAACATGATTCGTGTATGTTTTAAATATATATAAAAAAGTTTAATTCACGAGAATTTCTAAGAAAAACCTCGCCGAATTATGTGGAACTCAAGGGTAGTGTTATTTATAAGAACAGCGTATTAAAAAGGAATCAGGCACTGTTTACTTCAGAATTTTTCAAACTAATCCATCAGATTTTATTATCATGCTGAGATTTTATGGATAAATCCAAAATTGGTAAGATGATAAGTACTACTCACATAGATAAAAAGTATTTTAAAGTATGTCATGGTAGACTAGATAAAGTTTATGTAAGCACTGTGTATTCCGTACCTGTTAAAATGCTTCCTGAAGATGCCGCTAGTGCAGTAGAGAGCGATGGGGTTGACGCAGCTGTTGAGGAACGAGAGACAAAACCCCACGATTCTAAGCGAGTGCCACCATCCGTTGTAGTCCTGTTCAGCCGATGGGCTGGCGGAAGAATATACAAAGTTATTGGAATATATAATAAAGATAATAATTAGACGATTCCTAAAGTTACTTTTAAGGTTTTGTATAAAAATAATAATTATTATAAACGATGCGATTGTGTGTGTGTGCGTTCTTGTGTAAAAGAATATGAAATAAGATAAATTTAAAATAAAATTAAGATGTTAAAGAATAGTATATATCTATGTAGATGTTTGTTATATGCACACTGCGTCCATTATTCAATTTACAGGGATATGTGAATTCTGTTTGTAGAAATTTCGTTACATATAAGCAGTACCGTTGCAGTCTATTGTTTTATGTCATTTTTATTAAAACCATTTATGTGTACATAAGTATATAAATAAGAAAATGTTCCACCTGATGGAAGAGATAATCTATCGTCTAATGACATCAGCAATACCAAAAAATAACTTTATTTCTGGATTCATTATACTATCTATGTACATATAGCGATAGGCTTACCGCATTTTTACCAAGTGACCTCTGTTTTATTTAGCAAAAAGTGTGATTCGATAAGATCAATATTTTCTTAAAACTCCTTTGTCATATAGTGTGGCAAAAATATTATTAATAAATCATCGTTGAAGAAATCTATGCAACGCGGCCGGATTATATATATAATTTGTTAGTTAAATATATAATATAATTTGTCAAATTAAATTATCATCGATCTACATAATGATATAGTGTAAAAGCTTAAAACACATTATTAGGAGAAAGAAGATAACGGAAATTAAAGATAAATCCTTGTATAAAATACGTATCGATCGGACTCGCATGGCGTGTGTTGTCAGTGGAAGAAGGCAGAGACCCAAACCTAATTATATCACTTGAAACATGAATTTTCAAATTACGAAATAATAATGATTCTGAAATCCTTTCTTCTAGGAAACGAAATCCCAAAATCATCTGTGAAAACGGTAACTGGAATGTTAATTAAGTAATACCTTTTAGCTTTGAGTAGACTAAATTATTATTCTGGGTAAATATTGGATTACTTTAATAAATTTTTGTGGATACTCACACACATAAACCGCACAAAAATATTATGGTTTGGTAATATATATAGATATAGATATTGCAAAGTGCTATATGTAGCGTTTTGAGTGTTGTAAGCGTGCGTTTTTTGTGTTTTCTTTGCACCATAGTTTAGATTTTTTTTAAAATAACTAACAACATAATAAAACTTGATTTTACGTATTATAAATGATATTTAACTTGGTTAATAATACAAAATCATTTTTATTTTTATTATATTACAAAAAAACAAAATAAATATACAAACATTCATGACTCGTAAGCAAATATTCGTACTCATTATACAAATACATGCCCCTGCCGGGATTCGGACCCGCAACTTCTAGCTAAGTGACAGGTGTACTGATCACTCGACCAGATGGCCGATAAAGTATAAGTGATACTTTTTTATTTCTAATTTGGCATTGAAAAGAAACTACTTATTTTAATTCCATTCTTTTTATCTTTGCCAACTTATTTGAATGTAATCTCTTGATAGTTAAGCTTTAAGTCGGATGAAAGAAAAGCAGGCCTGTATTTTCATTTGTCTCTTCACCACTAAGTATAACTTGCCTAGAGGCTAAAAACATTGGGATTGAAATATTAAAATACACTTGCTATTTTATTATTTGCTTAATCTTTCATGAATTAATGAAAGATCTCTTGAATGAAGAGATGTTTCGCTAAAACAGGTCATGTTGTGTGGTTGTGTACTATGGGACGGTTTCATTATATCATCTTTTATATAAGTCGAAAATACACACAAAAAGAGGTCAGTTCAGCGTGAAGTACGTTGTTTTTTTTAACTAATATTGTAGTATGTTGTTGTTGTAGTGGTATAATTATAGAGCCTTAAAAAATATATGTCTTATGAAACTTCTAATGCGGGTTCTTAATATATTGCTCAGATAATAAGCGTCTATTTGTTTTGGATTCCACTAATTCTAGTAATTAATAAAAAACTCTAGGGATAAATAATTTTTTGTTGACACAATCTCCTTCGCAAGAAATAGAAAGCTAAATTTCCTAGAATTATTAATTAATTTAATTGTAAGTTGTAGGAACTACTTTAATTAACATTCTGTTGCCCCAGACCAGCGTATTCCAAAAGATTATAAGTAACATCTGATTTTACAAACTACGTCAACTTACACAAGCATGGAAAGATGACTTCGACATTAGGGAATTCGAATAGTTGTATTGATTAACGAGAAGTTTCACGTTTGCGAATCTCTCAAGTGCTAATATGGAGAACTAAATATAGTGGAGTATTATTTATAAATAAAGTTTGGTTAACTCCACTATACTTGAAGATAAACTATAACATTATATTTTTAATAATATTTTATTAATAATATCTTGTATATTCACTAATATTTGAAAAGTTTCTCAAAACATAACGAATTTCATAGCTTTAAAACTAGAAATAAAAATAAACTTCACACTTTAGCCTTGAATGGAAATGTATATTTTTGATGTCGAGAACTTTTCGAAGATGACGAGGCCTTTTATTTTGTTAGTCGATTATTGCCTATTAACTGAACAATCACCAATTGTTAAGTTACATGGTAAGACATTGCAATGACGCCAAGAACGCATAAGAAAATTAACTTCAGAAGCTAAGCAGAAACTAATTATCTTTATTTTTCAACTTTATCAGAGAGTAGGTCATTGGAGCCACCAGGAGCCCTGCCAACGCCGTATCTATACTCGGCGTTCACTAGTTATTGACTGGTGGTTTCTCATGATGTAGTTGCAATTCGGCACTCAGATTTTTGCGGAGCGAGTAGGTTGTCACCAAGTGGAACATTCGGTCCACACCAGTGAGCAGCTAGCGAGTGATTCGGTGACGTTACGTAGCTGATATCGTAAACACATATCCATTAAGTCCATTGACGCCCACTCCTGGATATAGGCCTTTCCCCCAAAGATCTCGGCGATACCCGCATTCAGCTGTTGCTGGTCTAGTATGACCTTCATACTCAGTGTGCCAATGTGTGCGTTTATGATGATTGATATGCAGTTGTTTTTTATGTCATTATTTCCATGCCTAACAACCTATTTGAAACAGGTTGTTAAAAGGAAGGGAAACTTACTAATAGTAGAACCACATCATAAACACATGTGAGGGCAGGAAGCAGGCGGCGAATACCAGGACGAACGCCAGCACAGTGAGGGCCACCTTCCTCCTTGCTCGCATCTGGACATAAAATATCAATGTAATAAATTGGTTGGGTACATTTGTCGTGGTACAGTTATCTTTAACTTATGGCCATTGATTTGACTTAAAATTAGTCTAGATAATTAGGGTACTTAAAATGTTTTATAACGGATTTTGAAATGGACAATTTCCTGTTGGATTGATAAATCTCCTTCACATGTTCCCCAATGGCATTAGAGTTTTGACATGTTACGCGAGTAATCGGTGGATCTCTTGCTGATGTGCAGCGAAACTTACTTAGCCCTTGATTGATGCAAAATCTCGAGGTTAGAGATTGAAAACCAGAATTGCTGCCAGAATCTTTATCCACATTGCATCTTGCATTGCATTCATTGAATTTAAATTTAAATAAAATTGATTTACCCCTTTTTCTCAAAAACCAAAGAAATTTTATAATTTTTACAAGCATATAAAACGCGCTGCAAACTGCACAAAGGTCTTCCTTTGGTACAGATGGCTACAGAGAGTTTAGCTCAAAAACGAAATAATAAGAGTGGATATTGACAGTTTCTGACGTAAATTACGACATTAGATGATGTCATGAACTAACAAAAATATGCCTTCTACAAAATTAGCTGCCCATTAATATACTTTATAATAATTTAATGCTAAGAATGGAAAGTGGACGATGTACCAATAAAAATTTCATTTTTGTTATTTTTTAGCTGGCATCAAAAACTTTTATATTCATCTTTTACCTATGAATAATGTGGTTTTGACATTTTATTGATTTTAAGTAATTATTTTAATTGTTAACGCCTTCCAGGTTTAATAACAGACATTTTACTTTAAACAATAGCACTTTGCTGCACTTTGCATATCATCATGTGATGTCAAGTTATTTGCTCAGTATTTCATAAAAAAATAATCATAAATTGTAACAAATGTTTATGACTGTACTAGTTATTCCAGGAAACGTGATTGGTAAAGCCCACAGGCTGCGGCGTGCTGCAGGGTTCTATCCAATTATAGTTGGAAAAGGTTTTAATTAGTAGATGATAATAAACGTTTATCTAGAAATAGTTTTGTCGTGGAGTTGTACAAATCGAACAATGTTGCAGTAATTGAGATGTTATTTTATTAGTAGTTATTGAAGTTGAATTAATTAATATCCATCACATTTTAATATTAAGGAATATTTAACTATCATCTTTTATTTACGTAACTGAAATTAAAGCTGATTCAACAGTACCAATTTTAGTAGGTACGTTAGAATATTAAATTCGGCAGTTAGTCCAATAATAATATAATAACTATGACGTCAATTTGTAAATGGATGGACGTCGTTATCGTTACGATTTCGATTCGATTCGAAAATAGAACAATTTTCGTGTTTAGAAAGGGGATACGTTGTAATAATAATGAATTCAATTGAGATTGTCAGACTTACGCGCGAAACTAAAAGCAGGAAGAGGCCATCTTTTTGAACCATTTTGAAATCAGAAATCAGATATTCACCGATTAGCCTGTAGAATTATCTAACTAAATTATTAAATATACAATTATATTATTTTACCTGTCTCTGTGTGCCTTGCATCTCCCCTGGTACGTTCTGCGTGCTCAGTACCAGATGCCTGGCCATCAGCACGTAGAAGAGAGCGATAACAGCTAGAGGCAGCGTGTAGTACACCAGGAACCGTATGAGCACAATTGTTTGGGGATAGTTCTCACCCCATTCGGGTGGATACGGATAGCAGACGAGGAACTGTAAAATATATAAAAAATATTTTTTTATATTATATAATTGAAAAAAACTCATGCTGGGCCTCCAAACAGTTTTGTTTAAATGGAGGTTTCTTTTGCTAATTATTATATTTAAAGCAAAATTTTCTGATTGAAATACATTATTCATATTATTATTTTGGATATTATGTATTTTTGTCAGCATATAGCTGGTTTAAAATATACTTTCTTGTATCAAGTAAGAACAGCGTGTGATGTAGATAAGACAGGTTAGCCAGTCGTGCCTGGATAGGTAAGAATAACGATCTTTCTCGTTTCTGCCATGCCTGTAGCCCCTAGATAGAGAAGTTTAATTATAGGCCAAAGAAGATACCACATGACCTTTATAAGTTATTACGAGGAGGAAGCTTACATTTCTCATCTTAAAAATCTCATCGCACCTGGATAGTCAGTAAGGAATAGAGTTGATGGATGTGAATCGGGCCAAATTTACGGATTTGTTCTAAAAGCTGCAAATTGGAATCCACCATAGTAATTACGTTAAATTATTCATAATGTTTGACTGAAGTACTTGCCCCTTTTCAATTCCAACAATAGAATGGAATTGCTTTACTTAAATGAAAATTTTAATAGTTATACGTCCAGAAACGTTATCATCTCTTAACGTTTCACTTAGTATTTAATCTTAAATGTCAAGATTTCAATATGAATAGTACTATTCGGAACTGCTGTCACTAATCGACATAGGATATCTAAAGTGGTTCGCCACAAGAAGTTTAATCATAGGTTAGGGCATTTTCAATTCGAGGATATCCCTTTTTGGATTTCACCAAAATTAGGTAGTGATATGGCCTAGGCGTTTATAAGATTGAATAATAATTTGACAATTCTAATTTGACACCTTCTCCATTTAAAATACACTATTCAAACAAGTGAAAAAACTGTTATAGACAGTAATCAGGGCACTACAGTCGTCGTAGTCTAAATCAGTGGTTAAAGGCAAAGAGCTACCTGAATACTTAATATTACGCTAAAAGCATTAAGGATAAAGTAATTTAGACAACGAAAAGACACAATTTCGTATGAAATAATTTGGACCGATATCTCTGATTTGATTTTGGTGACTACGGTACAAAAAATTGAATGTTCAAATATTCCTGTGAATGTAATTTTTTAAGAATCGCAAAATAAGAGAAATAATGGTTGCCTCGGAATCAGCAGGACTTTTAAGCCAAATGCTTTTTGTCATTACGTACGATGTTAATCCCGGCAATTTATTAAATTGTTCGCAGACTTATCTTAGAAAACTTTTTTGCATCTTTTGGTTTTAAAACGTTTAGTGTAATACGCATGATCCTCTTAAGCTGTTTTTCAATAAAAATCTACTAGTGGAATGTTTTGATCAGGACGTGTTAAATTTTAACATACTCCCGACGTAGTCCTAAACATCAAAATTCTACGCCGCGTAACCACAACTATCCATAGATAGATTATTATTGAAACTCAGAAACTGTTGTCACATCTAAAACTTTTTTATCAATCAAAAATAGTCAATATTGCTAAGAAGTGCATATGGGCGCGCCTACACATTTCAATTATTTTTTAAGTAAAATAGCGCCATCTGTTGACAACTTTTGTTAAATTAGATTTTAATTGCTGTTAACATATAAATGTTAAAATAAATATCAATAACATATAAAATGTGTTTTAAAAATAATTATAATTAATTTTATGCATTTTAAATATTCTTGTGATCTTTAAAAACATTGTTATAAATATTAATATTTTGGCGCGCCTATTTTATCTGCCCTTGTTGTTAGTTTTTAGAATTAAATCTAATTACAGCTTACATATTAAAGTTGCAAACCAACTGTGTTTAAAATGTGTTTATAACTTATTGGTATAATTATATTTATTTATTTTGCCGAATTTTGAAACTGATTCTTAAACCAAACACGTTACTGATCTTGGGTATAAATAGTGTTACCGCCGCCTTGTTTGACATTGCTGTTTCAATCTCTGCCACGAAATATTGTGTTGTACTGTATTGGGCCGTGAATTTAAAGTAAAGTAAAAGTGTTGTAATACTGAGGACTCTTATTTATATCGATTATGGAGGAACTCCTTGGCCACGCGCCGACATGCACTTCCATAATATTGTAAAGGAAATTAGAATAGCTACGTTCCATTTTACATTGAGCTAGTAATCTTACAAGTGTAAAGAGCAAGCTCCAAATCCTCGAACCGTTTCTAAATTTAACGCATTGGATTCGGCCACGTGTATAGGTCACGATATGCCTTGTTTCGTCACGATCGGTCATTGATATCTGGAGCTGATAGCTAGAGTGACCACGTTTAGGTCGTTCATTTTGACGATAAAGGGATGTTAGTCGTGATAAGAAACTCTGTAGTGGGTTAAAAAAACAGAAATAAATCTTACTTTATTGCACAGAATTTAACTGTCCTGTCGGCAATGGGCTTTATCTGAACATTAATTGCCTATCTATTACTGCGTGAAAAAGATAATTATCATAATAACGTTTTAATAAAGCAGCGGTCTATCTAAAATAAAAATCAAATAAGTTCTTTGTCATTACTATTGGAGTTGCTATTGACAATACTAATGAACTTGATTTTGCCTAAGACGTTCATTCGCTTGCCATCAGGTTCACTGAACATATGTTTTTTTTTCAATCAGAATGCAAAATTGACGTTCCGTGCTTACCATGAACATAAGCTTAGGGTGTATTGATACTTAGCAGGGCTCACTCACCTTGCGGTAGATTTGGTCGCATCCTAACTTACCTATATGATGAGTATTTATTTTCGCTTATGATAAAGAATATTGATTCTGCGTAAAGATGTGTTTTATTTCTTTAATTCGCTCACCTGCTTAGTGGGGTTGACAACGAAACTTCTGACATAGGATCCAACGTACGCGGGAGTGGCCAATAGTGCTGCTAATATCCATATACCAATGGCAGTAGCCACTGTCAGCCTGGTCGCTCTCTTGCTGCCACCTGTGAACAATGCAATGACAGAAATAATCTCTTAGTATGCAAAACACAAATGGTTATTAATAGATGAATCTTTAAAAACAATTCATCTATATAAGTGCTCGTTGGCGCAGTGGTTAAGTTGTTAATCAAAATTTGTTATTTGGAGCTCGTTATTTGGTCCCGGTTGTTATGGCAACCGCTTTGATCCATCAATCTGTGTTGGGCCAGCATGCTGGTGTTATTGGCCCAAACTCCTCATTTGTTTCCTCTCCTGTCGTGGTACCTATATAGGTGGATGGATAATCCCATCGATGTTAATGCCCAAATTAAACTCCGGCAGTCAAATACATTCGATCGTGCAACTTCAAGGCTCAACATCATGAAGCCCCTCTAATTTCAAATTATTAAAGTTAGTGTGTGTGTGTGTATTTAAATTAGGAAAATATTCATTTTAAACCAACTCTAATTTAGGGAGACGCCTCTTAAAGGGTATTATGTAAGACAAGATACTTCGTATTATAAATTACAAATCCTGGCTTAAAACGGTAAAACGGATGCCGTCTCTATTTACCACTATGGATGAATATGAAAAAGCCTCACTTTTAAATCAGGACTTTAAATCTACTTACGTTTTAAAATAGGACAGTCACGTGCAAAAGTCTTTATTTTCGGGTATTACCACAACGATTATTTAAATGATATCAACGTGCATGATTTTTCACCAACTTTATAACATAAGGTCCACTTCGATCTAATTTTATATAATAGTTAACCTTGATTATTGCACTACTATCAAAAGCCGTCTTAAGTTCTTAAGACATTAAGTTGGTAAAATACCAGTTTTACCCACCAACCCTCATTGTTTTTTTTTTAAAAGCAAATGACTCGACCACACCTGATGGTAAGCAGTAGAGGAGTCCATATGTGAAGATAGCTAGTGAAGCATGCGACATATTGCCCTAGCCATCCTCACCTTGCCGGCCCAAAAAGTGCTATTTCACGCCTCTTATAAAGGAACCCATGTTATAAGAAGGAGGGAATACGTGTGCTGGTAAGGAATTCCATGCTCTAGCTGTGCGACAGAGAAAGGAGTCACAAAATCTCTTAATGCGTAAAGTAGACGCGGCTACAGTGAAGGAGTGACTCCGTAGACCAGCACGCGTACTCCTTAGTAGGAAAGGAGCGTGGTGACATTATAGCCTAAAATCCCCATGTGTTTCTTCTATATAGGATGGTGTGTGCCCAGTAGTGCGACTTATACAGGGTGTTGATGATGACAAGTTTGTGTTATAGATACAAAGAAATATAGAAAGCAATATGTACATAAATTTTGGACATTTTTAAATAAACGTTCAATCATCTTGAGCAATTATTAGTACTCGTCATACAAATATCTGCCTCTAGCGGGCTTCGAACATGATATCACTGATTAAGAACGCAGAGGAACTCTCCACTTGACTTGGCCGTCTAAATGTAGATGATTAATGTGTCAAAATTCAACGCCTCGTAAAATCATAAAGCATCAGTGAGCAATATCCGCCAATATAGCGCCTTGCAAATAAAAATTGCAATATATTCTTTAGTAAAGCTTTGAAATAATAAATAATAGATTTTCTGCAAAATGTCTTCAACATCGGAACCTTTCAAATGATCTACCGCAAGACTTATTTGTCATAAGTTTTCTTTCCATTCAAATAACAAGTTCTCCAAAGGCTTTCAAAGAATTAACTTTATTTATAGTCTGGCTTCAAGTTGGAACAAAGTTATAAAAAATTGTTCAAGTTGGGATTCCTTCAAAGACCCAAGTAATTATGTCTGAACTACCTTCCTCAGTGCGCTAAGTATCAATATTATTTTTACGTAGTAGAATTTGTAACACAACGCTGTATTCAGTATTTTAATAATATGTCTTTGTTACTACTTTCTATTTGTATTTATATTAACTGATGTGCAATAAACAATATACTATCTATCTATATATCTAGCTCGTATTTCTCTGATATATGGAATATGCTTAATGATTGATAATAATATAATAAAGTTTTTAAATGTCATATCGATTAGAAATAGAAATGTATCACTTATACTATAATGGCTATCTGGTCGAGTGGTCAGTGCCCCTGTCTAGTCAGCCAGAGGTCTTGGATTGAAATCCTGGTAGAGGCAGATATTTGTAACATTAGTACGAATATTTATTAATGAGTCATGGATGTTATTTAGTATATTTCTGATATTTATATTAATATAATTCAACTTTATTTTTATTTTATTCGTATTATTAATTAATAATTAACATTAACATTATGTTACAATGTAATACCGACTTAAAGTTATCACTATTGCCTTTAATTACATTTGTTTGTTTTTCTCATACATATTCCCTGTTATGACGATTTAAAAGAACTTAGTAAATGAGTCTATTGATTATCTTAGTGATATTTTGACTTTTACTTTGACTTTGAATATAATATTAAGGCTGCCGTCAGGAAAGGTGCCTAAAAGACTGGCAGCATTGCCACGTTGTATGGCAAGGCTGATCCGTTTGATTTTTCCAGCAGTTGACATTCTCGCCTGATCTGACGATGATGATGCTGATAAACATTATATCAGGGTCAACGTCATCAGAAATTTAGTATTTCTGTAATATTCATAAATACTACTATTATTTGTTCTTTGTATTTTAGTTTCCATATAACAAGCTCTTAACTTGATGATAAATTTGGGCTAGATAAAGGTCAATTTCTTAACAAACCAAGGTTTGACATTTGGTCAATAGATGGCGTTGTCACTTTGGAGCCCATTTCTACAAGGCGATGTTAATAGTTTTTGGAAATCACTACTCTTGCATATTGATTGTTTATTAGTATCAGCATTGAGTGTGTGTTTGCATAAGTACATTATGAAATTGCTTTTTAATGTTGTATTATGTAAGAGTGAGCGAAATATCTTAATAGATTAATCACCAACGGAATAAAGCAGTGTTTTATGTCATGGACAGCTTATTGAAAACTCAACGAAATGAAGGATTCTGTAGTTAATTCCAAACGAAGTGAAAGATTATGGTATCCTGAATTAAGCGAAGGATTTAAGTCTGCGCAAGGTTAAGGCAATTTTATCCCTGAGGAGCATACTCTGCTTTATATACTTACTATGTGGTAAACGAAAGAAATTAAAAAATTACATGTTATGTTAGAAACGTTAGTACAGTTATGTAAAATTAAGGTGATGTTTTTATCGGCCTAGTTTTTTATTATATTTTTCATCGGATAAATTCTCTTTGATGTCACGAATTTGATAATTAAAATCTCCTAGGGCTGAGGAAGTTTTACCTGGAATAACCTTACTTTTTTAGGAAACTCAAGATTTTATTGACATTTTAGCGATACAAATTTAAATATCATATTTATCCTTGGGAACTTCAACACAACTTAATCTCCCTTGGGCTCAATAGTTTACATAAAATTGAGAATACTTGACATGTAATGGATGCACGTGGTGTATGGAATTACATAATATATTTATTAAATTACTATATATTTATCAACAGTTTTTTCAACAATTGATGGTAGAGTAATAAATCAATATCAACTCTAAGATTTAGTAGAAGATTCATATTGAATATGAGATACTTCAACTATGCTCGTTGAAATTATGTTCGTGTGTTTAATATTCGCTACAAATTAGATCATTTCAGGCGTGACGTGTATGTAAATTGTACGATACATTTGAAGATGGTTTAGAATATTGACTTCAAATAGCTTAAATCAACTGAATCATGAAAATTGGATGATACGCTTGTGTGGTTTCCGTTAGTATTTATTGGCTGGTGCTTCAGCATGGATGGTATCATAAATATACTAGTAAAAAGTAAATACAAATAAATCCTTTGATTTCTAGCTGGTAGTAATTTCTATAGTGTTTCATGCAAACACGTCCTCCTATTTTCGATTGTCTGTTTGATCTATTCGTCCAGACCCTAAAGCCCTTGGTAATACGGTTGAAGGTCGTATTTACCCAACAGCCGACTATTTACCATTCTGGGTGTATTTATCACCACAAAATCAAATAACCTGGATAGGAACTGTGAGTTTGATCGACTGTTTATTATCGATCCCGTAATAAATTAGGGGATTGTTTGCTCTCCTCGAGGCAACAGTGTTTTTGGTAAAATAGCCAAGGGTGCGTACAGATAATATAATATATTGCTCATATTGTTTTGTAAAAGTTTGGCAAACTTTGAAAAAATTTAATTGTGGAGTTCAGAATCATAGTCTAAATTTACATAAAGCACATCTCGTTCTGTTACTATATTTTTAAAAACCAATATTACGCAAGGTGGAATCAATTTTTAGGCTTGAATAATAACGTCTTAAAAGCATCTCGTTATATACCTGTCAAAATGGTTATGCTTTTATTGAAATAGTTATTGCTATCGTTTTCCTATAATGAAATGAGAAAACTGAGTTATTGAACTTAAATTTAGATATAAAATGGAACGTGAGAGGCTAATTTTAGACCAATACAGAAGGTACTGATAAGAAAGAGACTGTGTAAGAAAGCTTACTACAAAGTCAAAGTCAAAAATAACTTTATTTAAATAGACTTATTTACTAAGCTCTTTTAAATCGTCACAACAGGGAATATGTATAAGAAAATAAATAAATATAATTATAAAGGCAATAGTCATAATTTTACTGGGTATCAACCGGGCATTTACTAATTGTCCCAGTTATAGTATTTAAATATGTACTAAATAAATTGTTAGTTTTAATTTTAAAATAATACTTATTTTAAAATTAAAAATAACACTAGTATGCATATTCCCAATCAACCCTACTACCGCTTCGACGAATTAGTAGCTGCAGAGAAGAAGCGGCGCAAGAAACTCTCAGCCTTTAGTATTTATAATGACATTTACAAATCAATTATGTCATTATGTATTAGTATTATAAACATATACATGTTTTGTTTTACAGTGCATTAAAAAATATATTTTTAAATAGTGCAAAATATAATAAATAAGTGCAGAGAAGCAAATTATAGTGGCCACAAATTTTTATCTTTAAAATAATCTTCTACAAAATTAGTGATAATCTAAAAGATACTAAAGCGTGGAAGAAAATTATCCAGTGAGTTAGTCTTTATATTTGTACTATTATGTATAGTACAAATATAAAGATCATCAACATGAAATTACATAAATAATTTGTCTGTATCATTGACAAATATTTAAAAGCTGAAGTTTTTTTGCCGCTTCTTCTCTAACGCTAAAGTATTTGTCGAACAATATTGTCGGCAGAATGCCAACGCAATAGTATCTCGTGATTCCTGGTTATTAAAGGTATTAAGGAGGTAAATTAGACCATCAAACTATACAACTTTGTCTATAGGACCAACAGCACAAAAAAATTGCTGTTCCATACATAAAATCAATAATTACTCAATCGAAATCATTAGATTGCTCTATCTTAGAGAAAATTGTTCTGATTAATGATGTTATGCATCCCCTTACGTTTTAAATCTCATTTCTATAACACTCTGTATAGTGGATGGCTACCGAACTCTCCACAGTTCACCGAATCTTGTTTCATAAAAATCAACAAAAAATATTTTTCTGAATCTCAAATTCCATAACGTAATCAATTATGTTTCTATCCTGCTGTAAACCTTTATAAACATACCTACCTCTAAAACAAAATTTATTTTCTCTAACTTTTTCAGAGTCATTAAGGAAAATGCAAAATAAAGAACACATTGACGAAACGTGTTTTGTAAGAAGTACTTGGGGTGAATTATGGAGCGCCGATGGTTACCGACGTATTACTATCAAGTTAACGATTCGAATACTCGAAAAAAATATCGCATGAAAACATAGGAAGTCTTAATTCAGCAACGGAACATAATGTTAAAATGGGCATGTTAATGTCCCATATTAGTAAACAGCATTTATATATTTAAGCATGAAAAAGTAAACTCAATGTAATTCTAAAATAACTTTGTTTTCTTAAAGTATGATGAAATATCGCTTTATTTTCATTTGTGATCCCAAATGACTAAAAATAATTTTCATTACAGTTAAAACCTAGCTGTATACAGTATAAAGACATTTTCAACAAATGACTGTAGAATTACGAATACATTCAAGATCCATATTTTGTTTACTTTAGTATGAAATATAAATAGATCTCTAAACACTGGTATACCTAAAAGCTACGAACAATGCTATATTTTCTTTTGTAATATCCCTAACCAATGAAAATATGATTCATTGAATACCCATCTCATCGTCAAGGAAAGGACAAGCCACATTCAATATATCCAACTAATTTATCACTGGAAACTCTAATAGAACAACGATTTGTCGTATTTATTGCTTTAGGCATTTATTTCTTATGTTCAGGCGACATTGTTAGATCGCAAGAGTCGAAAAAACAAGCAATCTTTCCCACTAATTGCTTTCCTATTTGTGATCCTGCTTATAAGTGTGATAAATAACAGTTAATAAAATGGATAAAAATCTTTTATTTCTTAATCACTTATCACATAAATTACATGTGATAAGTGATACAACAGTCCTAGATAGTAATAACTGTGGTAATTCAATTCACATTTAATATACTTAATTCTTATATACTGTTAACTCTTCTAGGAATAAAGCATGACTAACTCAAATTTTGTCTGTTTTCAAAACCAGAGTGCTAGAAATACTACTCCAGCGTGAACACCAAATAGTTAATTAAACTTGGCACAGTATCTTCGAATATAATAGCACAGCATCATTAACCTCCCTCACTAAATCCTCCATTTCTCAGTTTCGTAATGATTGCATTTAAGATGAATTAAGTTTTACTAGTGTTTACTTAGCCACGGACAAGTTTCAAGAATTGATCCTCTCCCAGGCTTCGTCCATTTGTATAATCACTGCGAGAATTTCCGATCCTACTAATGAGTGTTCTAGCTACGGAATCATTACTTTAACATAATATCTGTATACCGTATAGACAATAGAACTTTATTAAAGTAGAAATTGTTATTTAGTTACACAAATTCGATACGTATATGGATATATACGTACATTTCTATAGCATTATAGAAATGTATTTTTTTTACGAGGAGGCATCCATTTACGGACCTACCCGCCACTAGCTAAGCGACGGGCGTGTGTGGGACTCACTCAGTACCTCAATAGAGCGGCACTGAGAATACCCACTAAAACTCCCCGGTAACTCCATTGCCCTTCACGGGGGTAACCTGAGTTCTGCGAAGCATTTCACCAGGTCTATAGAAATGTAAAAGTGAAATAAAATAATTATTTAAAAAAACTTAAGTTAAGTAGATTATGGAAATGTTGCGTTAAATTTCACGGAGAAATGAATAAATGACCCGAAATGAACCCTGTTTTTTTTAATAAAAAGCACAGCTCATGACTTGATACCGTCTAATGGTACACGGTAAGAGGCAGAATATGCGAAGATACCTAATGCAGCATGTGAAACACTGCCCTTGCCACCTGCATCGGGCCCAAAAACTACCTTTCACGTTACTATTGAAGGGACCCATGTTATATGGAGGTGGGTACGTGCGCCGGTAAGGAATTCCACGTTCAAGCTGCGCGACAAAGTAAGAAGTCACGAAGTCGTTTGGGTAAAATAGCAGTGGAAATTGTGACTGAGTGACGGCGACCGGCACGCGTGATGATGAGTCTCTTGAGAACACTCTCCAAAGTAAAATCGATAGTGGTGGAGTGTGTTCTTAATTTTAATGATAATAATTTTTAGTTGTGCAAATTTTTTTCTCTCATCACTGCTTTT
Organism: Acentria ephemerella; assembly: GCA_943193645.1. Taxonomy (NCBI): domain Eukaryota; kingdom Metazoa; phylum Arthropoda; class Insecta; order Lepidoptera; family Crambidae; genus Acentria; species Acentria ephemerella. Next base: position 2,473,111 of record OW971891.1, read on the forward strand.
TTATCATTTAATTAAATATTTTTCACACTCACACCTATTATCTAGACTAAATTAAGCATCATTAAGAGTTCGAGTTATGGATACTAGATAACGGAGATAAATAGATAGTAATATGTATATAAATATCGGAAATATAACATACAAACATCCACGCGGAAAACCTTTCGAGTTCATTCGTATTTATTATACATATATCTGCTTCTATCGGGTTTCGAATCTGGGACCTCTGGCTAAGTAGACAGGGGTACTGATCACTCGACCAGGTGGGCGTCAAACGTGATAAGGTCGCGTAACTTATACAAATGAAAGACTTAAAGTATTTGAATTGCAATGGACATTGTAATTGATCGTATTTATTATCTTTATCGAAGTATTCTTTTCTGATTAAGGTTGATATGAAGCAACCTCTTAACCCTACCATTAAATATATTCCAAAGTTATTGAACAAAACGCCGTTTCTGCGTAATAAATTATAACAAGGTAATTCACTATCCAAAATTATTGGTGAAATTTTTCTTGCAGCTGGGAAGATTTGATGAAAGTCGTGCCGGTCGGTGATAAAATTATTTAAATTTTATTCATTATTTTTGCGCTTGCAGCCCGCCAATGTAAGTACAGTCGGGCACATTTGTAACAGTGACACGACAAAAATACTACGGAGATATTAAAATTCCAGGATAAATTTGAACATTATTTTTCTTACTTTGAGACATATGCCAAAAAGGTGTAGATAATATAATAAATAAATGTTACTAATGACGTGCGGTCAACTGTACGTAGAAAAAATCTGTAAATCACCGCTTTTCCTATTGGACCGTGAATTGACGTGTGATGTATGGAGAAAGATAGCCAGTGTAATTCAAGTCAAGGGAATTGGAGGCATTAGATAAAGAGATAGAAATCTTTATTGTGCATTTAAACAATGCAAAGATAAAATAAACACAATACTTTTTTAGTTTATAGTTACCTTTTAAACTTGTATGACACAAGTTAAACACAACACAACACAACACAACACAAAGGAATATATAATTTATTAAATTCAAGGAGTTTATAATCATTCTTGAAATCTGTCTATTGTTAACTTGTTATAGTTTCTGCAAAAAGCTCAGAAGCAACTCCCAAGTATAATTATAAATTATACACATTTTAAATTGAATCAATTATTTATGCCGCGATTTTGAAACTATGGAATAAAAAAGAATTTTGTAAATTGCTTTCTTAATTGACAGAGAAATCAGTGAACATACATACAAAAAAAATATGGCGGAACATAGAATCTCCAGTTTTTTAAAAGTGGGAACAGGGTGTGTACTTTTAGGTGCTATCTCTGTTAGACAAGAATTTGATAGGGCGTGGGATTCATATGTCTTGCGTCCTAGCATGACAACATATTGACAATAATAGTTCAGTTCATGACAATGTATTGGCAATAGTAGTTTAGTGCATGACGACATATTTTGTACGTTGTTGAGTTTATGACAACGTTTTAGCAATAATAGTTTGGCAACAACAACAAAAACATTTCATGACAACGTATATTTGAATTCTTGACATCGCGCGTCCGTATCGGTGAACATTACTTTTTACTACCAAGTGCATAATTTGCTTAGAAAACATTCATGATATTAGTAATATTAATAATTATTACCCAGTAAATAATATACAAATCTCATTACTGGTTTAATAACGCCACCCCAAAGTTATTAGGAGCAGTTGTTGATATGAACTGATTAAATAGCTAGTATAATATTGTATAATATTGTCTAACTATATGTCGAGCAAACCAATGTTTAAATTTACTCGCTTCAAATTGATTGATCTTAGGCGTTATGGTTCATCTTATTTATCGCATTTGTATCAGATAAATGTAGAATTAGTGAGAATCTCTCTAAAAGACATATTTTCTCTTTTTATCTTCAAGTCAATAATTCACTCGATTTCGGTTAATAACGATGATTTTACAACATCTGTAAATGTGTTATAGTTTCCCCATTGATCCATCGCAAACGGCATGTACCCGCTTAGTTAAAAACTAATCGTATCTGAAATCTAGCTGCTTCACAGTTCATGCATGTTTTGTATTTCAAATTCAAAATGTGCCCGTGAAACAAAATATGTCTAAATATTTAAAAAGGTAGCGATTGCGCTTAGCAATAAGTCCGCCTATATTTTATATCTCTGCCTATAGTTAAACAGAGATATAAAACTTTTAAATAATATATTATGTTAACAGCATTGTTATGTTTCTTCGGTAAGAGGTAAGATACTCTGTGGTTGAGGAATTTCGGCGTATATCGCTTCCATGTCGTTTCATTTTCCTTTAGAGAGATAAATACCAAGAGATAAGACCGAGCTGTCCCGTTATCGATAAAATTAAAACAAAAACTGTCAGTCGTAAATTTTGATTTATGATTTAGCAATTGATATCTTCCTTAATACAGTTTTCAATGGTCTTGCGCATAGAAAAGTACAAAGTAAACGAATAAAAATTTAACGGCCGGTTGTTGAACACTGTCCATTCATAATTGATTGAGCTATAATTCAAAATCTGAAGATTGACTTCGTAAACAACATTGTATATATTAAACATCCTCAAGAATGGGTACATGATGTTAAAACATTTGGTAGTATTACAATAAAGAACGTAACGGTGATATCTGTTCAAGATATAAATTCTAATATATCTAAATGTGTTGCCTAGATTAAGGAATACATTGACGCATTTATATAATATCGTTTCATTTTAAGATTAATTCGCAGATTTTGCAGCTATGAATTCGGGGTTCGTCCATATTTTGCGCTTTGACAAATTTTTAATAAGTTTTAATGTTAGGAATAGTTTGAGATTCACGAACGATTAAAGTAAAAGTAAAAATCTACGCCATATTTTTTTTTAAATGAAATTTGAGAGCTGCTACTATTCCCCTGGGTTCTCATCATCAGGTCCAAACTGATGACAATGGGATCTCGTCAGGAGTATACTCTTCTATCTAATACCTAAATAATTAGCTCATAATTTATGTAGAAATCGATGAACAGATATAAAAATATGTCTTCGACTTTGATCAATACAAAGGTTTGAGATTTGGCAATCTGCTCGACTGAATCGACTGAAAATACGACCATTGTTTTCAACTATCTTAATCGCAGTTAATTCACGTCAGAGATAATACTTGACACAGGCACTTGAATTACTTTGATATTTAGTAGCTTATTTAAATGATAAGGACTGCAAAATTTTATTTTGTACGAAATTTAATTGGGATCCAGCTCGAAGGACCATAATTTTTGTTTTATTACTAGCACTGTTGATCGATATTTAGGTTTCGAATACCTAGATGTATGATTTGCTAATTGTACTTTAGAGAACTGACAAAAACTGGTAAAATAGCCGTTTTGTTTTAACCACGTGTAATCTTTGAAATCGTCCATGTATTCATCTCTTGATGTGTGTACGTAAATAATAAACGTTTCCAATGTTTTGATGTAAATAGATGCGTCTAGAAGTAAAACAGAGATTACTCGATAGTCATAAAATATTTGTATTCTGTTCACGGAACCATTTCAGAATTGTTGGGTCGAATTGATGTTTGGAATTACGGGCCATCTCATGCAGCTGTGGTGAGAGATTTGAACTTTATTTAATTAAATTCCAGGGCTCTAAATCTTTCTCGAAGTTCACGCTTATTATTGATTAGAAAACTTGAAACGGTGTTGGTAAATGTAACAGTGAAAATTCTTGATGACACTAAGTTTTTTTTGTATGATTAAGAAATTGAGTGCGTGATTGTTTGTTACTGAGATTACGGGGTTCTCTTAATTAGAAGGATTTCGATAAGATAAGGCGTAGAAGAGCACGCAAAATAGGATGACATTATTAAATATCTCTATTTGCTAAGAACCGGTTGGTTACAAAGTTGTTAAATTTTCTCGGTGTTTGTTATTGTCCAGTACATATTTTAGAAAATTTTGGTTCACCTACTGAAGTGTAGGATATCGTAGTCTCAAGTTATACCAAGTAAAGGTGATTTTTTAAATGACTGATGTAGTCTACAATTTTCAGGCGCTTTGTTGCACGTAAAACGTGTTTACGCCTTTCAGTCTGTTTGCGTAGAAGTTAGTTGGATAATATTAGAAATATGATACTAAAATACCTTCATTTAGACATTTTCATGAACTTTGACATAAATCTGATTGTATATTTTTTGGATATTGTTATCAAGGTCATAATCTTTTTCTCAAGGCATCGCAAAGAGAAACTCTATAAATATACATTTTGAGTCGACCTCTTTGGGGATCAAATAAGAAAGGATAATATTAACGCGTTTTGTGATATTAAATATTTGTTCCGAATACTATTTTCAGTTACAATCAATTTTGAATAGAGATATTATTGCGTAGTACAATAAGTTAGATATTTAGTTAGTTCCAGTAATATTTATAGACCCGATTACAAATGTTTTGTTGTGTACTAAACAACAAAATACTCGTATGTTGAATATTATTCAACTAGTCTGTGTATCTAGTAGAATGGTCCCACTTATTTATATATGAGTATATATACGCATATTATATAAAGGAAGTATAAATACAACTTGATTCGAAGCCAAATAAAACTTCTTCACAGAAAACTGTTTATTCTATAATAAGTATAAGACTTTTCTAGATCGAATAAAGATCAATACATGATCAGGCTACTGTTTACGCGATAGTTTGGACCAGACCGACACATCTGGCAGGAAAAGTAAAACAAAATATATTTTAGGAACTTATTATATTTGTAATAACGGCAATAGTCATATAACATAGACAGAATTATTGGAAAGTAACTGATGTACGAGTTTGAGCAAGTACAGATGTAATTAATATATAAACGGCACGGTTTGGAGTTTAGATAGGCCTTATTTAACTGTTATAAGAAAAATTTTAAGCATTTAATATGCTTGAGTTAGTACATTTAATAGTAAATCTTTATTCTAATGAAAAGTATTGGCTACTGATGAAACGGCTGTTATTGTCAATGCATTTTTCAAGTAGTGATTCAGAAAGCCTTACATGCCGGCAAATCTTATTATTATGAGTATAGCAGACAATAAGTTGATCAAACTGAGACAGTGATAAGGTTATTGCTTTTTATTTATTTATTTAACATTAAATATGCACACAGATTTAGACAGACTAGCTCAATATCTATAAAAGAAATCAAATGCCAATTGTTGAGTAAGGAATTTCAAGCTTTAAGCTAATTTTAGTGAAATTTTTGAAACTTACAAAATTACGTAAAAATGTACATTTTGTACTAAATATTATATTAATTAATTAATTGAGTTTGTCAACAGTTGTTACTATAAAACAGCACAAAAGATCCAAAACTTAGCTTTAAACTTAGCTTTTTTTAGCCTATTATAGACTAACACTATTAAGTAAACACTGACACTTGTACGATTTAAATTCTTTTTAATTTTTTGATGTGTAAGTACATAGTGCTGTATATTACAACACTATGTACTTATTAAGTCGACTATTAGTGTAACAAAAAAGACAACAAAAAAGAATCGTTTATCTGCTCTAATACAGATAGTGTTTTGCCAATGTTTCTTTCTTTTTGATGAATTCTGTATTGAATGTTATATTTCCATCACATTTTAGCCAAATAAGTGTGATAATTTACCTTTAGCATTTTGATTTTCCATAAAAATTTCAAAAAGTTAAGTATCTATACAAAGATGTAACAACGCCTTGTTTCGTAAAATTCTGTATACTCTATTTATATTGCGAGCTCCAACCTCAATTTTCGGAAAACAAAGATTAAGTTTTTCTACGTTCAAAGAGCGAATGATAATACAAAGATTTACTAAGCCCCTATTGTACACTTAACATAAGTTTCTTTCATTTCCAGAGAAATAAATTAAAAGTGTATCTAGGTACAAAAAGCTTTCCAGAAATCTGTCTTAAGCTTGTACAAACTTGAGCAAATAAAATGCTTTTGTTGGACTTGATAATAGACTTTTACTTAATAAATGTTATTGGGCATCAACGAAATAATGAAAAAATATCGCCATACTTTAAAGAATAGAGTTTTTGATCAATTTGACCTTTTTGTTGGATAGATAAAACCTTTGCGACGCTGAGTTCGCAGGGCTCGAGCAAATGACTATCGATGAGACCCACATTTGTTTTGGATGTTGTGTTGTACTCCATTTATTTTACACTTCTTGGACATATTGTATTAAACACCTTTCAAAGTCAAAATATTTTATTCAAATTTGGTTGATATATATACGCTAACAGAACGTCAACCTAAGCCATAGAAGAATAGTTAAAAAACGCATTACAAACTCCTTTAATTAATAAATTGGTTAAAAACTCTTTTTTGTATATTTTTAATTCTATGAATATTTAACGTTGTCATTGTCACTCAAAATAAATATCAGTTGGAAGAGAGTCATTATTATTATTAATTATTGAAATAACGTCTCACAGCTAATTGCAACGACCTGTGGGAAAATCCATAACAAAACACCGCCAAAATTGAAGAATTAATTTAAACATGTTATTTATTTGTTTAACTCTTTACATTACGGTTAAATAAAGCCTATCTAACGGTGGCTCCCACGCACTTCTTACATAGGCTGCTACGTCTGGGATTGCCCAAGTCCTCTGTGAAACCTCCATCGGTAGGAAGCATGGCCGTAAGTCTGGCCTGGAGGCGACTAGGTGAATTGTTTCGGCAGAACTTAGGTCGCCCCGGTGATGGGCAATGAAGTTACCGGGGATTTTTAGTGGGTATTCCCAGGTCTAATTTTATGTGGAACTGGGTGCGCCCCATACACACACCCCGCTTAGCCTGTGGCGGGTAGGTCTATAAACGGATTCCTCCTCGAAAAATAAAAAAAGAGACATTTAGTTCCCTAACTTTGAACATTCACGGCACGTGTTACGTGTTCCATTTTTTTCTTAACTATTTGAGTATTTTTAACCCATGATAAACAGACAGGCAATGCGATATTACTGTCTGTGACCATCTCACTTTGACCTTAGGAACTTACCACTTAAAATTACCCATAATCGAGTATTATTTCATTAAATGTAGGAGGAATATTTCTTTCAATAAAATGAAGTAATTAATATAAAAAATAATTTATATAGTGTAATATTCTTTTTTCAATAAAATACCAAACCGAAATTTATCGTAAAAAATATGTACATTCTTCTTGTCTACGCAAGCACGATCTATTTTATATCTGCTACGAGACTACGACGAATACCAACTGTCACCGTAGCGTTACGAGAAAATTTGACTCATTAGACCCAGAACTTAGATTCTTAGGGCTTTACTAATACCAATTGTTAAGCTTAGCACAGTAACACATTGTTCTGGCACATTTATTAGAATGATATTTGAATTTAGAACAAAGAAATAAAACTCTATATAACTATATAAGACTTATACAATTGTTATTAATGAGGATCGTAGCATTTAAGCAATTAGAACCTTTAATTATATATATTTGTTTTTCTCATAAAATTTCTGGTAGCTAGCCAGGCGGACTTAGAAAAAGCCCTGCCACAAAAACACTCTTATTCGGCCACTCGGCCAGCCGGTCATCTATCTATCCGCAATTTCCGTCAATGACACAGTAGAATCTTTATAAATAAAAATATTGAATGTATTCTCACGATCGATACGGTAACAATAAAAATTTATAGCACAATGAACCTTTTTACAGCGCTGATTTCAGTATTCAATGGTTACTATTGACCTCTATAAAAATGTGAACGTTACTTTATAGCTGTACCTACAGCCGAGTTTTTAATTCGAAGGAATAGTGTGATAATAAAATTCACAAATGTTGCCCGATTTCTGCTAGTGTAAGGTCATAACGACAAAACTAAAAACGTTTTTGAAAAAATATTTATGTAAAAAAATAATAGGTAAAAATTAAAAAATGGGAAATTTTATTATTGCTGGCTTACACATTTTATAAATGTTCATTGAAAATGTTCAATTTTAAATATTTATTTGATATATGCGTGCTAGAAGCAAACAACATGTTTCGCGTGTCACTAAAAGCGGTTTAATGAGCGGTCATGGAACGACGTCGTAATTAAAATACAGTTACAAAAATAAGCGTAAAAAAATCTTTCACGACGCAGACACACGGTGGGATAAACCTATAAATCCCTCAGAATAACACCATTAATTCTCTAATTCTGTTGCGCACCGAAAAAGTAAATTTTTACTATATAAGGTGTACAATTGAGTAACGTGACGTCATTGGACGTTACTGAATATATCATTTTTACCTATGAAGTAGATATCCATATATTAGACACCTTGATATCCTATTGTGCAAGCACTAAAGAACTAGTGAAGACGACAGGTTTTAGCCTCATTTTGCTTGAAATATAATCTATAGTTTAGATTCGTTACTTTACAAATTAACTGAATCATAAGTCTATATCATTGTAGACTTAAAATAAGACACTAAAATTAATCTAAGTTAGAATTTTGGCCATCTTAGCATCATACCTAAGGCATTTAATTGCAGCCATCATATTAATAAATCAGTTCATTAATCAAACTTGGGATCTTCTGCACATTGGACTCAAACTACATTCAACGTAACATTGAAATGTAGGTAAGTAATTACTTACCAAAATTTGATGTTATGTTTGTTATGTTAGGCATAAGTAAACTTAATATTATTGTATCTACAAATATTTGAAGGTGTAATAAAATTACGTTTAATTATGCTAAGTACATACTGTTACAAATTATACAAACAGACACGTAACATTTTTCATTTCTTATCTTTTTACGTTTTCTCAGCATTTTTTCAGCTTACTTACTTACTTTGATCTGTAAAATCATTTATTGTTCTTCAAATATGTCCTATATAATTCTTGAATGCTGAATTTTTAAAGTTTTGGAAAAGCTATTCTCTCCATAGATGCATAGAAAAAGAGACATCCTTTTTACTCTTAACGGGGCTACCCTTGGATTGGGTTTCTTTGCACCCTATTGCAAGTGATGGTACGGTTGAAAATGGGCGTGATCTACACCCGGATTCCTCAACCACAGAGGAACTGGCTAACTTAACTAAAACCGTAACTGGTGAACGTAGGAAAATCTATAACACCAATCGTAACAAACCAAGAATTTCTATTGAACACTCGGATCTGAGGCGGTGGTGAACCTAGTGCTTCAAAATAGTTGCAAAATAATTGGCAAAACAGACAGAGGTCATCTGAACGGTTTTCATATTTTTTTGTTTTTTTACATGTTTTTTTATATATATCACAGAATATTTTTAAATGAAACATAAGTAAAGTTCGGTAGTTCAGAAGTAACATCGGTTATCTATATCTATGACTTGTTAAAAAAACTAACAAAACCCGAACGTTGCTAAGTTTCAAAACCATATTAAACAGTAATGTCCGAGTGGTTGACCTTTTTGCTCCCTAGCCGTTTATTTCTATTGTTGTTGGTTGAATTAGTTTGTTTAGGGTGCCATAAACTTATTTACTTTTATGTTTACTTAAAGGAAATGCGGTGAAATCTGTTTATGTATAGTATATATCCTTATCAATAAATTTTTCCTAAATTTCCTTTTTTCACAAAATTACTTTTAATAAGTATAGGTTAAGTTAGACACTAAATTAAAATTAAGTTTGCATTCCACTATGATAACATGATTATCTTTTATAAGATTATATTTATCAGAAATTAAACCAATACATAGCATAATACAACCATATACAATAAATAATGATTGACATTCCTGTGTGTAATAACAAAATATAACTTTTAGAATCCCATTCAAATAATCACGATAACAAATACAAGTTTAAGTACAGGATGCATTATATACGCGTTTAATGTGTTATAGACATTTATTACAATGTTAAAATAAAATAAAAAAAAATTACTCAAGACTGGTTAATAAATATCTATGATGGTTCTCGACTTTTAATTTATTGATCAGGAAATCACTGAAGATATTTTTATGCTTATTTGTATTGGATCTGTTTTTCGTTTCTAGATATTTAAATGTTGTATTGGTTTCATTCTGTGTAATCGTTTCGATGTGCCGCACTTTACCGTTACCTCTGAGGTTCGAGTTTCAAAGATACTAGGCGCGTATGTACGCACGAGTGCTCGCAATTTACACTCAAGTGAGTGCAAATTGAACTGACTGAAAGTTCAGTCAGTGGCTCTAAATTGGATGTAACGAGAATGACAAGACTGTATCAAGAATAAAACCAGCAAGAGTATATTGAACACGTATAAGATTTATGTTATGTGTGAATCATGGCTATGCCCTACAACATCAGCTCTGAAAATGTTTTTAGGTAAATATTATTTTGTGCATTTAAATTAATATATATTATTAATTAATTGGTTTTTTTGTGAGTATGAACAAAAATAAATAATAATAATAATATAATGTAACAGTATAATAAAGTTAATAAAATTATTGATATCATCATGATTAAAAATATCATACTTAAGGCTAGATGGAAATCTTGCCTTGAGATGGAAATACAAGCTTTTATTGATATAAGAACGTGTGTTATGGTTACTTCATTCTCATGATACTGTGATTGTATCAAAAATGCTATTAAAACTCACGTAGATGCACGGTACAAATTTTAAGTTTAACAAAATACTGATGACTTTTTGGCGGTCAGTAACCTTGTCTACGTAACACAAGCTCTTAATGATACTTAATTTGGGCTAGATAATAGGTGTGAGTGAGAGAAAATGTATATTTTTATTATTATTAGTAAATATGGAAAAGTTTATGTAAGAACAAAGAGTTGGTCTTCTAGTATAGATATAATTTATTATATGAAGAAGGTTTTCGCCAGTATTGTAAATAAAAATAGAATTATAATCCCATTGTCCTCGAATGCTAAGCAAGCTGATGGTCCACCTTATAGTAAGTTACTCAGTACATACTCCGTTGCTCGTGAAGCTCTTGAAGTGAAAGACTCAAGACAAAATTAAGAGTGACCTCCGCTGAAATATAACTTTGAATGTTTTCTTCATCGAAACCAAATCGTTCAAGTCAAGGAAGCCATAATACAGATACAAAACACATTTCCCGGTAATGATTAATACCAAGTTTTGGATGTACTGTATTTGACTTAGAAGGAGGAGGAGGTCTTCACTCGAAAGTGCCTAAAGTTTTGGAATCAAACATAGTGTAGTCCCTTTGAAGCTTAATTACAACCATCCCTACATTTCCACTATTAACTTATTGATTCCTTTACAAAACTAATTCCTTTTACTGTGAGAATTCACACTCTATTAGCGCAATAATTTTCACTGTTGCGGGTTTCAATAATCTGTCTATGGAGAGTTTCGCTAAAGTTGGCGTTAAATTTTAAAAACTAAGTCATGTGGAATGTTTCAAAATACAACGTCACCTAAGTGGTCCAATCGATACCATTAATAGAAAGTTCATCAAAATTTCAAACTAACCTAATAAATCCTTTAAAAGACGGTTATTCTACGGTGCAATGTGCGTGTTTTGAGACGATTCATCATTTCACAAGAATCATTACTAACACCCTACACTTCAGTTCGCCGTTGGCGATTATCTCTTGCACACACTATCAAGTTATATCAATATAACAAGTGTTTTTCTAAACTATAAATTTTGCATGGTTGCACCGTACAGTTATTCAATTATTAATACCATTATCTTCATTCAATAGTAAGCCGTGAAACTGAGAATAGGTTTTATTTTCCTGGAAAAGATTGGGAAATCCTTACAAAGTGATACTCTAAATTGAAATTGACTCAACAAAACTAAAAAATTTCTTTGTGGTGACTTTTTATTATATAAAACTAAATATTATTATTTGAAAATTTTTAACTCTTCCCTGTCCCTCGACTGCCTGAGGGACGAGGGAAAACCCCTCGGCAGACGAGGCCAGATGGCCGAGGGTCTGGACGACAGGAAGAGGAATCGGCGGACAATTCTAGCGTTAGCAAGACCGCCCGCTGGAGCCTCGCAATTATTGGTCCATCACCCAGTTCCGAGCAGTGTTGCGTCGTATTTGGAATATCATATACCAACTCACGGAAGGGAAGTTAGTCGCACGTCTGTGGCGTTACATTTTGCTGGCAACGTCATTATATTCTTACTTTAACTGCATAAGTTACTCAAGCGTTTCAAAACAACCAAAGTTTGGAAGAATCTACAATTTATTGCATGTTTGGAATAGTGTCTTTGTGTAAATTCAATGACAAAACTTCTTCATCAAGTTATATAGTTGACAAACAATTTCTTAGGGCTGATTCTTTTCCATATGTGTCTCGATAAGCAAAATTTGTCGCCTTATTCGTATAAAATTAATTTACGAGTTAGAATATAAAATGTTACCGATCGATAGACCCATGCGGATCAGCTAATTACATAAAACATTCTGAAAATAATTTATTAATGATAAAATATGTCAGTATCGGAACATGAACCGTTATTTTAATAAATTCCTATTATATAATAACGAGAGATCATATTGCTTTTCTGTCAATATGAATATTACTCATGAAATAAAGGTATCATAAATAAACATCCCTTAGGTGATATTAAAAGAATTGTGACTAACGTAGTAGAATATATAAGGTCTGGGAAAAGTATTTTCGCATATAGTATGTATAAACTTGTAATAAAATATCTTTGGCAGATCTATTTGTATCTGGCTTGTTTTCATGACATTAAAAAGGTGACATTTCAAAAAAAGAATCAAATTAGAAAAACTTGTTACCCACTACTTTTCATTTGTTTTTTTACTGTCAAAATGAGCGAATCGAATAAAGAAATGGGGTTATTACGAGTTTCCAAGCATATGTTACTTAGCATGAAAGAATAAATTGTATTTTCTTGTATAATTCCTAAAAAGAGTCACATAAAAGATCTGTCTGTATCAATCTGTTTTAAACAATCTTTCCTTCGTATTTTTTAACATAAATCGTATCATGTAATAGCACTTTCGTAATATGGACCCGTAGTGATGGCGCATTCATAAAACATCACTTAGCTTTGTGGCTGCAAAAGTGGTACTTTGGTGGTCGGTAAAAACGGCGCTCATATTTAAATTTCGACCTTATAAATAGGAATTCAAGTTTTATTTTTTACTGTGTTTTTTATGATATGTGAAAGGTTTGTTAGTTAAATCACTGTTGGATTATGTAGTTACCGTTGCGTTCGAATTTTTCAATTATTTGAACGATCATAAACAAAACTACAGGTAATGTTGTAAGCCGCAATATATCAGGTACGAAAATAAATTATTATGGTAATATTCTGATTTTTAAGGAAAATAACTACAAAAGTAGTAAATTAGAAGCTATTATTCTCCTTAAAAGCTTCATAAATTGTTTCATCATCCTAATTATTCAATCATTATAATAATCTTCTAGCTAATTTACGAATTGGGTTATAGCTAATTTTGCTAAAACTTAATATTAGTGTTAAGTATTAGCTAAATATTCTGTTGCAAATATGTAATAAAAAATTATTAACCGACCTCAAAGAGGAGGTTAATGTTCCACTGTATACATATCTTTTATGAGTATGTTTACCGGTTTCTCAGTCATTTAAGACCCGATTTTCAAAATTACTTTTTATTCGATTAAGTATACAAGTCAGGATCTCAGGATGGGACCCCATGGGAATCAAGTGTTACCTTTAAATTTTTATTAGCACGTAGAATAGAATAGAATATATCTTTATTGTACATCAACTAATTCAAAAAGAGAAATACAGAACATTTACCTAATTTTGTACAAACGGCGACTTTATCGCTAAAAGCGATCTCTTCCAGGTAACCTTTTTGAAGGATAGGATTAAAAATAAAATACTCGAGGGACGTTCGTGACGTGTAATGAATACATACATGATAAATAATATGATACGTGTTACGTGTTTCATTTGTTTTCTAACAATATTCGAGTTATATCGTCAAAAAACGACAAACACATAAGCAAGTCGCCAATACACACATCTAACTTTGACCGTAGAAAGGTAATAGTCAATATTGTGAAAAATATACATTTAAACAAAACTAAAAACGTCTTTAAACCACTTAAAAACCTAAAAGAATTTATTGAAGAAATATATTCAAATAATTTTTTCATGGCTCTTGCTTTATGTTGATGCTAAAAAAAAATGAAGCTCAACTCCAAGAATATAATTTTAAATTGGATTAGTTTTAGAATGGAATTATTTTTATCTTCTTTGTTATCTAATAATTTCTTGAAGTCTGTTTTTAGTTTTGTTTAATACTGTTATTAACTTAATAATCCGCAATCCGCAATTCAAACAACAGTTCATTAAAATATTATTTAACTATTTAGTTAGTAGTAGTGTACTTTCTTCTATTTTTTCTCAGTTAAAGCTTCATTTGTGAGCTACCTAACTTTATTTAGTTAAGAAGTGGTTGCAAATCAATTAATTTAGTTAAGTAACAGTATATAAATAGTACAGTTGACAGTTACTTAATTATTGAGTGACTATTTAATTATTAAGTAACTTTTGAATTATTGAGTGTCTATTTAATTATTGAGTGACTATTTAATTATTAAGTGACTATTTAATTATTAAGTAACTTTTGAATTATTGAGTGTCTATTTAATTATTGAGTGACTATTCAATTACTGAGTGACTATTCAATTATTGAGTGACTATTTAATTATTAAGTAACTTTTGAATTATTGAGTGTCTATTTAATTATTGAGTGACTATTCAATTACTGAGTGACTATTCAATTATTGAGTGACTATTTAATTATTAAGTAACTTTTGAATTATTGAGTGACTATTCAATTATTGAGTGACTAGGTACTGAAAATTATGTTACTAATTGCCAAATACATTTTCAGTATTCGAGACGATTTAAATCTAATTTTATCCGGATTATACAGCTTGTTAGTGGAAAGGCCTCAAGTGACGACTTATCTTTTAATTATTTTATCCGAAAATAAAACCTCGTCTATTTAATAATTTGTAAGCTACCAATATTGCTGTCTGTAACAGAAATAAAATGGAGGAATAGTAAAGAATGTTTCGTAGAACACTTTTAAATTGTTTTTATTGGTTAAATAAATGGATAGGAAGGTAGATACTTCATTCAATAATGATGTATAACGACTGCAGGTCTATTACTATTTTCTATAGTTAGATATTACTATTTCCTGAGCAACTTAATTATATATGTGAAGGAGCAGAGACTACTGGTACATGTATTTTCATTCTTAAAAAGACCCTGTCCAATAAAGTTCAGGTATTTAAAAAAAAAGTATTTTTTCATTTTATTATTTAACAATTTATGCCAGATTTACTTGTTCTGTGGCCGTTTATTGGTATAATGTTTATTATAAATAATGTTATGTGTTTGATTATAACCTCACATATTACACTTAACAATTATTAGATGAGTTCTTCCATAATCATATTATCGAATGAACTGTATTCAGATATACACTTCTTTTTAAGATATGTTAATCTTTCAATTCTATGGTTATTAAAATTAAATGGCCGGTGGCGATTTTCGAACATATATTGTATGATTAACTTAAAATAATAAAGTATCATATTACCTATAGATAACATTTACAGATGATCATTATGTGTATTAAATTTTTCATTATGTTAATATCTGATATAATTTTTTGCATTTCGATGTCGAAGAAATCCCCACTGGGCTCTCCGGGGAAATACTTGGTAGGAAGTAAAAGTAAAAAGCTTTATACTCGTACCTCAAATTTGTTTTGGACTACGCTATAGGTAATATATTAATCAATACTAACATACTATGTAATTTAAAGGAAAAAATACATAATCATATAGATATAAGTGGGTGTTGGCTGTAAAATACGCAATACCTATATTTTTAATAGCATATTGTTTCCCCATATTGTAATCAATATAAAAACCTTTATTATTATGCCCTCCAAAAAGTAAAGACTTAAAAATCTACATCTTGATTTTGGATACCTGTCTAGCGATATTACAATTAAGTCGTGACTAGATTTCTTTTTAGATAACTTTATACAAAAATATTTATTTCGTGATAATAAAAAGGGAGACATTAAAATTTGATCTTAAATTAAGATTCAGAATGTGTGTCAAATGGAATTCGACGTACAGTACCGTAATTTAAATTTGAGATAATCATGAATAACCTACGAAAGTAAAATTAAAAAAAAATATTAGTACGTTATTTTCTTTTTTCTCAAAGTCAAAGTCAAGTTGAAGTCGATACACATTTATTCGGTCTAGCGACATTAAATAATCTGATGAAAGTTAAGATTGAGGAATATAATTATAATACTGAAAAGTATTGAGTTATTAGCTTATAGTTAAAGTTATACAAATTGAAAACGTCGAGCAAATGTATAAGTGTCTGATACCAATAAATAGAGTTCTCTATATTTATTCCCGAAGCCAAAAAATGCTCTTACGCAGATTAACGCTGTTGTACAAGAATACTCAAGAATAAGGACCGTTTAAATTTAAGAATTGCATGTGCAATTGAAAGATTAAATTTAAAAATCGAATAAATATGTTCATTGCCTATAAAATAAGATTAATTTGTCCTCGAAATTGACTCAAAAGACGTTTTGAAAATGCCATACTGAAGTTATGTTCTTTATGTTGATTCCACCTGTTGAAATTTCAACCTTTACACGTTTTTGCAAGTTATTCAATGTTTTATAGATTAAACAGAAATAATTGATTTCTACGAGTGAACCATATAAAATAGGTTAACTCATTTGCGTGTGCGATTTAAGAGATATATGAGAACTGTAAGACAACAACAAGGGCGTATGTACATAGAGCCACGTACATACCTACAAATGAAACTGTACATATTATACTATCAATTATTTAGAACAAAAGGACCATACTCAAATTTACCTTACAAAATATTAATGTTAGTAACAGTACAAGTACAGTCACAACCAATGTTACAGTTGCTTTGCAAAAATCTCTTTTAACTAAAACGGCATAAAGACCAAAATCTGTTGAGAATTAAGCAATTGGCTTGATACCCTACTGTCCATCATAAATCTGTCCATATCTATACACAGTAGTTTTTACAGTTACTACAGTTAGATGTATGCATTGTTTATTATTATTACAAATGAATCAGAGTAAGTACAAACTTGAAAGTTTGACGTTAAGCGAATAATCGGCTTCGCAAACAAATAACTAACTTACCTTGATTTTAACTAAGTATATGTTGCTATGATAGAAATGTAACAAACTTATTAAAGTACAACGTAAGTGTGACGCTTGAAGCAATACTTGCTAAGCAATATTGAGTAATATTTACAGGAGCGATAGCATTGTTATTTTATATACCTAATCCTTAAATAAAATAATTAATAATTTAGACATATATGTTTTTATACCTATTCAAAATATTAAAATAAGTCTCATGTCGTAAACGAGGTATCTAGGATTTGCGACTTAAAAGTTGCTGGGTACTCTGCTTCGTTTTGAAAATTTCTAGAACTACACAAAGGTGCATAGAATGTTTGTCTTATCTACTAAAAATTACATCTCTCATTGCGATGAAAACTATGAAGTGCGGGACCTTACGGTCCGATATAATGGCCTCAAAACCACCTCTACAGCCATACCCTGTACACCGGCACAGAAATTCAATATCCCTAGCTAAAAGTTATTTAAGGACTTTTTTGTTGTTAGGCAAAGTCTGTTTCTAGTCTAGTTAAAGCTTAATTGTTAATTGTTAATTCCAATCTCTTTTCTACGTCTTGCCAATTGTCAGGCAAAAGCGACCGAATTCTCTTTTTTTTATACTTTGTTTCGAATCGCGTTCGCGACAACTCGTATTGAAAGCAGCTCATATCGCTTTACATAGTAATCACAATCATTGTAAAGCCATGCTTGAAGTGAAAAACTAACTATTAAGTAAGTAAGTGACTTTCCAGAATATTTGCTGATTCGACACTCATTGAGTTTAGGGCAGGAAGTAATAATATAATAAGGTAAGACCCACGCACGTATCATTTACGGATTATTAATGGCTTCAACACACCTTTCTCCATTGTCCCATTACGCTCAGAAGGAAAAGTGATGTGAAAAATGGGAAGCAACGGAAATGAAAAAAAAACGTTTCAAGAAAACCAGAATGTTCGTGATTTTTCAGATATGTGTTCCAGTAATATGTTTTTGTTGAGTTCTTTCTCGTAAAAGGGATGGCAAAGGAAAAATATGGGTGGAAGACATGACAACGCATGTTATTATAATGATAGTTTCTATGACGTAACTTTGAAATGGTGGTACTCCTTGGTAAGTTTTTGTGGATGGAATAAAATTAAATTTAAGTTTATGCTCAGTACTTGAAATTGGATCAGAATTGGACATTCATTTCTAAAATGGATATAAAAAACAATTTAACTTTATTTTAACTTACGTATGTTTAAATAGGTAAAGCATTTATTAGTAAAGATATTCATAATAAAATAATTTAAAAGTGTATGGTTTGTCTAAATGTCAAGAATGACGTTACACAAAGTCATACTGTCCCTTTCTAATTGAAGTATAATGAATGAGACACATATAAACTAATTTAAGATTCAGAGAATTTTGGTGAATATCTTTTCCACGACATACTATTATATTTAATTTATTTCATATGTTTATTCCAACACGATTTCTCTGTAAAAACTCAACAACGAAGTTCCAAGAAAAATAAAACTTAAGAAGTGAAAAAGAAAAAATAAATTTAAAGCTATATTAGATTGAATGAATTGAATTGTGTTTGGTAAATGTGAAAGTGTTTACGTCAGATAAAATACTTTGTATTTGATAGTCATATCCATAAAATCTGTCTCAGTAGTAGCAATATATAATAATGGAGATAAATGATTGAAAAAGGTTGTAAGCAAATGAGGCTAAGTACCTATTACGGGACCACATGCAGACTCAACAGCGAATTAATTGTGGGGGTTGGAAGTAGAACGCCAGGATAACGTCCAGTTGTTCGTACTCTTTCCGATAGAAGGAAATTGCTTATCTAAGCTCAATCCGGTAGATAATTAATGCCATATGTCAGTATAAGTGGAGTAGGGTTAATTTCACTGTCACCAAGTCAATGTCAAATAGAATGTTCTTTTACATTTACAATAGGTAACTCAGTGGATAAATAACTTATCAGGATTGTATAACGTTCGAAATACTTCTCTCGTATGTATCTATTATCTAGTCTGTACCAAACCCAAATACCACATACAACAGACAAGTGCGATTTGCAACGACTTGCTGACAAAGATAGGTTAACAAAAGATACACAGACTTATTAAAAATTGAAAGGTTTAAAGTAAGTTACAGCTATTAGACTTATTTTGTAAGTTCATTATTTCTTTTTTACTTATAACGTAAAGTATAATAGCATATTTTATAAATAAATCCATATGAATAATATAACTATGTGCCGGTGATACAGTATGGTATTAAACGCAAAGCCGTTATTTCGCGTTGGCAATTTTAAAAATAGAACTTAGAATAGCAGTCATCCGGCAGTCCTCGCCTCTGTAAGGGTTGTGTGTGCGCGTAACAATAATAGTAATAATTTAATATAAAAGTACAAGCATCCTGACAAAGCGAATTTTCTGACAAGAGCGTAATTTTCATTGTTGTCATGGTTACCAAAAACAGACTACACTAGCCTCGCCCAAGTATACATATGAACCGATACGTATAGTCGAGTTCACTATACCTACATACAGTATTTTAGGAGTTATTTCTGTGATGTATTAATTAGAGAACTTTTAGTGGAACTGGATTCATTTAATTATTCCCAGATACACACTCCATATGGATCGATAATTCTAGCTAACCAATTGAGCTTTTTAATAGACTCTCATAGACAAATTACTCTAAAGCTATACAGTTACTTCAAAACTATAAGCTAAAATTTAATTTAAGCGGAATCTGAAACAACAGGGGCAATAGGTTAAATATTAAAAAGATTTCGTTACTATTCATTGGTCTATACTTCATAAATTGTATTTAAGGTAAATCCTTAGATTACGAGTCTAAAAATAAACTCTTTTACAAAGTGGAACCATCGAGATCACGTTTGTCATTTTTGTCCACTTTTTATGTAGCTGCTCAAAAATTCAATAGAAAAATAAATTAATAATTAAAAAAAATCATCCACGTATTATTTAATTTTCTAATCAATTTTATTGAATTCCTATGATCTCGATGAAACTTCGAGAGCATAGAGCTCTTCAAGTTTAAATAATTATAAACATGAATATAGCAAGTCAACCTAAAACAACCTCTTATTACCATGAAATAAGGTCGCTTCTATGTAAAAATATTTTATGATGTACTGAATAATTACGTGAAACGTGTTCGAATAATGCCCAAAATGAATAGTCGCAGGAGAGCAGTTTAATTACGCATAAAATCATAAATGGACTTGAATTATATTTATAATGCCATAAAATTAATATAGGGTATAATATTAATTTTATGGCATTATAAATATACGAGTAATAAAATTTTGGTAACAAATTAATTAAATATATAATTCAATAGAGAATAATACTCTCTTACGCTACTTACAAAAACTGCTTTACCAACTTTTGTAAGTAATGTAAGGGAGTATTTATTATGGTTGGCGACAGTATTTGCATCTCTTACTTTGCTTTATGAGAGAGCAAGATGTTAAATTATATAAGATTCTCATCGTAATATTGTCTATAAGTAAAAATTTAGGTTTAAATGAAATTAGTATTGCAAAGAGCTAGCGAAGCATTTACCTCGAGAAGCACATAGTGCACCCTCAGGAACAACAACATATCACCGGCCAAAAATCTGGAAATTTCTGGAATCAACAGGGCTAGGCAGTGAAATCTAAAGGGCCGCCACAAAAGATCAATACTCGTCGAAGTGGTCTATGGGGTCCAAAAGTAACTGAATAATAATAATAATAAATTGCGGGCTGATGAAGGCCAAAACATATTTGATTTACTGTTTTATCTATTTATGCATATGCATGTGCATATTTGAATGAGATGGTCAAGATAGCTTACAAGTCAACGTTTTTAATACTAGGTTTATTTAATAATAAAAAAGCAATAGATATTTTGACATAAAACGTTCTTAGGATTAGTGTACAGATTATCTCTCAACCAATTGTCTCTTAATGCATTTTTCCCAATCTTAATAAACGCTTCAGAGAGAGAGCTTAAAGCCAATGAAAATAAACCTATGCGCGGGCGCATACATTTCCGCAGACTACTCTCAGTAGCTCACATGTACTTGGTAGGAATGGTTACAAAACTGTGCCATGTGATAAGAACGCTTGAAACAAAATTGGTTAGCTTTTGGGCTTTATAACTAATTTTTTTAGAGTCAAATAGTCAATTATTAATTAGTGAAAATTATGAAATATTAATTAGTTAAAACCTATAGTGCAGAAATATTTTAAATGAAATTTACGAGTATTCTCGTCCAAAAATACTCGTTTATTAACTTTATTATTATCGTTATTTTATATACGGCTTATTGACATGGCGTCCAGATATGTCACAACGCCGAAGCAAATTCTAATAATTTACAGTTGGACACCTATCCCCAAGCGAATAGTAATTGCGCTTTTCACTAACGATGTTGTGAATATTTAAAAAAAGGATTAGATTGAAGTGTTTTTATATTATATGTGTATACATCGTGTTTGGTACACAAACATCCTAACAAACTAAAACCAACCCAATAACATAATAATAATTATGCTATTGGGTTGGTTTCGGTTTGTTAGGATATTTGTGTAGGATATTTATATACAATAAATTGTAAAATTCTTTTTAGTCCCTTTAAGACAAGATTATCTAGTTTGGGCGCTGTTAATTTATTTGCTACTGTTGTATTCTTTTGAAAACAACGTTTTTATGTTTAAAACAAAATAATGTGTAATCTCAGCAAAATATTAAAAAAGGATTTCACTACAATAAATACAACGAAATAATATGAACTACGTATCAAAGTTCACACAATCGCCAGGCATACAATTAATTCAATAGTAAAAAGGAACGAATAGTAAGTATTTAAATAGGTATTGCGATCGATTTCTGTTAAATATCAAATTCATTTTATCAATAGAGCTTGTGGATAATGATTTTATCTGCCAGGGAATACCTCAGTTGTCAATGTAACTTTCCCCGTTTTAGTTACTAGTTACAGCCCGCAGGTAACAGTTTTTTTAAAATTCTTTACGGGAAAGCCCTTGATATGTATCTCACCTAATGGAAAGTTATTATAACGTCGAAGAGGAAAGCTAGATTCCTGGATTGATAGAACCACAGAGGCACTATGCTTTTGTAGTTCCAACTGTCGGAACATGACAATGCTGTAAGCATTATTATTATAATGGGTCAGACAGGTGAGATGGTGGTAACTGTTTTAGAATAATTACTAGCATGAACAAAACTAAGCTAGCTTATGCCAAAGGTGAATTGAAAACACCAGAGCTTAAAGAAGATTGAGAACTAAATAAAGAGTTGATTATGCTATAATTAAATCTCTTAATGTTACGGATCCACTCAGGATAATATCCTTACAACTTATTAACCTTGAGTTTCGATTAGAAATTTAAATTTTAGTTCAAGAGGCAACCCTTGACACGCTGTGTAGCACGGCCGTAAGCCCGCTTTAATAAAGTGAACAGCGGGCAGTGTGATAATTAAATAAAAGTTGCAATTACTGTTATTGAATTCCGACAGTCGTTCAAAGATCAGAAATCGCAAAGCTCAAGGCCTTCACAATAATTTTAGCTATGTATGAGTTCTTTCTTACTTTTACATTTGTTTATTTGAGTTTCAAATGTGCAACGATGAATGATTGTTTATTTATAGTTCAGTCGGTCTAGATTCTTGTTATCTGATTAAAATTAAATGACGGACAGTTCATGCAAAAAACCTTTCGTTTCCCAATGGATTTTATTCAATTCTTCTTAGTATGAATGTCATATCTGTGGATCTTCTTACACGTGGATTTTGAAGATTTTTCGTATGTCGGCTT
Source organism: Acentria ephemerella (assembly GCA_943193645.1). Classification (NCBI taxonomy): domain Eukaryota; kingdom Metazoa; phylum Arthropoda; class Insecta; order Lepidoptera; family Crambidae; genus Acentria; species Acentria ephemerella. Next base: position 2,496,194 of record OW971891.1, read on the forward strand.
GGCGAAGTCTCAGCCTTCACTTAACCATCTAAATCTCTTTATGATTACCCATCATTATTTTACCATTATTACTTAAAAATCAACTTTAAGTCTTCCCAATCCCTCGACGGCTCGATGGATGGGAGAATACCCCTCGACAGAGGAGGCCAGACGGCCGAGGGTCAGGACGACAGAAAGAGGAATCGGCGGACAATTTTGGCGTTATCGAGCAAAACTGCCCACTCGCAATCATTGGTCCATCACCCAGTCCCAATCTCTTCAGGTTTACCAGGTTATTCAGGTTTTTTTCTTCGGTTTTACCCATTATTACTTATTGTTATAAATATTTACTAACCCAAAAATTTAGGTCCAGCAACTTTACAATAAATTCAAAGAATAATTTCTCAAATAAGGCTTGAAGTATAATACCGTATCAACACCAACACTTTTAAATAATATTATAAGTTTGTTTTTAGATTTCTGATTATTCGTATAGCCTCATGTATTTAAAAATCTAATCAAAATTAGATATTTGGCAACAGAAATTAAGAAAGCTTCACTTAAAAGGTAACAAGGAAATCCACTTAACCCGTATTATTTTTTAGCAAAAACAAAAGCGCATTAGTGTCACAAAATTTGCTTCACTATTACATAAGGTTGTTCCAAAGTATATAGTACACTCAAGATCAAGTTAACCTATTTAAAATTAACAACATTTTAAAGCAACACTTTTATATCTATTTTCTAACGTTTATCTTTTGAAAGTTTATTTTTACTTCGTAGTATGTTGCACAAAAAATAAAAATCGTTTATTTAACACCTGAGTCCATAGTGTTAGTAACAATGTTAAACAGTTAAGGTAACTGTTTATTAAGGTTGATTTTAGTGGTTTCGACGAGATTGACGTGGGTCGAGTGATGCATGATAGCACTGACCTTCGTCACGATTGTCATTAAGAGGTTACTGGAACTGTAGTATGTTTATGATATTCTTACTTACTATCTATTTTTATAACGTTCAAGTATTGCTCTTGCCTCAATGTTCAAAAATCCATAATATCAACGCTATATCAAACTTCAAACAGAATTGATTCTTGACAAGATCCTGATTCTAACAGCATACCCTAAACCTAAAATTAAGTTCACTACACCTCGTTTCCTCATTATTTTACAGAAGAAAGATAAAAACTGTAAATAGCCTACATTAAACAGATGTAAAGGAACCATACACAATTTTAGAAGGCATGTAAGGAGGTGCTTCCGAAAAGGCTTTCTTCAATGTTTAAAAATAAATGAACGTTTTGAAAATAAATGTTTAAATATAAAATCCTATAAAGGTGTTAATCGATTCTCAAGATGCGTGAACATTCAAGTTTTCACGCAACATTTAGAAAATCGTCACGTGTTGTCGCGCAGCAATCTCAAATATTACTCGTATTTCTAATAGTACATAAATTTCAGGAGTAGGCAGCGCAGGATCAATGGGTTTGGAGTTTCTTGAAAGAGGCCTACGTCTAGTAGGCGTATTTGTCGACTGATATGTTGAAAAAGGAAAAATATACGACATTTCTTGTATGGATACTATTGCTCTGTTTCTAGCTATTTTAGACGATATTCCCTATTATTTATGTTTTTAATAGACCGCTATGTTATATCGAACAAATAACAAAGAAATTGTTCAAGTAGGTTTCTGAGTTTATGCGAGACTGAAGAACTGCAATTCATTTCTAAATAAAAAGAAAAACAAAGAAGTAGGCAAACATTTGACCACAAAATTGTTAAATGATAATAAACAATATTTGATTATTTGAAAATGTTAAAACTGCAACATTTAGAGTGCAGACGGTTAGCCAGACTGTCACTTGTCAGGAGTGTGTATTATAAAACAAATTTGGAACTGTTTTCTGCACATTGTGAACGGATACAGAAATAATGATGTAAGTCCACTTCATTACCGCAACGATTTTGATGTGTTATATTTATCCCGTGGAAAAGTTAAGGTGACATTCGCTATTTATTTCCAGTAGTACAAACTCAATACTTATTAAAAATAATAGAACAAAGCCGGAACAGATTAACAATAAATGTCACTTAGAAACAAAACATTAAACTGCTAAATTAAGGTATACAAATCACGATCATCGACCAACTGTATGTTCGTCTATTGCTGGATAAGGGTCTTATGTACGCTACTGTCGCTAATTTGTCGCGAGGAATTTAAATATATTTATTAAGTCATTATTGTCATTATTTACAGCCTATTTACGTATTACTGCCAATTACTACGGCCTTTCTACATGGAAGTAACACGCGAGGGCTTTTAGCCATAATACCATCAATGCGATGAGGGTTAACAACCGGGAGCCGTTCTTTACGTGTCACCCTAAGCACGGCGGAGCTCACGATAACAATCTGACTGATCCAAGACAACCCATAGCGAAAACTGCTTTTTTATTATCAAGACCAGACCTCTCGGTTCACTACTACATGCTATTCCTCATTTATTGAATAACAAGTTGACCCGGTTAAATTTGTAACACAAAAAAAATCTACCACTACCGCCATCTTTAAAAAAATATCCGATTTGAGATAGAAGAAATGACAGTGGATAGCACGTCAGTTAGAAGATTTTCCATATGAATTTACAAATTTTTTTAGCTTTTCTTTAAGTTTCTCCTTGTTTTTTTTATAATTTCAAACCACCATTAAATTAAACAGTGCACAACAAAAATATTGAAATCGGTCAAGCCTTTATTGAATTTTAGTGTAACTGACGAAGAGCTATATGTATACATAAGACTAGTTGCCCCGGTGTATTTTGTATCACTTACAACCTTCCACTAACGCCATCTATCATCTAAAGTAATCAGAAAAATTTGAAAGAATTGACAATTTTGAAAGTCACGATTTATAGACGATTTTCCGTACTAAATAACCAACTTTCAGTTGTATATTTTTTTAGATTTTCCCACTTATTTTTATTTTTAAAAATAGGTTAAGCCGGTTTTTAAAACTTGAACTAACGAGCGTCAATAAATTTTTAAATATAAGATTTTAGTATTTTACTCGTCATACTTTTCTTGTCAACGGATATTAATTAAATTAACATTTATATAACTTGACCCATTTTAAATAATATTCAAAGCACCTCGAGGTTTAAATATTATTTAAAATGTAATTAAATAGGTTTTTAGAGATTTTTTCTTTCATTATAAGGGATTTTTCACTATCGTTCTATATTATCAAAAATCGAAAATTCAGACCAAACTTCATCAAATCGGATCGAATTCATATCGGACAGTAATCGTTAATTAGCCACTCAACTTTAAAAAGTTTAAATTGCAAGTACTGGTATTGTCTTTGCCAAAAAAATTTACTTTTACAAAAATATTTTGTGTGTGTATCTTAATACACTTGTATCTTAAATATGTGTATCTTAATACACTTGCTAATAGTTTAAAAACTTAGATGTAGTTTGATCGCACAACATGATATTTGCTGATGCCTTAAGGGAAACATGGTATCTTAATCGACAGTGCCTTTCCTTTGAACTCAAACGAGGGTGAAGGTTACACGGTAAATACACTCATGTCAGAAACATTTTAGGACTAATTTTCCATAATACCTTTTAGATCAATTATAGTTATAATATATATAGAAATTAATAGCTATAATGTTTGCAAGTACTTCTCGAACAACTTTCCCAAATATGATAATTATTTTTCTGTTGTCTCTGTTATTCTAAAGACAAGATCTGTTTCAAAAATTTTATATACAAATTTTCCGCCTAAATGCATTAATAATACTTTTTTATATTTCTCGTTATGAC